>OVBL01000342.1:2647402-3971103 GCA_900406555.1 Pseudoturritis turrita
TGTTTAATGTTCTTTCGTGTAGGTGAAGCTAAATCTCTGAAGCAAATGAAGAAAATGGAGAACAAAGAAAACTCTGTGAGTAAAAAAACTTGTTTAGTTCACAGGATCGAATCGTTCTTGTAGCTAAAAAGACTAACACGAACTTCCTCGTTGCAGGTTGTTGTCGGTGCGGGAGAAGAAATTCAGGTTTGAATGAAGAACAGAGAGGCGTTTCTTTACTATCTCGATCAACTCTTTTTCTTTTGGTTTGAATGATTTGTTCAAGGTACATAGTTGAAAAACTTTTGTTGCTAGTTTGCTTAAGTTTGGTTTGAAAGACAAAAACAAATATTATATTTGCTTGCTTTGTAACTGTGTGTTATGCTTTATTTCCATGTTTCTTTCATTTCTACCTATATCTCTGTTCAAATACGATTAATCTTTTTTTTTTTTTTTTCCGTCTCAATAATATTATATAAAATTGGATCGAATTACAAAGCCGGATCCACCGGAAGCATAACCCAAAAGTTTACCGAGAAGATATGGCCCGAAAAATTACCGGGGAACAGAGCCCGAATGATTACCGAAAAACAGAACCCGAATGATTACCGGGAAATAGATACCGAAAGAGTACGGATATCTAGAATTCATAACTACCACTAAACATGAATATGAAAAAGACACTCGCAAACAATCGATAGCGTAAAAAGAGCAGCAGACGCGGATTTACAAATACGATTAATCATAGTTCTCAAATATATATATTAGACAATGGTACTGTTAAAAATCCAAACTGTAACCTACTTTATTAAGAATCACACCGATTACAAAGTATCACAGAGTTATTGAGTATCTAGAACCATGAAATTTCACTCTTAATGATCTAGACTCATTCTCACCTTCAAGATCTCATAGCGATCTCTCTGATTTGATTCATATCGTCAAGAACCGATTCAACAACAAAACAAAGCATCAAAGAAAGTAAAAAAAAATTACAATCGTATTTATACTAAAGTGATAGAAGGATTTTCTTATCTCCTTGCACTAATACGAAGCTGCCAGCTCAGCTTCTCCATTTTCCACCTCAGCAATCACATTGTGAACACTCTCTTTATCTGAACTCTCCTTCTTCTTTTTCCTCGTATATGCTCTCAAGGGCTTATCAGGTACCCATTTGCTAGTCAATGCATGAAGCAATGGTACCCAAAATGAGGGAAATGAGAGAGACAGAGAGTAAAGGTCTCGATTTCCCACATTAGAAGAAGACCAAACCCATCAAGGAGAAGTTGACAACCATAGTTGAAGGAGATTCGACGCCAACTTCGAGTTTCCATCTTTATATTAGTTTAGTAACAATCTCTAAAAATCCAGTGCATTTAACTTAACCGGTATTGAAAAAGAGGGTTGATTCAACTTTAATAGTTTTTGAGTACGGCGCAATATTAATAATTGAAAAAGGGTTGATTCATGATCATTTTATCTGATTTTGAGACATTCTTCGTTGTTTCAAGAAGAGAGTTTAAACGTTAAATGTAAGAACATATAAAACCCACTTTGAATTCAAATCCACGATGAAAGAATTTTAAACCAAAAACGAAATGGATTGAGAATTGAGCAGACGAACTTCAAACATCTATACCAAGCTCAATGTAGATCCATCCATGTCTTTGTACTATGATCCGCCACATCTTTAACCAGCCTTCAAGGGGAGTCATAAGTGGACCATTATCCCTTGTTTCAGCTCCAACTAATGAAGCAGTTCTCAAGCTGCACACCAGAATCAAAAGCCTCACCAAGCGTCTCAAATTCACTTCTTCGCCTTTGTCTGGAGGAAAACTGTGTTTCAGGGTCATGAATGACATGAAATAAGATTGAAGAATTATAACGAAATCAAGAGGCATACTACGTTTTTGTCTTTGTGCGTAAAATGCTCAATATCTAAGAGGGAGAGAGAGGACAAGGCAACGTTCATCACTAATAATAAAATCACATTACTAATTTTAAATATAATTGTAAATTTATATATCCGCACTAATCATCTAATTCACGTTATTGAACTCAATTAAAGGAAAAAAACTCATAAAAGAATATTCAACCGAAAGCATATATACGCATAAATATTTGTTCTTTTCTAAAAATTGGTAGATTAGTAGTGAAGCATTGATTGTAAAGAACTATAAGTAGTGATACTTGTGGTCCGGTCATGTGTCGTCCCACTTGCGTTTGCTTGTCGGTAGCACAACTCACTAGATTTTTTCTTTTGTATTATATAGTATATAAGAAGAAGGTATTTCTTTTTTTGCATAAAATGAAGAAGAGAATACTATAAACTATAACAATTCTATAAAAAAAACAGACGCGTAAGAGGTAAGACTTGACGCATTTTATGCGTGAAATCCGTGGAATTTACAGTAAACATTTTTTTTAATTTGTCATGATTTATCAAGAGGGATACTACGTTTTTGTCAGAGAGGACAAGACAACGTTCTTCACTCTTTTTCATCATCAGACTAGACTTTCCAGCTAAGAGGTTAATCTGATGTTTGTCTTCTCGCTTCTCTTCGACGACATTGAATTCTTCTTCATGAACTGACCAAGATGGTGTTCATCATTGCCATTCATGTTAAATGGAAACAAATATTTTATTTGCTTGCTTTGTAATTGTGTTATGCTTTATTTCCATGTTTCTTCATTTCTACTGTTATATCTGTTCAAATATGATTAATCATCGGACTCAAATATATATTGGATAAAATCTGATTTAGAAACTTAAAAATCTCAAGTAAAATGTCTTGGGAAGATAATACTATTCAATCTCCAATTACTCATTAGTCAATACAAATTGAATCATATATTATACATAGCTCTGCTCCACGATCTCCCTTACTTTCCTGTTATATTCTCGTTTATTCTCACTGAACAACCTTGCAGCCTCCGAGTTTGCTGGCGAACTAGGGTTCGGGTCACAAAGCAGAGACTGTAAAATACCAAAACAAAAACAAGGCCTTGGTTAGTTTATTATGCATAACCTTACAATGCAAAACATTCAAAAGTCAAACCTGGATTGATGTGAGTATCGCAGCAACGTCATATATGGGGCTCCATTGGTTTTGTAAGATATCCAAGCAAATGCTTCCATCAGCATAAACTGCACCAAAAGTTCATATATCAAAGTCGAAATTCGTATTTAGTCTTTTACTATTTTTTTCCCACTGAATGCTTGCTGAGAGCTTACTGTTGGGATGAAACATCCGTGAAACAAACCGGACTATTGGGGGTTTGTTTGGATAGTCCTCGGTGAACTGAAGAGTCATCTTGAAAGTACCTGAGAGGTTTATATAAGCTTGGTTAGTTTAGCTATTAGTGAAATATGTCGAAGCAATAGGTATAGTAGAAAGATTTTACCTCCATCCCATGGAGTGTCATCAGGTCTGCAAAGACAACAGAGAAATTCGTTTACGCAGCCATGTTTTGAAGGATATTGAAGAGACGAACAAAAATTACAGAAACACAAAAAATGTATCGAGATATTTACCCGAAGATCACAGCATTCCAATGCATGATATTGTTATCTTGTGGAGCTCCACTTATACCCACAGGAGGATCTTTCTGCAGTCTCTTGAAATCCCACATTAGTCTCTTTCTTGCTGGAGTTGTCATTAACCCTTTTTTAAATCCACAAGACTGCATCGAAACATGAAGGATTTCAAGTTAACTCTTTTGACTCTTCTTCTCACAAGTTAGGGTAAGAAAAAATTTGCATTTCACATTATAAAAATTTCAACTTTCTTGATCTCCATAGAACTAGAAGCAGAGACCAAGATCAACATTTCTACTAATCTACCATATTGTTAACAAAGTCCTGAAAGCTTCAACACCACTACTAAGCCCAAAGATCACTGAAACTTTGAATCAAAGAAACAAGAAACACCAAACTTCTAAAGAGATCAAATCATCCAGACAAGAAAGCCTGAGGGTTTGGATCGATTAGATATTTTACTAGGACCAGTGATATTCAAACCTAAAATCGGGATTAAAGTAGATCAAAATATAATTATCGACATAGATTTCCACGAGGATTAAGATCACACTCTACAATCACGAGCGAGGAAGGAGTATATAAAAATACAATCGCAAGAAAGATTTCATCTTCAGATGTAAAGAATCAAACAAAAGAAAGATCGACTAACCTGAAATTGAAAGCTGCGATGAAGAACAATCCAGCAGGTGACCCAGAAGCTAGGGTTTTTCAGCCAACCTTCGATCCTTGAAATCCGATGGAAAATCCCCAAGTAGGGTTTTGCAGAGAGAAAGAGATGATGAAACTACGAGTGGAGGAGAAAGTAAATATAGAGAATCAAAGCAGAGAAATTGTTTTTTTTTTCCTTCTTCACCAAATATGAGATTCTACAGACAGAAGAGGAGAGGAGAAAGAAAGGAGAAAGATTAAAAAAAAAGACATTTAAAACGATTTTTCTTTCAAAGATGGAAAAAAATCATTTTTTTAATATATGAGGAATTTATTTAATCGTTTAGCGTAAAGACAAAAAAATACGTCAATTGCCAAGCGGACGTGACTCAGCAAGCTATACCCATTTTAATATTATTAATTAAAATACTAATGGGGGAGATTATTACCTTTTTCAACTTTTTCTAGTTTTAATTTACATGGACATCTGTTTAACTTTGAAATTACTTTGTTAAACCCTGAATTCGATGTCAAACATCTGTTGTTTCTCCAATATAATTTTAAAGAGTGAGAGTAAATTACAACTTGTTTTTATACTAATTTCATTTTTTAGTTTTGTAATTTAACTAGCTCTTACTCAATTAGTCCATTTAAATAGAGAGAGGATATTCTTCTTCCTCATGAGGGTTTAAAACTAGCAATTAAAAACTATGGCGTTAAACAGTAAATAATCTTAAAATAAAAGGAAACAAACTATAAATATCTAAAAAATCATTTATATATTCAATCAATCAGAGGAAACCAATTACTCATTTTATTAAAGCCAAAAACAAATCACGAATCCTCAAAAACTCTGATTTCATCTTTCTCCGTCTCTTCTGGATCTTAAGCAATGTACAGAGTTTTTGCGAGTAGAGGACTGAGAGCTAAGTCTCTGTTTGACAAATCCTCGAGCTGCTTTGGCTCTTTGACCTCTTCCAGGTTTTGGCGAATTTCGTGTTTTATTATTGTTCTTCCCCTTTTGGGTTTGCATGTTTTTGCTTAAATTAATTGACTTTCCATTTTTTTGTTAAATGGATTTCGTCGATGTGACTGGAGTTAACAGTCTCAAAAAGATTTAATTAAGTATATAAAAAAAAGACAAAACTTTAGCAAGTTGGTGTTTTTTAAATTCGAGATTTGGATTCGGTATTGTTAGATAATCGAGTTTCCGCATCTGCCAGTGTCTAAGAAATGAAGATAGTGTTAGTTGATTAGAGGTTGAATGGTTCTTTATGTGTTTGTTTAATTCTCTTTCTGATGTGATCCATAAAAATGGAGTGTTCGTTTTTGTTCTCTGAAGTTTCATGATTTTGTTTTGTGTTATGGGGTTTTTGCAGATTGAATCATTCCTTACCTTTTGCTACCGTGGATGCCGAGGAGATATCCGGTGCTCATCCTGCTGAAGTACAGAGCTTTGGTAGGTTTTAGCTTCTCAGTGATTATCATTTCTCTGATTTTGGTCCTTTTTTGGGTTTTGATTGTGTGCTGAAGTCATGGAAATGAGTAAAAGCTTGTTGCTTTAAGCGCTGTTTTGGAGTCTCTGAGCTTTACTTTCATGTTATGTATATAGTGCAGGGAAAGTGGATTGGATCGTCGAATCATAACACGCTTTTGGATCCTCTGAATGGAGAACCGTTCATTAAAGTTGCTGAAGTGGATGAAACAGGAATTCAGGTGCGAGCTTAACTATCATATCATCCATCAAACGCGTATCGGTCCCAATTCTAACCTTTTGTTTTCCCTCTGTTCTATGTTGTAGCCATTTGTTGAGAGCTTATCACAGTGCCCAAAACATGGTCTGCATAATCCTTTCAAATCTCCAGAGAGGTATGATTTGCTTGGGATTTAAGAAGCTTTATGAATCTAATATATTTTTTTTGTTATGTTAATTCTCATTTAGTCTAATGAATATATCATACCTATGGTCATGTTTTCTACAGATACCTTTTATATGGAGATATCTCGACAAAGGCAGCGCATATGCTCGCCTTACCTAAGGTAACAAATGTTTTTTTTTTAAATCTCAAGTCTTGAATTCAAAACTCAGGTTTCCCGAATAATGTGCATACTAAGCTACTGGTTTGTTATTTTATGCATATATACACTATTAGGTATCTGATTTCTTCACGAGGTTAATTCAAAGGGTTGCTCCAAAGAGTTACCAGCAAGCTGCTGGAGAAGTCTTTGTCACAAGAAAGTTTTTAGAGAACTTTTGCGGTGATCAGGTACATGAATCTCTTCACTATTTTCATGTTGGTTCCTGGTTATCAGTTTCAAGAACTATATAATTCTTGAAGGATTACCAACCATAACTTTTCTTTCTCGAAAATGCATTTCATTGTCTGTGGCTGAATTTCCGAAATTGCATCTTTACAATGTTTGTTTAATATTTCTGCTTCACGTTTTTATCAGGTGCGGTTCCTGGCACGGTCTTTTGCAGTACCTGGGAATCATCTTGGGCAGCAAAGTCATGGCTACCGCTGGCCTTATGGTCCTGTAAGGCATTCTTCCTAGATGGTTGTAACTTGTGACAATTCCGCTTTGTGCTTTGTTTTGAGATCGCAGATTTATGATGCAGGTAACAATTGTTACACCATTTAATTTTCCACTTGAGATTCCGCTACTTCAGCTGATGGGGGCTTTATACATGGGTAACAAACCTCTTCTTAAAGTGGACAGCAAGGTATTTTTTCTTCACATTGATATATTCTTCCTAATCGTATTGGTTCCATCTGTTTGAAATTGTATTCTTCTTGTGTTTGTCTTTTCGTTTTTATATATCTCCGCACACATATAAAACCATCCATATTCCTTATCATGATTGTTTCAAATTTGGACAGGTGAGCATTGTAATGGAGCAAATGATGCGATTGCTTCATTATTGTGGTTTACCCATTGAAGATGTTGACTTTATAAATTCCGATGGGAAGACAATGAACAAGATATTGTTAGAGGTTTGTGTTCTGGAATTCACAAGTCTATTGTCTCGACATGTTTTTCTTAAATTGAGCTAATTCATTGTTTTGCCTATTTTGCAGGCGAATCCAAGGATGACCCTCTTCACGGGTAGCTCTAGAGTAGCCGAAAAGTTGGCACTTGACCTTAAGGGTCGGATCAGATTGGAAGATGCTGGATTTGATTGGAAAGTCTTGGGACCAGATGTTCAGGAGGTTTCTTATTATGAACTTCCTATTTATCTATCCATAAGTCTCTTTCGATGTGATTGACCCGGTGTCCAATGTCAGGTCGATTATGTTGCATGGGTGTGTGATCAAGATGCGTACGCGTGCAGTGGACAGAAGTGTTCTGCACAGTCTATGCTTTTTATGCATGAGGTTGGTTTGATCCTACTTATTTTAGGGTGAACTGCCTTTGAATCCTTGGTTACTTCCAGTTTCTAATTTGTCTTTGTTGTTTTCAATGTGTTTTCTTTTTTTTGAAACGTCTCTGAGCAGAACTGGTCAAAGACCCCTCTTGTTTCCAAATTAAAAGAGCTTGCCGAAAGACGCAAACTGGAAGACTTAACCATTGGTCCTGTCCTCACAGTAAGTTTCATAGTTTCTCCATCTTTTAACCATCTGAAGAGATTGTATTATTAAAACTATTTCTTCCATTATTGTTTCAAGTTTACAACTGAGGCAATGTTGGAGCACATGGAGAATCTGCTTCAGATTCCTGGCTCAAAGCTACTCTTTGGTGGCAAGCCATTGAAGAATCATTCAATTCCTTCTATCTATGGAGCTTTGGAGCCCACTGCAGTTTATGTTCCCATTGAAGAAATCTTGAAGGACAGTAAAACCTACGAACTCGTCACCAAAGAAATCTTTGGACCGTTTCAGGTTAAACCGTGTATATCAATTTCATTTTCTATCTGAATAATGTTCCGTGTTTTCCTTGCTGAAACACGTAGTGCGCTCTTTCTGTATCCTATATCCAGATTGTAACGGAATACAAAAAGGATCAACTTCCTCTAGTGTTGGATGCTTTGGAGAGAATGCACGCTCATCTAACTGCAGCTGTTGTTTCAAACGATCCCATCTTTATTCAGGCAAAGCCTTTCACCATCATCAATCCATAAATCTCTTCTCTCGGTATTTGATGGAATAAATCTGTGCAGGAAGTTATAGGGAACTCGGTGAATGGGACTACATATGCTGGACTCAGAGGAAGAACAACTGGAGCTCCTCAGAATCACTGGTGAGAGTAAAAAAAAACAATCCCTAATTAACATCTCGCTTCCTTCTTTGAGAAAAAGTTAACCAGAAGGCTAATTGCTATTATAAACACAGGTTTGGGCCAGCCGGGGACCCGAGAGGAGCCGGGATAGGGACACCGGAAGCTATAAAGCTGGTATGGTCATGCCACAGAGAGATCATCTATGACTATGGTCCGGTTCCACAAGGTTGGGAAGTTCCTCCATCTACTTAGAAGTGGTGTGTCCACTCACTACTAAATAAATAGTTAAAAGCTCTTAGTCTGCTGTTGCATCGAATAAAGAATTGAGTTTTGTAGTCTCTACTGGTAGTTTCAGTGAGGGAATAATAACTTGAAAAAATAATTCAGCAGCATGGACTTGGTCGAGATTAAGAGAGAAAGAGAGCTATTGTGAAACTCAAGAGGAACTTTTTTTTTCTTCTTTGGAATAAATTGTCAAACCTAGTAGATACAAATGATGTCAAAAGTAATTGAAAGAAGAGCTAAAAAAAAAAAAAAAACACATGTTAAAACTCTAATCCTATCGAGCTTAAAATGGTATATCAAGAAAATAAAATTTCGTCACTATCCTGGAAGGAAAACATCCGACTCCTCTTATGTCTTGATCCTTGTGATGCTGGAAACAAACTGAGGAGATCCATAAATAAGTTGAGACAGATGCAACAATGGCCATTGTGTCCGGAGAAACAAAACCCAAAAGTGGTCTCTGCAATGGAGTTTCTTTTACTGTTGTACTTTATGTCCAAAAGCTTTGATGATATCAACAAGTAATTTGTCTCCGGTTATACTTCTGACTCGATGAATTAGTTCGCTCCGCGAGATTCTCCTGTTCTGTTAGATGCAAAAGGAAACAACAAATCAGAATGTGAAACTACCTGAAAAGCAAAATGAAAGAAGAGACAAAACACTTACTTGTTGATCTTTATAGTGTTTCTGAATGATAAATATTTGGGAAGGAGGCAGAAACTTTGACAATGCTTTGATCAATACAGGAAATGCCATCCATGGTGATCTCAATCTCTTTACACTTCCTGCAAAAAAAGATAATTATGTCAACAAAACAAGAATCCAAAGAACACAAGAAACAAGATCGTTTTATTAAGTTTGGTTTTTGCTTACGATTGAAGTTTAATGGAGCTTTGATGCAGACAAGAAACTCAGGCAAGACATGTGTGTTCATGTGTGTGCTCCACACAATATACTTGCTCGGAGAAGCTAAATCATCAACACCTGAATCAAATTCTTGAGAACTCGGACAAGATTGAGTCGAGCCTCGAGGAACAATCTCTGATTTCCCAAGTATAACTCTCGAAAGCAGCAAAAATCTCATCCCATCATCTGATTCTGCAGCAGCTGAAGAATCCTTCAAACTAAAGAAAGTAGAAACAACACAAAAACACACAATGAGAAAAACTAAAACCTTTTTCGAAAAGAAAAAAAAAATCGAAATTTTTTCAAGAATCAGAAATTTTACCATTCAAGAAGAGAATTATTATCCGGTGAGAGATACAATCCACGTCCATAAGATCCGTCGTTTCTCGGTTCGCTAAAACCGTATTCAAGAATCGATTTCAGCTCTGTTTTCGCGACGGAGCACCAACCATATTTCACCTTAGCTTTACTTCCTCCGCCGCCTCCGCCGCCGTGTTTCAACTCCACCGCCTCTTGAAAAATCTGGAAAGTCTTGAGCTTAGCACGAGATCCAACGTGTCGGAATCCGTTTCTGAGAATAGAGAGAATCTGACATTGATCGTTAAGACCAGATTTAAGATTACGATAGATTAGATCGTAAGCTTTGTCTCCTTGAAGCAATTCCATAAGACCGTGTTCGTCGGCGAAAGACGGTCTTGGTCGTCGATGATCGGAATACGAATCACAACTTGCAGATTCTGATATCGTTGATCCTTCTTGCTCCGACGAATCGAAATTAGCTTCAAACTCGGTTCTCAAGTAATCCATTACAAAGGTAGAAAAAATAGAAAAACAAGAATAGGAATCAACAAAAGAAGAATATGTAAAACCGTGTAGATCAAGATTTTTTGTAATCAAATCTTTAAGCTTTGAATAGTTTTTATTTTTGAGCATAAGAACTTGAGCTCCAAGTGCATATATATATATATATATACGTATATGTATATGATTAGGACAAGAATTTACAGAAATGGAAACTGGAAGCACCGCCTTTCGTTTTTGTTGTCGTCGGTTTTGCATTTTGATTTTTTTTTATATATATAATAAAGTTTTTAATTCTAATTTCAGAAGTTTTTGTCTTTTTTTCTTCGTGGAGAAGACGTAAACAACCTTTAAAACGCTAATAATTAAAATATTATTATTGTAAGTTTTTAAATTAATTTTGGAGTTTGCGGCCGCTAGTTGTTTTTTTTTTCTTTCTAATCCTCTTTGATGGGTCGTTTCCGTGTTGGAGTTAGCAGGTTGGGTGACTCAAAAAGACGAAAATGCCCTTTGATAACGTGGGCTAGATAGAAACAACAAGCTAAAATGACGAAATTACCCCTCAACTTGTATATCCGTTGTTTGTGGACTTTCACCCGATTGTTGAGTCACATGGTGCGGTGCTTTGAGAAGCCACACGACCGACACACGTTTTATCCTCTCCTTAATGTAACCATTTTGTTGCTTTTCTTCTAAAATAATAGAAAATGTTAGGTCAACTGTTATTGATTTAGCCACAAGTCGATAGGTGAGAAACAATGTGGTTTAATTATTACTATTGAGACACAACATATTTAAACTACCTAAATGGCCCAAATTAATAGACCAACAACAATAGAAGTGCCTACTAATACAATGAGTAACTTGTTAATGGTTACATGAGATCAGTTACTTCCTTGAGTAGTCATAACTATCACTTGTATGATCATTAATACAATGAGTATTCTCGATCAAGCAATATATCTAAACGTCGCACTCGGACGTTTGGTGTATTGGTAAGGTTGTATAAAAATGCTTAGTAGATTGAGTTAACTATAAATCTATAATAAATGACTTGTTTTGTTTATAAATGAGCATCGAATTCACATAACCAATGTTGTTATCACTAATTTGAGCTTTTCGTCCAATATTGGGGGGTTAACCATTCAAGTTTGAATACTTTATAAAAAAAAATTTGAATATTATCAGTGAAGTTGCAATAAAAAAACGAGTTCATCAAACGAATCAAAATCACTTTTCCGGTAGACGCATGCCCCATAGTTCAATGTTTTTTAGGGCAATGTCGTGTGCATGTGTCTGGAATAATTAAATATTGCCTCGTATAATAACTTGGCCACGCATGTATTCTATTGAGAGGTTCTCGAATGAGCTCTCAAACGCATGGATAATTTTTGTTGGTCATCTATGCAGCGGAATTTGCGACAGTTTTTGCGACGAGACATGGATATTTATATAATTTTGTGAAGTTCTTGTGATGATTATGACTCTTTTCGTGAATGTTAGGTTCACGAAATTTGTGACAGTTCTTGCGATATTTGTATAGTCAAAATATTTCACCATTTGACTATTATTGCGACTAAATTTTGCAACGTCATAAGTTGTCGCAAAACGTAGCAAATTTACCACATGAAATGAAACCTTATTGCTTCATCATATTTTTGCGATGATTTAATGACCGAAAGCTAGAGAATTCGCATTTTTTGCAATTTCGTTGTTAAAATGATATTAAAGTGTGCGACGTTTTGTACCGTAGCTAAAACAAAATCTGTCACCAAAAACTGTGTTTTCTTGTAGTGGAAGATCAACGAGCTACACGATCTCTCGGAGGCATGCATGGTCTCTGCGTCGCTAAACCCCTTGGGGTTATAGGAATTCTCTGAAAGTTTAATTTTTGCCTCCTATATAAGTATCCAAGCACATGCACAAATCAAATTGACAAACCCAAGTGATAACTTTTTACCTAAAAGTTCATAAATTAGTTTAAGAGTTTTGAAACTAGAGTTTAGAGAGGAAGATTTATCATAATATCAACTGTTTTGGAGACAAAATGTCCTTCACGGATTTGTCTTTCCTATTTATTAAATTTACCCTAATCTCTATGTTCTCTTTTATTGTTTTGGGACACCATAAGAAAGTGATCACCCATTTTAAATGGGGATAAATTTGATCTATGGACTGTGAATCCACTTGATGTTTTCTTGATTGAGATATTGATTATTACATGCTTTGTTTTTTGCTTTTGCTATTTCATCATGCTTAAATCTAAGTAATGGCCTGACCAACTAACGCATAGATCAAATCATGCCATAAATCATGTTTAGTCATCTTTAGCTTTTAAAGTGATGCCTATATATATTTAAAATAAGATCAACAGACGAAGCTTAATTGTTTACTTAATGTCAATGTGACTAAGATAACATGAAGCGGGAAAAGCTTAGTATTTAGAAATGTTTATCCTCCCTGTGATCATTACATGTGAGTTAAATAGACAAATTAACAATTATATTAAACTTTTATTATATCTTAAACGTTTCGTTTGGATTTCATGGTCAGCTATAATTTTTAAGGTAAATTTATTTGGTTTGATTATATTGGTCAACCATACTTTCCGACTTTAAACTCTATTTGATCAGAGATCTGATTGGTTCATATTTGTGTTTAAATTTAGGTAAAACCATAAAAAAATTATTTATTAATTAAAAAAAATCGTCTTTCACATAAAAATTATAAATACAACAGATTGATGTATTTATTACTCCAACAATGATCTTGGATCCGAAAATGAATCATCTTATATGGTTATTGCTACATACTTTAAGCTAAATGAAATCTTGCACATAAAATATTGCAGTAATTCAAAACCAACTCGCTTCAAATAGAATTCTCGAATTTCATTGTCGTTCTGAAGACAATGATCTAGGCGTCAAAAAATTAAACTTCAATGAGGCTATATACATCATTAAATTCCATGATGAAGTAATCAATTTGACAAAATGGGCTTGTATTTTTAGGCAAGAGCCTAATATAGAGTATTTTTATGACATTCAAATATACAAAGCAAGTCCAAGACTTGTTTTTTGATGTGGTCAGCTACGTGTATGGATAGCAAAAAAAAAATGAAATATATTTTACAAGAAAACTTAGTGAACTGCCGGTGTTTGTACTACCATGAAATAAAGGATAATGTGATTTTATTTTAAAACTAATCCAATATTTATGTAACTGGTTTTTTTTGCGCCTTATGGACTAAACCATAAAAGCTAAGTGGCAATCTAATTTTGTTATAATATATAACAAAATATGAGTTCAGTTAATATCTATGTATATGATATCAATGTTTTAAGTAATAACATAATATCTTTTATTTATACAATGCGTTTGTTAATAAAATAACTCTACATCCATATGGTTTTTTTTACAAGAAATTGTTTTCTTTTTCGTCAACCCTTTAACTTTCTGTATATTGTCATCCACTAGTTTCTACAAGTCTATAACCATTAAAGTGGTGAAATATAGAGCGAATTTAGGAGATGAGAGATGAAATATAGGAAACAATATTTTGCCATTGATCTCGTTTTTTTGTTGTCTTATTATTTTTATCTTATTTTGAACTAAAAAGTTGTTTAAATGTATAATCACATTTATTTTGTCTTAAATTGAGGATACAATGTAAATTAGGATCGTTTCATATATCAGACCGCTTGCATTTGGAGAATATGATGTGAGATATAAGGACTTTAAATTGCAAGAGATTGATAATTGTGAAAACCAAGTTAGAACGTACTTTTCTTGATCAAGTACGAGAGACTAGTAACTTAATAACCTTGGCTTAAACTCTCATTGGCCTAAAGTCCCATTCGATGTTATATTCTCTATATTTTGTTGATAAACCAATGTGTACCGGTTGGGTTAAAGCTCAAATAGTCTAAACTCTAATTGGCTTTCATGAGTTCTAATTGCGTTTTGAGGCCACATGGCTTTGAATTTTTGTTCTCTTTCCGTACTAGCATGAGGAAATTACCTGTATAAGAGTGCTGGTGTGGAGTCTCTGAGCTCTGCGTTCCTGGTCTATCTTAGTGCAGAGAAAGTGGATAGAATCGTGGATTCATTAAAGTTTCGAGCTTGTTACCAGACAGTGGATATTGCTAGAGGTTGTTGTTTTCGCGAAAATCATAAGGTTCAAATACTTTCACTTGTGCTTGAATCGAGAGATCCTATCTCCATATCAAATAATAAAAAGGGATTGGTTGCATACAAAACAATCTCTCTACCTTATGTTTTCGTTATCAGTTTTCTTTGATTATGGAATATTGATATGATTTCTTTGTGGTGCTAATTTGTCAGGATTGTCTGTCCTGCATGCTCAGGATCCACCTCCTGCCTTGAATAATCTTGGCCTGAACAATGTTTCTGCTATATCAGGTTCTTATCCAAATAATATTAGACGATTTTGTTTTCTTGTTTGATTTTGTGAATACAGTTTTGTCATCTATTTCGTTTTTTTATTACACTTCCTTTTGATGTTGTTATCACTTTGATTTGATATATGTTTCTGATCCTCTTTGTCAGGCCCATCTGTCTTGCGTACTCAGATTGCAAAACAAAGGAATAATCTCAGCAACAATCAGAATAAGCCTTCAAACCCGAGCAATCTCTCTGTTAATATCATCTGTTTTTGTGTTTGTTTTGATATTTGTGAATCCAGATTAGCCATATATTACACGTTATTTAGGTTTAGATTTTCATGATTTTGTTTTTTTGTTTTTACATTCTTTGGGTTTCTTTTTATTTGTAATCTGATATGATTTGTTTGGTGCTCCTTTGTCAGGTTTGTCTGTCATGCGTATTCAGAATGCAGCTCCGGGCTGAGGAAAGTTCTAAGCAAGAATCAGAGGAAGAAGATTTACGAGCCGGGACGCATGTCTCTTACGCCAGAACAGAAGAGGAAGTTTGGGCATAGGAAAGGAAAGAAGAAGCCAAGGTAAATACTTGTTTGATGAGATCTCATCGGACCTTGGCTTAAACTCTCATTGGCCTAAACTCCTTCTGGATGTTAATATTTTCTATATTCTGTTAATAAGCCACTCTCTAAACCCTCGTTGGGTTTAAACTCTCATTCCACGTTATTGTACATGTTTTCTAAACTGGTCTTTTTTTTTTTGTCGGCAACTGATTTCATTAACTTATAAGATGATTACAAGATTTAGTTCAGAGAGATTACAACCATGTGATGACATACTGTTTAGATTGTAACCTTGCTTGTCTAGCTAAGTTATCAGCTTCTACATTGCTATATCTGATGTCCACGATGCATCTGAGACGGGTGAGTTAGGTGCAAAGCTCCAGATTTCACGAGAGACTATGCATTGAAACATTAGATGATTTATGGATTCAGAGTCTTCAACATTGGCTTTTATTTTTGTTGATCTCGTCAAATTCTTTTTTTTTTTTTTTTTTTTTGTTCTTAGCCTCTTGGGTTTAGTGAGCAATGGTGATTTTTGTTATTGGAGGCACACTTCATTTAACTACCTTTTGGGCAAAACTTATTAATAACACCAATGGGACAATCTTTCAAATTTAGGAAGGAACAGATTAGGTTCGGTTGCACTTCGGCCAATGAGTTGCTCCCACCTCCAATTGCATGTGGTTTCACTTACTTGGGACCTAGGAGTTATAACTTCCGACAAGGTTGATAAAGTTATAATGCAAAAATGGCAGACCAGGTGGTTTATTTGGAGGATGATGCACGTATATTGTTTGTTTGCAATGACTTTGAGATCATACTAGATCTCAAATTAACAATTATCTAAAGAAAAACCAAGGAGCTGAATAATAAAATTAAGAATATGTATATAATTTAATCAATAAATGAGACGGTTATGAATTATGAAGTTTTAAACAATTTCTTTTAAATAAAATCACATCAATTTATATGTAGAGGCCTAACCTAGTTATATCTTAAACGTTTTGGTTTGAATTTGGTTTGGTTTGCTTTGGATTTCATGGTATTTTGGAGGTAAATTTATTTGGTTTGACTATATTGGTCAACCATTTAACCAGAGATCTTTTAAAGGTAAATTTAGTTGGTTTGACTATATTAGTCAATCGTTCAACCAGAAATCTCATTGATTCATATTTATGTTTAAATTTAGGTAAAACCAAAAAAAAATTATTTACTAATTAAAAGAAAATCGGCTTTCACAAAAAAATTATAAATACTACAGATTGCTGTATTTATTATTCCAACAATGATTTTGTATCTCAAAAAATGAATCATCTCATATTTTGTATGTTGGTTATTGCTACATCTTTTAAGCTAAATGAAGCTTGTAAAAAAAATCGTGTAGTAATTCAAAACCAACTCGGTCCAGGTAGAATTCTTGAATTTCATTGTCGTTCTAAAGACAACGATTTAGGCATCAAAAATTTAAATTTCAATGCGACGCCATACATCATTAAATTCCATGATGAGATACCCAATTTAACAAGATGGGCATGTATTTTAAGGAAAGGGCCTAACATGGAGTATTCTTATGATGTTGAAGTATACAAAGCGGGACCAAGACTTGTTCCTCGATGTGGTCAGCTACGCGTATGGATAGCAAAAGAAGATGGGATATATTTTACAAGAAAACTGAGTGAACCGCCGGTGTTTGCACTACCATGGAATAAAGGATAATGTGCTTTTCTTTTTCCTAAAACTAATCCAATATTTTATGTAACTGGGTTTTTTTTGCATCTTATGAACTAAACCATAAGAGCTAAGTGGCAATCTAATTTTGTTATAATATATAACAAAATATTATAATAAAATATTTAAACTCTCGTTCGATGATTTATCCAAAAAAAAACTCTCGATCGATGTTATATTCTCTATATTCTGTGAAACTCTTATTGAGAATAGCCTTTGGCTTAAACTCTAATTCCATCTAACATCGGCTTTTGTTCGTTTTTTTCTTCTTTTGATATTTGTTCTTAGCCTTTTGGGTTTGGTGAATCAATGGTAATTTGTTATTGGGCCACACTTCACATCACTACGGTTAGGCCCAGTTATTAATACATAATAGTAAAAGCATTGTGATACAAAGAACACCAATGGGATAATCTTTCAGATTTAGGACGGAACATATTCGGTTCGGTTTACTTTCTAACCGAAAAACCGGTTAGGGTATAAACTGAATATTGTGCAAACACCCTCTCCAAAGTGATCTATCTTCTAAGACAAGGCAATGGACCATCGTTGTCCTCTATTTAGAAACTTGACACAACTTTAAGTTTGGGTCTCTGCTTCTTCTTTTTCTTCTTCTTCCTCAACCTCAAGCCCTAGAGACTGGTTTAGGCACTCTTGCGCTTCTTCTAGTGCAGATTCATCTGCATCTGTTGCATATAATATCTTCTTAACTGCAACCACTATCTGCACCATATTGTGGTTTCAACAATACATATGATCAGATTCTTTGAGTCGAAACGAAGAGAAACAAAGACAACAAAAAGAGGCATTGCTATGACATTTACCGGAAGATCATCGAGTTCAGGAGTTTGACAGAGTATCTCTATATCCCGGAGCTTAGAGAAATAAAAATCTCTTTCTTTTTCCAAGAGATCGACCGAGACCTTGAGTTCTGCAAGCTGGTATCGTGAAAGAAAGAGTCATTACAGGTTTACTCCCATTAACAGTACGAAATGAATGAAAAAGATTACTTAAAAGGGATGATTAGATGCTAATTACCTCCTTTGACAGAGCTTGCACTTCGGCTGATGAGTTGCTCCCACCTCCAATTGCATGTGATTTCGCTTGCTTGGGACCTAGGAGTTATAATTTCCGACAACATTGAGAAAAGTTATAAATTGGATGGGGAAGCTATTGGATAAGAGAAGCTAATTCAAAAATAGCAGACCAGGTGGTTTGTTGGAAGTAGTGACAGGAGGATGATGCATATTGTTTGTTTGCAATGACTTCGAGATCTTACTAGATCCCTTTACTGTTCTCTCTTTGCCACCTCTTGATCTCCGTTCTACTGGATTATAATTCCTACAATGATGAAACCATTGGAGTGACATTAAGAAGACTTTTAGTTATTAATTAAAAAAACAAATCTGAGAGAGAAGGTGGCCAAAAATGCCATACTCGTTCATAATGCCTCCATTTATGGAATCACAAAAACGTTTCAGCCATTGTAGAAACTCCAAGTTGTCTAGTGGTCGGCCCTTGACAAGCCTGTTGACTTCCAATGGCTGAGGTATTTCCCATAATACAACAACATTGTGAGTGATATACATATATACAAGGTTGTGTAACCAATCTGAAACGCTATCTAAGAAAAAGAATTACCTTTGTAATTTTCAATTTGGTGAAGACTTCTTGCATGACCTTGTAGTTCTGTATCATCTCGTACTCATTCTTTGCTTCAAAATTAACCTAAAAGTGGGAGATTTAGATTGCTATGCAAAGAAACTATTGCAAGAGATGCCGAAAAATGTAAAAGTTAAAATCACCTTGTGCATTGGCACAACCCCTGGAAAGGTCATGTCCAACATTTGACATTGCACAGCACCCGATGCAGCCTATCAAAAACCCAACCATAAGCCACTTAGAATCTTAGATAAACAGTCTCCCAAGGAAAACGAATCAGAATAGTTTCAATGTCTACTTGCAAGTGTAGTATAAATTGAAATCAGACAAGTAAGAAAAATGATCTTTTTAACTTGACGACCATCTTAATGAACCTTGAAGCCTTTCCAATATCAAACGCATAAAAAGTATCAAGCTGACATATATACGCCAAAAACTTGAAATGAAAAGAAGAAACTGAAATACAAACTAATATTCAAGAACAAACATATGAGTTGCTTCTAATAGCTAAGCATTAATCATCAAAAACACACACAGAAAGACCATCAGGAAGACAATGTAATTGCATCTTAACACAACAACTAAAATCATCCAGACAAAACTCAAAGCTAAACATAAACCATGTTCAGATACTTCCGAGAAACAAAACGGTTCAGATAACAAAATGTGTTCCTCTAACACTATCATAGCCCATTCCCCAACCCCACTAGTTGTATGAATCAGAAATCTCTTTTTAAGAATTTGAGTGAGAGCAACATCACCGACAAATCTGTTAGATCATGAGAGAGAGAGGGAACTAATCAAACCCAAATCTTAAATTAGTCCGAGCTCCAAAACCCTATTCCCCCAAATTTTATCAAACAAAATTGCACCAGATCAACACTACATTTCTCAAAATCAATCGTCTTAGACCACCGACATTATCAAAACAAAAAACCCTTAGAAACGAAAAGGTGCGTCCTTTTTTTTATCAATTCCTTGACAATGTGAAGAATCTCCCATGGAAACAAACATGCAGATACAAAGATTTGATTTTTGACAATACCTCTTCGATACGAGAGAGATTGAGATGAAGGCGGTCATTGATCCAACCCAGAATCTCGTTTCTTCCAACAAAGTAAGCACTATCCATCATACCAATGTTCGTCGCCATTTGAGCCCGTCTCTCAAAAACGAAAGAAACCTCCTTTTTTTTGTTTTTCTTGGAAAACCCAGATGCAATGCGATAATGGGTATTGATCGAAAAAAGGTAAGAGAATCAATTGGTTAGGTGAAGAACAAAAAAAAAGGACTTTCCTTTTAAATTTCTAAAGAAAAAAAAGTGATTCGATCCGTTTTGGGTTTTGCTTGTTAGGAAGAGAAACTGAAGCAGAGAAAAGGACGGAGAAGCGAAGGTAAGAGAGAGAGAGAGAGAGAATTTAATTTTAATTAATTTAACTTATTTTAGTCGTTACGATGTCTCTCGTGAACCAACATTTTATTTTATTTTAAAATCTATAAGAATTAAGTTTAAGAAATCTATGTGGTTAAATCATTCTAAATTATAGTACATATGACCGGTTAGATTAACTGATTAAGAATTGGTTTAGCTAAGTTTTTAAACATTTTTTATTTTTTAAAACCAAAGAAAGAAACATTTTAAATTTATTGTTACGAAAAAGAGGCATTTAAGTTATTTGGTTCGCTTCGGTTACAGCTAATGTCAGTTCACAATTTATAACGATGCTGATTTGGACTGTAATAATATGTAACGCCATCCACGTGGGTTTTGCCTTCACTAATATATTTGTGGTCTGATCTTATTACATAAATTAAATATTAAATTACCAACACAAAAACTTATTATTTTGATATTAAAATCTCTAAACAGTACCAAGAACAACTTAAAACCATGATAAAAAAGGTAAAAACAAAGTATATATATGATACACAAAAGATCGGTAACGATCGATATTCAGCCACAACCAGCCAGAAGTAGTTTTACTAGTAGGTGTAGGTATCATCAAAGGCCGAGTGACCAACATATTTGGCTGATGTATCCACCTAAAGAGAGAAACAATCAACAAACTGAGTCTTGATATCGAATATTTATAGGTCACAAAAGGGGTTTTAGAGAGAGTTAAGAGGTCATACCGAGCTAACACGCTTCTCAAGAGGCTCACTGGAATCGTTTACCGGAGTAAATTTCCCGGCAGCTGCGGCTAAGTCGTCTTCATCCTTCTTAGCTGGCACATACCAAACGTTAACACTATGTGGGCTCAAAAGGAAAGATCGAACATAGTGCTCGTAGACATAAGCAGCACCGCTTAAGCCCGGTAAGACCAACCAACAAGTCAGGGCTAGCTTGGCGTATGGCCATAGCGGGATCCTGATCATATCATAAACATCAAAACTTTAGACAATAGGATCGAATGAGCCCACAATGACATGCAAATCTATGAATCACCGTTACATACAGCTCAGTTCATGTCGCGAACTCGGTCTAGGCATAAGCATTATTATGCTCATAAGAAACCTAAAGCACGTTACTTATGGTCAGGTGAAATCCTAGACATCGATTTATCACAAGTTTCAAGATCCCGAGCTATACCTCAGAAATAAACATATGATCTACTCTGTTTTCACAAATAGAAGCTTGCACATCAAGGAAGCTTCTTTAGATTGTGTTTTAGTACTTTACCATTCGACGAGTCTGTAGAAAGTGAGCTCAAAGAGTTTGATAAGTGAGTAAAGAGCCCAATACGTTAACCATTGCTTGTCGTCTCCATGAGTCCTCGACTCTATTGCCCTCACTGATGCGTATCTGTATATAATCCAAAAAAAGGGCTTAAGATTTTTCAAAATCTCAAACGAGTATATTTGAAAAAAGAGAGTTATATTGGACTTACAGAGGATAAACCAAGCTAATCACAGGTCTGCACACACCAAACACAAAAACGATCAAATTAATGGAAAAAAAATTAAAACGAGAAAAATAATTAGGCTAAATATCGATTTACCCAGCAATGACGTCGAAGTTCTTAAAGATGACCTTCACTAAACTTCCGATACCGGAACTCATTTTTGCCGTCGATTTTTTATTTTCTCTCTCAAGTCTCACCACCGCCTTTTTGAGTTGTTTTTTTTGGTTTGTTTCTTTGTTTTTTTTTGGACAAGACGAGAGTGGTCATATGAAGGAAGTTGGGGTTGGGAACACGTGTGCGTGACTATGAGAGGAGTCGAGACGAAATTTAACCACGTGGCTTGACTTGGAAGTCGAATAAGTAATGGCTGGTATAGGCTTTATGACCGTTCGATTTCATCATCGATGTTTTGGTGGGATTTTTTATCTCAGTTAGGTAGAGTCGGCGCATAAGGTGTTTCCGATTCGATCCAAATTGAAATAATCGATCTGAAAATCAAACTATATTTTAATATAATTTAAATAAATCTATTTTTTATATCCAAATAACCAAATCCAAATTAAACAAAATTAACACTAAACTTTTTTAAAAATTAATAATATATTTGATTAAAATCAGAATTCTTGAATCGAAATCAAAATCATACAAAACCATTCATAATAGATTAGACTTTACGTTACTATTTTTCATAATCCAAAAGTCCGAATTGAAATAGAATTGGACATTTTAAACGGATTCGAGATTTTACTGTCCGAATATTTTAAATATTCTAATTTCGAAACCGATCAGAGTGCGGATTCCAAATAATAATTTCACCGATATGACTGACGTGTGTCAGATTGAATTTGTACCTAACCCTTGCTAACAACACACTCTAGTTGTTGTAGCATAGCATAGGGTCGAACCAAGGGAGATTGGAATAACAACACTAAAAATCCAAGCAATCGATTAAGCTAAGCCAAATGATATTTTCGTGTTTTTAAAATCTTAACTATAAAAAAAAAAGCAAATGATAAAGCAAACGAAAAATAAAAAAAACTAAACAAGTAAGCAAGCACTAAATAAGATAAAAGGAAGAAAATTTAAACATAAATAAGTCTAAATGTAAAAGTCAACAAAAGTCAACTATTAAAAACTTGATCAAATAAAGAAAAGTATGGGTTTTGGGCAAAGCAAACGACTCGGAATGATTAATGACTAACTAATGACGCTAGGGAGACAATTCAAACTCAGTTCCATGACATGAATCACACAAAATAGACTAATCCATTCCCATGACAATAACTCATTTACCAATCACTCAATTAAGCTAATTTTCAATTGCAATTAAATTATCAATAATCATTAAGCATAAGTTCATAACGCCAACTAATCACCTTAAGCATCAATTCTCATTGGTTAAGAATGAAAAGCAAGTGTAAAGTTCTCCTAGACATTTCATCGAACACCTTCCGGGCATAAATTGTCCATGATCTAGATTTTGATTAGCTAAGTCAAATCTAGCATTAAACACACTTTAAACCTTAGAAATCATAAGAATCTAATCCTAAGCATCACTAATCATCCATCAAACATCCCTAATCTACTAAGCCCAAAAACCCATAAAAGGACTACTCACTAATCATCATGCAAACTTCAAGGATAAACATAATGAAATGCATAAATATGAAAGAAATAATAAAGATAAAAAGAAACTTCACTAAATTATGAGAAATCCCAAGATTCAAACACAAATCATAAGAAAGGTTTGAAAGCTCAAAAGAAAAATAGCATAACAAACTTAGGGTTTTTCTATGTCTAAAAACATATTTATATCAAGTAGAAATGGAACCGGGTCGACCCATGTTGATCCGGGTCGGGTCATAAAAGTTTGGCTTGGAGAAGGTCCATACCAAGGGTCGGACCTCAGTATCAAGCCACCGTATGGGGGCTGGTCTTTTTGCTTCAAAAATTTCAATTCTTCATATCTCCATACCAAGGGTCGGACCTCAGTATGAAGCCACCGTATGGGGCTGTCAATTCAACATTTTTTCACTTCTTTGCCTTCATCTTGACTCCTTCTTGCATCCATTTGATCCACTTTTGTTTTCTCTTGAATCCCCATCACTTTACGTATCAAATGCTCTCCAAATCGTCTCGAAGCGGGATCACCATCTCAAAACCTATAAAACACAAAAAATGTAAATGCTCCTAGAAATGCCTAAATGATATGTAATTACGGGATGAAACGTGATGAAAACATATCAAAATAATGTAAAATATGAAAATATCAATGACTTTTTGCGTGCTTTTCCAATTAGGCAAGTGAATGTGATGTATGTTAATCTTGTTAGTCAGCTACTAAAAATTCATGTGATATGGATGAGTTTGGAGTGTTGGACGTCAAGCCATTTCTCATCCGTCTCTTAGGTAATTTTTGATGCTATAGATTGATTGTGAGGAGTAATCAAAGGCTCCCCATGCATTGTGGACTCAGAATCTTGATAATGTTTATGTACAATACGAATGGAGATCAAAGGAAGCTCTTCATCTCCACCCGTCCTGCAGACGATTGGATTAGTTTCAAAGTGTATTCAAACGATTGTATCAAACCATATCCGGATAGATCCGTGTGTTGAAATTTAGTAAAATGCATTTAACTTTATATAATAACTAGATTAGGACCCGCGTAATACGCGGGATTTAATTATAACTTATTTATAAATGATAAAAAGTAAAGTAAAACGTGTCGGTAATCGATTAAATTTAATAAAGATAAAATTTATGAAAATGTAAGAAATATATGTTAAATCTTGTTGATGTAAATATTTAGATTTTGATTGTTACTCACACACTTATTTTGGATGTCGATTAGTAACTTTGTTTAAAACTGGATTTCAACTCCACGTATTTCATCTCGCAATACAACTCATGTATTTCATCCATAATATTAAAACCATATTTTTACTCCATGCATTCCTTGTCAATCAATAATACCCAAAATTTTCATATCAAAATAATATATGCATAATGCATTCTATCAAATTTATGTCTATATATGTCATTAGTGTTAAACAAATAGTAATTTTCCTTTTACCTTTTTAGTGACATTTTGTTTACAAATTTTTTCTTTTTTTAATGACAATTATTTTTACAGAAGGACATTGATTTTTTTTTTGTTATGTTAGGACATTTTTTTTTTTTTGCGATGATGTATTTTTTTTTTTAACTTTTAGATAAAAAAAAATATTATTAAAATTAAAATTAACTTTATACGTTAGTATATTAACACGTGTCATCATCTCAATTAAAATGACACATGTCACGATCTAATTAGTTATAATTTTGAATGCATTCTCTTTTATATAATAAAATGTTAAGTATAGAGTTTGGTCTGATAAAAACTCTATACTTAATTTTGTTAAGTATAGAGTTTGGTCTGTCAATATGCATGTGAACATGTACGTAAGAAATATGGCATTGTGCATTTTTTTTTAATGTAATGGCATTTTTTGTTTAACATAATGGCATCTATATTTTTCCCCCCATTTTTCCAATAGTTTATGTTTTGACATTATTATTATTTTTTTTAAACGTTTTGACATGAAATAAATTTTCTTTTTTTTAATGGATTTTTTTTTTACGGTAGGACATTGTTTTTTTTTTTTTACGTTAGGACACTTGCCTTATTTTTTTGAATGATGTATTTTTTTTTCCTTTCTTTCTTGATTAGTTATGGCATTTTTCTTTTTTTTTCTTTTTAAACATATTGACATGAAACAAATTTTTTTTTTTTAATGATATATTTTTTTTACAAATTTTCCCTTTTACCTTTTTTTATTGATTTTTTTTTTTATGGTAGGACATTAATTTTTTTTTTTTTTACATTAGGACACTTGCCTTATTTTTTTGAATGATGTATTTTTTTTCTTTTTTTTCTCGATTAGTTATGACATTTTTTCTTTTTTTGTTTTTAAACGTATTGACATGAAACAAATTTTCCTTTTTTAATGATAATTTTTTTTACAAATTTTCGTTTTTACCTTTTTTTAATAACATTTTTTACAAATTTTCCCATTTACCTTTATTTAATGACATTTGTTTTTACAAATTTTTCCAATGAAGTATTTTTTTTCATTTCTTTCTCGATTAGTTATGGCATTTTTCCTTTTTTGTTTTTAAACGTATTGACATGAAACAAATTTTTCATTTTTTTAATGATATTTTTTACAAATTTTCTCTTTTACATTTTTTTAATAACATTTTTTAGAAATTTTCCCTTTTACCTTAAATTTTCCCGTTTACCTTTATTTAATAACATTTGTTTTTACAAATTTTTCCAATGATATGTTTTTTTCTTTTTTTTCTCGATTAGTTATGGCATTTTTCCTTTTTAGTTTTTAAACGTATTGACATGAAACAATTTTTTTAATGATATTTTTTACAAATTTTATCTTTTATCTTTTTTAATGACATTTAAACTTTATACGTTAGTATATTAACACTAAATGACATTTGTTTTTAAATTTTTTCAATAATGTATTTTTTTTCCGATTAGTTATGGCATTTTTCCTTTTTTTGTTTTTAAACGTATTCACATGAAATAAATTTTTTTTTTTTAATGATATTTTTTACAAATTTTCTCTTTTATCTTTTTTTTTAATGACATTTAAACTTTATACATTAATATATTAACACGTGTCATCATCTTAATTAAAATGACATATATCACGTCTTAATGAGTTCTAATTTTGAGCGTATTCTCCTTTATATAATACTATATATAAAATTGTTTACGAAAACTTTTTTTTTTTTTTCGTCAACAAGAGCAATGTTATTCTAAATTATCTAGATGGGATACATTCTTCTAAATTATATCATTAAAAAAGAAGATGAAAAATCAACCACGCAAGTATGAGATTTGATGAACAAGGTTGTTTGACCAAGCTATTAACACTTTTTCTTTTTTCCCCACTTGGTCTCTCCTTTAAAAGTCTATTATTCAAGAAATACTCAAAGTCCAAAGAAGAAGAAAAAAAGAAATGGATCAAGAAACTGAGAACAAAGCGATACTCCTTGGAACATGCGCGAGTCCTTACAGCAAAAGGATTGAGTTAGCCCTCAAGCTCAAGTCCATACCTTACCAACTCGTGGAAGAAGATCTCCAGAACAAGAGCCAAACCCTTCTCCGGTACAACCCGGTTCACAAGAAGATTCCGGTTCTTGTCCACAACGGTAAACCGATCTCTGAATCTTTGTGTATCATTGAATACATAGAAGAAACATGGAGAAACGGTCCACATCTTTTGCCTCAAGACCCTTACAAAAGAGCTAAAGTCCGGTTTTGGGCTAGCTACATTCAGTTACATGTGAGTAAATCTGAAAAAACCCTAACTTTTGAATCGAAAGTATTCAACTTTTAATTTACTGAATTTTCTTTTTGAGTAAAATTATTGCAGCTTTACGATGTGGTGATAAAAATGGTGAAAAGCGAAGGAGAAGAACAAGAGAAAGCTCTCAAAGAGTTGAAGGAGAAGCTGAGAGTCATAGAGAAAGAAGGGCTTAAGGAGATTTTCTCGGACACTGATGGTGAACCGACCGTGACGGACGAGACCATGAACCTCGTTGACATTGTCATGTGCACTTCGCTTAGCCCTTACAAGGCACACGAAGAAGTTTTGGGTCTGAAGATCATCGACCCAGAGATAGTTCCTGGTGTCTATGGTTGGATCAATGCTATTAACCAAACCGACGTGGTTAAAGAGCTGGCTCCTCCTTATGAGCAGGTCCTAGAGATTCTTAGGGCTTTCAGACAGATATCTCTCTCCCGTTCCTAAAGCTTTTCTCAGTCTTATGTTTTTGGATTGCTTGTGTTGTTTGATGTTAAGTTTCATTTGTCTAAATCTTGGATTTGAAAGCAACGTCTAGTCATTGTACCTTAATCCAAATCTATAAATTTGGTTCGTTCTTGCAACATGTTTATTGAATGCAATCGTAAACCGGTCCTATTGAGTACCAATACAATATCAAACCAAAACAAACAAAAAGGTGCATAAAGGAGAAGGTTCTTGTTACCATTGGGGAACAGAGACACTAGTGAGATGGCACCAACTCTGTAGAGCGATGATTGGCTTTAGTGCCTCTGCGGTTCCAGATTGGAGTTGTCTCGATGAGCTGGTGCGGTACAAGCCGCCTCTCCCGCTTGCTTAGCTTCTTAAAGTTGTGAACTTTGAGCCTCGCAATCTCAGCTTCTTCCTCTGGAGTCGTCTCTCTAACAATGACTGTTAGGCGACACTCGGGTCTTATCATTAACCCGCATTTTCCTTTTCCATGGTAAGATATCCTCTTCTTGAAGAGTCCTTTCCCAACAAACGCTTCGGCTGCATCACATATCAAAAAAGCTTAAACAAATAAATCGTTCTTTAATGCTAACATAGAAATCAAGGATCTAGTATCCGTAGTACATACCAATGAGGAGACGGTCAGGATCTAGTCCATGGTTATGAGAAGCATTTGCTCGGGCAGCATGGATAACCTGTATTTAACTTATAAGCATTGTATTAATAGAACGAGCTGTCTGTTAAGTATCATTAGATGAGGAAAGGTGTCAAATGCCTTGAGGGAAGAGAAGACCAGATACTCCAAAAGCGTAGTTTCTAGATTTGTTTTTAAACTCAGATCTGAGAGATTACCCGGTACACGGTTTGGGAAGCTCGTTTAACTGTGACCTGCAGTTGCATCAGAGCATCTTCAACGCGCATGCCACGGACTAGTGCTGCAACCAGATTGACTTTCTTAGGACTCTGAAACAAGCAAGGGTGAGGACATTTATATAACAAGATTGAACTGGAAGCATAAACCAGGTGGATCAAATCATCTGAAAAGCGAATTGTAATCAAAGTTAGACAGACAACACACCTGCTTTATGGCCTTGAGTACAGCTTGAACTTTCGTACGCTTCGGGATAATCTTCTGCTCTTCTTCTTTTCCACTTCCCAACAGAGCTGGAGATGACAAAGGTGATGATACAGGTTCTTCACCAGCCTGCAATCTTCTTGAGGTAGAAATTCCCTGAAAAAACCGAACTTTAGATCAGAGGATAAAGAAGTAGCATCCCATGACTTTCATACCCAAAAGTACTTGTTCCTAAGAGCTGCATAGTTCCAAAAGATGAGTTCTTTCGCCAAATTCACATAGGTAATAGATGTAGGCATCCCATTTCCCCTATTTTGAAATTCTAAATCGTTCAATGTAGAACTCCAGCAAAAAATATTTGCAATCAATTCGCTCTATCAAATCACGGAACCAAAATGCTCAAAGAGGAAACAGGAAACTCCAATTACAATAAAAAACAAGAATTTCGATGCAGAAGTAGCAAATAAAGAATTGGAAAACCGGACAAAGCATTACCGCTTGTTGTAGATAATGATGCAGTGGTCTTGAGGAGTAGGTTGGTCTCAGTAGACTCTGCAAGTAACCTAGTTCACGAGCAAAAACCGAAAAACTGAATCATAACCCACTCAACTAAAAAAAACACAAACACTATACCAGAACAAATCCAAGATATAACACCTGCCATTTGAAAGATCCACAAAGAACACATAGATTCAGAAATGATTTAACATTCCATAAACCCAAATGAGCATAAATCAACAGCCTCAAAGACAGAGCATTCCCCAATAAAAATCTCACCTTGTGAGAAATGGGATTCTAAATTCCGAGTCGAAGAGTAATTGGCTGTCGAAATGTTACAATTCTTCACATTTCTTCCAACTTGACGAATAACCAATTGTAAATGCCTCTGCCAACCCGCCATTGTTTTTCAGCGAAACCCTCGCTAAGGCTATAAAACTATCTGATTTTCTGTAAACGCAAAGAATATGAATCAGAATGAAAGATGAACAATTGGACCCAATATAGGGTTCCTGAGCAGAACACCAGAAATGAGTGTTTCTACGTCACTTCCGATTAAATCCTGAATAATCTATAGAATCGGAACAGCTAGGGTTTATCAATCTCGACAAAAACCTTAGAAAAAAAAAGAAGCAGAAACTTAGGTTGAGTTACGAAACCAAAGAACGAAGAGGAAGATCAAAGACCATCGAAGCTTACCTGTGATGAGCGACTCTGAGAGATTGGGAGAGACAGAGCTCGGGGCGGCGCTAGAACGACGGTGAAACATTTTTCGTGATTTGGACTTTGTTTCTTCATGGGCTCGACCCGAATTCGTTTTCAGGTACGGGTCGGATTCGTAACACGGGTCCCAATTGGTTTAGCTGTATTGTCGAATTTGGTTTGGTACAAATCAATTAGACAAGTTGGTATAGCGATAGGCCGATTAGTACAAGGATTTAATACTTTACCCACTCCTTCAATTTTTCTTGTCTGTCAAAATAGGACCCATGTTTTTCAAATATATCACGTTTAATTTCTATAGTTATATAAAAATTTAATTAACACATTAAATTTGCTTGTGAGATAATGGTAACTCTTAAAAGCAACACAGACTATTTTTTACCCTTTCCTTGACTGTACCATCCAAAAACTTTAACTAGTGCGCCAATAAATAATCTTGCATTTATTTTTCCTTCATTTTTTATCGATGTGATGTTGGTTTATCCGACTAACTCATTATGAAATGATTATGCCATATGAAATATGTTAATATTTTGGTATGTAGTTTTCGTTTGGTATATTCTGGTGTTGATATTAATGAGAAAATGTTGTTTCTTTATATTTTAGTTTTTGAATGTTAGTTTTAGGCTCTTAGCTATGAGTTGTTAAATAAAAACCATATTTATCTATGACTAAGAGAAGCCTATATTATGCAGTGATTGGGTCTTGTCTCGTTAGATATTTGGGTCGACAAGACGACGTCGACAACAAATAGATGTCCACTATAGGCCGTGTACGAAGGAGATGCTGATGTGATGCGCTGATTTTTCAATTTTGTTCAGGTTTATGACCAAAATCTAAACTACATGTAGTTGCTGTTTCTCTCTCGTACAACCATTAACGTATGGAAAAAATATAATATAAAGAAAATCAATGAAAACTTAGATTTTTTTTTGTTATTGACAAAATTGACCCCAAAAAATGACCAATTAAAAAGGAATTTATAGGCGATTCTTATAACCAAAATGACAAGCTTGAAATTTGTTAAAAGACATTTTAACTATAGAGAAAAACTCGACATTCATATTTAGAAGTACTTTTACATGACTTGACGAGTGTGTATGAGAGTAAAGATTCGGCCTGTTTCATTAGTTTGCTGCTAAATTATATAGATATTAAATACTATGTACAATTGTATATATACGTAATTTGCGGTTTCCGGTTCTCCACGAACTTACTCCACTATACATGCATCTCTTAACTCGAAGTTAAGCTAGCACTTAGCCTTTAATTAATTAAATTACCATAAGCTTCCGAATATTTCAAACGATCACCTAGCTATGTCATTGATTTCTTTAACTTTTTTCTATATGAATCTTTAACTTATAAGGTTGTTGTTATGGATCTTTAGAAGTGGGCACAAAACATAAATTAAAAAGTAGGAAGTTTTGCATATGAATATATATGTGTATATATATATATATACGCTACATATGGTCCCAATTTTATGTGTTGATAATTGGTGGATCATATCTTGCCAAACCTAGCACCCGTATTGAGTCCGACCATTCTCATCGAGAATAAGCCAACAAACTAACTTCTCCTAACTATTAAGGCAAACTTTTTGTTTGTTTTTATTGCTATAGGTGTATATACAAGACAATATTATTTTCATATTTCAAATAATGAAAAAATGTGATTAGTTTTTCTTTTGCATTTTTGAATTCAGCTCAATAATTTTGTGTATTTTTTAGTTGTTAGAAGATCGACGCAAAGTAAAGTAATTTATCGAAATTAACATATGATTATTGCACCTAAATGGATAAAAATTATCATTGAAAGTATTATGAACTTTTGCTAAAATACAATATATTTAATATTCCCTCCCTATCACAAAATTGATGTTTATAAATTTTACGCAAATTTATATTATAATATTTCCAAACATATATCCACATATAATAATTATCTTTTAGTTATAAACTTATAATGGTGTAATTCTTTCTTAAGAATGACAAATGAATTAAAAAGATATGTTTGATCATTTAAAAATTTTATTGTGTAATAATTGATAAGATCAGCTTTTATGAAATGAAGAGAGTAAAGTTTATATAAAAAACTGTAAATTATATTTACTCGTTACAATTGATTATTTATAAAAACATAATTTCATAAACATTTACATAGTAATATATAGTAGAGCTGAACCAAAAAGGCCCAAAACCAAACATATATATCCAATTTTAAAAACAGACTTTGATCTAATTATACTGATGAGCCAAAAATAATCATCATATATAGAAGGTATATAATTAATTCTACATCGACAAATATTAACATATTCAAGCTATAAAAACCATAGGTTACTCTAAGTACGTCAACTAATTTTTAAGTAAAACCCTACGAGTTTTACTTAACGCAATGTAGTTTATACATAAACTCTCGTTTTCCGGAACTTGAAATCCAGGCTCTACTATCTCCATAATGTGAACAAATTAAAATGTGAATTGACTTACAATTATCGAGCTCATAACTGCAAAATTGTCAACTATAAACCCCCTCTAATATCATGCCACGTTCAAAATTCTATCACGTATGACACATATCAAGAGCGTATGGTCCCATACAAAATGCCTCTCCATAATAATTATAAAAATGATTCAATCGCCAATAATTTGTAAAATTCTCAGAAAGAAATGCATTTAAGTATAATGAAACTAAATCTGAAAAAAGATACAATTAAATAATACACCGCCCAGTATGTATCGAGTAAATTCCAATTGAAAGATTTCGTACCGTAGAGATTATTGTTGTGATCCTCGTTCTCACGTCGACACGTGTTGACCTTCACGATCTCGTACAAGGAGTGGAGAAGCGTAAGTGATCGCACCAAGATCAAGACATGTGGCAGAGACCTAATTGGAAGTGGGGACCACAGAGAGAATAGCAAATACGATAAAATATTGCTTTTGCACGTGGGACCCACGAACATACCTAACTCCTTTTCGAGTACTTTGTTCTGTCGTCTTGTGCAAAACATGTCTTGTCCAAGATCCTCGCTTTCCATATCCGGAGAAGGTAAGGTGGTATGATCTCTGCCGTACACTTGTACATGCTTCCATGTCAGTATATTACGTGGCAATTGAAGCGGGCTTGTAACATGTTAATCGCATCGAATGTGTAATGAGTGGTGGAATGGTTTCGATCGAAGTTTTAAGAAACCAATAGAAGAATGTTTTCTTTATTGTTTTTGTAATTGTTTTTAGTTTGTATCAGGTGATTGAATACTAGATAGCGTCGGAATAGCTTTGGAATATGCTGATAAAAAGTTTCATCATAATTCCAAAGGCAATCTCTGATAATGTTTTTTGTTTACACATGTCGAAATCAGTTCGTGAAATATGGAAGGATATATTTGTGTATACTAAGAAAGCAAATCTAGAATCTGACCGTAGATTCAAATTCTTTCAAAATATGAAAATACAATTGCAATTGTGTGAAAACAATCTATGTAACTATTCGGTCGGTAGTTTCAATTTTGCCAAATGTTTTATCTAATGGTTAACTTGCAAGAAGCTTTTTCCGAAGTAGCATGTTTTACTCTAGGATTAGTTGGACGATTTACAGAACCAAATATCTAATACTAAAAACAAAAGATTGACAATATGTTAGTTTAAGATAATTGGATATTGATCTAAGAAGTGTAAATATTAACTAGTGTGTCATTTTCGAACGGCTAAAAATCAATATGAGAATGTGAGGTGGCTTGATTTTGTTTCTTGTTAAATTCGAAGTGCCAAACTGCTTGATTGATTGATAAGAAAATGAAAATTGATCATTCAAATTAAATATATTTACCAAAGTTACCAACAAGATGTCTTTTTCCGGGGGGAAAACTAGAAAGTTCTTACTTTTTTAGCTACTTCTAATTTCTTATAGGTGATTATTAATATTTTACCATATTCATATTCAAGATCTAACCGAACCAATGTGCATCGTTGTATAGATTCTTCCTTAAAATGCATACGTACCAATAATTCTCTTATGTATATTTTAAAATTATTTAAATTAACAACTTACTATTGACGTGGTCAATCTTCACGAGCCGACATTGAAACTTTGAAAGTGATGGTTTCTAATACCCTAAGGAAAAGGACAGCATATACTATAAGATAGTTTAGACATGTTAAGTCAAAATGTTTAGGTTGATTATAAGATTTAGTAAATCAGATTACGATTCGTTGAGTTTATTTTAAACGAATAAGTTTCTGTTGGCATAGGCTTAGTGGCTTAGCTAAACCCAATGGTTAGAAACCCATGTGTATAGATTCATTCTCTCACATACACAAAATCAAATTAATATTTGACTCCAAATAATTACAATGGGAACATATATCTGTTTTTTTATAATTTGGGTGGGTGATCCGAGTCAGAATCAGACTAATGACGGAATGTACAAATTCACAACTCAGTATCATCACGTCATATGGTAATCTTTAAGCTGCTCGGATACACCAAAAGCCATTCCAGAACATGTTCTCTCACTGGTTCACTTATGAGTAGTTGCCATATTTGTTAGGATTTGAAAACTTTCACCTGATCTCATTTAGGCTTTTTTGGATTTTTTGATACTTATTGCTCCGCCGAACAAAATGTAAATAAATATTTTCCAGCTTTTGATATATAAAATTCACATTTTATCCATAAAAAAAACACATCATGTGAAACATACAGACTGGATTCCAAAACCAACAGGTCAACATGCGTGTTTTTGTTTCCAGTGGTACTCGGACCAAAGGGGATAGAAAGTTTACGGCTTGCCCCCTTATTAAATATACCTTCAGACCACGACCGAGGATTGTGAACGTATAAGTTGTGTACTTAATTATACTTTTACAACCTAAAGTAAGTTACATATTTATTTACACAATACATATAATTTTGTGAATACATAGGCTCTGACTGGTAACATGAAGTATTATAGTTAAATTACAGTAGGTATTATAATTCGATGTAATTTACGGTAAAAATTATGTGGTAGAAATTATATATTTAATATGGTGAGTTTACTGTAAAAATGTGAGTTAACATTCTTGTCAAAAATACTGACTGATAACTTTTATGTTGTATAAATTACAGTGTGTATTATTAAAATAAATTAAAAACTTAAAATCTTAATAATAATAACATTTATTACAAATTTGTTAGTAAAAATAGATTAAAAACATTAACTTAGAAATACTAAATCAAAGACATCTTTATTTATATATATACTAGATTTAAGACCCGCATATATGCAGGTTTATAATAAAATATTTTATTATTCGTGAAAAATAAAAATAACAAAAAGTAGAAAACAAAACCATATTACTTGTGATAGTAAATAAAATAAGATTGAAACACTCATGTCAAAACACTAATCGAAAAGTCTAACATTTAATTTTTTTTTTCAATTAAATTTTATCACATCTTTTCAAATAATTAGTTTTTCTATTCCTATTTGAATTATATTTACTTTTTACTATGTAGATACTCATACATCTACTTTTTTTAAAAATCTTGACGAATTGGATATCATATTTAAATTTGAATTAGATTTACTCATCTTATGAAAAAAAATCAAAATCTAGTTGAATTGATTCTCATATTTATATATATATTTTTTTAAATGTAATATTATATAACCCGTGAAAAAACTAAACGCAAAAATATAAAACAAAATCAGATCATCCTTCAAAATAAATAAAATAAGTTTCAGAACGTCGATATAAAATTACTGATAGAGAAACCTAACTGTTATTTAGTTAATTAGACTCTTTTGTTTTTACTATAGTTTCAATCAAATTTGTCACATATTTCCAAATAATTAGTTTTTCCTACCTATTTGAATTATGTTTATTTTTTTAATTATGTAGTTACTCATATACCTTTTTTTTTTCCAGATCTTGACGAATTAGATTTTATATATTTATTTGAATTAGTTTTACTAATATTCTAAAATCATATTTGACATTTTCTTTTTGAATCAACATATTATCGTTCTTCTGATGCGAAACAAATTATAAGTATTTTTAATTTTTTATTTTATATAATTTTCACAACATAATAATTTTTCAATATAATTTTTTTTCTCAAACATCAATTTTACATACTTTACCGCATCCACATAATGGTAAAGTTAAAATAAATAAATAAAACTCATAATATGCATTATATTGAACATAAATATAATTATAATAGTTTTTTAAGTTGTTTTTTTAACCTAATTCAAAAATAAAATGATAAAAGATTTTTTTAAATAAATAAAACTCTTTTGACACATAATTGATATTATTTTCTTGGGTTTGGGTTATCATTGTTTTCGTGATGATATCTATGTTGTAAACAATAAAACAAAAAGTTGAGTTAGAAATTTTTTTATTAATCATCTCACAAACATAAAATAGATTATTAATCTTATTCGTATTGTATCACACCTATCGAATAAGATAGTAATCGATGTTTTCCTAATGAAAAAGTTGAAACAAAATTTCTGGAAGAGATTATTGAAATTTTAAAATTCTTGGTGAGGAGATCGAAAGAGCACAAAATTGTTTAAACAAAATGAAATATTATAATCTTTGAAAATTTGAGTATGTAAATATAAGTCTATTCAAACTTAAAAGATTTTTACACGTGTATTTAATATTATAATTAATAAACACAAATATAGAAGTTTTTTTTAAATAAGATTTGTTTGACATGTGGCAAAATCTAATTAGAAACAAAATTTAATACATGTCAAAATCTGAACGACTGACTGACACATGTCACGATCATGTTAATTACGAAGTTTGACATATAAGCTTTATATAATAAAATATACCAACAATGTCAGATAAAATAGATATATTTATATTTAACAAAAATATCAGATCAAATCAAATAATATCAACAATTAAGATAATAGGAACAATTTTGTTGGAATCATTCAAATATATAAAAAAGTTTGACCATTTACAAGGAATCGTTGGATTATTGCAATTATTGAAAACGTAATTAACAAAAAAAGAAAAACCATCGTAAGAATTATTAAAAATGGATAAAAATACTAATTCAACCTCTAACACATGGGATTTTCTATAACGTGGAGTTAACTTTTGACTTAGCAATTTTACAAAAAACATAACTCAAAATTATAAATAAACCATAACACATTTTAACTCAAATTCAAACTCCAAAATTTCACTTTGATTGATAACATTTTAGAATTAACTATGAATTATATCCATAACTCAAAATACATCAAAAATACTACATGTTACGTACCAATCACACCCATAATTATAGTTAATTACATTTCATATACAGCAAGTCGTGAGTTTTCAATTACGGTGACAAATAATAAGCTGTCGTCAATAGCCTCAAGGGTTTGGTACATATATAGGAGACTGGACAAATTTTCGATGTCAGTTTTTTTTTTTTTTTGTTGGTTAACGGATTTCAATAAAAAAAAATTTGATGTCAGGTTGTAAGTTTATCACGCTGAATATCAATTCATTTGTTGGGATTTTTTTCTCTGATTTACAATATATATATATATATATATATATATATATATATATATATATAAATATGTGCTGTGTGAAGATTTTATTTTTGAGTGTTGCTTTGTAATATAATTTTTTTCATTTGAACAAATTTCGTCAAGACATGGCTAAATTTTTTTCGTAGAAACATGGCCATATTGATTTTAATATATAGTCACCAAAAAGTTATCATATAGAGAAACTAAGTAAAATCCAAAACAATGTCATGGCCGAAACATTAAGATTTGGCTCTAGTAAAATCGAACAATATGCGTATTATATATGCAAGTAACTGCAAACATCAGATATTCCGGAAGAAAAATAGTTGTGAAGTCTCCAATCACGATGCCAAAAAAGAAAAAAAGTCTTCAATCACACATTAACAATGTAATAATCCCTTATTGGAGTTAATATGTTTACCTAACTCTAACCCTGAATTTGAAAGCCTTCACTATATATACAATTTGATATTAAATATTCTTTAGTAAAAATATCGAACATATATATATATATATATATATATAGTTTGGTTTCAGAAGATTTAATCTAATTTGCCAAAAAATATCAAGCTATTAATGAGTTTGACTTAGGCTATTTTAAAACAGGAGATCCGTGCCGCTTAAAAAATCAGAGGATGCAAGTTGGATTGGAAAGTTTTATACTTGCATAGGATTGTGGTTGTCTTACTCTTTGAATCGGTCAAAATAGTTATGGTCACGTACTTAATGACGCATAGTTGGAGCACATTTTCTAGCTCGCAAAATGGGCGGTAGAAGTATTTTTTTTTTTCATAAGTAAATACTCATGTGTCATTCTGATTAGTCATATGTATCTTAATTTTACTATCAATATATTTATATATATATATATACACGTCAAATTAATCTTAATCTTTTAATTTAGTTTTCTGGAAAATAACATGTCACAGTTCCATTGAGTAAAATTTATATAAAAATGTAAACATATTTACTTTAGTATGCACTGTACATGTAAAAGTAAGATAGTTAGTTTTCCTAATTAAGTGGATATAGTACACTATTGCTACACTACAATGCTTATATGCTTATGTAAAAGTTGTTGATCTCTTATTGGCTACATATATAGTTGATGGATGCTTTGGTAGATTTGATATTGTTTATATGAATGTTAATAGTTAAATAATTTGATAACGGTGATAAATGATATACCATTTTTTTATGTTTTGAAAATGTGATTTCACTATTTTTAACCATTAAAAGTATTATCATGGTTTTCACACTTTTCAACATGTTAGAAATATAGCTAAGAAAATGAAACTTACTAATACTAGTTTTTTAGCATTTTATGATTATTTTACATAAACTTTATTACAATATTCAATTACATAAACTGATATACCATCAAACCCTATGTTTTAATGTTGGACCGTCTAAATGAATCTTAAAAATTAACATTTAAAAAGTTTTTTAATAATAATAAAAAAAAAAATCTTGAAAATTTAGTGTGGCGATAACCTTTGTTTCCTGAGTGAGAAGTAGTACATGGCAAGATCACAGTACGTAACACCTCTAATCAAGTAATCATATATCATTTTTCGTCTTAAGACCTCTGATATATGCCAATCATCCTTGCATCATTAGACGATGGGCTATTGTTTTAATATTTTAAGGAGAAACTTTCCTGATTTTTCTCTTTGGATGCTGGCACGTGTCGCTACAGTCACATTAAACCCTTAAATTTTGGGGATTAAAATATTAAACCCTAAGTTTTTTGAAATTTTAAACCCTAGCTAGGGTAACCTACCAATTATTTAGTTAGATAGCGTATAAAATAAGATATGATCCAAAGTTTGTCTACATCCAAAAGACGACGATAGTCGTTGACTTGTTTAATCCCATATTAATCTTCTGGAAACTATAGGAAACATCCTAGGAACTTTCAAATTAATTGTAGATAAAACAAAAAAAATAAAAACTTTTGAGCACGAAGATGTAGTGAATAATATATTACCGTTAGACTAATTAATTATAAATTTCACCATATAGTATCACTTTTTGTCGGTACTAGTTTTGGTTATATTGATAGTTTCAAAATCTTACAAAATTTTACAATTCTTTCTATAATGCTTTTTCCTCGAAAGTAAATTATTATTTGACTTAACTTTAATTTCTATACTTTTATAGAATGCAAAAGTAGGTTTAATATCCTTATTCTTGTATGTAAATTAGGATAGTGTGGCGGTAAAACCTTAATTTAACTAGGGTAAATAATTCTGTATAAAGGAAACATGTGCATTTATAAATTAGTACAGTTCTTAAAGGTGAAAAAAATTAGTACAGTTCTATAAAATAATATGCACTGTTCAAGTAAAGTACTATATAAGTAGGTATCTATGTGATATATAGTCAAAGTAAAGTTAATATGTGACCTGGAAGATGAGTAAATAAAAGGTATGGGCTATGCATCCCAAAGGACGTGGTGTTTATGGAATTTCAACCGATTTTTTTTCATAAAAGTTTAAATAGTCGTGGAAAAACATAATTTATATACATTATATTTATAATAATATTATTTAAATTATAGTGTATAATTGTATATACATGATTATAATCTCTTTTTCTATTCATTTTAGAAGCTCAATGCACGTCGGGAGAAATAATAATTTTAGAAGCTCAATGCACAGAGCCACGACGTGCTTCGCAACATTCCTCTAGTTTCTTGTAAAATTTTAAATTCATCAAAATATTTCTTAAATTTTTTGTTTTTGTTTTCACATAGTTGATAAATAGATGTAGCTAATTTTTTCAGGTAATTTAGCTATTTTATGAACGAAGATGTGTTCCTTAAAAGTTAAAAGTCGTATTCTCGAAAAAGATAGAAAACAGTATGCGCATGTTAATGTAAATAAAATACGAGATTAATGATGCAATTTAAAGGTTTATTGGGTAATGTGCGAGTGGAGTACTATAGTAAGCGAAAAATGTGTATTGCTAATAATTAGCCATTTTTGTGAGTCATGTTTATTTCTCAAGTTGGTTTAAATTTAAAGATAAAGTGCATTAATCTCCATAAAACTTTACTGTGAGAGTTAATATGAATCTATGACCATAAGAAGTCAAATAGTGATGATCAAATCTAATTGGTCGCTAAATTGAGTCTTAAGGATTCGGTTACAGTTGTGTGTACATAATATCTATAGAATTGTCTTATTTTGAGGTTTTCCTCAGTAATTTAATTGCTAGTGGGTTTGCCGATATTTTAATTGAGAATTTGCTCAAATCTAAAATTAGTCGGGCATGCAATAAATTGGACATAATGTATTATACTAATAAAAAAACACTCCATAAATATATATTACCCCAATAAGTTATGGACTTTTGAGGGGTACGACAATTCAATGGATGTATTCACAAAAACGGAGGTGACATTAAATTAGGGCTGCGTGGTGTAAGTTGCTAAAAAAATGGAAATCAATTAATATATTAAAATTTTCTTTTTTCAGAATAATTATATATGTGTATGTGTGTGACGACAGTATATGTACTCTCTTGTGATTGTTACAAGATCTCGATTCAAATCCTACTTAAAAGCTAAAACTATCTAGGCAGTAGTTTTTTTCTTAATCAATGCAATATTCATTTGTAAGAAAAATTCCGAAGTGATAATATTATCAGGCACCCAAATATGCTTTACGGAATGATAAAAACAACTCATATTCTCCCTGTTTATTCATAATAATCACGGTTTTTTTAATTATTTATTTGTGTTATCAACTATTGTATCGCCGGAAAATTATTAACAAACACGAAAAAAATCCATCTATAAATCAAATACTTCACGCCTAAAAAAAATATTTATGTAGTATATTGATAATTAACCCGTGAGAGAATATTTCGGGGAGGCGCGGCATAAATGGTTTCAGCATTGTAAATTCAGAAAATCTTTTTTTTCTAGTTCTAAAATAGCACATTATCTATTTTAAGTTATTTATCTGATAAATAAAATATCACAAGAAATATCGAAAATATTGGCTTTTTTCTCTCCTTTTAATTTTGTCTTCTTTCGGTGCCACCTCCCTTCTCTCATACATCCTGCATTTATCAGCACCACACGGTTTTGAATGTACAAACTGAGATACAGACCTATATATTGACTTATATATACAAAAAGCAATTCTCAAAAATATCACAAAAATAAGTTTTTATTTTAAATATATCATCACTTAATTTTTTTTTAAAAAATACTATTAAAAGTTTTTTTTTCAAAAATACCATAAAATTAAAACTAAATTTTAAACCCTCAAAATTAACCCCTAAAAACTAACCTAACCCCTAAAAATTAAACCCTAAGTCCAAAATACTAAATCAAAACCCAAAATTTTAAATTTTAAATTCTTAAAACTCATTTTTAGTGTTTGTGATATATTTGGAAAAACAAAACTTTTAGTGGTATTTTTGGAAAAAAAACTAAGTGAAAGTATGTTTGGAACAAAATTATATTTTATTAGTATTGTAAGGAATTTCTCATATATAAATGAACATGATATGCATATCATAATATTTATATAATTATATATCAATATATATTTGTCAAAACTCCGACGATTCCTGTAAAATAAATGTAAGTATAAATGGTTTTTATAGATATTATACACTACAAGAATTTGTTGATATATCTACAATTTTTTTGTAGCTATGTTGATTTTTTGTAACAAATTTCTATTTGCTACGAATTTGTTACAAATAATTCACCGAAACTATAGGTTTGAAACAAATTTACTGTTTGTAGCAAATTATAACAAGTTACCACAAATAGTCACCGACATACAGTTATAACTATTTGAATCAAAATTGCTACAACATATTTCGTAGCAAATTTGTTACAATTTCGTTACAAATAGCTTGTGAAAAATTGATACAAAATTTCACAAAATTGTTGAAGTAAATACTCACTAATTGCGACAAAATAATCGTGACAATTGCACAAATGGTATCAAATATTTCGAAGATATTGGCCACAGTGAGTTACAAATTTTTTGTAACTAATAACCACACTTAGTTACAAAAGATATGTGACTAATCTGTGGTTTTTTCAAAAAAAATTGTTTTATTACATTGATATTTTGTAATATATAATAATTGAAATAAAATCAATTATATTTGACAATAATAAAAACGAAAATAAAATATAAAATATGAAAAATATATACATATCGTAAAACATAACATATCTTTACACCAATCCAAATTTCTAATCACCTAATCTCCATAATTCTAGTCACCTAATCTCTCTTTGCCCTTTCTCTCTTCGTCACTGAAACCGCATCAGCAACTTGCAACCGCCGCAAACCCTGAGACAAGTTTCCTAACAGATACATGCCGAGATGTTTGCCTGGCTAAATGAAGTCTCATATGTGTTTCACAAGAAAATGTCAATTACATATATAGTACACTTTGACACTGCAAAATCAAATAATTGCAAGTGTTAATTACCCCCTTGCATAGATCGGGTTGGCTTCATTAGTGACCGGTGTTGAAGTTGAGGAGATCAGAGTCGTGCGGAGGGTTGGCATTGTCGGAGATTTCTTCTAATTTTAACACTCATTTGCCTTGAACATCGTCTATATCCACGAAGAATGGAGCTTTGTAAAATAGAATCTTATTCCATAATCCTACATTATAAACAATTACTTTTAAAACTTGATTTTCTAAGAAAAATACTTGTTTCATACAAAAGATGTGAGACATGAAAGACGAAAGGAACCAAGAATTTGAAGGTGGAGAGAGGGACGCCTCTGGTCATTCATTTGAGTCCGAGTTTAATCAAAGGCTAAAAATCCAATCTTTGATGAGACCTTTAAACCACCCACTAAAAACAAGCTGAAACTAATATCAAATGTTTCATCAATAGGTTTGTAAACCCTAATTTAGTTCCTGATTTAAGCCTAAAACTCTGTCTCTCTCAGAGATCTATGATCTGAATCTTGCTACCAAGCATAACCTACGATCTATCTAGATAACGAAGGATCTGAAGAAATTCGAAATTGGTGACTGAAAAATCGTTAGATCGAAAAAACCAGAGCGTATTTTTGAAACTAACCGGAGATACCAGCTGTACACAGACGAAATCGAAGATCATACCACCGAAAGCCCAAGCGATTCCTTGGATTCCGACTAAAGCACACATGTTCGGTGACCTCTTCACACCCATAACTGTCAAAACAGTGATGTAGAGGAAGAGGAAAATAGCGATAAACTCAGCGATTCCGGCTCTCCAGAAAGACCACGAAGCAAGTTCGTCGGGCTCGAACAACGATGCAGGCGGTGGCTCCTTGTAGTCCTTGTCGCTCTGAGCCGAGGAGGAGCGCAGTAGATCTGGTGGTTCCAAAGAAGAGGAGACCACCAAGAGAATTCGACCGAGGGTTCACGATTTTTTGAAATCTCAGATACTGAAGGTTTGATTATCACTAACAGAGATAGGCAAGGATTCGGCTTATTACCTGAGTAAATTCCGAGATCCTTCGAAACAAATCGGAGCTCCAGACTCAAACAACCAACAACAAGACACAACCAAAACGATGTCCCAAAGCAGACAAAGGAAAGCCTAACTAGCCGGAAAGCAGAGCCAAGACCCAATTGAGAAAATGGTAAAGCCTAATCGAACCCCCGAACAAGTCGGACCTTCTGTACCTGGAGAGAGAAATGAAAAATTAAGCCGAGAAGTAAAAAACAACAAGCCAACTATGACTCAAGCCACAGCCGTAACAAAACCAAGACGACATTGTACCAGACGCACAGACCCGAGACCATCGTTCACCAAGAAAGAGATAAAATTAGAAACCAAACCCAAAACTGAAGAGGCGGCGGCTAACCTTGGTGGAGAGGACGACGGCTTAGCGACAGAGACAGAGAGGGATAAATCGATAGAGAAATAGAGAGACGTCGAATTGGCGACGCTAGTAGAGAGAGACACAGCAGCTAACTTACGGGGATACGGCGATGAGATCGGCGGAGGCTACTTTTGGATCTGAAAATGTAAGGGAGAGAAGATTGTGGGGGCGGAAATTTCGAAGGACCAGATAATTTAGGGTTTTCAGATTAAATATTTTATTTAATTGTTTTGTCAAAATTTCACCCGAAAATAATGAGAGCCATTTCCCAAAAAAAAAAATTGAGTGTTTTTCATTCTTTAGCACTAATTTCTTTTTAGTTCTGCAAAGATCGATACTTTATAACTTAAGACAAAACACGGTCATGATATAACACTCTCTAATTCTTTAAGGATGAGAATTCACCTAAAAATTAAATATTTCAATTTTCAAATATGAATGCATAATAAACTTTAATAATAGAGCTTAAGTTTTCATTTCGATTTCGTAATCTACAATTGTAAGACTATTATATATACACATATTTGATTGTTTATTATATATATTTATATTTAAGTTGATTTTCTTTTTCAGTTTTAGAATAAATTATAATTAAGAAATGATTCAAATTATAATATACGCACAATTATATATCAATCTCTTAATCAAAATTTAAATATGAATTATCACTTTGGTTCTCTTAATCATTTTTGTGAACATACTTGTCATCAGAATTATTTGTTGGTAACTAAACCCTAAATATAAACCTCCAAAACTAAAACATAACCCTCAAACCTAAACTTTGAATCACAAATCCTAAACCCCAAAAATTAAATCCTAATCCTCAAAACTAAACCATGAATTCTAAATCATAAACCTTAACCCTAAATCCGAAACCCTAATAACTATAAACCAATACCTTCTCACTATATACAAAATTATAGTTTCAAACTATATAGACCAATACCTTCTCATTTAACCCAATTTCAAATTGTAAAACCAAACCCCAAACCTAAAATTGTGGAAAAAAAATTATGGACTACGAAGAAGGTCATGGATTTATAAATCAAGGAAAAAAAGAGAGAACGAATATCAAAGAGCGGTAAATTGGGTTTAATACTAAAAAAATACGTATATATTGTAACATATATGTTTTATGGCCAAATTTTTAATTTCATTTATTATTATTATTTTTTGATAATTATCCAACTTTTTACCCACTATCACTTTAGCCTTGTCAGAAAATTATCACTGTTTTATAATTTTGATTCCCGAAAACTATACATAGTAGTTTAGTTTAGGGTTGATGGTAATATTTTCGACTATCAATTTTATAATAGAGCAAAAGAAGAATAATGAACAGAAATTGGCCAGAAATTTGTTACAAATTTGCTCGGAATATAGTCAGAACATTTGGCTAGAACTTGATTGGAAAATTTGGTCGGAATCTGGTCGGAAAATTTGGTTGGAACTTGGTCAGAAAATTTGCTCGGAATCTCGTCAAAAAATTTGCTATAGTAATGTTGTTGTAGCTATTTTGTCACAATTTCGACAATCTTGCTCGTAGCTATTTGTTACAAGTGCGTAATTTTTCCAAAATAATTTGTTTGCCACAAATTTGCTACAACTTTTTGTAACTACATAGTTACAGCACTTCATTTATAACTAAGTTGTAACATTTGCGACTATATTTGTTGTAACTATTTGTAACTAGTTCGAATTTTTCTGAAATATTTTCTTCGGTTTTGATTTTGATTTTTTTTCCACAACACTATTGAAGCAAGTTGTGGCTTTTGTCACATATATCTTCGGAAAAAAATTGTAGCCATATTTGTCACGACTTTTTTTGAAACCAATTGAAGCAATTTAGTTACAATTTAATGTTTGTTGCTATTTTGTTATAAATTAGCTACTAAAAGTGACAAATTTGCTACACTTTTATAAATTAATATATTTGTGGCAATTTGTATCCATTTGTAGCAAAAATTTACTACAAATTAATATTGTAGTGAAATTTGTGGTTATGTTACATGATTCTTGTAGTGAATTAATAAGTAAAATGACTCTGATAGCGATTATTATAAGTAATTACTATGAATCCGATTGTTTTTTTTTCTATGTATATTTATGTTTGAATTTGTTTGTAAGCTTAAATAATATCTACCTTAAGAAAACATAAATATTTTATTGCTTTTATCCAAAATTGCTAGTGGGTTATACTAATATCGTCGTCATGTCATAATTTAATTTCAAATCCGACAATGTGCGTGTGTGAGTTATAAGACAAAAAACAAAAACATAGCATAAATGGAAGAAGACTTTGTGTGTGTATTTATGTTAATTACTTTTAAATATTAGTATTTGATAGCAAACCACCGAAAATATATACTGTATTTTTTAGAAAAATACAAACATACTTTATTTAGAATTTTTGTTTATTACTAAACGCAAACGTCAAAAAAAATATTTGTGTTTGAAACCGTGTAGTAGTCCATACGAGGAGAGAGATAAAAGAAGAAGAAGGCTGACTTTGGAGAGAAAGAGAGTAAATGCATTTTGCTGTCCATGTTGACTCTTTGAAGGCAAACCCAAAGCCAGCCCCTTCATTATTGTTGCTTTTCATTCCATTAATTTATTATTAATTACTCACTAATTAACTCATCTTTTCCTCTCTCTCATCTTTCTTACTCGCTTTTTCTATAAATATAACCAACATCTCTCTCCACTTCTTCAGACAAAAACCCATTTGGACTTTCTTTGTCTTAGCTCTAAAACTTCCAAAAGCTTTTTCAAAAAAAATCCACAAATTTAGCTTTTGTTCTAAATTAAAATCTCATAAAACCCTTTCGATAAAGTCGGATTTCTTAACCTCAAGCAATATATTTTTCATACTGTAATCAAGGAGAAGAAAAATGGGAAGACCACCTTGTTGTGAAAAGATTGGAGTGAAGAAAGGGCCATGGACACCAGAGGAAGACATCATCTTGGTTTCTTACATTCAAGAACATGGTCCTGGAAACTGGAGATCTGTCCCTACTAACACAGGTTTGTCTTTGTAATTTCTTGATCACATACTAGTTAATTTGTTTAATTAAACTTTTAATCCTTTTATGTTTTTATCTTGAGTTTTATTTGTGGGGTTTGTGATTTCTATTTTTCTCTGACTCTTGGTTGGTATGATCATTAAAGATGAGAGTGTAATAAATAGCCTAAGTTATTTCACCGACTCTTTCGTCCACACATCTCTAGCTAATTACCATTTTATCCCTTTTCCATGAGTTATTTGGGTTAAAATCTTTGTTAATTTGGTGTTTTAGGTCTGAGGAGATGTAGCAAGAGCTGCAGATTGAGATGGACTAATTATCTGCGACCCGGTATTAAGCGTGGAAATTTCACTGAGCATGAAGAGAAGATGATTGTTCATCTTCAAGCCCTTTTAGGCAACAGGTAAATACATGCACTTGATCTATATTTGTCCAAAAAATTACCTTTTCTTGGGTATATATGTATATAGTAAGATCTAAATATGTTTTGTTTGTTTATAGATGGGCAGCCATAGCATCATACCTTCCAGAAAGGACAGATAATGATATTAAGAACTATTGGAACACTCACTTGAAGAAGAAGCTCAAGAAGATTAATGAATCTGGTGAAGAAGATAATGATGGCTTCTCTTCATCAAACACTGCTTCACAGAAACAACATCAAAGCTCAAACAAAGGTCAATGGGAGAGAAGACTTCAGACAGATATCAACATGGCGAAACAAGCTCTTTGTGAGGCTTTATCTTTAGACAAACCATCATCATCAACACTTTCTCCAACATCATCATCATCATTGTCACCAGTAATCATACCACCAAACATCCCTAGCTTCTCATCAGCTTTACTCGACCGTTGTTATGATCCATCCACTTCTTCTTCCTCTACCACAACCACAACTACCACTACAAGCAACACTACTAATCCATACTCAGGGGTATATGCGTCAAGTGCTGAGAACATCGCTCGGTTGCTTCAAGATTTCATGAAAGACACACCAAAGGCGTTGATTTTGACATCCTCCTCACCAGTTTCAGAGACCGGACCACTTGCTGCTGCAGCTTCCGAAGAAGGTGGAGAAGGGTTTGAACAATCTTTCTTCAGCTTCAATTCCATGGAAGCAACTCAAACTTTGACTCAGGAGACAAGCTTTTTCCATGACCAAGAGAGCAAACCGGCAATAACAATGGACCAAGATCATGGTTTGATATCGCAAGGATCTCTGTCTTTGTTCGAGAAATGGTTATTTGATGAGAACATGGTTGGTATGTCGCTAGAAGGACAAGAAGCGATATTCTAGAACTAAACAAAGTGGAATGTCTTTAAAATTTGAGGGCTTAATTAGTTATGAGTTATAACAAATAATATAGAGTTATAACCTATAATATATATATGCTTATTATTGCATTAGGGTTTTAGAGTCTTTAGTAGCTTTTAGCTCTACAACACTCTTTTTCCCTTTTCGTGATATGATCTTTTTTGTTTGTTTTAATTGTATGTAGCAGAACGTAACACGAAGGGTTTATCATCTTTGTCAATGTAATGTATTGTACTTTGTGGCTCATATGGTTATATATACAAATGCTCTCAAAGTTTCTGGTTATTTAAATTTTATATATATTCATATGCCAAACACCAAATTCAGCATTGTATGGATAGGTTCATTTTCTAATTTTATACCTTTAACCAAGAGGAAAATTTGAATTTGAAACAATTTAAAATAAAAAACATGATTAACAGCAATCTTTACACCATTTGATAATACTATTTATTTGAGTTAATTTTTATTTTGTTTTTGATTAAAAAATATAGTAACAATAAGAAATTAACTCCGATATTAATTGGTTTGGTTTAATTCGATATTAAATAAAATGTTTTGGATTTTTTAATTAATCTTGATTTAGATTTTGTATCTTTTGCTTGGTTTAGATTCAATATTGGCTTTTAAAATTACAAATAATATATCATCGATTTTTTGTCTTTTCATATCAATCGTAATCCTAAAAGAAAAATGTCATTAAATGGTAATATAAAGAGTTCCCTACTGAGTTAATTCCAATATTATTTTTATATATGTGTTATTCGTTGTGATAATGCCTTGACGACTACAGTTGTGAAGTGTAGATTTGCACATTGACATTAATCTTATTTATTTCAACTAAAATAAGAGAACTATATAAAAAAAAAAAGGCCGTAAGAAGATTTCATAAATGGTATTTTTGCTCCCTAGATGTTTTTAAAAAAGGTATTTTTGCTCTCTTTTTAAATTTTAAGTTATGATTTTTTTTGAAAAATAAACATAAAAAGTGGTATTTTTATACTTTTTTTTTTGAGAAATAATTTTTTATACTTCTCTAAACAAAATAAGCCATATAATCCATAATACAACTGTTCAGAAGAAAGTGTGATAAAGATATATATAATCAAGAGGAACATACGCACTTGCAGACATATCTATACGTATACAAATACATACAAATGCGTACAATAAATATAGGAGGCAAAATCTAGTGGTGTAAAGAACTTTGAAAATATACAAACAAATAAAGAATAATAATTAAGAAAAAAGAAGAAAGATAAAAATAAAAGAGTATTAAATGCTAACATGTGGAGGGCTTGACTTGTGCCTGTGAAAAACAGCGAGCAAGGTTATGACTAATTAAGAGTATGCTTTAGCCACCGAAGACTCCCTTTCGTTTATAATTAATTTCACACTCTCTCTACTTTAAAAGTCAAAACTCAATATCTTTCCCTTCTTTGTTTAATTAAAACCCTTTTGTATAATCAAAGCTTTTAAATAAAAATCGTACTGTCGCTTCAATCCGATAAAATTGGAACGATACGGATAAAAATCATATTAATTTTCAGGATATGTGTAGACTGAGTTTTGCTGCAGTGTCTTTAAGTAAATCTGAGGTTCAAAATATGCAAAATCTGTCTTTATTTTTTATTTTTTGGACTGATCTAGATTTTGTTAATTTGGATTATGGAAGAAGAAGACTTTTTTTTTTTTTTTTAATATGACGATGTCAAAATCCTCTCTGCTGGCATAAGGAGTTTGACTCCTTCTCTGGTTGGGATAAATAAGAGTAAAGTGGACCCTGTTGCCAAATAAATAGAAAAAGACTTAAAATCGACTCCATCATATTTGGGCCTCTAAAAGGGCCCACTTGGTTGGTATTGAGACAAAATGGGGCATGGCCCATCATATTATTTACAAAACTAGCAATAATATTTGTTAAAAAGTATATATATTGTTTTTAATGCTTGCTATTTGTTCATAACTTTTTGGTTAACTGATCAGATTCACCATGACTGTGTATATTTAAATTATAATAAAGCAAAAAGTTTGGTAAAATTTTGTATTTTTTTAATAACCGTGCGTCATCTTGACATGAAGAAAAGAGCTTATGGTTTAGAATTTAGAACGCTTGAAAGTGTTCTATACATTATAAAACATATTTTTATGTTTGGGCTCAAATGCATACAACTGTAACAAAACTTGACGATTGCGACTTAATCAATTTTTCCCACTAATGTAACTTTATAATAAAGACAATTGATATGAGTATGATTTATTTAATTGATGGAAAAACTTCCAGAAATTTCTTCAATTTATACATAAGAAATTTTCAGGAATTTCTAAACCTGACAAAACTATAAATAACAAAATCGTGTGGTGAAACAATCTTTATTTTCTCCTGTGCAAGAACATAGACAAAGAGAAACTTTATTAAGAGGCATGTGGGCCATTGGGCCTGTGGAACTTTATAGGCCCATCTTTTTCTTCCTTAACCGGTTTGTATTTAGGATTTAGAAATCAAAATCCTCATATCTCGATCGTTAAATAACCTAATTTCTCTGATCAAAACCCTAATTCCATAATTCCTCAAATCTGATTATTTTCCTCGACAAGCTTTTGTTTGATAATTGCTTTTTTTGGTTTTTTTTGAATTTGTCGGGACAATATAGAGCTAAAGCGAAAATGGTTTTAGCCGAGCTAGGCGTGAGGATTACCTGCGCCATACGGAAGATGAACAATGTGACAATAATCGATGAAAAGGCTCTTAACGAATGCTTGAACGAGATCACTCGCGCTCTGCTTCAATCCGATGTTTCTTTTCCCCTTGTGAAGAAGATGCAAACCAATATCAAGAACATCGTCAATCTCCAGGATCTTGCAGCCGGCCACAACAAGCGACGGATCATTGAACAGGTTTTCATTTTCTCTTCTTAAAATCGATATATTATGTGGTTTATTTTCTCATGATTCTTGTCTTGTTTCTTTTCAGGCAATCTTCAGCGAACTCTGTAAGATGCTTGATCCAGGAAAGCCTGTCTTTGCTCCCAAAAAGACCAAACCTAGTATAGTTATGTTTGTCGGACTACAAGGTGCTGGAAAAACCACTACGTGTACCAAGTATGCTTATCATCATCAGAAGAAAGGTTTCAAACCAGCTCTAGTGTGTGCGGATACTTTTAGGGCTGGTGCTTTCGATCAGCTGAAACAGAATGCCACCAAAGCTAAGATTCCCTTTTATGGAAGGTACTCACATCAATCTTAATCTTGATTGAACCATTTTCTAGGGCTAATGCTGAGTTTGTTGGGGTTATTTGTAGCTACACGGAGTCTGATCCTGTGAAGATTGCTGTTGAGGGAGTTGATAGGTTCAAGAAAGAAAACTGTGATCTTATTATTGTTGACACAAGTGGTCGCCATAAACAAGAAGCTTCTCTCTTTGAAGAAATGCGTCAAGTTGCCGAAGCAACGGTATGTTTCAGTTATGTTTTAGAGCTTATGTTTGTTGATTGTTTTATGTGATCGTGGTCTGTTTCGCTTTACAGAAACCAGATCTTGTTATATTTGTTATGGATAGTAGTATTGGTCAAGCTGCATTTGATCAAGCTCAAGCATTTAAGCAAAGTGTTGCTGTTGGAGCTGTAGTTATTACTAAGATGGATGGTCATGCCAAGGGTGGTGGCGCTCTTAGCGCGTAAGTATCTTGTAGCTATTGAGTCGTCTTCTTGTCCTCGAAATTGTCAAAATATGACATTCTTGAATGTGATGTATCTTCATCTTGTTAGTGTTGCAGCTACGAAAAGTCCTGTGATATTCATTGGAACAGGAGAGCATATGGATGAGTTTGAAGTGTTTGAAGCCAAACCATTCGTCAGCCGTCTCTTAGGTACCTTTTATGGCATAGAGATTGATTGTGAGGAGTAATCAAAAGCTCCCTCTCATGGGTTGATAATGTTTTATGCACAACAGGAATGGGTGACTGGTCTGGATTGTTGGCTAAACTACAAGCGGTGGTACCTAAAGAACAAGAGACCAAACTTGTGGAAAAGCTCTCTCAGGGTAACTTTACATTGAGAATTATGTACGACCAGTTCCAGAGCATGTTGAATCTCCCACTTAAGGAGGTCAGAATTAATCTCTTGTCCAAATATAGTAACCTGGAAAGCACAATGTTGCTGTTGATTAAAACAACGTGAGGTGTTGGTTTGTAGTTATACTCGATGCTGCCTGGAATTAGCGCTGAATTGATGCTGAAAGGACATGAGGAAGAAAGCCGAGCGAAGATTAAACGATACATGACAATGATGGATTCTATGACAAATGAAGGTGAGAACAATATATCTTATTTAGAGAAAGTTTCTCCCAGTAGAGAAGTAATAGTAGTTTTGAGCGTAAAATGATATGGGTGGTTTGGTTGTTCAGAACTAGACAGCTCAAACCCGAAAGTGTTTAGCGAGCCGAGGATGATACGGATAGCAAGAGGGTCGGGGAGGATTGTGAGTGAAGTAATGGAGATGTTGAAAGAGTACAAGAAGCTAGCAACTACATTTGGGAAAGTGAAAGGGCAGAACATGAGCAAGGCCCTCCCGCCTCAGATGCTCAAGCAGATTGGCGGGACGGGCGGTCTGCAGAGTCTCATGAAGCAGCTCGGTTCGAGCAAGGACCTGATGGGAATGTTCGGTGGCCGAGTCGACTAGTTTCTTCCTTTCTTGCACAGCCCAAACCTGGACCTTGATTTTTTCTTGTTTTCTTGACTTTTAAGTACAAATATTAAACCATCAACTAAATGAAAAATAAATACTCAAAAAAGATTTTTTCTTATTTTTCTTGACTTTCAAAAAACCTTTGATATTTTTTTTCAAATACCTCTATTTATCATATGGAGAAAAATAAATACTCAAAAAGATAAGTTGAAAGCATTAACATCAAATTAATAGGTAAACAATCTTTTTCTTTTCTCGTCTGTAAGAACATAGACAGAGAGAAACTTCTCGTGTTTTTTTTTTTCTTTCAAATCTCAGTTTCGTGTTTTGCTCAGAACAAGACCGGTAAACAACAAACAGCTACTACAGACAGAGAGAGACCGAAGTCGGTGGATGATGCTTAGTTTCTTTTACCGGTGATTGGGAAATATAATCACTGCGGTGAAGCTTCAGGGTGGTGTTGTGGGTTAGGTATCAGCTCAGGTGCTACAGCAAAGTGCAATCCTCCTCTGCGTTGTCCTCCACTGCCACCGCCGCTATGTATCATAAACGCTACTTCTGCAGCGGCCAGAGCGGCTGCTTCCTAATTTTCACAAGCACAAGAGAGACATTACAAACATGGGTACACGAGTTTCGATTTATGTGTTGTATTATTTCCAAAGATCATATATATATACCTGTCTTTGTCTCCGGCGTTGTAATATACTAATAGCCCAAGCCATTATGTAACAGGGGAGGAGAAAACCGGCGGCACGAAGCATGAAAAGCTGGCGAAAACCGAAGACAAAACAATAAGTGTTACAGCAAGAAAGCAAAATGGGAGATTGTGTAACGGACTGTGAGGAAGAGATATGCTTACAAAGAAGAAAGCTGATGGATCGTCTTCTTCATCGTCTGAGTTGTTGTTTGTAAGGTTCAGAGCGTGTCGCAAGAGTAAAAGCGCCATTAACTGCCATTTACCTGTCATAAGTTTCCATTTTCAAGAAAAGAAACAAAAAAGATAAATGTGGACTTACAATAAGAGCAGCAGAGCGACAAAACGCAGCTCCACTTGAGTTCGAATCAGCATATTCGTCATAGTCCGCATCAAAGAAATGGCGTTCTGCAGCCGCCATTGCCAGAATGCGCGGATCGTTTAGATCTAAGGGAACACCATTGGCCCAATCTTCACTGTATGACACAAGAAAAAACAACAATAGCATCAGTAATATGGCTCGAATATAATGAGGTTTTGCTATATGAAACTGAAGAAATTCCAATTTTTTAGCCTAGCAACACGAGACATAGTTTCAGAAATCCTTACCCGATATCAATTACAGTATCATCAGCAGAAGGAGGCGGTGGAGCTGTGTATCCAGGTTGATAAGACTGTTTCCATCAAGGGAGAAGAAAACAAGATCTTAGTAGTTTTAATAACAATTATATATTTAAGCATTCAGGTAGCAATCGCTGGTGAATATACACATAAACAAGAAAAACAGTAAACTTGCAACCAAAAGAATATACATGTCAATGATTTGTTTTACCTTGTGGCATATTTCACAGATCGTGTCTCCTTTCTCGTTACACCAACGCTGAACACACTTCCTATGAGCATACTGGACACAGTAGAAAACCAAAATTCACATTTTCAGAAGGAATATACCAACAATGAGATTATTAGATCAATAGAAATTCAACAAATGAAATTTCACCTTCAAACTGCCGCTACAAGAACAAGGAGACTCGAGGTTCTTAACGGAATCCTCCTCTTGGCATATACGGCATTCAACAGACTGGATAAGCGGTTCCTCTTCATCAGCAGCATCATCGCGTTGTTCCCTCGTTTCTTCTTCCTCGGTTTTATCATCCATAGATTTAGTAGTAGACAGGCTTGTGGTGCCTTGAGCTCTGGAACTTTCTCCAGTTGATTCATTGGATCCTCTCTCTGAATTTAAGCTTTCAGATGTCACGAGACGATCGGTACATGAACTCAGATTATCAGCCATCTCTCACACTTTTAGCCTCAATGCTAAACAAAACGTTGACCTGTATAAAAACCAACAATTCTTCATAACCATCGAAGCAAAATGACAAAAGTTCCATTTTCAAGACAAAAGATCTCCATTTCTCCGAAACCAAACATCATCATTCAGCTCAGACAATCAAATTAATTTCCTTGGAGCGGAACATTTCTGTGAAAATCTCTTAATGGAAACGATTAGGATCTGAATTAAATAAGTCGTAATCTCAAAATTTTCCACACAAAAAGCCCCAAATTTCAGAATCCAATCGCAACCATGGAAACAAAAGAGAGAGAAACGATTCCATCACAATTCAGGAATGAAACCCTAAAATCGCAGAAATCAAACAACCATAAACAAAAATAAAAGATAAAAGAGACGAAGATCAATGATCATTTTACCTATAGAAGAAATATTATGGAATCGGAGAAGGGAAAAGAAGCTCTCTTTCGATTTTTTTTCTTCAAGGCAAAGCTCTCAAACGAAACTCGACAAATGTGTTTTCTTGTTTGATGTTCGGTCTGAAAAATTTAGATAAAGTAAAATAAAATTTCGAAGCGCGTGTATACAGAAATATATCTATAGATTCTATACATATATAATTCCCATATATAATACACAAACCGGAGCTATTCGGTTTGACACGGTGACGTCCGTTAAAAGTCATGTTGATGAGTTTGAGAATCTCTCTCTCTCTCACCCACTTTTAAACCAAACGGTAACGGAATTTGTTAAATGGTGTTATCAGATTTTCACAAAAAAAAAAAAAAATCTTTTTATTTTGTACCAACCCTGGTTCTTTTTAGATTTTAGATAATGCAACAAAATAATTTTCACCAAAATACGATAGAAAGATATTGTATTTTTAGAAAATCAAGATTTGAGGTGTTGATATGGCAAGATTGACTAGTTTTTTTTTTTTTTTGTTAAAGAAAGATTGACTAGTTGCACCTTATAATTTTCTTTTTACTTCGAGAAATATTATTCGTTTGTTTATTTTCCACGCAAAGCAAAACATATTGTCTATTTTTTTAGAAAAAATTTATATTAATTTCAAGAGATGGAATTTGACTTTGACATTTTCCTCTTTGGCAAAAATTGCGATTGAACAAAAAAAGAAAAGGACGTCCAAGTCTCCGAGGTGACCGACTTCCGACCGGCTGAACACTCCAAAACGTTCTCTTTAAAATATGTTTTTTCGATTCCCAAATGATTCTTGTGATTTTTTAAAAATATTCGTATTAATTGGAGAGCTATTTTTATTTTAAAAAATCTTCCATCAAACACGTATTCAATATAAAACGTGTGCATGATCTTAAAATAATTTGATATGGTTTCATGGGAATCCAACGTCCAATTAAAATGTCTATTTACTTCTTTTTTCGTATATAACTTTTATATAGGTACATATGACTAAGTAAAACAATATTTGAAAAATAAATATTGTACACGTTATGATTGTTTTTTAGTTTTATACACATAATAATGATTGTTTCAAACATTTTTTTTTTTTGTAGTATAGCATTTTAGTATTCTACTAAACATTTTTTTTGTGATAAATCTACTAAACATTTTCGCTTTTGAATTTTGGAAAATCATTTTATTTTATATACAGTGAACATAAGTTTTCATCAAATACACTTATAAAAATCACTATAAATATATATACACTTACAAAAAATTACTATCCCTCAAGTCGACAATGAAATTGCTCAAATGATATCTAACATAAATATATTACTAGTTGATAATTGATAAGACATTGTTAACATATATAATTCGATTTTTTTAAAACAGGAATTATAATTTGGGGACAAAAATAAAATAGAAGGGATTAGGAGCAGGAATTTTCTTTCAAGGACTTAACTTATTGCTAATTTCTATGGCGGAAAAATATCAAAGGGAATAAATAAATAAACAAATTAACAAAATGGACCGAACCGGTTCGGTTAAATCGTAAACCGAAATCATATATAAAGATGCCGATTTTCAGTAGGAGGTCACTCGCCCTAAAGCTTAAACCCTAGCAATCGTAGAAAGAGAAAGAGGTAGAAAAGGGGGAAAAAGGCGAAAGCTTTACAAGTTTTAACAATGGCGGAGGAACAAGAGATCGTCGATTCCGTGTCGGCTCAAGTGAACCAAGACCAGAAAGTAGAGATGGAAGTCGAAGCCGCCGCCCCGAAAGCCGAGACCGGCGATGAGACAGCTGAGAAACGCGAGAGAGAGGAGACGGAGGAGGAAGAGAACGTAGGTGAATCGAAGAAGCAGAAGGTGGAAAAGAAAGAGAAGTCTAACGGGGCGGATCCGGTTAAGTTGGGTCCGAAGGAGTTTGTTACTTCTGTGGCCATGTTTGATTACTTCACCAAGTTTATGCATTTTTGGCCAACTGATCTCGATGTTAATAAGGTAAGGCATATATGTGTTTCTCTTCTTCTTTATCTTTTGGTTTTTTAAATTGTAAAGTTTCAATTTTTTTTTAAGTTTCGGTCCTAATCTAAGAAGTGGTCACCATTGTTTTAAAGGGAACAATAAGCTCTGTTTGTAGTCAAACTGAGACAGCTTGTGATTTGGGTTCCTTTGCAGCTATTAGTTTTACTACTGCTTGAAAGTTCTTGGTTCATGTATTGTGTTTTTTTTAATTTGATTTTGTGTTAGAAACTTCTTTTCATTGTCCCAAATTATTGATTGTTTATAATGATTGTGGATATTGATTATGCAACGTGTGTTAAGAAGAGGATAAATTGTGAATTGGGTTCCATTGCAGCTATTACTGCTCAAAACTTCTTGGCAAATGTATCGTGTTCTTTATCGATTGTATGATTGTGTTTGGAATTAGAAACTTTTTTTGCCTTGATGTCATTTAGTGGTTATAAGATTGAAATGACATGGAATTTTGGGGGTAAGAGTTGGCTTCAAGTGTACAAGGAATGAAACATTGTATACTCATTTACATGACAGTTGTTGCATTCTTTCGGGCTTCTAACGAACTTGTTGAATTGAATTTTGTTCTTGTCTGTACATTTCAGTACGAGCACATGGTGCTGCTAGATCTGATCAAGAAGGGCCATTCTGAGCCTGACAAGAAGATTGGAGGAGGGATCAAAACTTTTCAAATCAGAACCCACCCGATGTGGAAAAGCCGGTGCTTCTTTCTGGTCAGGGAGGACGACACTGCAGACGATTTCAGCTTCAGGAAGTGTGTTGATCACATCCTCCCATTGCCTGAAAACATGATTCCTGGAGCAAACGGCAATGGACATGGTGGGGGAGGTCGCGGTGGTGGAAGAAGAGGCGGTCGTGGTGGTGGTAGAGGCGGGAGATTCAGAAGATGAATCTGCTTGCCGACTCTTGATGCCTTGTTATAGTTATGAAATTTTGGAGCTTTCAGTTGTTCTGTTGCTGAAAACTTAAAAAATTATGATCTTGTCGAATGCTATTGTTGTTTTGTCGAGAGGAGAATTGTCAGTTTATGTTGACTTATTGGTGAAGATGAAATTACAATTTCAGAGGATGCAAAGATGCGTCAATGGATTTAAAATCTGCCATGTTTCAAAAATGTTGAAACTCTTCCAATGAGACAATTCTGAATTCCCGAGTGTTTTATCAAAATGTTTTCCCGACACAAGAATCAGAAATCAATCCGACCCGATTCATAGTTCATACTTCGATTAAATTTTGCTTTGTTTAAAAATGTTCGAAACCGAAAATCCGAAAACAGTTTGATTAAAGTTTGCTTTCTTTACAGATGTGTTGATTCTTCGTTTTTCTCTCTTGGAAATTTTTCTTAGTTATGAAATGATGTCGTCTTGTCTTTAGGCTTTTCTTCCAAACGACGTCGTTTTCGTTGCCTCCTTCAATATTTTTGATTGTCTTCTCACGAAAAGATAAACAATCTTCTCTCGATCAGTGCATATGATTTCTTGGATTTGCTTAGAAGTATGTTAATTTAGGTCTGATGCTCTGAATTTTTCAGTAGAGTTCATATTATTTCCGAATATAAAATTACTATAAGCCGAAATTCGAAATTTCTCATTACAATGAACCAAAAAGAATACTTTGTTTTTTGTTAATGCGAATGCTTAATTAGTTAGGCTTTTGTTAGAAAGGTATATGATTTTAAGAAAGGAAAACAATATGAGTAGAATTTTAATTTGTTTGGTATCTAACAGACTAACAAGAGGCACACATGTCTACCATTTGCCCTGCTAAGAAAAAGGCAAATGGAAGACACAGAAGTTATTTTATCTTTTTCTCGCGAACTAAATTTTTTTAAAATCTTTATATTTAAAATAAATATTTTCACATATTAAAAAATAAAATGCCATATTTAAAAATATAACACGAAACATGGAAAAAAAGCTCCGCAATTTCACTCACTGGAAAGTATTTTGTAAATAAAAATGATCTCAATGTCACTTTTACCAATTTGAAACCAAAATTTAGTCATGTAATGCATATTTTCATAAAAATTACAATTACATAAACCCTTTTTCGTCAAATAAAAAAATAACTACGTTTGAGCTCTGTGGTATCGTATCACTGATAGTGCTCGATCTGTGATCTGACGAGACGAGAGGGTGCAGGTGAGGGAGGGACCCACAGTCGAATCTGACGTGCAAAAAAGGCAGAGTTTGGTTTAGATCCCTCATGTAAACCTGAAGATTTGGTAATTATACAATGTGGCAGAGACCTCAAAAGGCATTTTCAGTCATAGCCAATGAGAGAGCGACATCTCACAATACGTGACCGTCTTCTGCAGACTCCGTAGCTTAACGTACAGACGCTCTCATAATATGATATGTATATGAATTTTTTATTTTTTTTACTTTTTCATTTTTGTTAATAATTCTTTGATTGCATACAGCATAATAATTGTCTATTTATTTTTTTCCATCTTTGAAAACCTTTTTGATGGGTCGTTAAATCTTCTTTAATTGGAAAATAATTATGTCTAATTTCTTTTTTATTCCGATTTTTTGATAATTGAATCCTTACTAAACATAATGAGTAGTCCCCAAAAAAATGAATTTGGCTACGCTAGAGCCATAATGTTCTTATATAAAAATATATATAGTTTTGAAAAAAAATAATTGGATGATATAAAAACAGGTCTATAATTGAGTACATGTGAGAATTATGGATCAATCAACCATATAAAACAAAATGTTTAAATACTCGTTGCGTTTGTTTTAATATTCCTACTTAAACACAAACATTCACTAGCTTCATTCATATAATCTTTGATAAAATATTCCCAAGTAAGAAAAGATATGTGTCATTATCAAAAAAAAAAAAAATGTATAATGTTCTCCAAAATCAAAAGCGTGGATCGTTTTCAAATGAAGGATTTTTATCCTTCTACTAACCAGTTAAGAACTTACACGTAAGAACTAAGAAGACAACTCTCGTGTGAGCTGCGCCAAAGCCATCCCCGCGATACTGACATTTACCTACCCAAAAGTTTCTAACATTTTCCATAATTGTTTTTTTTCTTTTCAATTCAAACAAATAGATAGATAACTGTTTTATGATATTTGTTAAAAATAAATGTGTGAAACTTCGATAGAGGAAGTCAGAATTGTCCTGATTTTCTTTTACTTAATTACATGTATTGGCATAAATACAATCGTTTAGTTTAAACAAGTCCTAATTAATTTCGGTTAAGGTTGGATTGGCGTGGATTTAAATTTTTATATTATGTTAAATTTTATGGATTTTTAATTCAAATCAGTTGAACAAGTTAATTTTTTTATGTCTCATTTCTGATGTAAAATTTAGAATAAATTTAAATATGATGTCTATAATCCAAACCATTAAAACATTTTCATTATCATATGTAATTTGGGTTTGTGAACTAAACTACTTGAAATGGTAATGGATCATTTCATTACTATGTTTGGTTTTTTTTATATGACAATTGAAAAGCATACATTTGTTTGGCTAGATTCAGCAATTGTAATATTTCTAAGCTTCCAAATATTATTTTAAAATTTTTCATTCTCTTAATACTTAGCCTAAGTTAGCCAATAAAAAATAATAAAAGAAAAACAATCCTCGTTTAAAAAATGATGCCTTCAATCGTTTTGTATAAACTTGATTACAATATCGTCTCAATTAGGAACACCTCTGATATCGTTAAAACTTGTCATGCCTTAGTTCCAGCTTCCAGCTTCCAACTTCCAACTTCCAACTTCCAACTTCCAAGTATATAAGTTAAGCTTTTTTCTCTGTTTGTTGATTGTTCAAAGGAAAGTTTAGTGAAAATCTTAGCCAAAGTATCGTGAAAAATAAATAAATAAATATATATATATATATATATATATATATATTTACAAAGATGGGGTTTGGAAGAAAAGTAAAATCATAGGCCACATAAACATGTGGCTGAGAATCAAACAAAAATGCTGACGTGTCATCCACATTCACTTTTTAAAACGTATCAAAATCCCAAATCTCACGATTTCCAAACCAAAAAATCTATAATCTACCCAACCCTAAAAAAAAAAATCCTCGAAGAGCAACAACAAAAAGAAAAAAAACCAACCAAAACAATAAAAACTGAAAAGAAAAAAGGAAAAAAAAAGAGAGAGAGTCGGAGAATTTTTGGTTTACTTTCAGGAAAAAAAAAATGCAGGAAAGTAAAGATTCAGCGATTAAGCTCTTCGGGATGAAAATACCTCTTTCGACAGTTTTTGAGGCTGCAGAAGAAGAAGATGAAATATCGGCAGAGAAGGTACACTGATTCTGCTTTGTTACAAAGAAGAGTTTTTGTGTTTAATTGGACTTAGAAACTATTTTTTAATTATCTGTTTCTGATAGTAAAGTTTTTTTTTTTTTTATAAATATTTTCTCCTGATAGTAAAGTTAAACTGAAAAGTGGTTTTCCGAGTTTTTGTTCATTTTTCCAATAAAGACAAAGTTTAGGTTTTAATATCCTTCGTATTTTTTTTTTTTCCATTTTGATTTGGTAAAATCTTGTACCTTTTTATAGAATTCTTAAGACAATACTCTAAAATCCTATGTCTCTTACATCTCTGTTCTGGGTTTTGGTGAACTTGAAGGTTGTATTGATTGTTTGATGACTTTTCATGAAACGAAAAAGCAAATTCGTTTCTCCATAAAATAATCATATTTTAATAAAAAAGATTGCTTTGTCGTTTAATCAAATCAATAAAGGTGAAAGAGAATTTAGGTTTCTGGTAAAGCGTGTTCTCAAAAGACTTTTTCTCCATCAAAATCTTTCTCTAGAACCTTCTTATTGGGATACACTCGTAATAATATATTTATTTCTTTCTAATATTCATTTTATGATATGCTTAACAGCTTAAGAAAATATTTACTTTCTTTTTTTATTCATCCGATTTCATTCTCTTACCTCAGAGTAATACAGAGATGAAGAACCAAGACGAGACATTAACTGATCAATCAGAGAAAGACAAAACCCTAAAGAAACCAACCAAGATTCTTCCATGTCCAAGATGCAACAGTATGGAGACAAAATTCTGTTACTACAACAATTACAACGTAAACCAACCTCGCCATTTCTGTAAAGCTTGTCAGAGATATTGGACTTCTGGTGGCACCATGAGAAGTGTCCCCATCGGAGCAGGACGACGCAAGAACAAGACCAATTCCTCATCTTCTTCACATTACCGCCACGTCACCATCTCAGAAACAAACGGTCCGGTCCTTAGTTTCAACCTCGGAGATGATCAAAAGGTCTCGAGTAATAGGTTCGGGCATAGGAAGCTAGTGGCAGCTCGGATAGAGAACAATAACGATTGCTCTAATAACAAGAAAACCAACGGCTTGGATTGTTTTCCGGGAGTTTCGTGGCCGTATACGTGGAATCCCGGTTTTTACCCGGTTTACCCTTATTGGAACATTCCAATGTTGTTGTCTTCTTCGCCTAATTCAAGTCCTAATTACTCTCCAACAACTACTCTTGGGAAACATTCGAGAGACGAGGACGAGACGGTGAAGCGAAAACAGAGGAATGGATCTGTGTTGGTTCCAAAGACTTTGAGAATCGATGACCCTAACGAGGCTGCAAAGAGTTCTATATGGACAACACTTGGGATAAAGAACGAAGTTATGTTCAAAGGGTTTGATACCAAGAAAGAGGTAAAGATTAACAAAGAAGAAACCGAGACTTCTCTTGTTCTTTGTGCAAACCCAGCTGCGTTATCAAGATCAATCAATTTCCACGAACGGACGTGACTGTATACATACGATATATCATATAATATACGTACATGTATAGATGTGGCTTACATGTTTTTCAGCCTTTTTGTTCCATAGGCTTTAAGAGTTATATTGTACCATTTACTTTTTACCTTTTTAGTCTTTCGAGGTTGAATTTTGTAAGAATAAATAACGGTGAAGAAAAGTTCGTTTTAACCGTTATTTGCATTCACGTTGATGGTATGAGAGAGCAGTAAAAATGTAAACAAACTGTTACAAGATAGACATCTTATTTACTTTACACATGAGTGGATAAGTAAAAACATGATAAGATAATGCACAAAAGTAATGTTTTCTTGACATTGACCTCTTTTATCCGACAAATAATAATTGTGGACTGCTGTAAGTGGGCACGACAAAACACCACAAGCTAAACAAAAACAAAACAAGAAATTTGGATGAATAATATTAGGGTTTATCAATTTTCCCCTGGGTTTCTTTTAAAATTTTCTTTTAAAAACTTTTCGTGACTATTCTCTTTGCAATAAACAGATGAAAGGGACATCCCTTTTCAATGGAGTGTCGTATTTTTCAGATCATTGTCATGTGTAATGTTTATATATATATTTTTATATAAATTACATAGTATTTTCTGGCTAATAAATCTCCAAGATTGGTTAAAGAAATGTATTTATTGGATAGTTTGTTGACCAAGCTTATAAAAACAATGCAATTTATCGAATACTTTTTTGATCGAAACCAATTTGATATAAGATTTTTTAGAATAATACGAAGAAAAATAGACCGTATCTTTACCTCGTTGAGACAGTCTGAATTTAATGTGTTGAAAAGTTCCTATAATTTGTTTTCTTATTTTATATATTTAATTATTTATAAGAAAAAAAGATGGGTCACATTGTTTTTCCAAATTTATTTATTTTTCTGAACTTTGGTCTGTGTATCTGATAGCAACTTAGATATTTTGGACAGCACAACTAATACTAGCCACAATTGTGATATCCTGAACCATTTTTTATTTCCTTTCAATACTAAATAACATGGGACTGGGACACAGTATTTTTTACACAAAACATAAAGTAAAGACTAAAGAGCATGTCAAGTTGCTTTTTTTATTTTTTCCAAAATTTCATTTTGTGGCAAAGCAGTTTGGCCTTTTTCTCAAAAAATCCATAGAATATATATAATCGAACAAATTCTTGTTGGCGATTAAGTTTTAAACCGCAAGAATTATATTTCTTTTGTTCAGTTGGGTTAATTTTGGCATAGTCCACGACTCCGTATTCAAATTACACCAATTTTTTTTTGAATAGACGGATTGTTTTCAGAAAAATTAATATAAGAAGACCATAGCTGATGTCGAACGCGTTCCAACCGCAAACGCATTTCTAAGAGCTAAGATATGCTGACCTTCATTTTTATTTTGACCGTTTGCCTGTACTTTCACAAATTTAAGATGCCATTAAACCACCTATTTTATGTCTTATCTATTGTGAAAAATGAAACAATAGTACCGGTTAAATCTGGTTGAATTGCAGAATTTACCTGAATTTTTGGTGATTTCTTGCGGAATCTGGCTGAATAACTTAAAATTTAAATGTTAACGGCTAAATCTGGCTGAATTTTTTTAAAAAAAAACTAATTAAATAAATTTATGAAAAAAATAGTTAAAATAGTGTTGGGTGAATTTTTTAAAAAAAAATTCCTTCCAATTCATCAGTTACAATGTTACCATTTAGGGCCAAAATTAGGCAACTAAAATTTAAAGATTCAGAATAACCAAATTATTTGTTTATAGGCCAAAACTTCTGATTTTTTTCTCATTGACTTCACTTCTACTCTCTCTTTTGAATTATACGGTAGAAACGTTTTTAGAAGATCTAATATATATATTGTTAACCAGAGAAATCTCATGCCGAAAACTAGACTAATTTTTCGAAGTCTATAAAACTTCGGTTTTTTTTGCCACTAAAATTATTTATGATTGGTCAATAATAATTGAAATTAGAGTAAAAAACTTTTAACTTAAAAAAAAAAACATTTAAATTAAATTTTCTAACCACTACACCACCACTTAGTTAAAATCTAATATATAATATACCTTTCTGTAGCCGATTTGAAATAGACAGAATGTAACTACGTTAGACCATTCATTTTTTGTTGATTATTCAGATTTATAATATTTTTTGCTAAAATTAATATATTGAATTTGTATCTACAACCTTTTTTCCATAATTTCTATCATCTCATGTAAGAAGGTAAAGTAAAAAAGTCGAGTGGAATTGACACAAAGTCACAAACACATCATAAATATAAAAGAAAATATGATCACATATTAAAACAAACAAAAAAAGTGACATGAAATCTAAAAAAGGCAAATTTGAAAAAGGTCAAGTCCACTTAGAAAGTGAATTAAAAAGAGAACTTTAGGTGAGTAGACTTCCACGCGAATAGCTTCTCCTACGAGTATGACTCGTGTAAAGTGGTAAACCAACCACTTCGCCTTTAAATATAACCGGAAACTCCGTCGTGTAAATTAAAAACGAGAAAAGAGGTTTTTTTCTTCTTATTTTTTGGACTTTTGGCCATAAGTTAAGTAGTTATTTCTTATGAAAATTTGATACAATTCGAAAGGATTAGAATTAGAGGTGTCAAAATGGGATAACATGTTCCGTTAGACCCCGACAAAATTTTTTGATCCGTGACGGATAGTTTTATTAGTCCTGCAGATGACATAACGGAAGTTCAAACCCACCCATAAATGATATATATCATGCTAATTTAGCATATGATTAGTGATTGCTAATATATATATATATATATATATTATTTTTATTTTATTTTTGTCAATGATATAGCATCCATCCTTCGTAAAATAATAATCTACAACAATGACGATACATATGAATTTAATTTTATAGAATAAGGACTAATAATATATTTAGCAGTCATATTTTTTTTATAATGAATTACAAAGTGTTTTGTTTTTCCAGAAGATAAAGGCAGACACGAAGTGTCTTGGTGATATGAAAAACTATTGAGAAAAAGTGAAAAAGAGAGCACCATACTTTTTTGATTTTTTGTTTGAGGAAGAAGAATAAAAGTGCAAAGAAACTAAAGCCGCTTTCACATTCCCATTGAGCAGTGGAAATTTAAATATACAAACCTCAAATTATAAGACATCATTTCCATAGAATAAAGAAATAAAAACTGATATTTTTTCAAGAATCTGGAATTTCGGCTAAAGAAATTTTGTTGATTAAGATGGAAATCCAGACGATGTAGTTAGGAAATCGCACAAGTCTATGAATTTTGGTATCAAAAAGTTGATTGTGATTTAGAAATTCTGCTTTTTTTTTTAAATTTGTGGTGGAATTTAATGATTAGAAACAAAATCCAAAGTATACTACAAATATTTTAGAATCCACACACAAAAATTCAATCAAATTTTAAAATTTTGAAGATTATAAAATTTATAAAATTAACTTTAAATCATTGAATTAATAATATCCCATAAGAAGATCGGGGTTTTAAGCCTTTTTTATACATCACAGGTTGCAAAACCAAATTTGGATGTTTCTTACCGAAAAAGATTCTACAACAAAATTTTGGAAAAAAAAAAAAAAAAAAATCACAAAAGGGTATAATTTGGGCCGGTCAAACTTGGAATGTATTAAATGGGCCGGGCCCTGAAATCGGGATTGGATTTAGATTAAAACTCGAAGGCTCACCAGTTTAAAATCAAACCCATGAAATTTGGAACTAATGAAGAGGAATCAAATGAAGAAAATTACTATATGATCCTCGAATATGTCGCTAGTTTTAGGGATTTAGAAAGGAAAGTTGTCAAACTAATACGGCTAAAGTCTCTAACTTTTTAGTCAATTTTTTATAACCACACACAGTTATTAAACCTTGGATCAGTCATTAACATTCATTGCAACATATTTAATATTATAATGTTCAAAGTAGCTTATTTATAAAAGTTGTAGCTTTCGCTTTATTCAAATTCCTCACCACAACGGAGAAGGATCATCACTCTCCGATTTCCCTGAGACGCAAACAGATCTGTAAAAACAATAAAGTTAGTACAAAAATAGAAACTTCATAACTCCACAAACACATTAAAAAAAAAAAAAGAAGCAAAATCCAGAATCAAAGCCTCTCCATTTACCTCAAATCATTCCTCTCTGATGATTCCTTTCGCCTTGAGTTCCTCATACTTGTTCTTCACAAACTCCCTTAGTTCTCTGTTTTCGTTTTCCATCAGAATGACTGAGTAACCCATAACCGGCATTGACAGTAACATCATCAGATTCCAAACACCGATCTTCTCGATCGAACGCTTCACGAATCCTGCAATCGCACTCGCCATGATCTCGATCTCGATCTGTGACTCGAAAACAACAAAAAGCAAATAAACCCAATCTAAAACCCTAAATCTCTGATCAAAGTATATAGAGCAGCGAAAGAGAAGAGATAATAGATATTTTTCGAGTTTCAATTGAAGCCCATTTTTGACGAGGTTTCATATCTTAAGGCCCATTAGCGGCCCATAGTATCTTATTTTGACCAATCACGATGAAACAAAAACCATCCTCTTTGATTCGCCACCAAAAAGATTTAATCCGAGATGCCACGTCGGCTCTAACCGAATCCATCAAAACCATCGTATCCGTTAAATCTGCCACGTCATTTAATCGCACGGCTTACAGTAGATCTCCAAACCACAGCCACAAAAACAAAAAATACAAAATTTCCATACAAAAAGTCACCAATGGTTTCTCTTACCCATTACTCTCTTCTTACTCATCTCTCAAGTGTATTCTCTCTCTCAGGAACTGGGTTTTCGAATCGGGCCGGGTCGGATCCAGTCAAGCAGACAATGGCGACAGTCATAGAACGACCAAATTATTTGTTTAAAGGCCAAACTTTCTGATGTTTTTCTCATCAACTTCACTTCTACTCTCTCTTTTGAATTATACACTAGAAATGTTTTTAGAAGATCTAATATATATATATATTTATTGTTAACCGGAAGAATTCTACGTCAAAATCTAGACCAATTTCTTGAGTCCCATAAAAATCCAGTTCTTCTTACCACTAAAGGCATTTATGGGTGGCCAAAAATAATTGAAATCAAGGTGGAAAAACTCAAATTCCGCAAAAAAAAAAAAAAAACTTAAAATAAGTTTTTCAACCATTGCACCACCACCGTTTAGTTAAAATCTAATATATAATATATTCTTTTGTAACGGAATTGAATTAGACAGCTTTGTAACTACGTTAGACCATTCATTTTTTTTGTTGGTTATTCAGATTTATAATATTTTTTGCTAAAATTAATTTATTGAATTTGTATCTACAACATTTTTTCCATAATTTCTATCATATCATGTAAGAAGGTAAAGCAAAAAAGTCGAGTGGAATTGACACAAAGTCGCAAACACATCATCATAAATAGAAAAGAAAATATGATCACATATTAAAAAAAAAAAAAAAGAAGCGACATGAAATCTAGAAAAGGCAAATTTGAAAAAGGTCAAGTCCACTTAGAAAGTGAATTAAAAAGAGAAGTTTAGGTGATTAGACTTCCACAAGAATAGCTTCTCCTACGAGTATGACCCGTGTAAAGTGGTAATTACCACCCACTTCGCCTTTAAGTAAGTATGACCGTAAACTCCGTCGTGTAAAATAAAAACGAGAAAAGAGGTTTGGTCATAAATTAACTAGTTTATTTCTTATGAAAATTTGATACAATTCGAAAAATTAAGAATTAGAGATGTCAAAACGGAACAGTTTGTCCCGTTAGACCCACTTTACGATAGACCAAATTTTTTTGATCCTTGACAGATAGGTTTATTAGGCTAACGGATGACATATCAGAAACTCAAACCCGTCAACGAATGACATATCATGCTAATTTAGCACAATTATTGATTGATATATATATATATATATATATATATTTTTTTACCAACGATCGGAATTGTATTTTATAACCGTTAACCATCAATGATATAGCCGCCATCCTTCGTAAAACAATAATCTACAGCAATGACAATTACATATAAATTTAATTCATATAATAAGGACTAATAATATATTTAGAAGTTATTATTATTATTTTTTAAAAATAATTAATTGCAAAGTGTTTTGTTTTCCCAATAGATAAAGAGAGACATGAAGTGTGTTGCTGATATGAAAAACTATTGAGAAAAGGTGAAAAAGAGAGCAAAAAGAAAGCACCATACTATTTTTTTGTTCGAGGAAGAAGAATAAAAGTGCAAAGAAACTAAAGCCGCTTTCACATTCCCATTGAGCAGAGGAAATTTAAATATACAAACCTCAAATTATATGACATAATTTCTATACGATAAAGAAATAAAAATTAATTTTTTTTAAAGAATCTTGATTTTCGCCTAATGAAATTTTGTTGATTAAGATGGGAATCTAGGCAATGTAGCTAGGAACTCACATAGGTCTATGAATCTTTGTATCCAAAAGTTGATTGTGATTTAGAGATTCTGCTTCTTATGAAAACATTTGTTAAAGCTTCTAACTCAAACACGAAAAAATCGATGGTCACTTTCTATTAACTTTTCTCATGTGGCAAAACTCATTTTCAATCTGTATGATCTTATTTCATCTTCTTTCGTACGCATCACAGAAGGTTCTGCAGATGCCAAAACTCTTTTTTTTTTCAATCTGCATGGATCTCCAGTCCTCCCCTTGTTTTTATCTTCTTTCCATTAAAAAAAAAAAAAAAAAATCTAATTTTACATTAAGCTAGAAAAACCATATCAATTCAAGGTATTCTCAAATCTAAGAAGATCGGGTTTTTAAACCCTTTTTATACATCACAGGTTGCAAAACCTAATTTGGATGTTTCTTACCAAAAAGATTCTACAATTTTGGGGAAAAAAAAACAAAATTCACAAAAAGGTATAATTTGGGCCTGTTAAACTTGGAATGTATTTAAATGGGCCGGGCCCTGAAATCGGGATTGGATTTAGATTAAAGCGACACCTCCTTGTCCTCTTTTAGCTAAAACTCGAAGGCTCACCAGTTTAAAATCAAATCCATGAATTTGGAACTAATGAAGAGGAATCAATGAATAAAATTACTATATAATCCCTCTAATATATCGCTAATTTTGGGGATTTCAGAAAGTAGAGTTGTAAAACCAATACAGCAAAAGTCTCTTACTTTTTAGTCAATTTTATAATCGCACTTATTAAACCTTTGGACCAGTCATTAACATTCATTGCAACATATTTTATATTATAATGTTCAGTTGCAATGCTTATTTATAAAATTTTCTAGCTTCCACTTTATTCAAAACCCTCACCGCCAAACAGATCTGTGAGAAAAAAAGAGAGGGGAAAATCGGTTTGAGCATCGTAAGATGAGATTCGCAGTAAAAGCAAAACCCAGAATCGATCCTCAAAATCATTCCTCTATGATCCATCCTTTGGCCTTGAGTGCCTCATACCTCATCTTCATAATCTCCTGTTCCTCTCTGATACGAGCAAATGCTTTTTCCTGCTCAACGTATATGTAACCAAAAACCGGCAGTGACAATAACCCTATCAGATTCCAGACACCGATCTTTTCGATCGAACATTTCTTCAAGTATCCTGCAATCGCACCCGCCATGACTCGCTCTCTCGATCTCTCGCTACTCTTCGAAAAAGGAAAACAACAAAAAGCAAATAAACACAGTCTAAAAACCCTAAATCGGATTATATAAGAAGGCTAAAGAGAATAGATTAATGGATATTTTTCATGTTTCAATTAAAGCCCATTTTCTGAAGCTCATATCTTAAGGCCCATTAGCGATTATTCTCGGTTATGTACACGTGGCATTATTAGCAGTGGGACCCATAGTATCTTAATCTGACCAATCTCGATGAAACAAAAACCATCCTCTTTGATTTTAATCGATAAGATCCGTGATGCCACGTCGGCTTTAACCGGATCCATCAAAACCATCGTAACCGTACAATATTCCACGTCATTCAATCGCACGGTAGACATTAGATCTCCAAATCACAGCCACAAACTCATCTCACAGCAACAAAAATCTCCAACTACAAAGTCACCCACCATTCGATCTCTACCTATTAGTCTCTTACTCATCTTTCTAACAGTTTTCTCTCTCAATAACCGGATTGTTGAGTCGGGTCGGGTCTGATCAAGTCAAGTAGATACAATGGCAACGGTCACAACGCAAGCCCCCGCTGCGGTTTTCCGACCATGTGCATCGAGGACGAGGTTCCTTACCGGTTCTTCCGGTCGATTGAACCGGGATCTAACTGTTAAACCGATCGGTTCATCCACCAATACGGCGTCGTTCAAAATCGAAGCCAAGAAAGGAGAATGGTTACCCGGTTTAACATCGCCGGGTTACCTCACCGGCAGGTAATATATACACACGCACACACATTTACATTACATAATTTAGTATACGAAAAAATAAATGTGTTGCACAAAAATCTTAGACCAACAAAAAAAATTCTTCTTGCATTTTAATCCACACGTAGCGACTACATCCAAATAATCGGATTTTGGTTTAACATAACCGGATCAACTACATTATCAAGAATAGTAAAGCAATCTATCGGGTTTGGTTAGAAATTTTACTAAGTTGAACCGGTACCGGTTTAGCTGATAATAAATTGTATGGTTTCTTTTAAACAGTCTTGCTGGTGACAATGGTTTTGATCCTCTGGCTCTAGCAGAGGACCCTGAGAACTTGAAATGGTTCGTTCAAGCAGAGCTAGTCAATGGCCGGTGGGCCATGCTCGGTGTTGCCGGAATGCTTTTGCCGGAAGTCTTCACCAAGATTGGTAAGAATCAAAATCCGCCAAAATTTTAAGAACATTTTCAATTCAAAGAACTTATAACAATGTGTTTAATGTGACAGGGATCATAAACGCTCCGGAATGGTATGACGCCGGAAAAGAGCAATACTTTGCATCATCATCGACATTGTTCGTTATCGAATTCATACTTTTCCATTACATTGAGATCAGAAGGTGGCAAGACATCAAGAATCCGGGAAGTGTGAATCAAGATCCCATCTTTAAGCAATATAGCTTACCTCCTAATGAAGTCGGTTACCCGGGCGGAATATTTAACCCGCTTAACTTCGCTCCAACGCTCGAGGCTAAGGAGAAAGAGCTCGCAAACGGTAATTAAGATTACTCAATACATTACATCACAAATCTTTTAACTTCTTAAGCAAGAAACCTAATTAGAATATTTTGATTTTTGTTTGCAGGGAGGTTGGCGATGCTGGCGTTTTTAGGGTTTGTGGTTCAACACAATGTGACTGGAAAAGGACCATTTGAGAACTTGTTGCAACACTTGTCTGATCCATGGCACAACACCATTGTCCAAACCTTGAATTAGCTTGCAAAAACTCTTGAGGAGGGTTTCTGAATGTTATATCTACCATATCTACATTTCTTAGTTTTAATCAGAAATCTTTGTAGTTCCATGAGAAAAAGGATTAAATCAAATCAATCAAGAGGGTGTTCTTTCATGTTGTAATGACTTTATATACCCAATGAGAGAAGGATGATCATCATAAGCAAAGAGAATGTCAAGATGAAATTACATTTTGAGTGGAATAATATATATGCGACCCTAATCAATTTAAATTTCATCATCCCAAAGTTGTTGGATGGATTTGTAAGGGCTAGTGGTTTGATTAACAAGGAACTCTCCTCTCATGATCTTCCATTCTTCCAGTTGGTCAATGAATGACAAGTCTTGATCATCTAATTTAATCTCCAAGGCTCTCTTGTTCTCTCTCAATCTTGCTCCATTGAAACTCTTCACTATCACACTTGCTCCTTTTGACATTCCCCACCTTAGAGACACCTTCATTTATAGAATATAAATCATTATAATCAACCAATTAAGTCCCTTAATTAGCAAAAGAGGAAAGAAGCAAATTCTAGGGTTACCTGAGCAGGAGTGGCATTATGCTTGAGAGCAATGGATTTGATGACAGGATGTTCAATCACAGCCGTTGATCCCCAAACATTCCCTGGCCCACCAAGTGGTGAATATCCACTTACATGGATATTGTTCTCTTCACACACTTTCCTTAGCTTGTTTTGTCTCCACAATGGATGCATCTCCACCTATACATGTGTACAAAGTCTTAGTTTCTTAAAAGTTAAAACCTCTCCAACAATAAATCTTGGTAGTATAGTGTTGAATCCAAACCTGGTTAACCGAAGGAGAGACAGAAGCGAAATCGAGGAGATCGAAGATCTTTTTGGAAGAGAAGTTGCTAACACCAATAGATCTACACAAACCCATCTCCAAGCATCTCTCCATGCCTTGCCAAGTTTCTTCAATCCCTAAATCTTTCTCAAACTCTTCTTCTTTTGGGACAGGCTCACTCACTCCTGGCTTTAGCTTTATTGGCCAATGCACCAAGTAACCATCTAGATACTCTAGTCCCATTGTCCTATTAGTCATAAACAATATGATATGAGATTGATATCGTAGGTGAATGTTTGTGTTTTTAGTTAGATCAGAGAAGCTTACTTGAGTGTTTGTCTGAGGGCAGAGACAGGATCATGGTGGTCACTTGACCATAACTTGGAAGTGACAAAGATATCTTCTCTTTGGATAGTTCCATAGGAGATAGCTTGTCCCAATGCAGTTCCCAGAGCTTCTTCTGATCCATATATCTTTGCTGTGTCAAAATGTCTATACCCTATCTGCCTCCATTCCAATAAGTAAATCTTATGAGATGTCGAAAGTTTCAAGATTGATTTGAACATGTGTATATTTTCTTATTTCTAACCAGAAAGATTTTATACTTTTTTTTTCAAATTATGATTTTTTATAAGTAAACTAATTATACAGAAAATTTATACGACTAAAATTTTCCAACGACATAAACAAAAATATACTAATTAGCTTCTAAACATAAATGTTAATCACATTAGGTGGTCAAGAGACTACTCTACTCTGCATGCACTTTATGAGTTTAATTATGGGGATGGTATAGAAAAGATGTACAAGAAAAAGACACGTTATATTATAAGATCATTTGATAAAGTTTTTGTTACAATTAAAATATAAATACATGAAATTATTTAAGAATAGAGAAAAATGGACCTTGATGGCTTGATGGACGGCTGAGATTGTGCTTTCTCGATCTTTTTGAGGACAATAAGTTCCCATTCCAAGCAATGGAATCGTCTTACCACACCTGAGACGTGCCACGTCACTCCTCATCTCTCTTACGTTTCTCTTTTCTTCTCTCTATCTCTCTCTAATCTCAATGTGTTTCTTCTCTCTGTTGTGTCTATGATATGTTTATATAGGCCACTAAAAGGTCAACGAGCTTGACTTTTATTCGTTTCTTTCTAAAACAATTTCTCTTATGACATCAATTATTATATGTAAAAATATATGACCTATATATGGAATATTATGATAGTTTAATGCTTTATATTTCTAAATATAATAAGATATTGGGACTACTATATGGAGGTATCGAAGCACGAGAGTTTTCCATGTCTTCTGGGATTTTCTTAGCCCAGCCAAATCCTGATCTCTCAAACCTCAAGATGATATCTTCTGTCCTCAATAAATTTTGCTCATTAGTGTTTTGAGTGTTTCCAAAATATGGTTGTTCTTACATTTTTATTTTGCAACTTGATTCCATTGGAAATTTTACAAGCTAATTACTACTTGTCAACTGTTTAATCTTCACTCATCTAACTTTGAATTAGTGTTTGTATTGCAATCTGATTGTGAACAAAAACCTCTTATCATGGTTGGATTAAAAAACGACAACTAATAGCTCCACAAAACTTTACCTTTACAGTGTCAAAAGTTTCTCCCAAACAAATTATACTCCAATTGTTTCACAATTGAGATCACAGAACATGCATGTTTTTTTTATAACCGAGAATATCATACTGAAATTTTAAACTACTATTAGGAACATGTGAAAAATCTGATTATTATTAGAATTTAAGACGTTCACAATATATAATAACTAAAATCGCAATAGAGAACTTTGAATTTTAACATATACCTACGTAAGGAATCATCTATCACGAATCACAATGGATTAGTTTAGTTGTATACATATGTTTTATCTTTCTTATAAAATTAAATTTTGTTTTTCCAAATTGTTGTGACGAAAAATTGTTATTAATTATATTACGAATGATAAATTAACAATCAAAGATAAGATACTACATATATATAGAATCAGCAGGAACAGATGATTGATTTTATACTCTATAGTATGAATAGTATATTATTAATTAGAACCACATCCACATTCGAAGAGGCGTTTCTGAGAAAAAAGTATAATTATTTTCAATGATAATATAATAATATGTTAGAAAGGGCGGTTTGACATACGATTACTTGTCATTTGTCAATGATTTGATTTTTATAAAATAGTTCAAAGAGAGTTGGAAGTCAAATCGAAGGCGACTGCATGCAATCGACCGTTGGCTTACTAACCAAATTTCATATGAATTAAGGCGTTGACAATTAAATTAATTGTCTAATCTTTCTTCAATGGATAAAACTTATAAATTTAAATAGACAACACTAAATGCAATGGTGGTTCATGTAGTATTTTACAACAGAAGACAGTCATGTTCCTGCTTTTCTAGTGCACCGCCAAAAGATTTCACAAATCTTTTTCCATGTGATTTGTTATTTTCTTAGTCATTGGGAATTTGCAGTCTTATTAGTATTAAATATTAATCTTTGCTTTGTAAACTAGAATTAAATGTCAACTACCGCTTACTCTGCCTCTTTAATTTAATCAGTTTTTTCATCAACATTTTGACCTCTCAAGTTTATATTATTAATTCGATACCCAAAATGTTTCTCTGCTTTTTTTTTCTTAAATTTCTTTATACATTTATTCTCCTACCAAATGTCATAATGTCACCTTTTCGTGACTCATGCTATACGTTGAATAATTTTCCTAAAAAATAAACTGAAACAAATTAGATCAGATGTACCTTTCTGTTGGTTGCAAGTTGCAACATACATATCAGTACTAGAAAATGCATTATAATAGTTTGAATTCCGAATTTTGGTATAAAAAACAGGTAAAATTAAATTAAACCATGAATTAAAATTAGTTTATGATTTCTCGTTAGTCTTTGAGCATTATTATGTGATAGTTATATAAAAATAAATAAAAATACTAGTCTTTGATTCCTCGCTAACCAACCTAACCAAGTATCCAACTATATAAATCAACCCAAAAAATATTTTTTTTTCCAACTTAAGAAAAACATTTGTAACAAAACCCGGTAAATCTTGATACAAACAAATAGAGCAGATAAAAACCGAACCAAACCGGATTTGAATCACATTAGACCATTAAGACTGATTTTGCATTAACATTATTTAAACCGAATCTCTTCACACCAAAGAGAAAACTGCAAAATGAAAAGTTGAAACCTAAAAAGTTATGGTAAGTTTTCGATCTAAAATATGGACAACAGAAACTACTAAAACATTTTGCCATAAATTTTGAATGGGATTGCAAAATCTGCATAGCGACATATATTAGTTTCTATAATGCAGTTTTCAAATAAATACTCTAACTAATTAATATCATACAATTTGTTTGAAAAGTGTATAATTTGTACAAACACACCATATTTATTGGAAGAGACAAAACTATTATAAATCATTTTTTTGTGTACAAAACATAGAAGATGATAGATTACCATTTAATTTTTCTTGTGTTAATAACAAATTTAATATCATGCATTTTTGAAAAAAATGTGGTCCTTTAATTTTAATTTTTTTTTATGGCCTAAAGTCATTGTTTTTTCTACAACATATAAAAGATGACATTAGTCTATCAACTTTCGGTCCGTTAATTTACAGAAAGCGAATGAAAAGAAACTGAATGGAACCTCAAATTCTATTTATAGAAAATACTCAAATTAAACTGAGCAAAAAGAAAAAAACTGGACAATAAAAAAGAAAAGAAACAAAGACATTGTTCTTCAATCGGTCCACTAAATCAGCCAAACCAACATAAATGATGCTTCCGATCAAGATGGTGAGCCAAACCCACCAAAAAAAAACATGAGTCGTTCTACGTTCGGTCCCCTCCGTACCTTTAATCGTTGCAACTACCCTCGTATCCGGTGGTGCTCTTATCATCTGGCCAAGGAAGGGAAGCGAACAAGCCAGAGACACCACGATTTCGCTATGGTGATTGGTGGATATTGGCTTTAGTCGTCCTCGGCACTGGAGGTTTTATTGGGTTAGCTGATTTAGTCGATTGAAAATTCTCTGATTTGAAAAATCTCTGGGTTTCTTGTCTTTTGTTCGGTTAGACGATATATTTAGATTGATGAATCTCTCTGGGTTTCTTGTGTGGGTTGAAGAAGAATCTATGGTTTTCTTGTATTGTTTCTTGTTTTTTAAAATAGAATTGAATTTGATTTCTTTGTAATACGACAAAAAATTGTATATATCAATCGAATCAACAAAAATTTATACGATCGGGATTAGCTTTTTGTTTTTTGTTTTGTTGTTGTTGTTAATATATTAAAAAAAATATTGGCTTTAGTTGCCGATTTTGCAGTCAACAATGGCATAAAGCTCGACTGGACGTTAATCTATTATACCCCTTTCTTTGAAAACCAAATCTACAAACCAAATTGTAATCTAATACACCCTCCACCTTTTAATGAAATGTGCAGTTCCGAAAATACCATTAACTCAAACATATTTTTATTCAATTTAATTGTATTTTCGGACAGAATTTAAAAGAAAAATGGACCAATCAAATCCATCTTCTTCTTCTTGCCGTCGAGTTCGTCGTCCGACGCCATTGAAGCATTGAACATCTTCCATTGAAGTTGAAGCTGAACTGAGATGCGTTGGACTATGTTTTAGCTTAAATCGAATTAGGTTGTTAGTCGATTAATCAATTTTCGTTGTTCTAAGCACAAAACGAGAAGGTAATTTAGGGGTTTCAATTGGATTCGGGAAATTATTCAGTCCAATTATTCATTTGGTATGCACATTGGGTTGATATCCTTGTTTTCTGGGTCGATTAGGACATTGCATAGGTAATTAATGAATCATAGTGAATCGTAGGGGATTAGTAGATCTTGGGCTTGAATTCAAATTTGCAGATAAAGGACAACTGGATATTACTGATAGAAGGGGAATACTTGGAATAACTGGGTATTACTGAGAGAAGGGAAATACTTGGAACAACTGGTATAACTGATACAGGTGAATAGGTGGTAATGTAGTTTTTTCAGGAGACAATGAGCACAAACATATATTTTGATTATGAGAGATATTATGTAAAGGACGGAGATGGGTATCGTTGGATTTCAAGAGAAGCTCACATGTACAGTATATTGTTTAAGAGATTATCTACGAAAGAGATAACTTATTCGAGGTTAGTTGATAATATATGCAAGAAGGTTGCGATAGATTCAGCTACGACAGAGCTGAAATTGAGTTTCATACCATTGGTCATGAAACCTCTGAGACAATCATATATCTTCGATGATAATGACATTTATGTTTATCTAACATCGATGGATAAAGATCTATGTAGAAGTATATTGCATGTGGAGGTTGGAAGAAATCAGTTGGGTGTGGATATAGTTTCTGAAAGAGATCGAGAAAGTTTATTTGGTGTGAATTACGAGAAGGTGGTTTCAAAAGGTAGTGGAATTGGTATAGCTAATGCTGGTGCCCTTGCTCTTTACGCAGTCGAGGAAACAGCAGGCGATGAAGCATCCGGAGAACAGCATGAGCCAATGGAGGATGATGGTAGTGGAGATTGTGCAAATGTAGCAAGTGACGATGAGGATAACAGTATGCAGCATGAATATTATGATCTTCCATGTGGTGAAGAAGAAAATCAGTTGGCTCAGGGATGGGATGATGGTTTGGATAACAGTATGCATTATGAATATTATGAGCTTTCAGGTGGTGAAGAAGGAAATCAGTTGGCTCAGGGATGGAAAGATGGTATGGATTTGAAAGTAGGTCAAGAATTCAAAAATAAGAAGGAAGTGAAAGATTTTGTTGAGAGAGGTGCAGATGTAAAATGTTTTGGCTTCTATGCAGATAAGTCCGATACAATGAGATATGTGGTAAGATGTCGTCAAGCTAAACAAGGGTGTCATTGGTATTTATGAACTACGAAGGTTAGGGAATCACAGTGTTTCTCTGTTAGAGTATACAATAACATGCACACATGCTCTAGTGCTAGTGCAAGTACAAGCATCGATCATAGAAACAGAGCCACACAAGGATTAGTTGCTGCTCTTTTGGAAGAAAACTATCCAGGTGCAGTAGCGACCCCAAGTCCTAAAGATCTCAGGGTTTGGTTCAAAGAAATTTGGTGTTCCACCGTCATATTCTACCGCATAGAGGGGGAAGAATGTAGCTATGAATGATGTGCGTGGTAATCTAGAAGAAGGTTACAAGCAGTTGTACTCGTATTTGTATATGTTGGAGGACGTTAATCCTGGTACAAAAATAGTTGTGGAATTAGATGAAGAAAAAGGTTCAAGTATCTATTCGTCGCACTTGGACCTTGCATTGAAGGGTTTGCATCCATGAGGAAAGTTCTCATTGTCGATGCTACTTTTCTGAAGACTGCATATAGTGGTGTGCTGATTTTTGCCATGGCTCAGGATCCTAATCGTCATCATTATCCAGTTACATTTGCTGTAGTCGATGGTGAAAAAGATGCCAGTTGGATGTGGTTTTTCAATACGCTGAAAACCATTATACCGGATAGTCCTGAACTAGTTTTTGTAACTGACAGAAATGCAAGCCTCATCAAGTCCATAGCTGAGGTGTACCCGAGCTCTAAACATGGGTATTGTATATTTCATCTGTCCCAGAATGTGAGAGGAAAAGTTTCTAACATCAACAAAGACGTAGTTGCAGAGACATTCAGGGAGGTTGCTCTGATTTATACAGAGGCTGAGTTCCTAAGAAGGTATGCTGATTTTAGGAGAAGGTATCCTAAAGCAGGCGAGTATCTGGATAATAGCGTAGAGGTGGCAAAATGGGCTAAGTGTTATTTTCCTGGAGAAAGGTACAACATAGATACAACTAATTATGTTGAATCTATGAACGGTGTCTTTTTAGATGCAAGAAAGTACAATTTGTTGCCTATGATAGATGCGATTGTGGCCAAATTTTCCGAATGGTTTAACAAACATAGGAAGGATAGTATTTGCTGGAGGAAGCACCAAGAAAGTAGTGCCTTTTGTGGAGAACGTATTGCACGAGAGATGTGAGCTTGCGACGTACTTGATGGTGAATGAGCTAAACACCTTCCAGCTCGAATATAGTGTCATTGGGCGGGATGGGAAGACTTATTTGGTAGACTTGCTAAAGAAAAGTTGCAGTTGCAAGTATTTTGATATTGACAGGTATCCTTGTGTCCATGCAATAGCCGCACTCTACGCACTCATGAGGCAAAAAGGGAGAACAATGGATATCCAGTTACATGAGTTGTGTTCGCGTTATTATTTGATTGAACATTGGGTTCTATCGTGGAATATTCATAGTTATCCTAATCCTAATTAATCTAATCCAATACTCTCGTGGAATATTCATAGTTATCATAATCCTAATTAATCTCTGACGTAATGAATCCCAATTCCATCGTTGAGTGTATATATAATATATATACACTGCCTAATGAAAGATCTTACGTTTCTTTATTTTTCCATGAAATAATTTCCTAAATTTGGGAAACCCTAGCAATCAGACAAGTATGGCGATGACATCGGAAGAGCAGCTGAAGATTGGCATTCTAGTATTCTATCTCCTATGGTATTTCCTCGCATGGTTTGTTGTATACCTATATCATGAGCTAGTTTTAATAAAGGACCATAGATCATCTTCGAAAGTCAGGAGCTGCATATGCAACTGCAACAACTGTCCGGAGGATTTCGAGAAAGCACTTAGCATATTACAACCATGTAAGGATTAACCATAGATTCTTTGTTTCATAAGTTTAAGACTTTGTTTATTGGTGTTGAGAATAAGGCTTTGAGTGGACTTTTTTTTTTGTTTTTTTTGTTTTTATTTTATTTTATGAAAATATATATGTGCGCACTGCGATAATATGTCGTCCATCTTTCTGTTGGTTGATATCAGAATTTGAATTCTGAATTTCTGAGATAAATATCTGCCAACAAAAAGAAAACCAAACCATTAATTTAAATTAAACCACCTATGCCTTCTTTGTGGGGATCACGCAGAATCAATGAATCATTTGTTCTTCAATTGTGAATTCTCAAAATCAGTGTGAACATGGACAAGAACAAGACTTGATATTCCAACGGCACTTCACCTATGGGTATGTACACTCAACTACATTTCTCAACCTCAACACCATTGCAACAAAGATCTTGTCCTCCTTGCTTGGCAATCTCCGATCTATGAATTGTGCATTGTGGAAAGAGCGAAATAGACTTCTCCCCACAAACTCGAGGCAAACTTCAGCTTAAATCTCAATCATTATCGACCGTAATATAAGAAACAGAGCATCATTATTCCGATCTTCAGACCCAAGTTTGGCTTCAAAACTACTTCAGGACTGGTTCCGATCTTCCATTATCCACAATAACGGCAAACTCCACTTAACTATGATATGTTACAAGTCTTTTCGAGATTACATTCTCAACTACTCACAAAGTTTTTTGATGAGGTTCATTTAGTTTCATGTTTGTAAGGCCTTCTTTTCGTTCACAAGTTGTATCCATTCTTTTATTAAATCGAAAACCGTTTTCAAAAAAAGTAAAATTAAACCACTAGTTTATGATTTCGACGTATAAAATATAGACAACTAACAAAACATTAAGCGTGATGAATAGTTTTTGGAATTATATTTATTGATGATATATGATTCGATTGAGGTTTAAAGCATATCACTTGGTCTGCTTTGTCATTACTGTCATTTGGACTGTTGAAACTCTAAAAAATGTCTACCGAAAGAGACGACGATGGGGATTTCACGATAAACTTTCTCAAGAACTTGATATTGGGAATAACGGCGGCTCCGGTCTGTCTCTCGCTCCAATACAAGCTTTCAATCTTATGGGCCACAATCCCATCGGTGAACAAGACGATTAGAGCCCAGAAGATTGAAAGCTTGTATTGGAGCGAGAGACAGATCGGAGCCGCCATTATTCCCGATATCAAGTTCTTGAGAAAGTTTATCGCGAAATCGTCGTCTCTTTAGGTAGACATTTTTAGAGCTTGTTGAAGAAGAGAAAAGAGACGATGATTGAAACGGTTTAACGAATTTGCTGAAGAAGAGAAAAGAGACGATGATTGAAACGGTTTAACGAATTATGTTTCAAGCCCATATTTATACACTCAAATTGTTTTGGGCTTTTTTTATAACTTGCAAGCCCATAAAGATGATTATGAAAGATACAAGCCGATTAAATTAAATATCTAAGTTATTTGAATTATTTTGAGTATCTTTTCCTTTGATTCGCTAATTTTAAAAAATTATGTTATTTTTTCAAATGGAATGGAAACCAAATTTACCTTTTTTTATTTTGTCAGCTATCTCTTGTACTAAAGTAGAAAATAATTGCTTAAAATGTTTATAACATCAACAAGGCATGTCCACGTTATTGCCACATTTATATACGCAGCAGAAGCCTACGAGCTTTATGAAAATAAAAACTCGTTTTTTTCTTACAACTTGGTATAAATATAACATACCAAAATTAATAAGATGAATAGATATATTTTACCCAAAAAAAAAAGATGAATAGATATAACAGAACAAAATTTGGTATGTACACTTAAAAGTGTGTGCTTCTCACATAGTAGTGACATAGGCCATACCTAAACCCTTGCAACTGTAGAGCCTAGAGCAACCAGAGACGCCTACAGCTGAATCTACTAGTATTATTTACTCCCTCTGTTCCATTATATAAGATGTTTTAGAGTTATTTTTTTGTTCCATTTTATTTGATTTTTTCAAGTTTCTATGCAAAATTTAATGTATTGTGACTATTTATATTCTGCAGTATTTTTTTTTATTGGTTAATTTATTTTTGATCAGATATTAAATGATGTTTTTAATATAAAAAAATAAAACAAAAACTAATATTTATATAATTCTTAAACTCTACGCTTTTAGTTAGAAAATCTTATACTCCCTCTGTATCATATTACTTGATGTTTTAGAGAAATTTTTTGTATCTAATTAGATGATTTTTTCAGTTTTCAATACAAAATTAAATGTATTTTATTTGATATGACTATTTGTATTATGCAGTTTGATTTACTATTGGTTGCATTGTATTTAATTGAATGATAAATGATATTTTAATTTAAAAAAAAATAAAAAAATTAATGTTTTTTTAATTTGTGTGTAAAATTCTTAAATATCAACTATTATGATACAGAGAGAAGTATTATGAAACAGAGGGAGTATTAGTTTTGAGTTGAGAATTTGCACTTATCATTTATTAATTCTTGGTGTTTGGATATAATTTGTTTTTTTCTACATGTATTTATAACGAATTGAATCAGAATGATAATTTGTTACTCCTATTACTTTGTGGTGAACATTTTAACGAGTCTCTATACATGCAGTTAATACTTAATATATCCATATATAATGATTGTTTTTATTGGAAACACGAAAAATATTAATTTGTGGAATAGGATTTCACGCACGAGTATCAATTAAAACGATTCAAATATGAGACTTGTGATGTATGTTTTTCGGTCGTTTACTTATACCAAAAAATGTTTTTTTTTTATAAAAAAATGTTTTTCATCGTAGTATAAATAGGATTTGCACTTGCATTGTTTTTCCTTGATTTTTGGTGACTATACTGAAGTCGTTTTTTTAAATTACGAAGAAAAGTTCCACAAAATAAAAAATAAACCGAAAATACAGCTAAGTCAAAAAAGATATAATCGCGAGATGACATTAATCAACATCAAGCCATTTTGTAAATAACAATTTTTTTTTGTACATAAATAATAACTTTAATTGTTGTATTTATTTTTCCTATAGATTGTTTTTAAACATATTAAAAAAATTCAAAAAGTTTGACCGACAGGGGGGTTTAAACTATTTTCCAATACATTTCCATATAACACAGCATTTATTTACTTTTGGACTTCCAATAAGTCGATTGGCTAATGTTATTTTCGACATTGATTCCAATTCAGTATAGTTCACTGTTTATGACTTCATGCATAGGAAAAACATATTTATTTTATTTGTATTTATCGCAAGGTACAATTCCACCAAACTTTTTCGTCCAAATCGTACAACTTTTATTGTGAAATCAATCCCAAAAAAACCAACATGTGACATGGTCTCTATACAATAGCAAAAAAATCCCATCAGTATGAAAAAAAATTTAATCCTATTTGTTAAAAAAACGAACGGTCGAAAAAAAGGAGAACCACAAAACCCAAACCGGTCCAACCGGTTTCCCAATCACTATCGAAGCATTAACTAACTTTCACAAGGAAAAGCATAGTCTAGTTTCTCTATATCGCGTCCCACGCTATTAACTGTGCACTCGAAAGATCCACTGTTCGATTTGCCACGTGTGTTAACCGAGATTTTCAACAGTGGGATGTTCGTTTCTTTCGGAAAATGGCGTGTACAACAGACGGCGGATCTTGTCGCCGTCAAATCAAACCTTTCTATATTCCTAATCCTATCGCCGTTAACTACTACAGTATTAATTCCCACTCTATTTTTTTTTTCTTCCATCTGTTTATAATATTAAAATCCGAATTTGAAATAAGAGCCACATTATTACCACATGAGAACCACAATCCTGCAAAAAAGGGAGCCATAATCCCGTAATAGAAGAACCACAATCCAAAAATTAGAAACGATATAATCGATAGGCCAAAAAGATACCGAAATAACTTACTAAACATTAATTCTAAAAAAAATCCAAAACAAGCTCAAAATACCTTTGCATACTTACTCTAAAGCTTCAAAAACAAACAATTTCTAAATCAAAAACTTCATCCCAAGAGATGGGAACAATGGATCAGAAAACGCCTTTGGAATGCATTTCACATAAACGTTAAATGCGTTAAATGCATTTCACATAAACGTTCTCTGTGATCATGTAATATTAAAAAAAGGAAGTGGCTAATTTTATTTTTTCAACGTGACATTATTATCATAGTAAATGTTTGATCAGAGAGTTTTACGCATATAATGTGATATATATGCATGCATAATTATTATACATATATACTCTCTCACTCTGACATATTTGTCGTGGTCTTAATTTTGTAGAACCAAAAAAATGAAACACTACCAGAATGAGGATTAAACAACGAAAATATAAATGTTAAAGGAAAAGAGATGTAGAGTCGAGACTAAGATCTCTTTCTTTAACTTTTTGAATTATCCGCAGTGAGACGGAAATCTTTGATTCAAGAGTCCCATGATACAACCACCAAAAAACTGTTTTCGCTATCATTCGAAACACGGATCTAACGAACTAATTTTTGTACGATACTCTCGAATAACTTACTTAAGAAAAAACCGAGACAAATCACAAAGAGAAGTTGGATAGATTTATTTCTGATTTTTTTAGAATATCTTCTTACTGCCAAATGAATGAGAGAGATGAAGACTTCTTTTTAAAACCGAAGAAGTGCGATTTCGGCTCCCACAAATCACGGATGAAATTGCGGAGGAAATCAAGGAGAGCTTTTGACTTTGTGGGCAAAGGGTGAGTGGATGCGTCGGCGGAATTTGTTATCCGAAAAAATATCCGAACCATGGTCAAAAATAATATCTTTGACCCGGAACCGAATCCGACCCAATCACGAAACCAAACCCGAGCACTCATATTGTGCCAAAGTGCCCAAGTGCCCTAAGTTCAAATTAAAAACCCACGAGCCCGTGCCGTGCCGTGCCGTGCCGAGGCGAGGCGAGGCGAGCGAGCGAGCGAGCGAGCGCGCGCGTCTGGTCTTTTTATTTCTCCTCTCATGTTTTTCTTTTAACTTAAACATAAACGTTCTCCTTTATATATCACTTGAAATTTTCCCAAACTTCCAATGTGGGACAAATGCATGTTTCTCACTAAACATCATTTTTGAGGCTTTCACTTATAGCCCACTTATCCACATTTCTCATTCAATTCCAAACCATTTTTGTCTAATATAATTGTCCATTTAAAGACCCATTTATATTAAAAAAAAAAATGTTCCAACAATCCCCCACATGAATAGAAATGACTCTAAACAAATGAAGACTCGAAAGACTCTACTGACTAGAATAGACAGACTTTTGAGAGTATACGAAAATGTAACTATATCTGAGAGGTAACATTTTTCAGCTTTGAACCAATCATTTTTAATATCTGTTACTCGGCCAGGAGGTGAACATGATGTCTTGAACCACCCGGACTTTGATGTAAACCTAGACAACAGTTATAGGATAGCGATATTTTCTCGTAGAGATCAGTTCTCTATTGTGTTCGTTTTGGTCTTGAACATGCCTGGTTATTCATGAGTGAATTTGGATAATATAGCCTTACTTTTATTCTCCTAGAAACGACCTCATTTCACACTCACTAGGCGATCTGCCATTATTTTTATTTTTAGAAGCACCCTGTATTGCTCCACGAATATCTCAAAGTTATGGAATCATTAAAAGTCAATGCTTAGCCTTATCACTGATATTCTCATATTTTACATCATTTCGATATGCTTTCATCACGTTTTTATCCCGCATTTGCATATCATTTAGGCATTTCTAGGTGCATTTGCATTCTCTTTTGTATTTTATAGGTTTGGAGATGGTGTTTCCACTTCGAGGCATTTTGGAGAGCATTTGGGATGCAAAATGATGTGGATTCAAGAGGAAACAAGAATGGATCAAATGGATGCAAGAAGGGGTCAAGAAGAAGGCAAAGAAGTGAAGAAAATGAAGAAATGACAGCCCCCATACCGTGGCTCCATACCAGACTCATGACCTCGGTACGGAGTGATGAAGAATCAAAATGGCAGAGGCCATACCGTAACTCCATACCGGATTCATGACTTCGGTATGGCCTCATCTCAAGTGAAATTTTTGAGACCCGACCCGTATCAAGATGGGTTGACCCGGTTCCGTTTCTACTTGATATAAATACAATTTTAGACATAAAAAAACCTAAGTTCTGATTTTGCTCTTGCCTCTTTGACCTCAAACTCTTTTTTATGATATTTGGCTTGGATCTTTGCTATTTTCACCATTAATTAGTGAAGTTTTCTTAATCTTTCACCTCTTCTTTATGATTATGTCTTTATCTATGTTTATCTTTGTGTTTTGCATCATGATTAGTGAGTAGTTTCTCAATGGGTTTTTGGGCTTAGTAGATTAGGGATGTTTGATGGATGATTAGTGATGTATAGGCTTATATTCTTATGATTTCTAAAGTTTAGGATGTGTTTAATGGTAGATTAGATTTAGCTAATCAAAATCTTGATCATGGATATTTTATGTCCGGAAGGTGTTCGATAGAATGTCTAGGAGAATCCTAAAATTGCTTTTCATTCTTAACCAATGAGAATTGATGCTTTAGGTGATTAGTGGCTTTATGAACTTATGCTTAATGATTATTGATCATTTGGTTGCAATTGGAAAATTAGCTTAATTGAATGATTAATAAATGGATTAGTACAATGGGAGTGGATTAGTCTATTTATGTGAATCATGTCATAGAATTGAGTTTGAATTGTTAGTCCTAGCATCATTAGTTAGTCATTGATCATACCAAGTCAAATGCTTTGCCCAAAGCCCATGTTTTCCATATTTGATCAAATTCTTGTTTGTTGACTTTTTATTGACTTTTGCATTGTGAATTTGTTTAAGCTTGATTATGGTTTGCTTTGATCTTGTTTAGTGTTTGTTTACTCATTTTGCCTTGTTTGTCTTTCATTTTCATTATCATTTTCTCATTTTCACTTAGTTTTGTTTCGTAATTAGGATTCTAAAAACTGAAAATACAACCTTTGAATCACTTAGCTTAGTTAATTACTTGTATTCTTAGTGTATTATTCTTAACTCCTTGTGGTTCGATCCTACGCTATACTACAATAACTAGAGTGTGTTGCTATATAAGTTTAGGTACAAATACAATTTGACACACATCAAATTTGGCGCCGTTGCCGGGGAGTTTAGCAATAGCCATTAGGATTTGGTATTTGATTAAGACTAAGTCTTTATTTTCTTTTGATACTAACTTGTCTCCTTTGAGTTTGCTTTTCCTAAACCCTATAGGTGTATGAACTTGAGGAGTAGAGGACAAACAAACCTCCAACCTCTTGTTTTGGACATTAGGCGTTTGGAAAGAGAGACGAGAAGAGAAAAGAAACGACAAGATCATTTGAGGAGATTGAATATGGAACCACCAAGAAATTATCAAGAGCGAGAGGCTCATGGAGTTGGATTACAAGGAAATGTGGGAGCTAGAGAGCCCATCCACCAACCGCGAGAAGCAAGAAGAATATGCGACTTTGATGAGCCTACAACCAATGGCACAAGGACCGGTATTAGAGCTCCACCTTGTGGAAAAAATAATTGGGAGATTAAGTCAAGCTTAATCAACATGGTGCAAAATAATCGTTTCTTCGGTTTGCCCATGGAGCACCCAATTGAGCATTTGGATAATTTTGACCGCCTTTGTGGTACGGTTAAGATGAATGGAGTGCCCGAGGATGTCATCAAATTGACTCTTTTTCCATTCTCTCTTGGAGATAAAGCTTCATAATGAGAGAAGAGTGTTGTCACATCCTCCATTACCACTTGGGAAGAGTGCAAGAAGAGGTTTCTCTCCAAGTTCTTCTCAAATCAAAGGACGGCTAAAATTCGAAATGATATTACAAGCTTCAAGCAAGGAGCGAATGAGTCATTGTATGAAACTTGGGAGCGCCTTAAGGAGTATACAAGAGCTTGTCCACACCATGGAGTGGCAATGGAAGCTCTCTTGAGAATATTTCATCGGGGAGTTCACGAGAAGTATCACATAGCTTTGAACACCGCGAGTAATGGTAGCTTCCCGAGTCTATCGGTGGAGCAAGGAGAGCAATTTGTTGAAAACTTGGCTCAAAGTGATCAATGCTATGGTGGAGACTATAATAGAACCTTGAGAGAACCAAAGAATGATGGTACAAAATTCAAAGAGCTCAATGAAAAGTTGGACAAGTTCATCATATCCACACAAAAAACCATAAATTATGTTAGAGAGTTTGATGGAAATCAAAAGAGATGTGTCTAGCATACCAATTCAACTGATGGAGGAAATGTATACTTTGTTTGTCAAGAGGAAGATCTAAAAAATAATGTAAGAAGCTTTTGAAGTTGAATTAATAATATAAACTTTATGAGAGGTCAAAATGTTGATGGAAACTTTATCAAAAACAAAATGTTGATGAAAAAACTGATTAAATTAAAGTGGCAAAGTAAGCGGTAGTTGACATTTAATTCTAGTCTAAAGCAAAGATTTATACTAATAACACTGCAAATTCCCAATGACTAGGAAAACAATAAATCACATGGAAAAAGATTTATGAATTTTGTTTATCTTTACCACTACCATACAAGATTACGAATCAAACCTTTAAAACGGTTTTCTTAATTATGGTTTATAATATTGAAATATAATTGAAATACTTAAATATGTAAGCCTTAAAATTGAAATTAGTATTATATTTAACAAAGATTTGATAAAAAAAATTATGACTTTGATTTGGGAAAGAGAAAAAAGAGTTATTGTAGGATACCTATGGTTTTGTTGAACTTGGAATCCTTTATCTTATAAAGAACAAGCCACTTATGGAATCAAAAGTTGACATGTGGCATTTTATTCAATTTGAATGAATAAGAAAAAAAAAAAACGTGTTATACATTTATAAAATTAAAAACAATTTTAATTCAAAAACATTTTCTCAACATTCCTGAAAAATAGATTATTGGGGCCACCGATAACTTCAGTTACATTTTAATGGCATCAGAGAAATCCAAATTCTTTATGTTAGTGTTAATAAAAGATTAATTCACTATCATGTCTTTATAAGTGGATTTTCTGTGCTACAAACCTCAATTTCAAGTGGATTTTCTGTGCTACAACAACTTGGGTTGTTAATCTCATCTAAAATACCAGATTCAGCAAGGTAAGTTTTCAGATTAAAAACTGACAAGAGTATTAAAGATTCATCAAATTATATTTTCTTGCTATCATTTAACTGGATATTGTTAACTAATGATTGTTTTTACTTAGATATATACTACGGAAAACAAAGACGGATGAAGTCGATTGGCAAGTACCAATTCTTTCTCACTGGTTAGTAATTTTTGCAAGATATATGTTCGATCTTTCATTGGAAAAATTTTATTCCTCAATTTTAAGTTTTGTAAAGCTTTCTTTATAGATCAATTGTTTCAAAACTTTTTATAATTAAATAAAACCCGCAACATTTCATTTACCATAGTAATTTTTATGATCTTACGTGAAAAATAGTTATTATTTTTTTTTTCTATACTAAAACATCTAAAACAACATTATCAAAGTTTTTTTTTTTAAATAGGACTTTGAGATATAAAATTAATTATCTTTCCCCTGCTACTAGTAGTGAATAAGCTATAAGAAATTTACCCAAAATCTATCTTGTTACATATTTGAAAATACCGTATCTTTTGTTGTATCTATTTTATGAGAAAAAACATTAAGATCCAGCCAATTAGCGCAAGTGGTATTATCATCTATGCCAATGGAGTTCGACTCCACATTTCCACAAATAGTTGAGAAACGGTTGAATTGAAAAAAAAAAGAGATATTGTAGGATATCTATGGTTTTGTTGAACTTAGAATCCTTTATCTTATATTTTCTTACATATCATTTATGTCAGTTGACTAAAGATACTGTTGACTAAGGATTTTTTTACTAGATATATATTACGGGAAAACAAAAAGGGATAAAGTCAGTTGGCAAGCACCAACTCTTTCTCACTGGTTAGTAATTTTTGCAAGATGTATGTTCGATCTATCATTGAAAAAATTTTGTTCCTCAGTTTTAAGTTTTGTATGAGACTATACCAAAAAAAGTTATCTTTGTGCACACTTTTGTAAAGCTTTCTTTATAGATCAATTGTTCCAAAGCTTTTCATAATTAAATAAAACCCGCAACATTTCATTTACCGTAGCAATTTTCATGATCTTATGTGAAAAATAGTTATTATTTTTTTTCTATACTAAAACATCTAAAACAAAATTATCAAAAAAAAAATTTTTGCCGGCACAAAATTATCAAATATTCAAGGCATAACTGTTTAAGTTTTAAGATTTTTTAAAATAGGACTTTGAGATATAAAAGTAATTATCTTGCCCCTGCTATAATACTAGTAGTGAATAAGCTATAAGAAATTTACCCAAAATTTATCTTGTTACATATTTGAAAATGCTGTATCTTTTCTTGTATCTATCTTTATGAGGACTACCTTGTTCGAGCCTTAGTTAACTGCTTAAAGTTTCTTCATCTTGCCTCGGGCAACCTTTGAAACAGCTTCCGATCAGCGAAGTGGTCGATATTCCTAGTCTCTCAAGCACCTCTCCTCTCTCGTCTTTATCTCGGTTTCACTTATTCCTGAAATTTTCAAACTCTTATCACTATTTTCTTGTAGCCGATGCTTCACCGCAAAGGTTTCGACAAAGTACCAATCATATTTGCTTCCATGGTTTTTTTTTTTTTTTGGGTCATGGAACCAATTAAAATAGGTTAAGCAATTTGTTAACACAATTTGTAACACTTAAACCTTTCATTTCTAATGATATTTACATTTTTATCAAAAAAATCTATCTATCTTTATAAGAAATAAAAACATTTTTTCTCATAAAGATAATGACGAATTTAGGCTTGATGTAATATAAATCAGTAAATCTAATCCAATACTCTCGTGGAATATTCATAGTTATCCTAATCCTAATTAATCTCTGACGTAATGAATCCCAATTCCATCGTTGAATATATATATAACTAGTTGATGGCCCGCACCGTGTGCGGACATGAGAATTTTCAGAAGAATAAGTTAACATTAGTACTTAATATTCGATTTTAGTATTTATAAAAATTAAATACGTATGATTGCTAGTTTTTAAACTTATATGCATGTAAAAATGAATATGGGTTGGATAATAATTTTAATATTTCGAGTGTCATTTTAAAAATTAAGAGTTTTCGTTTTTTAATTTTAATATTTATGTTGAAATAAAACACAAATGATAGGAAAGAAATTAATTCACAAACTATTGTTACCTATAAAAAAAACTAATTAATTAATATTGATTCATAAAAACCGATATTAGTTTCCATAGTCTAAACTTTTATGAATTAGATGCAGATGAACCTTCTGAAAAAGAAATAGATCACATTCGCTAATATTTTCTTAGATCCTGCGCGGAGATAAATTTTTTGAAATTAAAACATAAATCAGTACAATAAATAAGTCCAAATCATATTTGAAGTTTTATATTAATAAGAAACGTATAAATTAAGGTTTGTATAGGTTAGGGTTTTAGAGTTGATATTTTCGGCGGCTACTCAGAGACCAAATTCTTTCGGTTTCAAGATTTTTTAGGTAAAATATTTTATTAATGGTATTTTAGTATTTTTAAGTCTCAACTTTCGCTGTGAGCCATATTCACTTCTCCAACAATATTATATATATATGATATCATCATATTCGATATATATATATATATATATCCATAATTAATAAAAAAATATAAATCAATTATCGAATATATCCATAAAAATATAAAACACTTAAAGACAAAATTTAAATAGGATGTAATAAAAACTCAACTTCCATTCTAGTGCATAGTTACCTCTCTAATAATATAATAAAGATAATGCTGAGCTTTGAAGTTTTATATTTATAGGAAACGTATAGATTAGGGTTCGTATAGGTTAGGGTTTTAGAGTTGATATTTGTGGAGACTACTCAGAGACCAAATTCTTTCGGTTTCAAGATTTTTTAGGTAAAATATTTTATTAATTGTATTTTAGTATTTTTAAGTCTCAACTTTCACTGTGAGCCATATTCATTTCTCCAATAATATTATATATATATGATATCATCATAAATTTTAATCACTTTGCCATTATTATATGTTCTTTGCATTTAAAGTGAGAATTTACCTCTTAGGTTACTACACCGTGGTGCTTAAAGTACCGCCATGCAGCAATTGGGTATCCACCATTACAACCTTGACCGCAAAGGAATCCACAACATGGTATATTAGTCTTTTGAAGAGAACCTAGCAATCATCAATCTTGGCTTGATGAAAATTTGTGTTACCATATTATATTTGATCCAAAATGCCCAGCAAGTACCTCAATGACCCTAAACAAAAACCAAAACATATGAGAACGTTCGAAGTTTTACCTGATCTGTACGTAGTGCGATAATTTTGGAGAGGGTACAAAACATAAGAAGAGTTAGTAAACCATTGGTCATTGGATAGAAGATAGAGATATATAATGAGAGCTAAGAGATTAGAACTGACCGAAGATCCTTCGATACTGGTGTATTGTGACCAAGCGACTCTAGCATCAAATTCTTTTAAAAATTTCAGATATGTACGCCTAAAACTTCTTCTTTGGTGTTGATTTAAAACAAAGGACGTGCTTAAAATCTGCAACCTGCACAATAAAGACACAAAAAATCAAAAAGTGAGACAGAATAAAAAGATCTTTGTAGCTCCTAAAAGATAAGATCATGGAAGTAATAAACTCACAGTTGCGTTGACAAATAAAAAAAACTCCGATCACAGCTCTCAAGAAGATAATTCCAATTGTTTCTCTAGGGTTTTTGAATATGTTGGAAAACTAAAGATAAGAAAAAGAAAAAGAGAACTGAGACTATCCAACTCCCATAACCCTAAGATCTCCATACATGGAATATGATAACTAAAGAAAGAGGTACCCAAAGTCTGAGTCGAGTTGGTGTTGTTCCACGGAGGCATGGACATTAGACGACTCCGTACTACTTCTTCCTTAATTTTAACAATCTTTTGGAAGAAAATCGAATTAGTCTGATGAAACTCTATCAAATTTGTGATTAATGACCGTAGATATATAGGTATGAATTTTTACAAATCAAAGATAGTACCTGCTCAACGGAAGGCAAGACCTTCTCCATGGATTGCTATTATCTGATGACCTCCATCTTGATCCTTACACGTCCTCCGTATTACCTAAACAAATAGAACAACTCATTACAATGAGATATTGATATCAATCAAGATATATAATTTAGAAACTCATACGATGGCCCATTTTTTTATTTCAAAGCCGGAGGAATGTGGCCGATTTCGAATATTGGAGATGGAGACCATGGTTTGGTATATATACGGGTTTTAAAAGTTAGGGTTCCAATTTTTTTAAAAAATTTCTATATAATTTAAAGTCGATAAAGATTAATACATCAAACGAATTTCTTCACCATAAAAGATTACCATGCGGTTATAAAAAACATGCCTGATCGAATGAATCTGATAAGAGAATTTCATAAAATTAGTCCAAACAGGACAAGGATAATATTTAAACATATTTAAAATAAAATAAAAAGATCACAAACCATAACTTATGCGACGACGATTGCTATCAACGATAGCTACACTCGTTGGTTATAGAAGCCGAGAAGAAGATACATGAGTAATGGAAAGTAATCCAAGGGAAAAGTTGAAGAACATAGTGGAATCTAGAAGATTATATAGATCACGTTAGTTAAAAACAAAAACAAAAACAAAATATTATAAATAAATATACACAACTTTTAAAAAATAAAATCATACCTCGTCGATGTGAGATTTCGTATGAAAACCATAGAAAACATAAAAAACAAAAGGAACATCAGTATTCGGGAAAAACAGAAACAATTAGATGATCATACGAATATAAGACCAAATACGAACCAAATAAAAAAAAATATATATCTTATACACATAAAACCTAGGAAAACAGAAAAACAAATTATCTATACACATAAAATTCGATATATATATATATATATATATATATATATCCATAATCAATAAAAAAAATATAAATCAATTATTGGATATATCCATAAAAATATAAATCATTTAAAGACAACATTAAATACATATATATATAATATATATATATATATATATATCCATAATCAATAAAAAAATATAAATCAATTATTGAATATATCCATAAAAATATAAATCATTTAAAGACAACATTAAATACATATATATATATATATATATATCCATAATATATAAAAAAAATATAAATCAATTATTGAATATATCCATAAAAATATAAATTATTTAAAGACAACATTAAAATACGATGTAATAAAAACTCAACTTTCATTCTGGTGCATAGTTACCTCTCTAATAATATAATAGATATATATACACTGCCTAATGAAAGATCTTACGTTTCTTTATTTTTCCATGAAATAATTTCCTAAATTTGGGAAACCCTAGCAATCAGACAAGTATAGCGATGACATCGGAAGAGCAGCTGAAGATCGGTATTCTAGTGTTCTATCTCCTATGGTATTTCCTCGCATGGTTTGTTGTATACCTATATCATGAGCTACTTTTAATAAAGGACCATAGATCATCTTCAGAAGTCAGGAGCTGCATATGCAACTGCAACCAATGTCTGGAGGATTTCGAGAAAGCACTTAGCATATTACAACCATGTAAGGATTAACCATAGATTCTTTGTTTCATAAGTTTAAGACTTTGTTTATTGGTGTTGAGAATAAGGTTTTGAGTGGACTTTTTTTTTTCTTTTTTTTTCTTTTTATTTTATTTTATGAAAATATACATGTGTGTGCACACATGTGATAATATGTCGTACATCTTTCTGTTGGTTGATATCAGAATTTGAATTCTGAATTTCTGAGATAAATATCTGCCAACAAAAGGAAAACCAAACCATTAATTTAAATTAAACCACCTATGCCTTCTTTGTGGGGATCACGTAGAATCAAGGAATCATTTGTTCTTCAATTGTGAATTCTCAAAATCAGTGTGAACATGGGCAAGAACAAGACTTGATATTCCAACGGCACTTCACCTATGGGTATGTACACTAAACTACATTTCTCAACCTCAACACCATTGCAACAAAGATCTTTTCCTCCTTGCTTGGCAATCTCCGATCTATGAATTGTGCATTGTGGAAAGAGCGAAATAGACTTCTCCCCACAAACTCGAGGCAAACTTCAGCTTAAATCTCAATCATTATCGACCGTAATATAAGAAACAGAGCATCATCATTCCGATCTTCAGACCCAAGCTTGGCTTCAAAACTACTTCAGGACTGGTTCACTACCGATTTTGTATGATTTGATTAATTATAAAAGTTTAAAATTTAGCATCGATGAAAGTGCTCGTATTTAAGTATTGCCCAAAGGTTACTTAAATACATGCTTAAAAGTTAAAACATATCTTCTATAAATCTGTGTTAAAGTTTCAAAGCATTAATGGGTAAACATGTGTAAATGCTTGCAGCTTCATCAAATTTGTTCGCATCCGCTAACTCTGTCGCGAAGTTCAATGGGCTAAACTATGGGGAATGGTCCGAACAGATCCGGTTTACACTGGGTGTGATGGCATTGGACCGTGCAATTATAACGGATGAGGAACCCTCAGCCATTACGGAAAAGAGCTCTGAAAGTGAAAAGTCTAAGTATGAGGCTTGGGAGCGATCTAACAGGCTGAGTTTGAACCTCATGAGGATGACGATGGCGGAAAGTGTTAAGCCATCTATGCCTAAGACAGAGAAAGCGAGGGAATTCTTACAGAAAATTAAGGAGTGTTCACAATCGGATTTGGCTGACAAAGTCGATTGTGGGAAGTCTCATGTGTGAGCTTACTACGAAAAAGTTTGACTGGTCACAGCCAATCCATGATCATGTGACAAACATGTCAAACTTGGCAGCAAAGTTAACGACCTTGGGAATGGAGGTTCATGAGCAATTCTTGGTCCAATTCATCATGAACTCCCTACCTATTGAGTTTAGCCAGTTCCAGGTGAATTACAACACCATTAAAGAGAAATGGAACTTTAAGGAATTGAAGGCTATGTTAATTCAAGAGGAGGGGAGATTAAGGAAAATGAAGGGACAAGTTGCTAATCTCGTAGTTCTTGGAAGTGCCAACAGCAAGAAAGGAAAACCAAGTAAAAGGGACAAAAAGAAGGATATGACTTTTGTGAAAAGACCTGAAAGTCAAATCCAGAAAGAAATGAAGTGTTTCTTTTGCAAGAAAATGGGACACTTCAAGAAAGATTGTCCTCGAAGGAAGGCATGGTTAGATAAGAAAGGGATTCAATACGATCCAACCTATAAGAGGTCCTGAACAGTACTTGTTCATGGGAAACCGGATGAAGGCACGAATTGAAGGCATTGGGACTTATAGATTGATCTTGGACACTGGGTGTCATGTAGATCTAGAAGGGTGTCTCTATGTACCTGAATGTGCTAGAAATCTTGTTTCCGTAAGTAAGTTGGATAATTTGGGTTTTGATTTTAAGGTTGGACATGGTGTGTTCTCATTGTACCGAAATGATTACTTTTATGGTAGTGGTACTTTGTTTGATTCACTTTATAAGTTCAATCTTGATGCAAAGTTTTCTGAATCCTTATTTAATATTCAAAGTCAAGGCATAAAACGTAGTGCATCGAATGAAAGTTCTGCTTTCTTGTGGCATCAAAGATTAGGTCATATTTCCAAAGAAAGGATAATGAGGTTGGTAAAGAATGAAATTCTTCCTCAATTGGACTTTAGTGATCTAAATATATGTATAGACTGCATTAAAGGAAAGCAGACTAAACATGTCGTAAAGAAACCAGCCACAAGAAGCACTCAGCTGCTTGAGTTAATACATACCGATATATGTGGCCCTTTTGATGCTCCTTCTTGGAGCGGTGAAAAATACTTTATCACCTTTATTGATGATTACTCACGTTATGGATATACATATCTACTGCATGAAAAGTCTAAATCAGTGAATGTCCTTGAGGTGTTCATTGATGAGGTGGAAAGACAGCTAGATAGAAAAGTAAAGGTTGTGAGATCTGATAGAGGTGGTGAATTTTATGGAAAATTCAATGAAAATGGACAATGTCCAGGTCCATTTGCAAAGTTACTTGAAAGTAAAAGTATTTCAGCACAATACACAATGCCTGGTACACCTCAGCAGAATGGTGTAGCTGAGAGGCGGAACCGTACTTTAATGGAAATGGTTAGGAGCATGTTAAGTAATTGTGCTTTACCTCTTTCGATGTGCTAATCCCACTAGTTGAACTGGCTAATGAACCTGTTACAATTCAAGAAGAGAATAGTGTACCACAAGTCCCATTAAGGCGATCTGAAAGGGAAAGAAGATCTACCATTTCAAAAGACTATGTGATATACGCTATTGAAAGTGAATGTGACTTAAGTCTTGATGAAGACCCGAACTCATTCCGAAAAGCCATGGAAAGTAACAATTCTGAAAAGTGGTTTAATGCCTCGAAAGAAGAAATGAAGTCTATGGGTGATAACAAAGTATGGGACTTAGTAGAGTTGCCTGATGGTTTCAAAACCGTTGGATCTAAATAGGTCTTTAGGACTAAACGCGACTCGAAAGGTAGCATTGAAAGATACAAGGCTTGCCTTGTTGCTAAAGGTTTCACCCAAAAGGATGGCATTGACTATAAAGAGACCTTCTCTCCGGTTTCAAAGAAGGATTCTCTAAGGATTGTTTTGGATTTAGTGGCTCATTATGATCTTGAACTTCACCAAATGGATGTGAAAACCGCCTTTCTGAATGGAGAGCTTGAGGAAGAAGTATATATGGACCAACCTGAAGGGTTTGTGGCCACATGAAAAGAACATCTGGTATGTAAGCTGAGGAAGTCAATATATGGACTAAAACAAGCTTCCAGACAATGGTATCTAAAATTCAATGATACCATAACGTCATATAGTTTTGTAGAGATCATCGTTGATCAATGTATCTATATTAAGGTCAGTGGGAGCAGATTTGTGATTTTAGTCTTATATGTTGATGATATTTTAATTGCTGCAAATGACATGGGCATGCTACATGATGTAAAGAAATATCTCTCTAAAAATTTTGAAATGAAAGATATGGGTGAGGCATCTTATGTGATCGGAATAGAAATATTTCGAGATAGATCACAAGGATTGTTAAGTTTGTCTCAGAAAGGATATATCAATAAAATCTTAGAAAGATATGGAATGGATAAATGCTCCGCAGGGATAGCTCCTATTCAAAAAGGGGACAAGTTCAGTCAAATGCAATGTCCTAAAAATGAATTGGAGCGTACGGAAATGGAAAGAATTCCTTATGCATCAGTGGTTGGGAATTTGAACGACGTTCAGACATGTACTCGACCAGATATCAACTTTGCCGTTGGTATGTTGGGTTGATATCAAAGTAATCCCGGAATGGACCACTAGAAAGCTGCAAAGAAGGTTCTCAGGTATTTGCAAGGCACCAAAGAGTTCATGCTTACATATAAGAGGTCCGACCATTTAGAGGTCATTAGATATTCAGATTCAGATTATGCCGGATGCGTTGATAGCAGAAAATCAACGTTTGGCTATTTGTTCCTATTAGCTGGGGGAGCAATATCATGGAAAAGTGGAAAGCAGTCTGTCATTGCTACTTCCACTATGGAGGCTGAATTCGTGGCATGCTTTGAGGCCACGATTCAAGCATTGTGGCTGCGGAACTTTATCTCGGGGCTTAGAATTGTCGACACTATAGCTAGGCCACTGAGAATTTATTGTGATAATTCCGCAGCTGTCTTCTTTTCAAAGAATAACAAATACTCGAAGCGTGCTAAGCACATGGAGTTAAAGTACTTGTCTATCAAATAAGAAGTACAGAAACGTAGAGTGTCCTTTGAGCACATTAGGACGGATATGATGGTAGCGGATCCATTAACTAAGGGGCTACCACCCAAAGCGTTCAATGGCCATGTAGAACGTATGGGTATTATAAATAAAGTCTTGCTATAAAAATGTGTGCGTCACTGGGAATTCACTGAAAGTTATGTTTCTGTTTTATTACATATGTTATCATTAAAGTATGTGTATACACTTATGGTTCATAGATAACATATAATTATTTTGAGAATCAAGGTTCTTCTCATGTAAGGATGCAATATAGAGATTGGAATTAATTGTGATACATGGAAGGAATCATGTCGTTTAATGATGTGTGACCGCCATGATTCGATTAGTTATGGTTTTATTATGACGGTTAAAGATAGATGAACCTGATATAAAAGTGCACATTATAGTTATTAAACCTTTAAAGTCGACACAAAGGTCAAGTGGGAGAATGTAAGAATATTATTATTCTTATGTGACCTATATGTCTCTTCGGTTTAATTATAAGGATCAAGTACATATCAAAGTTAAGGATTCTAATATAAAGGACGACACCGTGATGGATCGGTTTCGATTAATGGCATTAGAATTCAGGTGTATTGATAACCCTCCTCCCTTACCTTATTATATTGTATAAGTATCTCTCTAATGTTATAAATATATATTGCATTAGTAGTTAATTATGTTTAATTATAACTACATATGGATGATGTTATATATATGTATACATAAAAGTGGCTAAGTGGTTACGTGAGTAATTGTGATGGCTCATCACAATTATAAAATGTTATTAAAACCACACTTAGTTAAGTGGCTATTACTTTTGAGAAAAGACATGGCCTTTGATAAAAGTACTTGACCTTTCATTTGTTATAAAAGTACACATTAACAAATGTGTAGAGGATAGATGATTAAAAAGAGTTCGTAACTTGCCTTAAGGAAAATAGAGAGAAACAATCTGATTCTTATCCATCAAAAGGATCATTAAGAGAAAGGCAAAAGAGAGGAGAAAATCAATTGATAAATTGATTCCATTACAAACCTAATTAAGCTATGGATCAAGGTTAGTCTTTCTTTTTCTACAAGAAAGTATTTGATGGTTGAGTTAAATAAAATCTAGATGATTTTGGGATAGATTTCATGAATTGAAATCATTAAAAATAAATTTACATCTCCAAGTTGCAAAAACTAATTTTTTTTTTTGATTAATTGAGTCAAATTAAAATTGGTTGTTATATGGAATGATAAATTATTTTGAAAAAACTGTGCCCCTTGTATCATTAGCACAGTTTATATGACATTAATGTTTGTTTCTTAAATATACAAAGATTTTTTTTTTAGTCGATAGAGGATTTCTTAAATTTAAAAAAAACAAAAACTGTTATTTCCTCCTTTTCCTCTTTGTTTTTGGACAAGGTTTTCCTATTCACATTGGAGACCTCATGTCTCTTATTTATTGGAGCCACACACCACAGACGAAAGCTGCTAAGTGAGAAGAAGAAGAGCTAATGGCGTTACCGTGGGAGTTGGAGGAAGAGATAATCTGTCGGCTTCCACCTCGATCTCTTGTTCGGTTGAGGACCGTATGTAAACACTGGAACTCTGTTTTCCACGACAAGAGTTTCGTCAACAAGCACTTGTCTCGATCCCGTCCCCAATTCATTGTCCTGACTGAATCCAAGATTTATTCGATAGACATGATCGATCTCGATCTCGGAACAATAGACAAGTGTGAGATAGCCTCTGATTTTCCTTGTGAGCCGCCTATGAAGTTGAGACATACCAACATCACGGCTTGCGACGGGTTATTGTTTCGCTACTTTTGGAGGCAAGGGGTTGCGGTTTGGAATCCGTGGTTGAGACAGGTTGGATGGATCGAGTGCGAGCATACAGATTTCTATTTTTGCGGTGTAGGATACGATAGTAGTAGACGTTACAAGATCTTGGGGTTTGTTGATTCTCTCCGTAGAGTCAGCGACACTATCGAGTCAAGTTACTACAGAGTTGCAATTTACGAGTGCGAGTCTCAGGCGCTCAAGTTTATTGATCCCCCTTTTAAGCAGTGGTCCACCATGGATCCTATGTCCGTGAACGGGAATCTCTATTGGGTTACTCATAATCCGGACACTCTTGAGTATTTCATCCAAAGCTTTGATTTCTCCAGGGAGATATTCCAACCCTTTTGTCCCCTGCCGTGTCAGATGACCTATTCTCGCAGTGAGCTTGTCCTCTCTGTTTTTAAGGCAGATCGGTTTTCCTTGTTAAAGCAATGCTATGCCACAGGGAAGATTGAGATTTGGGTAACCAAGACCAAGATTATTGATACAGAGCCAGTGATGTGGATAAACTTTATCACTTTGCCCACAACTAACTTGCCAAAGTTGATTAGTGGCATTAGTTACTTTATCTTTGACAAGACCCTAATCATGTGTTGCGGCGACCGCAAAACTGGAGCGCCTTGCATCTATATTGTCAGGGGAGATGTGTTCAAGGAGATTCCAATAGATTCTGGTGGAACTGCTCGGTTTTCTCAGTGTGTCTATGTTCCAAATTTCATCTCAGTTCCGCAAGTTTAAACTTTGGATTTTTCTTCTTTTACTACAAATCTCAGTTCGGCTCGGTACTTGTTGTGTCCTCACCAAGCAACTTCTCTTCATAAGTTTGTTAGATATTTTCGTTTTAAGACTTTGTTTATTGGTGTTGAGAATAAGGCTTTGAGTGGTTTTAGACTCTTTTTTTTTCTTCAATTTTTTTTTATTTATTTATGAAAAAAAAATATAAAGTAACTAATTCAAATTTTTTTTCTTCAATCTTTTTTTATTTAATCTTTTTTTCAATCTTTATTTTATATATATATATATATACATATATATATATACGCGCGCACACACATGTCGTCCATCTTTCTACGGGTTGATATCAGAATTTGAATTCCGAATTTCTGACATAAAACAAAAAGAAAAATAGATCAGATGTATCTTTATGTTGGTTGCAACATAAATATCAGTACTAGAAAATGCATTGTAATAATTGAATTCCGAAAATTTGATTAAAAAAACAGGTAAAAATTGAATTAAACCATGAATTAAAATTACTTTATGATTTCTCGTTACTCTTTGAACATCATGATGTGATAGTTATATAAAAATAAATAAAAATACTAGCCTTTAGCACTACCATACAAAATTACGAATCAAACCTTTAAAACGGCTTTTAATTTATGGTTCATAATATTAAAATATAATTGAAATACTTAAATATGTAAGCCTTAAAAATTGAAATTGGTACTATATTTAACAAAGATTTGATAAATAAAATAGAAACATATTTAAATAATAATCAAGTGCAATTATCTTTCCATGATTTTTTTTTTAAAAGTATAGGCTGGAGGAAAGTATAAAATCAATTTTAAAAGTTAAACGTCAATGTATTTCGTGGGTTTATAATTAACAAAAAGAAAGAATTGGAAATAGTTATATAATGAAATAAAAAAACCGCAAAAAAACATTAAGATCCTCTAGCCAATTAGCGCAAATGATATTGTCATCTATGCCAATGGAGTTCGACTCCATATTTCCACAAATAGGCTGCATTTTTTGATGTTGATAAGAAATTAAGAATTATAAGAGAAAACATAACCTCCTATCGCAACAGGAATCCATTGCTTTCGTCTGATAATTATAATTGCAGAAGACGAATCCTAGTTTCGTTTCCCCAATTCGATTTTTAAGATTGATGAAAGACAGTCACTTAGTTTTGGGGTTATCCCAAATGTAATTGGGTTACGCTCTTTTGAATTCGAGTCGACCTAAACGCAAAAACCTAAACGCGATTACAATTTAATTAAATGGAATTGGTGAAATCAATTTCATTTGGAAAATTATAAAGAGAAATTAAGTTCATGTAGTTTTACAGTTAGGAAAAAGTGTTGGTGTAGTGAAACAAAGAGGCAAACGCAATAAACTAAACGCAATTACAGTTTAATTAAATGGAATTAGTGAAATCAATTTTATTTGGTGAATTATAAAAAGAAATGAAGTTTATGTAGTTTTACAATTAGGAAAAAATGTTGGTGTATTAAATTAGAGAGGTAAAAAATCTGGAGAATAACGTTTTAGTTGCATATCTAGAGGAGAAAATACGCAATGTTTGAACAATATTAGGTTTTGGAAACCCTATTTTTGTTTGGTTTTCTGAAAAATGAGGTGTGAAAATGGTCAGTTTCGTATATATTAAATATTATTTTCTCCATTTTATATTAAATGTTGTTTTAGAACTTAATTTTTGTTTTATAATAAGTGTTATTTTGTATTGTTGATGCAGATTTTCGTAAAAGATTCTTTTCTTAAGGCAATATTTTTAGTTTTATTCTTATTTTTAAAACTTATTATTTAATGAGTTTAAAATGGATAGTATGCTAATAAATAAAACAGAAACTTTAATTATCTTTTAATATGTGTGAAGAAAAGGAAACTCAAAAGTAAGTAAAGAATAATGACTTCGATTCACTTTTCTCGCTTACTTTGTTTATCGGATTTTTTTATGTTGATAAGAAATTAAGAATTATAAGAGAAAACATAATTTTATTTGATGTTTTAAGGGATCTCTTAAACTCAGCTTCTGTCAAGTGTCAAGTATCCACGATTAATGCAGCCTAATGCTTCAGTTGTCGACCGTGTCATCTAAATATTTAACAGTTGTCCTTGTTATAATTTCCAAAACCATCACAATTTTATTCTAATTCTGCTTTCACTAGTAACATGTGATATGCAATTAGAGATAAGTTGCAATAGATATTATAATTCGATGTATTGTGATGTAAAAAGTATGTGAGAGATTTAGATGACGAGTTTATTGTAAAAATATGTTTGGTATGTTAAACAAATTTTTATCAAATTTTGAGTATTTTTTTTTTTTAAATGATTTATCCGCAGAAATGTATGGAAATAGAGGAATAACCAGATGGGTTTAGTGTAAAGCTGATGATGATACTCTCTGTTAAAAATTTAAATAGAAAAAAAAAAAGGAAAAATGAAATCAAGAATCAAGACGCCACAAATCTTGGCTATATAAGCGATTGACTTGAGTCAGAAGTAATCCACTACCCTCTGATTCACTAATTTCAATCTAATTCACCAATCTCTCTCGTTTCCTTTCTCTGTCTCTCTCGTTTCCTTTCAATGGCGGATTCGTCAACCCCTTTCGAAGGCGTCGAGAAACGGTTGCAGATGGTCTTCTCAAGCCCGAACCTACGCAAGAAGCTCACAAGAATGGAATTGGAAAGGATCCTCGAGCCTGTGGACTGCTATATCGAAGGCATTCTCTCGGAGCACAAGGTCGACGCGTACTTGCTCTCTGCGTCACGTCTCTTCGTCTATGATGATGTTGTGATTGTCAAGACTTGCGGGCGCACCAAGATTTTCGAGTGCGTGGAGGAAATCTTTAGGGTAGCTGAGCAGAAGGCTGAGTCAGTCTTGTATACTCGAGGAGCCTTTTTCAGGCCAGAAGAGCAGCCTTTTCCTCACCGGTTATTCTCCGACGAAATATCAGAACTACGCCGGTGTTTGCAGTATATGGGTCTGAAGGACATGTCATTGGTGAATGAGGTTCTTGGTAAAGAGAAAAAATGGCATGTAATTAGTGGCCGTTCTTCTTCGGCGGCGGTCAACACCGACGTTATTACGGTCGAGATGTGCATGAGGGAATTAAACAGAGAAAAAGCTTCCGTGTTCTACAAGAGCTCGAGCGACAAATCCATGACAGAGGCATCAGGTTCGACTGATTGTTTGTTTTGGTTATAATTGATTGTTTCTTGGTCTTGATCTCATTGATTGATTGTTGGTCACAGAAGATGGTCTTCGTTTTGATCGTTGGTTCTGATTTTCTATTTTAACAGGTATCGGACTCTTATTTCCCGATGCAAACTTGCAAGCTCATGAGTTTGACCCTTGCGGCTACTCCGTGAATGGAGTGAGAGGAGACGCCATATTTACCATTCACGTTGCTCCGGAGGAGAGATGCAGTTTTGCCAGTTTCGAGACTTTTGGTTACAACTTCAAGACCGAAAAGAAGCTCAACGATGTGGCTGAGAAAGTCCTCGATTGTTTTAAACCCAATGAGTTTACATTGGTCATCCACTCGACCGGGCAAATCAATTTAGATGACCCCGTGTTCAACATCGTTCCCGACGGCTATCACTGCTCGAGAAAGGAATACAAGTCTCTAGGCCTAGGCGGTTCCACAGTTTACTTCTCATTCACCATCTAGAGCCTGTTCTCATCTCATGCTTCTGTCAGATTTTTCTTCTGTTTTTATTTGGTTTTGGTGTTTTAGGTTTCAAAGTAGCTCACAATTACTCTGTCGAAAACATTGGGCTGGTTACTGGTAATGATGGTTTTTGTTTTTGTTTCTGTTTCTTAACCTGATAGGAAACTAATGCCCATTGGGCTGGTTACTGGTAATGATGAATAGTTTTTGGAATTATATTTATAAGCAGCTATCACTTGGTCTGCTTTGTTACTGTCCTTTGGACTGTTGAAACTCCATCAACGAACTTTGTCCGGAAAAGAACATTGGCATTGTTGAACATTCCTTCTTTCAGCGAAACCACGATAAACTGTTCAAGAATCGAGGTGGTTTCTAAATCAGAGATGGTTTTTGAGACCAAAATTGGATTTTAAGGTAAAGGTTGAGATAGAGATTTCGACCTGCGAGTGAGGGAAATGAGCTTTTATCATTCTTCCTATGTTCTGTGTGTGACTTAGATCAAGAGCTGCATCAACCTGAATAAACCAAAATCATTGATTGTTACGCGAATCAGTTTTTCTACTAAAGATACATTATTACCAGGAAATCTGAAAATGAAAAAGCAGACTTGTACCTCGTCTAATATATAAAGAGGAGCCGGTTTGAAGAGAAGCAATGCTAAGATTAGCGATAGCGCAAGAAGAGATCTTTGTCCTCCGCTGAGTTCTGATAAAGACTGTTTCCAAACTTTTCCAAAGGCAACACGAACCTCAAGACCATCAAGGAAGCTACCGCCTTCAGGAGGTTCTAGTTTTGCCATGGTGCCGGGTAGTAGAGTTGAAAAGATTGATCCGAAATCCCTAAACAAAAGGATTTAACAAAGGTGAATATCATCAATAAATGAGATCATAAGACTCGGTGTTAGAGAAACAAGGCAAACTCACTGATTGACTTTAACCCAAGTAACTTTCAGGGTTTCTTTTTTCTTCTCATCGAGCTCCTCAATCACTTTCTTGATTTTAAATTTGTCATTCTAGGGGGAAAAAAAATTGCATTAGTAATGGCACACAAAGCTATTCAAGTACATCGTAATGGCCCTCTGTTTCTGACCTCGATTGTATTTTTCTTGGAGATCAGAGCATTGTATTCATCTTCTGCTTTTTCAAACATTGCCATAACCTTCTTGTTCACCCTTTTTTCCAAGCTTCATGAGGGAAATGAATAATAACCAAGAAAAGAAGAAGAAAGCATGTTACATTTGATATTGAACTCCAAGACTGTGAAGACAATATAGGTTGAATAAAGATAAATGTTAATCCTCAAACACATTATTACCTTGATTGATCTGACTGGAGCTTTTCAAGTTTTTCTCTGGCTACATAAGGATCACAAGATTCAAAATCATAATCTGTGCCTCCTTTTCCGAAAAGTTGCTTTTCAGATGCTATCCATGTATGCTTCTCAACAAGTTTGTCTACCTTCACGGAACAATCCTTGTGATCCGTCTCCATCCTTACTACCTATAAATAAAGTGGAAGAGAAACTTCTCATGAAAAGTATATTCCTTGTCATGCAGAAATTTCAGAAAACTATGTTCTTGTCTTACCAACAAAAAAGTGCAAGAGCAACATAATATGGATGAAACAAGCATGGCTTGTAGCTTTGCAAAACCTAGACACGACAAAAAGACGAGAGAGAAAGTACCTCATTTTCCAATTTCTTTTTCTCAAGCTTCATGTCACTAAGCTTCTGCAGACATTTTTCCTGGTCAGTGACATAACCACTTATCTGTGTATCACATTCCTTCATCTTTGCATGTATCAACTTAAGCTCCGCAAGAGACTCATCATGAATCTTTTGTAAGGCATCAACCTGCAGGGGAATCATATATTAACTTGATATTCTTCATTTTCAACAAATTTCACCTAGAGCAGCAAAACTACAGTCACCTTTGCCCGCTGCTCGTCTACTTCCGAAGTCAGACTGCTAATTTGGGTTTTCAATGAAGCTAACTGGCTCTCCAAGGACAACTGTTCTTGCACCATTGCTTCTTCCTCCATCACAAGCTTTTCTTTTTCATTTTCATGACTCTATGAGCATGAAGAACCATAGAGAACGTTACAGTGGATTACTCCAAAAATTTCAAAAGAAGGAAAGGTTTCCAAAATAAATCTGGATAACCCAGGACAAGGAAAAGAAAAATGGATTCAAGAAGTTCAATGGCATAGAAGTATTCGACTGTAAGATCTAGAATACCTTTAAATCTTTAGAAGCTGCCTGCATCTGAGCTTTGATAGTCTTAATATTTTTTTCCAAGCCCTTGAGTCTTCCCTCTCTGTTTTTGTCATGGTCTTTGATGGATTTCTCTAGAGTGGAGACAGCAACAACACAATTTTTGTAAGCAAGTTCCTTCTCTTTGATTTGAGATCTCGCTTCTTCAAGCTCTACTTCAAGTTTTTTTACTGCTTCACCAAGCTATATATACAAAAGGTAGACGGGATCAAAACTATATGTGCCTCAAGTACCAAGAAAAGGCAACACGAAACTGACAATGTAGCTCGAAAGATAGAGATATAAACCTTATGATGCTCATTCTGTTCAGCCCTCTTCAGAAATAAGGACAAGTCATACGTTTTTAGCTCCAACTGTGCTTTAACGTCAGTGAATTTCTTATGAAGAGGCTGAAGTACTTTGATCTGTGATCAAGATAAACAAGCAGTTTACGTTTAAAATACTGAAAAAACTTTCTTACTGTGACATGAGGAGCCCAAAGAGAGCAATCAGAGAGCATTACTTAGCTACTGCCTCATGCAATTTCTTATTAATTTTGAAATATGCCTAGCACACCTGTTAAGTTCCAAAGTATATTTAGTTCTATCGCGGAAAAATAGTTTTAAGGGGTTTACCTGCGCTTCAATGTCAGCCAACCTTTTTTGGTGTCCTTGTAATTTTGATTCCGCTTCTGCCAGGTCGTGCAGTTGCCTAAGGAGATCACCTCCACCCCTAAGGCAAAGGAATAAATTGAACAAAATGCTTTTATCCTTGAGTTTTAGACATTTCTGAACAACATCCGTAAGAAACGAAGAAGATGACTCTCAGAAGAGATCTAAGCGTCCAAGAAAAAAGACATACTTGCGACTCCCACCAGTGAGAAGACCACTTGGCTGGAAAATATCACCTTCAAGTGTGACACTTGGAGTCCGAATATCCCGATTAAAAGCAACCTGCAGAAGAAACAATGAGGGGCACGTCAAAGACTGAACTCTAGAGGCAAGTATTGATAAGCAAAAGATACATCTATCAAATAGTAGCGAAGACAATGGGAAAGAAATCAAGGTAGATGTTGCATTTATCAATTTATAACCCAACAAAAATGTGATAAAACTTCAGAACAGAATATCAGATGTGAAAACTCTCCCACTGCTTGAACCAGATCCAGAAAAGCTATACAACTAAGTATTGTATATCATGGTGTTTCATTTTCATTGATCAGAGATAGCTTTAACAATCTATATACCAAAGGCACGGTTGAAAATGCAGATAAGGTTACAAGAAAAATAGCTTAGACAATCAAAATACATATACACACCACATAATCCACGAATTGAGTCAAGTATAGGTTAACATCATCTCACAAGAGAAAAAGCTGAAGCACTAAATGCTTGGGAAAGACTTACTTCCTTTGCTGCATCAGTAGTTTTGCAAACAAAAGTGGAGCCAAAAACATACTCCATGGCATTCTGCAAAGTATCATGATTCAATCAAAAAGTCAGCAATTGATATTATGAATGAGATGAAAATTTATTAGCACTTGATATTATGATATTCTTGAAAATTTGATAAATGGAGGATTATATATCAGATTCTTATTACTATACACAGGCGGGTACCTTTAATTCCTCACTATAACCGACTAAAGAAAGTGCCAGTTCCGCATTATCTTTTCCAACCTGAAAATATAATAGAAACTCAGCAAAGAACAAAGAAAACAAAGAGATTAAATTTGAAAATACTAAACAAAAGATCCACATACCAATCTAGCAGTCGCTTGCTGCACTCTAGGCTGAACAACGTAAGATTGAATTTTGTTCAGAGGTATAATTGTAACTCTTCTCCTAAGAGCACCGTTTTGAAGGAGCTGTTTTCCAGTATCTTCTGAGTCTACAACAACATTATACAACTTGCCACCAGCAGTAACCTGATAATAAGAAGCAAAGTGACTTTAGAAAATTGAAATCCAACAATGTGTATTGTGTAATGATAAAAGCCAGTTTACCTCCAACGCTGTCATTGAGTTGCTATCTTTTACTTTTATTAGTTTTGCGACCACACCTTTCACCTTTGATCGGTCAAAGTTCCTCACAGGATCGCGGTATGTAAACTGAACATTTGCTAATTGAGCTGATAAACCACGCACATTATCTTCCAGCCTTTGCACAACTTCAAGTTCAGATCCGCGGTCCTAAACGAATATTTCAGTTAGAGATGTATACGGTAACAAATGTTTATGAAACAACTAAAGTGACCATGCTTACCTTCTCCAAAGCCTCCATTTGACCCTCTTTATAAGGAATAGATTCAAGTGCCTTTGTTAGACGTTCCACATCGTTTTTTCTAGAACCAAGTTCATTCTCAACTTCAACAGCTTCTTCACGCTTTGACATTAACTGAGACTTTCTCTCATTTAGCTCCTTTTCGCAGTGTCCTATTTTGGTTTTCAGCTGTGTCAACTCTGTTCCTGCTGTTCCAACAGCAATCTTTGCATCCCGTAATTGATCTTCTAAGCATTTCTCTTCATCCCCACTACTCTTACCAGCTAGTATGCCCTAATAATCAAGGGACATAAACCCAATTAACATAAAACAAATGAATATAATCTGGCAAGAAATAAAGATTGTTTACTACCTGGTGCTCCTTTTCACACTCTTCCAATGTGGTGGAGAGTTCCTGGACTCTCCGTTTTAGGTCTGCCGCTCCTTCCTCAGACTTCTTCACAGCAGAGGCTCTCTCTTTTACGGATTTCTTCAAATCTTCTATGTTATGACCAATCTAGCAACACCAAGTAGGAAGTTGTAGCAGAAATAGCTGAGAATCTGTAACAGTTCTGACAACAACAACAAAAAGCATTTTAGTCATGTCTCTAACCTTTTCAGCATTCTCTTTTTCTCCCAGAAGGGTGTCCTCCTTATTATTAAGTTTAGATGATTCACGTGTCATATCTTGAGACAGTGAATCCACTTTCTCTGACAGAGTTTTTACTTCTCCCCCCATGCTGGCTTCCTTTGCCCGAGTCAGAGCTTTTATTTGTTTCTCAATTTCCTGTATTTCTACCTGTGTCTTTTCTGCTTCCTCATCAATATTAGTGAGTTTCGACTTCATTTCTTCAACCCCATGAACAGCATTGTCTCTAATCTTCTCTGCTTGAACATATTCGAAAGCAATACAGAACCTCTTTAGTCGATCCAATTCTGCATTACCGTTAGCCCACTGCATATATTGCGCTTTTTCTTTCCTCAGTTTCTCTAAAGCCGGCAATATTTCATGATCTAGGAGCTTATTTATCTCATCGACCTTGGTTTGTTTTTTCTCAAGCGTTTTCAGCGCAGCCTCTTTCTTGTTTTCATACATTCTTGTTCCAGCAGCTTCCTCAAGCATGGATAGGATCTCTGGAGGTTTCATGTTTAAGACTTTGGTGATTCGCCCTTGCATGATGAGAAAGTGTGGATTATTGACATTAAGCTGCACCGAGTGGAAAAGATTCTGGACTTGACTTGGTTGTGCTAGCTTCCCATTTATCAAATACTTGTTCCGACCACCAACTACAATCTTTAACACCAAAAGATACAAAGGAATAGATGACTGTGAGCAAATAAAAAGAACCATTTCACCATAGCCTTAGCCTTATAACATTGTTTAAGAAGATAAACTCGCAATCCCTAGCCTTAATATTATCCATCACAACTTTTGATTGTCTGATGCGAAAATGTAATCCTAACAAAAACAGACATAGCTTTCGGCAAAGAGACTCTCATTTCCAAGTTAAGGTCTCAAATTTTGACAATCCCATGAATCTATCTATCTATCAAGAGTGGAAATATCTCTTCGCATCAGGTAATTTCCACAGGGTAATAAAACTATCTACTTGAGAGCTATTGGAAGATAAGTAGGACAACGAAAGAGGAACAGGAACCTACTTGTCTAGTCACAGTTATCTCCGGATGTTCCTCGTAACCGAGAGGGCTTCTGTGTCTCTCGGAATTGTCAAAGGTCACCGACACGGTCGCTTTGGTAATCCCAGCTTGTCCTTGCTTGTAAACGAGCTCTTGTAGACTAGCAGCTCGAACCTGTTGAAGATTGGTGATACCCAGAACGAAACAGATGGAATCGAGGATGTTGGATTTACCCGATCCATTCAAACCAGTTATTGCGTTGAAATGTGGATCGAAACCAGACACTAGGGTCCTCGTCGCGTATGATTTGAAACCTTCCAAACATATCTCCTTTATGTGCATCTTCCTTCTTCTTCCCCAGAAATTTCCACGCACAGAAGAAAAACAAAGCGAGAAAACCCTAGAAAAAGCGAGAAGATAAGCTAAGTGGAAACCCAGAAACCCAAGAGCTTGAAATTGGGATCGAAGATCGAAGATACACGAAATTGAAACGTTGCGAGAAAAGCATAGACGAATCTGTAGTCAATTTTTGCTTCTTTTGTATTTCCCGAATATCAATTGTAATTTTGGATTGAGGGGATTTGGATTTGGGCGGGAAATTGAAATTTCAATTTTTTTTATCGAAAATTATTAGGAGTCGAACCCTCCGGACCATCCACAAGGTTCAAGTCCTCTTTTGGCACAAAAAAATAAACAAAATATTTCTCAGATTTTCAAATTCTCATAGTGTAGACAGGCATTGCCATGGCAATGGATTTGATAAGAATTTATTTACCACAATGAGACGGCGTTTTAGCATACCATCCATAAAATCTCGATTTTATTTTGTCCTGGATAAAGCTAAGCATATAATTTTGGAGCCACTGAAACACTCTGGTAATTCCAAATAAGAACCAGCACCACCTTAATTGAAAATTTCTAATTTCTGTTGAACCTTTTCTTTTACTTCCACTGCCACTTTAACACCAAAGATGATCGAAAATTTTGAAAGATTAATGATCTGGCCTGTCACACCACCATAAATAACCATAATTTGTTGAATGATATCACATTGATCCTCAGTAATATTGCATATAGATAAGCTGTCGTCTGCAAATAATGGATGGTAAGCCTTGAAGATCAGAATTGAATACCATTAATCAGTCATAGCACTAGTGAGTTATTCAAATTATATGTCGCATAATTTTTTTGTTTATTTGTCGCATAATTTTTTCGTTTACAAGTTACAACAGCTCACTATAGGATCTATTGTCGTCAGTTTCAAACTCGAGTGAACCCATGGGTTCGCCAAATGTTTTTTTTCTCAATCGTTTTTAAATATCTTAGATATCATCTTTTTGGATGTTTTTTTATTACTAAGTAAGAACTTTTTTTACATTTTATACAACTACATTTAAAACTTAGCTTTGAAAAATTCCGCCATTCATTTAATTTGTATGACATTTTAGAGATATCGAATAGAGAGAATATCAGAATGGCCACGAGCACCTTAATTCATAGGTCCACGTAATTGGACCTTAGGCAGTTACGTAATACGTGTAGCAAAAATGCAACTATCATTTCACACTGGTTATCAATTTTTTTTTATTTTTATCATTTCACATAAACCGTCGCCACCCACTACGAGAAGTTATTTTTAACTGTTTTAAAACCTTTAGAAAATTAGAAGGAACCAAAAAAAAAAAAAAAAACACAATGGTTAAGAAGAGAATGAAGACGAAAGCGAAAACAAACACAATCTTGGAGAAGAAACTCGAAGAACTCGAGTGTTTGCTAGAAGAATTCGGTTTGGGCGATGGTGATCTTAATGCATACCGTGAAATCGAACACCGGTTTATTTTCATGCAGACCCTTTTAACGGCGGAGATATCGTCGGTTAAGGACGGTGAAGAAGAAGAAGAAGAAGAGAGGTTGATGAAACTTCGATGCATGGCTAAGAAGTTAACCGAACTTGAAGAGGCTTTTGACAAGAAACTGACTGGTCAAATCAACGAACCGGGTATGCAAAGTTTGCAAATTGGTGGTGTTGTTGATGAGACCGGTTCGGTTTTCTCGCTGGTCGAATCGCTACAAGAAGAGTTTCAAGATGGATCATTGGAGGAGAACGTGGACGATGCAGTGGCGGAGAGAAAAATCGATCGGATCAGGAAAAACCGGTTTAGGGGTTTGGTTAGTTTCGGTATAGTTGGTTTTATTGCTGGTATGGTAAGTTTCTATGGTTATCTTTGTAATCAAATGAACGAGGAAACAATTTTTCTCACTCCTACTTAATTTTGGTAGCAAATTTTTGTTGTTGTCATTAAACTACTTGTTATAATTATGCGATTAGTTGATGTACAACGATTAATTGGTTTTGGGTTTTTACATGATTAATGGTTTATTTTTCGTTTCGAGTTTTTCGACCAATTTTTTTGGCATTTTTGGCCTTTTGCGAGTAAAACTCATCCGAAAAACGTAAGATTGTTCAGTGTGGCTCACGTGGGAGGAAATAGGCCCCACGTGCCATATTTTACCAGGTTGTAATCCCACCGAAAGATTCTCTTGTCGCCGTAATATTTCACACGTTTCAGGGTTGTTTTCGTCTTTTTATATTCAATATTCGCCTCATATACTCATCGAACCGGACTGGTTAGCAAAACCGATTTATAAGACGAATGTAAATATTTACATATATTACGCGATTAATGAAAAACATTACACACTAGTAGTTTTGGGTCTAAATTGTATTAAATTGCCATTATAGTAACATTTAGTAACTTTATTAAAGTTAAGGAAAACGGCATGGAAAATGGCGAACCGGATTTTCCGATTAGAAAATGTCAAATTTACCCTTGAGGCCCACTTGTTTTTTGACCGTTCTCAATCTCATCTTCGTAAAACTCAAGAATTTGTCATCTTCTTCATCCTTATTTTTGATGTCAAATCTGATGAAATCTCTATAATCAAAGCTCATTTATTCGTGAGCCATCATCACTACCAATCCAAAAGAAGCTTTGTTTCTTTCAGTAGCGATTATCACTGTAACACCAAAAAAAAAAAAAAACTTTTTTTTTTAAAACTCGTGACCTGATTCTCTGAGTTCACGAGCCCCTCCGAGTCAAACACTTATCAACAACAATGAGCTTCTTTCGTAGAATCGATCTTATCGATCCGTACACTTGTTCACCTCTCGTCGTACGAGAAACCTCCATTATCGATCCTTCATCATTCTTATTAGGGTTTCCTTCTTTCATCGACGTCGACGAGGTTGAAGATCTCGGTTTCCCACTCGATCTATTCGAAAGCGTGACGGATCTGGTCCAGATTGAGAAATCTCCGTCGTCTTGCAAGTACCAACTGATTCGCCGGAGATTGGACCCGGATTATCCGTTGCAGTATCTCTGCGACAGAGTTTCTGAGTTGGAAACTAAGTTTGATCGATTGGTTAGCCCTAAGAGCCGTGATTCTGACCGGAAGTACACATTGACGAAGGAGATCAAAGGGTCTGGAGAACGGAAGTATAGATGGGAGGCGGAGATTCAGGGGCCACCGGGGAGGAAGTACAAGGTGGAGGCGGAGGTGGATGGATCTACGGACAGGAAGTACAAGTGGGAAACGGAGATCGAGGGTCCGGGAGAGAGGAAGTACAAGTGGACGACGGAGATCAAAGGAGGGAAGAAGGATGAGGAACGCGAGCTAGTTGCTCTGAAGAAGGCGAAGGCGAAAGCTGTTGCTGCTGCTGAAGCGGAGAAGAAGAAGAAGGAGAAGAAGAAGAGGTACAATTGGACGACGGAGTTGAAGTCGGAGAGGGAGAACGGAGAGATGTTGCACACGTACACGATCAAAGCTTCCACTGGTGGAGGCGAGAAGGGAAAACACGAGGAGAAAGAAAAGAAGGAGAAAAAGGAGAAGAAGAGCAAGAAGAAGGAGAAAGCGCGTGTTGTTGTTATCGAGGAGGAAGAAGAAGAAGAAGATGAGTCGGAAGAACATAGAGCCATCGTTCTCAGGAAGGTATCACTCTTGTTTTTTACTCTGCTTATGCCTTGTGAAATGCAGGATTAAGACATTTTTCTGGTTTCCTATTAGTTTATGAAGTTAGTTGAGAACAGTAGTTTGGTTTTTATTGGCATGATTGAGATTGGTGTGTTCAAAAGTTGAACCTTTTGCTTGCATGGTGATACTAAGTTTATACAGACACACAGTCTAGCAAAGCATTTCCCCTGTTATTCACTTGAAGAATCATTTACGAGATTATGTTTTTTTTCCTTTCTTTTTGAATGTCATGTTTAACTGAGGCTTGATGTACTTACCATGTGTTTCTCTTGATATTTGTGGTTATAAAAGGCGTTTTCCAGAAGAAATGGAGCAGTTAGGACCAAGAAGGGTAAGAACAAGGAAATGTCGTATGAATATGCGGCTGTGTTGATCCAGAGGGCCTTTAGAGCTTATGTGATACGCCGGTCAAAAGCATTGCGTGCTCTTCGTGATCTAGCTATTGCAAAGACTAAACTGAAGGAGCTAAGAGCTTCATTCCACAACTTCAGCTACCGTCGCCTGATTGCTCGTGATGCAGAGGAGCGCCAGAAATTCTCAGAAAAGATCATTGTACTCCTCCTCACAGTTGATGCCATAGAGGTATTTTTTACATTCAGAGAAATTATAGTTCTTTAGTTTCAATCTGGTTAATTACACTGTTAGACTTCTATTCCTGCTCTTCAATGGGATTAGTTTTGAGCCCTTATCCTAAAGGGAATGCCTTTTCTTTTCAAATTCATTGTAGCATAGTTATAACTTATAATTAGGTTAAGCTAAAAAGGGTTTTAAGCTATTGAGTGTTAAGAACCATGGAACTTGTGTTTTGGTATCAGGGAGTTGATGTAATGGTTCGAGGAGCAAAGAGATCAATGGTGGATGAGCTGGAAGCAATGTTGGATGTGGTAGACCCGCAACCGCAGGGGAAATCATTGTCGATGAGGAGAAGAACGTTCGATATGCCAGACAGTTTGATCCGCAAAGAAATCGCAGAGGGAGTAACTCAGATTGTGCAGATGCTTGAAACAGAAGAAGAATGATGGAAGTATGTGTTGGATTCAGAGGCTGTTTTGTTGTGTTTGTGTCAGGGAATAATTAATCAGTCTCTTTAGTTTGCTTAGTGTTTTGAATGTTTCTAATTATGGAGAGAGAAAAATAATGGGAGTGGCTTGAAGAAGAGATAGGTGTCTCTTTATCAGTCTCATCTCTCAAATCTTGTCTCGTGTCTTCTTCATGTGTTGTGTTTATCAGTTTATCATGTAATCCCTTTGTTTCCAAACTTGTAGACTCTGTTTTGTCAATTGCTTATGTTTTGGTTCCGCCTTATCTCTACGCTTTACCGGCTACTCCGGTCATCTCTCTCTTGGTTTGGTGTTGTTACTTGTTAGCATAACCGATCAATGTCACAGGCACGTGTCGATTCTCGGTTTATCGGAAAAATGACACCTATTACTCGTGTTTTTTTTTTGTATGCACATAACCATAATTAGAATTTAGAAGTAATTTATAAAGTTCATGTCTATATATTCCATAAAACTACAAAGTTATACCATCATAAATAAAACAATTTTCGTATAAAATTATAATTAGTAATCGTCAAGACATATATATGATGTAATCAATAAGTATGAGCCTCAATTAATTATATATAGGTGTTCCGATTAACACACACGTTTGAGGATTGATATTACGTGTGTGTATTTTGAGCCCAAGAGTAGAAGGAACATGGAGAAGAAGAGGAAGATGCATTCATCGAAACCATTGTTGCTTGCTCTTCAGAGAGATGATGAAATGTTTCATTCGAAGAATTGTCTGATGGATCTTTGTTAACTTCTTCCTCTTCTTGGCTCATGATTAGCTGAGAAGCAACAAACTTGTCAAGTGTCTGCCAATCCATCACTTGATCATTATGATCATCATTAAGTAGTAATCCTGATTGATGATGATGCTGATGATGATCAACAATACTTGTGTTCATCATAATCATATGATCATCATTGGTAATAACATGGCCATGAGCTCCTTCATCATCTCGTTGCATTAATGTGGTTGGTGTTGCGTTGATAGTGCTTAGTACGACACCATAAGGGTCATTGTCATTTTGATGTAATGATGATAATGATGATGATGATGAGCCTTGAAACATTCTTGGACTCTCTAGATCAGGAAGATGATAGTAATTACTATTAGTCCCATCCATTTGCTGCGCAAACCAATTAGATTCCTGGCCTGATGATGATCCCATCATTGTTCTTGGATTGTTATAATTCATAGCCGCTAGTTTCTTCTTGAAAGCGCGACAAACCACCCATCCTTCCTCGTGAGGGGGTCCATTTTCATCAGTCTCAAGACGATATTCGTGCATTATCCAATCAGATTTTTGACCATTGGGGGCCCGGCCTTTGTAAAACACAAGAGTCTTCCTCATCCCAACTAGCTCTTGCTTCGAGTATATGGCCTTGTCTCGACCCGTTGCTTTCCAGAATCCTGAACCCGTTGCTCTATTGGTTCGTGTCCCTGTTGGATATTTCTTGTCCTTGTGGCTAAAGAAGTACCACTCTCTTTCTTCTCCAGTCCCTCTACCACATAACTCTATATATTCAAAAAGAATAACATTAGTGTTAGGAATCTCACATCGACTATGATCCTAATATATAAAGAACAAAAACCAATACATTTATTATCAATATATATATATATGATTTAGAGTCAAAATCGAATGTTGGAATGCATAGATATATACCTTGGAGGTCCCATGGTTCAATTTTGTAGAGATCAACATCTTTGATAACATCAACTTGCATTCCCGGGAATGCAACTTTCTTCTTAAGATAATAGTCAACGAGTTCTTCATCGGTCGGATGGAATCGATAACCGGGAGGAATGTGTGACAGACTCTCCATTTGATATTTTTGTTTTTATATTTTCTGCAATGTGGCAATTTGTAACATATACTTTATCATTGGTAAATAGAAAGATATGCACGCAGTTAATGTGCAATCAAATATTCAAGTAAGACCACTTAGAGATGCATCTTTTCCACACACGTAATTATGATTAAAGTATATATTTGATCTATTTCATTATGAAAAAAGTCACGTTTGAGTACTCATAATATCTCGATTGAACCAAATTATATACACATAAAATGCTAAAAAAAAAAAAAACAAGAATCATAATATGCATGGTTTTCAAACTAGTAGTTAACTTTCCATAATCTGCGTGAATGAACCTATTATTACTTCCCATCTTTTAGTTTTTTCCCTTGTGTGCACTATATATTTGATAAAAAGGTTATTTAACAAGAAGACAAAAAATAATGAACAACATTAATTTATAAATTCCATACGTGGAAAAAGCTAACATACTTTCCGAAGTGAAACATTTGCGATTCTATGTAAGATTTTGTAACATCTCGAAAATCAGAAATCGTACTGAATAAACTTACTTGAATCTTCTTCTTATATATGCAAGATTTATAAGAATATTCGATATTTTTTCTTCTCTTGGTTCCTCGTAGATTTAGACAGAGACAAAAGTGTTTTGTCTTGTTTATGTTGAGATCATGAAAGACTTCGAGTATTCCGACAATGGTGGATTCTCTAGGCTTATATGTACACATATATATAGGCATACAAATGTAAACAGAGACAAAAACTCTCATGATGCAAAAGGACATGTGCTTTTTATTTTATTGTATTTAATGTAATTTGTTTTTTCATACTTTATTAACAGAAGATTCTATTTGGATTTTGCGGGTCTTTAATTATAACTAAGCTATCACTGTCTCCCTCTCTCTACCTGAAGTGTTGCATAAGTTTTCACTTTCTATGTGTGTGTGATAAAGAAGTAATGTGATCTTTTAGAACTATCTCTACCAACTATTGAATGCGACATATTTCAAATAAACTACTTCCCTTTAATTATTTGAACAAATTAATTATCCATGGCCGGCTCAGGCGTTTGGGGCGGTACGGTCATCGTGGCCGCAATTGTCACTTTTGTGGTTCGGGTGATCGTGAGATCATACCGCTCAAGAAAACGAAAAATAAATAAATTGCAAGCGTTTTCTTTGTCATCACACCCGTTACATTTTGGACGATCAAACCCAAAATACTTTGAAATTTTTGTATATATAAATTTTTATAAATATAAGCAATTCAAACAAGTATATAAAAAATCGTTTAAACGTCTTAGCTAGTTGAAACGTTTACTATTTTTTTTTACCTTCATCCGCTGCGTTTCGTCTCCCGTGTTGATGTTACTCAAATATCACTACACTCTTGGATTAAACTAAACAATCCCTACCTTTTTGTTGACCGTTGATGTCACATATATTACACAATATAATATGTGTTGCTCATGTAGGTTATTAGATTCGTTTGGTGAAATTGATACGCATGTTCTTTTGAAACTTTAAATAAAAAAATAATGTATTGTTTTTGGTATGTCTTAATTAGTCTTGATGGATATAAATGTTTAATTATAGTATGAACATACATCGGTAATTAAGCTTGTAAGACTTAACTACTTGATTTTAGTACGTACGGAAAAATTCATATTAAATTAATTAATCAGGCTATTCAACAAAATAAATCGATCAATCAACTTTAAAAAATTGGTAGGAATTTTTTTTGAAAATCTATGTATATTTTGGTGAGCTTGAACTTAAAATTTCTATGATGTTTGTACAACGGTATGAAGTGTTTTATATTTTATTTTTCTTAAATAGCCGATTTGTTTTTTTTTATAGGTGATACTAGATTTTGACTCACGCCAAGCGCGGGATTAAATGATTAAATAATTTGACGAATCAATTTTAACATATACAATTTTTTAATATTAAACGTGTACAACAAATCATGTGATTTCTAATATATATAAACGTACAAAATGATATATTGTGCATAAATGTAATAAAATTAAATACTTTTGATCAAACATATGTTAGTGCCATTAGTTTTAATATTTTTATGTGTAAAATTGTTAAAAATATGCAAATGTTATTTATTTCAATATTTTTTAAGTGTAAAATTGATATTTTTTTTTTCATCTAAATTGATCTTCATAATAATAAAAAATTTGTTAATATATTATAAAAACTTAAAAATAGATATGACAAGTCTAAAATATTATATTTAATTGTGCTTAAATTTGTAAAAAATGTATTAATGAAAATTTTTTGAATAGCCTGATTAATTAATTTAATATGGGTCCCACTATGACATATATTTTTAATTGAAATGTTCTGTTTGGTTAAAATTAAAGGATGTGTCCTTTAAATTACTTATCTAGTGACACATTTAATTTTTTTTCGTAATGTTTTTTTAATTACTATATATAGGATTGTAAAAAAAAAAAAACAAGTGAAACTGAAGAGAAAACAGAAAAAATAATTGTTGACAAAACAAATATGGAAAATCAGTAATAAAATAACGTGGCGTGACATGAGTGGTTACGTAATAACACAGGGAACATCATCGCGGCGAAAAAGCTCCTTATCGCCTTCGGTGCTGGCCCCACTTAACTCTCTTTTGTCCCCACCAAAGTTCTCATTTTTCTCGTTTTACCCCCTCAATTTACATTCAAATTCTTGATTTGGTTCATGCTTTGAATGTGTTTATTTACATACCATTTATAATAAACTCTCGAATTTCCCGACAACATACACTTTCATGTTTTCCACTAATTTTATTGGAGAATTTTAGATGTGCTTAGAGTTTGGAATATGCATGTTTACAAAGTTTAGATAAATATTGATATAAGAACAAATGTTTTCATGAAGAAAATTAAATACAACTACTTTGGAATTTTGATACCATGTTAATCACTTAGACAAACAAATTTAATATTTACTTCTTTAGATAATCAAATCATTTAAATCAAATTCTAAGCAAATCATGTGTGTATGCCCGATTGAGATTCTAGATAGTATATTAATACCGCGTGATTTTTTTCATGTTAACAAACAAATTTTGGACCTAAGTTCGTAGTGTTTTTCCGTCCAGGATCAACCTTTAGTAATATCCATTTTGAACATAAATTATTTTTCTCAAATGTAGACTTATCTATGGTGGTAAAGTTCAACCATTTTTCAAGGACTTTGCATTGCCGCTAAACTACTAACAATTTGGTCACATATTTAGTCCACATTGGTCTTTTATTCAACATAAATTGATCCGTTATTTATATCAACATAAGAAAATTAGAGGCATACATCAATTCAGATTAATCTATACCACATAATAGTTGAATCTTCATTCGAGGAGGATTGCTTCTTAGTTTCGTCCAAAACAAAAACTACATATGCTTAACAAAACTTAATTCAGTAACCAAAAAACATATGTTCAAATGTTGATAAATTTCTTCTCGAATAAAGCAAGGATCAGAGAAATTAGAGATCATATGGATCATTAGATTCTATTGTAAAATATTATGACCTAATGGTAGACCTTTTATTTTTTCTTTTTCTCTCGTTTGTTTTTTGTTGACGGCATTTTTCTTTTTCTCTTGTGTATGTGATATTGCTATTTATATAAAATAAAATTAAAAAGGTGGTTCTTAAGGAGTACGCTTCTATCTCCAGTTCTCCAACTTGCAAACACTATGATTATTCTTGCAATTTCTATATCATTTTAGTATAGTCTAGATATCTATAAATACACTTTATTTTCGTGAGTAATACGTACGTACCATCGATGGATGTCTCATTTATCGTGGTATTCAATTAGTTTTTTTTTTTTGGGGTCAAAATATTCAATTAGTTATAACATATATACGCATATACATGCATTACTAAAAATATTTAATTGTATGATGGTAAACGAAATTATCGTATAATAAAAAGATATAGTTTATCGACTTATTTTGGTTCCTAGTTTGAAGAGGTTGAGACTTGAGAGCCTAAATCCAAAGAAAAAACTAGTTTTTTAAAAAGCTCGAAAACCAAATTTTCATATATATTCTGATTATATCATTGGATGATGGGACCCACAAACCGACTGCATTGAGGACATTGATAAGTTTTACATTCAGGAAACTGAGAAAGTGACAGTTATCCAGACCATCATATCACACGTTTTCTTTTTCCCAAACCGAACTTCAAGAGCAACCGGTTGAGCTGATTCGATCCTAACCGGTAATGTTACACCAATTTATCTTGTGGTTGAAGCCGCTTAGCTTGGTCCCACTAGAAAGTATATGATTGGACTCGTGAGTTTGGCGTGGTCCTAGCCACTGTCAAGTCAGCCATTGCCAACGAACCACCGCTCTTTCCGGTCTAATGAGTGGGCCTTGGTGGGCCCGTTATCATTTTCCAGGGTCCAAAGTAATGGGCTACACGTGAAGCTCGTGCGAGAGTGTGTACACTAATTTATCTCTTTATATATACACCAATCCATATTTCATTGGACTACACCTCAACACACATGGCACATGTACATTAAAGGGAATTTGTATTTGTTGCATGATATTAGAATGCAGCAATCAAGAACGAAAAGATTTGTTATGATTTTGCTGATGGAAGATTAAGTATATTATCACTCCTTAGTTCCATACCTATAGAAATGTACGGGTTTAGGTTCTGAATTTCAAAATTATAAATAAATAAAAAATGTTTGATGAGTTCGTTTGAACGAGCATGAGATAAAATTGATTTTCACTTGGTTTGGAGTAAATTATTAGTTGAATTGAAACGTAGGAAAATATTTGGAAGTTTAATAGTGGCGAACATTTTTAATTACATATTCGAAAGAAAATCAAAAGAAGAAGAGAAAAGATGATGAGGTGTAAATTTGTATTATTTCTTGAAAAAATGATTGGTTGACTGTGGAGTTGCGGAGATCATTCCTCCACAAAATGTATTCATGGTCATATAAGCCTATAAGGGTACGACGACAAAAAAAAAAATTATACAAATCATATAGGGCACATTAGAGTTTTATTTTGTCTTACTAAAGCAGTTCATAATATATGTTTTATAATATAAAAAATCAGATCTTCAAGAGAGTGTTAAGAGTAGGCATGATTGACCCTTTATTCTAGTGTATTGATTAACCTTTTTTTTTTTTTTTTTGCAATGCAATGTTGGCATGATATTACTTATTGATTTCCATTCAATAATCATATTATTGACATGCATGAAATAGCATAAATAAAGAAAAATTATTGCAGCATTTTTGTAACGGTGATATGTTCTTCTTTTATTTGTAAGCTTCAAACCAATCAAAGTTTCTGTCTTTAAGTACAAGAGAGTAGATACAAAATTAAAGTATAAAAAATCACCCGTGCACAAGAGTCGTAAATAATATAATTATCCCTTAAAAATAAGCTCAAGTGTAAATAATTACAAAAATATAATCATGCCTATTTTATAGTGCTAAAATATATTTGCACTTTGTGAATACGTTTCCTCCACAACTTGTCAACGCTCCCACCTAATGCTAAATTATTAGGGAGAAATCCTTCATTTTCTTATTAACTATTGTTTTAGAGTCACCTTATATGGTTAACAATAATGAGAATTTGGAGAAATTCCTTTCACAATATCGCAGTTAATCCAATTTATTGACAAACAAATTCGAAACAGACTGTCTACAATCCGAGATACGAATGATGATCGATTCAACGAAAGAATGGAAACATGATTTGCTTTTAGATGAATTTTTTTCCCTGCTGTAAAAGTAGAGTCTAATCTTATCTTAGTTCAAATAAAATACTTGTTGAAAAAACGTTTTTTTGTTTGAATTAATTTGACATTCAATTAAAAAAAATAAAATAATAATAATAATAATAATAATGAGAATTATAGCTATTAATCATATGACTACGAAATTAGAACAAATAAAGGAAGCGGATGATTGTATTTCATTTTCATTATGTCATTTTATATGGAAATATGGAATCGATTGTATTAATTATCTTTTTAAAATATACAATTTCTTGATATATAAGATTCACACCATATGCTGTAGCTGGGCTTACAAAATGGCATGGGTTGGGCTCAATATAATAAACTTTATTAACAGCTTAATCATCGGTTGGGTTTGTGACAGCCAAATCCGGTTTAGATAGAACTGATTCGACCGAATTGACCGGTTCACACATTAAACCATTTCAAGACGCGAATTGACAGAGACGACGACGACGAGGGTTTTAGGCCTCTTGAGGATTTTGTTTCAAAAACCGCGCTTTGCCACTCGTCGTCGTTCGACTTCAATAAACCCTTTACTCGCCGGCGTTAATTCTCTTCAAAATCGTTTCTTTACTTTAGAGACTATTGTAAAGTATGATGCTTTGCTTCGATTCTGCAACTGGGGAATTTGTGAAATCGAAAAATCAGGAGAGGCTTTCAATTGGGAAACCCTGAGATTTGGGGTTTTAGAACATGTTAAAGGCGAAGGGTTTATGTTATCGCTTAGTGAAATCCAGAAAAGCTACGACTTGCGCTCTTACGTCGGAACCATCACTCTCCACTTCCGCCGCCGTCTCCGCCGCTTCGGATGACCACCGGTCCCGATGTTTGTCGTTGATGGTCAAGCTTGGTCGGAGAGGTCTCGTAGACTCTGCTCGGGAAGTTACTCGCCGTGTTATCGATGGTTGTTCTTCGATTTCAGAGGCGGCTTTAGTTGCCGATTTTGCAGTCAACAATGGCATAGAACTCGACTCGTGTTGCTGCGGCGCATTGATAAGAAAGCTTACCGAGATGGGTCAGCCTGGATTGGCTGAAACTTTTTACAATCAACGTGTAATCGGATATGGTATTGTTCCTGATTCTTCGGTTTTTGATTCAATGGTTCTTTGTTTGGTTCAATTAAGGAGATTTGATGAAGCTAGAGCTCATTTAGATAGATGTATAGCTTCTGGTTATGTTCCTAGTAGAAACGCCTCTAGCTTAGTAGTTGATGAGCTTTGTAACCAAGATCGATTTCTGGATGCGTTTTTTTACTTTGAACAAGTCAAAGTGAGAGGCAGTGGTTTATGGCTTTGGTGTTGTAAGAGATTGTTTAAGGGATTGTGCGGTCAGGGTCACTTGGATGAAGCAATTGGGATGTTAGATACTCTGTGTGAGATGACAAGAATGCCTCTGCCAATTAATCTATATAAGTCTCTCTTTTACGGTTTTTGTAGAAGAGGATGTGCTTCTGAAGCAGAGGCTCTGTTTGATCATATGGAAGCTGACGGTTACTTTGTGGATAAGGTCATGTACACTTGTTTGATGAAAGAATATTGCAAGGACAACAATATGACAATGGCAACGAGGCTTTATTTGCGGATGGTCGAGAAAAGTTGTGAGCTTGACACTTATATTTTCAACACTTTGATTCATGGGTTCATGAAGTTGGGTATGCTCGATAAAGGGCGGGTAATATTTAGTCAAATGATTAAAAAGGGCGTGCACTCGAATGTATTCACATACCATATTATGATCGGTAGCTACTGCAAGGAAGGGAATGTAGATTATGCTTTGAGGCTTTTCGAGAACAACACGGGGGTTGAAGATATATCCCGCAATGTGCATTGTTACACAAATCTTATATCCGCCCTTTACAAGAAGGGCGGATTGGATAAAGCTGTTGACTTGTTGATGAAGATGTTAGACAATGGGGTTGTCCCGGACCATATTACTTACTTTGTACTCTTGAAGATGCTCCCGAGATGCCACGAGCTTAAGTACGCTATGGTTATCTTACAAGCAATTGTCGATAATGGATGTGGGATTGATCCACCGGTTATTGATGACATTGGAAATATCGAGGTAAAGGTTGAGTCTTTGCTTGAGGAGATTGCTAGAAAAGATGCGAAACTAGCTGCTGAGGGACTTGCTGTTGTCACAACTGCTTTGTGCTCACAAAGAAAATTTTCTGCTGCTTTGTCTCGTATCGAAAAAATGGCCAATCTAGGATGCACACCCTTACCCTTTTCATACAATTCAGTGATCAAATGTTTATTTCAGGAAGGTGTCATCAAAGATTTGGGGTTTCTAGTCAATCTTATTCAAGAATGGGGATTTGTTCCGGATCGTGATACATATTTGATAGTGGTGAATGAGTTATGCAAGAATAATGACAGAGACGCTGCATTTGCTGTTATAGATGTAATGGAAGAGCTTGGTTTGAGACCTACCGTGGCTATTTACAGTGCAATCATCGGTTCTCTTGGCAAACAGGGAAAAGTTGTTGAAGCGGAAGAGATGTTTGCCAAGATGCTTGAGTCTGGAATTCAACCCGATGAGATTGCTTACATGATTATGATCAATGCTTATGCGAGAAACGCAAGAATTGACGAAGCAAATGAGTTGGTTGAGGAAGTCGTCAAACATTTTGTTCGGCCTAGCTCTTTTACTTACACAGTATTGATCAGCGGGTTTGTGAAGACAGGTATGATTGAGAAAGGATGTCAGTATCTCGATAAGATGCTCGAAGACGGGTTATCTCCAAATGTAGTGCTGTATACTTCGCTCATCGGTCATTTCCTTAAGAAGGGAGATTTCAAGTCTTCTTTTACACTGTTCGGGTTAATGGGAGAAAACGAGATTAAACACGACCACATTGCGTACATCACACTGCTTAGTGGTTTATGGAGAGCTATGGCGCGAAATAAGAAGAGACGAGTTTTTGTTGAGCCGGGGAAAGAAAAGCTTCTTCGACGTCTTCTTCAGACAAAGCCTTTAGTATCAATACCCTCTTCAACATGCAACTATGGATCAAAAAGCTTTGCAATGGAAGTGATTGGGAAAGTGAAAAAGACTATAATCCCCAATTTATACCTCCACAACGCTATCATAACCGGATATTGCGCTGCAGGAAGACTCGACGAAGCATATAACCATCTCGAATCAATGCAAAAGGAAGGCATTGTTCCAAATCAGGTAACTTTCACTATTCTGATGAAATCTCATATCGAAGCAGGCGACATCGAATCAGCTATAGATTTGTTTGAAGAAACGAGTTGCGAACCGGATCAAGTTATGTACAGTACTCTGCTTAAGGGTCTCTGTGAATGTGAAAGGCCTGTTGGTGCTTTGGCTCTGATGCTAGAAATGCAGAAGAAAGGGATTTATCCGAACAAAGACTCTTATGAAAAGCTGCTTCAATGTCTCTGTTACTCCAGATTGACCATGGAAGCGGTTAAGGTGGTTAAAGACATGGCTGCTCTTGATTTTTGGCCTCGTTCGATTAGCCACACTTGGTTGATTTATATTTTGTGTGAAGAGAAGAAGTTGAGAGAGGCTCGTGCTTTGTTTGCTATAATGGTTCAATCTGGAAGATCTTTATTGAATTGTACTAAACCGGGTTTGTTGAAAATGCTTAACCAGAATCAACAACTTTAGGTTTTTTTGTTTTTTTCTTCTTTTTACAGTATATATATTGTAAATTGTTTGTAAATGTAATGTAGAATAATGAATTACATTTTTCTTGTCCTTTTTTTATATATGTAAACCTTAAAAAAAAAAAAAAAACAGTTTTGAGTGTGAAGTGTGTAAGATAGAAGATTCCATTTTCATGTGTAAAATCTAACAGTTGGTCTGCCATTATTCAACAGAGGTGGGGGAAAAAGACGGCTTTCCTTCACGTGAGTTTACCTTTTAATTTATTTTGTTTTCACATGAAGCATAAATATGTCAATAAATTTTTAATAAATAGACGTTTCTATTGTATTTGTATACATTCCTTATCTAATACGCCTTTTTTTTAAAACTGATTTTTGTTTTTTTCTGTCTTCGTGAAAATTGATTTTTAAACTTTCTATTACATATTAATTAAGGTATATATAAACTTCAAAGAACACCAATGGAAAAAGGTATTTGAATAAATTAAATTAGTATAGACTCGTAAATAGGAAAGTGGTTTTTTTTTTGTCGACAATTATTGTAAAGTTTTTAAAGTATGAAAACGATGCATGCACGTATAGATATTGGGTAGGAAAAAAAAAACAAGTACTATCAATTTTCATTAAAACAATACATTTTTTGGTACATATTAATATTGGAATCTAAAAGACGAACACATACATTGTATTACTATTATTATACACGCAAAATCAACAGAAAATTTCAATAAAAATAAACTTAAAAAATATCTCAAATCTCTTTAACCATGAATAGAAGCAAAATGATTAATCAAAGCCAAAGCATTACTCGTCAAATGAGCAATAACCAATATCCTCCCTCTAACAAAAACCTTAACCTTCCCATTCATGGCGTCTCCTTGGAATCCGTCCGTACACGTGTTCTCATCGGTCAAAGCCGCACTGACCCAAGTCTGAATATCGCTCATGTAAACCTCATAGTTCGAGCCACTTAGCTGACCCATCTCACCAATCGATTTCCTAAGCTCCTCCAACGTGTCACCTAACTCCTCGACACAGTCTCTCATGGCCGAGACTTCTCTCGGCTTAAGCCGCCTACTACTCGAGAGACGCACCATCATTACTGACGTGGCTTTAGCCGAGGCTAATGTGATGTTGAGAGCCGCGTGAGCCATGAGCTTAGGGCTGGTTTGGATGAGACTGGCTTGAGTTGAGAGTGAAGTGAAGCAGAGTCTTGGGTATGTTGTGAATGTGCATGACGATTTTACAAACTCTGTGTTTGTTGTTGTTGTATGGACCGACTTGAGTGTGGCTATGGTTATGGTTGTGAGAAGAGATGTTAGGAAATGATGATTAAATCTAAAAGATTCACCCATTTTTTTAATGATATTATGAGCTTTATGAGATTGTGATGAAGTGTTTTGTAGTGTTTCTTTCTATGTAATTGGGATTTATATAGAGATAAGTAAGATGATTTTTATATATAGAAAAAATGATATAATATACAAGTGGGAATATGGGATTGCATGAAATGAAGATATTTATCCAAAGAAAACAAAATAAGAAATATCTAACATGTGAAAGCAACACGGCTAAGACACTGGCCGTGGCCTGTGGGGTAAGTAATTTGTAGTTTTAAGCCAAACATAATCATTTGTTTAATAAAAGCATTAGTTACATTTGGAATTATCTTTTTTTTTTAGAAAGGTGGAATTATCTATTTGATTGGTTAATAGATCATTCCCATGGCCAATTCGTGATCTATTTCAGATGCAAATGAAGTCGACTCGTTGATAATATCCTCTGTATATACATATGGATCTAAATTATTTATATTTATATCTGTTATAGGAATCGATTATTTTAAATGCAATAACGTTTGTGTTTATTAGTTAGAATATTACAATTATGTATTTAAAATCAATAAGATTTATTTTATGAATTGTATTTTACAAGTTGTATTAGCATCGAAACAAAAATATATTTAATGCAAAAATGTTGTCATTTTAATAATTAATTACGATTATTCAATTAATTAAAAAAACTAATCATCTAACATTTAAGGTTCTTATCGTCCTTGTAAGTTTGTAATCAATGTAGCTGCATGTGACTACGGTCATTTTCGTGGTTTCAAATTTGGCCCCAAATCATTGCATATTTATCCAAAACTTAATAATACACGTCCCACACACATATATAAGCATTAAGCAGTAGATCGATGTATAGTGTCAACTGTCAAGTTGTATTGTGAAAGGGAATTAAGTTGTGCATATATCTCATTATTTTAATCGCAAGAGCTACAAATTGTAGTTAGTATAATTTTGGTATTATTTGTTACAAGTTTATAACCAAATTAATCGCTATATATTTTTAGATATTATATATTTTTGACTGAGATTGAAAATTTAGGGGTTAAGCAAATATTCTAATTTAACCATGCCTCAATTGGATCACTTACAAACAATATTCTAAAAAGCGGTCTAGGCGATTGTCTAAACTGTGGAGATTATCTTATACACGTTAAAATTATGTATTTTTGTTATTAAACGGATTTAAACGATTTTAAGTGATCTTAAGCTCTTAATCCTATGAAATCGTTAATCAATTATTCTTTAATTTAATTTTTTTCTATTTCAATGTATTTTTTTAATTTCTAACTACATAGATTTAAATTTATAAATGTTAATTCCATATACATGGTTATAAATGTTCATAAGTTGTTTGATATAAGTTAAATGAAAATTTTTGTTTAATTTTTGTTTACGATTTAATATTTTTATTTTTTAGTGCATGCTTTTATATAAATTGTATCTATAACATCATAAAATATATATTTTATGTTGTAAATGCCTAAACGCGTAACGCTTTCTGATTACAAATAGTGTGAATTAGCCCTTTTCATCTCCAATAACGAGACTGAATAAATCCAAAACACATTATGGGCCTCATTAGGCCCATGGATTGACCAAAAAGTATCTAAACCATAACGAATATGTCTATAGGCCATCCCAAGATTTATCTAATCGGAGAAATGGCGAATATTCAGATTGTGAAACCCTAGAGTTGCTCAAGCACACTGAGAGTAGTTTCCGATGGCGAATATTCCGATGGATATCGTCGACGATATGTTCCTCCGGCTTCCGGCGAGTACGTTGGTCCGATTTCGCGTCCTCTCGAAGCCTTGCTTCTCTCTGATCGACAGTCCTGAGTTTGTCGCTTCGCATTTCAATCGCACACTCGAAACCGGAGATCACCTCATGATCTTACTGCGTGGCCCTCGCATTCTACGCACGGTGTACCTCGACTCGCCGGATAAAGTCTCCGACGTCGAGCATCCTTTGCAAGCCGGTGGTTTAACGGAGGTTTTCGGTTCGTGTAACGGTTTGGTCGGTCTAATCAACTCTCCTGGTGATTTGGCACTTTTCAATCCATCTACCCGGAAAATCCACCGGTTACCGTTTGAGCCTGTTGATTTCCCGGAACATACGATCACTCGCGAGGATGTGTTCTACGGATTAGGTTACGATTCGGTGAACGATGATTACAAAGTTGTGAGGATGATTCAGTCCAAGCGCGACCGAAGCAAAAAAAGATTTCGTTTCCCTTTTGAAATAAAAGTTTTCAGCTTGAAGAGGAATTCATGGAGGAATTCATGGAAGGAAATCTATCTTTCTTTCGAGGTTCAGACTCTTTTCATAAACTTCTATTACCCTCTCTTGTATCGCCGTGGAAATGGTGTTCTAGCTAGCAATAGTCTTCACTGGGTTTTGCCTCGAAGGCAAGGAGTTATCGCTATTAACACGATAATAAGATTTGATCTTGCCTCTCATGATCTTGGAGTCCTCAGTTTCCCAAGGGAACTTCACCTTGAAGATAATATGGATATTGGTGTGTTAGATGGCTGCCTTTGTTTGATGTGTTACAACGAGTTTAGCCATGTTGATGTTTGGATTTTGAGGGAATATGAAGTTGAAGGAGGATCCAGATCGTGGAGTAAGCTGTTTAGGGTGCCGAAACCGGAGAGTGTTGAAGCGTTTGAGCTTTTGAGACCTCTGCTCTATTCCAAGGACAGGACCAAGGTTTTGCTGGAGATAAACAATGCGAAGAATCTCATGTGGTTTGATTTGGGGAGTAAGAGGTTTACAAGGGTTAGAATAAAGGACTGTGATAGTCCATATAGTGCAGAAATCCTCGTGAGTAGCCTTGTCTTGGGATGTAAAGGAGATCCTCGCGAGAAAGAAGGCAGAGCTCGAGGAGATAAAATGACGCATAAGAGTAACAAAAGGGGGTATGCTCATCTCTAGCCAGTGCTTTCTTACTCATTTTGATTCATTGATAAAAAATTAGATATGGATAAGGTCGGTAAGGCAAATCTGAGTCTTATGTATCTTCATTCTTTGATATATTAGGAGGGTTGCAAATGGTAAAATGTATCAACATGCTTAAACATCTTATGTTACAATCTCAGGGATGATTTTCTATCCAAGGGATTCAAGCTGAACTATGAGCAAAGCAGGGGAACTTCGCAGCCCAAACCTAGATCAATGTAAGTGAATTGAATCGAATGATCATGAGTGTTTCCCTCAAGTTGGTATTTTTTTTATATTAAGCCTCATCTTCTTTTCTTTCCGATGTGAGATTTCTAATCTTAACCTACTAGATACATTATTGGAAGTCTTAGCAAGTGGAACTACATCATAGGTTAACGTGTACAATATTGGAGAAGAAATCTGACTATTTCCAAGTGTGTTGGAGTTTGAAACATGTTTGATACATATCTCGACTTGGGGTTTGATTTTCAGGTGCAGGCGTAGGCGGAAAGGAAATGGCTTTAAGCAACTTGATCAAATCCTAATTCCATATGACGTATTGAGGTCTTAGTATTAACTCGCTTAACCTATGTACGTATATGACCTAAGTGAAGATATGTGTAAACTCGCTTAACCTATGTCTTAGTATTAGTGCTCTTCTATTATAACTCTTTTGGGTTTGGTCTGTTGCAATATCCGATTATGCAATTTGGTTTTGACTTAGACTCGCAATCTCTCATCAAAAATCCAAATAGCCAAACGGTGATTTCCAGTACGTCGTAGTTAGGTGTAAATATTAAATCTGAGATCTAGTAAAATTAAATCTGGGTACAAATATTGTAGCCGAAGAAGATTAAGTAGAGAATACAATGTTACTAGAGCAGAGTTTTGAATAATGTTGTCATCTCTACCGCACGAGTTTTCGCAAGACGGATTCTGCGCGGTCAAGAATGTGCAGAGGATAGACCGGTGATGTTTTTATGCTCACAAGCGAAAGAAAGAGATTGATTAGCCAAAACCGTCTGGTTATTTCGTCGGTAGAAGTCGTTTTGAGAGTGGTTCTTCGTCAACAAAACAGTCAAACCAAGAATTGTTGACGATTGATTCTTGGTTTGACTGTTTTGTTGACGAGGAATCAATCTCAAAACGACTAACTCTAATGAAAATCTTGCATTTGTCAACATAAGCAACACGGATAAGACCCTGTAGGGTAAGTAATTTGTAACATAATCATTTGTTAAATTTAATACTAAAATGTTGGATTTTGTTATTAAAAATGTAGTCATTTTAATAATTAAAAACGATTATTTAATAGATAAATAAAGACTAATCCGACATTTAAGGTTCTTATCGTCCTCTGTATGTTTGTAATCAATGTAGCCGCATGTGGCTACTGGCTACGGTCATTTTCAAGATTTCCAATTTGGCCCCCGAATCATTGCATATTTATCCAAAACTTGTCATTTAACACACGTCCCACACACATATATAAGCAGTAGCTCGATGTTATAGTGTGAACTTGTAACTATGTATATTGGTTAAGATTTTACAACACCTTTTTTTTATTTTTTTAAAATTTTATATCATTTTTTATAATTTAACACCCACTCAAATTTTATCTTCTACAATAATTTTGTTTAATAAAATTATAAAACCTTACCCCGCCATTTTTATTTCATATTTTATATTTTGATTTTTGTGATTACATATTATTAATAACAATTATCGATTGAAATTAAATTAAACTAATTAAAAGTTATATAATTTTATAAAATAATTTTGTTTTTATTTTTATTTTATATATATATTTTTAATTAATTGCAAGTAATAAATGCGAGAAATAGAGATAGTCATTATTAAAACACATACAGGAAAACTTAAAATGCAATACAATAAACTAATAAGCACACGACACAACTAATAAAACACACATAACTTAATTAGTACAATAGATTCAACTTACAAATTAAAAATTTTCATTAACCACTGAATATTCTTCCCCATATGTATTTGACTAGATCTATTTGCAATTCGTGATGTACATTTGAATTACGCAACTCGGATTTTGGGTGTTAAAAGGGTTATTGTTGGGATCCATTTTACTAAACCGATGTTTAAAGCTAAAAACAAGAATTTACTGGAAACTAATACAAAATATAGTAAAAAACGACGATTTTTGTGTGTGTCCAAATCAAATGAAACATGTCTCTATTTATAGAGTATGAAAATGATGAATTTTGGTATATATATAATTACTATGAAATAAATGATGTTAAATAATTGATATGAAAACAAAATATCAAAAATTTGAGCGACCAATCAATGCGTTCCATGTGTCACCAATTATACCTCACATATCAACATTCACGGTGTTTAAATTATTCAACACAAAACTTGCCATATCACACTCTCTTTTAATTATAACACCCACTACAGCAGAAATTTTTTTATCAACTGCTATAAAAGAAATTATAATACGCATTGTAAGTAGTCTAATGTGAAAGGGAATTAAGTTGTGCATATCTCATTATTTTGTTAGTTTGTTAATTTGTTTTGTTCAATACTATATAATAGAAGAATATTTTGTTAGTTTGTTCATTTGTTTTGATCAATAATAGAAGACTATGATACTTTTGTGCGTGTGTATTATGAAACTATTTAACATTGAAAACCATAAACTTTTTTTTATCCCCATTAACATAGGTATTTAGGATCTTATGCTTCCCACACATTTTTAAATTTCCTTTTATAATTGGAAATAAATGACTTTATTCAATATTCTATAATCTCAATTGCATATTACAAAACACTGAAACTTCATCCAAATATAACAACACGATTTTTAAATTACGAAAAGTTAAAAATGGAGTGAATTAGTAAGTACGTGAAGATTAGCCATTCTCAATTTCTCATCTCCAGTAAAATCTAAACAAGTGAAAAGTAAACAATACCCGCGCATAAAACTGACTTATTGGGCCTCATTAGGCCCATGTATTGACCAAAAATTATCTAAACCATAACGAATATGCCTATAGGCCCATCCCAAGATTTATCTAATCGGAGAAATGGAGAACATTCAGATTGTGAAGCCCTAGAGTTGCTCAAGCACACTGAGAGTAGTTTCCGATGGCGAATATTCCGATGGATATCGTCGACGATATGTTCCTCCGGCTTCCGGCGAGTACGTTGGTCCGATTTCGCGTCCTCTCGAAGCCTTGCTTCTCTCTGATCGACAGTCCTGAGTTTGTCGCTTCGCATCTCAATCGCACACTCGAAACCGGAGATCACCTCATGATCTTACTGCGTGGCCCTCGCATTCTACGCACGGTGTACCTCGACTCGCCGGATAAAGTCTCCGACGTCGAGCATCCTTTGCAAGCCGGTGGTTTAACGGAGGTTTTCGGTTCGTGCAACGGTTTAATCGGATTGACCAACTCTCCTGTTGATTTGGCCCTTTTCAACCCATCAACCCGGAAAATCCACCGGTTACCGATTGAGCCTATTGATTTCCCGGAACGTTCGATCACTCGCGAGTATGTGTTCTACGGGTTAGGTTACGACTCGGTGAACGATGACTACAAAGTCGTGCGGCTGATTCAGTGTAATCGTAAAGGAGGCAAAGAAAATTTTGGTTTCCCTTTTGAAATCAAAGTTTTCAGCTTGAAGAGAAATTCATGGAAGAGGATACATCTTCGTTTCGAGGTTCAGATTCTCTTCATCTACTTCTATTACCATCTCTTGTATCGCCGTGGAAATGGTGTTCTAGCTAGCAATAGTATTCACTGGGTTTTGCCTCGAAGGCAAGGAATTATCGCTGTTAACACTATAATAAGATTTGATCTTGCCTCTCATGATCTTGGAGTCCTCAGTTTCCCAAGGGAACTTCACCTTGAAGATAATATGGATATTGGTGTGTTAGATGGCTGCCTTTGTTTGATGTGTTACAACGAGTTTAGCCATGTTGATGTTTGGGTTATGAGGGAATATAAAGTTGAAGACTCGAGATCGTGGAGTAAGCTGTTTAGGGTGGCGAAACCGGAGAGTGTGGAATCGTTTGACCTTTTGAGACCTCTGCTCTATTCCAAGGACAGGACCAAGATTTTGCTGGAGATAAACAATGCGAAGAATCTCATGTGGTATGATTTGGCGAGTAAGAGGTTTACAAAGGTTAGGATAAAGGACGGTGATAATCCATATAGCGCCGAAATCCTTGTGAGTAGCCTTGTTTTGGGATGTAAAGGAGATCCTCGCCGGAAAGAAGGCAGAGCCCGAGAAGATAAAATGGCGCATAAGAGTAACAAAAGGGGGTACGCTCATCTCTAGCCACTGATTTCTTACTCAATTTGATTCCTTGATAAAATTTTGATATGGATAAGACAATAAAGCAAATCTGAGAGTCTTAGGTATCTTCGTTCTTTGATATATTAGGAGGGTTGCAAATGGTAAAATGTATCAACATGCTTAAACATCTTATGTTACAATGTCAGGGATGGTTTTCTATCCAAGGGATTCAAGCTGAAGCTATGAGCAAAGCAGAGGAACTTCGCAGCCCAAACCTAGATCAATGTAAGTGAAATGAATCTAATGATCTTGAGTGTGATCTCCAATCTTAACCTAGATACATTACTGGAAGTCTTAGCAAGTGAAACTTGAGTCAACATTATAGGTTAACGTTTACGATATAGTAGAAATATGACTATTTCAAGTGTTCTGGAGTTTGATTCATATCTTGACTTGGGGTTTGATTTTCAGGTGCAGGCGTAGGCGGAAAGGAAATGGCTTTAAGCAACTTCATCAAATCCTAATTCCATATGACGTATTCTTAGTATTAACTCGCCTAACCTACGTATATGTCCTAAGAGAAGATACTCGCTTAACCTATGTCTTAGTATTAGTGCTCTTCTATGTGTAAACCCCTTTTGAGTTTGATCTGCAATATACAATTATGCAATTAGGTTTTTGACTTGCACTCAAAAATCCAAATAGCCAAACAGTGATTTTCAGAACGTAGTAGTTAGTGCAAATATTAAATCTGAGATCTAGTGAAATTAAATCTGGCTGCTAATTTGGCCCCAAATCGTTGTGTCTGCTCCCAGAATATCCATATTTATCCAAAACTTGTGTTGTTAAACACACACAGAAAGCCGACAAATAAAAAACACAGAAAAAAAAAAAAAAACTTTACAGCCAATAAATGCTTTAGGCCGTCTTATAAAATGGGCTTCCAGGCCCAAAATTGTTTCTTGGGATAGAGCTCGGATGGCATCCGTATATACAGTATGTGTATAATATGTCTTTATACACGTGTGTACGATCGTGTGTACGATCGTGTATACGATTGGTAGAGAAGCAAAGCGATAACAAAAATCATGGACCAATCCCAAACAGTTACGAGTTTATGTGCACACTTGCTTTTGAAAAAGTCGTACCATCAGACATCCCACGTGGTTGAAACGAAGAATACGTATACTTCTAACATCAATACCAAATTCATTTAGAGAAAATTTGGAAAATTTTCCTATTTGTGTTTCTAAATTTGAAAAATACATTTTTGTTTTATTTTTTTGAATACTATATTTTTAGTACTAATTTACTAAAATATCCTCATTAAAATTGAATAATAACTTATATATCTTCAAAAATCAATTTTTTTTTTTTGTGGTGATAAATCATTTTTTAATTTTCTATATATTTTTTAAAATTTAGTCTCGATTATTATCCTAAATAACTTCTTTAACATTATCTAATATTAACAAAGGTTTCAAAGCATGTTGTTACTACTTACTAATAAAAATATTTGTGACATTGTTTAATATTCATTTTGAATAAACGATATTTGGATCTTATGACTGTGAGATTACTTCAGAGTATCTTGAAATCTCCCTGTCAAACATACTAAATTCTAGCAGTTAATAAGAAAATTTTATTTTTATTTCTTGATCCATTATAAAAAAATTTAATTTTAAATTTAAATAAAGACAAAAATGTCTTATCACATATTAAAAGAGTTAGTTTTCAAAAAAACAAAAAAGTAGTGTATTTTTTAAATTTAAAAACATAAATAGAATATTTTTCAAATAAATCCGTTCATTTATTCGTTTTAAATGATATAAACAATATTTTCAAATACTAGTAATGTTTAAACCCAAATAGTGTAGTAACATAATAACGGTATTAGTTTAAACTACTAAATTACATATCTTGATCGGAGTAGTAATGTTTTGCTGTCCAACATTTTAAATTAGTTAGTTGAGACTCGTTATTGATATCAATTAATTACAATTTATTATCAGTGTCTATCTTCAGTACTTTCTCCTTTTTTTGTTGAAAAGAGTTGATATAAAACATCAAAATGTGTGCCCAACTTGCCACAAGGAAAGTAACGGGTGTGAAAAGGAATTTGTCAAAACATTTGTGCCAACTTGTCCATATCTTAATTATTCAACCTTTAAGAAAATTAACTGTACTAATCTTCCATTTTTAACGGCAATTCATCCAAAAAACTCTTCTTTTTATATAACTTTATAGCTCAAAATACACATGAACACTAGTATTTGATATTTATAAACCACATAAGAAAAATCGAGAAATATACCACATCAAACTCGTAGCGAGACATTACATTATCTATCTAATATCTATATATATTTTTGACATACGACAAAACATTTCTTAAAAAGTAGTACGTAATTAGTACTTTTTAGCAAATGCATTAATCAAGGACAAGGCGTTGCTGGTTTCTTGGCCCACGTTAACGATTCTAGCCCGAACCGAGTTCTTGATCCGCCCATCCATGACCCTACCCGAAAACCCATCGGAGCAAGTGTTCTCATCGGTCAAAGCCGCACTAGTCCAAGTCTGAGCATTACTCATGTGGAACGAAAACTGTTCTTTACCTTTGGCATTACCACATAGCTTTAGCTCTTGGACCGACTTGGTCAAACGGTCGATGGTATCGTTGATCTCCTCGACGCAATCCTTGATGGCTTCGACCTCACGCTCCTTAAGGCCCTTGAAACGCGTCAGACGCGAGACGAAGAGCTTTGTGGATTGAGCTCGGCTCAGTGTAACGGCTAGAGCGGTCTCGGCTAAACGTTTAGGGCTTGTTTGGATTGCGTTTGCGTAAGCGGAGAGAGAGTGGAAGCATACGGCTGGGTATGTGGTGGTTTTGCAAGAGGTTTGGATGAAGTTTACGGCTTTTTTTGAAGCTCCGGTCGGTGTGGCTGCGGTGGCCGCCGTGAGCTCCGGCGAAAAGAGGTAGGAGATTGTGAGGATTAGAAAGAGAGTTTGGTGTTGTTTTGCCATTGGTGTTTCTTGTGAGAGAGAGTGAGAGAGAGAGAAAGTTTGATAATGGAGTGGGTTGAGAGGAAAGAGTTGGGTTGAATTTTTATAGTGGGCACAATTTTGTTTAGGGTTTATTTATGTTACTATTGGTTACACGCAGTGGAATATAAAAATAAAAATGGAATAGAATTTTACAATCTAGGGATATGTTCAAATGTTAGTACGGTTCAAATGGGTCACATTATAGGGCTGGTTAAAAAATCCGTTAGATCCATTTTAATTCTGTATTCGCTCTGATCCGATCCGAAAAATTTGGATATCCGTAAAGTTTCAGAGCAAAGCAAATACTAAAATGAGGTATCCATTGAAAACAGAATAAATCGCAAATACTAAAATTTTACGAGACGAATATTCGCTATGCTCCCTATACGTATATCTATATGCAAGTTTTATAAATTTATTTTCATCAAATTAATTATTTCAATATTAAAGATTAACAAATTAAGAAAAAAATATTTTCTAAATGAAAAAGTGCCATTTTGAATTGAATTTGAATATTTTCTCTATTTTTTTTTGATATTTTATAATTATTTTTAAATTATTACTGAACAGATCGGATATCCGGCAAAAAAATCCGGTTTTTAGCAGATATCCGAACACCGGATATCAGGTTTGTTGTGGAGCGGATACGGAGGACAAGTGCTGATCCGGACGGAGCAAAGCGGATCACGGATACCACCAAAATACATGATATTCGTTCCGTGCCCATCTTATCACATTATTTACATACGAAAAATATAAATAAAATATGAACGAAATAGCTTCCATGTATATATTTGATTACAAAAAATCATAATTGAAATATACATATCGATTTATATATCATAGATTATGTTTTAGTTTTCGATGATATGTTTTACTACTCTATTCATATATTCAAAACGCAAAAAAAAACCAAAAAATTTGAACCTAAACTCGTTTTCATTATACACTTGTCGAAATTGATTAGATAAAAATCACTTGATACAAATTACTTGTTTTATAATTTTTATATGGTCGGTATATGCGAAATAACATAATAACAAAACATGAATCGCATGATTACTTGATTGATAAAATTTTGTGAAATTGTTGAACTATTGTGTCAATCTACCGTTACGTGTGTACAGAGTCAGAAGTCTAGATGATGTTTAGTACAGGGCTCGATACTTGGTTGAAAATCACCCGAATAATTTTGGGGTTTTCCATATAAAAAATCATGGCAGGGTCCACTCAACGTCGGTCCAGATCATAACGTGAAATATCAATGCACGTTATTATATTAAACATAATCGGATACGAGTAGAGATAAACATTTGTCGTTTTATTCAAATCAAGAGGGAACAAAAAGAGCGAGAAAGAGGAATTGCACCAATCAAGCCGTAATATAATATAAGGAAATAATGATTATTGGATTTGTTCATTAACATTAATTGTCAAAATCGAACATCAGATACGGTCATAAAGAACTTTCCCAATCAAATGATCACCCTAATGTTTTTAATGTTCAAACTAACATTAGGTGATAAAATTAGGCAACATGGATTAATTCAGTGACGGCAATTAGCAAAGCCAATCCCACCAAAATAATCACGTAACCGCTGATAATCACACTTAAATTTATTATATGCAAGTATTTTACAAAGTACCACCATATTCCCAATTGTAGCAATTGCAGGAAAAAGTTCCCATCTAACAATATATATTATCAAATTTGTAGTTGTATGACCAAAATATATATTTCAAGATGAATAGTTTTGTTAAGAGATCACGGTAATAATTTGTAATCAACAATCTTTAAAATGATGTAGTTTCGTGTTTCGGTAGATAAATTGAAATGGAACTAGTGGCTTTTATATAGCTTACCGACATAACCGCACTGTTGTTTCTTCTGCGGTACGGAGCAGAGCACTTGGGCTTTGTGGTTTATATTATTATTTTTCTACTAAAAATATCTTCTTCTTTTTTTTGCGTCGCTAAAATATCTTATGAAAGTATTGAAATTAATTATTTGTTTGGTGGGATCCTTTACTGTCGTATAGAATAAAGTTTTGGTCGAATTGGAAGTTGAGAAAAAATAATTGAGGGAAGAGGAGGACACGACGAGAATGAAAAATAAGAAATCCCACAAAATAAGGCATAATAAAATGCAATGAAACAACTCAACAATAATTATCGGCATGTGATCTATGCGATACGAACGTGATCAATAAATTAGCGGGTCAAATGCACCGTCGTACCACCTTCTCCGCGTAAGAAATATGTGTTTAATTGTGGAATTTAAGAATCAAAACTTTTCTTTTATATATATCTTTATCATAGAGAGATATATTATTGATGTTTTTATTGTCAAAAAAATGGTGCACACTATTGGAGAGTGTGGACTCGACCGGCTTGGGGAAAAGGAATGGGAAAGCATTTCAATGGAATAAAAAAGTCTTACTTATTAACAAAAAATTCAAAAAGGTTGGTTTGATGAATAACATTAGAAAAGAAATTGAGTAAATTTTAATGCGAGTAGGAAATAAACCTTCTTTTAAGCAAAATTTCTTGTGTGATGTTTTAAATATAAAAAAGAATTATTTAACAAAACAAAGTAGAAAGAAAATTTGTCAATTATTCCAACTATGGTATTGTGTATGGCTACACATACAAATTAAATAAATGTATATTTTTATATACACGATAAATACGTTATGCATAAGGACATGCACAAACAAATCGGATAATGTCAATGTCCAATGTTGGACATGATGACCTTTTCCAGTTTTTAGGAGTTGTGCCAACGTACGTACAAAGTAATTTTTATTTTCACATTTTATCGGCATCCTTGTTTGCTTCTTGCAATCGTTTCTTCTTCGCAGAGTAATTTAAATCTCTCACTTTTAGGTTAATGTTAACACGACTGAAGAAGGTTATATAGGCAATTCAAGAAAGCCTTGGATATACTTTCCGACTGAGTAAAACAAGCTAATTGCAACTTGCAAGTCCTATAAACTTGAGAAACAGAATGAAATGAGGATTTGGATTAGAGTCATTAAAGCCCATATATATATATATCCCTGTTTTGCAAAAAGTAACGAATCCCCCAAACACCAATCTCTAACGGTATCCATATTAACAAACTAGTCCAATATGAAGGAAAAAAACAAGTAATGGCATTCAAGTTTCCAAGTGTATTAACCTTTCTTAAAACATTCTTTTGCAGATCATAATAGAGAATATAATAAGGGGAAAGTGACGGTTTCGGTGCCAAGATAACCTCGCCGTTTCGAGTTGTACCTTCCACCTTCACATCAGCTATGTTATCGACTAAATGCATCTGACAAGGCTGCAAAACCCGAGATTTCTTAGACCATTTTCCACCATCTTCCAAGACCCATAACTCCACCAAACCCTCTTCTCTGAGAAGGGTATAATAAACAAAATAGCTGGTTTTCCACCATACTCTATAAACCCTACAGACTCAGCAAATCCAGACACATCATCAGGTGCTTGGATCATAGTGAACTCTTCAGACCTAACGTCAAAACTGACAACGATATCGGGAGACATAAGAGTGGAAGCCAAATAATATATAACTCCATTGATGCACGCTCCTGGTCTTGTAGGCATATGAGGTTGATGATCAAACACAATTCTTTTCCAAGAACCTCCAACTTCCAGTACGAAGACCCAATACTCCGAGGTTATCATCTGATCAAAATCTTCCGAACATATCACAACATTGCAGACTACTTTGTATTGATCAAGAACAGGATTATGTCCGAAAAAGTAGAAGACATACTTTTCAAATCCTTGTTGAGCAAATACGTTGGATTTCACGGCGGGTAAGGTTACGCTTTGTCTGGTGGCGGGATTATAGATACACGCCTTTCTGCAAACAATGTATAGAATCAAGCCGCGAAGAACAACCATGCTGTGTCCTCCCATACCTGGCATGGTCAAATCTTGATCGAGAGACTCGGCACTATCACTAGAAGATGATGATGATGATGATAATGATAACAACACCGACTTTCCAGGGTTGTGGCAGACCTCCATTGAATCACACTCGAGGTGGTCCACCAAACGCATGTATAGACGAGGTGGTCGAGTTGGTGATGCGACCGTAAGATAAAGGTTGCTAAGATATCGAGAGCGGATAAGAGAAAACCAGAGCTTTGAGACGCACTTAAACCTCATAAGTGATTTAGCAGGCAGCCTAGTCAGAATCTCGATCTGGAGCTCCAAAGGAATCTCCGGCGCGACCCAATCGTATCCTCTTCGTCTTCTTTTTCTTCTTCCTCTTGTCATCGTCTTTGGAGACCTCTTCTTCTTCCATTGAAAAGACGAAATCAGAGCTCGAGACAGACCCATATAGCTACTAATTCACAAGCGCCCACAAACTTTTATATCCAAATCTCTACTCCTTTGTAATGTTAGATTGACTATATACATTCTCTTTCCGGTCTAGTAAGTGGACTTTTATGGGCCTATTATCATTCTATAAGGCCCAAAATAATGGGCTACACGTGAAGCTCGTACCGTACGTGAGTGTGTCTTAATTTTACCAATTTCTACATGCACCAATCCATATCTCATTGGGCTATACCTCGCAGGCTCGCACACATCACAAACTTACAAGTTTATAAGTTTTTTTTTATCACAAAACAGTCCCTCTTCTAAAAGGGTGCACGTCCAAAAGATAATTATAAAATATTTAATAAATCATTTCTCAATTAAAAAATACATTTTCAATTTTTTTTAGGGGTTAATATTGTTTCAGTTTGTTCAACTTTCTTCTCATGTTCTTTTTCTCTATTTTAAGACTTTATTTATGAAGTCTCATTTTCTTGTCATGCTCAAAACGCAAGTAGCATGATCTTCTTTTTCCTTCAAAAACATGTGGATAAACATCAAATATTCTAAAGAGCAAAGTTAATATAAGATTTGAAAAATTAGATTAAAATATTTTAAAAAGAATATATATTTATTTCTTTTCGTTTTAGCCGTTGCCAGGAGTAAATGACAATTTTGTAATTGTCATCGAGTTCATGAGTAATTCAACATGAACTGTAAACCTAACAATGATATAAGGGTGGATTCAATTTTGTAATTGTTTAAGATTCTTTTAAAAAGTTTACATCTCGAATTATAATATATAGCTTAATTAGCACTGTATCAAATGATTTTTAGCTCAAGCGTCTGAAGAGTCCCCATTTTTTTTTATCTTTGTTTTTAAATACCGTTCGAGTTTTCTATATTTATTCATAATTCAACTTTTTTTTATATTCATAATCAAGTTTTTATAATAATAATAATTATTATTTATCTTAAGCATCCCAAAAAAGGGCCAAGAAAGAAACTCCATAAGTGTGTTATATATAGTTAGTTAGTTGAGATAAACTTGGTTACCACTTTTGTGTTGATATTTTTTTTACATGTTCCGTTCCTCGACCATTGAGTCTTAGCTAATATTACTTTCATGATTTCGAAATATAATAATAATGGGTGGTCGTAAACCATGTTGTGATGAGGTTGGATTGAGAAAGGGTCCTTGGACGGTGGAAGAAGATGGGAAACTAGTTGATTTCTTAAGGACACATGGTGGTGGCGGAGGAGGAGGATGGTGCTGGAGAGACGTGCCGAAACTGGCGGGGCTAAGGCGGTGCGGCAAGAGTTGCCGTCTCCGGTGGACTAATTATCTCCGGCCAGATCTCAAGAGAGGTCTTTTTAGTGAAGATGAAATCCAACTAATCATTGATCTTCATGCTCGCTTTGGCAATAGGTTTTATATTTTTCTTTCTTTTAGTTTTCATTTCATATAAAAACGGACTATAATAGTATTTTAACAATCACGGATTTCAAACTCATAACTAATGATATATATATTGTGTTTTTTTAATAGCATCGATTACAAGCTATGACACGAGGTCATACAGTTTTTTTAAAGGATTACAGATAGTGGAATAGCTTGGCTTACAATAAATGTAATAGAAACAACCAGGAAAAACAAACAACCGGGTGGACGTAGCTAGTCTTCAATTTCATTGAGTTTAATTCGATATATTGATTTTTATTTCTAATGTGAAATATTCTAACGCAATGTATATGATTTCGTTATAGATGGTCGAAGATTGCAACAGAATTACCGGGAAGAACAGACAATGATATAAAAAATTATTGGAACACTCATATTAAGAGGAAGCTTATAAGAATGGGTATTGATCCAAACACACATCTACCGTTTGACCAACAGAAAGTCAACGAGGAAGAGAAGATAGTGGTCAACGATAAAAACCCTCAGTCTGAGACAGAGGTACCTGAGGTTTTGCAAAATGACACGTCAGCGCTGTCTTCAGGAAATCTAAACCAGCTGGCTGACGTGGACGGTGATGATCAGCCGTGGAGCTTTTTAATGGAGAATGACGGAGGAGGAGGAGGAGGTGTCGCCGGAGAGCTAACGATGCTATTGTCCGGCGACATTACGTCATCATGTTCTTCTTCGTCATCGTTGTGGTTGAAGTATGGAGATTTGGGATACGAAGATTTAGAATTTGGATGTTTCGATGATTAGAGAGTAAAATATGTTTAATTTTAGGCCCGTAGATTAATCATTATAAGGTTCACGTAGTTGGGCCAATATAACGAATAATACATAGTATTTTGTATTTTTTTCTGATCAATAAATAAAACGTGCTTAACACTTTATATGTCACTAGATATAGTTCACAGTCTCCACAAATTTTCATTTCTCATTTGTATGTTCTTTGGTCTCGGATTGGCTTCTTAATCCGTTTGATGTTCTTATTTATAAGATAAACCGTTGACCAAAAAAACACAAACTTAAAACTTTGTTTGTTGTCTACAAGGAAACTTCATCTTTCTATGAAGATATTAAAGCAAATGAGCAAAGTCTTGGCATTAACTTAAAAGCATTTTTAAGTATAAATCTTTATTACGATTAGTGTTTCTTTATATAAGGAACGTTGAAGATTGGTACAATCTTCTTCACCAGCTGCTTAATTTGGTTCTGCTGAAGAAAGAATCTCAAGAGATTCCTCGAAATAAGTTTAATGGTTATCATTTGTAGACGACTACGAAAAAAAGAGTTGTTACCTTTGTATACATATGTGAGAGTGAGAGTGAGAGTGAGAGTGAGAGAGAGAGTGAGTAGTATTCTTGAAGAATCTTGAGATATGAAATCTCTATAGCTCTTTTGCTTCCTATCTAATGCTATGCTTCCATGTTATTCTTACGTTTTTTCTTTTCTTTTCTTGCCCGAAAGAGAAGAGAACAGAGGCTTGAACCAGAAACAATCAGCTCTTGAGGTAGATGCTCAATACATATTACGGTTTTGTTCAAGGGACTGATGGGTTTGAAGCTTCTGTTGATTCCTTAGCGTTCTTTAGGACAAGATCGTAGTTGATCGAAGCCAGTTGTGAGAGGTTCTGATAACACAAAAGCATTGTCAAAGGAATAAGCATTCAAAGGTAAAGCCAAAAGGGAGAGAGCGTAAGAATTTAACTGACCTTGAAAGAAAAATTGCTGAAAGAATACTTCACAGCAAGATTCGGTCCATTTCCAAATTCTGCTAAGCTACCACACTCATCACCCTGTTTTACAATACAAACAATTATTATTGGAACTTAAAAAGCGTGCGATTCTATGAGTTTTAATTCAGATGATAACACTAAATTTGGTTCCGAGCAATGCAAGAGAAACGGAAGTAAAGAAAAAGAGTTAAAAGAGAGTCATACCTCTTCCTCCTGTGTGTTGAAGGAGCTGCTGCTGCATGTGTCTGTAAGGTCATCAAAATCGCTGCCTCCATGAACATTTTCGTCTTCCGGGTTCCATATATATCGGCTCATGAAGTAACTAGTGTCTTGTGGTTCTGCTGACGGTACAAACATAGCCTGTAACAACATATAAATTGAGGTTAGTAAGAGATTGATTTTCTAAAGGAACTTTGTGATCAGAATATGGAATGAACCTTTTGCCTGGCAAGCGTGTCCCAGTTAATATCTTTGAAAAAATGATGTTGTTTCACCTGTAAGGAGATTTTCAGAGACGGATGAAGAAAAAGTTGAAAAAGGTAGTAGCTACGGGATGATCTATTGGAGTTTTACCTCTCCAGCTCCCGTTGCCCCTAGTCTTTGGACAGGATTTTCAGTTAACAGCCTGAAACAAGGATAAAAGTAGACAATGTTACCACAATCAACAGGTTCTTGTTTCACTTTGATCGATTAAAGGCGTGTAGATCTATCTATACATATTATCCCCGCCAAGCATGAATACGGCAAAGGTACAGAAAATGCGAGAAAGAGATGAAGTTTCTGAGATTTATTTGCAGAAAGTGTGTGATCTTACTTGTTGATCAGATCATAGGCTTCATAAGATATCTCCTCTGGCACATTAGGCCATGGTATATCTCGGTTGATTATATTTTCAAAAATTTGCTGCAAAACCATGAATCAAAGAAATGTTATTCCATTAGAACTATGTCTTGATATCTGATGAGTTTCGCTTGAAAATATACCTGTGGGGTTTCTGCATTGAAAGGAGGAATACCCACGAGAATCTCAAAGAGAATAACACCTACTGACCACCAATCAGCGGTTTTACCTGTAACGAGTGATAAATAAGTCCATGAACATATACATGATCCATGGAAAAAAAATGAAAGAGGCAAATCCCCTTGTGGAATACTAACCATGACCCATTCCAAGAAGTATTTCAGGTGCAAGATAATCAGGAGTTCCAACAACTGCATGTTTTTTACGACTATCTTTGCCTTGTGAATGTTGAGCTTTTGTTCCATCTTCCACAAAAATTCCACTTCCTAAAGATGAATCACCTGATAAGTCATCTGTGCTGTTGATAAGACCAACCTTGGAAAGCCCGAAATCTGTCAACTGTATTACAAGGGAATATATTTTGTGAGAAATGTGGTCTCGCATCAATTCTGTATGCATAACACATAGCTTTAAGGTTGATAAAGATTATAGACCTTGATGTGACCATCCTGATTGATCAACAAATTGTCTGGCTTTAAGTCTCTGTGAATGATATTTACAGAATGCAGATACTCCAGTGCAAGCACCTGAAAAAGCATTTGATTGACTTCAATTTCTATCCTGTGGAGAGTTAAGTCTTAATCCGGACAACAACAAAAAAAGAGCAAATCTTGAGGTGTTATGGACGGCCTTACAACTTCTGCAATATAAATGCGGGTCATGTCTTCGTCCAAGCAGCCAAGATTTCTCAACAAGGAAAAGAGATCTCCGCCATTCAAGTACTCCATGACAAGATAAAGATTTTCCCGGCATGTGAAAGAATAGAAAAACCGGACCTGCACAGCTAAAAGAAGCATTAGAGAAAGCACCACAGATTTTTCACAAATGTATTCATGAGGGAAATTATACATTGCTGACATTACATACCACGAATGGGTTACGAATTGATATAAGGATGTTACGCTCTGCTAAAATACTCTCAACAGCGTTCTTGCGGATCATATCAGCCTTCTTTAAAACCTGTACCATGGTTTAGACAACATTGGGTTACGCTAAGAACAAAGTCCTAGAGCCAAGCTGGAAGAGTATTAAAGTCAGTAACACCAACCTTTATGGCGAACAAATCACCGGTTGCCCTTTTTCTTGCAAGAAATACTCTTCCGAATGCACCGCGGCTGATTGGTTTTATAATTTCAAAATCTTCTATTGATGTTCGATCTTTAGCGCGTGGATTAAGTGGGCTTGCCCGTAAGCTACGCACTGTATCCTCATCTGCTGAGCTTTCTTCCTCCGCCATGGCGTTTGACGAGTCTACTTTTTCATCATCTATCAGTCCACAGAGTTCAATGTACTTCTCCCTGTATTTTTCAAACAATAACTCAGCCTGACTGAATTTGCAGTTAAAAAGTAGTGACAAGCAAAACACATGATAAGTGAAAATGATTACTGCAATAGCTTCTCTATGCGTCTTCCAAACGTTTCTACCACGAGTGCATCTGCCTTCCTATCCTGAATGACGTACTTTAGCTCATCTAACTGCTCGATCATGAAGTCCAATGAACTGTATCCACATAAATTCACATTTGCCACAGAGCGAGCAATCTCTAGCAACTTGTTTATCTGTCATCTCAAAGCAGAAAATAAGGATGTTTAATGAGAAGTTGAATGTGCAGATGAAATTAAGAAAGAAGCAAATGAGAGCTTCAGCATGAATAAATATATGGTATTCTCGCGCTTGCAACTTTGCCATGAAAGTCTACTTCTACATTATCAAATCAATGGCTAAAACGTGAAGCATAAAGTGAAGGGAATAGGGGAAAAACGAATAGAATGTAAACATTCACCTGTTGATAATTCTCAAGCTCTGTTATTGTTCTTCGACCACTTAGTAGCAAATCTACTTGGCTTGTCCTTGGTGTTGCTGGTGAAGGTGGTGTCAAGCTTCCTGCTGAGGACCCCTTTGCTCCATTGGTCATAGACACTTCATTCAAGATATTCAGTTCATCCGTAGAAAATGTGTTCTCTGAACGAGGAACGCAATCAAGCATGTCATCTGAACATCTTTGAGAGATTTCATCAAGATCTTCATGTCTACTGGATGTTGATAATCTTGCATTATCAGCAATCGCTCTCGGGGTTCCGCTGCTCTTTGGTGTCCATGACTCCAGAATTTTCTCAAGACTTTCAGCTACTCTTTCAAGCCTTAAGTTTACATTTATTCCCTTCAAGTCACATCTATCAGCGATCGTGCATATTCGAGAGTGCTCTTCTACATGTACAACTGGTATTTCAACTTCACAGATACGGCAAATCATGGAATTATCGTATGTCACGCATTGATGATCCGCCCAGAAACCCCACAAAGCACTTCTGCCTGCGGATGTAGGCTGGCCTGATGGGCTATGCACGTTTTCGGCGTTTTCATCACCATAAACTTTTGGTTGGGGTTTGCTCTCCCCCTTAGCCTTGGGAGTGTTATTAACACTACGGTTTTTCTCAGCAGCAGATGGAAGCTTTTTCCAGGATGACATCCGGAAATTGCTCGAAGCTGAATCGGTACTTCTAGCGGTATTTACTTCCATCCCATCAGCTCCGCTGCTCGAGTTCTGATCAAGATTATCTTGTTTACCAGCTAGATTTTGGTTTTCATTGATCTTTTGGATTTCCTTCTCTCGAAGAAGGTCCTGTTGCCGCGAGATTTCTACCATCTGTTCTGGATAAACACCGAGATCACTTAGCTGGTGCATTCCCAGAATGTGTTCTTCAACATAACCGCTCTCTTTACGAAATTGCACAAGCCTATTGCAACGAGTAAGGATAAAAAGAAGACGATTATGAGCCTGCTTGAGGCCTCCCATCGGTAGCTCCTGACGTTTATCATCTAGTTTCTGAACAATACCTTCACATTTCACCCAAAACTCACTTGCTGGCATGGTAGCACATTGCCGAGCCTCAACTAACAAATCCTCCAGACCCGTTCTTAATTCTTTGTTAGATTCTGGAGTGCTCTCTAGAGTGGTCACTAAGTAGCCAGCAAAAACTCCTAAATCAGCATCAACATCTTCCTTTTGTCTATCAAACTTCGTTCTGATTGCTGCCATAATCTCCTATAAAGTCATCAAGCAAAAAGAACCACCCAAAGTCGAACTCATCAGAACCGAAAAAGAAGCAGCAATGCTGATGCAACGCATGATACACATCCTATTAGGATTAGGTGTTGGTGTTTTTGTTTAGTTTATTTTCCTTTTTTATTACTTTTAGATTTGAGTCGATAAGAATGAGCTCTTTTTCCTCATCGACTTAGGAGATCTTTGGCTTTTAGGAATAGAGACCTTTATGTGTTGTATACGGCATTCATTGAGAATTCAAGGGTTTTGTATTCAAAGGTATCTTTGCGTTATCAGCTTCCGCTCTCTATCAAATACTAACCTCCATGTGTCCGACTGCTCGAGATCTCCACACGGGGAAAGGCCTCACACCTTTAGAATTGAGTTCGTGAGAGAAGCTCTTGATGTCATGAGCTTTCTTCTTCCTTCCACTTGTGACACGCAATATCGCCTGAAACCGTGGAGAATGTGTTTCCTTTGCAAGACCCACATGACTAGTCTGCATTTACAAGAAGAAAACAGAGATTACATCAAACATCAAAAGAGCTTAGCAATTGAAAAACCATACAAAGAAAGAAAAGATATTCACCTCTAACCCTGGATTGGGATTTGCAGGCGCCCGTTGAGATTTTGATTGACTCCACTGAACTTTTTTCCCTAAGAAACCAAAAGCAACAAAACAAAGTCATCGTCATTTACGATCATGATCGTCTCTCTGATTTAATGCCATTTTCTAGCTGAAACAAGTGAAATTTTCGAAATCGATGTTTCATAAATCTTAGATCGAAGCAAACGAGAAAATACCCAAATCGGGTTGATGAGGAGGAATCGGCCATCTAGCACGAGCATCAGCCCGAGCATCAACAACCCCAACCCTAGGTTTCTCCTTCACGTCTTTATCATCCTGAATCCGCGAAATCAACGGCGTTGCCGACGAATACCTTAAAGGAGACGGCGCCGGAGACGATTTCGTCCTGATGTGATTCAGACCTAACGAAGAAGGAGCAAGAATTTCCGGCGAATCGTGGCTCGTCGAACCTTCCACAGCTACTTCCGGCGACACCTCGTCAACCTTCGCTGTTTCATCATCGTCATCTTCTTCTCCAGAATGTCGAAAAGGAATCGGTCCAATCGGAGGGATCTTCTTCAGGTGTTTCGCGTTGGTGGAGGTCGGGGTAGATACGGTGGCCGGTTGCGGATCCCGATCATTCTCAGGCGACGGTTCAGTCGTAGACATCGGCGACATTTGTTATAAATAGAAAAAATCTAAGAGAAAATTAATTGAAAATTTTCATATTTACATACTAATTTCTGTTTGTTTGTTTCTGATTTATCAAAACCATAACGTTACACACAGAAGCGGTTGCGAGAGAGAGAGAGAGAGAGAGAGAGAGAGAGGGACATAGAAAAGGAAAGAGACTGAGGTTTTCGCGGGAAGTGTGGGACTCAGTTTTTTTTACTACTTGATGCAAAAATTAGCTCATTATATTTTGTTGCCTCTAAAAAAAACCTAATTTGACTATTATATTAAACATTTTATACATCTAATTTTTATGGTAACTTTCTTACCTTTAATTTGATTTGACTATAACCCTAGTTGATGGTAACTTGATTATAGATCATCAATTTATATTTCGTTTATGTGTAATCTATATACACTATTTCAATTTACATTGATTTTCGCTTTATGCATTATTTTCAGTTTAGATTGGTTTTTGTTTTTGTTTTGAACTCTATTAATTAATTTTAGATATGGAGAGTGGTATTCTTATTTCCATAGTGAAAATAAACTTATAATTTCTTAGTTTTTAAAGTTATTTTCTAACAAACCTAAATAATTAACCAATGATGATATTTTATGATTTGTATAGTTCTTAGTTAAGAATATTCATGTGGAGAATGTCCATATCTAACAACGTGCTTCCAACAAATGCATGTCTTCCCCATTTCTAGAAACAAAAAGCAAACAATCTCTTTCGTTGAATTTAAAATTAGCATTTCCTGATGTTTTCTTCTGGGTTGACTAAAAAAACACGGTACTAAGATATTTTTGGTTAACCTTCTAGAAAAATATACTAATTTTTTTTTAATTACAACACGTTTATACTTTATAATTAAAAAAAAAAGTTAGATAATCATATTTTGTTTTACTTTTTACAATTTGTTAAGGAAGAATTAGTAATTCCAAAGTATTGGGCCGAAAAGAAATACAGAAGCCCATATAAACATTGTTGCCTCTCTTTTCTCGTTCCTTATGGCCTTACAAGCCCATTAATATTTAGGGTTTTCTGATGTCTTTATATTTAAGGGTTAAAACAAAATTCGGCTTCATCCTTTCTCGCAGTCGTCTCTCTCAGGTTTCTTCACTTTTGATTGTTTATGTTTATCTAAAAATTTGTCGGAAATTTTGGTATGTATGATCAATCGGTTAGTATGTTTGTGATTTTACAGAAGAAGAAATAAGAGGTTGAAAATATGGCTTACGCAGCAATGAAGCCGACGAAGGCTGGTTTGGAAGAACCAGTTGAGCAAATTCACAAGATCAGGATTACTCTCTCTTCAAAGAATGTGAAGAACCTCGAAAAAGGTTTTAGATCATTTCCTTGGATTTATAAATAAATGTTTGATTTTGATCAGCTGTCTATAAGTCGATAGAGAATTTTTGAGCGATTTAGTGTTTCACTGGTTTTAGGGTTTTAAGAAATCTGGGAAATGAATCAATTTCTTTGTAAAGGTTGTTGCTTTGAAAGGAAGATTTTTGATGATTTGGGTTCGGGTCAAATAGTGAATCAGTGTTTTTTGATGCCTACTTGGTCCAAATGATATTGTGTAGTGTGCACTGATTTGGTTCGTGGAGCAAAGGACAAGAGACTCAGAGTCAAGGGACCAGTGAGAATGCCCACCAAGGTTCTTAAAATCACTACCCGAAAAGCTCCTTGTGGTGAAGGTATAATAGCTAACTTAACTTTATTTTGTCTGCGTTATTATAAGCCTTTAGTAACACCACAACTTTAGGGTTTAGGAACCATTCCTTAATTCTTCAATTTCTGAAACAAACAAAAAAGTAAACACTTTCTATCATCTTTTATTAGTGTGATTAAACTACGGATTGAGGTTCTTATTGTAACATGTGATTGGGATCAATGCTTTCGGTTTCTTGACATTGCTGAAACTCTTCTTAATCATGGTTTTGTAACAGGAACCAATACATGGGACAGATTCGAACTGAGGATTCACAAGCGAGTGATTGATCTCTTCAGCTCTCCTGATGTGGTTAAGCAAATCACTTCCATCACCATTGAACCTGGTGTTGAGGTCGAGGTCACCATCGCCGACTCTTAGATTTCTTGTTATTCCGTAATCTCTTCAAGAAACAATTTTTCTTTCCGCGCATCGAGCCTACACTTCTGTCTCTCTGGTTAATTTGGATTAAATCAATGTTTTGTTGTAGTGCAACCTTAGTTCTTTCGTTTTAGTTGAGGAGATTTTGTCATATCAGAGTTTTTATTTACATCTATCTATATTGAGAAACATAATCTTGTGCTCTATACTCAATTAGAGATCCTCTTCTACGCTAATCTATTGACTATAATTTCATGCACCAATTTCAATTGGATGTGTTATTTGAAGCTTTAGAAAGTAATCAAGAAGAGAAATTATCTTGAATAGAGGAACCATCTTTTATAACGCACTTACAAACTTTCGAGAGCACTGAAAAGACATCGTTTAACTTAAGTATCAGCTCTGTTTTAGAGTACAAGTTGTCACCAAACTAGTGATCCTTGGTCTCACTTTCATGAACCATCTCTTCAGCATCCTCAAACCTCTGATCATTGATTTGGAGCTGCAGTGCGATTACAAGAATCGATAAAATAGCTAATATAACACAGAAGCGACAAAATAGAGTAGTAATAATAAGCAGTGTTTTATTTACCTCGAGCATAGGCTGAGCAAGACCTTCATCTCCATTGGAATGACCAATTACACTCGTCGGACTCTGAGATATTTGCCATTCCGCATCTTCTTCCGCTGCACAGCACAGCAAAAATATCACATTTCTGGATACCATAATAATATGCTCTTGAACTTCGTCTCGGCGTATAAAAACATTACCTCCTCCACGAACATCCATCTGATCAGCACTGAACACCCAATTATGTCCGCTTTCTTCTTCTTCTTCTGAAACATAACAATGAAACAAAAATGTAAATGGCTAGGGAACCAAAAAAAGTTGCATTCAAGGGTAGTAATATATCTATATGTTTATGTTTACCTTCAATCGGTTCTGGATTCAGCTCGGCACACTCGCAGAATATATCAAACAGAGTATCCACTGTCATAGACAAGACAAAATGTAACGTCTTCTTAGTGTCCTAGACTCTTGTATGAAACAAGGAAGTACATTCTAAACGTATCAAACTAGCTCTAAGATTGCTACATAAAAACTCACACTGGCTAGAGTCTGAAGGAACAAGCCTCATCTCTCTGATCTTCGATAAGTCCAAAACTCCAGTGGATTCTGTATCAGACTCATCCTCATCCTCATCTTCTACAACTTCAATCTACAAAAATAGAACCATAACCTTAGAAAACAACGAAGAAAAATGGGAAACACAAAGCAGAGAAAGCACAAGACAACTCTTACAAACATCAGGCAGACATCGAACCGTAACCATGTGCCTGTGATCAGGAAAGAAGCAACAAATAATCTTACAGTACAAAGACCATAACTCCAACACTGAGCTCTAAGCCAAAGCTTATGAACCGATACTAACGTCATTAAAGAAACAAGAGACTCATAAAACTTAATCACTCATATCAAATCCAACCAAAACGTCTAAGCCATTTTCTCAAATTCCAATAAGAAGCCCAAACTATAGTACTAGCAACTTATCACAAGCACAAGTACTCAAAAATCATATGTCATTACTTGTTTTTGCCGAGAACTTATCACAAAAAACAAGAACAACATAATACTCTTTTAGCTAGCAAAACCCAGAAATTTTCCATTCCTGATTTCACCAAAACCCACACAGATTTTCAATACCTGAGTGTATATACAAGGGGACGAATAAGCCTCTGGATCTCTAGAAACCGCATGAAGCGATATTGATAAGAAATCAACAGCATAACCTTTCGCCATGTCTACATCGCTCAGCCAAATCAATTTCCTGACCCGAAAACAAAAATGAAAAAACCCAAATATCTCCGTAAGCTATGTCATTTTCTTTTGTCATATCTCAATCGAGAAGTAGAGATTTGAGTAAATTTTCACCTGGAAGTGATGTAGAGAGTTCCCGGAGACTCGACGGGGCGGTTTTCGAGAGCGACGGCGACGGAGGGTTGAACGTGCATAAGTTCCTCACCGTTAGATTCGTCTAGAATCGGTTTTCCGGAGCCATCTCCGGTTCTTAACGTGAACTCTCTTAGACCAACCACCATATTTTCCGATCACAAAGCACGATTGTCCGCAAAAGATGAAATTTCTGGCAGGGTTTTTCTTAGGGTTTTCTCAGAGCATCATTGTTCTGTTTACTGATGATGAACATTACTGAGCTTTTGAGGAAATGGGCCCCGTAAAAAGCCCATTATTAAATGGGCTTTAGGCTATAGTCTAGTCTAATAATTTTAAAAATGTTTCTTTTCTTAAATAATGTAATCTTGCATGTTTTTTTTTTTACTAAAGGGGTTATTGATAGCTTGATTTGTAAAGATATATGATTTGTTTTATAGATTTACTGTTATTGGTTTATAGATTCTTATATTTTTACTAAACTCATGCGTAATAGAAAGAAATCTTGATATTCAAAAAGTTACCATTGTTTTTGTAATTATAGTAAAAATTAGTGTTATTGGAATCGGGATTCTCTATATTTTCATCTAAAAAAAATGATATACATTAATATTTATAAATTTTATAAATAAACAAAAATAATCCTTTTAACATATTTTTTACATATAAAAAACTCTTTGGAAATTTAATTTATCTCTCAAATTTTATTATCAACCAGATTATTTAAATCCACATCCCAATAACCCTTGAATGTCTTTTTTTTAATGCTGAATTTGTTTGGTTAGTTAATTTTTGTCGGTTAGATTTTTCTATTAAATGAGTGAAAAATGTCATTTTCTTTTAGAGTGATGGGGTGGGGGAGAAGATGGATAAGGAAAAAATGGGGGTGGTCATGGGGATAGTGGAAGGCTATGGGGTCACGGGGTGATTGTTGTCTTGCAGATTGTGACAATGCATACATTAATGAACGGATCATTGTCAATAGTGACCCTCTAGCTCAAATTTAGCTTTTTCTTCTTTTAATATAAACATTCTTAACGCTATGTCTAATTTGAAGAAGAAATTTTTTAATGCCTCCTAGTTTGTGTACAAGCCTAATTAAATTCCATTACTTATAAAATTTAGATTGATGAGAATTTGGATCCTATATCTAAAAGGTAGAAGATATTTTATAGCTTTGAGTAAAATGAAATGAGACATTTATGGAAAATAACCAAAGTCGACTAGAATCATACCAAACTAAAATCATACACCTTAGGATGATGAATTAATGATATATATATATAGTAGGCCATACAACATGATATATCTACATCTATTTTGAAGATATTGTAAAAGAAAGCTATATAAATACATTTGCTTGCACAGATGTAAAGACATCTTAATTTAATATTCTAATTTCACTGTTTTAGTCTCAGATGCCATCTTCTCATGCATGTGCATTTTTGAATAGTTTATTCCCTAAACATCCAAAATCTGAAGAATCACAATGCGTGTGTACATATGCTCAAGAAAAGACAAAAGTAAAATCCAAAAACAAAAAGAAATTAAAAACAAATCACATCTTTTCATATTCACACTTACAAAAAAAAGTCTTTAAATAAAAAAAGACTTTCTTCACTTTTCATACAAACAAAACACTCCAATACCAATCAAAACTCTTTTTAATTTACTTATACAAAATATTAACTAATATTTTTACTACTTTCACTCGTCTGAACCATCACAGAGGTGATTTTTGCTCTAAAGTACCCAATAATATATAAAGATTTAATCAAGCTTCAATAATGGCTTCTCCTCGTGGAACCCTAACCCTAAACACATGTTCCTCTCCTGTGCACTTATCAACTTTCACCACCCAATGACTCTTCCTCACATGGTCATGATGATGATGATGATTGTTCTTGTTCATCATCATCTTCTGATTATAATTACCATTGTCGTTAACCCTCGTCACAAGCAACCCTTCTCCTATAGGCAAAAACTGCGTCCTCCTCCCATCGCTAAACCTCCACGACCCTCTCGAAAACGCGTTATATCCCACCACAACCGCCACACCGCTTTCACCGCCGTTTCTTTCGTTTTCTTCACGGTGATTGACGATCTTTCTAACGATCTCTTGGTGGTTCTCGAGGTTACAATCGACGAGGACGAAATCGGCTTCTCCGAAATGATCGTTAATTAGTGTGTCGTCGTTAGATTCTCCGACTACGAAATTTATCTGATGAATCTCTGATGGTTCCAACATTTTCTTGGAAATGATTAGTTCTTCGATGCCACGTAAAACGCATACCACTTGACCGCGCGTTTGGTTAACCGCAGCGATTAGGGCGACGAGTATGTCGGCGTTTGCTGCTCCGGCGCAAGCCACGGCGATCTTTTTAGCGTTATTGCCGGCGGCTAAAGCCGATATGAATTCAGCCACGTTTGGTTCTTTTGTTCTTTGATCCTGCAAAATGCATATAGATATATGTAAAAAATGTGACTTTAATTCAAGAAAAATGTGAATATATAAAAAAAGAAATTAACTCTTACTGTTTTCAATGTACTAAGATAGGCTTTAGTAGCATTCTCAGCAGACCAACAAGCCATTTTCTTTTTAATTAATTTTAGAGTCTTAGAAAGAAAATTGAATTTCTCTCAATCTCTTTGCTTAGAAAGATTTAAAGTGGTTGATGATGGTTTTGGGTTTTAGGTGTGAAGGGTCTTTATTTATATATGGGGAAGATTTGTGAATGGGACAAGATTCAAACAGGCTGGTCCAGTTTCCTCATGAATCTTTTCTTATTGATATAAAGAGACGTGGAAGATAAAATAAATTTGGTCAAGTTGTAATAGTATTCAACATACATACATATATAATATGGCATATCTAATGTATATTAAAAGAGCCGATTGTCTCATTGTCGAGAGACTTAGCTAACGTCACTGTTAATGTTACTTTTTCTTAACATCTCTGTTGATCCTTGATGACATGTCACACCTAGTTGTTAGAATAAAGTTGTGTTTGGTTTAGTTCTATAGATACATGAGCTGATTAGAGATAACCGGTGTGGTTATTAGATCTGGTCAATTCAGGATGTACCGGCTTCTGATATATATGAAAAAGAGGAGAGTTTGTCAAGTTAACTCTAATCGATTAGAAGAGAACATAAACGTGAAAGAGATGTTTTATTCGACAAGACCTAGGAGTTTAGGTCTGAGAGAGAGAAAGAGAGAAGAGAGATCTAGAGAGAGTCATTAATGCGTTGTTGAGTTCTCTTGAACTAGATCTTGGTGTATTCTTTATATTATAGTGGATTATTTGCTTGTACTGTCAAGCCCCAGACGTACCTACCTCACATCAAGGCGTGAATTGGATAAATAATTTCTGTGTGCAAATCTTTATCTCTACCTTTGCATGTTCAATCGATTGTTAAATTTCTAGGATTCGTGAAACAATCAATCGACTGTTTAAAGATAGATTCACGTGTTGGAACATAACAATCTCTAAATTGAGTTAGACTATGTTCGAGGGTTCTTCTTAGTGGCATCTAATAGCTAATCGACATTTTAAAATCTGCATCCCGATTCTTAATCAATAGAAAATATTTATATTGCGAAAAAACTAAAATGAAAGGAAAGGAAATGTAATTATATAAATTATATTGTGTTAGTATATATTTACTAATTAATGATTTCGATTTTTTATTTGTTATATATATATATATATGTTTTAAAAATGCATTAGTCTACGGAAATGATTGTTCTACATATAAACACACGTTTACATGGTAAAATATTGTAGCTATAATTGTAAATTTTAAACACAAACATAGCTACAAACAAATTCGCTCTAAAAAAATAATCATGAGATAAATGTTAGTCATATATAACTTTGATTGTTCGAACATGTATACATGCATATTTAACACTTAATATTTATATATATCTCATTTAAATTTATATGTATAGATAGTTTCAACGCTAAATACCCAAATATGGTTGGTTTAATTAAGTTTAAACTAATTAGAAAGAAAATAGAGTTTTAATTATGAGGAAAAATGAGCTGTGATGTCTGGTGCAGCAGGGGGCAGGGGCAATGGAGATCGCAACAAGATAAATATATAGAATTTAAAATTAAAAAAAAAAATTGTGCAACAAAGAAGTGAAATGAGATTGATACACATCTTAGGGACATAGAGAACATGGGTCCATGTTTGTTCTGACAACAAGCCTACAGTTTTTCTTACAAGATTAGATTCTCGATTTCACAAAACTAATTAGAACGTACGGTTTAGATTAATGGATATATGTATAAATTAAGTTCTTGCTTGTACAATCTAGTGACCGTCCTCTCTCTCGTACGGGTTTCCATGAAGCTTCATATACACTTAATCTAATTAATTATGCATTAATCATTGTGCTAACCAAGAATGAGAAATTAATGCTAATTAGCTATAATGCTGAATGAAACATATCTACTCTATAATATCATATATAAATCAAATGGCTACAGTTCGTGTTGTTGTAGAAACCATTCAAAATCGACCTTTAGTGGATATATATTTGATAAAAAGAAATTTATATATACTTTTAAATAGATGTATTAAACTGGTGATTGCTACTAATGAGATGCATTTACAAAAAAAGATCGTGAAGGATGCGTTGAATCCAAAGGCACAAAGAGCCACAGTGTCCCATGCTGATAGATATGAGTCAGAAAAAAATGTTAGAATAGTTTTGGGTTTATTGAGACATGTTCTTGCAATTGATGAAGATATTTCAATGTAAAATGTTTCTTCCACTTGAACTACTTTCATGCATCTGTCATTATTGTTGCTTTATACCTTATCAAGATAAGGGTATTGGAGATTAATTTGGCCAGACCGAACTGGTCCAAAGTTTCGAAAATATTTTGATCTGGTTCAAATTTTAATTTTGTGTAAAATACTGTGGTCCAAGTGCAACTCGAAACAATTTATATTTTTTCATTTGAAATTGTAGATCATGAACAAATATAAAAATATCATTTTCTCTAAAAACATAAGAAAATTAGTTAATTAAAAAAAGTTGGTTGCAAAACCAGTGACAATCTGAATGGCTAAAAAGTATTTGAAGTCTGATCGTATTATTTACTGTTTGTTAAATTTCATAAGTTTCAAATTCAAAACTAATTGATAATTAATTAGGAGATAGACTCTTATCACACTTCCGACACAATTGCCATACATAGTTAACCTTTATTGTTTGAATAATATATTATCCATTTATTCAAAACTGGTGCTGCCTTGATTCTTCATGTTATTCGACTTTTTTTGTACGTACAATTTGTGATGCGATCATGTAAAATGTCTCAAATGTGTACAGCCATATTTTTTATCAACCGCAAATTATGTAAAGCCATTTTTCTTAGCATAATGCAATGTATAAATATTTAGAGAATTTCTAATAATACATCCAATTTCATATATTTTCTGGTTCGACGTTCAAAATACTTTAGAAATATTAAAATAGTAAAATATAGGGTTAATTTGTGGGATAGCCAAAAAACAAAAAATTAAAAATTAACCAAAAATTCTAAATTCAATGGCTAAGATTAAGTCACATGAAAGGTTTTTGGTTATTTTCAAGTTATGTTTTTTTTGTGTTGTACACTCCAATTTCTCTAAAATATTTAAGTATTTAAAGTTAAATAAAATAAAACGGTTAAATATGTTATATGTGTAGATAGTATAATTGGAGTTCGATGCATGCACTACACAATTGTTATACAGAGGATTTAACCTAAAAATATTCTAAAACAGTAGACATATCTCAGAAAAGTCTTACAAGTTACAAGATAAAAAGTTACAAGATTTTTTTTATCGACCAAATCATGTCACCGGGAATATATATTATAATGTTGAATTTCTTTTTTCCTCAAATTCTGGAATCTTGTAGACAGTAACCAGTTCAAAGAATGTGATTAAAAAATGGAATATTAAAACGATTTATGAAATTATGATTGATAGAAAAAAAACATCAAATTAAAAATAAAAATAAAAGAGCGAACGTGGGTTTGGGATAACATTGAGGAGGAGACAATGATAGAGAACAGTGAATGGCTACAGATTCTGCTTCGACCATTCCAGGAGACATCATCTTTTATTAGTGTTTTTCTTTAATATTATGGGTGGGCTCTGTCTTTTTTTTTTTTATATATATCAAATGAAATGAATATGGACGTAAAAGTTAAAATAAACCAAAAAAATGGTTAAAAGCAAACATAATTCTAATTTTGTTTTCTAAAAATATCACAGCTTTTATATTTTCTAAAGACCACAAAAATAAAGAAAAGGCTTTTCAAACATTTAAAAAAGTTTTCTAAATAATTTTGATGAATATCTTTTTTAAACTATTAAGTCTCCTTTCTTAAACATTTTTTTGGTAATCTAGAAATTTTAAATATAATATTATTAGAATTATAATCGTAAACAAAGTATTTTAAGATTGTGATTCTATTAAAACATTAATGGGTCTTAAGATTATTTGGGCCACTGATAAAGTTAGAGCTAAAACAAAAACAAAAGCTACCCATCTCACTATTCAACTTAAGATGAAACAAAAGAAAAGTAGTTTCAACTTTGACACTCTCCAAGAAAACACAGGAGACGTAACATTCCCATCTTGATATTACCACTGATGGAGTCTGGTTCTTGTAAAATCAAGGGAGGATCTTACGGCGGCGACGCGGGGTTTCGCGCTTAACATACATCTTCTCCGTTTCGTTGAGTGGTCGGCTTGATCCATCTGGAAGACTCACAAACTTCCAGCCACCTCCGGATCCACGTTTGCCCTTAGCACCCAATTTCTCAACCGTGATTTTCCATCCGTCTGATGAACGTCGCCTACTGTACTTGTGGCACTTCACTTCTCCTCTCCACTGGGTTCAAAGACCAAAAGAGAGTGTATTTTATTATCAGCAATGAGAAATGATCAAAGAACGTCTAACAACTTAACAAAGAACGCACACATGAAAGCTAATGTTATCTTATGGATAAATGGCGTGGATCTACCAAACTGATAACCTTGTAAATGGCGTAGCAATAACATTATTACTTTTGTTCTTTCTAGGAGAAATACTGAGAAACTTTAGCTTTGCCTTTCAATGTTGATTTCGCAAACTATCAAATTCAGACCAGAGGGTTCCAAACTTGCATCTAGTCTCAGAACTTAGATATCAACCAACCAAGCACCGAATACGCAATGAAGTTTGTATTATCTACAGATAAACTTTTCCTTCTAAATCGCAAGCAGCTCACTTGATAGTTGACATATGGAATTAAAAAGGTCTCGGTAGATTTACTAAGTCAATGTTCACTACTCAAGGGGGCACAAGAAGGGGCTTACTTTCATTTTGTTGAACTCAAACCTTCGGACAAATTCTTCGTAAAGCATGTCATCCTCTTTCTTTGAGATCTCATAATGGACTTCATCCATATCTTTGATCGTACCATCCCATCCTTCTGGCATGACCTTGAAGCCGGGCTTGTAACTAAGTGAGGCCACATGAAATTCTCGGTCATGCGAAACGAAGAACCTGCATGAGGTACAAAAGTTAAATGGGGGTCTGAGGAAGAAGGAGCCACATATCCAGCAACCTATCCCAAGTTTGTATCTTGATCTTTCACTAACAATGCTACTTGGCAACACTAACTACCTTAATAATCTAAGATAAAAATGGCAAAACCGAACAAACTATTTGGCCATAGAGAAGACTAAATAAAAGTGAGCACACATAGACACTCCATTTCGATTCAAGTAAAATAGAAGTGGTATGAACAGAGAAATAATTCCGTAGTGAGAACTTACTCAGGGTACTGATCAAGCAAAAGCTCAACGGAATCATCCAAGGGACGACCAAGCTTTCTCTCCTCTTCTTCTTCATCTTCTTTAAGAAAAAGAATGGCGTGAACACGCTGCCTCATAATCCTGTAATCCTTAGCAAGCCTCTCAACGGTATACACCTCAGGATTCTCTTTGTGCAATCTGTACATCTCAGTCTTCTCAGAGTCCTTAAGATAAGACCCTCTAGCTCCAGGCTCCTTCACTTGCTTCAACAACACACTCATCTCCATCATTCTCTGTTTAATCCCATCAACAAAAGCCCTGCTATGCCTATCATCTTGCTCAATCTCTTTGATCATATCATCATACTCATTCATTTCGTTAACCATAGCGATTTCATTCGGACCCAACTTGCTCGTTACATCACCAGAATCAGAAGCGGTATTATCAGATGAAGGATTCGTGTTCTTCTGACGACCAACGGAGACACCATCGAAATGCTCTTTCGTCAAACCAGTCGACCACATTGATTTATTGTCCCAATCAAGATCATCAGATCCTGTACCACCGAACGATCCTCCCGTTGCAATATCCCAACCGTTATCGTTTCCTCCAACTCCATCAGACCCTGATTTCCCGGAAAATGCTCGATTCCCGGAAGATTGAATGATTTTTGATGAAGCGGGTGCGTTTTCAATCAGAAACCCAGATGCTCTCGTGGTAGGGTTAAGCGAAACCGAGGAGAAACGAGAAATGATCCTACTAAGGTTATTCATTTCTAGTGAATCTCCGCTTACAGATCAATCGAAGAACTCGAAAACGTTGAATCGCACAAACCCTGAAACAAAAATCAAAATACAAGATCTAGTAAATAACCAATAAAAACTAAAACACACACAAAAAGGTTCGATTTTTAGTAACCTGAAGATAGAAGAAAGAGCGAGATTTCAAGGAAGAAGAGAAGTCGAAAACTCCGATTAATCGGAATCAATGGCGTGAAGGGATTCACGATGAAGACCAACGGAGGCCAGTAGCGACTGCGCAAAAAGGAAAGGGAAGGGTTTTAGAATTAAGGAGATATCAGTTTTTTGTATTTATGATCTAGTCCCTGTATTCTGTTTTTACTACAAATGTAATCAAATAGTTTTGTTTTGTTCTGTTTATGTTCCACTTCCTCTGTGTATTGAATTGGAAACTTACATTGCAATTGCACACGATCTTGTTTGTGTGAAAAAAGATGGCTTATTGTGACAAATAAAGAATCACAGGTAGGAATTTTTGAAAGAGTCAAAACCTATTTATTCATCCTCAACCCCATTAGTTTTTAATTTTGTTTCTTAATTTATACAATTCAAAAGTTTTGTTTGTAATGAATCTAATGATGATGATTTTGTAACAATACTAGCCCCACATCACAAAAGTCTTAAGTAAATTTTAATCCCAATAACCTCAACCATAAGAAGATTGTTTAATCGATGATTTCGACATAATTAATCTAAACCGATTACGAAAACAAATACCCTAGAGAACACACACAAAAAAATAAACTCACAACTAAAACAAACCTCTAAAAAGCAAAGAAAAGCTGAAATCCTTTTTCCCCATCAAGCTCCCTTACTTTCTACACAAGAAAACATTCTGACCTTGATCTGAAAAACTGCTCAACCACTATTAGATTGGCTCCTAGTATCGCCGGAATCATCATCGCCACCATCGTCATAGTCATCTTCGTCTTTGTTAGTAGTACCTGTGTTCATATTCCCGTATCCGTGATAGGTCGTTGTGAAATTGTTCATAGCTGGATTGTCGCTGTGGAAAGAAGAAGGCATTTGAGCCATCGGTCTTACTACACCACCACCACCACCGTAGGGTTGTTGTTTCGGCTCCTCTACGGATGCCACCGCTGGAGAAGTAGAATTCACGGTGGTGATGGTGAAAGTAGGAGGTGGTTGGTGTGGTTGTGCTTGTGGAGCAGAAGCCTCCATGATTCGAGGTTTCTTCTTCTGATTTTGTTGTTCTTGATGCATCACGATGAAACTTCCCATTATCACCTGTCATAAATTATAAGACTTTTTAAAGGAATTTTTGCGAAAAATTCCAACCTTTCTATACTCTGAATCTGTATATATGTTGTCTTTATATATAATCAAATTGTGTCACCTGGACAGGACCAGCTGCTATGAGCATACCAGCAAGACCACCACCAATGATTCTGCCATTTGGTCCGGCTAAAGAAATGCTCATACCACCAGACCGACCTTTTGTTCCTCCGTTTTCAGTAGGCATAAAGGAGCCCGATAGCGAAAGTATCTCAAATCGACCCTAACAAAAGCAAAAAAAATTGATTCAAGAAACCCATCAAGGACCAAGAAAATATTTCAGAGTGTTTCAACGTTTATTCAAGGCAATAGCGAAATTTGATTCAAAGTAAAAAAAAAATTGATTCAAGAACCGCCAAGAAAACCATCAAGGACCAAGAAAATGTTTCGGAATATTTCAGAGCGTTTCAACGTTTATTCAAGGCAATAGCGAAATTCGATTCAATGTAAATTGGTTACCTCGTATGTAAGAGTGCCACCTGAAGTGGTAGGTTGACGAAGAGTGACATTAGAGATAGAACCAGTTGCAGAAAGAATGCAGATAGCTCGCGATCCTTGAGAATACGGCATAACCTTCATTGTTACATCCTGATCTCGAAACAAAGACAGACAAGATCCAATATCAAACCTTCGGTTACAACGGCATCATTGAAGAAGAAATATTTTCAACGAAAAAAATGAATCCTCTTTGGGGAATTTATTACCTCACCGGCATTGACAGTAAACTGATGGGTTGTAAAATTTGCACCCACATAGTATGAGAACCCAGGAGGAGGAGGAGGAGCTGCAAGAGATAAAACAGAACAATCATGTAATTAACTAATGCTGAATTAAAAACTCTGATCCTTAAGGTACTAACTCAATGATTCATAACAAAGTTTAAGCTAAGACCATAAGCTACTGAAGATCCATAACAATCAGGGTTTTAAGGGGATGAAAAGGCGGTACCACTTTAGGGTCTAAACTTCCAAGAAACATCTAAATCCCTTTTTATTCACACCAGAGGTACACAGTAATTAAACCAGATTTTAACCACCTAATGAGAAATCTTAAGATCTGCTTAACAATTAACACAACTAGACACACTTATCTTCTAAGATGAAAAAGGAAGAGACAGAGAGATTCTGTCTTTGTTTTAGAATTTTCCTCCTTTTTATTTCTGTTTTGTTTGGTCAGCATCATCAGATTCCCTTTCTCTGTCTCTAACTGGTCTGTTTCTAGCTTCTTCAGACAAAAGGGTACCCAGCAAAATCCAGTTATGTTGGTCCCACTTCCCAACATCTCAAAAATCAACATAAAATCACTCCAAAAATCCACATCAACAGAAAACCCAAAACCCAGATCGGATCAGATCAGATCTCGCTGAAACCGATGCAACGGTTTAAACACACAAAGATTGCAAATTTTTACCTGGGCTGCTTTCATACTCAAACTTGTGAGATTTCTTGACGAATTCAACAGGAGGAGGATGCTGTTGTTGCTGAGCTTTTCCTCGTTTCCAATTAGAATGATGATAATCTCCAGACAATGGAATCGAAGATGAGATTGGAGTTGGAGACAGTGTTGGTCTCGAAGCCCTAGGGTTTAGACTTCCATCTGGAGCGTACTTCCTCGGCCTTCCTCTCTTCTTCTTCGTCGGATCTGACCCTGCGCTGGAGATCGACGACGGCGGCGCTGCTGCGGCTGAGCCAGGAGTCACGGTGGTAGGAGCCGGCTGCGGCGGAGGAGGTGGCGGAGGAGACACGACCGTTGTGGGTCCCACGAATTGGAGGAAGCTAGGGTTTTGCTGAAACTCTGTTCTTGAAGCCAAAGCTTCATCTCCCTTAACTGTGATGACTCCACTTGGACTGATTCCACCTTTCTCCTCCATTGATAAACCACAAATTCCTAAAAATAGAAGGAAAACCAAAATAAACCCAGGAAAATTTTGCTCCTAAATTCACCCAAAAAAAAAATTGAGCTTCAGACGAAACTAAATTGATTTTTTTAGATGTAAGAGAGGAAAAAAAAACTTACAGAGAGGAAGAAGAAGAAGAAGCAAAAGTTTTTTTTTTTTTTCCTTTGTTGAACAGACAAAATTAACTAAGAACAAAACAAAAAGAGATTACAAGTTGGATTAGACACAAAAAGGGAGATGAAATAGCTCAAAAGGATCAAAGATCAAAGCAGAAAATTTTGAAAAAAACAGTTTTTAGATTTGGTTTCTTACTTTTCAGCAATTCTGCAGCTGAAAACCAATACTGTAGCAGAGGAATGCAAGAGCTTTTTTCAATGGAGATTAACCTCAAATCTCACCGGAAAATTAGCAAATAAAATTCCCCCAAAAATTACATGCAAAATCCCCAATTTTTTTCACAAGGGAAAGAAGATAATTTCTCTCTTATGAATTTAGGGTTTTTGCAAAGAAAAAAGGAACCTAAATAAATAAAATTGAAAATTTCAAGGAAAAAGAAATATTATATATAAAAAAAATATCATGTAGACAGTTGTATTATTTAATACGAATATTAAGGATTTAATTAGTTTAAAATCGATATAATAATTACAAAATCAAAGTATTGATTTTGGTTTAGGGAAAGATCCACGTCCGTCTTGGAAATTTAATATATGTAATTAAATAAACGAAACTGCGAAAAAAAAAATTAAAGTGAAATTTGAAAAAGAAAAGGAAAAAAATAAAAAAGAATACCAAACTTCTGACAATCTCCTTTGTCTTTTTCCAGTTATTAATCACTTTTGAAGTAACGTTGACCAAAGAAAATCACTTTGAATATCTAATAAGACCAATTAATTTTCAAAGATAAGCTATAATATTTTTAGATTTATTAGTCATGCAAATTGTAATTAGATTTAGATTAACTACGCGTCAATGTTTACAGATGAAGTTGCTTACAAAATCAACTAAAATTATTTTTAGTTTCATGGAAACATCACTGGGAAAAAATTGACATTGATTTTTGCAGCAAGTACATTGGTCGGTCAAAGTCAAAACTATACTTTCCGCAACACAATCAGTGTATGTACACACTTGGATCTGACGAGTTTTGACAGATTACAAATGATCCAATAATCATTTAGATTCCCAACTTTGTAAGACCCTCTTTCTGAATTAGCGGGTTTTGAGCATTTGAAGAAATTGTTTAACAAAAGTGAAGAGTTAAGTTAGTTTCTCTATGATCTCTTGTTTCTATGGCTGTAAACTGTCGTCTTCTTGTCCTGCAAACCCAAATAAACGCCATTGAAGAAGAAACAATACTTCTAAAGAATCTTGTTGTGTAAGAAAGAAACAATTACCAATTGATAAAGGTGACCTAAAAAGGAGTGTTTTTTTTCAAACCTTTGTTCAATCTTTCAGCCATGGCGTGATAGAGGAGTAATAGATCTTGCTGAGCGAGGCGAACCAGCCCGAGGAGTTTGAGGCGATGATGCGACTTTAAGACTCTTTTTCGCGATTTGAGACTTCGTAGGTGTTCCTTTGTCTAGCTCTGATGTCACTTGACCATGAAGTTTCTTCAGATCCTAAAAACAACCAAAAATCCAACGAGCATTGTATTTTCTTTTGGTGATTCGTGGAACAAGAATGACGTAAAAGAGTTGTAGCTAAATACCCTTTTTCTGCGACGTTCTTGTTCTTTCTCTTCTCTGAGTTCTGTATATTCTTCGAGCATCGAAAGTAGACGATTCTGAATGAAGAAAATCAGATTAAAAGATCAAATGAAGTAGTATGCAAAGACAAAATCAAAGAAGAGATGGTTTTGTTTGAGAGAAGAAGATAAGATCATACACCATCAAAGAGAAACTCAGCTTCTTTCTCTGATTCCCAGACTGTAATCTTGGAAACTAATGCTTCAACCATAGCTAAGAACATTGAAAACATTCAGTCAGATAATACTAACAAAATATACAAATCTGAACATTTCTTTGGGATCATCTATATGGAACCTGGAAGTTTATTAACAAGTGCGCGAGCTTTCTCTGCGCGTTTGAGGATTAAATGGGATCCTTTTCCAGCGTTGTATCGGTTTTCATCCTATACAAGAATCATAAAATTAATCCGTAAACTAAACAAGGTAAAGAAATAAATTGGATCTTTATGAGCAAAAAGAGACAAACCTGATTATACTCTTCAAGCCAACTCTCTTCCTCACAAGCATTCAACCATTTCTCAGCTTTTTCAAGAATCTCTTTTCTGTTTAAAGCTTCCTCTTTCACTTTCCCAGCTCGATACTCGATCTGTTCCAGTATGTTTTCAGGGTTTACATCTCCTGATTCAATGTCTTTGATTACATTCTCCACCGCGACATCTTGATCTTCGAGAACAACGTGTGTTCTTCTGCATATCTCTTCAAGTTCTGACCTCTTCTTTAGAACAAGTTCTTTCATTTTGCTCCACTTCAACTCCTCCAATCGACACAGCTCGGCTTTAACCTTTGAAACATTAAGCAATCCATCGGTGATAAAATTCTCAGAAAGCTTAGAAAATAGCTGATTTCAAGTGGTTGTAAAAGTACCTCTTCAAGCAAATCTATAGAAAGACTATTGGGTTTGGTTATTTCAGAGACAGTAGCAGCTATATTACATGAAACATCCATGAACTTTTGTTGTTCTTCTGCTGGTGTATCCATTAAATTCCAAAACTCAAGCATCGTCGTCACAAGATCTTGAAGCTGCAATCAAGAAAAGGACTTATATACAAAAACAAAGAGCAGAGTTTTAAAGATACTAAAAAGATTTAAAACATTTAACTAACTTCTAGCATTCTTTGTATCTTTGTCTCATGCCATTGTTCTATTGATGAAGCTAACTTGTCAAGTGTTTCATTGCTTATACTTCTTGACCCTTCAGATTCTACTAAACTTGGGTGAATCTTGAGGACAGTTTCTCGGAAATTTAAACCGAGAACCGAACAAAGCGATTCGAGAGTTCTTAGATGATCTTGAATCTGTTTCACCCGGTTTCTCTGAGCCAAAAATACAACAAACAAAAATCAACTTTTTGATCAAGAAATGAAATCAAATTTAAGGTAATTTGTAAATGTTTGTTAAACCTTCTGTTCTTGAAGTGTGTAAAGCTCGCTGTGTAACTCTTCAAGCTTTCTAAGCGATAAATCGGATTCATCAATCGAAAAATCATGAGATGAACAAGCCTCATCAAATGATTCTCCATTAATCTCATCTCTTACACATCTTATATCTTCAATTACTTGAATAAACTGATTCTTCCTCTCTGATTTTCTTTTTTCCATTTCTTCAAGTTTCTGAAGAATCTTTTCAAACTCTTCTTTCAAACTTCTCCCACTTTGATCAGATTGATGTTGTCTTCCAAGAATTGGTGGCTCTTCCATTACAGAACATATAGCAATAACTCTTGCTTCTGAATCAGCAATCTCTTGTCTTAATCGAATCCTCTCTTCTTTTGCCTTCTCGGTTTTTCGATTGTAGACTTCTTTACATTCGTCTTCGATCTCAATCAAAATCTTCTCTCTTTCTGTTTCAATTTCTCCAACCTCGTCCCATATAATCTGCCTCAGAAACAGAATCACATCAATTTGAAACGGTTTTCGTATTTAAAAAAAACAAAACAAAACAAAACATTTCTTGGAGTTGAAGCAATCACACACCTCAAGTTCTTGTAAAAGAGATGCACAAGTTGAAATTTGAGTTTTGGACATTATTATCTCCAAACTCTGCAAAAATATATTGTTACAAACAAAACCAATTTACATTCAAAATTCTTCTACATTCATTATCTTATTCTTTTCTTTTTTTGTTAAAAAGGTTTTTGTCATTCATGATCTTATTCAGTCCCCATAAAAATTTGTTGTTGTTGTTTTTTTTTGTCTCCGGTTATTTTCTCATAAGGATATCAAATTCTGAAAATTTCAATTTTTTCGGAAAAACATGAATCTGAAATTTAAGGGCAAGAATCATTTTTAATTGCTGAAATCGAAAAACATAATTTCTATCGATTTTTTTCCAGGAAAATGGAGGGAGGCTTTACCTGGATTGAACAACGCAGCCGTTGCTTTTTTTTCCTAGAAATTTTTTCGGATAAAAATTAGGAAACAAAAAAGTTTATTTAGTCAAAAAAAAAATTACAGGTAAAGTCGTCAAAGGAGAAAAGAAAAAAAAAAGTAATACAGGCAAGAGAACGCTTCTTTCGTATATTTGTTTTCTTCCTCTTAAATCTTTTGATTTCCCAATTTTCACCCCTATAATATTTTCTTCTTTTTTCACTTCTGACTTTAATTTTTTTTTTTGCTTTAGTGTCTATTTTGTTCAATATATACATATATTCTTTAATTTTTACGACGATAGATTTTCTCATTTTAAAAACAAAAAAATCAACATTATAGTGGAATAATGAAAAATCTTTGCCAAAACTCAAGAATCCAAGGAATATCTATGTACACTTATATATTCTAATTAATATACATTTTTTATATTAACCAAAAAAACAAATATACACTTCTTTAATCTATTGATAGAACAAAAGACAAAAAACAGTTGGATAAAAAAAAGTCATTGAAAAAAAATTGGTGTTAAGTTTAAAACACTAAAACTTGGTGTCTATTTTGTTTATCTTCAAAACTAAAGAACCAAAATGAAAATACAAAAACAATTATGAGCTGTAAGCATTGATCAACCGTCGTCTCACATCCGCGCCAACTGAAATCAAAGACCGTTGCATTCTCTCTCTCTCTCTCTCTCCTTCTCCATCTCCAATCTCTCCTAATTTTCTGGAGAAATTTTCCTGGAAAATTGATTCGAGGAGGAGAGGGGAAGAGAGAGAGAGAGAGAACATCTCCGATTCGATTGGATGCAAAACTCTCCCAGTCGAATCCGTCGTCTCAGATCGGAATTCTCGAGGATTGTTTTTTTCCGGCTTTAAAAATGGTTCAGGAATCAGCAACGGGTTTAACCGGAGAAGACTTTTCGTTTGAAGAATTCGACATTGATTTCGAATTCGATGCACCTCGGTTTTACGATTTCTCTAGACCAGAGCTTGATTCCGAGACCGAAGAAATCGAAATCTGGTTCGAATCAGCTGGAAACTATCCTCCTTCACGTAAGACACACGCAAATTGGGCAGAGATTTTGTCTATTTTTTCTGTCGAAGATTTATGCTTTTTTTTGTTGTTGTTGTCTGATTATCTCAGCTTTTAGCCCAAAGTTTAATTGGAAATTTGAGCCTCTTAAGCAAATTACAAGCACCAGCTCTGAATCTAAGCCTGTCGAGATCTCAAACCTTATAATCGAATCCTCGGATACCGGTCTGAAACGCAAAGATAAATACAATGGTAATGAATTATGATTTCTCTTTGGTTTCTTCCATTATGCATTTCTGAGATTTTTAGTTTATTTCTTGTTGTTAGGTTTCATATATTATAACCAAACGGTTAAAGATGTCTCCAAGACAAAACCCAAATCTAAAACAACCAAACCAAGTAGCTCTACTTTGACAAGACCTACGGCTTCTTTGCTTGCAAGGCAGAACAAACCATTAGAAGACATTTACTCTCTTCAACTTCTTACAAGGTAAAACCAATGAGGAAGCCATTAATGTGAGTTTTGCTTTTGTGTGTGGCTTCAACAAATGGTTTTTTTCATGTTTCAGATGTCAGAGATCATTAGGAAGTTTTGGTGATAACTTATCTCCGATCATAGTCTCTAAGTTACAAAACCAAGACACCAAAAGGCAAAAACAGGAAGCTAAGGTGTGTTACATTTTATATATCTCTTATGGATTTTGAGTTTGCTAGTGCTAGGAATCTTTTAGGATCAATGAAATCTGTTTATGTTTCAAGGTGGCTCATGTTAACTCCAACAGAAGATCCAAACTCACTGTTCCAAAGGAACCAAATCTCAGAACAGCAGAAAGATCTGAAAGACACAGGTATTCATAATTTTTGCTTGTCAATAAGACTTGTGTTTTTGGCTTTCCTTATTCCCAAAACGCTTTTTCTCTGGAGAGTTTTCAGGTCTAAAGTCAACTCAGAAACCGAGCGGAATGCGAAATCAAGGATTAATTCATCTAAAAGAAACACAACCAACAAAAATGTACTTTATCCTCTTTTGTGTTCCAATCTCAGTTTCTTCATTGCCACATTCTCAAGATGCTTATGTTTTGGATTCCTTGCAGACTAATCTTGAACCTTCTTCAACATCTTTGCCTAAAACCAATACGCCGCGCTCCCAAGATTTTCAGGTATGACTAAATCTTCCAACATCCACAAGTCTTCAACTAACAGAAGTTTCTGAATTAGGTGTTTCGTTTAAGAACATCACTGAGAGCAAAGGAACGGTCTTCAAATGCAAGTCTCAAAACCATCTTTCAAATGTTCTCTTTTCCGATTTCTCGCTTCTTCGCCTCTATGTTCACCCATTACTTAAATGATGTTTCCTATTGCAGGCTAAAATCGATGTCACACAAGAGAATGAAGCTACTAACTTCAAAACGTTAGTGCATAGCTTTGAAATCCCCATGAATCTACCTTTCTCGTAAAGTCTAGTTTAGCCGCTAAAGCCGAGGTTTCCTGAAACGTTCTCATTCACATCTTCTGCAGGGTAAAGCCCGTTGATTCCTCAAAGAGTAGGATAATCAAAGAAAAACACAACAGAAAGATAAATTGCCAAGTGTATGAATCTAAAATTTGCCGTCTCGACTCACAGGTAATAACAATGCAGCTAAAGTTCCCATTGTATACATAATGAGCAACTCCAAAATCTTCCTTTTCTTGACAGAGATCAAGCGAAGAAGAACTCGGTGAAGCGACCACAATCAAATATGGAAATCAGAGCTCCTGCAGGACAGGCATGAAACCATTTCTTGACATTAACAGGTAACTACAAATCAATCTTACTTTAATCTGTTCAAATTTCCAATAGCTCAAAACAAGAATAGGCCATAATAGATATCAGACACCATTGATGATTAAATCTGAACAGGAGCTTGGATTTATGCCGGAATTTCGACACACAGGAAGTTGCAGGGAACCTAATCATTGCTTAATCTTCACCTTGAAGATGTTCTTTTTTTGCCATCTCCTTAAAGATTTTCTTATCATGTTCATACATATACACACGCATTCCTATGTCTATATATATATAAACGTGTATACTTGTTTAGATATATGCATAGAGAAAGAGATTTCATTAATTTTTTGTTGTGGGGACATCATATATATAAGCCATTAAAAACAGAAGATTAGAAACTTTAACAAACTCGTGAACATGTTCTTGAGAGAAAACAAACATTAACTTCACATATCCTTTTTTTTTTCATATAACCTTTGTTCTTGTCTTTAAATGCTTCCCATACCAAAAGCATACCTTTTTTTTCCTTACCCAAAATGCCCCTTGTACTACCCTAAATTTACTGTAAAACCATCCCTTCCTTCTAATCAGCAACACCATCTTCCCCTTGGGACACAAGAACCAAACAAAACCCTAGAAGAAGCTCTTTAAAGCCGAAATCTCATAAGCTACTTTTCGAGATAGCTTCACGGAACTGAACAACCCATTGTGATGCTTCTTCCTCGCGATTCTTAACTTCACTCCTCTCTTGCTGCTGCTTCTGGTGGTCCTTAACTCCATAGTCTATAGGCTTTTTTGTTGATGGATCAGGAGAAGAAGCTGCCTTCTTCGCCACTTGCAGAGATGGAACAAGAGAGAGCAGGACCCTAGAGACTTCAAGCATTGTGGGTCTCTCTAAAGGGTTTCGCTTTGTGCATAAGAGAGCTAGCTTAAATGTCTTCTTGATATGTCCCAAGTCCATACAAGTCACAGTAACCTCTGGATCAACTGCTTCCATCACAGTATTATCATCAGCCTTTGACAATATCTGCAACAAAGAAAACAAATTTAACTCTTTTAGACGTACAAGATCATATAAAACTATATCTATCTTCCAAGTGTTTCATGATTCATATACCAGTTGATGCAAGTTAGCTTCGTTATCCACTGCTTTCTTCCCGGTAAGAAGCTCAAGAAGGACAATCCCGAAACTGTAGATATCAGATTTCTCATTGAGACGTGAAGTACGAGCATACTCTGGGTCTATATAACCAATAGTCCCCAAAACATAAGTCGAAGCATGAGTTTTACTGGCTGGTATGATCTTAGCAATCCCAAAATCCGATAAATGCGCTTCGAAATTCTCATCAAGAAGTATATTCGAGGACTTGATGTCACGGTGAATGATTCGAGGAGTACAATCATGGTGAAGATAGGCGAGTCCTTGCGCAGCTCCAACCGCTATCTTCAGCCTCGTCTCCCAATCAAGCTTCACTTTCTTCAATGGCCCTACTTTTAAGAAAATAAAAAATCAAAACTTCTTGTTAGATTTCATCTGCAAATCATTCTTTCACAAATTGAACCAAAAAGGTTTTTAAAACTAACCATGAAGAAGGTCCCAAAGAGATCCATTTTCCATGTAATCATAGAAAAGTAGGTTGCCAATAGGAGACAAAGCGTATCCATGCAAGCTGACTATGTTTCTGTGTCTGATGCTCCCTATGGTTTCGAGTTCTGTCTCAAACTCGCGCAAGTTGTGCGGATATTGATTGTAGAGTCGCTTAATGGCAATAGGTCGGGAAGTTTTCAAAGTGCATTTGTATACCGTGCTAGAAGCACCATATCCAATTATGAACTTTTCGCTAAAGTTGTCAGTTACTCTCATCATATCATCCAATGTGTAAATCGCCATGTCCATGTGCAGAATCACAAGCTTGGTTGAGTCTGAGAAACGGATCAGAGTGGTATTAACATCTAATGAACAGAAGACCGGTTAAGAAAAACTATGAAGCCATCATCAGTACCTTCGGATTGTTTTGAGGAGGAGCCTTTTACGATTTTCTTCTGCTGCTTAGATTTGTAAACCGCGATGAGTATCATACATAGGAGAGTGATAAAACCGAGAACAATGCAGATCACAACAGCTTTGGAGAATACTACAAAGAACAAGACAAGAAAGCCGAGTAAGTCCAAATAATCAAAAAAGAACATCTGTTGAAGACATGCGCAGAGGATAAATCTAGTTGATACCTCGGGATTTAGGCAAAAAAGGACCACAAATAGATCCAACCCAATTTCCACAAAGATATGGATTCCCGACGAAACTATACGAAGAAAGTGAATCAGTTTGACATCAAAAGATTATTCGTATTGATCACAATGACAGACTAGTGAGAGTAGCTTCATACCTGGCTGGAGCAAAACGTGAGAAGTTTTTCATTGCTGGGATTATCCCGGATAGATTGTTGAAGGAGACATTCCTTTAGAAGAGAAATGTTGGATTATTAAATCTTCATAAAGACATCTGTAAGTGGACATCTCTAACAAGATAACTTACAGATTGACAAGAGTGAAGCAATTTGTAAGCTGATCCGGAATCTTCCCATGAAGCTTGTTGTTATTCAATATTCTGCACGAATTCGTAACGATCTATATTGCTTCTCAATATATAATGCAAACTGCAAAGGATATAAGATCATATGGTTAACTTACAACGAGTTTAAATTCTGCAACTGGCCGAGTTCAGTGGAAATAACTCCGGAGAGCAGATTGAAGGATAAATCACTGCAGGAAAAACAGAGACGTCAGGTAAAAAAATATGGTTTTGAAGTTTGACTAAATCAAAAGGAAGCGACTTTTGAGCCTTACATCATCTGAATGCTTCGAAGGTTCCCAAACTCTGCAGGCAATTGTCCACTGAGATGATTTTGGCTAAGATTTCTGTTCAATTAAGCAATGACTGCAAGTTAATAAAAACGAGACCTTAATGCAAAACCTCATAAGTTTGGGGTTAAAAACTTACAATATGAGAAGGTGTTCTAGATCACCAAGGGTTAATGGTATAGAACCTGAGAAATTATTGCCAGACAGATCTCTGGAAACAAAAATGTACGATTAGTTGGTGCAAATCCAAACAAAAACACATAAAACAAAGGATGTATAATGAAGTTGAGAAGACATACAGTTTGTCAAGATTGATTATATGTCCAAGCTCAGCTGGTATTTTGCCCTTGAAATTGTTTGATGAAAGATTTCTGCATTGACAAGACTAACGGTCACTAAAATGTTTAGAGAGATGTAATGTTACTACTACATTTAATTGAATGAAACTCACAGATAAGTCAAGCTCCCGAGATTGCGGAAAGCCAATGGTATAGATCCACTCAATAGGTTCCCATGAACATTGCTGGAAGCAAGTAAAGCCGAATTAAGGATGTGAAGAAGTAGAAGAGGCAAGCATGAAATAAAAAAGATTCATCTGATAGCTTACAATTGATTCAAGGCTGCACATGAACTAATGTTAGATGGTATTGGCCCTACCAAACGGTTGTTGGCAAGATTCCTTTCATGTTGCAAAAAAAGGATCAATCGAAAAAAGGATTTAATTTAACGATTCAACAAGTAAAGTGAAATACTTTTCAAGAAACAAAAAATGAAAACTCACAGTTCAAACAATTGCTCCAGCTTCCCAAGCTCAGGTGGGATAGTTCCAACCAGTTTATTGTCGTTTAGTTGCCTGCAAAATCGGAAAAAGAAATCCGAAAAATAAGTATATGAAAAGCAAAAGCTATGTAAACAGATTTGAAGTTTGAATCAAGCTTACAAATAGCTGAGCCGTGACATATTCCCAAGCTCAGATGGGATGGGACCAGTGAGCATGTTGCCATGGAGATACCTATTCCGACAAAAACATGTATTTATATGAAATATATGCCAAGAGCTTAAAAAATGAAGCATATTATGGTTTGAACAAAGGAGACTCACAACTTTCCGGTAAATGAGAGATTGCCAAGTATCGGTGGGATAGGACCGACAAGCTCATTGTCACTCAAATCCCTGAATTTGAATAGGTTTCACAAAGTCAGATTAGCCGAAAACTCGATATAAAACTTGGGTGTTACTAAAAACTAACTGAACTTACAAAACAGCAAGAGCCTGCATTAGACCAATAACTTCCGGAATTCTACCAGTCAATCTGTTTCCTTGTAGTGACCTTCAAGAAAAAATAATACACCTTCAATAACCGCATGATTACATTCATCGATCATACAAAGGTTATAAAGAATCTCAATACTCACAGAGTCGCGACTTGGAGAAAGCCGATATTGTAAGGAATCTCACCAGTTATCTGATTATAAGATATGTCCCTGTAAAATCAAAAGACGTGAGTCTACAACACAGTTCAACGCTGGAAATCAGATATTTTTAATAAGAAGAAGGCACATACAGGATTTCAAAGCTTGTGCAATTTCCAATGCTATCCGGGATAGTTCCAGTTAGATTATTGCCTCTCACATCACTTTAATCAACAAAACACAAGTTAAAACTCAGACTTACACAAATCAAAAAAGGACCAAGTGCTATACAAGACTCAAAAGATGGCAAGAGTCTCGGATCCACTTACAAGTACCACAAACCGGTTAGCTGACACATATCAGAAGACAACGTTCCAGTCAACAAATTCCCGCGTAATCCGCTGCAGAGAGAATGCGTTAGAAGGAGAAGAAACAAAAAAAACTCCGCTTATGGTGTAAAGAGGTTGGAGAAAATGGTTGGGATGAACTTACAGGTACTGTAAAACTTCATTCCAATAAAGTATCCTCGGTATCTCACCTGTTAGATGGTTCCCTGCAAGATCACTGCAACATTATGATTAGAACAAAACAAAAATATATGTTTACAATCAATTGCCAAATAAATGATGTAACTACAGAACTCACAGTCTCTTAAGGTTTGGAATCTGAGTCAAGGTTGCTGGTATTGGGCCTGCGAGCTGATTGTTCTTTAGGTTCCTGATATATCCACAAGTTGAAAGGTTCACAAAAACCAACTAAAAAACAAAACAAGAAGACAAAAATAAAACTTAAGAACAAAAAAATGTTAAAGAGTGTAACACATACAGAGTGTCCAGCTGCTTGAGTTTAGAGATTGAGAAGGGTATGTCTCCATATAACAGATTATCAGAGAAATCCCTGTACACAAGAGAATATTGGAACTCAATTCCAAAACTTGAAAATTGAAAACTCTAAAAGTATAAGACTTACAAGAAAACAAGAGAAGCACAGTTTCCAATCTCATCTGGAATTTGACCAGCCAATTCATTTCCTTGCAAGTCTCTGCATTTGGGATAAAGAAGCCTTTCATAAAAACGTATCTACCACTTTACAAACATGCAAATCCACATAGAAAAAACACAATTACATTGATTGCAAATTCCGTAGATCTCCAACAGATGGAGATATCTCCCCTCCAAGATTAAGATTGGACAGATTCCTTCAAAAGCAAAGAAGAAAATGACAGAAAGTTACAAGACCTGAAAAGAGAAGAGACATTCGAATTATTAACTCAAAATCTAGATTCTTACAGAGAGACAACGGAGAAGCTAACGTTGTCGCAGAAGACACCTCGCCAAGAACAGAAGTCATTGTTGTGAACATCGTCCCAATCCAAAAGCATATTCACTAAGTTACTGAAAGACCCTTTTATCGCCATCAAAGCTTTCCCTGCGGATTATTAAAAACGTTTGAAACGCGAAAGATCAGTCAAATAGTTAAATATACATAAACAATTAAATAAACCCAAACTATAAAATTTCTTTAAATTGGAAAGCTTTATTCTCTCCATAACCCAAACTAGGGATTTGTAAGCTTCGTTTATTTTTTATTTTCTCGGGAAACAGAGACAGCTTGGAAAAAAATACAATTTTTCCAGGGTTATGTAACAAAGCATTCTCCTGTTTACTAATCATGATCAAATTTCTTGGGAAAAGAGAGAAAAGATTGAGTTTTTATATGCATTTGATGAAGAACAGGCCAGAGCTGAGTATTGGGTATGAAAAAAGCTTTCAACTTTAACTCTTTTTCTCGGGGAAACCAAATGTTTGATACAGCTTCTTCTCAGTGACTAAAGAGAGTTTTGAAAACCGAAGATTTGAGTGTTTGGTAAACTTCTAACACAGACCATTTCTTATTCCAGTTTTTCAGAAAAATCAAAACAATGGCTTAAACCCTAATTTTCTGAGCAGCCAAACCATAAAAAAGAGAGCTTTTAGAAAAATATGACCCCAAAAAAATCAAAATTTAAACAAAGATCAGAGAAAGAGACAAAACAAAGAGTTAAGAAACCTTCGTTGTTCAAAGGAGAAGCAACACCAAGAAGCATAAAAACCACCATTGCTAAACATAAACACATTCGCTGCATCTTCTTCTTCATCTTATCCCTTCTTCGACGCTTTTTTTTTTCTTTTTCCTTTCTAAGGTAATAAACCAAAAGCTCGTTGAAGTTTTCTAGTTAGAAACCGAAAGAGAAAACCTTAAGCAGACGAAACAAGAACAAAAAAACGAAACTGCAGGCTCCTTCTGCCATTGTTGGAGAGAGATAAGGGAACCAGCACAGGAGATTAGCGTGAACTGCAAGAAATGCAGAGCCAGAGATGTTAAAGAAGAGAGAGATAGAGAGTGAAATAATGTACAGTCTCATATAACTAGAGAGCTGAGCCCATGAGAGAGAAACTAAGACCACGACAAATATGTCAGAGTGAGAGAGAGTATATATGTAACATATACATATATCACATTATATGCGTAATAAACTCTGATCAAACATTAAAACTTTGATAATAATGTCACGTTGAAAATATTAGCCACTTCAAATTAGTGTACATATATATATATATATATATATATATATATATATAACATTGATGCATTAACGTTTGTGGGTAACGGAGAAGTTAACGGCGTTAGGAATATAGGAAGTTTGATTAGACGGCGAAAAGACCCGCCGTCTGTTGTAGACGCCGTTTTCCAATGCAGGGAAGAGAGAGAAAAACGAACATTCTACTGTGGAAAATCAGGTTGACGCGTGTCTGATCGAACGGTGGATAATTCGCGTGCACGGTTAGTAGAATGGGACGCGATGTAGAGAAACTGGACTATGCTTTTCCTTGTGAAAGTTAGTTAATGCTTTGATAGTGATTGGGAAACCGGTTGGACCGGTTTGGGTTTTGTGGTAATCGTATTTCTCGACCGTTCGTTTTTTTAGCGAATAGGATTAAAAAAAAATCGTATTGATGTGATTTTTTTGCTATTGTATGGAGACCATGTCACATGTTGGTTTTTTATGGATTGATTTCACAGTAAAAGTTGTACGATTGAGACGAACAAATTTGGTGGAATTGTACCTTTACGATAAATACAAATAAAATAAAATATATGGAAATGAATGTCGAAAATAAACCTTATGCCATCGATTAAACAGAAGTCCAAAAGTAAAAATAGTTTATGGTTAGTGTTGTGTTATATGGAAATGTATTGGAAAATAGTTTAGTATGTATAAGGATTGGTCTTCGTTTAGATTAAATTGGTCCGACCGTATCTTTTTCTTACACTGGTTTGGATCTTTAGGCCACAGTCCCTTTTCTTGCACAGTCGTACTACACTGTCTAAACCACCCTATCGGTCAAACTTTTGAATTCTTTTAATATATTTAAAAACTATATATATTTTCATCATTTTTGAAACAATATATATGAAAACTAAAATACACAAAATTTAAATTGTTATTTATGTATAAAAAAAAGTTGGTATTTACAAAATGGGTTTGATGTTGATTAACGTCATCTCGCGATTATACCTCCTTTGACCTCGCTGTATTATCAGGTCTAGGCTTTCTAGCAGATTCATCTATTTTTATTGTTGTGGAACTTTTCTTTGTAATTTTAAATGCTTAAAAACTATTTTAGAATAGTAACAAAACCAAGGAAAAAACAATGCAAGTGATAATGCTAATTATATTATGATGAAAAACATCGCAACTCTTAGTCCCGTACGTATTTTAATTTTTCAACGTTCTTCTGTTTCTAGCTAATTAATGTGTTTACTCGTATGTGAATTTTTTTTCTTCCACAAATGCAATATTTTCGTTTTACCAATTAAAAATAATAATTGATTGTATTGTAAGGATTAATTGCACTGTATAGAGACTCGTTAGAATGTTCACCACAGAGTAATAACCAATAAAATCTTCATTCTAATTTGATTCGATCTAATAAATGTTGGAGAAAATTTGTATCCAAACACCAAGAATTGATAAATGAACAAAAGTTTAACCAAAAACAAATAAATAAATAATAGAAGACTGGTGTCGTAGGTTCGGCTATAGGCGTCTCTAGTTGATCTAGGCTCTAAAGATGCATGGGATCAGCTATGGCCTATGTAAGAAGACCACACTTTTAGTGTACATAGCAAATTTTAATCTGTTATAATTTATTCATCTTATTAATTTCTTGCTAGTGTACATCTGCTTTTTTACTTCACAAGTTGTAAGAAAAAAACGAGTTTATATTTTCATAAAGTTCGTAGGCTTCCGCTGCGTATATAAATGTGGCATACCTCTATAGCGTGGGCATACCTTGTTGATGTTATAAACATTTTAAGCAATTATTTTCTACTTTAATAAAAGAGGTAGCTGACAAACTAAAAGGTAAAATTGGTTCACATTCCACTTTAAAAAAGAGCATAATTTTTTAAAAAATTGCAAATCAAAGACTGAGAGTAAGAGATACTAAAATTATTCAAAAAAAATTCATTAATTGGTTTCTTTCTTGAAATTATCAATACAATAAAAAGAATATGGCTGCATCTTCATAAATCACAAGTAGTTACGCGTCAATAGTCTGACGAAAAAGGATTTGCTGAAGACATTTTATTTCATCAAAACAAATTAAATACGAAAGAAAAATAATGAGAATAAAAAAGATTGTTATAGTCTTATTATAGAGAGATCTATAAACAGAAGCCTACGATGAGAAGCCAATGGGAGAAGAGAATAGTGGACACGTGTCAATATGTGACACGCTAAGACATGTATGCCTCATCAGTAAAAAGCTGTGACAAAAGCTGAGACGATGGTTGTCGCAGTAACTAGTAACTGATTTGGGCTTGGCTTGCATCCCTGGGGGAGCTTACGGTGGGCAATGCACCATCCGATCCCAGCCGTTGAAACTAGTTTTTATTTTTATTTTTGGTCGTCAATTTGATTTTTATATTGAAAAGTCTAATCAGCCCATTACAAAGAGATGAATTCAAAGCCCGGAAGAACCGAAGCCCAATACAACCCAAATAAAGCCCAAACGTTAAGTCAGATTAGAGATGACGATAATTGAAAATTAAACACGTGGACCCAACAAAGCCGGAAGAGTAAACATCCGTCAAAGCGGAAAATATATTACAGCAAAATATCCGGTTTCGCCGGAAAAGTATGCTTCATTAGTAATTTTTTTTTTTTTTTTTTTTTTGGTTTGGTTTGATTTTGAAATACGAACCATTCTTTCCATAATGATAGGGAAGTTGTAAGATTTGGGAATGTTTTAATGCGTAGTTGACTTATATGATTTCAAAATTTATAGAATTTTGATTCTATAGATTATAGAACCTAATTGGATAAATTTGATTGGTGCCTATTTCTTACCAACTACGTGTTAAACATTCCCATATCTTACAACTTCCTATTTTAAGAAATGGTTCGTATTCCAATTATTCTATTAAGTCCACTCAATAAACCTTGCAAATTGATAAGTTCCTCTCCATCTCATCAACCATGTGAATCAGGCCCAATACTTATAACAAATGGACTTGTTGAAATATGAACATTGTATTTATGGCCCATTGGACTCTTTATCATGTCTCCACGCAAGCCATTTTTAGTAGAATATTTTATTGCCGGGTTGTAGAAAGAAAAAACATTGTTATTTATATTGTTTTATCTATTTCAGGTTTTTCTTGTAATAACGTTTTCTCATCAAAATGTAGAAAAATAATAACTGAAAACACACAGACCATAGTTTAAATGACCAAAATAACATACTTGCATTGTTTGTATACGGCAAAATCGAATCCGAACCTATAACGAATTTATCATTTCTTATTTGAATACTATTGTGATACCACATGCGGTTTATCATTTCTTAATTTCGGGTGTTTAAACTATGAAATGTACATTTTTCTAGTACATTATTAGCTGCTTTTCTCTTCTCGTAGTGCTTCACCACTGTCCTTAGTACAAGAGTAATCATTAAGGTTTTGTAACTTTTCCATCAAAGTAATCCACTTTTTTTTAACACTTTACGGTTGCTAAGCACTTTTTGGCGACTTAACAATTATTGGTTTACATTAGCACTTCAGACTAATGAATAAGTAACTATCCCACTAGATAATTAGAGATTGCGTGTGTCTGTTTACCAAGCCATGAATAAATTCGTCCAACCGTCTCTAAATTTGATCAACGCGTTTACTTACGCCGACACTTCCATGGCAGATCAATATTTTATCCTAATTTGTTTTTTTGTCAACTTGTCATAATTTGTGTTTCCATGCGACTTCGTTATTATACGCATTTTTGTGGTCTATGTTATGCGCACTTAGCTACATTACACATGTTATAATGTTTAATTCTTATACGTACTTGTTTGTATATATTACTATATTTACACGTATCGTCTATATATTAAAAGAAGAAGGAGATCAAAATTGCTGAATGTCAACATCATAATTTTTTTCAGTTTTTTTATTTTTTATTTAATTAATTAAACTCTTAGCACTATCATAATTACCAAACAATTACTTTTCAAAACATCACTAATTCCGTAATAAACTTATCTACATTTCCAAACAAATAATATATTTAATAATTTACTAATTATTTACCGTCGGTTTATATTTATACCTATATATACCAATTTCTAATATAAACATACGACTATTATCCAAATAATTTTTATTTAACCTATATTGATAGACTATAAACCCAAAATTTATCATTACATTCAGTATTTTTAAATTTTTTATTTAACATTAATGGTATTTCATTTATTTGAAAAATATACATTATATATTGAATGATATAATGAAATTATTAACAAATTAAAAATAATATGATTAGTAAAAATATTTTACAAATATACCCAAATCAATATTGATAAAAATATTACAAAATTTTACAAACATATTTAATATACTAAAAAAATTTATATATAAAAAAAAATATTTTAATTCCATGCATAACACGGATGGTAATCTAGTCGATATTAATATTATTCGTTTTTTTATTTTTTAATAATGTTGAATTGCTTTTTTTCGACAGCGAATTGAATTGCTTTCCATTGAGCTAACTATCTAGTTTTTTTGCAGACACTATAATAATATCAATTATTTATGGATTGACGAACGGTTAGTGTCATCTTCATGTGTACTGTTTAGAATCTTTAAATTTCTAGCATTAAGTGTCTCTTACACGCACGAGAGTCTATCACGCCGGTCCTTATTCTTAAGCTATGCACCAATCTCGATTCTCAATTTGCGAGTTGTTATGAGTCCTAATCGTATTGTTACTTTATGCTAAGTGATCTAAGCTCGTCCGGTTCGGGGTAATTATAACTTTTTTTTTTTTATAACTTTGTTTTCTTTTCTTTGTAACTTTGTTTTCTTAGTTGGATCCATGTATGTTGGCCATACTATTTCTAATATTGGTCAGGGATTAATTTCGTTTTTTTACTAGCCCAAAATGGTTATTGTTTATTAATCGTGTTGCTTATTTTAGTGTACGCTGTGAAAAAAACAAGTTTATATAATATGCTATTTGCTGATATATACGCAAATCTACTGACCTAGTGTACATTGTATAACGTTACATTATTATTTTTTTGTTTTCTTTTCTTGATTACTACGTACCACGATCGATCCTTCTTAGCTCGATTATTTACTTTAATAGTTTTTACTTTCGTGAAAGCTTGACCGACAAATATTAAAATAAATTATTAGACTTTGACCCATAAAATAAACGCTACTCGTGATTTGTTAATTATTACCCTAACAAACTCTTCGATTTATTTATTTGAAATTTAAAGTTTATGTTGTTAAAGAAAAAACAAACAAACGATTTATATGTTTTTTCAATAGAGATAGGCCAATACTAAACCGAACCAAGTTGAGTTCAATATGTGGTAGGATTGACTAACCGAACCAAAATCACATCCCATTATATCCGGTTTACTTCGGTTTAGATATACATGCATTCAAATCGAAGTAATTAGAAATAAATAATGTCATCAATAAAACAAAATTTGTCGGCAAAACTTTGGAGTATGTAACACGTCATGCGGCATAACTCGTGGATTAAAGAGGCATGGCCACAAAACCTCTCACATGACGCCTTAGTTTTAATTCTTTCAACATCGACACAGTTCACTCGAATCTGTCAACTACACGTAAACGTCACCGTTTCGGTGCATCCCCCCCTCCCCGGTTTTGTAGCCCGTTACATATTTCTGACCCTTGATTTTGCCACGTGTCTCATATGCACTGTCTTCTTCTTAGTAACGTTTTTATTTCGTGTAGCTTTCCTAATCCCTATGATCAATTACTAAATTTAAACCTTTGTTTCATAAATAGAATCTATTACACCAAAATACGATGATTTCTTAGTCTCTTATTTCTTTCTTAATTAGAAGATTACACTAGTATTAAATTTATTTCCCAGATATTGAAATCGTAATTGAGAGGCAAATAACAAGTTAGTTTCTGACACAAACTCTGATAAAAAAAACAATCTAGAATAATAGTTTCTGTTTCTACAATGACACGTTCACTGAGGACCAAGTGTTCACTATTCACCGGCTCCTGTGGTCTTCCCTTGTCGGTTGCCGGCACAGACGGTCAATGACACCGGCACGTGTCCATTTCTTTCCACTCCGTAATGTCTCCAACGCCTTGAAGAAAATTAAAACTTTCATTGTACTAATCAGGACCCTTGTATTCTAAAACTTTCGGTATTTCTCACAAAGTTTTAATTTGTTCTATTTAGACCCAATCTACCAATGAAATTTGACCTATTTATGCCTTCAATTCTCACCAAAATCACGAAGGCTAATACATATAGATAAATATATTCATCATTTAATATATTAATTTATCATTCTGTTACTTATTTAGGGAGGGTTTCCAAAAATCGAATAAGGTTTAAGGGGGAAATAGTGAACCATTATATAGTTTGGGTCATTGGTGTAACAGAAAAATAATTAAATATACGTTCCAATTTGATTACCAAAAAAAAAAAAAAAAGAAACAGAATCTCCCCGTTTCTCGAGCACTTTTAAGTCTCTCTCCGAGAGAGTTAGCTTTACGCCATTAACGAGAACCACACAAGAACTACTACCAAAAGCCACCGCATAAATCATCTTTCTTTTTCCCCGGAGATTTTAGCTCCGTCGTCGTCGTAACGGACCCAATATTTCCGGCGACGGAATCTCTCAACATCCTCCCGCTAAAATTATAAACTATGCTTCCTGTCTCAAATCCTTCGAGCCCTGAACGTCTCCTCAAGAAATCGAGAACACCAGACACAACCACCATTGATCGGAAAAACTCCTTCAACTCGTTAAACTCGGTCAGAAACTCGGCCGTGAACCGCTCTTCATACATCTCAGCTTCACATAGCCACTGTACATGGCTAATCCTCTCTCTCCTCTCTCTCCAACTCATCCTCTTCCTCACTCTCCGATCCATCCCTTTCCCTCACCGTCGCTCTCCTGAAAACTTCCCTTCTCCCGCCGCCGTCTCCACCGCCGTCTCCCCTCTCTCAACCCGAATCCAACCCCAAGTACCCGCCGACTCGGGGGGATGCGATTCGGGTCGGGTCTTCGTCTACGACATGCCAAAGATCTTCAACGAAGTGATTTTACAAGAGTGCGACAATCTCAATCCATGGAGCTCTCGCTGCGACGCTCTCTCCAACGACGGATTCGGCAAAGAAGCGACGTCGTTGAAAGGCGTGATCCCTGAAAATCTGGTTTCTTCATGGTTTTGGACTGATCAATTCGTCTCCGAAGTTATTTTCCATAACCGGATTCTTAATCACCGGTGCCGGACTTCCGATCCGGAATCAGCTACGGCGTTTTACATCCCTTTCTACGCTGGACTCGCCGTCGGTCAATATCTATGGTCAAATTACGCAGCGGCTGATCGTGACCGTCACTGTAAATTGATGATCGAGTGGGTCCGAGATCAACCTTATTGGAACAAATCCAACGGTTGGGATCATTTCATTACCATGGGTCGTATCACATGGGATTTTCGCCGGTCTAAAGACGAGGATTGGGGATCTAACTGTATCTACATTCCCGGGATGCGTAACATCACGCGCCTCCTTATAGAGCGAAACTCTTGGGACCATTTTGACGTCGGTGTACCTTACCCCACCGGATTCCACCCTCGATCAGACTCCGACGTCGTCAATTGGCAGGATTTCGTACGGAATCGCCGTCGGGAAACGCTGTTCTGTTTCGCCGGAGCTCCACGCGCCGGGATTGTGAACGATTTCAGGGGATTGCTTCTTCGTCACTGCGAGGAGTCGAGTGGGGCTTGCCGGACGGTTGATTGCACCGGCGGGAAATGCTCGAACGGCTCGTCGGCGATTCTAGATACGTTTCTCGGCTCCGATTTCTGTCTCCAGCCTCGTGGAGATAGCTTCACGCGCCGGTCGATTTTCGATTGTATGATAGCCGGTTCGATTCCGGTTTTCTTCTGGCGACGAACCGCTTACATGCAGTATCAGTGGTTTTTACCGAACGAACCGGATAGTTACTCGGTTTTTATAGACCGGAACGAGGTGAAAAACGGCACGACGTCTATTAGGGAAGTGTTGGAACGGTATAGCAAAGAAGATGTGAGGAAGATGAGAGAAAGAGTGATCGATTTGATACCGAATTTGGTTTACTCGAAGTCTCCGAATGGGTTAGAGACTTTCAAAGATGCTTTTGATGTGGCGATAGATGGAGTTTTTAGGAGATTCAAGGAGCAAGATAATTGGTATAAATGGAGATGATGATGAAGAAGATGATTATTTTTATTTATTAATAAGAGTTATGATTACACTGTAAATTTAAGATTTTTGTTGAGAGATGAATAAGTTGGTTAGTTCAAATTTTTGTTATTAGACTTCTTGGATTAGTCAAGGAAGTTGTTCTATGTGTGGAGTTCTCATTTATATATATACTCTTTTTGAAGACAAGGAGTGTAGCTTTCTTTTTAACCTTATTTATTTAGAGGTTTTAGATGTTGATAGTTTTAAACAGTTTTGAATATTTTATATATCTGCAACCTTTGGGCTAATTAGTTAGGTGGGAAGTGAAAAAATGGATTGAAGGCCCACATTTTCGCACGTAGAAGGGTTATTTAATTAGATGTGCTATGATAGAAATTGGGTGGTAGGTAAGGTAAAATTTGATTTGTGGGTTAGGTTTCATAATCGTGTAATACTCGTGACGCTTTGATGGTTTTGTAGATATATTCAAAAATATGTTAATTTTCCAAGAAATCCAATGTTTGAAACAAGAAAAGAAAGTGGATCCATTTTTATGGTTTAATTGATTGTTTGAGTTTCTGTTATGTCTTCTTGCGAATGTTTAAGACAACATTATAACAATCGGTTTTACTTAATTTTTATACGTGGAGATACCAAAAGCATAGAACAAGGAAAATCAAGAAATACTAGTTTTTTGGTTTGTCTACAATCATTCTAAAATATTATATGAAGTCATATTACTAAGAAAAGAATATATTTGAATTGAAGATTATTTCTAAAAGATTTCACTATCCAAAATCTTATTACCTTGCTCGTAATTTAGAATGTTGGAGCACTATTTGTTTTTTTCGATATTGCTAAACTACTTTTGGTGGTACGGTTATGTGCTAAGGTAGCTTCTGAGTCATGTATGACTACACTAACCTAAATTTTGGTATAACAATCCGGTAATTAACGAAGGCATACAACAAAATTGGTTACAATCAACGGAAGAAAAGTTCACCCAAATAACATGACCTTTAAAAAATGGAGAGTTGGTGTAATATTTACAAATGAATCTAATTTACTTATTATATTTTCGAAATTATATTTGTTTTTCATTTTCAATAACTGAAAAAAAAGTCTACCAACTCAACTACCACTTTCTTCAGGAAAGATATTTTACTTGGTCTATAGCTCAAGGGATTGTTGGTGTGGGTTATGTTGTGCCAAGTGTAAGTAAAAAGGTACCATTAGTCATTTATATAACACAACTTCTCAAGTCCTCTTTTAACTCTCATCTCTCTCTCTCAATAAGACAACAATGGAGTTTTTCTCTCTCTCATCGATCCTCCTCCTCTTCCTCCTCTCCTTCACTAATCCCATTGTCTCTCTCACGGATCAGCCATTAATCTCTTCTCTTGAGCTTCATGAAGAAGAAAGCTGTCCTTACACTGTGATTGTCACCACAAGCTGTTTCTCTCCTGATTGGTCAAGGGATCAGATTACTATCGCTTTGGGTGATTCCGATGGTAACCAGGTTTGATTAAAAACCTTATTCTATAGTTTTGTTGTGGGTCCTTATTCTGTTTTATTTGATGCCATGGATGCATGTACCTGTGTTAAATCCGGACAAACCAAAAAGAATTTCGAACTGAAATGAGACTTAAGTTGATTAAACTACTTTTACTCTTTCGATGCACAAAAACGAAATAAAATCTGAACCGAACTAAAAATGTTTAAATCTTAACTATTTTTAAAAATATACATTTGGTTATATCTATAAATAAATAACAAAAACGAAATTAAACCCGGTTTGCATGTGTGCATTTTTAGTGATATACTACACATGTGTATTTTCTAATAAGACTTATAATAAAGGTTTCACTCCATAAAATATGTTGTAATTTCGAGAGTGTTTTTTCTAAATTAATTATGTTAATATTGTTGAAATTTTTTAAGGTGGTCGCACCAAGACTAGACGAATCGTTAAGTGGAGGAGGAGGTTTCGAGAAATGTTCATCGGACACATTCCAAGTAAAAGGTCAATGTCTCAACCCTATATGTTCGGTCTACATCTACCGTTCCGGCCCCGACGGCTGGATCCCTGAGACCGTCGAGATCTACGAGGAAGGTACCAAATCCGTGAAGTTCAATTTCAACAAGAACGTCCCTGAGAACATTTGGTACGGCCACAACGAATGCAACAACACCGGTTTGCCACCTCCTTCGCCGGATTTCCCTCCGTTTTCTCCCACCGTCCCACCGCCTCAGCCGCCTTATTTTCCTCCTGTCACACCTTCTATCCCGCCACCGCCGCTGACCCCGGCGCCGTCTGCTGCCTCCTCTGGACGTGGTGAGAGTTTGGTTGTTGCGTTTGCTGCGATTGTGTTTGCGTTTGCGGCTGTGGTGGTTTGAGTTTTTTTAGTTAAGAGCTGCTTAATAATTCGAGTTTGTGTTTGTAGTTGGAGATTGTGGAAACGTTAATTAGGTAACGAATGAGTTTTTAAGTAATTCCATATGAAACCTGCATGACTTAGTGTTTCGTATGTGATTGAATCTTATATTATGCAAGCATATAACCACACAATATAGAAGAAATATGATTTGACACGATATTTCTTTATATACTTCGTTTGGATGTAAAATAAACAAAAAAATATAAAGATATTTTCAAAACCAAAAAACACCAATTTAATGTGCAAACATGAATGAAATTCAAATCTTTTACTTAAATCTAGAGTTAGAGAGTAAACAATTTATTGTAAATTGCTGATTTGTTTTGATGTGTGCAACTGTTTAATCAAAGGTTAATATTGATCAAGAATCTAAATGGTTGCACCAGCTGCGACGGTGCACTACACATAAACACAGTTAAAAAACAATGGGTCCGATTGGTGTTAAAAATAATGGATCTGATTGGTAACACAAGACTGTATAAATTTTTTGATAGTACGAAGTAGCGGTACAAAATGATAGTATTTAGAAATAGTATAAATAGTGTGAAAGATGACAGTACAATAAAAATTAGATATTATTTTTCGTAACGTTATTTTATTGATTGATTACACAAGAAATGGTAAAAGTTGTAATGCAGTCTCAAACGGTTATCATTCAAAGCCAATATTTTTGAAAACAAAATTTCAAAATCAAACGTATTCAAAGGCTTCAAATGGTGATATATTGTCCCGCACCGTTCCACACTGAATATTAACAAAAATTTATATTTATATCTGTATATATATATATATATATATTTTTTTTGTTACTATTTAGACCGTTCTACATCTATCCCGCTCCATAGAGCGGTACAGCGGGATCACCGAGTCAAAATATTTACATATTCACCATAAATTCATAACTTGAAAACAAAAATAGAGTGGAAGTCATGCAGTCTTGTCTTGTCATTATCTACAGTAAACGCGTGATTTTTGAGAGAAGCATCGCCACATAACCCACCAATATTTGTCTAAATCTCTAAACAATTTCTACACAACAACACAAAAATTAATTACATTTTATTTTATACCTAACACATGACATGAGACGTGGCTTGTCACTTGTGAGTATTGCCATTTAATTCGGTTAGGTTGGAGCGGAAAAGTTTTAAACCGAAATTGAATTCAGTTTGAATTTGACCCGGTCTAATCCTCCGGTTCGATGCTTTTTTTTATCTTCTCGATTACTCTTTCGATTTCCCTTATTTTCGTCTCTGCGAGCGATTTCGAGAAGCACAAAAAATGGTGTTCATACGACTCTTCACCCTCCTCTGCTTCGTCTTCTCAATCTTCATCTCTGTTTCCGAATCGAAACTCTTGGAGCCTCACGCCGCTGAATCTTTCAATGTCAGCCTCATCCAGGTTCGTTCTCTTTCACGTGTGAACTTCTCTCGGAGAAATTCCAGGGTTTTCTCTCGTATTCCGGTGTAGGATTTTCCCGAGAAACTTATGATTTTCTTTGTACGGGTGTTAAATTTTCCTCGATGATGCAGAAATTGGGGACTAGTTGTTCTTACACAGTGACTATCTCGACGAGCTGTTCGTCATCGAGGTACACGCGTGACCAGATCAGTATCGCTTTCGGCGATGGATACGGAAACCAGGTTTGATTTCCCGTTGAATGAGATTTTTGATTTCTTCAGAACATTTGATTTTGATTTGGTAAAGACTTTTGATTCGAAGACTTGGTTTATCTATTAGGCCTAGGGTTTCATTTGAATGTTTCATCTCAATACAAAGTAATTTTCCCACAATTGGTTGACGCATATCTGATTCTTCGTGTCTTCTTTGTCGTTTGATCGAGTTTTACAGTAGATTTTATCAGATTTTCTGTTTTTAGCAGTTCATCTTTGGTTTCATTAGATTTCTAGCATGGCCAGGTCAAGTTCTTGATAGCTAGTTAGATGCCGAATATGCATAAGATTATCACTGGTATGGAAGAAATCTAGCAACCAAAGTCTGTCAAAATCTGCAAATGCTTAAGAGCTGTTCTTGTTCTCATTGCAACTGCCAGATTGCTCTTGTTGATCTCTAGTACAAGTTCATGTTTTAGATGCCGGATTGCAAAATATCGATGCCAAATCGACCAGTTAACTTTGGTGTCTAAAGTTTTATAGTTTGAGAGGAATATACACATCTTGGAATATAGATGAAAGTTCCAATGAATTGGTTTTGATTGTAACCAGTGTCGAATCTGTTATTGTATCCATTACTAATAAACCGTAAATAATGTTCAGTTTTCGCTTTGGTTCTACGAACCTCACAGCTCGGGTTTTGTTTTCTTGGAACAGATATACGCACCAAGGCTTGATGATCCATCTACAAAGACGTTTGAGCAATGTTCATCAGACACATTTGAGATAAACGGACCATGTACATACCAACTATGCTATGTGTATCTCTACAGGTCTGGCCCTGATGGTTGGATCCCAGAGAGTGTGAAGATATATAGCCATGGTTCCAAAGCGGTCACTTTCTCATATAACACGCACGTCCCTGAAAGTATATGGTATGGTTTCAATTACTGCAACAGCGCCTCGGATTCTAAAGTCTTAGCCATTGGTCTCGGAAGGATCGTGCTCATATTCCTAGGGTTTATTGTCGCCGGTTCAACATTGCTATTGTAAGCTGTTATGGTTCGGCTTTTAATGTCGGTTTTGTGTGAACATATTAGGATTTATATGCAGAATAAATGTGTACCGTTGGTGGAGAATTGGGTCTATAGATAGCCCTTGGAAGATTTACCCTCAGATCTGTAATAACTATAAAGCTATGATGAAGTTACTACTGCTAATCACAAAGTGTAGATTTTTATAACCAGTGATGTATTCATCAGAAATTTGTGAGAATTATTCATCAACAACATATGGTTAGAATAAGAAAATCAAATTGGTTTTGTTTGAGATTTGGTTTTTAAACCAGGTGTTGATCTTGTGTCAAACAAAACCGAAATTAAATCCGGAGCAATTTAACTTATAATTAATCATTAAACAAATGAAATAATTCCGTAATATATATTTAAGCAATGATGTAGAAAAACACATAATTAGATCAACTTTTTAATATGAGATACATAATCTTTCTATATGGTCTTTTGATTCTATTCAATTTAACTTTTTCAAACTTCTGATTTCCTATAAACTAAAAAGTAAACTTTTTTCCTTTTGTTAACTGAAGTATCTAATGTCGAAAATTAGAGTGATCTCTTCAGTTCTATAAAAATCTATTTTTTTTTTTATATTAAAGAGATTTACATGTGACTAACATTGATTGAAGTCGTAGTAGAAGAACTCGAATTTTACAAAAAAAAACATTCAAAATGAATTTTTTACTACTAGACCACCATTTTTATTTTGTTTTAGGGTCACCTAATTTTTGTATTTGTTTAGTTACCACTGTAAAAACAAACAGAAAAGAACCAGAGCAAAAAAAAAAAAAAAAACTGTCCCTTTGTACTTCCTTTCCAGTGGCCAACGCGTCATTGCCAGTGCCGTGAGAAGAAATTAGTTAATAGTTTCGTTCTTGTCCTTAAGTATGCGGTAAGCCTAGCGGTGGATTGCGTAAAGGTCTTTGGGGGTAGGATTTCAATTTCAACGGTAAAAATCCAGATTTGGGTGCGATACCTCTTGGGTCGACAGATCTAGCAAAGATGGAGGCTCGTCGATGATTTTCTGGTTGCTCTAGAGGTTTCCTCGTTGTTTATTATTGTTGCTCTTCGCTTGCCTCTTCTCAAGGAGGAAGACGGTGGTGTTGGCGGTTATGGTAACTGAAGGGTGGCGACAGTTTTTGGCTCCTCTTCTACGGTATGGTTATGTATTTTTCTTGTCGAAATTCTCCGAATCCTTGGACTTAAGCACTTTCCAATTAGTTTTTATCCGGTGGGTTTCTATGCTATTCGAAATGGTTAGTCAGTTTTTATAGGGTGCGAGGTTCCTTCAATCTGTGCTAGGGTTTTGTTCGGTTTTATTTGTTGCTAACTCTTCTTCTCACATGCATTATCCCATGCTCTTCGTGGAGGTCGTTATGTTCTCGCACTGGTTCGATCGCTTGTCGTTCTTGTATGAGTTTGGCAAGATTCGGTGTGTTTCGGTTACACTCCTTGTCTCTACAAATTTAGGTCTGATCGAGACCTGGTTTTATCTGTTTGTTTCAGAAAAGGTGTGTTCAAATCAAGGCGTGGTTACTTCGACTTCACCGTTTTCGGGAGAATTGTGAGGATCTAGACATGATATGGTCATGATCTTATCTTGCCGAAGTATGAAATTTTTGGTCTAAAAAATATGTGAGGTAGGTTTATTCGTTATAGGAGGTTCCACGTTCGTTGCCTCGGCTTCTCTTGGTCTCTTTGGTAAGCTGTTGGTTTAGGATCTCCCGAAGTTAAAGAATTTTGTAGGTGGTGTTTGTTTTGTTAGTTGTAGATTTAAGCTGAGATTGTTCCTTGGTTCAATTTTGGGTTCGATCTCGTGCTATTAGAATTGGCGATGTATTTATTTTTGCTTTTGGTATCCTTTGTCTAGGATTTTGTCTCCGAAAAAAGGTTGTCTTCCGCAGATTCAGTTTTCGGGATCTGATATATATCCTCCGGTTTTGTATCTCACTAAAAAATCTAATAAACTTCCGGATGACAAAAAACAAAAAAAAGTTACCATTGTGAAAAAAAAAAGAGAGAAAGTTACCATTTTAATAGAAGGGTCTTGATAGAAAGGTAAAAAAGCTTGATATTTTTTTTTTAGTCTTTGACCTATTCACAATCGTTAGCCGACACGCATTTTGGCTTCTCGATATAAAAACGGCAAGTTAGACCTAAACTCAACGGACTAGATTGCGGTTAAAGTTTTTAGGGTTTTGATCAAAGGAGCCTCCAAAAAACTCGAAACTATATAAGAAGCTGCCAAACCCTAAACTTTCTTTTCTCTTTGTCTCTCCTTTGCTTTCCCAATTTCCACCGCCTCAATCTCTATTCTTCGCCTCCGTGAAACCTAATGCCTTCATTAGCTTTATCCGACAAGAAAGAGGAGAAGAAGATGATGAAGAAGAAGATAGCCTTGGAAACAACCCCAGAGCTGGACTCGAAGAAGGGGAAGAAGGAATCGAAGCTGAAACTCTCCGATTCTGATGGAGAATCGTCTGAGAAGAAGAAGAGTAAGAAGAAGGAGAAGAAGCGTAAGGCTGCGGAGATAGGTGAATCGGAGGAGGAAGCGAAGAGCGATTCAAGCTCTGAGTTGGTCGACCCGGAAAGTTCCAAGTCGGAGAAGAAGAAGAGTAGCAAGAAGGTGAAGCTGGGTGTTGAAGATGTCGAAGTCGATAACCCTAACGCTGTTTCCAAGTTTCGGATTTCTGCTCCGCTGAGGGAGAAACTGAAGGAGAAGGGTATCGAAGCCCTTTTCCCGATTCAGGCGATGAGTTTTGATATGGTTCTCGATGGTACTGATATAGTTGGACGGGCTCGCACTGGTCAGGTATTGGTCACTATTTGATTTTGCAATTAGGGTTTCTATGATGCGTTAGTCTCTGTATTGAATGTTGAGTCGATGTTCGTCAGTTCGAGGCTTTTGAGTATTTATGAGGAAGTCTTCTAAATCTATTCAGTGACTTCTTTTGATCTATAAGTTATCTTTACTAGTTAGAAATTTGTGACGATTCTCGGACTCGTGAATCTCTTTGCTTGTTTGGAGTTAAAATTTTCAAAGTTAGAGGCTTTGCTGATCACATAGGTGGTGTGGTGCAGGGTAAAACATTGGCTTTCGTGTTGCCTATATTGGAATCATTGATCAATGGGCCTGCGAGTAGTAAAAGGAAGAATGGATATGGCAGGGCACCAAGTGTTTTGGTACTTTTACCGACCAGAGAATTGGCCAAGCAGGTAAGGATTTTGAGGAGATGTTATCACAAAATGCAGAGCAAATTTGTTCTGCGCTTCATTAGGTTTTATTGATGGTATGGTGTTCTTTTGTAGGTGTTTGCTGAATTTGAAGCATACGGAGGAGCAGTTGGGTTAACTTCTTGCTGTGTCTATGGAGGTGAACCTTACGCACCTCAGGAGTCTAAATTAAAGAGAGGTGTTGACATTGTAGTTGGGACCCCTGGTCGTATCAAGGTATGTCTCTTGCTCTTTTCTTAACTCAACTTTCTGGAGCAGATTTAATTTAATTTTCGGTTTGCCTGAAACCAAATCATCGTTTTTTGTTTGTGTGGTCTCATGACCTTGTATTGATACTCATTGCAGGATCATATTTTAAAGCAAAAGCTTGAGCTGAGCTATCTACAATTCCGTGTTCTTGATGAAGCTGATGAAATGTTGAGAATGGGATTTGTTGATGATGTTGAACTTATATTAGGTATGTAGTGGGGTTTTTGTTCTTCTCGATATGAAACAACTAAATCTTAGTTTATTGATATTTTATTTCTCTAATCTTCAGGGAAGGTGGAGGACCCTAAGAAAGTCCAGACGCTTCTCTTCAGTGCTACCATGCCATCATGGGTGCAAAACGTGCGTCCCTTTCAAATATTTCGTTTACTATTTTTCATGAGTTAAGCTTTTGTTATTTGCGGCTCTGTTCCTTTTCTGAGATATTTCTTACTGCTGCCAGATCTCTGCTAGGTTTCTTAAACCAGAGAAGAAGATTATTGATCTTGTTGGTAATGATAAAATGAAGGCCAGTAATAGTGTTAGACACATTGCTCTTCCCTGTAATAGGCAAGCCATGTCTCGGTTGATTCCTGATATTATCAGTTGCTATAGCAGGTATCGTTTAGTACTTCCATTTATTTCCATAATCATTTCTCTGTAGTTTTTAAATGTTTAGTCTCTTATCAAAGTCTGTTTCTTTCACAATTCAGTGGGGGTAGTACCATTATTTTCACTGAGACTAAAGATCATGCTTCTGAGCTTTCTGGTTTGTTGCCCGGGGCAAGAGCTTTGCATGGTGACATACAGCAAGCACAACGTGAGGTAGGTTATTAATTTTCAAACTTTGTTCATAGGAAAAGTAAAGTGGGGAGAATGTAACTTTTCTTCTTATCCTGTTGAATTGGTCAGGCAGAGCATTATTAGCTTGCTAACTATGAGCCCTCTGATTGTAGGTTACTCTTAATGGATTTAGGAAGGGTAAGTTCTCGACATTAGTTGCTACCAACGTTGCCGCTCGTGGTCTAGATATCCATGACGTGCAGTTAATTATCCAGGTTAGTGGCAGCCTGTTAGCTCTAATCAGTCTTGTTTGATGCCGCATTGGTGTTCTAACATATTGTTTTATTCTGTTGTAGTGTGAGCCTCCACGTGAAGTTGAAGATTATATTCATCGTTCAGGCCGAACAGGAAGAGCTGGTAAAGCCTATACATTTATTTGGACGGCTATTTGATCATTGGTGCAGTTTCTTGATAGCGTTAGATTTTCTTGATGTTGTCATGACCTTTATTTTATTTTTGTTGCAGGCAACACTGGAGTTGCGGTTATGCTATACGATTCCAGAAAGTCGGGCATAACAAGGATTGAAAAACAAGCTGGTATAAAATTTGAGCAGGTTTCTGCACCACAACCTGATGATATTGCCAGAGCTGTTGGTATGGAAGCTGCTGAGAAAATTACACAAGTCTGTGACAGGTATGCTTGCACACTTACACCTCAATCTTCATGTGATATCATATAAAAACCTTAGAAATGTCGTATATCTAATAATATGTTAAATGCAGTGTGGTTCCTGCGTTTATGGCGGCTGCCAAGGAGTTATTAGAAACTTCCGGTTTATCAGCAGAAGTACTCCTCGCAAAAGCTATTGCAAAAACTGCGGTTTGTCTCATTACAATTTTTCTTTTGAAGTACTTTTTTTTTTCTCGCAAATCATGTAGTTAAGAGTTTTGAATCGTCATTGCAGGGCTTTACTGAGGTTAAGAAAAGGTCACTTCTAACATCAATGGAGAACCATGTCACACTACTTCTTCAAGTAGGGAGACCCATGTACTCGCCATCGTAAGTTTTTCTCTTTCTTACTCTGCTTGTGTAGTCTTTGCGAACATTAAAACCAAATACTAAGATGATTGTGGTTCCCCAGATACGTATATAGTACGCTGAGGAGATTCTTACCAGAAGACAAGGTGGAAGTGATTGAAGGGTTATCTCTAACAGCCGATGGACAAGGTGCGGTTTTCGATGTTGCGCAATCGGACCTAGACCTGTTCATTGCGGCTGGACAAAAGAATGCTGGAAGTGTGAGCTTAGAGGTGGTTAAGGAGTTGCCTAAACTTCAAGAGAGAGAACCAATGCCAAGACGATTTACTGGCCGTGGGCGTGGTGGAAATCGGTTTGGTAGTGGCGGCGGCAGAGGAGGAGGTGGTGGTAGATTCGGCCGTGGTGGTGGTGGAGGCCAGAGATGGTGAAAACTCTAACCTTAAAATCCCCACCTACTATGATCAAAACAACCACCCCCGCCCTTATAATTTAATTATTGCCTTGGCAATATATACATTATAATAGTGTTTTTATGTGTTGTGTTTTTTGTTTCTATGAACAACATAAGGAGGCTCTTTTGTGTCACCTTATCAATTTTGTGTCATTTGGATGATAATGATGATAAAATTATTAATTCATCACTCGCTTTATTTCTTCATGCATGTTTCCAGGCTTTAAACGTTTGTTCTCTCTTTGCTTTTAGCGGTTGGAATGGTGGAAAAACACTAAAATTGATTAGCAAAATAAATATTTGTCAAATTAATGTAATCTGGATTCTGGAGGATGTGAGCTGAATTATGAAATGAAAAAACGCGTGGAATTGCGTTTTTGGGTTTTGCAACGTATTTCTAAAATTTTAAGAAATAAATTATTTTCAAACTTCAGTATATTGGGTGTATATTATACTTGTGGACTACCCCAGTATATATTTTACTCGTATTCCTGATGAATTATAATTATTGTCAAACTTCAAATTAGTCTCGGCTTTCGAAACAATTTGAAATTTCTGCAACTTCTAGAATTACGAAGGAGAGAGACGTGTTTTATTGCCCTAGTCTAAAAGAGTATACACTTGTAATAAAATAAAATAATGAGAAATCAAAGAGTATTACGTTTTCTCCACTTGCATTGTCATAATAATGTCATTGTCTTTTGTTTTTGTGGTTAATTTCTCCACTTACCTTGCATTTACTATAACAAATATTTGACTTTTCTTTTTGGTAATCGAGTTATATTTTTTTTGTCATCTGGAATTTTTATTAAAACTTAGAATATGTTAAAGTCATATCAGTTGCGTTTAAATTTTTTAATTCATAGTTAACGCAAAACTGCATATGTTAAGTCACACCAGTCAGTGAGTTGTTACTTTGCATTTTTGAAAAATAAAAATTTGTTTTAATTTAAATTTAAATTTTTTAATTTTTTCGTCACGATCTAGTATTATATAAAGACGAGACTGAAGAATCAGTTTATACACAACGGGCCACAAAAATGTCCGAACCATCTCCAATCTCTGATCCTTACGCTTACCTCAACATCGTAAAAAACCCAGATGGCTCAATCACTCGCGACCTCACCAACTTCCCGTGCGCCTCAGCCACACCTGATCCCTCCCCACTAAACCCCGTCGTCTCCAAAGACATTCCCGTTAACGTCTCAAAGTCGACGTGGCTCCGTCTATACGTTCCCACCGCCGTAGCAAACGACGGCGTTTCGTCTCAGAAACTCCCTCTCGTGGTCTATTACCACGGCGGAGGATTCATCCTCGGAAGCGTCGACTTCCAGCTCTTCCACGATTTCTGCTCCAAAATGGCGCGTGATCTCAACGCCATCGTCGTATCGCCTTCGTACCGGCTAGCTCCAGAGCACCGACTACCGGCGGCGTACGAAGACGGGACGGATGCGCTGGAATGGATCAGAGACTCCGACGACGAGTGGATCAGATCTCACGCCGATTTCTCTAATGTTTTCCTCATGGGAACAAGCGCCGGAGGGAACTTGGCTTACGCCGTCGGGCTAAGATCTGCAGATTCCGTCGCGGATCTGAGTCCGTTACAGATCCGTGGAATGATTCTACACCATCCGTTCTTCGGCGGTGAAGAGCGATGCGGATCTGAGATTAGACTTGTGAACGATCAGAATTGTCCTCCCATAGTCACCGACGTTTTCTGGGATCTATGTCTCCCCGTCGGAGTTGATCGGGATCATGAGTATTCGAATCCGACGGTGGGAGATGGATCGAAGAATTTGGACAAAATCGGAAGGCTGAGATGGAAAGTGATGGTGATTGGAGGAGACGGAGATCCGATGATAGATCGGCAGAGAGATCTGGCGGAGTTGATGAAGAAGAAAGGAATAGAAGTGACGGAGAAATTTACCGACGGCGATGTTCACGGTGCTGAGATCTTAGATCCGTCTAAACGTGAAACTCTGTTTGTTTCCATTAGAGATTTCATTTCTTCCTCTGCTCTGTAACGTTTTTTTTTTTTTAATTACCATAAAATAAAAAGTTAGATTGGAGGCCCAATAGTTTATTATGGCCCTTTAAGATTATTAATATAGAAAAGCCCAATAATGTAAGCTCAAAATATCATCTTCAAAGTTATATTAGTTTGCAACTGCATAGCTATCTCTCTTCCCTCAAATACGAGAATCAAAACACTGAAGGTGCGATTGATGACATAAAATGAAAAATATATTTTATGAGACGAGAGAGTGGTACTGCAATAGTTAGAAGAGACAAAAAAAAAAGGAGATAATAATAAAAAAATGGTGATACCGTCTTGCCTTTACAACCAGTTTTTCTTCCACTTCTATGATGATAACAATCAAAGTAGTATGCTATTTACTACAACGTTAAAGTGTTATCATTCAAATCCTAAATATGATTTCTTCAAAGTCTAGTAAGGTTTTTAAGAAAATATAACTCAAACATTCTATTTTATAAACTTATAATTACGCGGTGCAAATATAACCAATATTTGATTTGTTAGATAGTCAAAAGATTATTCTTTAGTTGCAAAATTTTTAAAATAAGTAAAATTCATTACAATGTGTCATTAGATAAATTAATGTAATACACTAAAAAAAAAAATTATATTGTAACAATATATTTCGTGACAATAAAAGAAATTTTACAGTGACAATTTGTAAACGGTTACAATAAATTCGTCACAAATTTTCTTTTGTAACAAAAAAGTTATAACATTTGTGACAAAATTATTTAGTAAACATTATCTCATAAACGGCGACGAGACATACTGGTGACAAAATTGTCATAATTACAGACTAAGAATATTGTCGCAAAAATCGTTGTAATTTGTAACTTTCCTAACGTTCCGATTCCGTCACTCATTTCTACGAAAATATAGTCTTAAACCGTCACAAAAAATGACAAAAAATCGTTGTTAATTCATCACAATTATTGACTAAAACACAGTCTTAAAACCGTCTTATTTAATGACGGTTATAACGTCTTCATTCCGTTACAAATGAGTACTGAAATATAGTCACCTATTGGTCTTCATTTGCGACTATTTCCTATATCAACTTCATCATACTTTATCACTGGAAAATCCGTCACAAATCCGTATAAATTAGGTGTTTAAAGGCATGCTATGCATCGGAAATTTTTTTTTTTTTGATCAAAGTGTTATTTCATTATTCATTTTTTCATTTTTTTCATTTTGCTTTCATGAGAATATATATTTCATAAAACTTAACTAAAATAAAAAAAAAAATTAATAATTTTCTAAACAAATATGTTAAGTAAAACAAAAATTCGTAAAAAAAAACTCATATGTTTTATTAGCTCGACATTTCCTCATCACATAATTTTTTCTTGTCACTCAATAATCTTCTTAGTGGTTGTACACGCTTTCAGTGTCTTCTTTAAGCTCATTTCTTCAAGTCTTCACTTTAATTCTCTTTGTGTTTCATCTCGATATTCCAACACGTTTCTTTGAAACCACAACACATCTAATAATCAAAGTAGAACATCTTCTCTAATACCTCCTTAATGATAGCTGTAACTCCTTTATGATGCAGAAGCATATCTCTAACATAAAATAAAATGATATGGTGAAATACAAAAGATATAAGTCTCTAACTTTATTAAGAAAAACAATAGATATACTCATGTACACATTAACAGAAGCACCATTAAGTTCATTGGTTAAAATGTAACTTTATTAGGAATGCAAATCGTTGAACTTAGAGTCACACACTAGATGATCTTCTTTTCGCTTCCTCTGATAATGGTAGTTTTAACGGCAATTTCCTCTCGTACTTGTTGAGATCACTATCTAACATCACAACGACTGAAACATCTTTGTCTGCACCGCATCAAATGTGGATGGTTCTATTGGAGCCACATGAGAAAAATTCGGGAATGCAAAAATCACCCAATTTGGATAGAAGCAAAATCCCACCTTTTTTACTCAAGGGTTCATGAGAATTCGACAGTGAAACAAACTCTAATGATTTGGGAATCCATAGTTTATGCTCTATTTTCATTTAAGTTTTCGTCTTTCTTATGGCTTTAGATTATTGTGTTTTCTGAGAATTTTACAGTCAAGAAAAGAAAAACGTGTTCTCCCAGAGATGGAAGGGGAGATGGGGATCGTGGATCAAAAGATGGAAACTGATTTTTGTTTTGTTTTGTGAAATAGCTGGCGATAATTTAACTAAGATGATAATTAATTATCTTGTGAAAAAAATTCGAAACATAATTATTTGAACGTGGTGTTGAGATATATTTCTAAATATTTTTAACTAATGTTTTAATTTTTTTACGAATTTTGGTTTTACTTAACATATTTGTTTAGGAAATTATTAAACTTTATTTTATTTTAGTTAAGTTTTATGTAATATATATTCTCATGAAAGCTAAAAAAATATGAAAAAATGAATAATGAAATAAAGCTTTAACAAAAAAAATGAGATAAGGAAATTACACTTTAATAACAAAAAATTAAATAACTATAAATTGTTTTTCTGGTGCATAACATATGGGTGAGACGATTCTGGATATCCGGATCCGTGGTAAAAGTATCTGGATCTGGATCTGTGGCGTCCGGTTATCCGGACTTCGGATATCCGACAAAAAATCAGGATATCCGGATCCGAAAAAAATTAAAATTAAAATTAAAATACTAAAAACTTTTAAAAAAAATTATAATTTAAATTTTTGAATAATATTTTTCAAAATAAATATGATATATTAAAAAAGAACTAAAATAACTTTATATAATATATATATATATATAAATAACTTAATATATGTAAAAATATATATGTTTTTAATATATTTAATGCGTCCAGATCCGGATATCCGGACCTTGAAATTTTATTATCCGGATCCGTGAAAGGTTTTACTATCCTTATCCGGATCCGGACGTTCTGGAGATCCTAATTTTTGGAGCGGATCGGATCGGATCTCGGATCCCAGATAATAATTCCACCCCTACATAGCATGCCTTCAATTATATGTCCAAATTAAATAACTATTTCCTCTATTATATAGATGTTTCCACACGATCTCTTCTTTCTTTAATTTTCCGCCGTTCTCATACTTAAAACATGGACATATGAGCTTTTTATCTCAAGAAATAGAAGTTGATTTTTTGCAAATTTCAAATAATTCTCCACTCCCTGACAAAATTCTTCTAAAACTTGGCATATTGTATGATCGATTCTCTCATACATCCAACGTCTTGTAATTCTAATGTCGTTATTTGACGATGTCATTGAAATCTGGAAGATCAGACTAAAAACCGAATATTTGAGTTAGGTTTCCAACAACAAAAATATTCAATTATAAGAAACAATTTTTTTTTCTCTATGATTGATTAACTCAACGTACACTATTTCAATCCAAAATCTCTAAGAAAAAGAAAAAAATAGAAATAACTTTGTAATTAACCATTCGACTTTTCTTCTTGACCAGCCTTCAAATACAAAGTGTTTATCGTTCTTTTTTTTATAGAGATAAGAGATCTTAAGTAGCTTTTTGTCTGTGATTTTTGAAAGAGAAGTGAAGAATTATATACGACAGAGAAAAAATAAAAGTATATATAAGTAAATATAGACTAGAAAATTAGATCGTATTATAGAAAAGAAAGGTTAATTACTGAGATTATAATAATTTTATGAGATTTTTGTTGACACAACGTACAACTACATGCCTCACAAGAACTCTGTTCTTTGTTAATTTTTGTTGCTCTCCAATTTGTTTTTTTATTTCCTCCAAAATATTAATTAAATCCAAAAAATTCAAAACTCAAACGAGAGTTGAAAAGGGGCTCAGAAACAGAGTCGAAAAGTAAGAACCAACAAAAGAAACGCATAAATCAAACTCCTCTAACCTCTTATGCAATTGATGTGTGAAGCGTAGATTGACTTTGTTTATATTTTTTTACCAATGTATCTTCCCAATATTAAAGCATATACATATAAACATGATGAGTTTTTAATCTCATGATACTCCTTATCTAAACAGAAATTGTATCCAACCAGAATTGTTGTTTTCAAGATAAATATTTTAAAAATATAATTACTAAACATAATTTCGCGTAACTGAAGCTGCTAAATACATGTAGACTTTGCTGATTGAGTTTCTTGACTTTGCTGATTGAGTTTCTTAACTTTGTCGATTGAGTTTCAATTCAAAAATTAGAAAAGTAGATGTGGTAATAGTTTTGATTAGAAAGTTGTATAGTCTAAGCTAATGAACTATGTAAATAGAAAGTATGTGATAATAGTCAACTCAATACTCTATAAATATGAGATATATTGTTTGTTATCAATTTTGTCTGTACTAAAAAGGTCAAAAAATTTGACGTATTTTTAGTAGCCATTCCATGGAAAATATGACGAGATAAAACGTCAATACAATAGTCATAAATTGCGACAAATTTACTATACTTTTTCGTTATAATTAATTTATAACGATAATTTTTTGTCAATGATTAGTACCATATACTGACTGATTTTTAATTACAGTATCGTCACAAACTGATATTTGCGACTTCGTCATAAACTCGTAAAATATAGTGACAACACATATGATGATAATATTGTCATAGTTATCACGATTGCTATTTTTGTCACAATTTAGTCATTAATTATCACAAATATTAGCTATAATTTTGTCCGTCACATTATTGTGACGAAACAACTACAAATTTGAGACATAAATATTTGGTCATAATATACTATCTAAAACGTCACAAATTTGTGACGAAAACTGTTAGTCTCAAATTTTCGTCACAATAACTCTATTTTTCTGTAGTGATATCATGTGTCATCGTATTAAATAACATCTTATTTACAATTTTACCACTTAATTATTTTGCAAATACTCTTAAATTTTAGCTATGTAATACATATCTCTATACATTTTTTTTTTTTTTTTTTGACAGCATACTCTATATATTTGTTTAGGATACACACGTTACGTACTCCATATGTTTTTTGTTTGGAGGCAACTTTGAAAGCTTTCCACAAGTGTCGACATGCATTGTAGACCAGAATTTGGGCTTTACATCTAATGGGGCTACTCAATATTTAGGTCCAAAATAACAGAAGTCCTAATTATATCCTCGGAGCAGCCGGGCCTAATTTAATTACGATTATTCCTCTTCTCATTTAAAAAAAAAACAAAGAAAACGTTCGGACAAAAAAAAAATCATTACTGCCAAATGCCAATTATGTCTTCAGAATATAGAGTTATATGCATCTTTCGACGAACGAATTTAAAACTCAGTACATTGGCACGTTTTTTTTAATTGTACCAATGTCTAACCAAGTCTTGAAGTTAAATTTCGGTACTGAATTTGGAAGAAACAACTTGTGGGCACAATAGTTTATTCATAGACTCACAGTGCACATTTTCATGAAATTTATTTAATTTTGCAAGAGTTACATTTCATGATTAGAATAATATACATGGACCTACTCCTTATAACATCCATTATAGACTTTATAGTTAATTTAGCCCATTAATGTTACCATTCTGATTCTGCCATACGGAAGAAATGATAGAACAACATTGATTCAACTAACTTTTATGTTCGCTACTGCATTGGAATTTTGATTTTTGAAATCCATCAAGATAAAATTTATTTAGCAACATTTGAAATTATTTTGTTCTCACCAAAGTTTTGACTACAAACAGTCATTGCATGTTTTTTAAATCAGTATTTTCTAAATGAAAGCCCAAGCTAATTTTAAAATATACACACTAACCATATAAATTTTACAGCGATAAAAAAAAAAAACTTTCAACAAAATCCGATTTGTGACTTCCACTAATTTAACAATGACCAATAAATTGCATCTTTTATACATGTTAACAATCTTAGCATGATCATGTATTATTCTTATTAACTCTAATAGTGATTTCGACTAATGTTCACAATGACGAATAATAGTGACAAGTTTTTTTTTTTTTTTTTAAAATTTGGCTAGAAAGTTCAGACCTAGATCATAATCTCCCCATATATAGAACTAGCCGTTAAATTTATTTTTATGTGAAAAATAAATTATTCTGACTCAAGCGACTCGAACTAGAAAACACGACTACATTTTCTTTGGTGGTGGATCATGCTTACTATTAGGGCACCACCAACTTAATTAATAGTGACAAGTTTAAATAAATATAATCTTCTATACATATTAACAACTCTAGCATGGATTAACTCTAGGATTAAAATTGAGAATACCGAAAAGTTGAAGTAAATATAAAATTCCATTAATGTTGGATTCATAAGACAAGTAAATAACCAATAAATGATGTAATTTTGAATTGTGATTACTACTTGGAATCTTGACAAAAAAAACATATCATAAAATGCTCCAAATATATATATTAGAATTGGTGTGGTCCCTAATAGGTGATAGCAAAATTGCAGGAGGTTGCATTGATGTTTATAGAAGAAAAATCCAGAAATGTAAACTGGGATCTTTCTTAATTAGTATGAAACTGGAGAAACACTTATCTCATTGGCTCTTTTCTCTCTTCTTCGTTTTGTTTGTTTTAAGCACAATCTATATATTAAAAAAAAATCAGTCCTTTTCTCTGTTATTTGTTTTTAGTTTTGTTTAAATTATAAGGACAGCTTTTAATTTGGATTGTACTACCATACCAAAAATTTCATGTGATTTGTATTGGCCATATTCACTTAAATAATCTTGTTATGGTCCAGTCTTCTCTTCATTTATGAATTTGACATTGTACATGTACACTATGGTATCGTTTTTAATGATATGTGCGTTATTTATAGGTTGTTTTAATTTTACTTTCATTGCTAGCTCAAATTCTTTTACTGTATATACATACAATCTAAGGAAGAATAATTATATGTATCCGTATGCATGGAATCACTATGATATAGTCAATACTTTTTTCCAGATTAATTAAACACACAAAACTAATTAAAATGACTGATTTTTATTAATAATTATACGAGCGATAATGAAACAACGGTCATTTGGGTCACTGTGATCTAGGACATTTACAAATTATTACTACCCATTACTATGTAAATAAGTGGTGATTTTCACATCACATTTATTGATAGATTGGATCATATTGTACTTATTTAATGGTTAGTGGATATTAAATTGTGAGAAAACAAGTCAAAATCAAATTTAGGATAAAATTTGAAAGGAGGAAGAAGACGTCATGGTTTGAAACATAAGGGTCACGATTGAAGATCCCCTCGTTGTTCGGTAATACCGCCATGGAGTTTGTGTACGAATCTTATTGTAATTTGAGCTTTTCAGTAGTTTTTTAAAATTACTATAATTAGTTTTGAGGATTCTTTTATAAACAGTGTTATAGATGCAAGTCTAACATAGTTTAAGAAATTAGTTTAAATTTTTTTTTTATTATTCGAGTAGTATACATAGCGATATCGTTATGGTTGTGGGTCTTAAATCTCTTGACCATATTGTGAAAACATACTTGATCAATTACTTGTCCAAAAAAAAATTTGCATTAAAAAGTATGGATTTAAACAAACATATGTTGACAAAAAAAAATGAAACAGAACAACAAAATATGAAACTTATTGGAGATTATGGTCATGTTTGTTTTATCATTATTGGTGATAGTAACATGCAATGGTGATAAACGATAACAATGGGCGCTATATCCAACGACGACAACAACAAGCAACGACGAAAAACTCATTTTTTTCATCACTGGTTTTATCATCACAGTTCGACGACAGAATTTAGCGATTATCGATCCTAACACAAAAAAATTTCAAAGTATCATCGGATGTAACATTTGGGGGAGCTGCAAAATCTACAAAATCAATAATAAATTTTCTTGAACATTTGAGAAATAGCTGAAAATGTATCATTTGTTTTTGCAAGATATATACATACAGTGTTACATACATTAGATGATACCGACAGAATACTAGCTTATACATAATTTCAGAGAAGCCAAAACCAGAAGGCCCCTACTTTTATTAATAATCAAATAAACACTATTTATTCATTTCTTTATATTCAAAATAGTATTTGATTTTACATTTGACAAACTTCTCCTAATCAAAAAGCCTATGAAAAAATAGTTTGGGAAAAAGAAGAAGCCTATGAAATTAAAAAGTAAAATAAATAAAGATGTATTTATTTATTTTATATGGTTTCATGGATCCACTTTCTCTCAGCTATCCTATTTTTAATCTTATAAAAACCATTTCCCCTCTCTCTCTATTTCTTCTTCTTCTTCCTCCTCAAGTCACAAACCAATTCAATCAAACAGAGACAACATAGCCAAATCTTTAAACCAGAACAAAAATGGGAAGAGACTGGTCTTGGCTCGGCGGAGGAGGAGGGAAGAAAAAATCCTCGAGCAAGTCAAAGAAAGACATCAAAACGACGCCTCCGTCGTCTTCTTCTTCTCCCGCCGGCAATACTACAACGGCGGCGGGATGCATGAGTGCTGTCTTTAACATGTTCGATCTTCACCATTTACAGTTTCCCATTAACCATCAACATCTTCATCTTCCCAAAGGTACCATCTTTTTTTCTTCACTTTTCCAATCTCTTTAACATTTCATTATTTGATATTCTACTAAAAATCAAAATTTCAGGCGTAGATGCGCCGAGAAACAGCTTGGAATCAACGGCGGCGGAGGAAGAAGAAGAAGAAGAGACTTCATTTTCACCAACCAGAAAAGATGGAAATCTAAATATCTCTGTAAGTGATTAAATTTTTTAAAAAACCACTCTGTTTTTATCTTCTTGGGTTCCTCAAAAAGTTTCTTTTTTTTTTTTTTCTATTACACTAATCATAAATTTTTCAGATGGGTATTAAAATCAAGACCAAACCACAAACAAGATCATCATCGTCGTCGTCGTCACTTACGGTCACTGAATCTTATTCTCCGAGTGTAAAGACACCAACTTTGGTCGCTAGGCTCATGGGTCTCGATCTTGTTCCGGACAATTACAAATCATCTCCTACTCCATCTTCTTCTTCTTCTTCCTTAATTGATCTCAAGACACCAACAAGATCTTCTCACGTTAACAAACACAGACATTACTCTCTTCAAAGAAACTCTGTCGATGGTGGAACACGATCTCTTCCCGAGACACCGAGGATTTCACTCGGAAGGAGATCCGTTGATGTTAATTGTTACGAACACCAGCGTTCTTCACTTCATCTCAGAGACAAGAACAACAACATCAACGTGTCGTCTGAAAGAGAATCTGGTAATAACAATGTCAGGTTCACGAGGGTCAAAGAGATGAAGATACACGAAGATAAAGAGAATCGAAGTCCACGAGAGTACGCTAGACAGATAGTGATGCAGTTGAAGGAGAACGTAAGCCGGAGAAGAAGAATGGGAGCTGATATTACCAACACCACAAGAAGCAACAAAGAACAAGAATCAAGAGAGACTCATCATGAGAAAGCTTCTAAGATCACAATCATCACTCATGATTCATCGTCACCGAGGTTAGGATTAACGGAAATCCCCAAAACCAAACCAACCTCATCACCTCAGACAAATAATGTTTCTCCCAAGATTCTGGAGACAACATTGAAGGTTCAAGACAAGACCAGGTTACCAACAGTGAAAGAAGAGCCACATGGATCAGAGCAAAGAGGAGAAGAAAAACAGAGGAAATCTGCAAAGAAATGCAAGAAACCAGAGAATTTCAAGTCGAGATTAGCAAAGCCGCCACGGACAATGCAAGAGGAGCCGTTTGTTCGATCACCAGCAACATCTAACAAGAACAACAATGGTCTTCTTCTTATTCAAGGAGACAAATCTTCCTGCAAGAAAACTCCTCTCTCCATCATCAACTTCACTAGCGTTCCCTCTCTTCACACCATCAAGAAGAAAGACTCATCACCTCAGAAATCGGTAATCAATGCTTCCCATATCCTTTTCTGGGATATTTTATGTTTTCGGAGTCTTCATTAAATGTTTTCGATTTTTTGCAGTCAAACTTTCATGTGGATGCGATAATAAAGCTCAGAGCATCATCATCAGAGTTACCTTGTTTTCAGAGCCAATCACAAACCCAAATTGCAGAAATCGCCGGCGGCGAGTTAGAGTACATAACGAGAACACTAAGACGAACTGGGATCGACAGAGACACACCGATTTCATACGCTAAATGGTTCTCACCTTCGCATCCACTCGACCCATCAATCTTCTACTTTCTCGAACATTTCGCTGTTACATCGACCAGACCTAGAAATCCCCCGGAAAATCTAGCTCTTCGATGCAATCGAAAACTACTGTTCCATTTAGTCGACGAGATCCTCGCCGATATCTTGAAACCGCACATCAATTTGAAACCTTGGCTATGCCGTTACCCGGTTCAATCTCCGAGGAATCTAAAGGGATCGGAGCTGATCGGCGAGTTAAGTCGGAGAATCGAGCGGTTTCCGTTAGCTAAATGCTTGGTTCTCGAAGATATTGATGCTCTGGTCGCCGGAGATTTCCCGGAGACGGCAACGCAGACGGGAGAGGAAGGCGAAGGTATCGTCACGGAGATCGAGAGAGGAATCCTTGAAACGCTCCTGACCGAAACGACGACGGATTGTTACGACACGTGGACCAAAACGGCGCCGTATAAGCGTAACGATGATGTCAGTGGCACGTGGGGAGTTCACGTGACGAGATACTCTTCAAATGAAGAAGGGTCCCACCACGACTCGTCCTCTTTGTTTAGCGAAAGGAGATTGAGGCTTCCACGTGGATAAAGTTATTTCCACGTGGCTTCCGTTTACTGGTCCTTTTTTGTATAGTATTATTATATTATAGATTCCTTTTTGTTGATTATATTAATTTTCAAATATTTTTCTAGCCGTTATAAATATATAAAGAAAAAAAAAATATTTGAAATGTAGAGTGTGGACCGTCATGGTGCTTGTTAGATAGATAGATCTGTCAATTTTCAGATGTTTTTGTCCCCCGTGTATTCCAACATCCCATGGGTTTTTGCATATGCTATGTAGACTATAGAATAGTATTATTCATGAATCATGAGTGTTTTGAATATATATATTTTTTTTGATTTTATGTTGTTGGCTATTTTTACTTTTCTTTGATAACGAAAAGTTGAATATATAAAATGTTTCAATATAACTAAGTTTATATGATTATATCCACACATTTGATGACCATGAATCATAAGTCTATTGGAAATATTTGAAATAATATATAATCATAGATTCCAATAGTGGTATAGGTTCGAATACTATATACGCAAACTAGGGAAGCTGATATAGTGATGCTATTTTAAGGGTCTTTTAATTAGAAGACTCTATGGACAAGAAAATAAATTTGGGCCCAAAACTTTTTGTTCGTTTGATTTTTTGTTTTTGCCAGATTACTTTCTGTCTTACCATGTATTATTTTGAAAATTTTGATTTTGATTTTTTTTTATAATTTCACTTATATTTAAATTTTATCTTAATAGTATTTACTCTTTCTAGACCCTAATGATTTGATTTCGAGAGAATATATTTTTCAGTAAAGTTTTACATAGTGTATGTAAAATATTTCGTTGTGGTTCATTGTATTTTTTTTGTTTGTAAAGGTAGTTCAATGTGTTACATGTAAAACTATGTAAAATTATTTATCGTGAATGTAATGTCGGAATTGGATATGTATGTTGCATGTATATATAATTTATAATTAAATTTATGTGTTGTAAATAATTATCCAGTATTTGTAATAGGTTAAATTTTTGTTTTTTTTGGGGCTCATAATAGGTTAAAATCTTGTAATAGCGATGTAAGATAGGAGAACAAATAAACTATTTTAGACAAATAACATGCAAGCATATCTTTTTGAAAAATCCGATGAAGCCAAATATCTTCACTTTTTTTTACGGCAAATATCTTTTCACTTTTTAATTTCACAAAACTATAAATGAAACAGTCAAACAAAGCCTACAATATTTTTTTCAGAAAATCATAATCACCGGTTTGCAATCTACCCTAATAGGCCTGCTTAATTTGGCGCAAACAACAGTTGAAGGCTTCAAGCTCTCTGGCGACATGACACAGCTCACACTTTTGGCAGAAACAATTATTCAATCCAGAGGAAGTATGGCATTATAGTTATGGTGATGTGACAAACTTCTCAATTTGTTCTATAATTAAACATAGGACACTAACGTTATTGAACCATCTTGTTGAAATGTTAAATTAGAGATACGGTGAGTGGAGGAATAAAATCCTATTATATGTTTCAAATATGTTTAATTTTATGGACTATCTCCTTTTTTTCGACCTCATGTGTCTTTATTAAACGTATTGAAACTATGTAAAATCAAAAGTAGGAAAATTATATATATAAAAAAATGAACATACAGCCATGAAGCAACAAATTTTCAAATGCATTTGACGATTATGACGTTGACGATGGGTACAAAAAACGTACGTAAATTTCAAGAGGAATCTTATGTATCTTTGTTCTTATTATCATGTCATGAGAGTTTGTGCATCTCAGAGAACTTAAATAATTCTGACGATTGCTCAAAATAATTATAGTGAAAGACTGTAAGAGAAGAATATTTCTTTTATATTATATAAATGTATATATTTAAAGAAAGAAAAAAAGACAAAAGCAAAAAGGAGAAGAGAACCTTGTAAAGTAGTAAAAAGACAATACGAAAGATATATTTTGCATGGACCCGAGACATTTACGTGAAGATTAAAGCTACATCTGTCGTAATGAAGACACCATTCATGCAATTTAAAATGCATAAGTATAATTTGTTAAAAAATATATTGCTTGACAAAAAACATAAAATAATATACATATATATATATATATATAATTACAAATGTCTTCGTGTATATCATTAAAAACTTTTGAGAAATTGTTTAACTTTGTGTTTGGTTACAATGGCCGAGATTATAAATCTACTTTTATTGGATACACAAATTAATCATCAATTTAAAAAAACTTAATCATCATGGAATTTATTACTTCAAATTATTTAATCATATTTAATGAAGAGCTGGTAATCTTATACTCCATTCGTATCATATAAACGATGTTTTGGAGAATTTTTTTTGTTTTATTTATATGATGTTTTTAATATTCAAAGCAAAATTAATTAGGTTTTTTTATTTGTTTGCAATTATTTGTATTATACTGTTTGTTTTAGTATTGGTTTAATTGTTTTTAGGTAGATAATAAATGATGTTTTAGTTTAGAAAAAAACAAAAAATTAAATGACTTTTTAATTTATGTGCAAAAATCTTAACATTTCTTAATATGATATACACATGGAGTAATAACGATTTATCATCTACAATTGATAAATCTAATTATTTCAGATTAAAAAAAACTATTAATTATGACAAATAAAATCAAAATGAATGACTCAGAATTTAACATCTATTTATATATAAGAAAGTACGTTGTTGACAAAAAAAAGGAGTATGGTATAGATTTTGAGGTTTACGCATTTAAATGTCTTTTTCTGAATGTGTGTATTATATTTCATACGAGCATATTATATTTGTTGTCCAACCAAACTGTCGACCGTTGAGCGGGAGATTCAAAATAAGCAGCAAAAACTATAAGATAAGATTGAAGTCACATGGGTGATGCTTTTTAATAATGCGATCTTCCTTTGCTAACCGTTATATGAAATCAAGATATTGATAGGGTTGACCAAAATCTATTAAATGATGTTCATATAAAATAGTTAATCTCTTTGCATCTTTTCTTGCAAATATTAACTGATCGCCCAGTTTGTGGGGATTAAATGTTTTGTTGGTAAATATATGAAAACAAGTTACATAAACTAATGTGTTTTGGGAGTATTCTTATGTTTAGCAGATTTATTTTCCAAATGTATAGTATAAATTTTAAGTGCCCGAGGGTATTACTCTTTCTGCGTACGGTATTCTTGGATAAAGTCAAATTAAAAATCAAATCAAGAAAAAGTTAAGAAATGTTTTCCTAATGAGTATAATATACACAAGATATATGGATTCGAAGGTTTAGCTTTGATAACATAAGTATCAAATGCGTAAGTATATTGAGGTTTTGTTGCCCAAAAAAAAAAAGATATTGAGGTTTTCAAAGTTTAGCTTTGATACTACATATATTTCAAGATGAGAATGTATATTTACGTAATTGTATGCGTATACAATAAATAGAGTTCATTGGCGCATGTATATTTAAGCTAGTTAATAAATAAAATAAGTTATTAGACTTAAATTGAATTTGTGAGTTATACAAGTTACGTCTAATAAGTCATGAATTAGTTTGTGAGTTAATTTTTATTTTAAGATTAAATAAGAAGTATATGTTGCAATTACTTTGGAAAATAATTTTTATTTTAAAAGTAGCTGTTCTTTATTTCGTTTAACTGAATAAAAATATAAATAATTCTTTACAATTACCTTTGGAAAATAGTTTTTGTTTTTGTTTTTACAACTTACATATGAAGATGGTGAATGCTTGGATTCTCTAGAAACTCTAAATGGAGTAGTCTACTAGTTAGATAATCGTTGCATGATCTTTAAATTAGTACTCTAAATGGAGTATAATTTATTGCTAGACTTTAGATTTAATTTAGCATTTGACAATAATTTTATTTAGATTTAATTTTTATATTTAATTCTTATAATGTTAATTTATAGTAAAATTAACATATGTCCGTAAGAGTGCCATGTTTTTTTGTCCATGTATGTTCGTCGGTTTTATACTGATTTTTTCCGTAAATCTACTGAATAAATATGGTGACTTTGATATAAAAAAATACGGTAAAATTATCTACTACATATACATTTTTAAATGGCTTATTTTTTTTAGATTATTTATCATTATGGTTCGCGAAATAACTCATTGAATTCATAATTTAGATAATTTTAATTCCATTTGATAAATACATGTATATAATAAATGAGTTGAGCGAATTTAACCCATTTTGACACACTGCAACTAACACACAATATATATATATAGTACAATGTGGGGTTTAATTTTTATTATTTACATTTATTTACTGATGATGATGATGTTTTCCTATTACAATAAATTGCACTTTTCTCTTAGATTCTTCTACTTCTTTTCGCATTATTTAGGAAGGGAAATGAAGTTATATAGGCGACCCTTTTAAGATGGAGAATAGTTTACTTTTAAGTTCTAATTTATTCAATTATTATTACTTTATTTATTGTAAGTGCCTATTATATTTGGGTTATAATAATCCAACAGAAAACCGAAAAGGATTTATAGAAAATCAAGAAAAAGTGTAAAGTTAGAAAGCATACTATGTAAAAGTCTTAGAAAACCAGCCTTGCATGGCTCATTGGCTCTAACCTATGTACGTACGAGAACGTACTTAATAAATATTTTGATATATGGTACACGACTTTTTTGGTTCGACCAGAAATATAGATATATAACATGATGCTGCAGGATTTAACTAATATCTAATTTTTTAATCGATAAAATACTTTGTGTAAATACTTATTTAATTATTTGTCTGCTAAATTTTAAGACAATCACAGTGAACAATGTTAAGAACGCGGTAATTAAAAGCTTCCACAAACTAATGGGATTAAAATCGAACAATCCAAGTAGATGATTAATAATCTTAGCCCAATCATTGCTCTCTTTGAAACCCTTGCTCGTCCTAGCAGCCATCAATATTATTTTTCCAATCTCCTTCTCCGATAGCTGATTTCTCTCACTGCCACCATAAGCGGACCCCCTCATGCTCTTTTTTCATCGGATCCTCTTCGATTTGGTTTTTCTTGCAGTTTGAAGGTAGATCTGGTATCTCTAGAGTTCGTGAGAGGTTAGTCGGTGTTGAAAGCTTGGGATTTGTGGTTCTATTCGGCGGCGAGTGTCTCTGGTCCTCTCTTCTTTTCCGTCTCAACTTGCTCGAAAACTGCAAATTGGTTTGGATTTTTGAGAGGTTAGATGTTCTCTTCTTGCTCTGTCCAGGGTTTCTTCGAGGCCTCTTGCTTCCATCCGGGAGCTTTGTAGTAGTGGTCTCGTATGGGCCTTGGTGTCTAGGATTGCGGCGTTGCCTCAGGTGAGGTTTTTGAGGACGAGCCTCTTAGAATGGTTATCGCAGCTGCTTATCCTCATCGATGTCTCCGTTCAGACTGCTAGCGGTGGCTCCTTCGTCTCCTCTCTCATCCGCTTATGGTAATGGAATTTGTTTATTACCTCTGGTAATTTGTCCTCTTCCTTTACTCGTTTTGAGCTTCTTCTTCCTCTCTTCTCTATTACATGTCGAAGCTTGGATGATGTTTTATTTGTCTGTGTTATTGCTCCGGTTCAGTTGCTTTGTCCTTACTCTGCTTGTGCTGTTGGTCTTCGGTCTTTGTAGGTGCTTCTTCCGTCGTCTCTCCTTGGTGCTTCTTTTCTCTTCTCCGCATCTCATGAAGGTTGGGTGCGGTTTGAGGACTCTCGGGGCCTCGGTTCTTCAGGTGTGGTCTCACTTTCTCTCCCCCATCCTCGCCTGCTTCGTTAAAAGGTCTCTGTTGGGGTTAGTTTCTTTCGGCGTTGTGTCTTCCCCCTTCTTTCTCAACGCAGGATTTGGCTAGAATCGTCTCAATCCCCTACTTTTCGCTTGCTCTTTTCTGGTTGTTAGAGGCTCTTTCTTTGTCAGTAAGTGAGGTTGAAGCATTGGTTCCGTGTTGACGAGGTATGTGCAGGTTGGTTTAAGGTTGCTTTGGGGTGTTGCTTCTGTGTTTCTGTTAGCTTTAAATGGAGTTTTGCGTTGGCGTTAAGACTGGTTCTTGCCTCGGTTGCGGATTCATTACCCTGGGTTGTGTGCTGTGGTCTGCTACTTTGCTGTGTTTGGAGGATCTGTTGTCATCCTTCGGTTGGCCCTCTTCTTAGTCTAGTTGCTTTCTCTCGGCATGTACGGGTCTTTGGATTATTTTGAGAGTATTGTTCGGGCTATTTTTTTCCTATGCGGATTTGTGTTGACACTACCTATCTTTTTAGGATTGGGCGAAGGTATCGGGTCCAAGAGCTGAAGTATATGCCTTTTAGTATCCTTGCTTTATTGTTGTAAAGTTCTGCTCTGCTTTTCCTCTATTGTTGCTTGTATGTTATACTTTTCCATGATGTAACCTTCCACCTGTTTTTAATAGAAAGCTTTTTCTTTAAAAAAAAAAAAATTAATGGAATTAGAAATCAATGTTAAGATTTTTTAATATTTTAAAATTACACCACCAAATGAATCCAAATACTATGGTGTAATATAGAGTCATGAGATATGATTAATGAATTTTTGACTACCTGACTAATCTCTGATTACCCATGATAAACTTATTTCAAGTATCTAACGGATAAAATATTAGAACAGAAGCAACGGTCGAAATTAGTAGATTTCAAAATTCGAATACAGCAGAATTAGCAGCTAACCGTGAGCTAATGCATTTATCTCCTATACATTAGAGTATTTATATAATTGTATAAAAGTAATATAATCCTATGTGTATGATTATATAATATACAAAGGAGTCGTTGCAACAAATACGGGTGGGTAGTTGGTTGTGTATCGGATTCGGCAAGGAAATACTAATTTAATCCATTGGATCCTTATTGGGCCACTAGAAGCCCATAACCTGATTATTACGAATATGAGCTTCCAATACAATGCGAATAATGTAAAGAACATCGATATCTCAATCATTAATTGAAGGAATTTGAATATAGGTATTATTATTCTCTCCTTAATTGTGTAAAGACTAATATTATAACAACTTAAGAAATAATATGATAAATCATTACCTCGCAATTTATTGAAGGATCTTGAATATTCCATGATAAATAGATAAACAGAAAATATACTGTAACTAGGAGTGACTATTTGGTAAACCGATGAGTAAATCAGTTTCTACTTCCAAATTTAGATCTATAACTCTGTGTTTCTCTTGTTGATCAATCGATCCTCTCCATGGATCTATAAAATTCTGCTCATAACATAGATTGAAGTTTTATCAACCATAAAAAAAAATCATACATATAATTTATTTCTAGAAAGAAAGAGATAATGAAATGGATTTGATATATAGATTATACTGTTTATAATTTCCACACCCGAAAAAATTGTAAACAAAACCAAGTGAAAAAAAACTAATAACCAAAGTTAAAACTCAATTTTTCTTTTAAATACTTAAAACTAAAAATATGTTTCATCTTAAAATACAACTTGAACTGATTAAAACCAAAATTTATCCAACAAAACCGTATAATAATCTCCGCTAATATAAAAGTTTTGAATCTAAATTGTCAATCTGAAAAAATTTAGATGTTTTTAGCAGTTCATTTTAAGTTTTAAATTTGTGAATCGGTACCTATATCTCTAAATAGGTGAATTGGAAAGAGAGATGATCACCTTTTGATGTAACTTGACATTCTCTTCTAGCAATTGTTTCTCCTGAAACAAAGCCACACTCTCTTACCATTTTTATATACATGCTCATAAACAAAACTATTTATACATTTATTAACATAATATATGGTATCATACCTTTGCTTTTAGCTTCTCCAACTGCTCCTTGAATAACTGAGCCTATAAAACATTTTGTCCAACTTTGTTTCATTTCCATGATAAAAACACACATATATCTTGATCAATGTTTTTTTTTTTTTGGATAAAAATATCTTGATCAATGTTAGTATATATCAATTGAGATATGTCGCTAGACTCGCTAAATCACTGCAAAAATCCATATTCAAGTTCATATCTAAATGAGGAAAATGTTGATTTCAACATACGTATATTGGCATTATATCATCATCATATATTCATATATATCAAGATAGTGATGAACTATACCTTTCTTGCTCGGACCTTGCCCAGACTTCTTTGGAGTTGACTATCGATTTCTTGAAGCTCTTCTAGAGAACAAGAAGCAAGTCCTTGTCCCAGTAACTTCCTACACACCCAAAAGGGAGTTCATGACGACTATTTTTGTAAAATCTCCAAAATAATTCTCTTATTTGAGATCAAATGCATATTTCTCTTGGATCAATCTTTTCCCACCATGGATTCTAAGTTGCATACCGTAATAAGTATTTTATAGATGATTAGATTTCTTGATTAAAGCCAGACTAATTGTGAAACATGCTACCATCAATTGAAAAATCCATATCAATTTTTTTTTTTGCAATGTGCAAATGCAAACGCCATATGTAAATGAAAGTTTTATTATGTTTGACATTTATGTTTAATTAACATAAATATTTTATTAAAGATTTTTAAGAAGTTCATTTATAAATAAAAGATGTAAAACGCAAATAAACAACTGAAATCTTTAGTCTAAGAGGTGGCTAAAAAAAAAAAAAAAGTCGAAGGCATGATACCGCTTGTGGAACTCAAGGAGTTCAATCTTTTCGATCATGTGGCTTGCTTCTTGCTTCAATTGCTACATTACCACACACACACACAAAAAAAAAAAAAAATCATCGGACGCATGATAATGAAAAAAAAAGGATCGATATAATCCTTTTGAATAAGTTTGTATTAGTGTCTGCATTTTATTGAAAAGTATAAAATTGAATAATCTTTCTGATCACCGTTGATCCTATATATATAGACGGTTGAACATAATCATCCAAAAACTCTCACCAATTGTTTTGTATTATTTCGTATATCCCTCTAGATTCGGTTTTGTAGGTTATGAAAAGTCAAAAAATCAATCTTTTTCAAAATACTCATTGTTATTGTCAATTTTCAAAAATACTAATTTTATATATTTGTATAAGTATTTTATACAGTTTTATAAGATCATATATGAAAATGTATAAATAAGATAGTTATGGTAATAAATAATGTTTTATAAACATTTTAAATGTTTATAAACATTCTTTATTAGCATAACTATTTTATTATGAATGTTTTAAAATTTTATTATAAATATTTTAAAATTTATATATTTTTATATATGATCTTATAAAAATGTATAAAATGAGTATTTTTGAAAATATTTTTAAACATGGGTATTTTTGAAAATGAATATCACAAAAAGGATATTTTTCAAAACTTTTCAAGAATCCGCATGATGAAATCATGTAAATCTAGGACATCAGCCAAAAGATTTCATGTAAATTATGTCTGATTATTAACCCAAAAAATAAGGTAAAGACCATCAAGACAAAAAAAGAAAAAGGTAAAGACCATCGAGACCAAAAAAAAAAGTTCGGTAACAAACCTGTATGTAAATTTCTGGATCGTGGTTGATGGTTTCATGATCTTTTGTGTACTTGTGGTAACGTTGGATCGTCTTCTCCATGCTGATGATCAAACATATACATCTTTTTTTAGAAATTAGAATTAATGTACCTATATTCTTTGTAATTTCTTTGTTTAATCTCTAAATATATCTGAGATTTAAAGATAAGATCTTCTAGCAAAAAAAAAAGAATCTTCTAGCAACGATATATGAAAAATCTATTTATTAATTTGTTATTCTAGATGACTTAAAATCTAAGTGTACAACAAATAGGTTTTTTTCTGTAGCAAAAGTATATCTTAGAAATATAATATTTCATTTTTCTAATTGTATTATATTTTTGGACTTATATAAAAAAATCATAAGATTTGTAATTCATTATTCACAATTAATAATAAACTTTAGATAAAAATATATTCATTTCAATCGCTTTTTTCTCTTATTTTTCACTTTTTTTTTCTTTCTTAGTCGAATTCACAACATAACTTTAGCTTTAGTAAAGATCATTCACCTAACACCCCATCTCTCAAGTTATACTACGATGTCTTTTTTCCGCTGGTTAATATCTATATAGGTAACTATTTAAACCCATGCCCTATGAATTCATCATGCCTTTTCTTTATAATGTCTATATCTATTGTACTCTTAATTTGTTTCTTTTCAATTTTATTTGCCCAAAATCAAATAATTGAATCTAGAACTAGAACCGTTAACCCATTTGCAAAACTCTAATAAAAAATGTAAATTCACATAGAGAAAATTTAATCACTACTTTATCTACGTGGATCTAACTTTGGTTACAACACAAGCTTAAAGATGTGAATCTGTTAAACATCAAATGGCCGTATATATACATGTATACAGTGAAATAAAGTAATCCAGGAAGCGGTTTATTAATCTTAGAGTACTGGTTTCTTCTTGAATAAAATAATTAACTGCTACTCGTATATATACATGTATATATATGTAAACAGTGAAATATGTATGCACTGCACACCTGAATCAAACGAAGAAGAGGACGCAACTACTATGACTACAAAAGTAGAGCCCAAATAAAGACATAACGAAAACCAAAAACGATGTACAGAACCAAACTAGGGGAAAAAAAGTAAACTTATATATATTATCACCAAATAAGTGGGTAACAATATGTGCAACTTGGTACGGATCACACTAAAACAATCTAAATTATATATAGTATAAATCCCATTTAGAGCTAATTCCGATGTTGTTTTCTGTTCATACTTTCAAGAAATTTTTGGAAACCCTACACACATACACACACACACATAAATATAAATTCACACTACATACACACTATATAGTTTAGATGAAAAGTTCAGGTAGATCAGAAAAAAGGAGTTTGTCTAGATTTCTAACCAAATGAATATTATATAGAAAACATGAAATTATATTAATTATAGGGGAATAGAAGAAAGAAATCTTTAGGATTCAGACAAGGATCGAATCTCTCCAGTACTAGTAAATCTAAGAAGGTAGCTTTAGTCAATTACGATTCAGAAAAATTCAGACCAGACACATACACACATAACCTAAAAGCCTAATTAACCCCAAACAAAAAGTACGAAAAAAGTAAAAGAAAATTAATTAAAAATCAAAGAATTAAGAAGAAATCAAAGAAGACATACTCAGAGTTTGAGAATTCGTAAAGCCTTCCTCTCTGAGAAAAGATGATGAGAGAGACTTGAGCATCGCATAGCACCGAGAGCTCATAAGCTTTCTTCAACAAACCATTTCTTCTTTTTGAGAAAGTCACTTGTCTACTCGTTGTGTTTTCTATTTTCTTCATCTCTATCTTTCCTCTCACCATTTTTTTTCTTCTTTTGACTTTTTTTTTCTGCCACAAGATCTGTAAAGATTGTAACCCTAAACCAATCAATGACCGGTTAACATATAACCAGAGTCATAAAAGAGAGAGAGAGAGAGAGAAAGAGATCTCACCGGGGAGAGAGATTAAATGTCGGCAGAGAAATTGAAGAAGAGATAAGTAGTGAAGATTTTGAGTTGCATAAAAACCAAGAATTTCTCAGATGATAATTGTGAAAGATTTGTGGATTAATTCAAAGAAGAAACTAAAGTTGAGGAGCTGAAAATCAACAAAAATGGAAAGAGAAAAAGGTATTTGGGGTTTTTTTTTTTTTGTCAGGAACCCTAAGTAATGATCGGCGAGAGAAGGAAAGGGGAAGTTTCTTAATGTTTTATTTCTTTTCCTTTTTGTTATGGGTCACAACGAAATGATGCTATTCTTATTTTTTATTTTTAAAATTATGTATAGAATATTTCTAATTTATGTCCATATCCTGGCCACATAACAAAATTAATTAGATGCCAAAAAAAGAAACAGGATGATTCTTGTTTTTGTTTGATTTATCTGAAAAACAATCAGATGTGATTAAAATAAGGGAGATTTGGTTTAATAATCTAAAATTTTGATGTAATTTGAAAATTAATCCATGTTTTCAAGTTTTTGAAAATTATTTTTTTTAAAAGTAAAAAGACAATAATTTTTTCATACAATTTGAAAATTTATAATTATAAAAAGTATATTTTAAAATAGATTGGATAGATTGTTATATTTTGAAATAGATTAGATAGACTGTCGATCACTTCACTGCTAGTCCAAATAACTTCCAAACTAGCACCAATTATATCACTTTTGTTGTTGTTTCAAGTGGCTGCAAGAAATTAAAATACAGTAGAATCGAAAAATCAATTTTCAATGGAGCATTTGAAAGACATTTTAGAGCAATTTATAACAGTGTTATACCTCAAGTTGAGATAGTAATATACAAGTTTTTCCATCAACAAGCATTACATCAGTTATCCGGAGAAGAAGATCTGATGCACTTACCAGAATCACATGTGACTCTTATGATTGTGCGTGAGTTCCACTAGTTTTCACATTTTACGATATTTTTATTATTTTTGGCAATCCAAAGATGTAATTCCCTCTCACATCCGGTAAATAACACAAGACAATTATTTATACTAGAACATAAAAATAAATAATTCAATCAATTATTATTGTGTAAAATATAAAAATTTCTATAGACCAAAAACTCTCAACTTAATTTTCCTATAATCAACTATTCATGAGAGATTCAGGGGTTGATTGATTCTCCCGCTACTACCCGCAAACGCTACATTTGCGGGCGATTGTAGTTAGTAACGTTTGACAACAATCACGGAAATAACTCCATACCTCTCCATACCGCTTCAACCGCTCTAAATCAAAAACTCTTTCCTACGAGTGTTTGCTGTTGCGGCCGGTTGCGGGTGGTTGAAAAACTATATTTTTTAAAAAAATTATCTTAAATACTAAACTAAAATTTACAAAGACCAATTTTTTTTTTTTAAATTTACTTTCTTATATCGAATATTTTCATATAAAATTATATATTTTCGATATTTTTTAATTAAAATAAAATAAACTTGTAATACTAAAAAAAATTATTGTATATCCAAAAATATTTCAAATTTTTGAAATTTTTTTAATTACTCTATGATATATTTAAAATATATAATTTTAATTTTTTTAATAACATATTTTTATTTTTATATAAATTATATATTATTTGTATTTTGGTAGTTTTATGTAAATTTGCTATCGCACCGCTGTAAACCAGTCATAAACATCCCGCAAATGCACCCGTTTCCAACCGTTTTACCAGTCGTACAAATTGTCCAATAACGCTAGAAACCGCTACCGTCCGCTTCCGCAAACTCCCGCAACCGCATCCGCAAACTACTGCAACCGCATCCGCACCCGCTGCATTTAAACCAGTCAGACTTTGAATCAAGTGAACTAAACATTATATAACGTGAACACAAGGCATAAATTTAATGGAGTTCACCAATTTTAATCTTTTCACATGTGTGATTGTTTATGATTTTATATTTTATGTGTAATCCATATTTTTCTCTGTTTTAATTGATCACGTGAAATGATATTTTTTATTTATATTGTAAATTATTTTATAATAGAAATAATTACTCAATAAAAATACAACTTTATTTAAAAACACTTTATATATTTGATTTATTTATGATATTTTAATAATCTCAAATGCAAAAATTTGGTTTTCAAACTTTTGAAAACATGGTTAGTTTTTAAAATACACAAATTTTTTGTAATATTTTTGATAATTAATTTATATATTTATCAGCAAAAAAAAAATATTTCTTGAATTTTGAATATTTATCAATATTCGGTGCTCAAAACGACGGAAGTAAAGAGATTATAGTTGTAATTGTGAACCAAATATAGTATTTCAACTTTTGATAAATAATTGAGAAAAAGACAATCGTAGCCGTACGATACATAACTATAAAAAATATAAATATATTAAGCAGTAGGAAAGATCCATATGGCTTGTGCCTTATGGTCTACGAAAGAAACATTCTTTACCTTATCTTGGTGAAATTAAGGAGGAAAGAAAGAAATACGATTTCAGAAAGTCTATACCAAAATAGAAATTTTTGGGAGAGAGAAAAGAGCAATACTAAAACAAAAGAATTGTCTTTTTTTTTCTAACTACTTACATCATACGATTTGAATCGGATACTAACATATTACACGGTAACGATACTAACACAAACTACTATAAATTGATATATGTCTTGATCAAAATAATATTTTTATATGATGTTTTAAAAGTTTTTTTTGTTAATTTTTTTAAAAAGCTTTTATTCAAAATTTAAATTTATTTGAGTTTTTATGACTAGTTATAAGACTTTTTAACATTTCAAGGCTACAATACTATGCTCGTATTTTAAGAATTTTTTTTACATTCATATTTTATACGTTTCAAATTAAATATCATTTTATCTTAATAATTGTCGTTTTAGACTTCCAATGTAAATTTTGGCAAAACATACTTAACCTAACCTCAAATCAAAATAAATTTAGAAAACAAGCAGTATATATATTGTGTATATAAAATATTAAGAATTGATTATATTTTTAGTATAATAAAAATTTTAATATATTTTTTAGTTTGTGAGAAATATGTCAAACAACATTTATTATGAAGATTGTAATATTTTAAATGTTTCTGATTTAGAAAAACAATATTAGAACAATGATTTTTGTTTTGTTAAAAGAAAACCCAATATTAGAACAATGATTTAATTTATTAATGTTTTTTCTTCACAAGAAAAACAACTTTATGCGAACTAATGAGTCAAGAATATAGCAAAAAAAATAAAAACCAATTAAATCGATAAAAGATCTACAAGTACAAAAATTGGTGGAACAAAAAAATGACATATTTGAACGCCATTTTGAAAAGCGATACTTTTGGCACTTTTTGTGGAATTTTTTTTGTTTTAGGCTAAAAATTAAAAATACATGAATGTATATTCTATTCCAATGTTGGAAAATCGCGTAACCATCTTTTTTGATTGGATCCTCTTCAAATAACTCCATCTAACCTCGGCGGCAGTCATGAAGCTTCGATCTAATGCAAACAAAACAAAGAAAATGCAAGAATTAATTTTTGTCAACACAATTCGATCAGAAAAACATTATCATCAAGAAATTGAATAGATCAATGCGAATTCTTTTGTCTATTAACCCTTCCACTAATTCCACCATTAGACTGACATCAAAGGTTTTCTCTTCTTAAATTTATTTTAGTTGTATGGTTCATTTTTTTTAATACAATTTAACATTAAAACCCTCTCAAAAAATCATGAACGCCAGTATTTCAGATATGTGTAATTTTAGTCATGCCTATTTTTGAATTTTTAGGTTTTTTTATCATCTTTATTTTCTTAGGCTTCGAATGATGACATGCGGTACGGGACGGGATATGTGCAGAACGGTTCAAATAGTAATAAAAATATATACATACACATATATATGAATAAAATTTTGTTATATGAATAAATTTTTGTTACTATTCAATGCGGAGCGATGCGAAAAAGTATATCACCATTCGTAGCCTTAGTGTTGGGACCCCTAAAATATGGATATTGAGTGCGAATTCTTGTAGCTTTTGTAAAGAGGTTAAGAATGTGAAATACTTTTTGTGGTTTTAGTGGGTGTGAATTCTGAAGATGTATATATAGTCCCAAACGCAGACATGGAAATACATAAATTCAATATATAAAATACATTAATCCATACAAAGATGTATAGAGACAAAACAACACATCAATGTAGATCAGAAGAAACTAATTCAAATCTTCATTAAAATATTAATCTTACCGAATAGATGATAATCTAGTGGTATTGAAAATGAATATTTAAAATGATTAGTTCAATTCGACTTGAAATAAGTGATTTACAGCTTAAACGCAATATTATTAATGGTTGATTTCAAACACCGAAAAAAATTATGAACCGTAGGTCCAGAACTTTCACGGTCTTTAAAAAAAAAACTAAAAACAACACATCTCTAATAACACAACTTCCTATAGGAAGACATACTTAAATGCTATTAGACTCGTATCCATTTGGAATGGACCTCATAAAACCCCGACATATGGTTTCAGTCCAAAACTTCTCAATATATTAATCCAAATTTACCATAGCAAAAAAAGGAAACCTCTAACTTATATTCATTCATATTTTACAGAAACGCATAATACTTTGAAATATTCTTATTAAATATGGAAACAAAATTGATATTCGAGACAGTGGTATAACCAGTGGTGGAGGTAGCTTACAATGAGGTCACTTGACCCACATAATATTTTTTTAAATAATGTAATTTATATTAAATGTTTTAAATTGACCCTAACCCAAAATAATTATTGACTCCTATTAAATTTTAATTTAACTATAACCCAATAAATATATAAATCCTAGAAAATGTTAAATCCAATAAAATTTATTATAAATAATCTTAAAATAAAATAAGCCTATTAAAATCAATTAAACCTAATTATCTCTATTAGTTAATTTATTTTTACAATTTTTTCTTCTTTTTTCAATCATGGATAATAATTTATATCTTTTGGAGTTAACTCCATTGGAATCAAATTGGAGTTAAGAGTTTAGATAATAATTTATATCTTTTTTGTTTGTTACAATAATATTTTTTTGAAAAATAGGTGCTTGACACAGTGATAAACGAAACAATAATAAAACGATTCCAAGTATGAGTGAGGGCATAGTACATCTTAAAGATGTATAGATATTTTTTATTTTTTCAATAAAGTTTTTGTAAATTTTTTTAGATTGAAAATTTATTATGATTCCAATAAATACCATTTCTAGTTTTGCCACTTGATATAATTATATGTGATTATGTGATATTCATGAACAGAGTCATTAACAAAAGAATAAAAACGTATCAACTATGAACTCAATTACTATAATATGAGCAAACTATAATATGAGCAAACTGATATTTGTAAAGTGAAATACATAAATAAATCGATAATACAACAATACTGATATAAGAATGTGGAAGAAGAACGGATTTGCAGAGGCAAGATATGATCTTAATCCTTAATTATGAAAATGCCTCGTAGTGTGACAGTTTTGTGGCTTTCCGAATCCCATGATACAACTGTAATCAATTCTGTTTTGCACAACTAAAGAACATAATCTAACGAACGCTTTTTATGTATTGTACTCTCATGGAGAAAAATCAAAAGAAGAAAGAGAGGAAGTATAAGAGATTGTTGTTATCCCATGTTCTTATGGTGAATGAGCAAGAGATGTTTTTTAACTCTCAAAATTATGGTCTCCATAATGCTCAATTAAAACCCATTCAATATGAGGCATTATAATGATAGTGGAGGTTATATAATTGATTGATTATAATCAATTATTCATTTGAAGATGAGAGTTTAATTTTGACCAAATTTAATTCTATAAAAGAATTATTGATTTATTTTATTCAAGATTAATTCTCTTAGAGAATTATTTACTTTTTGATCAAGTCTAAATTTATGTAGTGATCAATTACACAAATAAAAATTTAATGCAAAAAGATAGGTTATAGGACCAGGGTCCATATACCTGAATCCGCACCTAAATCTGAACCTAAACACGAATCTATTTTGGCTCAGCTTAGCATGCACGCATGGTTTAATATGAGTTCATCCATCTCTACAATTGTCCTAAGGTCTTTAACCTTGTTAAAACTTCTCCATAATATCTACTATGCCTATTTCATACTTTTCAAACAAAAAACTTAAAACAATTATTTTTCATTCAAAAACAAATTTCAACATAGACTACTACGTGTCACTATCTTTTAATGGTTATGAACTTGTGATTCAAGAAAAGATACTGTTTATTTTTTCGTATTTCTATTATTAATCTTAGGAAAGTAAGAGAGAAGAAAACAGTATTGAATGGGGCACGACAAAAAGAAACAGTGTCGAAATTGGCATCGAGACATCATCGTACAATGTCAGTGCTTTGTCACGTGTCTTGCACTTATTCGTTTCACCTGTTCGATTACTGTTCCTTACTGATTTACACATTTTGAGCAATAAGTCATAATATATATATATATACTGCTTTACACATTTTGGTTATTTTCTTTACAAATAATTTGGATAAGGCCCAAAGGCCCATTTTTTATAGAAGATTATGGATAAGGCCCAAAGGATCTTAAACGGGAGCTTCCGACTAGAACAGAAGGTTTACTTTTAGCGGTGTTTTCCACAACCTCTTCCTCTGTCGCTTTCTTCGCGACATTCTATTGATGTGTCTTTATACACTTTAACCGATATATAATAATCTAGGATAATTCGAGAGATACGATTCTGGTTTATCGAAAATTTGTGACTAACGGTGTTTTTCGACATTTACTTGGCCAAAATTCTCGGGTACCGGAGAAGGAAAATAGATTGAAGCAATCTTTGATTGAAAATGGTTTTTTTTTGGGAAGATGATTATATGCAGAACTCACTTGTTCATCTATATGTGACAATGGTTTAGATCGTTGATGGATGGAAAATTGATGTCAAAAGGTGCAATGTGCAACCATCTGTACAATAAGGAGACATATTATATGTCTGAAAACCTCACTAATCATAATTATGAGAAGCTAGATTACTTCCATTGTGTTTTCTTTTTGTTAAATGCTTTTTTTTACTAAGAGGTTTTGTTTATTTTGATGTGAGAAAAAAAAAGAGAGAAGAAGAAGCATAAAAGCAAAATGAAAATGGGAAAAGTGAAAACTTACTAGTTACATCAATCTCAGTTTTGGGACATGTAGAAAAGGAAGATTGGATTAAGCGGAACATGGATTGTGTTTAAGCGGAAGCAGTGACAGGGCAACTCTCCTTTGGCAAATGACAGAGCCAATAGACAAGAACACAAGAACACTAGTCGCCTGCCAATAGAAAGATGCCCTATTACTGCTCCGCTTATTGGTAACTTCTTCTCCTCCAATGTGTGTGTTTTTTTTTTTTTTTTTTGCTTTGAGAGAAGGTTGGTTGGTTTCTCATTGGACTCATGGCTCAGTATATATATATATATATAAGTTTTAATAAAAATGCTGACTTTTTGACATTTGAGTGATTGAGAAAAAAGGGGAGAGATGCTTTGATGGGTTATTCCATGGATATCCATCCCAATTTTATCCTTTTTGAAGTGTTGCCTTTTGTTGATGCTCTTGCTTCTCATGTCTCTCATTATTTTGCTTCATAAAGAAGCCATTTCAAGGATGGTTTTTACCCACTCAGGTTCGAAGGTACGTCTCTTCTACTTGAGCATTTTACTTTTCGTATGTATTATACATTTACACACACACGTGTGTGCACATTCATGGTTTCATATGCGGCAGAGTACTAGAATGATATTTTTGCCCATGTAAAAAGCAAAGAATCCAGGCTTTTTTTCTTGTCAAGATTATTGTTATGTAGACTTGTGATTGTGGATGTGGAAGAATTGGAATCAAAACTTATAATGGCATATCCTATTTTGAAGGGTTATGCCATGAATATCCAGAAGATGAAAACGGATCGTTTCGAACAAGAATTTGATCTCTTGATTTTCTTTTTGCGCAATACAAAAGCTTTATGCTTTTATGAAGAGCCAAAGTTGTGAGAGTCAATTTGTTACTCATTTACAAAATCTTACAATTTCTCAACCGTTGCTAAATCTCACTCTTACTTCCTGTTTTGGAGGTTTTTGATTGATTTGCTTTGTGTACTCAAGTAGTTGCTGCTCATGTTTCTTGCGTTCTACGTCATGAGACATCCTAGGCTTTAGAACTTTTCGATTTACATCCTAAAGCATCTTGTAAGGAAGTGATTAATATATCAATGTATCCAAATCCGAATCAAATGTTATTTCTTTCTTCTGAAATACCTCAGAAACAAAAAAAAAACAAAATTTTTTTTCAAGCCCAAATAGCTAAAAGAGACATCAAACCAGCACCAATAACAAGAGATAAGCTACAAGCAATTTGTATCTTCATACTACTAAGAGCTTTGTGGTTCATGAACAGTGGAGCTACTAAATCAACAAGTGCCATGTAAATCAAGATTCCGGCGGCCCCGGCATTGAGAAAACCGGACACTTTTAGGGCCATCGGGCTATTTTCGTTGTAAGTCTGGGAAACTCCAATACCGATTCCGATCCCTAGTGGTGCCGTGAGTGCAAAGAATAACACCATAACCCAAATTTTCTTAACTTTAAACTTTGCCTGCACCAAAACAATAAAATTTTATGTATATTTAAAATTCTCGGTAGATAAAATCATATTGAAAAGAGAAAGAAAAAAGAAGATTTAAGCTTTACCTCAGAGATGCAACCACCAAGACCAAAACCTTCAAACAATTGATGGAAGGTAATTGCAGCTATGAGAGGCTTTATGGTGCTTGCACTTGGTGATACTCCCAGAGATATTCCTATTATCACTGAGTGAACCACAATCCCCAATTCCAATATCTAACATTATAGGAAGAAGAAAAAGAAACAACACGTGATTAATACTACTCATTAATTTAGCAAATGGGTTTGTCTAAAAATCGAGAATTTATTCAAGTTTTGAAGAAAAGATTGGATTTTGGCAAATGGGTTTTGTTCAAAACCGAGAATTTCTTTAAATTCTATCGAAAAGTTTGGATTTTTGTGAGTTTTAGTTACCTGAGTAACAATCTTTTTCCTGAGATCAATGTGATCATGATCTTGGGGGACAAGAAGAGAGCCATGAGAATGTCCCTGTGAGGCATGAGTATGAACAGAGTCACTATGAGAATGCTCCTCCTTATCTCCACCGGTACTCACCGGCAAGGTCTTACTTTCTTTCTCCGACCGAGATCTATTCAAATACCCTGAAGCAAAGGACTCGATCAACATTGTCAAAATAGCTCCACACATGGCGACGAGTCCCGTCATCGGAAAATCCCCCCACGGTGTCTCTTCTCCAATGCACGGACTCGTGAGGCTCTCGGTGGCATCGGGAAGAATGTGAACAAAACCGGTGGCTAAGATTACTCCGGCGGCGAATGCCTTCACGAACATGAAGAGATTGCTCTCTGACTTGAGGCCGAAAATAGGTAAACAGACTCCGAATACTCCGGCGATTAAGATAGAGAAGAAAGCTACGATCTTGTATTTTAGAGCCGTTGCTTTCTCCGCCGCAGAGCCTCCTCCTCCACTGGAGCCGCCACCGCACTCGTTTTCTTCCTCCGCCGCGGAGACTAGTAGAGGTAGAATAACCAAGAAGAGAGCGAAAGCTGAAATTAGGGTTTTGTGGAATCTACCCATCTTTGACTTTTGACGAAAGTTAGGGTTTTTCTGTTTTCTTCCCTTGGAGGGTGGGTTTGTAACGGTGAACAAATCACGCTGCTTATATTTATAAAAGATTTTTGTTTACAGAGAGGTTTTTGTAGATATTAGGCCCTAAGTATATGGGAATTTGTGTAATTCTTGAGGAGACAATGTCGACATGAACAGGTAATAATGTTGTTTTTACTTCTTCTTGTAAAATTTTTGTATTGAGATTAGAAGCTATTGTTTCGGAGATGACGACATAGTTAGTCTTAGGTGTGTAGTTATTACTTTCTGGCAATTGTATTTATTGCAAAACGAAAAAAGGAAAAGCAAAATTACAGTCTAGAATTAGAGTTGGAGATAATTTTGGCAATCTTGTATTTAATTCAATACAAAAAGGAAAATCGTCTCTATTGACTATTGAGGTAATATTGGAATTGCATATTTTTTTAAAAATATATATATATATATATATATTTATAACGGAGTTTGACGAATGAGGCAACACCCACAATTTTGTACTTTTATTGTTGAGATGATAATTACACATACGAAAGGTGTGTGATTAGACGTCTTTTACGAGCGACATAATCTTGCAGTTTCAAAGTAATCATCCCATAATATTTTTAAGTTGACGAGAGGTTGAATTGACCCATGTATTGCTGACCATCAGATGTTTGGATGATCTTTCCTACTGCAAATTTTGTTTTTAGTGTCTTACCAATGAAAACTCTTAGTTGAAAATGTAAATTTTTCGTTTCTATTGATCAATAAATTTAATATTTTGACAAGCAAGTTTGAAATAGAGTATCTTCTATCCGCAACATTGACCCAAGATACGCCTACGGATTAGTGGCCTGGTTTTGTTCACGTTGAAGTCATGGCTCTCTTCTCTATTTTAATTCCATGTTTGATCTAATTTTTAAGAAAAACTCCAAAACAATATCACATAAAATATTTTTTTAGTTTCAATAAATTTTACATTCAATTAAAAAAAAAAATTAATATTTAACCAATTAAAAAAAAAATATGCAACTCTCGCGTTAATCATGTCTAAACATAATATTACCGTAACAATAATTGGAATTCAATAGCAAAAACAAGAGATGTGTCAAATCCTATAAGTTTAATTTCTCATTACCCGCGAAAGTAAGTCAAGTAAATAACACAATGACATGGTTCAAGCATTGGACATGCATTTGTTTCAAATTTCATTACTATCCCCTCTAAGTGTAATTGTATGTTAACTCATTAAGCCATTAGGAACACATCCTTTGAGAACAAATAATCCACACAAGCTTCATCGCTCAGTCCATCGAACCGGGCTTCCCTTCTCTCCACAAATAGCACTTTGCACATGGCTTGAGTGAGCAGGTTCAAAACTTAAATCCATTTGGAGAAATGTTCGAGTTCGAGTTGGAGTTGTCAACATGATCAGATCCAGTCCAAAACACAAACAAGATAAGCAGTTGCTTATAGGGCCTAAATTTATATAATATTTAAAGTCCAAAAGAACATTAGTTTAATTGTTTTCGATTGCTTGAAAGTAGTCGACTTTGGCTTCTGAAGAAGCTGGTACGGATTGGAATGGGCATGAATTTGGACTATTTTTCTTAGGGTTTTTGCTTAAACCCTTATTTGGGCTGTGGAGAGAGAGACAAATCAAGCGGCTTTGAAAGACGTAAATGGAGCTCGAACACAACTTCTATTAATCGAAAACTCGCACTCTTCTTGTTAATTTGCTACTCGTCTGATCTTTGGCCAATTAAAGCATTCTTATTTTAAAAAAAAAATCGAATATGAATTAAATTCAATTTTTGGGCACAATATTTTATAAGCATAAACTCACATATCATTGAAAATAATATAAGCACAATTCATCAAATAATCATTATACTCGTTGAGAACGAGAATTTTGCAAGTGAAGAACAATTAAACGACAAAGTTTTAATTGTAGAATAACATAATTACTTTTATTTATTGTAACTGATTTTGTGAAAATTGCGGTATTACAAAGTCGGTTGACCATTTTTTTTTCTAACTTGGCGTTTCGTTATTGCATCCATCAGCGACTTCTTTTTTTAAGTGAATTTTCAATCCAAAGCCCGGAACTTATCACTAATTACCATTTACACCTCAAACGTTTCTAAATCAACACGGAACTCCTCGAAACATGGAATATTCTGTTTTTGCTCTGTTTCTTTAAAATCTCTGTATTTATTTTGGAATCCTTTCGTATATACATACATACTTACATACGAAAAAGTATGCTTCATACAAAACCAAAAGAAGATTAAAAAAGAAAAAAACATTTTTTTTGTATATATCTTACAGTTTTGTGGAGAAGTAAAAAGGTGCGATCTTGAGAACAAGACCCGGAAAGACATCATCCGGGTCATGGATATGTGGGTTTCGCTCCACTATAAACGGGTCGCCGCATTTATCGCCGATGGTGTTAAGCGTTTCTCCTTCTCCGACGACGTAAATCTCCTCACAAGGTTTCTCTGAGAATTGAGACCCTCTGATCGAATCAGAAGCATTGTTTTCACGAACAGATAACAAAAGTATTAAAGACAACAACACAACAGCAGAACACCAAGCACTCATGTCTGAAGAAGCTGCTCTTGAAGCTCTCATGTCTTTTAATTTGTTACAAAAAAAACTCTTCGAATTTCTCTCTCTTATCTCTTGGGGATGAATATACTAATAAGTTTGGGTTTTTAATGACATGAGCTCGAGTGGGTTTATATATTGGTGAGAGAGGTGAGGGTATTTTCGTCTTTTTGATTTCGGGGTTCTATGTTGTGTTGGTTGGGTTAGAGACTTGGTCCCTTGTGGTGCAGGTCAACGGTCGTGCCTCACTAAAGGAGATTTTAGCACTTTCTTTTTAACTATTCTTCCAAGTCATAATATCCTTATCACTGATTATTATGATTTTTTTTTAAAAATATCAGTTTGTTTCTATATCAGTCAAGACTTTTGGTGAAAAATATTGAATATAAATATGCATATGTTATTGTTGAAAAAATTATGTATTTAATTAAGAGGACAGGTGGAGTTTTATAATTTATAATAGCTAATTCTTAGAAAATAGGATAATGAAAAATATAGATATGGATGATATAATAGGGTATAATATTTAATATGACTATAAGATGGAAATTAAAAAAGTAATTTTATTTAATATTCTTAAATTTTAATACAAAATTTGTATTACTAATATTAATATGCTTAAACAAAAGTTTCAGCCAAAAAAGAGAAGCTATAAAAATATTAAATAATAAATGGTAGAGATGAGGATTTTATCGGGTTCAAGTTTTTTCTGATTATCTTATCTTCTCTTTTAGTACGTTAAGATATTGGAAATTTTATTTATTTATTAGTTATAGTTTTTTTTTAATGGAAACACTATTGATTAACTATTGACCAATGCATTATATAATTCTTCTACACCAAGTTTATAATTCAAGTTTCTATTCCAAAACAATTTCGATTATATAACTTCCAAGTATCAAATGTTTTAAATTTTCAAAAGTCATATACATAGATTCGTTTATATTACAATTTAGATGATATATGTATGGTTATAGGATAAGATTTTTTTTTTTTTTTTTTTTTTAAGAATATCGTATTAGCGAAGGAAAGTTGAGAATGGAGTTAAAAGAAACATAGCCTTCCAAAGTAGCCGCCATTTAAAGTCACGTAAGTTATTTTAATTAACCTCAGATATTATGTATGTATGACTTTCGAAATTCTCAAATTACATAATACTCTAATTCATTTTTAAAAAAGTGGTTCATCAGTGTCATCGAATTTTGTTTTTTTGTCAACGTGGTTTCGATTATATTATTCACATAATTTTTTGGATTAAAAATTCGAACCAATTGTCATCTTATTGGTTGTCCTGTCGTGTATATACCAGGATCATAACATTTGATGAAAGCTTAAGAATTAATATAATTGATAGAAATTGTTCAACTATCTATTTTTTATGTATATTAAATTTAAATGTTCTTATGAATCATTGAAGACGGGAGAGGAATCCAAGGAACCTATAATATACGTTTTGATAAGTTTGAAGAAAGATGTATTTCTCCTTTCGCATGTTATTGAATATCTATATAGTGCTAAATGCGTAGCAAAGTCTTATTTCCTAATCTTGATCCTATTTCAGCAATAACGTAAGAAGTACGTTGTAAAAACCTTATAACTAAAAGTGAAAAAGAAACATGTAACCAAATATATACATAGATAGTGGATCTTATTCTTTTTTTATTTTATTTTTTTTGTCAACAACACCATATATTAAATCAAATTTAAAAGATATGGTGATTGTTCCGTGAAACAAGCCATTCTGAATCTTATTTACATGGAAAAATGGATAACCACGTACTCGTGTTCCTTTTGCAAGGACATCGACACAAATATTTTCACTCCAAGGGATAAAAATCAAATTAAAAACCTCGAAAGATCTCTTAAGAATATAAAAATGGTCTAACTCCGAATAAAAGGCTGACCAATCGAAAATATTCTCCGTCATTTGTATCAAGCTTGCGCAGTCCGTCTCGAACCTTACCGTAGCGACTCGCCTCTCTCCAAGGCATGCCATCTCCAGCTCTGCGTGTAGCGTCGATATGCTTATACAACATCCTCTCGCTCCTAGTGTAGTATGACCCATGTTATCCCGGAAAAACCATCCTAGTCCACTTACCGGTTCATAATCGATCCAAGAGGCATCGATTTGACAGATTGGGATTTGGGGTTCTCCGGGGGTCCTTCAGGTCCACTCTGGGATTGTGAGCCCTCTATCTCTTCCTCGTCGTCCTTTTGGTTTGCTATGTTCCAACTTTCCGCTTCCATTGTCGCGAGTTGAAGTATGTCTCTCGGGAGATCTATTTCCTATTGAAAACAAGTTGGTTTCTTGCCTTCCATATATGATGATCCATGGGAAAATGTCTCTTTGAGATTCGGTGAGTCCGACCATTAAATGTGATAAGGATATAATTTTTTGAATATAGCATAAAAATACGTCTTGTTAAGATCTTATGTTGTAAAAACCCAAAAAAAAAGATTGCTAGAAATTTTTTTCTAATATTGTATGCCACGAGAGTTCTAATATTTTTTTTGTTTCTTTTCATTTTACTGTGAGTCCGACGAGTTTGGTGTCTATATCCGTATGTTTCCTCATAAGAATTAAATTCTTTCCAAACAACTTCAAATTTAGGAAGTCAGACTTCTTGTTTTTTTTAAAGGTCTAACACGCCACTGGCTCACAATTACATTTTAACTTCTAAAATTACTGCATGGGATGATATTGGGAGAAGTCAGTAAAAAATATTGTATTGAAATAGTAAAACCATTATATATGTCTCAAGTAGAGTCTTTGGCTTTAACTTCATATAGGACTCAGATCTTTTATCGGTGTTCCCAAGGTGATATCAATGTTTTCGAAGAAGGGTTGGTCTGAATTTTAGGGTTTGTTCATCAATCTTACTGTGCGGAAGAGTAGATCTGAGAAAGTTTGTTGTTATTCTTTCGATATTTCGCTCTGTGGTAGTGATAGCTTCAAAGGGTACTCGTCATGGAGGAAAAAATATTTTGTTTTATAGATTTCTGGTTTCCCAGGAATCTTCGAGTTTGGTTTTAAGGCATCAACCCCTTCTTCCTCAGATTGTCTCTCATAACCAAACTGCTTTTGTGGCTGAGAGGATAATTTCAGATAATATTTTAGTGGCTCATGAGTTGGTTCACGCTCTGAGGACTCATGCATCTATATTCGAGGAGTTTATGGCTATTAAATCTAACATGTCAAAAGCTTATGACAGATTTGAGTGGAGTTATCTAAAAGGATTGTTAAATGCTATGGGGTTTGATCAGAAATGGATTCAATGGGTGATGGTGTGTGTTTCTATTGTCTTTTATTATGTGCTAATTAATGACCAGCCATTTGGAATGGTTGTACCAGAGAGAGGCTTGCATCAAGGGGACCCCCTGTCGCCTTTTTGTTTATTTTGTGCACTGAAGGTCTGACTCATATGTTAAACAAGGCTGAGCAACAAGGTTGTCTGCATGGAATTCAGTTTTCTCTGGAGGGGCCTGCTGTTCATCACCTTTTGTTTGCAGATGACAATATTTTTCTATGCAAAGCAACTGTGGAACAAGCGCAAACTCTTCAAAGCATACTGAAGACTTATGGGGATGCAACTGGTCAGAGGGTAAACATTTCTAAATCCTCCATTTCCTTTGGTGCTAATGTAGATTTGCTAGTTCAAGAGATGATTAAAGAGACTACTGGAATTCAGAATGAAGGGGGAGCAGGCTCCTATTTAGGTTTGCCTGAGTGTTTCAGTGGCTCTAAGGTCCAAATGCTTGATTTCATATACGACAGGCTAAAGTCTAGGTTTAGTGGCTAGTTTGCTAGGACTTTATCTCTAGGTGGTAAAGAGGTTTTGCTAAAAGTTGTTGCATTGGCACTCCCTATTTATGCCATGTCTTGTTTCAAATGACCTAAGACCACGTGTGAGAAGCTTACTGCAGCAATGTCTGTCTTTTGGTGGCATTCTGTTAAGCACAATAAGAAGATTCATTGGCTAAGTTTGGATAGGTTCTGTCTGTTTAAAGAGCTTGGTGGCTTAGGGTTTAAAGATTTGCAAGGTTTCAACCAGGCCTTATTAGCCAAGCAAACTTGGAGATTGATTCAGCAGCCGGATTGCTTGTTCTCAAGAGTTTTCAGAAGCAGATATTTCCATCAATGTCACTTTCTTCAAGCGGTGGTTGGTAAAAGACCATCATTTGCCTGGCGTAGCATCATTTTTGGAAGAGAGTTTCTTGAAAAAAGGTTGAGAAAGATGGTTGGAAATGGAGAATTTTCAGGTGTATGGAAATGGAGAATTTTCAGGTCTTTGATGGTCGCAATTTTTTATGAAGAATATACTGGTGGATCTTAACTTTTAGAGTTAATGATCTGATTGATGTTCAGAGGAGGGATTGGAATTTGGATATGCTTAATGATCTCTTCTATCCAGCTGATGTAGCTTGCATCACAGAGAAGAAACCAGTGGCTAGCAAAGATGATTTTTGGTGCTGGATTCACAATAAGAGTGGTGATTATACGGGGAGCTCATGATACTGGTTAGTTAATCAAGTCAACAATATGAAACTAATTAAAGAAGCTGAAATGAGGCCATCTCTGAATAATATTAAGGCTCATGTTTGGGATCTTAAAACTGATCAGAAGATCAAAGTTTTGATTTAGAGAGTTCTTAGTGGGGCAGTATCTGTTGCAGACAATCTAGCTCATCGGGGTATGAAGCTTGACATGAGATGTCAGTATTGTGGGGCTGAAGTGGAGTCCATTAATCATGTTCTCTTCACTTGTCCCATTGCTAGACAGATGTGGGCATTGTCTGGCTTCCCATGTCCAAAGGATGGTTTTGATGGTGAATCTCTTTTCTCAAATTTTTATTATTTGTTCACTATGAAAAATTTGAAGTCAATACCAAGAGAGATCAGAGGGAGCTTCCCCTGGATTCTGTGGCTCCTTTGGAAGAACAGAAACAAATTCTATTTTGAAGGAAAAGTTTTTTTTAGCTACGGACACCATTGTGAAGATAAAAGAAGAAATGGGACAATGGAATTTGGCTCAATCTTTGGAAACGATTTTCTGAAGGTATGTCTTGTCCTGACCTTGGCTTGAAAGAAATCAAATGGAAAAGACCCCCGTATCCATGGATAAAGTGTAATGTTGGGATGTCTTGGTCTAAGCGTAACAGGTTAGGTGGTTTTTCTTGGATTTTAAAAGATTATAATGGGGTAGTTCTATTGCATAGTAGAAGAGTTGTCTCTGGTACAAGGACTTTAGAGGAGGCTTCTTTGTGCAGTCTGCTATGGGCGATAGAAAGTATGGGGTCTCATAGGCTTAGTAATGTTATTTTTGCCTCTGATGCATCGGATTTGGTTAAGGCCATTAATAGGGCTAGTGCTTGGCCTTCCTTTGGTTTCCATGTCTCGGAGTTGTTTTTGAAATTGGATATTCTTGAAGTCTGGAGGATGGTTTTTGAAAACAGAGATGCAAATGTTGATGCCTTCAGGATTGCTCAGAGTGTTACTCTGGATAATCGGTTGCAATCATATGTTGCTCGTGGTCATCCCGACTGGTTAAGTGAGCTCTTTGATTGTGAGAAGGCTGTATTTTTTGAGTGATTTGTTTTGTGTTTCGGACATAGGTTTCTTCTGACTCATATTATTGATTTTTGTAGTTGTTGATGGTCTTTTTAAACTATGTATACCCAAAGTGTATAGTTAAACTTTATTATCATCAATCAAGCAGATGTTAAAAAAAGAAAAAAAGTAAAACCATTATATGAATTTTTTTAAACTAAAATCTCATCAAATTATCCATTTTGTTTGTCTTTCAACTTGCAAATAGAGGATAAATGAACGTAAAATCACTATTTCATAAAATTGTATGATTAGTTAAAAATCTATATAATCGATTAATCATTATGTTATTCCAAATATTACTAATCAGAAAAAGATTATATATTATTATTCAACAACTAACAAAATAATGTTAAAATGTTACAAAAGTGGCGTGAAAGCACATCAATCGAATTAAATTAAATTTTTTAGTCTTTATTGTTTTTCCTTTTAGTTAGATACTAGATTAGTATATATCGTGTTGATGTACAATTGGATTGGGGGAATATGGTGTGAAGGTATGGCTGAGATTAGATAAAATTGACGATGAAGAATAATGGGAATCTTTATCGTTAATGGCGTGCGAAAATCGATAGGAGAAAGGACCAACCGTTAAAATGAAATTTGACAAAGTCAGATCGGTCCACATTCTATAAAAGCAGTCCCAATTCTATAGGTTTATATTTTCCACAATGCCCGAAAGTCTTACTTCATATTATAAGTATCCATTAAGTGTTTCATATGCACATATTTGCGCACGAAACGTTATTAAAAAAGTATCAATAATTGTTTTTTTTTAAAGAGTTCTAGAAAAGTTAATTATAATTTCTAACAACCCATTATTTTGGTTTTCATTTTATACAATTTGCTGCTTTTTTGTTCTTCTTATTTCTAGCCGTGGAAATTTGATTGATATATCAGCCAATAGCTTGGTTAAGTTGGTAGGTTAGAAGAGACGTGATGTGTTTAATAGGTGTTGAATTCTTCGCTCCCCCCAAAATTTTTTTTCCTTGGATAAATTTTAAATTTGTCAAAAGTAAGAGTGTATATGGAATACCAAGACGGATAATATCGAATAAGAGTTGATAATAACATGTAATTCAAATATTTATAACTCGTATTCGAAATATATTATATAAAATATGAAACAAGAAATTCGGGTAATAGTATAATAAATTTGAATATTTAAAATTACTATCGAAACACATACTAATTGAAATAAAGATCAATTATATTATGTAATCTATTTCATATCGGATTTGTTCTCCTACGTGTTGAGATATATTTAACAGGTACAAATATATAATTGTTATAACATATACTGATATGAAATGAAAAATTAATATTGATTATGAATCAGATCGAGTAACCGTCACAAAATTGCTAGATCTAACCAAAAGTAATATTTTGAAAATGTTTTTAAAGAGAATATCAGTACACAAAATCTGATGACCTGTAAAAAGATAGTTTGCAAACATTTTTTTTAAAAGTACGTAGGGACGAAAATAAATATTAAAAGTCTGCGTAATACATCAAAAAAGTTTTCAATATTGACAACTTTAAAAGAAATGTATTTTGTAGGTTACCTAAGCCTCGGCCGTACATGAATTTAGAAAGAAGAAGAAAAAAACTCGATTATCTAAAAGTAGATTTAAGTATTTTAAGATAGTTAATTTGCTTGATAGTTTTCCACATGTTTCTTATGCATCACTATAACATATGAGTGTGATAGTATTTTTTAAGAGCTTTTTTATAGATAAAACATAATTTGGTGTTTGAGTTTAAGTGGATGCTAAACCGTTGGTGTTTGTGACGCAAACTCAAATGTTATATATTAATATCACATACTTGATTTCTCAATCTTTGTTATATCACATATCCAATTTTTTTATTTTTCTAAATTATCATACAACCAATTTCCAACTAATAGTAGTTAGTCTTCGTTATAACTTTCAAATTACAGCTCCACCATATTTACATTTGTTACGATGTTCTTTTTATTTATAACCGATTAATACGACCCATAACTTAATGATGCAGTTTAAGACCTTGCTTACCCAACAAATTTCAATCTTTTTATTTTTTCTTTAGCGATCATATTTTCAGTAGTTTTCCATTATTTTAATTTTTTTTTGTTTTGGATTTTTTCTTCTTACTCTTAATTTCTTTTTTTATCTAGTTATTCGATATTTATTTAAAGAGACTCATGCACTCTGTTTTCATTCACGCTTTTGATAATTAATAATATTGAGAAAGCTTTTTTCTCAAACTATTTATTGAATTCAGTATTCTTTGTAAATCAACGTCTTCGAAAAAACTACTTCCCAACTATTCGAGGAATTAACGGGTGAGTTACTTCCTACCATTGTTTCCGCTGCGTTACTTAAACCAGAGAGCTCTGATTATCAAGAGTCAAGACCAATATCAACCAGGAATTAACTTAACCAGAAACAAAAACTTTCGGTTATGTAGAGCCCAAAACCGAATAAGATCAAATTGACAGTCTCTTTGTTGGGCCATGTATGCAATTACTCTTTATTGGGCCATGTATACAATTAGACTCTTTATTGGGCCATGTATACAGTTTTCCTTTTAGCCCATTAGTCGATATTATACAATATCTTGTTTTTTCCCCTAAAAATATACAATTGGGAGGTGAAGAATGAGCATCAGAAACTAGCCACATATCTTTGGTACCACCACAGAAAGAGAAAATGTGACGATAAGATTTATGGTTTCTCCAATTTGTCCTTCCTTTAATCAAATTATTTTTTTTATTTTTGTTTTTAAAGCATCGTAACAATTGTTAAAACTTGAGAGACAATGGCTTCAACAAAAATAAACCTATTAACAACAATCTACAAATCCCCAAAAAGATACATTTTTAACCACAAATCCCAAAACCAAATCAAACTTGTAGTAATTTCAAATTCCTTAAACCCTAAACCCAACACAACACAGCTTCCCAATAATCTCTACAGTGTTAGTTTCAAGACTATTGGAACAGGTAAGCTTGGCATCTCCAGATATCCCGATTTCGATTACTCTCCCCGAGGTGGTTCCGGCACCGGAACAGCTCGGAAAATCGCCGTCGACGACGGCGACAGAAACAGAGCATCTAATTCCGAATTGTCTGTTTCTTTCGATGTGGGCACTCTCTATATTCCTTCTCTGACTAACCAAACCACGAAATTTCTCGGCTTTCCAATGCCGCCGTTTCTTAAAATCGATATATCACCGGAGATTTTCCAAGGAACTATCGACCCAGAATCCGGGAAGGTAAATGATCCGATCATAAGAAAATCCTCTGTTTTGTTCGATTTCATTGAAATTGGGTTTTTGATTAATTGAAAAAGGTGGAATTGGAGTTTACGGCGAAGTTCTGTTTCACGGCGGGAGGAGGGATTTACAGAGCTCCGGCGTTGGTGGTGAAGACGGTGTTGACGACGGAGGAATCCATAGGAGAGAGAAAGAGAGGGAGAGGAGAGAGAATGGACGGAGAAGGAAAGTGTAGACTCGTCGGCGTCGCGAAAGTTGAGACTGTCGACGATTTGTTTATGAACACATTTCTCTCTCTCCCGGCGGAGTGTCTCGCCGATCTACAGGCTGTAATTTCAGTCTCCGATTATCAATCTTGATTATAATAAGCACAATTACAGTATTTGAGTTTTAAGTAAATTTGATTAAAGATAATTCATTATGTTAATTAAATATTTTAAGTCTTAGATGACTATGGAAGATTTGAATAAAGAAAAACTAATGAGTGGACTAAAGACAAAAAAACAAATTACAGCTTGAAGAAGTAAATGCGAATTGACACATATCTTACACTTGTTTGTTTGTGAAATGTGGTTACCAAATATATATTTTAATGTCTATTTGACTTGATTATATTTTTACTTTAGTGGTAGTTGATTGAATATTGTAGATGAATTGTAAAGAAATTTCCAAAAAGTTTTGGTTATTTTTGCCTGTAAATTTTTGAATAAATAAATTGAAAACTCTAAAAATTTAGTCCTTTTCTTTTTGTTTTTACTCAACATTTTTTTTTTATGCTAAAATTTTTACTCAACATTTAACATGCCAATAATTTAAAGTTTAATTCCAAGTTTCAGCTTCATATTTACAGAAAAGCATCATGACCATTGTATTATTTTTTTTTCTTATTCCCAATTTTATTTTTAAGGTTCCAATTTGTTTGGCGTGTGTATATAAATTGGTTGAACAAAACGAACGTTAAGAGAAGATACGATTTTCGGAAAGTGGAATAAAATCATCCTCGTACTTATAAATCTGGCAAAATTAATTACCACGTGTAACATAATATCATGTTTGATCTTCGTTTACTACGTTTCAAAAAAGATTTATCTTCCTAATGAAAATGATAATAATGTATGTAATTAATAAAGTAATGAACAATGATAATAATGATTTTGTGTGTGTCGTATCAGTCGATGCTTTAAGCCATTGATTGATTGCAACTTCAAATCTAAAAACTCTGATTTGTTTTGACTTTTTTATTCATTGTTTATTTCGGCAAGGACTGGTGTGTAGTGTTTAGGAGGACAAATTAATTATTTGTTACTAATAATTACGAAAAACAGTTAATCAAAATGAAATTCTTACTCCCAAAATTTCGGGGACCAATTCTCATTCACACGCGCAGGACTTGAACGTCAGGCCGTGAAACATATCGTGTTGTCATGTATTCTCCCCAAGCACGTATTTATTTATTTTCACCTAAACTATCTATATATTTTTTAAATCAATTGGTATTGATAAGAATATAAATAATTGTATTCTAGGTAGAAGATAAATTAATATATTCTGAATTGTATGCGGTATATGCATCTTTATATGTTAATTTAATCATTATTCATATTCATTTCGTTTTAAAATATTTTATTTATTTTAAAATATAAAATATTTTCGTATTTTTATGTAAATTTAAAATTCATTTGATATTTTATGACTGTTTATATTTTAAAATTTTTAAAATTTATTTGATATTTTATGACCGTTTGTATTTTACAATTTTGCTAGAGATCATTATATTAATAAAAAATTTAAAAATATGACAAAACTGTTAGTGAAAATGTGTTTAATAGCTTAAGTATGAATGATAAAAATCATTATCGAACTGCTATGATTGTTACTTTTACAAACATTTGATGTATTTTTTTTAACTTCTTATACAGTAGCATTGCTCAAATTTAAAAAAAAAAAAAAAACTATATAACATGAATATATATGTATGGAAATAAAAAAATGGCGGAAACATGGAAACTAATTATTTAAAAATTAGCGGCTGACAATATTTTAGGCCACGCGTCTCTCTCTCTTTCGCCACGCGCTTCTCCTCCTCCTTCACCCTCACGGGCTCTCTCTCTCTCTTTTGGCGCAGCAAGTGAGATCTCCTTTTCTCTCTCTCTCTCTCTGCTTCCACCTGTCTCCGCGATTTGATGGACAAGAAGAAGCTGCCACACCCAAACCAATCCATTTTTCTCCGGTCATCCACCGACTAAGTCGGTCCTCTTCCTCTGGAAAATTCCCTTCCGATAACCTCTCTTCTTCTTCTTCTTCTTCTTCTCTCTCTCTCTCTCTCTCTCTCTCTCTCTTCCGTTTGGTAATCGGATGGCGCGAAATCTGACATGGGTTTTGCTTATTGTTGTGGTCTCTTCTCTTGTTTCGAAACTGGAAGCTAGTGACGGAGACGCTGATCCTCTTTACAAGTAAGTCTACTCAAACCTCCGCTTCCTTCGCTTTTCTTAGATCGATTTCTAATTCTTCATGATTGGTTTCTCTGCTTTCATCATATCTGAAAATCGTTTGACAACTTCCTACTACTATTAGCTTTCGTTGATCGCTTCAGAAATTTACGGACGAAGCTAGAAAATTTAGAAAAATGCGGCGCTAGGTTTTGATTACTATCGATCAGTGTCGACCGTTAGACTCATAAATTGCACAACTTGGCAAATGATTTTCCCGACTTGAGTTTGATTCTTGTGAAATTCTGGGTTTAGAAGAGCTTACGGTTGTAATCAGAAATTTCAGATATTTTCCTTGTAAGGTATGGATGACTTTCAAAGGTTTGGTAGGAAAAACTTAAGCGGATTAGAGCCACAAAACAAAGGAGGGATGTGGTTGACTTTTCCAAATAAGTTTTTTTGTGGTGAGAGTTTGGAACACGTTAGAGATGAATCTTTGTGTGTGTTTGCACAAGCCTTTCATGATAACAGTAGGGTCATTGTTTTTGTTGGAAAGTTTTAAAAAGGCAAAAAAAAACTAGATGGGGACTTGGGCTGTGTAAGTGGTTTTGAGGAGTTAGGTAGGTGTTGAGTGGAAGCTTCTCTCTCTCTCTCTCTGTTGTTTGCTTTGTAGGCCATGTAAACAGCTTAATCTGCCTTGAGCCTAATGAGAAGAGGGAAAGAAATGAAAAAACAAAAAGACTAGAACTTGTTACCATGGCAGTAAATCATCTTGGCATAAGTCTAGTCCCTACTACAATGAAGCTAGAGACCGGTTTTGATGTTGCCTAAGAGATCACTCTGTTTGCTCATAAGTCATAACCTTGTTAAGGTATTGTGTTGTTAGGCGAATTCAGGTGTAAGAGGGTTTTAAGTAGCTCTTGCTTTGATTCTAGTACTCTCAGTTGCAATCAAACAGGTTGTATTATCCTTTTTCTCAGTTTAAGAAAAAAAGTAGTGTTAATGATGATTGGTTTCCAGGTCTTGTGTGGATCAATGTCAGAAAACTGGATGCGTGGGGGATACTTGCTTCCAGCACTGTAAATTTTCAGCCGATGGAAAAGCCATTGACGGTCCGTGGTACATGCAAGAGCCACTTTACCTTCGATGGAAACAATGGGATTGCCAAAGTGATTGCCAGTACGAATGCATGATGACAAGAGTAGAAGAGAGGAAAAGAAACGGAGAGAAACCTACCAAGTATTTCGGTAAATGGCCACTCAAACATGTCTATGGAATTCAGGTAACTTTCTATCTGCAAGTCTCAGCTTCAAGAAAAAAAAGTTAGCACTAGTGTTCTCAAGTATTGGTCCTCCCTCATATATATGTATGTATATCTTCAGGAACCTGTATCTGTTGCTTTCTCTGCTCTCGACCTTGCAATACAATTCCATGGATGGGTCTCATATTTCATCCTCGTTTACTATAAACTACCACTTCAGCCAAACCGGAAAACTTACTACGAGTACAACGGATTATTGCATATCTATGCCATCATTGTCATGAATGCACTCTTCTGGAGTGGTGTCTGTCACAGCAGGTAACATTCCAATTTCTATACATAGATTGTCAAAATCCGTCAAGTAGTTATCACTTATGATTATTTCTTTCTTTTTTTGCTTCAACCTATGGTATATAGAGATGTTGAATTGACGGAGAGGCTAGATTACTCCTCAGCTACAATATTTGCGGGATTTTCGCTTATTTTAGCAATAATCCGGTCTTTCAGTATTCACGATCAATCTGCCAAAATCATGGTTACTGCACCTATTCTCGCGGTTGTAGCAACTCATATTCTCTACCTCAATTTCTACAACCTCGACGAAGGTATATGATTCTTTAGGGATATACTTAGTTATGAAATGAAATGCGGTTTTCTTCAGTTGCCTCTCTCTTTATAATTTTACAGGGCTTCACCTGAAAGTGATGTACGGAATAGGAGCTTTCGAGCTAGTGGTGTGGGGACTATGGGCGGCTATAACCTCGCATCCATCAAAGTGGAAGCTAAGAGCTTTCTTCTTCTCGAGCGTACTCACAATGTGTCTTAGAATGTTCGATTTCCCTCCGTACAAAGGCTACGTCGATGCTCACACGCTTTGGCGAGCTGCAGGAATCCCACTCTCTTATCTTTGGTGGAGTTTTGTCCGTGACGACGCCGTTTTCAGAACCACCGTTAATCTCAAGAAATCAAAGTGATGAAAATGATTCAAAAAGTCTCTCTTTTTCTCTCTTTTTCCGGTGAGTTTCTCCGGTGTTCAGAAGTTGTTTTAGGTGTGTTTTCGCAGAAGAAGCAATGTTTTGGTCTTCTGTGGTGAATCTTCTTCACGTTTTCAGGTCTTCCTCTCTCCCTCTCTCTCTCTCTTTTGTTTTTTTTTTTCTCTCTTGGCTCGTCCGCCGGAGAGTTTACCGTCGGGAGGAATCGACCTTTAGGATCATCAGTTTGTTGCTTATCTTTCTTTGACTCATAAAGATCCTTTTTTTTTTCTTTTTTCAATTTTCTCAATGTAAAAAAAAAAAAACAATGTTCTATTTAGCTGGTTTGCCCTTTACTTCGTTTTGATGGATTGATTAAAGAGAATATGCATTATATGACTCAAAAGTTTCGTCAAAATTGGTAAAAATGATGGATAACAAAATCGTAAATTATTTGGTTTAAAAGCGCGTAAGCGCGCGTGTGGTTTTTTTAATGTTTTGTGTTTTTTTAGTAAATACTATGTTATTTTATTCGATAACATGATGTTTTACATTATATCATATTATTCGTTTTTATTTAGCAAATAAGCAAATTATTTATTTATAGTTTCGACACATGTTATTTTTGCCAATTATAATCAAACTTTTGGGTACTAACAAGTAAACCTTGATCAAAATTCAAAAGTGTGATGGTGGGAAATACAACACCATTAACTAGTTAAAAACAAAAACTTCTGATAAATGAAAGTTTAGTTTTATTTGTTAAAAAACAATTAGACATAACAAACAATTACGACAGTATCTATCAGCTAATCTATAAAAAAAACAATTAGACATAACATCTTATTCAGAATTAGACATCTGTATTAAACACTCAGATTCTAATTTAATATTTATTTAATAAATCTTACAAAGATGTAAGAAAATCTGATTGATAATAAATCCTAAATTCGAAACTAAAAATTCAGTGAATAAAAAGATTTTCAAATCTTCTATAACAATTTAAACAAAATTTGTTGGTAAATATCATTAAATATTCTTAATTTGGTCAAGATTTTATATATAAATTAGGACAAAGTATTTTTAAGTAGTGGTGTGAGAGATGTTTTAATTAATCTGGTTTTTCAATCAAATATTTGTTTGGTTTTATCGGTCTATAAAATATAGAAAATAAAATCTCATTTGGTTTGGCTAATTGGCTTGGTATAATTTCGGTTCTGCATTGAATTTATGGTCATAACAAATTATATTCTTGTAACATTTTCAATATTTTTTACTATTATTTGACTATTTTCTTATTTGTTCGGTTTCAATTTACTCATTAGGAAAGCAAAACTCTTTTTCTTTTTTGTTTTTTTTTTCTTCAAGGATTTTAGATACAGTTTCGGTTCATTTTGGCTTGGTTTATCTAAATCAAATACTCTTGTTTTGCCAATTGTAAGTTCTTGTTCCTACGTTTTGTCCTCTCTTAAATTCTTTTACCCAATAAAAAAAGAAAGACTTAAGCCAATTATTATCATGGTTATCTTTATGACCTAGTTATTTAAGTTCTAACTCTATATATATTGCATATATAGAGTGATGAAAAAAAAACTTTTATATATATATTGCAAGTGTGAAACCTCAAATTACTCATATAGAAAAGTGCAAAATGGCATATGATCACGACCAAAACACTCATGTGAACATCACAATTCTGGTTGTGGATGATGATCCTATCATTCTTTCTGTTATTCCCAGTATGCTTAAGAACCCGATATACAAAGGTATAATCATTGTTCTCACTATAATTAAATATTTGATCTAGCAATTAAACATAGATTTTCTTTTTAAGATCTGAATATTTGAACAAATTCAGTCGATTGTTTATGATTTTTTTTTCCATATAAAATTATGCATTTCATTAGAACTCTTGTATATATATTCGAGAAAATAAATATTTGATCTATTCATGATCTATTTGTTTTTGTTGCCAGCTTAATCATTTAAGTGCTCTAGGGTTCGTAAAAATGTTTTGTTTCTCAGAATTAGTTTTAGGGACCCTTAATTTTATTGTAAAACATAACTGGACTTCTGTTTTGAATGTTTTTATCTATTTTTAAATCTTGGGCTTTTGTTTAGAATTTGGGTTTCATTATATATTTTGATGTAAATTTGAACTTTGTTTTTTATAATTGGAACCCTAGACCATTACACTAATGTCCAATAAAACTGGCCTTGCTCTCATGTAAATCTATTTGACATGTTCATATAAACATGTCCAATAATTGATGGTCCTTCTGTTTGACATGTTTATAGCCCCGCTCTCATGTAAATCTACTCAATTTTTTTGTTCAATTTTGTTTTCGTAGCGTTCAAATAATTTATGGTCCTTTTATAAATATTAATTACACTTTGAATAATATTTTACTCGCGCGTTAACCTAAACATAAATTTTACATATCAAGAAAATAATGTAATTACATATATAATATATACATATAGATGTATGTATAACCGCGAGACTTAAATTCTTATCTAAATAATCTATTTGGAAAAAAGAATTTTGTTCGTATATACTGGGTAATTTTTGTAATCGCAAACAACACATCATTGATTTGTCTTATGAAAAAATATTTGATGAAAAAGAAATTCCTACAAAAACTTCATCTAATTCAAATGCCTATATGTATATACGTATGTCTATATACATCCCATACACAAATTTATCATATTATGATTTATTTAATTGTTTAATTTGTAGATAAATCATTTGGGGAAATCACGGTAATGACAGCTAAGGATTCGTCAGAAGCAGTATCTACGCTTAGAGGTCAATGCAACAACATAGATGTTGTAATTACCGATTATCATATGCCTGGTTTAAATGGTGTTCAACTAAAAAGGAGAATTGATGAAGAATTTGGAAGTTTGCCTGTTATTGGTAAGTGTTTTTTTCCCACTTATTGATTTATTCCAATGTTTGCTTTTAAAAAAAAAAATTATATAACCTAATATAATATTGCTGTGGAACAAATTCTTCATTAACCATTTATGAAATTAATTATATAATTATTCATCCCCTATATAAAAAACAAGAATTGGTGAGCGACCGATGACAAAGAAAACAGGATAACTATTGCTTGTTAATTATTTTTAATTAATTAATATAATTATGTTTACCTGTAATAAAAGGAAATTTTATGACTGTTATGAGCAATGACAAAGAAAACATGATAAATTTTGCTTGTGACTATTTTTAATAAATTTCTATTAAAACCGTGTTGGTCAGAATTACCTGGCTATTATTTTTTTGGTAAATATTTTTCTACCCTAAAAATGAGAAATCATTTGTTTTCTATAAAAAATGGGCCTGTTTTTATAAAACGGGGACTAGCAAAATAAGAAATACTGTTTTCTTTATACACATATAAATGCTTTGTAAACAGCTAAGTAATTGTTTTCTCCAGTGGTAGAGAAAGGTAAACCAATTTATTCCTTCAAATGATAATGTCACTTATATATAAACACAATGCAATAAATAATATTTGCTAAGTAAAATTTGATTACTCTCGAGCAAGAAGAATCTCAGGTAAGTGCCGAAATGAAGAATAACATAACATTAGAAGCCAATAACTAATTGATATACAAGAATTTTTTTAATGCAGTGTTAATTTATTTGTTCTTATAGTCTTAATTGATGCTAACAATAGTTCCTTTTCGATTTCTTTTCTGTTTTGATTGATTATTACAGTGATTTCAGCAGACATGAGCAATGAAATTGAGCAAGAGACTCTATCCAGTGGAGCAATGTGTTTCATGAGAAAACCGATCAGATCAAACGACCTCAACATCATATGGAAACATGCTTTAAACTACAAGATGAATGGTAATTTTGTATCAATTGATGATGAAGATGATGTGGACAATCTTATTGCTTCTCATTCTCACTGTCTTTATACGATTTGATTCTAGATCTGTTTTATAATTTTAGATCTATATTACGATATCATGTGAACGATCCATGTAAAAATGATACAGATGGTTCAAAGAAAATCTGGAAGACGAGATCAACCAACAATCCACATGATGGAGATTCTGGAGCACTGGCAACAAAATCTAAGCTCAAATGGACTAACTCTCTTAATCATCTTTTTCTGCAAGCCATTCAACACATTGGTCCTCATAGTAAGTATTTAAAGGGTTTTTTAAACCTTATCTTTTCACATGTTTGATTATTTGTTTTCATTATTAGTTGTGTTCATTGAAATCATGGAAAAATGATAATTTCTCATGGTATTTATAAATTATATTTGCAAGTCATCTGACACATCGATCCTGTTTACGTATTTGAAGTTCTTAACTTGCGTTTTTATATGCTAGATATATATTGTTTGTGTTCATTGAAATATTACTTTACAGTTTGAAAATGATATTTTTTTTTGAAGTGTGTTTTCAGTTTATATCTTTAATAAGTAAAAAGACGACTGTAAGTTTTAGATATAGGGCAAAATTTATATATTTTAAATAATTTTATACATATCTAGAAAAAAATTAATAGGATCATACAAGAGGTTTATAAAGGTCATTTGCTCGAACTGTTTTCATCGTATTTTTTGCAAGTCATCTGACACATCGGTCTTAATCATTTCAAATATGTGACTTAAGTTTTCACGTGTTAGATTGATTTTTTATACTATAGTTTTTATAGTTATTTTTGCAAGTTATCCGACACATCCATCTTGATATTAATTATTTGAAGTTCATAACTTCCGTTTTGACGTGTTAGAGTAGTTGTTTTTTTATTAGCGTTCGTAGTCATTTAGATAATATTTTACTATCAAAAAGATAATATTCTCTAAATTGTTTAGGTTATATATTCATAACATAAGGAGTGGTCGTAAAGTTTTAAATATACTTTTACATTCATATATTATAGAACAATTTTATAAGTATGGCACTTGGAAAACTTTACGTTCATTTTGTCGGATTTTTATTATATTTGTTTTTGCAAATTATCCGACACTTCAGTCTTGGTATTTTTTTTTGTCAACAAATATAGATTAAAACGGCCTTATACTTCTTTTTTTGAAATTCATAACGTTATGACATGTTAGATTTTTTTTTTCCATTATATTTAGTATTTTTTAAATAATATTTTATCAAAAGATAATATTCTTTAAATGTCTTTTAAGGTTATATTTACTATTACCTAATGAGTGGCCGTAAAGTTTTAAATAGAATTCTGAACTCATATATATATAGGTTTTAAATCAATTTTATAAGTAGAGAAATTGTTGTTTTAAATCAATTTTATAAGTAGGGCAAAAAACTCATATATTGAATTATTATTTTACCATCGAAAAAATGTTGTTCTCCTATTTCCTTTTAGACTATATTTTTATTACGTAAATATTTTTCTTTATAAATGATTTTTATTTAATTGCATGAGAAAATAACTAAATTACAAACTTTTAAACCAATTTGATCTTCAAATAACTACAACCCATACAACACACATCTAACTCTAGCTAGCTAGAATTCAAAATTTTATTTTTAGAAATTTAAATGTAGAAGAAGTCTAAGGTCGTTTGATCGACCATAATTTTTTTTTAAAAGACATCCAACATAATCAACACACTGATCTTAATAGTATACATTTGAAGTTCTTACGTTTTCAAGAACTAGATTATTTGTATTCGTTCTTTTTTGTGTTCATAGAAATATTACTCTACAACTGGAAATTTATATTTTCTTATTGTCTTATAAATTATATTTTTAACAAATTGCAAACGATACTTATACATTATACTAAAACTCTCAGAAAAATAAGATATACCTCTCGTTTTTTACTAGCATTTTTCAAAGTATTTGGACATATTTTTACTAATGTTCTATCTTTTGCTATGTGTTTGATATAATTATGCAGAGGCTGTGCCCAAGAAGATTTTAGAGTACATGAACGTGAGATACCTAACAAGAACACACGTAGCCAGCAAATTACAGGTTTGATCTTCTATAAACATTGCTTAAAGTCAGGATTGTAGGTCGTTTAATCATATTTCAAAACACATAATCAATGCTATTGTTGGATTAAATATCTCACATCAAGAAAATAGTCATCTTTGTTCGGTGTTTTAAAGATTTTTACACATCGCGCGGGTTAACTTTTTTATGTATATTAAAAGATATTAAAAAATGTCTAATATACTTCATTTTAAAATGTCTAATATACTTCATTTTTTACCCTTTTTCATACTTCTTGATTATGAATATACCGTTAATAATAGACAATGAATTGATCGTAGATTAACCGTCGATGGTTAGATTATTTTCTGATATGTATATCTTACATATTGTTTCAACTCATATTAGTTATATATATATATATTACTTTTTCATAAAATATATAACTAAAAATGTTTAAATTTTTGACACTACACAGAAGTACAGAAAATTCTTGAAAAGAATTGAGAACGAAACATCAAGTCAAATGTCAAGAAGAGCTATCAACACCAACTTTGCATCATCTAGCTACATCAACCCACAACACTCTTACGACTACAACACAAGCTTAAGCAGCAACAATCCTTTTAAGTCCCAACTTGGCTATGGTCTTGGTCAATCAAGCTACATGATGAACACCAATGCTGGTTCACTTGAGCCTATCCCCTACATGAACCGTAGGCCCATCTATGATTTGAACCAAACCAGATCCGACTTGTTGCCTATGACAAAAGGCCCCGGGTTTTCGAATGGAATGTTCCCTCTAAAGGAGAAAAGCAGAAGCATTTTCGGAACATCTCAAGTTTTTCAAGCTCCTATGTTTGGACAATACGGTGCAACAAGTGATGTTTTGGGTACGAACTCTAATCTTAGTGCTGGTTATATGGGTAGTAATTATGTTGGGATGAGGATAGGTGAAAATGGAGATTTGGTTGGACCTGGTGGAGTAAGAGTTAATGGTCATGGTAATGACTCTCTTGGTGAAAATTTGGGTGCCATGAACTGGGATTTCAATAACAACAACACGAGTAACCATGGAAGTTCAACGTCAAGGTTTTCTCCTGCATTGCCATCGTTCTTAGACAATGAGAATCAACCACATGGCAACCTAATTGCGCAACCCAATGGTGTGGTTCCTGTGCTAGAGAATCCAAGCATATTTAATGCTCATCATGGCATCAACCAGGATTTTTGCGATACAATTAACTCGCACTTTGATCAGAATCAGGTAGGTTAATTAATAACCGATATTAATTTACCCTTTATTTTACAAATATGAAGCTAATGTTGTGATTTATATGCGCATGATTTGAGCAGCATCAAGGTACAATGACTGGTGAAAATCTTGGGGTATCTACTGATAATCTTCCTGAAATGAATGCAATTTTTGCTGCTTATCCTCCTGAAGACATTAGTAATTGGAGTGTTAATAACGTAAGTCATGTCTATTTTATATATATATATATATGTGTGTGTGTGTGTGTGGATATATGGATCGAAAATTTCTTAACCATACGTAATCTATGATTTGTTTGAAGGGTAACTATAATGAAGAAACATTGAACGCTGTTGCTACTGATTCGGAAATGTATTTTCCTACTCATGACTTGAACATTACAAATCAGGTAAGTCTAATTTCTATCATTGAGAGATTTTTTTGTACCGTAGATCACTTTCATGTAAAATGACATGACAAATAATATTTGAGCATTGATTGCATAGGAACTTGGTGTTGCGGATCCGATGGAATTCCCATTGTCATTTGATCTGGTAAAATCCTTTTAATTAAAACCTATTCGTTTGAAAACTAATTATTTGTATAGTTTTAGTTTGTTTTTATTATATAATTTATACGGTTAAAACGCGCATAAATAACACGTTTTTAATGCTATATATTTGCTGAAATAGTGTTAAGAAATTTCTTTTTACAATTATTCATTTTAAAGGAAATTTTTTCAATTTTAAGAATACTGTAGTATCATTGTTTTAATATCAATTTTAGGCATATAACCTAAGTTTTTATATTATTTTTTTATTTAGTAGATGTCACGTTTGAACTATATCCAACTTCTGATATCAAATTCATTTACTGTTTTGTGTTTATATATTTCATACAGGATTGGAGCGATGAAGACTTCATGAAGTATTTGCTCGATCATCGCATGAGTTAGAAAAGGTTCTCCCATTTTCGCTTAAGAGTTTCATAAGTAATATTTTATATGTTTGGTATGGTGTTGTTTAAGACTTATTTAATTTTGGATGTTGTTTAGTCATTTGTATTGTTTGAGACTATATTTAACTTTGGATGTTGTTTTAGTCATTTGTGTTCATATTTGGATGCTATTTTATGGATTTACTTGATTTGCTTAATTAATTGGTTGTAGTTGTAGATGTATGCGAGTTTATTTTTCTATTTTTCTGTCTGAATTTTTGAATGACGTCTGTATATAGTACTCTAGCTAGAGAAGAACTATGAACATTTAGTTTTTTTATAAGGATTTTTTTGTATGAAGCTGGATTTAGTGTTTAATAAGTCTTAGGGTTTTTATTTTTTATTTTTTAATCAACAACGAATTGTGTTAAAATTTCGGTTATAAATTGAAATATGAGTGATCAGTAAGTAAATTTGTTTTCTGTTCTATATATATTGTAATGTATTTATTAGGTTTATAACACTTTGTTTGGAAGTTTATGGTTTGTTTCAATGGTTTGTCCCTATATATATTCTTGTCTTCTCATGAAATGGAACTGTCGTTGTTACAACACCACTACTAGTGTGGCAATTCATTAGCATTATTGTTCAACACTTGCTTAAAACTTCTGCGATTCTCCACATTATCAATAGAAATATTGAGCTTACGAAAATCATGAAAAGACGAAAATATATCTATATATCATAGATTGTTATATTTGCAATTTTAAGAAAAAAACACCAAACATTCTTCATTATATACTAATTAGCCAAAGGTATTCCAATGATATATGAATACATGATGATGATAATCACTATTTGTTTTTTCTTTTCTTATAAACATAATCACTATCTGTTGAAGACTTGAAGCTAACCTATAGGCTATTTAAACACAACAAAAATCAAATGCGATAACTGATGATAAGGTAACCTAAAAGACCAACCACAAATCATACACACATATCTTACAAGAAATCTGAAAAAGTATATATATATATATATTATTAATATAATCGTGTAAGTTATAGTATAGTATATATATATATAGCTTAATCAAATAATTCCCATTTGAATTTTGGATGAACCGTTTTAACCGTTTCTGCCGCGGCCACGGAGTTGGAATTGGAATCAAACGTTTCCCACCTCGTCGTTAGGATCACCGGAGGACCTGACGAGGAGGCCGAGCGTTTCCTTGGCGCTTCCTCCTCAAATGTCAGCAAATCTCGTTCCTTGTGTTGGGTTTGCGTTTGCGGTTTCGGTTGCGTTTGCGGTTTCACTGAGTTCTTGATCTTCAACACGTCGAGTGCCTCAACGTACTTCTGTAATCTTTCCTCCTTTCAACATTTTTAATCAAATCATAATAAAATACGTTAGATTCTATTAATTCAATATATATATATATATACACATGTATTTGTTAAACAAGCGTTTATGGTTCTGATGGATAATTTATAAAATGCCTAATGATTCCATGGTTTCACATAATTTCGCAGTTATATTTGTCACTAAAACATTAGCTTAACAATAAAACCGCAATTTTAAATTAATTAATCTTTGGGGAATGGTAATTAATCTTATTATTGGTAAACTCTGTCATTCGTAGGGTTTGTAAATTGAAGTAATACCTGAATCTTCTTCTTCATTTTAACTTCTCCATCGCCTGAAATCGCATCAAGCTTCACCAACTGACTCATCAAAATCTCCATCAAATTCTCCACATTCTTCTCTTCAACCTTCCCTCCTTTACTAATCACTGTATCAAACGCCGACAACTAAAATCCAAACCACAAAAAGAAAAAATCAATTTTTTTAATTTCAAATTACGAGACAAGAGTGTTAAGTTAATGCATTTGAGAGAAATTGAAATTTCTGTTTATTCCGTTACTTTTCCGGCGAGTCTATCGACTTCGAAGCTAATGTCGGAGATTGCTTTAACGGCTTTCTCTTTGGCTGCGATTTTCCTCATCTCCAGGAAACGTTTCTCCTGAGAAATCGGATCTTCTCTGAGAATCAATTTCGAACGATCTTTGACACCAGAAAGATCTAGAAACATGTTTGAATCTCTCTCTTTGTCTTTGTACAGAATCTTCATGTCTTGATGATGAACTCCTGTCTCACCTGACAACATCTTCTTCAATTCCCCTGTTTCATCAAACAAATCAGATTCAACAAAAAACAAAAACAAAAACAGAGCATAGGAAGATTTAAAAAATAATTTGGAGATTTTTGGGTTTTACCGAAAGTAGATTGAGAGTTGATACTGATCTCATGGTGAACCGACCCGTATTTGACCCGGACCCGAATGAAACGTGGCACGTTGGTGCTATGATCCATTCGTTTCTGTACAACCATTCCTCCAGGTCGGAGCTCCAATTCGCCGTCGCCGGCAGTGGTTGTGTTTGTTCCAATTCTCATTTTCATCATTTTTTTGTTTAATTTCACTACTGATAAAAAAAAATTCCAAAAATCAAATAACTTAAATAAAAAAGGAAAAATTAGAGAGAGAGAGAGATAGAGAAATGATGAGACGAAGTTGATTTCTGAAACACGATCAAGTAAAAGAAGAAGAAGAGGGAATAATAAAGAAACGTCTGAACAAAGAGAAGTAATTTTACTTTTTTGTTTTTTAATAAATTAATTTTCTGTTTCTAGACAGAACTCGTGGAAGAAGAAGAAAGATATAAAAATCATAATTTAAAAAAAAAATAAAAAAAAATAAAAGAAACTAGTGACAGCTAATGTGATTGTTGATATGTCTCATTATCAGTCCTCACAGACACATATATATAATATGTTGTATCCCCCACATATTTATTTGCTGCTATGATAATAACGAAATTAATATTGTCCCCACATATATTTAATTTTCATCTCTGCTCTGTTCTGTCTGTATAAGTCGTGTTCTTTGTTTCCTAAGTACAGGTAATCTATTGAAACAAAAACTTGCATTACACGTCATCGTTCATCTCCGACAAACTCTGCAACTTTTAAATCTCTCTCTCTTGCAGATCCACATTGTCTCGAACTTTCTTCCGTGTGTTTGTGTCCTCACGCCATGTTTCGACCGATCCATACGGAAACATGGCAGATCAAACACACGCGAGCTTTCTTCAATCCTCTTCTGAGCAAGCTAGTTTCTTGGCTGTTTCAGACATGGTTGGGTTTGAGTTTGACTTCAAGACTGTTGGAGAACAGAGCCTTCAACTGTTGGAGAACAGAGTTCGTAATTATTTTTGGTATTTCTAAACGGGCCAATTATTGGGGCTAAATGATGATTTGATTGTAAATGGGCTTATTGGGTTAAGCCCATTAAAGAGATTGTAAAAGCTAGGGTTTGATTTTATATTTTTCCCTTTTGATAAACCCTAATTTTGTCCTCTTTCTTCGCTTCTCCGGCAACAAGACACCATGGTAAGACCTTTGATTTTCTGTATATTCTTATGTTTTTAAGCGTTTGGTTGATATTTTTTTTTTTCTGTTTACTTTTTTTAGGTGAAGTATTCGCAAGAACCCGACAATTCGACAAAGTGTAATGCTTCTTTGCGTTTCTCTACTAATTTTTGTGTTTTGTTTCGATCGATCTCGTTTCAAAGTTCTTCGCTTTCTTATAATTTTCCATGTCCCTGTATTTTTGTTGATTTTTGTTTTCTTACTGATTATGCAGCTTGCAAGGCTAGAGGTTCTGATCTCAGGGTCCATTTCAAGGTATTTATCGCGTCTTTACTGTTTCTGGTTTGATAGATAGAAATCGTGGAACTTAGGATCTAAAAGTCTCGACTCTTTTCTTGTAAGTGTTTGTGATAAAGAAAATTGAGAAAAGGTGGTATTTTTTTTATCAAGTCTAGGTATTTTGGGAGTAAATTACTATTTGTTCAAAAGCCTTAGAAGCCATTGAGATTTGTTGGTCCTCATTGATGTCATTAGGCGAATTGCGGGATAAAAGAGTCTTATGATGTTCAATTTGGGTTGGCGGTTTCTATTAATGAGATTTCAGATTCAAAAACTCGTCCTGTTTTTTACTCTCTTTTTTTGTTGGTTACTGGATCACATTGTGCTTCACTGGAATTGTAATCCTAACAGAACACTAGAGAAACAGTGCACGCCATCAGGAAGTTACCGTTGTTGAAAGCGAAAAGATACCTTGAAGATGTTATAGCTCACAAGCAAGCAATCCCCTTCACACGTTTTTGCCGTGGTGTGGGACGGACAGCTCAAGCGAAAAACAGACATTCCAATGGCCAAGGTCGCTGGCCCGCCAAGTCTGCAAATTTCATCCTTGATTTACTCAAGAACGCCGAGAGCAATGCTGAGGTATGTGAAACAATCAAACATGTAGAAGAAAAAAAACTTATGGAGCAACTGTTGACTTTTTTTAGTCAAAACTTTTTCAGGTGAAAGGTTTGGATGTAGATGCTCTCTTCATATCTCACATCCAAGTGAACCAAGCACAGAAGCAAAGGCGTAGGACTTACCGTGCTCACGGAAGAATCAACCGTATGCTCTCTCTAAAGAACCAGTCTTTAAAAAATATTACACTCTTTGATGGGTTTTTCCTTCCCCTGTTGATACAATCATCATCCTTTTTTTTTCAGCTTACATGTCAAACCCATGCCACATTGAGCTAATCTTGTCTGAGAAAGAGGCACCAGTGAAGAAAGAAGTAAGTTTAACATTCATTTTACTAGTGTTTTCATTTACATTTAGTGATATACTGTTGTCTCATTTGATTGTTGCTGCCTCTTCTTGAATCAAACTGTAGCCTGAGACGCAATTGGCTGCGAGTGGCAAGTCAAAGAAATCGTCTGCTTAGATCCCGAGCCGCAGATAAGGTGTTTTATTGTTCGTTTAGGGCCTGGTACTGAAGCCTCCATTTTGGTTCTCTCTCTATTTGTCATGTGATTGAAGAACCCTAATTTAGACTTTTGGATTCTCCTTGAGCTATTATACAGTTATTTTGGTTAAGATATATGGTTTGTGAAACCACTGGAACAATCCTGATTGTGAACTAGTACAGATATTTGGGGCCTTAGCTCCATAATTGGATCTTATACGAGTTATTTTGGGGGTTTAAATTGTCTAAATGAATAATATTGGGGTGTATATGTATTTATTTGGGGGTGAAAAAGTATTATTGCAAACAAAAGGGATATTTGTCGTAGCCCGGTCATTTACAGCTGCAATCATTGGTATTTTGTTATTACAAAAACAAATAAAAAATAATAATTGTAGAAAGAAATATAATTTAGATGCGTCGCACAAGATCAGGCCTCTCAATCGGACGATCCGAACTAGAACTAACTTTATAGATCGTCGGGTCAAGACTTTGCCACGTAATCAAAAGATCTAAAGGTTACCAATCGATCAAACGATGGTTGTTATCATAAACAAGACACGTGTCGGTATTGACCAACGGGTAATAAAAAGTACTTGTGACGGTCACCGGCTAGTCCGGTCAGTTTTTGTTCTGCGATTTCCACTAAGTATATAACGAGGCCCTCAAGTCACTTGTTCCAGCTTTCTCTCTCTCTCTAGGAATTTCCAATTATGCAAAAAAAAAAAACAACATTGTTATTTTAGCTATTTCCAGCTTGAAATTTCGAGGCGGTTTCTTTTTATTTGTTAATTAATTCTCTTCTTCTTCTTCTGTTTCGATTTTGTTTGGGTTTAAGATTTGATTTCTAGTCGTCATTCAACTTTTTTCTATGCTGATCGAAGCTTCACTTCACAGTTCTTGGTATGTTGTATCTGTGTTCTTCCGATTTTTTTTTTTTAAATTCGTTGGTTAATTTTCTGTGATCTTCTCTCTATTGCTCTTAGTTTCTAATTCTGGGATTTTGACGGGATTGTATATTTTTTGTTTGGGGATGGAGGGTTTAGTTTCTGGGTTAATCGTGCGAGCTTTAAAATTAGGGTTTTGATTTCTGTTGGGTTTGGTAATGCGAGAAATTCGTGTTTCTTCGGAGAGGGTAAATGACTCTTTAGCTATTTCTCTGGGTTTAATAAGCTTTAGTTACTTGGCATGTGTAATTGTGTATGATGTTTGGATTTGGGATTTTTTTTTTAATTTCAGTGTACGATGTCTGTTTTATGTTATTGGAGCACCAGATTCGAGTGTTTGATCTGATTTAATCGTTAAAATGTGTTCTGTTGTAGATATCTGAAGTAAAGGTGGGACATTTGTGTCGCATTTTTGGGAAGAAACTGGCTTGAGGCTGATTTTGGGACCTACCCTTGATGGCTGGTGGATTAACCCCATCTTCTTCAACCTCTGGGATTTTCTTCCAAGGAGATGATGAATCTCAAGGTTTCATGAATTCTCACTTGACCTCCTCTTATGGGAACTCGTCTAACTCTGTTCCTGGATGTGGACCTGGTTATCACAATCTGAGTATGGTTTCTGGGGATATGCATAATCCGGTTATGATGAGCGTCTCAACCCCGGGTCCAAGCGCAGGAGCTAGTTCGATGGTGACAGATGCTAATTCAGGACTCTCTGGAGGTGGTCCTCATTTGCAACGCAGTGCTAGTATCAATAATGAGTCGTATATGCGTTTACCGGCATCCCCAATGTCGTTCTCCTCTAACAATATCAGCATTTCTGGGTCATCAGTTGTTGATGGGTCGACTGTTGTGCAACGGAGCTCTCATCATGATCCAAGTGTTCAGCGAGGAGGCTCTAGTGCTACATCACTGCCCACGTCGCAAGCTAATCAAATCCCGCTTTCAATGGGTCGTCGTGCTTCTGAATCTTTCTTCCAGGACCCAAACAATTTAACCCAAGCACGGAAAAAACCTCGACTAGATTCAAAACAGGATGATGCTCTGCAGCAGCAGATTTTACGTCAGTGGCTTCAGAGACAGGATATGTTGCAGCAGCAGCAACAACAACAACAAGGCCAAAACCCACAGTTCCAACTTTTGCTTCAACAACAAAAGCTGAGGCAACAGCAACAGTATCTCCAGTCCCTCCCACCATTGCAACGGGTTCAGCTGCAGCAGCAGCAACAGGTGCAGCAACAACAACAGTTGCAACAACAGCAACAGCAGCAGTTGCAACAACAAGGAATGCAGATGCAACTAACTGGTGGGCCACGACCTTATGAGAATAGTGTATGTGCTCGAAGATTGATGCAGTACTTATATCATCAGCGACAAAGGCCTTCTGTAAGTATGCGTGTATTCCTCAAGATTTTTGTTCTCTGTGTATGCTAGGAAAAAGCTCTTGACATATACCAGTCTTGTCATTGCTGATTTTGTAGGAGAGCAGTATTGTTTATTGGAGGAAATTTGTGGCGGAGTATTTTTCTCCCCGTGCAAAGAAAAGATGGTGTCTCTCGCATTATGATAATGTGGGGCATAGCGCACTTGGTGTCTCTCCTCAGGCAGCCACGGTTTGTCTCCCCAACTTTTTTGGTTTTACGGATTGTGCTGGTTTATACTCCAAAACTTTGATAAAACAGTACATAGATTTGTTTTGAGTTTGCAAGGGTATCACATTTTGCAACTTTTGACATGTTTTCTCTTTCTCTTGATCCTCCTTGGTTACTTTTTGCTGGTCTTACAGTATAATTACTCATATGATATAACTTCATGCAAACTTATTATTGTTGTTTGTCTTTACGCTATTTGCAGGATGAATGGCAGTGTGATCTTTGTGGTTCTAAATCGGGAAGAGGATTTGGTAAGTTCCAGCAACATTGTACTATCCCCTGATTAAGAAGAGGGAAAATATAAAAAAATGTTTATGGTAGCGAAACATCTTCTCTTAGTAATGTTTTCTTATGAATTCTGCAGAAGCAACTTTTGATGTCTTGCCAAGGCTTAACGAAATCAAATTTGCAAGCGGTGTCCTTGACGAGCTTCTTTATCTGGGCGTGCCATCTGAACGCAGATTTGCTTCTGGAATTATGATGTTAGAGTATGCAAAAGCAGTTCAGGAGAGTGTGTATGAACATATCCGTGTTGTTCGTGAAGGCCATCTTCGGATTATATTCTCCCAAGAGCTTAAGGTTCAAAGAGCTTTTGATTCCAAATACTTTTCTTCCTTTTATGTATTATAGTTGTTTAGCTTATCCTTCTGTTTTTCACCAGATTCTCTCATGGGAGTTCTGTACTCGCCGACATGAAGAGCTACTTCCTCGTCGCCTTGTAGCCCCACAGGTAACATTCGTTGTTCTTGCAATCTTTGAAACTCTATTTGGAATGCCTGGTCCTAAGATTTTGGAATGTCATGTCTCTTTGGTTTATGCAGGTGAACCAATTGCTTCAGGTTGCAGAGAAATGTCAAAGCACAATCGATCAAAGTGGTTCAGATGGGATTCATCAGCAGGATTTGCAAGCCAATAGCAACATGTGAGTCAATGAGTCTAGACGACCTCTACCTTTCTTTTTCTTTTTTTTCTTTCAATCAATTCAATTTCAGTATATCTTGCATCTCTTACGGTAATTGGGTAAGATTTTTCTCTTATGCAAAGAAATCAAAGCGATTTCGTCTTATAGATAAAATATGGTGTGCTGATAGATGCTCTTTTGCTCCAGGGTCATGGCTGCTGGACGTCAACTAGCAAAAAGCTTGGAGTCACATTCACTCAATGACTTAGGCTTCTCCAAACGATATGTTCGGTGTTTGCAGGTAATCTCCTTACTTTCTTGATATTGTAATTTCCTAATTTCTCTGCATCATCCTCGTGGCTTCTCTCCTCTTTTCTGTCTAACTCTGTTTTTGTTTTTTTTTAACAGATTTCTGAGGTTGTCAGCAGCATGAAAGATATGATTGACTTCTGCCGTGACCAAAAAGTTGGTCCAATCGGTAAATTTCATACATAAACCCTGGAGCTTCCTTATGATTCATCAAAACGCATTTGTGATTCTACTTCTTTGTGCTTATAAAAGCTTTTACTGCCTTTTTACATCTGCAGAGGCTTTGAAGAGCTATCCATATCAAATGAGGACTGGCAAATTGCAAATGCAGGAGATGGAGCAACTAGCAAATGCAGCTAGAGGACTTCCACCTGATAGGAACAGTCTCAACAAGCTAATGGCCTTACGCAATTCCGGTAATAACATACCGATGAACAATATGGGCGGCGGTCAAGGAGTTCTTCCCGGCTCTGCACAAGCCGCCGCCTTTGCGCTTACCAATTACCAGACCATGCTAATGAAACAGAACCATCTGAATTCAGACCCAAACAACGCCACAATCCAACAAGAACCATCAAGAAACTCGAGCCCATCTCCGAGCTATCAAGGAACTAGTCCTTTGTTGCCTGGTTTTGTGCAGAGCCCATCAATCAGCGGTGTTTCTTCCCTTTTATCTCCTCAGCGACAAATGCCAAGCTCCAGTTATAATAGCTCAACCCAGCAATACCACCAGCAACCTTCCTGTAGCAGCAGTAACCAAACACTGGAACAACAGATGATTCACCAAATATGGCAACAGATGGCGAACAGCAATGGAGGCTCTGCGCAACAACAGTCACTTTCTGGTCAGAACATGAACTGTAATGTCAACATGGGAAGAAACAGAACAGATTATGGGCCACAGAACATAATGTTAACAGCGGAAACACCAAGCAGTTCCAACAGATTCAGAGGCGTCAAGGGGTTAGACCAGAGCCAAAACCAGGAAGGTATGGTCTCTAACACATCTCTCAACTTTGCGAATAACGGGTTTTTTAGCAGTGAGGTTGATGAAAGCATGGGATATTCTTGGAAGGCATGAGGTCGTTTGGGGATTTGATAGTTAGTTCCAATGTTGTCTTTTTGTACAGAATGAGTACTGAAGACTAGAGCTGTCTTAGGTATATGAATCTCATGAGGAGATTCAATGTTAACTTGTCTGCTGTGTTGTTGTTAGATTAAGCTTCTGTTTTTATGAAGAGGTTTTCCGAAATGTGTTATCTAATTCTGTAAAAGAAGACTGTTCTTCACGAACTCATCCCTATCAATCAATATGTGCCTTTTTTGCTTACAAAATATAATGTTTTTTTCTTTTGCGTCGTTTATCCACAACATTATTTTGAGGAGCATTCGACCATGACATGCCTTGTTGGGAGCCATGGACGAGGGCAATATGGTCATTTTTATATGTGACGAGGGCAATATGGTCATTTTATCTGTGTGACTAGCATAAGCGGCATATCCAAACACCTGTCCCCTAGGTCCCCTAGGCCCCCTAGGCCCTAAACATCACCATTTGTTTTCTTGTTAGTTGTTTACAAGTCGGATGACGACATTTATCATAGACTGGTTCTGTGACTGATTTAGTCCCTTCCCTGTTTCCAGTGTTCAATAAAACCGAGCTAGTTTAATTTAAGTAAATCATATATTTATCTTAAATCAAATAATGCTATAGTTAAGTTTGTACATACAACATAAATGTGTATATGGAATAAAAACTTGCACTGAACAGTTGTGATTTTCTTGTTTTTAGCTTTTATCATGTAAATCTTATGAACTAACTAGACCATGGGACCATGCAAAACGTCTCCGCATTTCATCTAATTAATCTCTCAAAAAAATACAAATTCAAACATTATATAAATCTAAATATATATATATAGCTGTGAGATCTTAAAGCATATATAGATAAAGCTACATCAAATATATATATAGAAACAAAATTTAACTATGGAATCGTTCAAGTCTTTGGTAGTTGTTCTCGGTGTCTTGTTTCTAGCCATGGCTGCTATAGAAACAGGACTGGTGGTTCAAGCCCAAGAATGTGGCAACGATCTAGCAAATGTGCAGGTGTGTGCGGCAATGGTGCTGCCCGGTTCAGGCACCCCGAATTCAGAGTGTTGCGCCGCTCTCCAATCTACTAACAAAGATTGTCTATGCAACGCTCTCCGCGCAGCCACCTCTCTTCCTTCGCTTTGTAACCTTCCCGCTATCGATTGCGGTACGGTTCTTCTTCTTTTTTACCGTTTAGTATTGAGTATTTGATCCGTTCCAAGATCATGATAGATTATTTTCTCTGAGCTAAAAGAAATTTCTCATACAATAGGATAGCTTTATATCACATCTATTTAACCACTAGACTACCAACATATGACATGTTATATTTTTTATATATTTCAAGATTGTCTATACGATTTTATACATAATACCAAAAGAATATGGACAAACGTCACAAACCTAAAAGACTTGGCCTAAAGATTCGATGAGCCTCGACCTTAAAATTATTAGTCAACAAAAATTCTGGCTAAAAGATTAGCCTTAATTTTTTATTTAAAAAAAAAATAAGATTAGCCTTAATTGTTTCATGTAAATTAAGTAGGATCTAACCTCATATGTATACCAGCTCTGGTTAACTTTCGCTATGTGTTTCTTTAATGATATAGAGACTTGTATTTCATTTCTGTTTCTGAGGTTTTTGTTTTGTTTTTGCTGTGTTGTGCAGGTATAAATGCTTAGTTAAGCTAAGAGTCGATTCCGAGATGATCAAAGGGAAATGGAATAAATAAAGAATAATGAGAAATATTCTGTTTTTAATGTTTTCTATCTTCTGCCTTTGTTTTTAATAATCTAGTTTGCTTGGAAGATTATATGCTACATTTATAATAAAGCTTTGCTAATTATGAGAATAGTTATGAGAATCTTTTAATCATATATACGCAAGTCTAATTATCTTCTGCATGGGAAATTGATGTAAGTTTTTTTTTTTTTTTTTGTCCACAAGCTAACTGCACCTGACCCTAGTGCTCGAAAGTCTAAAAACTGCACCTGACCCTAGTGCTGAATACGACTTGAGGATAGTTATTATTAGGGTACTAGACGATCGTTATCACATCTAGTAGTATTAATTTGGAATATTCCCTATTATTTTCCTTTTTTATAGACCTACTTCTAAACTGCATCCTAGTGATTAATAATAGGACCTCAATAATAACTAAACAAACATATAGATGAATTAAGGGTAACTAGGGAAAAAAGCTTTCAAAATTGAGTTAATGTGGTGATCAACCACTTTTTTTATTAATACCGAGAGGTTAAACTTGGAGATAATTGAAGTTCAAGAGTTTGAATATGAACCAAGACCGTTGGTCTAGTGTGGTTTGATCATGTAAATCAAGATCAAAGCTCAAGTTTCACCATTTGCAAAAATTGTTATAGTTTTTGAGGCAATCGTAAACACTTTAAATAGCAAAAATACTCAATTTTTTACAAACTTTGGATGTGAGTTCGGGTTTTAGTCTGAACTCTATCTTGTTTATTAAAAGGAAAAAGAACATGCCAACCCAATAACAAGTATGTTACCAATGGAAAAATGGTTTAATAGTAACACAAAAAATTGGTTTATTTATGTTTCAAGTTTTTTTTCTGTCGAGATGGTAAAATATTTTTTAAATTAAAATATTTAAAATTTGATTCCGAATATCGAACAGATTATAAGTTGAATCCTCGAAAAAACTCTCACAGTTTAAAATAAAAATAAATAAATAACAAGCACGTTACATTATATGGCCTAGCTAAAAGGAATTGCAATAATTTTCTGAAGTATATTCCCTACATAAATTGTGTAAAGTTTGAAGTCATTGGAGGAAAAGAGAAAGAAAATAAAGCTGCAAGTGCAAAGTGCAGAAGTTGCAGACACTAGGCTGCAGTCAATTATGGGCTTCAAAGAATGACACGTCCTCCCAATTATTTTTTTCTTAAATTTAATTTTCTGTCACGAAAGTCAAATAAAAAAAGCCACGTGAAACATTTGTGTAAAATAATAATTTATGTAGAGCCACTTTCACCATGCATCAACAATAATTTATTTTTTAATCTCTGTATAAACAAATGTCGTAATTCACCTCAATACATACATTTCATAAGAACAATAAAATCTTTCTTTTTATATTCTCAGTCTCCCGTATTTTACCAGATATAAATTTTTTACCATTATTTATATTTATTTTATAATAAATTATTCCACTATTATAACATTTTCATATTTTTCTGTTTAATTCAAAATATCTTATATTCACATTACAAAAAAAAAAATATTAAATGACGTCGTTAATATTAATGGTTTGAACCAAACCACAAACCACAGATCCGGTACGGTTAGTAGCATTAGTCTGGCGGTCTGGCCCATTGACTTTAACCGCTCCTCTTTACTTAAAGTCAAGCAAACAAAAAAAAAAAACCTTTTGAGAGACGCGTGTAACTAACGTGCTACGCGTAGGCGCGTGGAAGCGTACTCTGCAATCTATATATAAGCGGTTAACAATTTCTTAAGCTCAGCTTTTCCATACCCAAATGTTTATGTTTTTTTTTAATCTAAAAAAAAAAACTATGAAATGCAAACAAACCGGAGAAATCTCCGATAACCTCTGACCAAAATCGGCGGCGGTTTTCCGACGATGAACAATGGGCTTTTTCGGAAGACTTTTCGGGAGTAAAAAGCGCGATAAATCGGCTCCGACGAGTGATAAACGGAGATGGAGCTTCACCACTAGATCCTCAAATCCGGCGTTTGCTGCGGCGGCGAATTCAAATTCCAGCAAGAGACGTTCGTGTCCTCCGGCGACGTCGGTGGAGAAGGAGGAAAACGGTTTGGGTGCCGATAAACATGCGATAGCCGTGGCGGCTGCGACCGCAGCGGTGGCTGAAGCTGCTCTAGCTGCTGCTCATGCGGCGGCGGAAGTCGTTAGACTCACCAGCGGAAACGGAAACTCGTCGGTGTTTCAAATCGGAGGGAGTAATCGCCGGTGGGCTCAGGAGTATCTCGCGGCGGTGAAGATTCAATCCGCTTTCCGTGGTTATCTGGTTAGTTAATTTCTCACCATTTAAACAAAAAAAAAATTAAAATTTTTGAATCTTGAAACTGTTCTTTCTTCAATTAATCTTAAAGCTAGTGTGAAATAGCTGTCTGAAATTAGGGGTTTTTTCTAGTTCTCATTCCCAAATTTCAAATTTTTTTTGTTGTCTACTAAAAATTTTAAAAATGGAAACAATGGGCATATTTTGGTTTTTTTTTGGGGTTTGGTCCCAAAGAAACAGAGTATAGAAGAAGACAAACAAAATGTGAAAACAAAGAAAGTTTCTGATACACTCTGCCGACACTATTTTTAGTGGTCATGAATAGTTTTTATAATTTTAATGGCCATTTTCTTCCCAAAACATTACATTTTTATCACTCTTATGAAGGATCTGATCAGTGATCAAGATCTAATTTTTTTTTCAGACTTTTGAAATAAACTTACATTAGTGTTGGTGTGAATCATTGATTTTAGTTCTAAGATGGGCCAAGAAGTTATATTTTTTATTTCAAATTTTTAATCTATGGAAATAAACAACACTTATTAGTATTTTACAGATGGGCTCTTTTGCTTTAGGAGCAACTTTATGTATTTTCCAGCAACTCTTAAGTTGAATCTTTAACCCCAAAAACTTTTTAAGTTGCATATTTTACTCATAAAGTTTTGTTTTTTAATCATGTTTTTACCCTTTTTCAAGTTCCTATTAGTGGAATTGTTTATCAATTAAAAGGCTTCAAAACACGGAATTTGGAGATTCTCTAATTCGAGTTAATTTATGTAATTTCCAAGATTTAATGTTATCGAATCTCGACCAATGTGAAAAGAAGAACTCGTGTGTGTGTGTGTACATTTGACCTTGAGAAACACTTTTGCAAATGTGGTGGGCTCTTTGATTACTAAAAATCTAGTTTTTTTTTGGTACAAGTGGAAGTGGTTGGGAAACTAAAAGCAAAATAGAATAATTTCACTAACCCACAAATCCCTTTTATTTTATTTCCTTTGGGTTTAAAATTAGTTGGCAAAGCCATGATTATGTCTTCAAAAAATCATTAAACTTACCTCATCTTTGTTTTTTCACTTTCAAGCAAACTCAAATTTTTATTCTTGGTGGAGCCAATTTTTACTTCAAACTGATTGAAATATACGTAAACACAATTGAAATCAATGTCTTGTTTGTTAGATTTGAAGTTTTTTTTTGTTTGTTAATGTGGAAAAAAATAAAATTAGGCGAGGAGGGCATTAAGAGCACTAAAGGCATTAGTGAAGCTTCAAGCTTTAGTGAGAGGACACATAGTGAGAAAACAAACCACAGATATGCTTCGAAGGATGCAGACTCTGGTTCGTCTCCAATCTCAAGCTCGTGCTCGAGCCTCTCGTTCCTCTCACTCCTCTGTTTCATTCCACTCCTCGACCGCTCTATTGTTCCCATCTTCTTCTTCTTCACCGCGTTCTCTCCACACGCGATGCGTTTCAAACGCTGAAGTAATAGCTATGGACCACCGTGGCAGCTCTAAGCGTTTAGATTGGCAAGCCGAGGAAGACCAAGACAAGATCCTAGAAGTCGATACTTGGAAGCCTCATTATCATCATCACAAACCTCTACGTTCAGACAGAAACAACGAGTCTCCGAGGAAAAGACAACAATCTCTGTTGTGTCCGAGAAGTACAGAGAATAGTCCTCAAGTTGGATCTAGTGGCTCAAGGAGAAAAACTCCGTTTACGCCTACGACAAGAAGCGAGTATTCTTGGGGATGTAATAACTATTACTACTCGGGTTATCACCCGAATTACATGGCTAACACCGAGTCTTATAAAGCTAAAGTCCGGTCACAGAGCGCGCCGAAACAGAGACTTGAGGTATCTAATGATACCAGTGGCTACAAGAGGTCTGTTCAGGGACAGTATTACTACTACAAGGCGGTTGCAGAGCAGAGCTTGGATGTTGGAAGTGCGGGTTACTATGGAAGAGGAGTTTCTGATCGATTGAGTCGGAACCAAAGCGAGAAATCAAAGATGCATTCCTCGTTTCTTGTTTAGATTATGATTTTCTTTTTTTGGGTTTGAGTTTGGGAATTTTCCAGTAGAAAAAGGTGGTAAAAACTGGATGTGTAAATTGTTTTTAACAAGTTTCGATTGCTTGCAAAAGAAGAAACAAAACTATGTTCTATATCTTTGTTAATTAGTGTTCAATCCAAAGATAAATCAAACTGCTTCGATCCAAGTTAACCCGAAAATTTGAGTCGAAAACCGAAATGAATTTTGATAGGGTTAAAAGTTATTTGGTTTTTTAGATACCAGAAAAATCGAAACCAAACTAAAACTAACTGATAATGTAACATTCGTTACTGTTTTTTTAAAGACAAGAATTTGGAGTTTAATACATCTTGTTTAGGATTAAGAGGAGTATTTCTTGCTTGAAACTAACCGAAAGTCAGATTAAAACACTCATAATTTGTTCGATTTGATCCACCGAGCCCTTCAAAGTCTGTCCCCTGGAAAGATTTTAAAGCCTTCATTGAATGCTAAAAAGGGAAAATAAATTAATCAATTTGGATGAGTAAATCATTAAGGAATACTATAAATTAACAAAGAGAGAAAGAAAGGATTTAATAGCTAATTTACAAGTTGCAATCGGTGTTAGGGTCGATGGTGAAGCCCAAAACGACGCCGCAGAAGCCAGACAAAGTAGAAATGGCGGTTGCGTTTGAGTTATAGACATTGATGAGATCCATGAAACAATTACATAGCCACCGTCTCTTCTCCGACGAATCAGAGTAAGTTCCGAGCACAGTCATGGCGTCGCAGCAACGCGACCCGGGTATTGGATCCGGGTACCCGTAATTCGCAAACTCCGTGCACGGCGATATTAGCGTTCCGACCGCCGCACAATCCGCCGAGTTTTCCACGGTGGCTGAACATATCGCCGACAGTAATAAGAAGAGAGAAGATAACACCTGAGAGAATAGTTTCGTCATACCTTTTGATTAATTTTAAAGGATGATGATAATTGATAGAACCAAACTAGCTATGACGTTTTTGCCTTGTTGTGCAAGCTAGGTTTATAGACAAGACAAATTTCGTTTGTGTGTGTGTGTAGTTGGTTTGCAACAGAGGTTGTGTGAACACCATGAGGTTTATATGAAGCGTTATTCATTGAAATAATCTTACCAAATGTAGGTAGTCTAGTGTTTTCTAGAGGAGGTTAATCCCAAATGTTTGACACCTGTCTTAATCTTTCATTAGAATGTCGCACATGTCAAAATTATAATTCGCTTGATCGATTAGATTTTAACATGTGTCAAATAATTTGTGAACATGTCTTAGTAGAATTTGACACTTAAAAATTTATAATTTAGGAGATCATAACATATGTAAAATTTGTCAATTAGATTTAACACATATTAAATATATAATTTTTTGAATTTCGATTCTCTTATTTTTTCATATTATTTTGGTCACCAATTGAGTTTGTTCACATGATTCTAAATATTTAGTTTCTCTTATTTTTATTTTTATTTCACACAAACTCTGAGTCACTTATTAGCTAGATTTGAACAACAATATCAAGATATAACCAAAACCAATTCAATTTTTGTTATTTTGCAAGGACAAATGATCCAATGATGGGTGAGAAATCATAGAAACGACAGGAATATGTACCAAAGGGCTATCACTGGGCTTCATTAACAAACTTATGGGCTTTCTAAAAACTTTAAAAACCGATTGGATTCGGTTCGGTTCGATTCTAAACCAAAAAAACCCAAATTTGAAAACCGATCGGTTTAACTAAAACCCCTAAATTTCCCATACGATCACCTCCTCATACTCTGGCCGTACTACGCCGTAATTCATTGTCGTCTCGTCACCGTAATCTTCTTCCATTGCCAGGTTTGATTTCTGCAGATTCTCTGTTCAAAGTAGGTTTTATAGTTTTTTTTCTCTTGTTACTCTGCGTGGGTTTTGTTTGATTCTGCCATTTCTTTTGTTGGTGCTGTTTGTCATCTTCAACCGCAGATTTGGATTTGTATCTGTAGTTGATGCTCTGTTATGAAATCTCTCTGCTTTGCAATCTGATTTTGTATCCTTTCAAATTTCACTGCCCATATTATATATAGCCTGACTCTTCTTCAATCTTGCAATTTTCTCGTCTATGAGAAATTACTCCATTTGGGCTTTGTTTTAAAGGATCTTTTTAGTAAGAATCGATGTCAAAAGCTTTACTCTTTGAAACGAAAATCGCATATCCATTTTCGTCTGTGACCAAAAATTACATCTTCACCAATCAGCAATCTTTGGCTATTAACTTTTCCTTACTACTGCAGGATCTTGTTTAGATTCTGCAATGGCTTTTAGGCGAACTTTATCTATAAGGTCCACACTTATCGCTCGTCGAACCCAACTATCTTATCATATTATCCCTCGTGGGAATGATCATGAAGGGGACTCGTTCTGTCAAGAAACATCTCAAAGAAGCTTTCTTCACCAAAAATCCGCTAACAACAACTCGGATTTCTCCCAAATTTCGGGAGGAGGCTTACATTTGCCTCTGGTTCCAACGTCTGGTTTTGCCTTTTATCGTTATATGTCAAGTGCACATGGTGTCGGTTCAGAAAAGATTGGTGTGATCTCCGACATTGCAGAAGTCCTAACCGACTCAACATTGCAAGATGCTCCATCTCAGGTTGCTGCAGTCAGTGAAGTTGCACTTGCAGCTAGCGACTCTTTCCTTCCTATTGCGGCCCTTCAGCATTGCATTGATATGGTGCATTCATTCACCGGTTTAGAGTGGTAAGAAACTTGAAATTTTGTTCTTTGTGTCGTCTTCGACTTTGATCAGTCTGCCTCGAGTTGATCTTAAGTATTCATCACATGTTACTAGGACTCGCGGCATTTCACTGCTGGCACACCATGAATTTGTATGCAGTTTGTTCAGTGTTAGCATAGCAGCCAGTTTGCATTTCTTTTTATAATTCCAATGGCATGCTAACCCGCTCCTCTTAAATCACCGTGCTGTTACTCAACAAATACTTCGCGCTTCTCTAATTCCAAATGCAGAATTTAAAATTTTCTGCGAGGAATCAGCTCTTTCCTATTAAGATTAGATGGTATTTTTTGTGTTGTTGTCTTCCATTGGTTCCTTTTCTCTATATCCTATATGACCTTTATGTGTTGAATAATGTTTAAGAAGAGGAGCTAGCAATCAGTGTTAGTTCTCTTCATAAACAAATGTCAATGCTCAAAATCTGGATAGATATGAGTTAAGATATGAAAATAGAATCTGGAATTAAGATATTACTATCCTCATGTGCTTTGCCTTTAACAGGTGGGCGTCCATTGTTATAGCAACCATTGTGATCCGATCATCCACAGTTCCTCTCTTGATCAAACAAATGAAAGACACAACAAAGTTATCGGTATGTTTCTCTCCTTTATGTGCACCTTGCAGACCATTTATGATGGTTCATGTATGAAGCTACTCCAAATTTAAAAAGTGACTGTATATAGAGAACTAGACACGCTTCTTTTGGTTGAAAAGAGTCCTATAATCTATTCCCCTTTCTCTTGTTCTCATCCATGCGAAATAATTTCGTTTAATGTTCCCAAATGGCACCAAATGGGTATTGATTCTGTGTGCTTGCGTTCTTACATGTGAATGAACCATAACCCTCGGTGAAGAGAATTTTAAGTCTGAAGCAAGTTATATATGTCAGCTAGATTTTTATGGGTATCTTCTAGAACTATTAGACCCTCTGCTCGGATCGTACTGCATTTACCAGATATGAGATAGTAAAAGATAGCTAACCGTTCACACTAGGTTAATAGCCAGTAGTAGTCACACAAGGATCTCTTTGTATATACACTCAACAGAGTAGGGGTTATTTTTACTAGCACTGGAGAAACAAATTGTTGGCTGTCAACACTATAGAATAGAAGTTTGGATATACATCACTGTAGTCAATAAATCATAAATACAATAAAGGAGGTACTTGTGAACTTCATGATCATTCCTACTTTTCAACCTTTAAAGATTATTCTTGGCTTATTGTGTTTTTACATAGTCTGGGTTTTCTGCACTGAAATTTTTTGTTGACATTTAAAAGGAAAGCATATGTCTATGCACATTAACTTATTTTTCTATCAGTTATACCTGTTTTTTTCCATTTTTTTTTTTTTTTTTCTGTTTTATGCTGCATCCATCAGTAGTCTGTTCTATGATCATGCAGCTGATGAGGCCACGGTTGGAGTCCATCCGGGAGGAAATGCAAAACAAGGTACGTTAAGTTTGATATTACAGCCATACATCATGGGCTTCCTCCTCACTTTTGCTACTCTGTTAATAGCTTTAGCTCAGAATTTCCTTCATGTATCTTTTAATTTTCTCCATTTCCTTTCTCCCTATATGTGTTCAGGGAATGGACCCGGTTACAATGGCAGAAGGTCAAAAAAAGATGAAGAATTTGTTTAAAGAGTAAGCTGCTTTTAAATTTAAAGTAACTGAGATAGGTTTGTGACATATCATATCATAACTTTTCTGTTCTACCGGCTATTGTATTGGTCGAGTCTCATAACGTTTTGAGTATTTATGTCCACATAACCATACACTGTTTGTTTATAATTTTACAGATATGGTGTCACTCCATTCACCCCAATGAAAGGGATGTTTATTCAGGGACCTTTGTTCATCTGCTTTTTTCTTGCTGTAAGATCTTTTAATCTTTTAGATGCTTTTTTGATGTGTTGTTTGGTATAAGTTTTTTTTTTTTTGGTTGTCATTCAGTTACTTTTTGTTTTCCCAGATTCGAAATATGGCAGAGAAGGTACCTTCATTCCAAACCGGAGGTGCATTATGGTTTACCGATTTAACAACTCCCGACACCTTATACATCTTGCCGGTTATAACAGCATTGACATTCTTGATAACCGTTGAGGTATAGTTTCTGCTAACTTAATATCAATTTTGTCATCTTCAACATTAATTTGTCAGACATGTTAACTTAAGCTTGAATTCGTCACCTCCCAGTGTAATGCACAAGAAGGCATGGAAGGAAATCCAATGGGTGCCACAGTAAAAAACGTTTGCCGAGGTTTCGCCCTCCTCACAGTCCCGATGACAATGAGTTTTCCACAGGTTGTTATCATCTATCGAACCCCCCCCCCCCCCCCCCCCCCCCAAAGACTTTGTGCAATGGATTTTCTAACGTATTTGCAAAAACTTGCAGGCCATATTTTGTTATTGGATCACTTCCAACCTGTTCTCTCTCATGTATGGACTTGGTGAGTGAACGTGTAATTAAGATTCCTAGCTGTTGCGGCATATTCTTAGTTTTAGACCATAACAAGGTTTGGTTTATCTGTGGTGATTAATTACAGTGATTAAGCGTCCTCGAGTGAAGAAAATGTTACGCATACCTGATCTGCCTCCACCTCCTCCAGGTCAACAACCTTCCTTTGACCTGTTTTCAGCTCTCAAGAAATTGAAAGCCATGACACAAGACCCCACACAGAACCAGACACAACCACCTGCGACAGTAAACCCGAGGATCTCTTCAACATCGTTGAGTCCTGTTAGTAAAAGGCTCAAGGCTTTGGAGAGCCAAGTTAAGGGAAGGAAGAAGAACAGCAGCAAGAAGAGGTGATTACAAAATGGTGTATTTTATTTTGCCATGACACTATTTTTGTTAAGAGGGCGAAAGGAAAAAAATAATAATAATAAAAACTTTTGTGTCAAAAGTTTGTGTAGAGGATGAGAACCAATTATACTACACAGATTTTTTTTTTATGTTTTCTTATGTTAATCTTTGATTATTTCATGAAACGTTATTGTAAGAGATTGTTTTTATAGAAACACTAGATTGGAGGAATATGCGGGTGAAAATATTTAGTTGAAAATATTTAGTTTTGTAAAAAATAATCTAATAACTAAATTAAATTTTAATATAATTGAAGTGTTTTTTAAAAAATCTAAAAAAAAATTAAAATTCATGAAATTTATAATCGCTTTTAGAGGTACACCATGAAATGAAATTTATAATAAAACAAATTAAGAAAAAAAATTTACACAAAATTGGTTTTAGACATATTCGAAAAACATGTGATATTCTTTGAAACTTCATGTAAAACTAATATTAGTTTACTTTCGAGATAGCTTCACAATAGCCAACACATTTTCCCTTTCACATCCTCCCCTAAATTGTTGTTACTTGTTTCAAATTTATCATCAACTTAATTTTTTTATTCCACATCCGCTTTCACTGCTATTCGTAACCGTGTTGTCTCCAAAAACATTTTTATGTATTAAACTTTATACAACCGTACCTCAAAATAAATAAAATTAAGTTAATAATTAACAAAAAAAATCATATACAAAATATAGTCTCAAAATATAATTCTAAATATATGTCATATCTCTGCATAACAAATGAAAAATCATTATTCATACATAACAATAAACATGTTTTCTTACACTTGATCTAAATATTTTGAATGGAATAAACCATAATGTAACTCACTATATAGAATATATATATATAAATTTTACATTCTTACTTTTTATGATTTTACATTTATTTTATCTTTTTATATTTAAAAATTGGAAATTTGCTTTATTATTCACTATTGAGACGTTAACTACATATTATTCACCATGATTTTTATTAGACAATTAGCCAAATGAAAACCATATTACTCATGTAAAAAGTTAACTACATATTACTCAAGTTTCCATAATTTTGTTTCTTCCTATTTTTTTATAATTGAGTTTTCCATATTAATTAAATGAAAACCAACAAAATGGAATCGAATCAAAACTTAAAAAATATAATTTTCATTTTTTTAAAGATATTTTGTTTACGTTTTTAATTAAATGCCATATACAAAATTAAATCTAATTTTTTATACGTGTCATAATCTAAATTAACAATTATCTCTGTTGTGATCGGGTGAGTGACAATTTTGTCTACATGTCGCGATTACGTTGAAGACATCCTGCTTTATATAATAAGATGTTGAATTAACATATACTCTTTCTTTCTTTCTTTTTGTTCAACATACAAATTAAAACAACACATTACGCATACCATTCTGCTTAATTAGGACTTTATTTTGACATGAACTTTATTTTGACATTTGAACTTTATTCTATATATATATAGAATAAAGTTATAATGATGATTTAGTTAAATTAATAAGAAGGACGTCTTCGAGGGGCAGTTTCACGTTGAGCGTTGAAGTAAACAGCAGCAACAGGTAGAGAAAGACCAAAGAAAGAAGAGAAGTCTCTTGTGTTGAAACGCTCTCTTGTTGTCAGCGCCGCCTTCACCGTTTGCCTCCCTCTCTGTTTGAACAGCACGAACGCGTATCTGTGTATCCCAACCACCGGTTTAGGCGTTTCGTATCTCACTATCTCTTTCCCTGCAATCAATAGATCACCATATTCATGATATGTTCATCATCATCGTTTCTCTTCTTCTTACAAATATGTGTTTGCTTGGGAATGCGTTTTGAACAAAGATGTTGTGGACTGGATTGTGCCACTAATGTTTTAAGCCGGTCCATAAATATACCAAGACCAAATCGAATTGGTCCAACTTGTCACAACATGCTTAGTTAGGCCTTGAATGGATGGAGAGTTTTAGATAAAAATCGAAATATAAATAGTTTTTAGATTTTCTACTCAAAAAACAAACATAAGACAAAAAGTTGTTTTTCTAGGAAAATAAAATCTATCAAAATTTGATTAGGTGAGATCATGAGTTTTTATGTCTTAAAATCCAAAAAACCAAAACAAAAATTGTGGTCACTCAACATCTTAGGTTAAGTGTATAGTTTATGATGTGATATATTCTTACCAAAAGTAGCGTCGGTTGTCCCGGGAATGTCTGTCACCATCCTGAATTCGATGAACATATATATCATTAAAAGCATCTCTTATACATTCTTTTTGATAAAGTATAGTATACATTATATTGGTGTTATATATGTGAAGAAATGTGCTATATCAATGATAAATTTTGCGACGTACCAATGCAGATACTCACGCATATAAGGATTACTAGGACTCGGGGCATCGGGGTCTATCATGATCTTTCGAGTTAAAAAGAAAACCAAAAGATTAGTGTTACAAGAGAGGACTAGTCAAGTACTTAACGTTATTATTATCAACATAATATATTATACTAATTAGGTTTAGAAGAAAGATAAGTACCAAGGTGAAGAATGAACGAAGATCGTGGCCGCCGATTTCGACGCGAGGCTTAGAGAGGAGAAGAGAAGGCACGAGCTCGTGACCATTGGAGACGATTGTGTTGGAATTGAAAGTGACTCTCATAGTCACACTTGGATTGAACATTTCTATAACATCTCCTATCACTCCTCCCACTATTAGTGGTTCTATTTCTCTTGCCATTATATTGCCGGGTTTGTGTTTGTGATTGATGGTGGTTTCTTTGGAATGAGCCCTATGATAGCTTTTTATAGGCTAACTAGAGAATCTCAAGACTTGCACCAATTGGGAGATATAAAAAGGGATTTTCTATGCATATCTATTATATTAATTTAGATTTTTTTCCGTAAATGCTCTATTATTTTACTATTTGACATTTGTCATCATTTGATATGTAAAATATATTTCATGTAATTTTGACCATGTTACTTAAAATCCTCAGAATTGCGTATCCTAACTTTCTCTGTTACACATTGTTTATTGTATTCTAATAAAGTTTTTAGTTGTTTAAAATATATATATATGTGTATATAGTTACTTCACAATAAATCAGAACGTATATATTTTGAAATCATCGGAACGTTTTATTAACAATAAAATTCGTATTCACTTTTACATATCTAAAATTGTTTAATTTTAGTTTTAAATTTTAGACCAACAAAGATGCAGCATTAACCTTTTACATTCTTTGATATATATTTTTTACACTCATATACAGCGCAACTCAATCAATCATGTAGTAATAATATATGTAAACAAGAAGGACAAGTTGAGCACAAGAAAAATACAATTTTGTGGTTTGCATTAGCGGTTAAACAATATTTATTTTTAAAACAATTATCAAATTAGTTTATCCATTGATGTGATAGCATTTACATTCTTTTTGAAGAAAAAAACTTAGACTAAGATTTTTGCTGTTTTTGTGTTTTTATTTGTATTATGTTCACATATTGTTTTTTTTTTCGTAAAGAAGAAAAAACTCAATATTCTCAACAATTTCGTCCCCATTACATTCAAATATTCGATTGGTGATACATTCAAATGGATACAGAATAAAAAGAATACGCACATGTGTCGTTAAAAAAATGAAAACCAGATATTTTGATTGGCTTAGGTTTAGGGTTTATAGTTTTAAAACCCAAAAAAAAAGAGAGTTTTATCTTTAGTTACTTGACAATAAATCAGAACGTTTATGTTTTGAAATCATCGAAACGTTTTATTAACAATAAAATTTGTATTCACTTTTACATATCTAAAATTGTTTAATTTTATTTTTAAATTTTAGACCAACAAAGATGCAGTATTAACCTTTTACATTCTTTGATATATATTTGTTACACTCATATACAGCGCAAATCAATCATGTAGTAAACAAGAACGACAAGTTAAGCACGAGAAAAATACAATTTTGTGGTTTGCATTAGCGGTTAAACAATATTTATATTTAAAACAATTAACACATTAGTTTATCCACTATGTGATAGCATTTACATTTTCTTTTGAAGAAAAAAAACTTCGACTAAGATTTTTGCTGTTTTTTTGTGTTTGTATTATGTTCACATATTATTTTTTTCCTTAAAGAAGAAAAAAACTCAATATAATTCTCAACAATTTTCGTCCTCATTACATTCGAATATTCGATTGGCGATACATTCGAATGGATACAGAAAAAAAGAATACGCACGCGTGTTGTTAAAAAAATGAAAACCAGATATTGTGATGTTTGGCTTAGTAGATATTCCAAATAAGAAGAAGAGATAAAACAATAAAAGAAAAGAATCTGCTTTATAAAGACTTGAGAATCTCATTAGACACTTTCTAGTTTCTAGTCACAAAATCGACATGCGTTTCTCATCAATGTTATATATGCTCAATCCAATACGTGGCGCAAACACAATGGCATCTAATTTAAATGTTAATTTTCATTTCCCATTTTTTTATATCAATATTGTAATTATTATAAGTGAATAAAGATATATTTAAGATTTGACAGGTTAAATTGTAATGGACACATAGATATACGCTACTCAATTTTTTGGAAACTAGCGATTAAGGTTTTAAACGGTATTGATATATGACTGATTTAACGATATTGTTGATTAGTTGACAACAAAAACAAAAACATTTAAACATGAAACTAATAAAATATACATAATATATATATATATATATATGCAATCCAATGTGGCAAAAACACAGTGGCACCTAATTTAAATGCTAATTTTTTTTTTATTAATCTTGTAATTATTATAGATGAATATAGATATATTTAAGATTTGACGGATTTAGTCGTAATGGATACATGTGGAGATACGCTAATCAATTTTTTTGGAAACTAGTATTAGGGTTTTAAATACGTGCAAACACAGCGACACCTAATTTAAATGCTAATTTTTATTTCTAATTTTTCTTATCAATCTTGTAATTATTATAAGTGAATATAGATATATTTAAGATTTGACGGGTTTAATCGCAATGGATACATGTGGAGATACGCTAATCAATTTTTTGGAAACTAGCGATTAGATTTTTAAACGATATTGAACAGTTTATATGACTGGTATAACTACTAAAAACGGGTGTATTTGCAAAGTATATTGTTGATTAGTTGAAAGCGGAAACAAAAACACTTAAACATGAAATTAATAAAATATACACAATAAATAAAATATACACAATATATATATATATATATATATATATATGCTCAATTCAATACGTGCAAATACAGCGGCACCTAATTTAAATGCTAATTTTTATTTCCAATTTTTCTTATCAATTTTGTAATTATATATTATAGGTGAATATAGATATATTTAAGACTTAACGGGTTTAATCGCAATGAATACATGTGGAAACACGCTAATCAATTTTTTGAAAACTAGCGATTGGGGTTTTAAATGGTATTAAACAGTTTATATGAATGGTATAACTATTAAAAATGGGTATATTTGTGAGGTATATATTATTGATTGGTTTACAGCGAAAACAAAAGCAGTTAAACATGAAATTAATAAAATATACACAATATATATATATGCTCAATCCAATACGTGGCGCAAACACAATGGCATCTAGTTTTTTTTTGTCGTCTGAATTTATTATTTATTACAAATTATAAAGACTGTTATAAAGGCGATTCTACCACGGATAATTCAATCCGATCTTTATATAGATCCATGACAGATGACACTTTCTGTTACATACTTATGATGGACACCTTCTACCCTTAATACGTGAAATCACGGCGAACGACTCTACTTGTACAATGCTAGAGATCTATTGTAAGCTTGTCTTCATTAATCTGTATAATTGTTAATAGCATCTAGTTTAAATGTTATTTTTATATATTTTCAATTTTTTTTATTAGTGCTGTGATTATTATACGTGAATATAGATATATTTAAGATTTAACGGATTTAAACGCAATAAAATATGTGTAGATACGCTAATATTTTTTGGAAATTAGCGATTAAGGTTTTAAGCGGTATTGAATTTTTTTTCTTACAACAAGGGGTAGTGAATTGTTAATATGATTTGTATAACTGTTGAAAACAAGTGTATTTGCGCAGTATATATTGATGATTAGTTGACAGAAAAAGAAAAATTTAAACATGAAATTAATAAAATATACATATATAGTTTACGTAAAATAATTTTATATTGGACACAATATATTTATATATTAAATAGAATTTAGTTAGTCAAATATATTATGATTATAAAAAAAAAAAAAATTATATGGGGCACAATATATTTATATATTATATAGCTTACATTTGTTATTTTTAATAATTAGTATGTGGCACGTGCCACAATACTCAGAACGTGGGTCCAACCCTGGTTGTTCCTTTTTGAAATTAGAGATATTTTAACAAATTCAAGAAACTTACAAAAATAATGCTAACGTAAGAACCAACCGCATAGATTCTAGTTGACGACAAAGGAAAAATAAATAAATTGTCTGCATGGAATCTAACACGTTGATGATTTTTTTGGTGTTTAACATAGTAACATAAAACTTTTAGCCAAACTCAAACAGTACTATGAAATAAAATTTCTTCCTGTCTTAGAACATTTAAAAAGTAAATTCAATATTATTATATATTTTTTTGTAAATTTGGCCCATGATCATTTTGGTTTGGGACTAGCTGTTAATGATACATGTTAAAACGAAAACCATCATTTTCCAAAGAGAGACTCGAACTCGAAAACAAAGACTGAACCTCTCTCCAAAAAAATATTTGCAACCAAGTGGGTAGTCGGCGTTTGGTTACAATTTTATTATATCTTGGAGAAATATGAATTCAAAACAATGATTTTCTTACTAATATATAAGTTAAGTTGAAAGTTAAAACACACGGGTTTCGTAACTTCAAGACAACTTTGGATCATAAAATTATAGTGTAACTTGGCCATTTTATAAGTTTTAGCCTAGAAGATGTCACGTGATAATTTGGCCTCCTTTCTGCCTCACCCATCTGCGCTTCTCGGGTTGTCGTGTTTCTCTCTCCCAAAACCGGATTGAAGAAAAAGGTGAGCGTCGGCGATCGGAACTTCCGGTCAAATCGTCGTCCGATGTTGGTGTTGGGGGCTTGGGGCTTGAGGACGGTTCCACATCTGCTACGGCCCTGGGTTTGGTGTTAGTTCCCGGTTTAGTTGGGCATTTTTATCCAACGTTGTTACGCAAATCTTAGTTCTATTTCCGGTTTGGTCCGGTTTGGTCTTTCAATTATCTTTTCAATTATCTCTTGTATTTCTCTTTTCAAATTAATGAAAGCTTTGGATTAATTGGGCTAAACAAAAAAAAATATAGAGAAAATAAAATTTAGGGACACATTGAGTTTTGTATGCGAGATGATTTGCCAAATGTTGTTTGATAATTCGTAGTGAATCGTATAAAGAAAGGTGGCAATGTGATTCTTTCCTCATTTTCGCAAAGAAGTGTGAGGTTTGTGCAAAATATATATCCTTTGAAAAAAAAATTATCATATCGAGTGATAAAGATTATTTTTTTTATGATAATTTTTTTTTGTTAATAAGAAAATTGATACATAAATATTTTTGAAATGGAAATTTATTTTCCTATTAAACTACGGTAATGGGATCATTTTACATCTCATAATTTTTTATTTAATAAAAAAAAAATGGATAACAACTTATTTTCACAATAGATTTGACATTACAAATCGTCGATCTCTGAAAACCACTACATCTATAATAACTAATAAGCACATATAAACAACCAAAAACTTTTTTTTAATAGCGGTTTTTACTAATGACGAACTAAATGAAATCAACCTAGATCGTAAAAAATTCAATTTAGTACTCAATCAAATCTATAATAACTAATAAACACATATAAAACAAGCATAAACATTTTTTGTACTAGCAGTTCTTACTATTGACGAACTAAATGAAATCAATTTAAACCGTAGAAAATTCAATTTAGTACTCAATCAAAATATATATATTCACAAGCATGAACTCTATATAAATCTTGTTCTGGAAGACCTATGCCACAAGAAAAATTAACGTGTTTTTATGTGGGCATATTTCCTTATATAGTTAATAAAATATTTTGCATTTATTTGTTTCTAATAAAAAAAAAGGGGAAGGGACAGAGAGGTGGTGGAATTGAAGTGATGTTTTCTTGAGGAGATCCGATAATATTAGAACATAATCTTTTTCAACGAAATTAATAAAGAAATGATGTCCAAGTGTGCGATCCTAATATCGTATCCCTTATTAACGGAAGAATTAGTGTACGATCATATCTATTTTTCTATTTTAATACGTTGTTGGATTCTGTTGCTATTAAAATCAGTTTTAAAAACTGTTTTTCTTTTTGGTCAAGGTTTTAAAAACTGTTAATTAGTTAAAACGTCATTTTATATCTGTTAATAATCTATAATTTGTGGAGTTTACGAAGTTTCAATAAATTGATTTTACCAGTTTCGGAAAGAGTAGTAGTAGATAAAACGGTAACGTGTTGTACCACTTTGCTTTTGTTCCGTTTTGGCTTATCGCTTTATCCATTGGTCATAATAAAAACGGTATATCTTTTACCGTAACAATAAAGAATTATACATGGCGCCAGTAGTTCTACTGTTAAACCATGTAAACTGAAAGGATAGAGATCCTAGATTCGAGTGCTGGAAACGGAAAAGGGATTTAAACCCGCTCTTATTTGGTGTAGTTTCAAACTATGTAGCTTTGCATTTTTTTTTTTTTCTTTTTTTTAACATCGCATTTTTCTTCTATGAAATAAATATCATGCGTATACTTTACCAATAAATGTTATAGTTTACGAAGCACGAACGAAATTTCCTTTCGTTTACAAACTTTTTTTTTCGCTAACATATCATTTTTGCATTGCATTTAGCAATTAATCTTTCGTATTTGACCCACAGAACCATGAGTGATGAGACCGGATCAAACCAAGCCTTAACCAAAACCTCAAAACCAAAACAAAACCGGGTCCAATTTGCGACAAACATCATCAGTTTTCACTACAGACAGACATATTGGGCTCTAATTTTCGCTTCTATCACCATTTTGTTGTAAACCCATCAACACAAAGATTGAGAAGACAAAATCACAGTAAAGGAGAGAAACAAGTGTTGTAGCTTCTTTTCAAACATCAAGCGTTTTATCCTCACCGCTTAACATCAAAACTGAGCATGAGTCTTCACTTCAAGACCTCCCCAAGTAAAACATTCTTCACCAGAAAGATTACGAGACAAGCCGAGAAACACATCCGAAGAAGCTTGACAGCACCAGGAACATCATCAAAACCCATTTGCCTGGAGTCACTTGGGTAATATCTGCTGTGAATTTACTCATCGAAACCTAACAGCATTTTAAACTATAGAAGAAGGTAAAGGGTTTCTTCGAATGGGACGAGATGACTTCTTGAGATATGAAGAGTTCCATTCGCCACCTTCTTGTGCGTAATAATCCATTGGATAGTCTCCATCGAGTACCCCATCATCGTCTTTCTTATCATCTTCCACGTTTTCATTTCCACATGCACAGCTTGTTTCTTTGTCCTCTTTGCAACAGACAGACGAAGAATCTGTTCTGCTCGAAGAACCGTTCTCCCACCAACCGCGGATGAATCCTAGAGCAATCTCAGCCTCAAAAGTTGTCAGAAGCGGCTTAAGAAAGGCCTCACCCCAATCAATCGAAAGTCTTGGGCAGGCTATTTGCACCCAAGCATCCACCGAGTCTTCAAACAATGCCACTCTCGTGGGGCTAAGTTCCGACATCAAAACAACGGTGCTATCTATCCCTTTCTCCATCATTTTCTTCTCTAACCTCTCGAGAATCTTGGGATTTCCTTGCCTTCCCAATGTCCCCAACACGATCCCCCAAGTTTTTGCATCCCTGGCCCGTGCAATTGCTCTCCTTCTCGTCTCCCTCATTCCCTTGTGATCATACTCCTCTAAAAACAACTTGCCAAGGTATGGATCGTACCTAAATGCCTTTATCTTCGGATTGGCTATCATGAATGCTTCTAGATGAAATCTCCCGTCAGCTACAAATACCAGCACTGCGTCTTTACGATCCTCAACGGTCGGAATCTTGGGTGCTGTACAGCCCAGGACTTCACCAGCCGACAAAGGCTTTGACTGAGGGATCAAAACATTGAACCCTTGCTTCTCTAACTCTGGTTTCACGGCTCTAATCGCCGAAGTAAACTGAATAGTGCCTGCAAGAATTATGTTCTTGGCATCACTCGAAAGATTAAGATGAATGGTGTTCAACAGGCATTTGACATCGATCTGGATCTCGACAAAGACATAAAGGCAAGGGATTTTAGTAGAGTCAATAGGGACAAGGCAACTGTGTCCATAGTGAATGAGCAAGTCAGCACCAAGTGCACAAGCAGAGAAATCATCGACACAACAAGCTCCATAAGTAACATCACCGAGGACAAAACAGTGAGACGCTCCCGCAAAAGATGTGAAGATGTCAGAGAGTGTGAGAGCATACATAAGAAGACCTTCAGGAAGCTGCAGAGCAATGCGTTTGGCTTTTGATGATTTGATCCTCCATACGCATTTATGTACCTCAAACTGGTAAATCGAAGGCAGCAGCGAGATTGCAGCGTTAAGCGATGCATCACCGAGGATTGATTCAGGGATTTGGTTCTTCACAAAACGTTTTGGAGGCTGCTTTGGTTTGTTGCTTTTGCCATTGGTTAGATCAGAAAGCTCCATACTTTACCCTGAAAATATAAACGAAAGACGATAATCTGGCAAATGAGTCGTAAATACAATCGAAAGATCCCCAAAAAATTAGGGTTTCTTTTCTTATATTTCCACAGCTTTTAGATTCGGTCGCCTAAACATGATTGGCTAAAACAGCAAAATTTCGATTCCTTGACTCAATCAATCCAGGTAGAAGTTTCTAAGATCGATCGAAGGAGAACAACAATTAGGTGATTAAATCAGTATACTTTGAAATCGAAGACAAACCTTGGAAGAGAAAAACTTCAGATGAGAAACGAAACCCAGACGAAGAACGCGAAAGCAGACGATTGCTCTGTCTCAGATGATGGATTTTAAGAAGGCGGCGCAGAGTAACAACAAAACAAAGTCACGAAAGGGTTTAGGGCCTAACCAGTGTTATAACCCAAAATCTATTTTTTTTAATATATACTAACCGGTTAACTAAAATTTTAAAAATGTTAACCCCTGTATAGAAGAAATTAAGAGTTTAAACTTGTTGAAGAAAATTGAATTATGAATTGTTAGTATCGGCGACCGGAAGATGATAGATCTAAACTATTTAAATTTTTTTCGACCAAAAGATTATGGGTTTAAGGTTTAAAAAGTTTAGGTTAAAAGAACAAAAAATACTATTATATTTCGAGAAAATTAGTTGTATTGGTAAATCTTAGTGTGATTCAACATAGATGCTGATGTCTCTTTTTTTTGTTTCTTTCTTGCAGGTTATGCATTTGATTTTTCTTCAACGAATGATATCAGTGAACCATATTTTCAAGTAACGTATCCTGTCTAAATTTCAACACATTCAATCAAACATTTCCAATTGGGTTATTTACGGAAAAAAATGTCACTTAAAGTTTGGAGATTTATTACAGAGGCCAAAGTTTATACCTTGAGGACTACATAATTACTCGATCACAGAAAATCAAACTTGTGATAATACTTGACGAAATTTTTGTCCACGTTCAATGAATCGCGCCCACCAAACGGGATATTCCAGATGCTTCATTACAAATTTCAATTTCATTTGTGTATTTGACTTTCTGTAGAAAATTCCTAAAAAGTTTGGTAACTACGTCAATTTAACTGCAGATAAAAATTTTTTTTTCGGACATAGTTTACGAAAAAATTCGAAATTTCTTTTTTCTTCTTTCGGCGAATCTGCCGCCGTCTAGGCTTTGCTTCTCCGGCGAGCATTTTCTCGGCGTCGACTGACTCCAAATCTCTTCTCTCCAATGAAATCAAACAATCCAAATCCAAATCCAAATCTAAACTCTCCTCTGGTTTTTAAAGCACATGTTGATCTACTCTATCTCTGCGTAATGGGTTCAATGATGCCATCTCCGAGCAGGCATCTAGAGAGTAGCTATGAACCCCTAGGTTTGTCTAGAGAAGGCCTCTTCATCAACAGAGACCCAGAATATCTCTCTTCTCATATCTCATTGACTGAACAAGTTTCAACTGAATATCCGATTGAAATGGTAATCAAAGATACTCCAAAAGTGGTTGAATATGTGATTCCATCTCTAGTTGCGGTACCCCACATCAAACCTCTCTCTTCGCCATGAGTTGCTGCTACGCTATCCGAAGTGAATCCTCACAAAGCAAAACTGAACCACTCCATCCCTCAAGGAGTTTGGGCCTCACCTCTCAACATCTCAACTCTCTTCCCTTCGTTGACCAATTCTATTCATAGCCTCCGAAAACCCGAAGAGAATCATTTCTCTGTTCTTTCAGCTCACAAGCAATGGCCTGTTTTATCCTCTAGGAAGCAGTTCACGCAGAATCGGCCATCACCATCTGCAACATATCTGAAATCGGATGCAAACCAAGATGTAACCGATCCAGCAGCTAAGGACATCATCAAAGCTTTTCAGGAGTACCTGTGGGCTGCCAAGATGAGATCAATGTGCAATCTACCCAGAGTAACTACACCGGTCTTTATGGAAAATGGAATCCCAAAGGTTAGTATCCCGAATCATGTTCTTCTAGAGGGTCTAGAGAATCAGAAAGAATTTGTGGTAGGACAATTCTACCGTTGTGCTACACCTTCTGGAGGGCTTATTCATGCAGTAGTAATGCGTATTTAGGGTCGGAAGTGTCGCATTTTCACCCGAAAAATAGGAGAATCGTCTTATTTGTTCCATATTCCAGATGAAGCAACTCGTAAATGGGTTATTCAGAGAGGTTTGTGGCATGTTGATGATTGTTTGATGTTTGTCTCGGCATGGAGTCCTTCACCAACAACTAGTTTACCGGAAATATCTACTGTGCATGTTTGGTTGACCTTGAAGAACATACCAAACCAGCTTTACTCAATCAAAGGCATAAATTGGATTGCTTCTGGAATAGGAGAACCAGTGCTAACAAATAAGCATTGGCTAGATCTTACACAAATGGGAGAAGCAAAGATTCTGGTGGAGGTTAAGCTAAACAAACAATTCTCTCAAAAGGTTGCTCTAGACGATGACGATGAAAGTGGTTCCATCACAATGGTTGACGTTGTATACTCTTGGTTGCCTTCAAAATGTGGAAGTTGTGGCCAATTGGGTCATAAAGTTTCTCATTGTCTTGGTATACATGCCTCTAGTAGTGTACCTACTGAAGGAACTGTCTCTACCATAGGTCCTGCCTCAGAAATAGCCTATGTTCCTGTGGTTCTTGTGTCTGATACTGCCTCAAAAACAACCGATGTTCCTAAGAATGTTGCTCTGTATGATGATGTGACTGCTATTGCCTCAGAAACAGCTTTTGTTCCTTTCATTGCTGCTGTGTCAGCTACTGTCTCAGAAACAACATATGGTCCTATGGCTTTTGTGTCACCTACTGCCTCAGAAATAGCTCATATAGTTGTTGCGTCTGCTACTGCTACAACCTTCGATATAGTGACTACTACAATGAAACCTATCTCCGCGGTTGCTACTGCTGCTGCAACAACAACTATCTCGAGAATAGCTTCAACTTCTGAGATTGCTCCACTAGCTATAGCCACATCGCAGGCTACACCAACTCTTACAGAAACTGTAACCATCACTAAGGATGCTCCAACTGCCACAGAAAATGAATCCGCAAAGGATCTCTCTACTTCATTTAATTCATCAGTCTCACCTTCTAATGTAATAGGGTAAGATTAGCAAGGTAACTTCTCATCACCATCTTTGGATTTGGATGCACCTATATATATGTTAGGTAACACTACGGGTTATATGAGTGAGATCAATGATGAAGATTGTGTGGGAACAAAAAAAAATCAATTTGCATTATTGGAAGTAAGTGATTCGGTTCTTGAAGATGCATCTTCCCAAACGAGCCGAGGAGGAAAGCCAATCAAACCAACCCAAAAAATTCAAGAAATGCAATGGACTCTAGTTGGAGGACGAGGAAACCGCGGTCGAGGAGGCCATGGTGGTCGTGGTCAATTCAACTAGTATCACTCTTGAGCTTAATTGATTTTCCAAAGCTAGCTAAAGTGTTAGCTTAAACTTCTCGCATTTATTCTAATTATCCGAACTGTATGATCCAAAAGTTATAGCTACGTATTTATTTTCATGCATTTTAATAAAATATATTTTATCAAAAAAGAAAAAAAGTTCAATTTCATCATTAATAATTAAATATCTACGTCTTTTCGTTAAAAGAGATGTTTTTTAATTTTGGTATAGAAGTTCTAGTTAGTTTTTCATCCAAAATTTGAAACTTTGGTCGTTTATTCGTGAAATATATTAGATTTATCATATAAGGATTCTCGATTCTAGGCATGTGTTTGTGTTGTTTGTTTGACTTGCTTTGTTAGGACTAATTTCTTAGCTTCAGTTTCTTTTTATTGTGGTGGCGTTTTCTGGACAATGTAAGTCTACTTATTGATTCTCTTACATAAATATTATCGGATGAAAAAAGAGGGAGAGAGAGAGAAAACAAAAAAGGTCAAAAAGGGAAAGTCGAGAAAGAAATATCGTAGAAATTACACTACAAAAGACCATTTTTCCTTCTTATTAATTAATTAATAAGAAAAAGTGTTAGAGAAAGAAGTCAAGATTGATGAAACTTCTTGAAACAGATGGGACACGTTGCTCTGATTGTTGTTGAAAGGCTGTGATCGTCTACTTCGCGCACGTATCTACACAAACATAATCTCAGCCGTTAATTACAGACTCTCTCATTGGGTCGATTATAGTGTCTCAGCCACGGCGTCGTCTCCTCCCCTCCTCCGCCGCCGGATTTCTCCTCCTCCGCCGCCACAGAAACCGTCTTCACCTGAACTCCTTCGCTTCTCGTCCGTTTCAGCCCAATCGGAACACCGAACAGCCTCGGGCTTGCTTCATCCTCCGTCTCACCTGAAAACCGTTTAGCCGGTAAAAACTCCACCGGTTTAATCGCGTCGTGACTGCTACTTCCTCCCGTAGAATAGCTCCGATCAGGCAGAGATCCGGCGTAGTTCGACATGAGGTTAAAGATGTTATCGCAGAGAGATTTCATCTGAGCAAGCTCACGATTAAGCTGTATGTTCTGATTCCGAAGCTTCTCGTTCTCTTCCAACAACTCAACCGATAAACCACCATTTCCCGATTGACAATACCACGACGACGGAGAAACCGCTTGATCTTCCCCTGAATTTGACGGAGACACAACCGGTTTCGCCGTCTGGATTCTCTGAGCCGCCATAACTTCCGGGGACGGAACGACAGCTTGAGTCGTTAATTTCCGTCGCTGGATCTCGCGAAGAAGACGTTTCTCTCCTCTCCTGAAGAAATCATTCGAAAACTCCCACCGATCCGGAACAACTTTTTTAAATCCCTGCGAAAAAATTTCAAATCAGAGAAAGGATTTTAAAAATCCAGAAGAAATCGAAGAAATCAATGATTCACGTACGTAAGTGTTGAGCTGACGAACGAAACTGGAGAAATTGTTGTGTTTGAAGTGTTTAGGAAGCAAATCCTTAGCGAAATCAGTCGGATTCCATACGATGAAGGAGGAACCATCTTCGTTCCAGGAGATGATATCGTCGATGGAACGATCTTCGACGAGGTTAAAAGTCTTTAGGAGAAACGGCGTCGGAATAGATCTCTGGGATTCACCGGAAACCATGGCGGCGTCACCGTTATCGCTCTGCTCAACCATTAGAAGAAGCAAAAAAAAAAAAAAAAAAAGACGAAGAAGCGTCCCCTGAAAGTTACGAAAGGAGAAGAATAGTAGTTTTTTTTTTTTAAATTGATTTCTGAAATGTTTAAAAAAAAGAGAGGAATGTGTTAAAAAGGAAGAAACGAAGATCGAGAAGCTGCGTAATGTTTTGGGCTTCAAGAAACTTCCTTATTCCCTCAAATACTGTGCCGGCCCCAAAAGCAATTACTTTTTTTTAATCTTATTATTGTTTATTTTATTTTATTTTTGCTAAAAGGTTTTCTAATTTTTTTGCCATTTTGCTAAGATCGTGAAAGGACAAAATCACTTATTCTTCCAAAGACTTGAATTGCTCACGTGCCTTTTGTTTAAGAACAAGAATTGGAAATCTTATTTTCTAGAAAAAAGGAACGGAGCTCTTAATATAATACAAGTCAACTTGAAATAGAAGATTTAATTATGTGCCTTTTGACTAAATCTTTTAGGCTTAGAGTGTAGGAGTTTTGAAACTTCCAAAGTGCGCGTAGAACATATTATGATGTCACCATCGCCTTGGAACGTATTGGAAAATGTGTTAGTGCTATTACGGATTCTGCATTGTATAAGTCTAAACGGATATGGTTTAACTCGAGGCAAATTTGGTTTCTTTAAATTCATGTAATATAATACCAAAGCGATAAATCAAGTGTCTTTCATTATGCGTTTGCACTAGTGTAATTGTTGTGGATTTGTTTATCGGAATGTAAGTGAAAACTAAACCTCGTTAACAAGTGTTCTATTTTGTGTGTACTCATCTCGTCATAATAAAGAACAAGCTCGAAATATGTTTGTGACGACCACGTGGCTGTGATCCGGATCATTCAATTGATAGGAACGACAAACAGTATACACAAAAACGCAGAAACGTAGTCAACGCAAACTGATAACTGGCGTATACTAGAAATTCTTCGTTGAATACCAACAATTAGAATGATCTATTTATATCACGATAAAAAAATTAAAATTACTGGGACTTGTCATCCAAGATGTGAGCTCGTCAAATACATCAATGTAGTGCGTATATGGCCTGCAACATTAAAAGCATGACAAACATGTGATTGCCTCAAACTTACTTGACCTAAACATCCATCCATAATCTTTCTAGAAAATCGACCGTGAAAGGATACCTTCACGTAGCTAATTAGCAGACTCAAATCTCATTCGTTAGCAGAATTAACAAAGATAAAACGTTCCACCAAGTGAAAAGGGTAATGCAGCATAACGGCACCACCCATTAAAAAGAGGTCTCACAGTTTTTCTTCATATTTTTAATATCAAGAAGTCGAATACGGAAAACAACAAAACGCTAACACGCCAAATCGAGTACTATTTAAAAGGGCAAAGGCTTAAATACTTATGTACATTGGGATTAATATATAAACAATAAAAGACTTCAAGAGATCTTTGGTAGGAAACAAAAAAATACATATAACAAGAACCGATACCAGCCTCCATCTACAACTCCACACCATCATTTCTACTTATATTATATATATAAAAGAGCCTTTCATATTCTACTATATAATACCTGTAACCTTTTGTTTACTTTATAATTAATATATATATATATATATATTAATTATTATTATTATTAGATAAAAGGGTGGTGGAAGATGCTAATAATCTAAGTGGCCAACAAAATACTTCAAAAATTGCATTTTTTTAATATCATATATTAAAACCCATAATCCCATTTTGCTATCCAATGGAGCCTCCTCCTGATATTTACCTTTTCTTTCCCTGCGTTACAAAAAGACCAAACATCAATCGTCTGTAATGATATAAACTTGGCTGTGTCTGCTATTATTTCAAAAGCTTTTACATACCTCAGCTTGTAGCAAAAGGGTATTGGTTTTTTCTGTTTAAGAGTTTCCTGCGCTGGACAATGAAGGATTTGATGCAGACTTGGCGTCCTTTGCATCTGATCCTTCCCCAACGACCGCTTCTTCCTCGCTCCTACAGCTTAGACTCCCTGGATTCATCTTCCTCACTTCCTCTTTGGTGTATATGAAGATTTTACGAACCATGCAACAAAACTCCCTGTCAATAAATAAATCTTTGTGTCAATGTTCAACAAAAGATACCAACACAAATATACATTGAGGCAGAGAAAGATCTTACTGCCAAGGATCGTCTCCAACAAGCATCATGTCATTCTCATCATCTGTGTAAACTATCAACCAATCTTTCTTCGGAGCCATTAACTCTCCATTGAACTCAAACAGCCTATCCAACTCCGCGATTAACTCCTCGTAGTTTTGGAATTTCGAGAGATCCACTGATCGGCCAAGTGCAATCCCCTGCTTGTGAACCTTTAGAAAAAGAAAAAAATGTGTGGTGTTAGTCAAAAATCACTTTAAGGAAGCTCATACTATTTGTAAGGATTAATAGCAACAAAATTCACCTTTGTGCAACTCCTACTTGAGTTTGTTTTAGTATGACCGTCCTTCGGATGGGGATGATTAGTTTGGAATGGTCTTCCCGGTTCACGGTGATCGTTTGTCGATTTTGACCCTTTTGACTGATCGGAAAGATCCTGAACCTTTGGAGATCCTATCTGTGCAAGGCCCAAAGCGTCATTCAAGTTGTTTCTCTGAGACATTGTTGAATCTGTCCCATTCATGTTGTTGACCAGAGGAATGCCAAATAGCCTGCAGTTCCCGTCTCTTGACTTTGCTGTCTCCTCTTGTACCATCACGGGTTGTTTTGTTACATGCTCCCTAGCCTGAGCTTGCGCCTGAGCATGAACCATCTCCTCAAAATAATTCAAAGCACGTGGACGTATTGGCCAGTTACCACCAGCATTCTCAGTCGTCAGACCATGAAGTACGGGATATTCGCCATATTTGACATTGCCTCTCCCTTGGAAAGAGGCATCAGGTGCTGCAGGCACCTTAGGAGATTCGTGTAACTTCAGGGAAAGACCAGAGTGCATCATCTGCCACTGGTTAGCAAGAAAATCAAACTTGCCATCCTGATCACTCAAGATTTTCTTTGCAGGCACAGAAGGTGAAGACGAATGGTCATAAAAAGGTATCCGATGACCATGGGATGGATCTATGTTAGCCCCAAATCCAGAAAGTAAATCCGTGTAAGTAGGTTCATGCCTGCCTGAGGACATCCAGTTTTCAGCTCCAAATCTTCTAGAAGCCGAAACCACATCAACCTTGTCATCATCCGCTGAGGATTGCCAGACAACCGAATTCTCAGGAGCATCGCACTCTACACTCTCAGTATGTTTTGTTCTCAAGGTCGAGTATTCTTGACCTTGCAAGACCCTTGAAAGTCCACTTGGCGGCAAAGGGTCCATGTTTGCTCTAGATGAGCCTGCTTCATGTACAATGAATTAGTCTCCCAATAATGACAAAATCAATTTACTACATGCACTGCAATAGAAGGGAGAGACATTACCTTCTCTTGTGAGCACGGAAGAGTCAGGAGATGAAGGAGCTATATTAGATCTGGGCCTCTTAGGCCTAGGCATGGGAACAGGACTCAAAGCAGGAGGAGCAAGAGCTGGCTCTATCTTCCATGGAGATACTCTATCAGGCCGAGGAATACTAGAAGTCTCATCCCATCTCACCTGAAAACAACAAATATTCAGCATTCGTTCTTTCTAACAATAGTCTTGATCTTCTCTAGGAATTAGGTCATACCTTGAGGGATCTCCACTTTGATTCTGCCCACCTATTGGGGTCAGAGTCTTCAATCCCAACGATTGTGCCAGTAAACCTAATATCAATCGATACAATCTGTGAGCTTCGCCATTCCACGGGATCAGATCAAAAACTTAAATATTTGAAAACAGTGATACATTGTACCAAAAAACTGTGCATGTCTATTGGAAAAGCAGGAGACGTTTTTTACCTCTGCTCAGGGGCCTCTTCGCCTTCAAATCTCATTTTAAATCGCATGCCTATGGAGTAGTTATTCTTCACAGACTCCATATACTGATCAAACGGAACAATAAACTCAGATGGACTTGTCCTGCAACAAACAAAACCATATTGCATGACCATTTAGTAAAGTAACACTACCAGACCTCAGACATATAGAGATTTAAACGGCAAAGAGCTCAAAACTAAAAAAGCTGTTTTGTGAGCTAAACCAAGACAAACCTTGGTTTGTAGTAGACTGTAAACATAGTCCCTGTAGAAATGGCGTGCCATGCGGTGGCGAGTACTCCAAGATGCATGCTATGGCTAGATATAACAGAAGACGGCACATTTCCCTGTTGTCGCATTGCACGCCTAACACCCACGCGTAATTCTCCATTCTCGCCCCTATAGAAGAATTAGATATTTCACATCAAAAAAATAAACAGATACAACTGAAGAATATCATGAACATAAAAATCCACAAACCTTAGAAATATAAATGCATCGCCTGCGACCAGCCTCTTGGAGCTAACAAACACGCTCCATCCACTCTGAAGCAAATGCCTCCGTGGTTGACCTGGTACATCATCACAAAACATCAACAGCAGCAAAAGTTTGATGACACAATGTCTCAAGGAACACAAAATCAAATATATACTAATATAAAACTCATACAAATTCCTATACCTCGGAAAATATGTCTGAAACGCCACTCATTTGCATGCAAATCCTTTGCAACTAACTCCTGAGTAGGAGGTTGTCGTGTCATATCCTGAGGGAATAAGAAACAAACAATGAATTGAAGACCATCTTCGAACAAAATTCATGAAAGATAGGCCAATATATATTAGAAGCTCAATAAATAATCAAAACACCAACCAGAAGTGGGAGACATTCATCCGCATGCCGCCTCAGAACAGAAAAACCACCGTGTGTACTTGTGTCCGATGCAGTCAAGGTTTTGCAGAAAGAGTGAACCTGGAACCTCGGTGGTGGAGGAGGAGGCGCTTCTTTCTCAATTGTATTCTCGTCTTGCTGTGTTCAACAAGAAAACAAAAAAATAGAAATCAGCTTCTTGAAGAACAAGATCATCCTACAACCATCAAACCAATGAATCAGAAACACAAACTTACGTTAGACTCAGGAAGAAGAGTAATCTGCGCATAAACTTCGTCGGTGTCTGCCTCTGCCTGTAAAATCATAGACAACTCTGTTTAGCAGACAATTCAAGACTCACAAACCAAACTTTTCCAATGAAGTGAAAGAAGCCTACCTTTAAATTTACATTAATAACTCGACAAAGGAGCTTCGATGGAAGATTATAAAGAGGCATCTGTTGTTCTGCAGCCTGATTTGTCGATGCCTCCACCTAATCATCAACAGCATTAAAAACAATAGAAACCGACAAATTTCATACGAAATATCTCAGAAAATAGGAATCAAAGAGGGAGAAAATAAAAAAAAAACTTAGCAAAAAGGTAAAGAAGACCTCAAGAGATGAAATCTCACCTGTTCGATGTGTCCTTGAGGGAAATAGAAGACTCGGTCGTCTTGTCGAGGGACCGTCACAAGCGGACCAGCACAAGCGTGCCACAGCTCTTTGTAAAGAGCAGCTTCAGGGTCGACTATGAAGAAGAAGAAGAAAAGGTTGAACCCAGGAATTAGATCAACTAAGTCTGTGACCAAAACAAAGCTAAGAAAACTCAGAAACGGAGACTTACCAACACGTTCAGCGGCAACAGGTCGGTTGGAATGACTATTTTGTCCGTCGCCGGCGACGGGGACATTTCTGGTATCTTTTGGGTCACTGTAACCTGAGGAGGAAAAGTTATCTCCTCCACGATTTCCTTTTATTGAAACCTCCGAACTCGCCATAACTTGGTAATCTCAAAGCTCAGATCTGTTTCATCTGATAACAAAGAAGCCTCAAAGCAGATGATATCAACAAGAAAATCACCAAATCCACCTCTTCTAAAAGCTCAAAGCTCGCCTCGGTGTACTGCACTTGATTCCTTTCTTCGTCTCTATCTCTCTACCAAACACAATCACCACCACTGGTTTAGCTCCTTTACATTACCCAGATACAGCTACCAGAGAAATAAACCCTAGAATCAAACGAGAAACCACCAACTTCACCTCAAATTTGCTCCGATTGACAACTCCCTGGCTCTCTCTCTCTCTCTCTCTCGTCTTCCTCTTTCTACTCGCTTGTAGCTTAATCGGAGTCACACAGAAGCTTGTACATCGACGACGGCGAGACCTTGTCTCCTCTCTTTTGCTTCTCTCCACAATTTTCTCTCTCTACAATTTTCTCTCTCTTTTCTTTGTTTTCTTCGTCTTTCCTATCTTTGTTTTCTGGGTCTGAGGCGACCAAAGGCTTAACCAGAGTAGTCAAAACTCCGCTACAATCATTTCAACCGCGGTGAACTTCTAACCATAAGCAAAACCGGCATTCACCGGTTACCATTCCCCTTTCAAACCGGCTATTCCCGGTTGTAACCATTTCCGGGGGACCAGGGTCTGCGACCTCACAATGCTAAAGACAAGTGACGAAAATTATTTTCTTTCCTTTCATTTTTAAAAATAAATTGCTCATCGCCTTTTCCTTAATTAAAATTAAATTTCTTTTGAGAAGATAAATTCAAGATTAATAAAAATTATCAACCATCGGTTGAAAATTGGAGAGAGGAAAAATAAAAAGTGATAATTAAATGTGTACTAATATATAGATTAGCAAAGTAATAAAGGCTGCTTTACTTTGTTAGATGGGGACTAACGGCGTCAACACGTCGTGAACCAAACGTCGAGTTTTGATTGGTTGAAGGAAATAACGGTGTTTGTGAAAGGAGCGTTAATGGGAAAGGTGTTGTGTTTTTATCGGGAAGTGGCTTTGTCGTGCTGTGAACAGGCAGGTCTGGGTGGACGTAGAGAGAGAATGGTTTTTTCTTTTTTGGCTGAATAGATACGTGGCACCAGAAAAAAATGCGCATCATAGCATTCTCTAGATATTTCGGATGTCATTTTCCACGCTCTTTTGGCTATCGTGCGCTTTTGGGAATTTTCGTCTCGTGAATCTCTCGTACTTTCAATTTACCCTGTTTTTCTTTTTATGGAAAAATAAAGACGTTTCATTATTGTTTTTTTATTAAATCCGATAATAAAGAAATTTTTTTTGTCTAATATTATATGCAATGAAACTATATTAAAAACAAAACTAAAGACGTTTCATTCTTTTTTTTTTAATTAATTTACAACTCGGACGATAAAGAAATTTTTTTGTCTTATATTATATGCAATGGAATTATAAATCAAACAAACGCAAAAAATGAATATCTATCATGTTGGCAAAAAAAAAAAAACTCTGACAAATTATTCCATAATTATATTCAAAAATGAACCTAGTTTAACATTTGTGTTAGTGTTATCTATATCTAAACGCTCAATTTTTTTGTCAAGTAAATGTTCATTATTGGATCTAAATGATAACGGTTGATTCTGGTAAAATTATGGAATATGGCTGAATTTTTGGTGATTTCTTGTGGAATCTGGCAGAATAACTTTAAAATCTGAAAGGTAACAGCTGAATCTGGCGGAATGTAACGAAATTTTTGAAAATAAATAAATTAATTAAACTTGTGAAAATATCAAATAAACAATATTTTTGTCAAAAATTAAATATTTATGTTTATAAAATAAAAAATAAAAACATTGTTTACTTAATATATGTTAATAATTCACTAATGACAGTTATCTCATAATTGTTGTTTGATTACACAAATTTATTGATATTAGTTTATTTGAGTAACAGGATAACTAAAATTTAATCATCTTGATTAATTGATATAATTAAAAAAATATAAAATAACTAGTTAGAAAAATTACAAATATTTTAGCTATTCACTCGAAGACGGGTACTCGCTCTGATTCATTGTTGTTCTGAATTTTATGCATTGTACTTATATTTGTTAGAATATTTACATGTTTAGGATATGTTAAATGTAAGACGAGATATTGAACTACATGTTTAAATAATTTTGTAGATTTATAATTTTCTTACAAAAATAATATATTTACAAAAGCTTGAAATAATAATTATTAATATTATTTATAATATAAATGACATTAACTATTAAAACAAAATATTAGAAACATAAAAGCATTACGAAGATGAGAATATTTACTTTATCTCACATGCAGAGTGTTCCATAGTTCCACAATTCTATCAATTCCATTCCACCAACTCAAATGGTGTATTTTAAAATTTTCAACCAATTCCATTCCACAATTTTTCAACATTCCACAAAACTTATGTTACCATTTAGGTCAATTGTGTTAATTTTGTTTTTGTGGGAAATTACGAATGAACTTTTAAAAATATAACAAAAGTAAATGTGTGTTTTGTTAAATAAATATCAATAACTAGATTCTCTATGCCCCGTCATAAATACATAGGCTGCTTATGTGGAGGTGTTTAAAGGAGAAAATCTTGTTATTTTGAGATAGATGAGAGAGAGCTTAGTATGGCCACTCATCATACAGCTGGCTAATACCATTAGTGTTTCTAAAAAAAGCTTTGTCCAAATTACGCATGAATTAAAGAAGCTTTTCTTTTCTAGTATCGAAATTATTGGTGTTTATTCTATAGATCCAATGTCCAACCGGAGTTGTCAATCGATAAATAGATAATTCGTATATGATAAATCACAAAATGATTGTTGTGCTTATTTAAATTTGTATTTACTAATGTTAACAAAAACTTGAAATGAAATCAGGTCATCGATCGAAAAAAAACTAGAGTTAATTATTGAAATAATATTTTTAAGCATGTCAATTAATAATGTAGTATGTATAGTTTGTAAATTTGGTAAATAACAAAAACAAAAAAATTAAACTATTTTACTTTTTTAGTACATTCAATTAAAGTTGTCACATCTAATGCAACTTTAATACAAATTTGTCTTATAGTAAAAAAGAGATAACAATTTTTTCTAGAAATAAACTTAAAGTTAACATATATAAAAAAATATTTCTTTTTGCATTTTAAGTTTGCTCAAAACAACCATAGTTTTTTACTTTTCATAGATAAATTATATAGTAAACTATATCACAAATTATATGCTATTAAAATAAATAGTGAACTATTTTACTAATTGAATTCAAAAAAAGTAATGAATTTTATTTTAATATAATTAACTACGTATTTAATATAATGAATTACAAGTTTGAAAATACGTAATAGTGAACTATTTGTGAATATATTTAACTATATATATAATAATGAACTATTTGTGAATATAACAAGTATAGTTGATTGTTTGTAAATAAAACTAACTATATGTACATAACTAACTACACATGTCTATATAACTAATTACATTTAAATATAGTTATTTATATTTCTAACTATATAGATAAATAGTGAACTATTCGTGAATATAACTAATCTAGTTGACAGTTTGTGAAAAAAAATAACTATATAGATAACTATATTTGGGTATCTAGTTAACTACATGTAGATTAGGGATGGAATTATTATCCGGGATCCGGTATCCGATCCGTTATCCGTTCCTATCCGTTCCAGAAATACGGATATCCGGAACGTCCGGATCCGGATCCGGATAGTAAAATTTCAAAGTCCGGATATCCAGATCTGGATCCGGATGCATTAAATATATTAAAAACATATAGTTTTACATATATTAAGTTATTTTTATATAAAAATATATGCATATATATTGATTTTAGTTCTTTCTAATATATTATATTTATTTTGAAAATAAAATATTCAAAATTTTAATTTGTAGTTTAAATTAATAATTTTTTATAATTTTTTCTTAAGTCGGATATCCGGAAGTCATGGATCCGGATCCGGATACTTTTTCCACGGATCCGGATCCGGATACCCTTAAATTTTCGGATATCCGGATCCGTCCCACCACTAATGTAGATATAAAACTAATTATATTTAAATATAGTTATTTATATAAATCTAACTATATACTCCCTATGTTGCTTTTAAATGATGTTTTAAGAAATTTTTTGTTCCAAATTAAGTGATGTTTTCGTTATTCTATACACAATTAATTGATTTTTTATTTTATTTTACTGTTTGAATTTCGCATATTGTTTTCTATTGGTTGAATTATGTTTAGGTAGATAATAATTGATGTTTTATTTCAGAAAACAATAAAAATTAAATGATTTCTTAACGGGTGTGCAATAACCTTAAACATCATTTCTACACAAACAGATGGAGTAGATAATAGTAAACTATTCGTAATATAACAAATATAGTTGACTGTTTGTGAATTAAATTAACTATAAAGATAAGTATATTTGGGTATATAGTTAACTACACGTATAAATATATAATTAATAGAAATGAAAAGTCTAAAGGTTTATAATATTAGTTATTGTTTTTTTCCTAATAATGCAAAAAAATAAAAATATTATTTATCTTTAATATTTTTTGGACATAAGCGGAAAAAAATGGATATAGAAGAAAAAATGTACTAAATGATGAAAATGAGACTACTTACCATAAATACATTAAGGGTAAAATCTGAATTTCACATAACTAGAATGTTAATTTATACTGTATATTTTATTTTATGTGATGTTAGATAATTAAATATAGGGCCAATAAATAATATAGAGCTCAATTTTGTTGTATTTGTGTTAATGGTTATGTTATTCTACAAAATATTATGTAAAACGATAAACTGTATATTCTTTACATTTAAATTAAGTTTGTTTTTGACCAAAAGAAGAAGAAAAAATCGTTTAAATTTTCTTATCTTAGTTCGGATATAAATTATCCTTCCATATAAAGATCAAATTTATGAGTGTTGAGAGATAATACGTAAGTCATTTTTATATGATGATCCGATTTCTAAAAAGTAAATGAAACTTTCTTTAAACCATCTCAATTTGTTTGGAGGCTCGCTAGCAGTTTTCAAAAAGGTTGATGATGTCATTTGAAATTTCTTACGGAAGTAACTCGACCAACGTCTGTTTAGAATGAGGTGATACCTTCAACATCAAAATGGTAGTCCGCCTTCTCAAATAGATACGAGTCATCTCAGATAGGCTTAGTAAATTAAGGGAAAGAACCAGTCATTATAACACAATTTGTTATGTTTTATTATATTTTAATATTTATTAAAAAAATATTACGCAATTTAGTTTGAAGGAGATATAGTCTATTATTTGTACATTATATAGTTATGGTTGTGATTTGTAATCCATTATCGATTCAGTAATGAATATACGTTAGCATGGTTGATAAAAAAATATTAGTGTACTATTATTATCTCTTACCAGTCGGTTATCTTTTCTACCTAATTCATTATCGATAACTATTTTTATCGTTAAAAACTTTAATCGTTTATGTCACTAGTCAGACTAATTTTTATTAACGATATACTATATAGTATGCGGATTTGAATTCATATAATAACATAGTGATAGCATTACATTTTTACGGTTTTATGTCATCAATTTTTTTTTTTCATCTGAACTATATATATTGATTAAAAACTTGCGAGAGGTACAAAAGCCAGCGGCTATAGAAAAAACTCTGGAGGCTAAGTAGACGGACGACCAGATCCTCGGAACTTAAGCCGACGGAATACAGAATCTCCGGAGTCTAAGCCCTGCGAAAGGGAGACATGGATTTTGCCAAAACACAATCAAAATATAAAACTAATGGGAATGCAGTCCCGAGAATGAAACCAAGAACACCACAACTAGAGATCGAGCCTAATCAGAACAAACCTTGCCGGAAAGACTATCTAAACCTTGCAGGAACAAAACACGAAAGCAAATCGAAACACACGATAAGCGGCTCCTTCTATGATGAATAAATCTACCTCATCACACAAGGGTTCCTAGAAAACTAGACCGACAAGATGGAGGAAATCCAGAAAAACTGGATCTTCACACAAAATTTTAGGAAACGGTGATACCGGACGAACCCCGATTTGACGACGCCTAAGTAGAATCCTTTGAACAAACCAAAATTCCGATCAGATCTTTAATGTAGAGACAAAAAAATAAACTCACACTAACCGGACAATACCGTACTCGGACCTCGAACGACACATAATGGAAACCGGCAAAAAACGAATGAACCCAAGGCAAATAAGAAACCAAACGACGAGGCTGAAAAAACTAGGACCCAAAATAGCAGGGGCAATGGTCCAAACACGAGAACCACAACAACCATCCGAAAGATTTGCTCCAACTCCAAAGCAAGACCACGACGGAAAACGCAGAAACAAAACTCGAGCCAGCTAAGTCCTTTAGCAGGGACAAAGGCGAACCCATATCTCTATCACGCCGGCCACCACTAATATTGGAGAAGCTCCGATTCCGACAAGAAAAACAGGACGATATACAGAGGGAGATATCGCGAGTCCGGCAGAACCAAACCCCATGCATCGACAACCTGAACCAACCCTTCTTATTCCACCTCCCTAACTTTATCAGATCCAAAACCCCACCCTTCACAGAACCAAACCTCATAGATCGGGAGCAAATCTCCGCTTAAAAAAAATCGATTGGATCCGAACAAAAACAAATCAACGAAAAAGCAAGACAATATCGAGAGAATCTAGAGGTTCCGATGTCGATACAATGAAAGCTGCCGGACGTCGGACCTAGACCAAAAAAGAACGAAATTTCTACTGTATTTACGGAGGTTCTAAACTCAGAGAAAAAAAGAAACAAAAAATTCTAAACTCGTGGTTTTATGTCATCAATCTAATTAGTTATTTATGTGGAACCTAATATATGCAAATAACTAGAACTTTGAGAAAATTAAACAATCGAGTGAAAGAAATAAATAAAACAATAGTTGTATACATTAAAACAGTATTCAGCATTAACACGCGATACGTCGACGAGACGATATGATAAACAGCAAAAAAGGAAGAGAAAATGGGAGGGGAAATTCACGTGTTGGTAACGCACTTGCAAGGTTAAGCGAGGTGTGGGACCCAGCGGTACTGTGTAGCATTTGTGTGTGGTCTAAAAGCAACCATAGTAGGAATCTTTGTCCGTTAAAAAGGAAACCCTTTATCTTTCTTCTTTCTTTATTTTTTTATTTTTATCCATTTCTTACCAATTTTTTATAAATATTTATAATATAATGAGTCTTATAATACGAAATCACCATTTTATAAAATACTCCCAAAAAAGAAAAGTCTTTCACCATGTATTTGTTGTTTTTTGTGTCTGAAAAGCCTACGAAAATTAGACCTTGCAATTTAATAATAATCAAACACACGAAAATTAGACACAGCTTTTGCAAAGCACGTTGTTTCAGCTCGTTCCTCTGTTTTTATATAAGCGATGTTTAAGAATTTTAAATACTAATTAATGAATCATTTAATTTTTATTGTTTTTAGAATTAAAAAATTAATTATTATCTATTTAAATACAATTTAACCAATAAAAAATAATATACAGAATTTAAACAGTTAAAAACAATAAAAAAATCAATTAATTTTACATTAAAAAATGAAAACATCATTTAATTTAAAACAAAACATTTCTCCTAAAACACCACTTAATAATAAACAAAAGAAGTATTATTATATATTTCATTCTTAGTTTCTTACCTAATACTTGTTGAAATATCCATACGATTGATCAATTTTATCTTTTTGAAGTCCTTGTTAAACTTTATATTATTTTTGTGTTTCTGTTTTTTATATCCAAAAAGGTATCTTTCGAATACAAATGTAATGTTATTTTTAAAAAATTATACGTCATTTTGTATATATATATATATATATATTTTTTTTTTCAATCATCTGTTCTTTATATAAACAAATTTGATTTTGCAGCCAGTCCACTACAACCATATATACTCAATATAAAAACAACTTTTGATAATTTGCAAGCACTTTAGAAATATACACATTTTCTAATAGAGAGGTAAAAAACGCACAATTTTGATCAACTGAACTATCAAACTTGTTTAAATTTCAAATATCTTTTACCGAAAATTCGGTGAGAAATCTGTATTTTATATAAAATATTGGACCATTATTCGGACATATACATAGTGATATACCTATAATTGAAACTAATAGTACAATATTAAATACAGAGGTTGGCAAAAGAAAATGGACTAAATAGTACACTAACAAATATGGTTAAAAAGATAAGGATATAACAGATAATATATAATTTCATTAATCATAATTGATATTATGGATATAACAACTATCGAGATGTGTGTAGGACTAGTTAGGATGGAATTATTATTCGGAATCCGAGATCCGATTCGGAATTCGCTTCGATTTATTTCGAAAATTATGATATCCGAATGTCTGGATCCGAATAAAGATAGTAAAATCTCGGATCCGTGAAAAACGGATACAGATCCGGATAGTAAAATTTTAAAGTCCGGATATCCGGATTTGGATATATTAAATATATTAAAATATATTTTTTACATATATTAAGTTATTTATATATATTGATTTTAGTTGTTTTTATAATATATTATATTTATTTTGAAAAATAGAATTCAAATTTTTAAATTATAATTTTTTAAATTTTTTTTTACTATTTTAATTTTATTATTTTAATTATTATTTCTTTATCCAGATTCACGGATATCCTGATTTTTTGTCGAATACTCGAAGTTTGAATATCCAAAAACTACAGATCCAAATACTTTTGCCATAAATTCGAATTTTCTGAAATTATAGGATATCCAAAATTATCCCTCCTGTATGCTCATTCACACACGTGAATGTCCCCTTTATTGTCAATTTGTAATACTACTAGCTAGTTAAAGTAAATCTACATAAGCATATATTCCTATGTTTTTTAATTTAATATTTAAGATTTTTTACGTGGTTTAAGAAATCATTTAATTTTCTATTTTTAAAAATAATATGTTTTATCATTAATTTTAAAACAACTCAATCAATAAAAAAATGATCTGCAAAATTTAAACAGTCAAAAACAATAAAAATATAATTAATTTTGCATAAAAATTTGAAAACATCAATTAAAATAAAACAAAACAAAAATCTCTAAAATATCAAATAAAATGAAACGAAACAGATAGAGTATATTTTTATATTTATATTTTATTTTTGTTTGTATATTCTTGATGATCGGTCCATGATGTGTACAAGTTGGAGAAATGGGGTTGATGGAAAACGAGCAAAATGTGCTCTATTTTCTTTGTTTTGGTCTTTCTAGTTAAGAAATCATGTTTGGTATCCATAAATATTTCAAACCACGTTAGTCAATTATCGAGTTATAAGACAGAATTTGAGTATTTTCTTGTGTAAAAGAATAGGATCTAGTCACATTTTACTGTAGAAACCTATTGCAAGAAATAAAATTTGGATAATTGTTTTTGTTGCCAAAATGAAAAAAAAAGGAATCATTCCCTAACACTGTTAATGCGTCATTACCAATCCATCATACGGTATTTTCGGACTAACCTTTATACAATAGTATAATATTATAAAAAAATATAGTAAAAGGTAGAGAGGATATAGTATTGTAATACACACAAATATAATTTAATCTGAATATTTATTTAAATACAGTGATTACACGTGGGGCCTACACGTGTCGCCAGATTAAGGAGCACTAATTCAAGAAATGGGTCGCGTCTTCATGCTTCCTTTCTCCTAATCTCTCCCCTCCTTGAACCCTAACCTACAGACCAACCCCTACTTTCCCTCGTTATTCTAAAATAATGATATTATCCCTTGATTAAATAAATATCTTAAACTATCAGTATTATTTTTAATTGGAAGCTCATTAAAATTTAAACAGTTACATGTTATGAAATATACGACAAAAAAAACATGTTATGAAATATGAACTTTAATTAAACTTAATTACGAAACAAATTTTCTTAATGACATTAAAAATTAAAATTTAAGATTGTTTTGGGTTTTAATTTGTGAAATAGTACTAAAAAAATCTGGTCTTTGATGTTTATCGCAAACGTGCCACGTCATATCGCACTCATATCAACTCCAGCGAGTGAGTTACACGCGAGCACGGATTCGAAGCGAATTTATTCAATCAGATTTTATAAAAAGAGGTGTGATTACGCTTCACAGTAGTAGTCAGTTACAAAATGGCTCGTGAGATCTGATTGGCGGACTCAAGCCACTCTATTCAAACCGGTTGATTTTTCGGGTCGTTTTTACATGCCCGGGTAAACGCTGGAGTCACTTGAGGAAACGAATGAGCATGCGCCACGTGGTGAGCAGTTCCCTTTCCAACGCACGTGGGTCTCGCAGGTAAAAGCCAGAACAAATTACTATTTTTTATTTTATAAAATTTTATTAATTTAATTTTTATTATAAAGTTTGTTCCTATCGAGTTCGCTTACGTCTAGTCACGCACGTTGCGTGACAGTCGTTTAGGTGAAGAAACGGGCTAGGCTAGACTACAGATAATGACATCATATTTAGTATTTTTTTCATTTATATAAATAATATTTGCTTTTTTCGACTAATTATAGTATTATTGAGTTAATTTTTTTTTTATTAATAACTTTTCTATCTTTCTCGCAGGAAAAAGTGAGAATCATATCTTAAAGCTGGAAAAAAAAAACACAACACCAACTTTAAATCGGTCCAGCCATATAAAGCAACCTACCTACCTGCATCTTTAATCACATGTATTATCGTTTGCTACAAATTGCAGTTAGTTTAATTGTTTTGAAAAATATTGTTTTAATTTATGTCAAATAAATAAAGCATAGTGTTATGTTTTGATCGCTGATCCAGGTGAAGGTATAATAATCATTTACGGATTTCTTTAAATTGTGGATTATTTTCAGCCATTTTTACCGTCCGTCAAATTTATGATCTAAGTTTACAAAATTGATGTTCAAGAGTTTTTGGTTAATCATTTTGCAATGAATTATGCATGTATTTTTAGGTTTCTACTATCAAATTTTAACGATGCAACGTCTTTGAAGAGTGTTATCATTGTAAAGTTGAGTAGACAGAAAATAGCTTTGATTTAACCATAAAATCTTACGATATTACCATTTTTGGGGGTAAAATTATTGATATAAATTAACACAAGTTTTTGTAATAGTTAAAACTTAGAATTATGCGATTCAAATAGGATCGGTCCAGTGTTTTCAGATATTTTGTGCAATATTAAAAAAAAATCTTATTTTTATATGTTTTTTGTTAATGAAAATAAATTTTAATTATTTTTTATAAAAATTTACATTTAAAAATGTGAAGCTCGAAACACTAGTTTCACTTATCTATGTTCGGAACTAGACATAGATTTAGATATACTAATAACAAAAACCATACTAACAACATTTTCTAGACACAACCGTGTGCGGTGGTAAAATAGTTGAAAATCATTGTTTTATAGTATAAATTTGTTACGAGTTTTATTCCACTTCCAAACAAAGTTACCGTATGTGATCAAGTTAACTCGGGGATTTGGCCCATGTGTTTCACATAGACTTTAGTCACTGTACTCAACAAACTTATCAATCCATCAAATTAAACGGTAACCGTTATGTTTGAATTAATAAAAACATTTCAGAATAAAAATTAAAAAAATTTCAACTTTAATTTTTTTTTATTTAATACCTAAATTTTTTCAAAAATTATTTTATTTTTTTAAAAATATAAAATTCTACAAATAAATACAATTTTTTTTTAAAAGTGTTCGTTTAATACCAAAAATTTTCCAAAATTATTTTATTCCTCTAAAAACAGAAAACTCCACAAATAAATACCAATTTTTTTCGTCAACTTATGCATTTTAATCAAACAAAAAAGTTTGGTTAACGAAACATGTGAAACAGAGTTTGCATATATAAACTCTAAAGAACGAAAAGTAATGTTGCGCGTTAAACATCTGTCTTACCATTATGACCGCATGGAATGTAAGAGATTGAAAAAAAAAACATGTTTTTAAGCCTGAAAACACTGTGAGTAACATGGAGAACCGTCTCTTTATTGTCAGGATTTTAGGTGGAAATATAATTGTTATATTTATGGATGGCAAAAAACAACAATGATAGAAGCACGAGATGAGATTCAAAGGATATGTTAGAAATGAAGAGCTGGAGAAGGTTAATGAACAGCTACATTTAAATATCTTTGAGTATGAAACATTGAATAAATGACTCAGAGAATGTAAATTTAAACACTCTATTTATCACAATTTGTTATTCGTTTTTATTGGAATGCGTATTGTCATTCCGATTGTCATAAGTTTGATAAGTTAATAAGTATTGGTCGTAAGGAACATACGATCAACTTCGCAGTGAACACTCTTTTTTTCATTATATGCATCTGTTACTAATATCTAGGTTTTCTTTTTATTCCAAAAATCAAAATGAAACAAGAAGAGAACAATATTTATCTTTTCTGATTTATCACACAAATACTTAATTATAAGTCATCATGGTTTATAGTAGATTCAATGAAGTGAAACAAATCAGTTTTATTCAATTTCGTCAATTGCATATGCCATGTCATTTTCTGTTAACGGATTAAAAACAATATTTTGACAATTTGATAGAAATAACATGAGGTCCAAAACGAATATTTTTGAAAAAATTTGGAATTTATTTATGAAATTTTATGTTTTTAGAATAATAAAATAATTTCTGAAAAAAATTATGTATTAAATGAACACTTTTAAAAAGTAGATATTTTTTTAATTATTTTTTCTTCTGAAATTTGTGCGCGAATTACCGATGTTAAAAAAAAGTCGAAACCTAATAAAAAAATTCAAAATGTCCATCTAAACACAACCCCCCATTAATACATACACATAATTATAGCCGCCCATGTACGTAATTGATCAAAAAATCATAGGATCAATTAAATATAGATTTTGATTTTAATGTTATATTAATCGCATGGCTCCAGCTTAGAAGATACGTCCCATAACAAGTCAATTAGAGATAACATACTTTATATATTTATACATAATCAAGTCGACCATTTGATTAAATAATTAAGCATATGGCAAGTGTCGAGACAACATAAAAAACGTTTGTGCTCTACAGTTTGGACCGTCTTTATCCCCAACACATCATCTAATACATTTTTCAACGATGAACTAATCTTGTGATTCAATTTAAAAATTGTTGCGTTTTAATTAAAAAATTAACAATTTGATATTTATTAATTGTTCTTTTAATTAGTTTCAGTTAACCGGACTTTATATCGATTTCACACGTATGACATGTCGAGCTTCCTGTCCTCGTGCATGTCGTGTTTTGGTTCGTGTAATTAAGAATAGTTTCCATGAAATTTTATTTGATCGGGTCAAATTATGAAGAAAATACGACAAAAATAATTTTCGTAATTATCTGTAACAATCTTAAATATCCATGAAATTTTATTTGATCGGGTCAAATTATGAAGAAAATACGACAAAAATAATTTTCGTAATTATCTGTAACAATCTTAAATACGGACTCTCCCCCACCGACAGTGCTTCAATGTTGTCGGCTTATGCCATTTATTAATCTCGTCGTAAGAAACTTTTTTTTTTTTTTTTTGAGAAAATGGAAATAGTTTGATAAAGTTGTACGTAAGAAACTTGAACTTGAGTTAAAAATACAAATATATATTTTTATATATAGAAATGTTAATTTAAATTTTGGAATTAGAAAAAAAAAAGTTATTAGTATTTCTTTTGGTTAGACATGGTAAATAATCTTTTTTTTGCAAAATATAACCGTTTGCTAATATAATTTGGAAAAACTTTGCTTTCGCAATGAAGCAATACTATTTCTGTCTAAACATCGCTTTAAGAAAATAAATAGTTTTAATCGTTTTCTTTGACCGCCATGGAACACAAATTATTATTTTATATTATCAATAAACATAATGGTTATTAAAATGGAATGCACTGGTTTTTGTAGCCAACTTGTGTTGATGGGTCATAAACAATGATAATTAATTGCATCTAATGACGATGGCTTCGTCTAATTAGATGATTTGTAATCGTGCTTGATTAAGTTGTTTTCTTTAGTCACTGCTTCCTTGCTTCCAACACAATTATTCATTTTTTTTTGTGCAAAGCCTAATCAACTCGGAGTGTAACATTACCCAAAAGCAACATTTTAATATAATAAATTATCTTACGTATAATATTATTTCTTACTTTAGCCTATGTTTATTTAAGTTTCTTTTGGGTGATTTGAATTTAATTTCGGATTTGCATCCAAACTAAACCATATATACAAATAACCAATGATTTCTTATCGATGTTATTATGTAAGGGTTAAGTTTCATCGATAGTCTATCGCGTCATCTAACATCCATGGTTAATAAACATAACTTTTTGAATCATCCGATTAAAAAAATCCATTCACAGTTATTTGAGTTTTGACAATTACAGAGATTAGTCTAGTGTCATTGATCTAAACCTGAGTGAAATCATAGTCATTTCTGGTTTCAATGCAAGTTGGTTTTTAAAGATTTATTTTGTTTTGTGTTTTGTGTTTTTTTTTTTTTTCCAAATTTTAAAAGATTGGTTTAACCAGACTTAAATCCATTTGGTTAAATGAATATCGATTCGAATAAATTTATTAGTTCGATCTATGTTTTTTTTTTATTAACCGGAGAAATTCTAGACCGAAACTCATTATAATCCGCCGAACTCCATAAAAATTCATATTTTTTTACTGTTTAATACGTTTACGGTTGATCAAAGATAATTGAAACGCAGAAGGAAGTTGGATCTAAGATTTGAGGATTGGATTTTAAACCAAAACAAGAGCTAAACCGATATTTGGACAAACTATCAAGTAAATTCCTATATACACATACATCCACCAACGAGGATTAAAGTCACCACACTTTTTTTTACACCTCGCGTATTTATACAAAAGAAATTGTCTAGACAACATTTATACAACCACATGTTGCGGAATTAACTAAAACACGTTCTATATAATTTCAAACAAATGATTTATTGTTTAGTTTATGTTTACCCATACCCGTCGACTTTTCTAACTTTTCTTCATACCAAAACAAAACAAGAAGGAAATTTGGTCAAACCAATGCATTTCACACACTGTGTATTTTGGGTAAACATTCATGCACCATTTGAAATTCAACTCTAGTGGGGATCTTCATCATATCTCTTCCATAACCTCTCCATATGAAATTTCTTTAGACCTATATACAAATATTATTCAAGTCAACGAGTCTATCGATAAATAATAACATAATAGCACTTATTAAAAATCGCAAATCACGTGGAAATGCAAAACAAACCTACGGATTCTCTGGAGGCCATCGGATAAAAATTTAATATATTCCCATTAGTGTTTGGGCCTAAAAGCCCAAAATAGTGGGCCATATGAATGTATTTTGTAATATTTTTATTTATCGATCGATTTATTACTCTTTTCCGACGAGCTTACTGTTCTCCGGTAGCGGAGACGATGGGATCAACGTTGTTGAGGAAGAGATGTTTGGTTCCAAGATCGAACTTTTTACTTTTCCGATCGTTTTCCGGTCACATCGGGGCAATTCCCGACGTATCAGCTGAAATAGCGGGAATTCTCAAGCAGGGAAACTGGCGTGACGCTCTGGTATCGTCGAATCTTTCGGTCGAGATAAACCCAGACGTGGTTCTCTCCGTTTTACGATCCAAACGCGTCGATGATCCTTCTAGGCTTTTGAGTTTCTTCAACTGGGTCGATTCTCAAAAGGTTTCGGAGCAGAAATTGGATTCGTTTTCGTTTCTCGCTTTGGTTTTGTGTAATTTCGGTAGTTTTGGGGAAGCTCATAGTGTTGTAATCCGGATGATTGAGAGGAAGTGGCATGTAGCTGACGTTTGGAGCTCGGTTGTGAGATGTTCGCGAGAGTTTTCGCGAGAGAGTGACGATGGTGTTCTATTTGGGATTTTGATTGATGGGTATATTGAAAAAGGGTTTTTAGATGAAGCTGTTTTTGTGATTTCTAGCACTATGAAATCGGGTTTGGTTCCTGATTTGTCACGATGTAACCATTTGTTGGATTCGTTATTGAAGAGGAATCGGCTGGATTTGTTTTGGGATGTGTATAATGGGATGGTTGAGAGAAATGTGGTATTTGATGTTTACACTTGTGAAAAGTTGATTGTTGCTCATTACAGAGCTGGGAATGTTCAGTTGGCGAAGGATGTTCTTCTCAAAACCGAAGAAAAATTCGGGACGGCAACTTTGACTGTGTATAGTTTAGTAGTTGAAGCTTTGTGTAAAAAGGGAGATCTGGATGAGGCACTTGAGCTGAAGAAGTCGATGATTTGCAAAGGATTGGTGCCATCGAAGCAATCATACAATGTACTTATAGATTGGTTGTGTAAGCGAAAGAGACTAGAAGATGCTAAATCGTTGCTGGTAGAGATGACTAGTTCTGGTGCGTTTCCTGATAATTTTGCTTGTAGTTTACTGATTGAGGGTTTACTGAAGAGAAGAGATGCAGACGCTGCAAAGGGATTAGTCCATGAGATGGTTTCTCATGGAATAAATATTGATCCTAAGATGTATGATTCTTTTATTTGTGTGATGTCAAAGGAAGGGGCGATGGAGAAGGCAAAGGCTCTGTTTGATGGGATGATCGCATCCGGAGTGACACCAGGTGCTCGGGCTTATGCTAGTTTGATCGAGGGATATTTTCGAGAAAATAATGTACTTAAGGGTTATGAGTTACTTGTTGAAATGAAAAAAAGGAACATTGCCATATCTCCATATACTTATGGTACAGCGGTGAAAGGCATGTGTTCTTCTGGGGATCTCGATGGAGCTTATAACATTGTGAAGGAAATGGGTGCAAGCGGTTGCAGACCCAATGTGGTTATATATACAACACTGATCAAAACCTTTCTCCAGAAAAGTAGGTTTGGAGATGCAGTGAGGGTGTTAAAAGAAATGAAGGAACAAGGAATCGCACCAGACACTTTTTGCTACAATTCCCTTATAATTGGCCTTTCAAAGGCCAAAAGGATGGACGAAGCAAGGTCTTATCTGGTTGAAATGGTCGAGAACGGATTAAAGCCGGATGCTTTCACCTATGGGGCTTTTATCAGTGGATATATAGAGGCAGGTGAATTTGCATCTGCAGATATGTATGTGAAAGAGATGCTGGAATGTGGCGTGATTCCAAATAAGGTCTTGTGCACGGGTCTGATTAATGAGTATTGCAAAAAGGGGAAAGTTATAGAGGCATGTTCAGCATTCATATCCATGGTTGAACAAGGGATTCCAGGGGATGCGAAGACATACACTGTCCTAATGAATGGTCTTGTTAAAAACGGTAAAGTGAATGATGCTGAGGAGTTTTTTCAGGAAATGCGTGGAAAGGGTATTAAACCTGATGTATTCTCTTACGGCACACTCATTGATGGCTTTTCTAAATTGGGAAATATGCAGGAGGCTTCTCGTATTTTTGACGAAATGGATCAAGAAGGAGTGACTCCTAATGTCATCATATACAACATGTTGCTTGGTGGTTTCTGCAGGTCTGGAGAAATTGAAAGAGCTAAGGAATTGTTTGATGGAATGTCAGGAAAGGGTTTTCCCCCTAATGCAGTGACTTACTGTACACTTATAGATGGATGTTGCAAATATGGGGATTTAGAGGAGGCTTTTCGGTTATTTGATGAGATGAAACTAAAGGGATTAGTTCCTGATAGTTTTGTTTACACAACACTTGTGGATGGGTGTTGCAGATTGAATGATGTGAAGAGAGCTATAAATATCTTTGAGACAAACAAGAAGGATTTTACTTCTAGTACCGCCCCTTTCAATGCTTTGATCAATTGGGTTTTCAAGTTTGGAAACACAGAATCAAAAACAAAATTGATAAATGAGCTAATAGATGGGTCGATTGATAAGCATTGCAAGCCCAATGATGTAACTTACAGCATTATGATTGATTATCTATGCAAGGAAGGAAATTTGGAAGCTGGAAGAGAGCTTTTGGGCCACATGAAGAAAGCGAACCTGATGCCTACTGTTGTAATTTACACATCTCTTCTAAACGGGTATGATAAAATGGGTAGAAGATCTGAAATGTTTGCTATATTCGACGAGGCTATTGCTGCAGGAATTGAACCTGACAACATAATGTACAATGTTATCATTAGTGCTTTCCTTAAAGAAGGGATGACGACAAAAGCACTTGTGCTAGTGGATGAAATGTTTGCTAAGAACGCTGTTGTGGATGGGTGTAAGCTAAGTATTTCAACATGCCGGGCTCTACTCTCTGGTTTTGCTAAAGCGGGAGGAATGGAGGCTGCTGAGAAGGTTATGGAGAATATGGTTCGACTCGAATATATTCCTGATTCTTCGAGTGTTATTGAGTTAATCAATGACAGTTGCATTTCCTCAAACCAAAGAATGGAAACCGATGCTGCTCCATAGATTTAAGACGGAAAGCCAAAAGCAGATAAACTTCCTTCCTTTTCTATGTGGCTAATAAGGAGACTGCTGGTTTTACTTTGTTTACGGCAAATTTCTTGGCCGACCTGAAAATTGCTGAAGGGTTGAAATCGTGCTAAAAGGTAACATGGACCCTAATCCTCTCACTTTTGATGCTCTTAAACTTGGGTATCACCAGACGAATCTACTCAGTCTCAATCTTCTGAATGTCAAACATTTTTGTGTGACCAGATACAGGTTTTACCTAAACCTAAGGCAAGCTGGTTGGGCATGATATGTCATTGTTTATTTGTTCAGTTACATTCATGGAACAGTTTGTGTCTGCTCAGAAACTCTTCTGGACCAATTCATTTGCTTCAGAACGGATTTGTCTTCAGCTAGACATGTTGGATCCCATTGATTTTACTTCTCAGCAGTTTCCATCATGACGAAGACACTCAGAAGTTGACGCGCATCTGAGATGTATAATCTGCGATTTATAGGCTAGGAATATTCCAGTTCAAGAAGAGAGATGGCAGGTTTAAAGTAAATGAAACCGTCCTAATCATGTCTAGCGTCAGTCGTTAATCTGCAATTTTTAGATTTGTAAAAGATTTCAAGTGCTGAATGTTACACTGATGTCATTAATCATTTCAATTACAGTTTTTTTGGGGTTAAAGAATTGATTTGTCATATTGAAGAATCAAAATCACTCTGGGGGGATCCAAAGTAGGTTCTCTAATGGGAAAAACCGCAAATTGTGTCTGAAAACATAAAGCTGAACAGCAGAACACAAATGGTGTGTCTTTTGTCTTTCATTACACAAACAACAAAAACAGATCTCATAGTGAAACCAAAACAAAGGTTTTCATCTTACAGAACATACAACCCAAAAAAAAAGACCATATGTACACCAGAGTATGAACAAGTATATCAACCTAACAAGCAATAAAAGAAAACCTACATGTATTCTCTACGCTCTTCATGAACAAATCGCCAATTATATGGGCAAAAAAAGAATATGAAAGTCGGAAAAAGGCGAAAAGAGTTCAGTAGAGCAACACTTTTCTAGTGCTATACCGTTCTGCTTTCTTTGTAATAAGCAAATGAAAATGTTCAATTCGATTCATCAGTGTTATCATCTTTTCGTGTCTGTTAATAAAGCAATCAGTTCGCTGTCGTTGAGGTCTGTCTCTGAAGCATATTTGACCGGTATGTTACTGTCTTTATCCATAGCATTTGGATCTCCTCCCCTGTGATTGAATCATTCATTGTATCAGACTTATAATATCTGTGTCCAATTCAAGCCAGTACTAGGAAATCTCAAGATCAATTCTATGGAGTTTACCTCATAAGTAGCAACCTTGCAATTGCATATCTCCTGCTGATGATACAATGGTGAAGCGGAGTCCGACCTTTTGAATCTGTTGCATTTATTTTTGCTCCATACTGAAGCAATAGTTCTACCATACCGATATCCGCAGAAAGACAAGCAAGGTGAAGCAAAGAACAGTCGTTTGAAGTTTCTTCTCTGACCATACTTTCCCCGTCCCCTCTTGAGTTAGAATATCCCTCTGGATTCTCTTGAAATTCCTCCTCAATGCTCTTGAATTTGGCTTCAAGGGTTTCCTCCTTCGCTTCAAGTTGCATCATCTTTGCTAAGGGCAAAGACACGGTGTACGATGCTTGTCCACGCAGAGCATTCACATCTGCTTCAGAGCAGACAATGTGTCGATAAACTGATTTCTTGTCGTTGGCACGGACATTCTCCCATATCTCTTGGAAAACTGCTTGGAAGTGCTGGCTGTCTATCGCTTTGCGGACAAAAATCCTCTCTGAGTACTGTAATTAGTCATTAAATTAGCGATGTATAGTCGAGAGATCTTCAAATATTTTGCTTATTTAACTCACAGACTGACATATACCTTTGCGTGGATGAACAACTCTTTCACAGAAATGGGATCATTGAAACCAGGCTTCCTTGCAAGGAACTTTCTTGGTCGATCTGACTTTGGAGTGCTATTAAATAGAAAAAGGTTTAAGAATGTGTAAACACATGTAAGAAGTAGTTTGTCTTCTCACAATACAACTGATGAGAATAATCACTTACCCTGAAGACCTACTAGCACTGGAAGATCTACTCTCCGAGTTCAACAACTCCTCCCACACTGAGTTTACATATACGTTACCTAACGATTGGAATAACGTCAAGACCGATGGTTCCCATACTTTAACATCAAGAGTGAGCGATCTGACCTGCACAACAAGGTTGAATACTTTATACCAAATTTAAAGAGCTACTTAAGGAAAAAAAAATTCAAGACTACCTCCTTGTGAAAAGACTGAGAGATTGAAAATGTTCGATTTTTAATGGCTTACCTTTGAAATGTGAACACCAAGATTACGATGTATACCAGAACATTCAATACATATAAGGACACCGAGATTCAAAGAGGCCCAATCTGGTTCCGGAGCACCACAATCTGCACATTTCTCATTCCCCAATACTCTTGTCAAGACATCAATTGGCTTTTCAGTCTTTGCCATATCATGTTGCTGCAAACACCCAGAGAACCTCGAACGGTTTCCTCCTGTCATGGGATTGTCCATTGTGGATTCTCCAGTCTCTGCCTGCTCGATATCATATGGATCTGCTAAAGAACCGGAATCACTTGCAGAGAAAGTATCACCTCCGTCGACTGTAGAAAGACGCTGATCCAGTTGCAAGTAATGATATTTTAAGTGAAAACCCGATAATAGGCCACACAAGAAAGAATCACTAGTAATAGCATATAAAATCTTTACCATGATTGCTCTTTCAGGTGTCTGGAAACTCAGCAAAGAAGCAATCACTCCAGTTATTTTCTCGATCCAGTCCATCTGATCCTGCGCATTCTCTGCCTACATCAATAACAATTTAAGAAATTCTTGTCAGTCGGAGCGGATGGAAGAGAACACCTTATGTAAAAATGTCCCGAGTCCTCGTAGAAATTTTGGTCAGTTTCATAGGTAAAGAAATTGAAGATCTTTTTACTTTTGAAGTCATGTTCTCGCTAATATACCTGCAATGTATAAACTTTTGTTGGCGAAATAATTCGAAAGCAGAATCTTAGATCCGTCTGATCTGCATCAACTTTTATCGTTGAGGTCAGCAGATTCACGGTGTGACGTGCAACTGGTTTTTCATCGTGCACACCACCGTGATAATGAGAAGACAGCCACCGACTTAGCAGCCCAGGACTGTTTTCTGAAGTCATATTCCTATGAACAACAGACCGGCTTCCATTTCCCTGATACATAGAGCTTCAAAGATTCAGTACAGATACAATATATCACAAAAGTTGTCGATATGTTTTCTCAAGTAAACATCAAAAACACAATTGTTTTTAGTTTTGCAACTTACTGAAGACCAATTCCATGGCTTGCGGTAATAGTATAGCATCCCACGGCTATCAAGAATAAAGAATCTTCTTTTCCAGTCACCTCTCAAGTTTGAGGAACGTTTAGACAGATACCCTTGTCTTATGGTCTGAACCTGAAGGACAGTAATGTCAACAGATAAATATTAAACAAAACAGTCTGAAGATATGAGAGCATTTTGATGAGTAAGCCTCAGTACAAAAGATATTTCATTACCTTTCCTTTTGCAGCAGATTGCATGACAGCCTCGATGACTTTCTGTGAGTTTCTTGAGTTATGTCTCATGCCATCTCCTGTTGGAGAACCATTTGAGTTTCTAGTTTCTCGATCAACTTGCCTTTGGTATTCTTGCATCCTTTCATTAAGTGATGCCATCTCATAGTTTGCACATTCTCTAGACTGGTGTGCATAAGCCAACACCTGCCGTACAATTTCAATTAAACGCAGATATTCCATGTACTATGGCTTGGATAAGAAAGGGTCGGCTACATCGAAATCTCTGAAAATCAAAAGACAAAAGAATCATGCTACAAGGAGTCTTGTATTATCAGACCTGATTAATAAAAGGCTCCATCTGATGTAGTAGCTCATATCCCTGAAAGAAGGAATCAGTTGTGAGAAGGTCAATCACTAGCTGACTGGCTCCAAGGAAGGAAAGTTATTTTAATTTGTGTATTAGCTTCTGGAAATTGATTTTAAGAAAAAGCTTGCCTGTTTGAAGAAGCGGAGATGAGCATCCATAGTCCCACTGACTGCTTCCAAAAACTCAAATCTCTTCTTAGCCTCCGCATTAGAGAGTGCACTAACCTGGCCAGGAAGAAGTAAGCAAGCATTATGTACGGTTATATGAGTGAATACATTTTAAAATCTTCGTAACATTTGAATTCCAAAACGGTTACCAGATGAAACCGGGCTTGCTCAAATGTCGTTCTTGCGCTATGTAGGTCCTGAAATGTCTCTCCACCAAAATTAGTTTTTTTTTCCAGAAAAAAAAAGCGAAGGTTATCTGTGACTAGTCGTTACTCGAGACTTCAAAAGAAGTAATAAGATTTTTACATACCTCCTCAATTGTGGCAGCCACATCCAATCGCGTACTCTTCCTTAATGAAAGATATTTTTCTCGTGCCTGTTTCATTCAGAAGCACATAAACGAAGATGTCATTTTTCAAACAGGCAGAATGTTTATGGTAACAAGCAGGAAAAACCACAAATATACCCATCAATTGACATATTCTGAAGTCATTCAACGCACCTGATCGTATATAATGGAGGCTTTGTCAAACCGTTTGCGTGCTTCCTGCGTGAGCGAAATTAAAGATAGATATAAGTCTGAAGCAATTAAGAGAAAATGCTGAACATAGAATGCAAGAACTCGAAAGGATTATCAGAGTAATTTTACCACAATCTTTCGTGTGGTATGTATTACTAGAAATATACCTTAACTTCCTGGACATCAACATTCACAAATTGAAGCAACCGGTCATTCAGCATGTGTTCTACCTGAAAAGTGTTGACAAGAGACATCATAGGTTAGCTATGCACTTCTTCAACATACAGCGACTACATGGAAGGATGAATAAAAAAAAACATTTCTCTACAAAACCAAAATAACAAAGTATAAAGCCCAACAAAGAAAGCATCCTGCATCTAATGATTTTCAACAAAATTAACCAGACTAAGCACAATATAGGCAGATAAACTCAAGGAAATCAGTTCAACCAAGTAAAGAGATATTTGCAGGCCATCCCTTCTACATAGGCATTGGATTTCAGTACCTGAGAACGAAGAACTTCCTTGTATGTTCCGATTTCTCGTAGAGCAATTGTGAATTTTGTCATTACAGGACCTGAACAAATAACATATTTCCTTCAGATTATTATGTCCATGAAAGAACAAAAGGATGAGGAACAAAGAGAGACGATGCAGATTACTAAAAGCGAGAAAAAGTAAACAGAAAAAAGAAAGGTACCTCCAAAAGCAACACAGATGGGATCGTTATGTCCTCCTCCGAAAGATTCAAGTGCATTTACAAAGCCAATATCTGCATCATACCCTTCTCCGAGTCCTTCCCTAATAACCCAAAGAAAAATCACAATGAAGGATATTCCTTACACAGCTGAAGAGAGTGTAAGAGCTTACGTGTATTTTCTGCATCCTTTATAGAACCTTAAGCATCGCATTCGCAGCAACTCCGCACTCTCTTCCATACATTGCATCTGTTGCACCACAAAAAGTTTCCACACCCAAAACTTTTTACCACTATACTTTGGTTCAGATTCAACATCAATATCAGAGGACTTACAAAAATTAAAGATCAAACCACCAAGAAAAAAAGACCAATCTAAAGTGAATAGAATAGATCAAACAGTGACAACATGTCAAGAATTCAGGATTGTTGATTCGAAGTCAACTCCTTAGATTTTGACATATAGAAAAAACACATAACAACGAACAAACATTGCAAATTTCATACAAAATCAATCAACCATCATAAGCATTGAAATTTTTGCCTTAACCATCTAATCTTATATTCATCGAATTGAAATTGATGAAAGGTTTAGAAATTACTGATACATTACTTCCTCCACGTTTCCACAATGTATCTGAGATCACAGGCCATTGTTCAACAAAAAATAAAACAATATAAATTTTTTATTTGATTATACAGAACATATCCTCCTCCCTCTCTTGAGCAATGGAATCGATTAAGAGCCGAGAAACAGAGACGATCGAAACTTAAGAAAAAATAAGAAACCTGTTGCCGAAACATGGGGGAATCATCGAGCTTAGCGAAATGCATTTTTCACGGGGAAAGACAAGAGACCCAGAACGATCGTCCTCCTCCTCCTCCTCCTCCTCCTCCTCCGTCTTCTTCTTCTTCGTCGTTGTCTTCCTCGTAGGAAGTCTCCTCCACTTGGAAATTCCGGTTACCGGAGACGCGGACAGAGCTAATTACGGTGTGTGTTTTTTTTTTCTTCAAAAAAAAATAAACGTAAAATGTTTTTGTCTTTTTTTGGAAAATCAAAAGCTTATTCTGGGGATTAGGGTTGGTTGAGAAAGTGGGAAAATGGGCGGAAAATAAGGGAAAGATCGTGCGATGGAGAAAAAACAAAAAATACTCTCTACTCATCATCGTGTGCAAAACCTTGAAACCTTCCATGGCTGTCATTTTTTAAATATAAACTAACCATACAAAAAAATTAAGGGTTATGTTATTTAATAATATTTATCCAATGTTATTCTACAGCAAAAATCACATTAAATAAACTAATCCCACCATTTTTCAGTAATGAATCTATGAATAAACAACGTAAGAGATGAAACTATGAAAGTACATTTAATTTAGCAAACATTGAGATTGATTGATTAAATGAGTTAATTGGTATGGTAGGGATGATTAATCAGGTTACAGGCATGAAGCATCATAGATTCACGAGTCCGATTACTTAAATTGAAAATTGTGAGAGAGTATTTACCGCTAATAAATTAATTAAGAGGAAAAAATCCAAAGTAGTTGACTTTTAAAAAAATTGAAAATTACGAGAGGAGAACATCCTAATTAAACGTGTGAGAAACTAAAAAATATTAGCAACACTTTTTGTTTCCCACGAATATCCCGCTTCTATTCTTCTACTTAATTATCGGATTCAAACTTATATAAATTACATTTTTATTATTAGAAAACCTTCGTTATCAAAATGAAAAATTAATAATAATAATTTGGTTTCTTGGAAAACCGGATAGAATAGAACAATGGAATCGATTAAGAGCCCAATGCAGTCCAGTTTAATCTGGGTATATATGAGCCCCAAGGCCCAGGCCCATATAACGTCGGCCTCTCGGGCTATTCATTCCTCAAATATATATTCCAATTGATGCATTTGCTAATTTGCGCAAAATATTTAATTTGTGATACTTATTTTTGGAAAAATGGGTTTATAAACACATTACAAAATTGTTAAAAACTGCAGGAATTGATACTATCGGTTTAAAACTATATGAACTTGTGTAATCATCTTATAACTACACAGATCAACTTTGAGATATCCAAAAACTACACAAATTCGTAGATTATTGGCTGTCTAGTATAATTTTTACCATTTGTAATTTCTTAGCCGAATTTTGACTAGTTGTTCAACAAATATATATAAGTGGTTGGTAAACCTTATATATATATATATATATATATATATATATATATATATTTGACGTTATAATTATAAAGTCAGCTTTTAAAAAATTACATCTGCCATTCGTTTTTTATTTAACAAAAAAAATGTTTAACGACTTTACATTATTGGATTTTCTCGCCGTAAATTAGATATGTATCATGTGTTAATACCTTTGAAATACACAGATCAATGCAAATTGGTAACAGAAATAGCACAGAATAATAAAATATTCCATCGTATTTATATTAAAAAAAAACAATAGATTATAAATAAATAGACCGACGAAAATCTATACAGATAAACGGATCTGGAGAAGAGACCGCGTGGACCATATTAACAACCAAATAATTCAAAAATCATTAAAATACTATTTAGTTTAATTATCCAATCATATCCTAAAAGTTTATATGATGTTCCATAATTCCATTGGTTATTGCTTCTGTCTTGCTGTTCTGTTCAATCGTGTTCTTCAAGATTTAGCACGTGAAGGCTTTTATACTATTTATTTTCATGGTATTAGTTGATCTTTTAAGCAGGTTAAAATTAATATTTTAGAATTTCCACTCCAGCAAAATTTCGCCTATACTATTTTGATTCGAAAAAACCAATTTTCTTTTCTGTTAACCGATTTTAAATTTGTGTGTACTTCTTGAAAGAAAACTAGCGTGTATTAATACAACTTACAATAAATAAAAACAGAAAACAATTGCCATTGACAATATATATATATATATATATATATATATATATATATATATATAATTCGTATATAGAACAAGATTTAAAGAATTATATGTGATTGAAAAATTAAAATATTAACAGAGTAGAATTATAAAATAAATGATTTTTCTTACCAATGATCTCATTCTCAAGTTTTGAATATCTTTAGATGTTAACTTAAGTATCATAAATAAATAAAGAATTAAAGACCCTAACTGTTCCAAAACTTCCAAGGATGTAGGCATGTGAGACCAGCGTGACACTACCAAGTCTACAACAATGATTTTATTAAATGCTAATCCTGATCAAATCTCCCCTTGTTGATTTGAAGTTAGAAGACGGTTTGTATTGGTATTTACTAATTCAATGCCGGTTACGTTCGGTTAGATACGGTTTAACGCCTTCTTTATTGTGAGTGTGGCACACGAAATCTGTTGATGAAGTTATCCAACGGATCGTAAGAGGAGGGTGCACAGAGATTTTAGATGGTGAGTGAGTTAGATGATCACAGCCCGAGCTAGGATTTGCTGGTTCAGCTTTTCATGTGTAAACTAATGAAACTTTGACACGTGGATACGTTGAGAAGAGCATCTTTAAAGAATAAATGCTTTTCTAATCCTTCACGCAGCGCCTAGCATTTAAATTTTCGGACAGTGACCCTCTCTCTCACGCCACTCTCAAGCCACTTGCTCGGCTTAATTCGGTAAAGCTCGGCTTGGCTTGGCCGGCAAATATTAGAAAGGAAATTTTCACAAAACTCGTCTTGAGAGAAAAAAAATTTGTCTAGCTACACCGAATATTTGTTAAAAAAAATATTGGAACACTTGTGATGAATTGTGATGAATCCGGATACCGTAAGATATTTTGAATCTATTAAACAAGTCTAAAAATTAGGACAAAGAAGTCGGAAAACAAAAAAGTTAAGAATTTATGTGTATTGTATTCATTATTCGATTTCTCAATAACGAAGGTACGTGTATATTTATACAATATAATTGTCGGTTTTTCTAAACCTAATAAAAAAAGATTTCCTATTTTTTAATGAATTGTCTTATTGATCGTTATCCATTCATTTTTCTTCAGATTTTCCAAGTCGGTGGATCTTCATGGACATGGTCAAACTCGCAGACATATTTGTCACTATGGACCGAACTGATCAAAAGAAACTTCTCGGCCCATCTCTCCTCGGTTCGTTCGTCTATTCGAATCGAATTTTGGAATCGGTTCGGATCCGGGTCGGGTCTTTAAGATGGATGCTCAATCCGGTTTCATCAACTTGGATTTTAGTTGTTCGTTGTCAAGAATTCTGTGGGCTAGAGATATGAATGTCGTGACCAGTTGGATCGATCCGATTTGTTTAATTTTGGCAAATTTGGTTTAAAATAAAATTTCGTTTTATAAATTCAGTTTTGATTCTAACGTTAGATTTTGGCATAGTTGGTCCTATAAGCTTGACCAGGCATTATAAAACGCGCTACACATACTTGAACCGGTTTTTTTTTTAAAACTACAATAATACGCAATGGAATTATGTTGCATGGAGACATATAGCATGATGTGATCTCAAAGTGAAGACAAGACCAGCCAATGGTTTGGAGTCGTGAACGAAGCTTAAGTGAGGCGATGAACCAGTTAGTGCCGTAGATAATATGTACTGCATCATCCTCGCCTTTAATGGTCGTGGATAAGCCGATAATCAGTGAAGACGACAGTTACTAAACATTGGTAAGTTTAGAACATTGACGGAAGCCATCGAAATCAACAATCACATTCACACACCGGACGAATGTGATATTTGCACTTCAAAATTTTGAGGTTCGAACTAGTTCACCATCGACGTTGCTTAATGTTTAGGTTAGAGACAACATTTATCTTTTATTCTCGATTATTTTTTTTTTAGGATTTTGCGTAGGCTCGGTGCCGATTTCCATAGCCGAATTGCATTGGTTTTATAACAAATCAACCTCAATCTATTTGGCTCTTAATTTATTTTTACTAGTTACCATCCGTGCTATGCACGAGATTAAAATATTATTTTTTAATTGAGTTTATATATATATATATATATAATGTTTTAGTATATTAAAATATGTTTGTAAAATTTTGTAATGTTTTTGTCAATATTGGTTTGATATATTTGTAAAATATTTTTTTTACTAATCATATTTTTTTAAGTTATTAATAATTTCATTATATCATGTTAATATATAATGTATATTTCTCAAATAAATGAAACACCATTAATGTTAAATAAAAAATAAAAAAATGCTGAATGTAATAATAAATTTCGGGTTCATAGTCTATCAATGTCGGTTAAATAAAAATTATTTGGATAATAGTCGTATATATGTTTATATTAGAAATTGGTATATATATCGGTATAGATATAGACCGACAGTAAACAATTAGTAAATTAGTAAATATATTATTTGTTTGAAAATGTAGATAAGTTTATTACGGGATTAGTGCTGTGTGGAAAAGTAATTGTTTGGCAATTAGGATAGTGTTAAGAGTTTAATTAATTAAATAAAAAATAAAAAACTGAGAAAAATTGTGGTGTTGACACATCAGTAATTTTGATCTCCAATGTTCCTTTTTTAATATATAGAGGATATCCGATTTTTTATTCTTGAGAGGAAATATGCGAAAATTTTATGAGTCATCATTGATCATACGAATCTATCTCTACGCTTCCAAATATTTGTTGGTTACCACTCGAATTTCTTATTTTTATCGCTAATTATATCGTATTTTTTTAATAAAAAACCATTACATGATAATTTTGAGTTTTCTATAAATGTTTACTCATCATACATAAATTTTTCTACCTAATATTCAAACATGCTATGAACGCATCTGATAAGTTGAGCTAACAGCGCTTAGATTAACCCAAATGGGAATGAATTAGTTTTTTTATAGTATATATTAGTTAGTCTATGAATCTAACTATCTAAAACTCGATTTGTTCGGCAACTTACTTAGGGTTTTAGATAGTAAGATTTTAGTTCCCATTTAGTATCTAATGTATGTTTATGTAAGAAAATAAATTAAACGAAGAATATAATAAGATAGTGGCTCGTGAATACTACTTTTACATCTATGGGGAAACAATATGGCTCCATCTATATTCACATTTTGAGAAGGGTATTGCGTATTCAACGGAATAAAAAAGATTGAAATGTCCGACGGAGATCCCAATACAAAACACTTAATGAATATTTAAGCTAAGCATTTATATACATAAATAGAAACTTTATTATTGTATTATACATTAATTAATAAAAAAAGAGTGGCAGTATTTGTAAATAAATATTTCACAGACGAGATATCGTACACGACACTCACCTTCGGCCACATTTACCGGCCGATTCGCTACGTTAATGCATTCTTCTTCTTTTTTTTTTCTTTTTAAAGACAAAAATAAATAAAGATATTAGTGTTGGGTGACTTTTTTTTCCTAGTCTAGTGGTCTTCATACCACGTTTTGTTTTCTCCATTTGGTAGTTGAAACCTAGACATGGAGGGATTGGCCATCAAAACCAATCAATTTCACTTGAAATCCTCACTCAATGGTAGTTATTATTAATCTATTTTTGTCATGCCATTCATTGTAAAATCAATGAATTATAACTCCAGGCCTGTGAAAATATCAAAGCGAGACTTGACTTGATAGGGTTTATGGCGAGGAGAAAACAACACAGCAAGAAAAAACAAACACAAGCATGATAAAGACCGTGAATTTAGAGCAAAATAAATAATTAATGCTTGTTCAGAAAATAAATAAATTAATGAACGAAAAATAGCGTTTTAGGATGTAATCTTCAACCAACCAACCAAACATTATCTCTAAAGATTCCAACGTCAAGATGAAGATCTATTTTTTCCGTAAGCCTATTTAGCAACATAAGATATTTATATATTTTTGACAATAAAAGAAAGAAAGATATTTATATTTCAAGATATTGCGAAATTATAGATTCAACATCCGAATTTTTTTTTTTTTTAGAAAGCTTTTTATTGTTTTTTTTATACTTTTTAATTCGTAATATTAAATATGTAAGTTCCTAACTTCATCTGTTCACATATATATAAATAGTTTGGAGATAAAGCGAAAAAAATTACATTAAAAAAAAAAAAAAAACCAGAAATACTTACTAGCCGGCTCCTTGGTTATTAGCCGGCTGGACTCGACGATTGCGGTCGAGACTCCCGTGTGAGTCCGTAATAATTTATTTATTTAAAAAAAAGATAAAACTATTTAAGTTTTAATCATAATCCTACGGTCCAGATTTAAGCTCATACCATACCACTAGATCCATGGTACATACAACGTAGCAGAGTCCTTCTCTCTTCCTCAATCTATTTTTTTTTCCCCTTTTGTTTTTTTCCTCTCATTATTTTTTTTTCTAAACCAACTAACCGAAAAACCAAAAAAACCAAAAAAAAAAACTCTATTCTCCTCTCCGTTTCTCTCTCTATCGGAGAGAGTGCCGGAATCGAGCGTCGGCGGGAAGAGTATTGCCGGAATAGCTACAATTACCGCCGATCGCACGAATTATTCGTTGGAAACAACGCGTCGCGAGAGGAGGAGAAAATTTCGAAAAAAAAAAAAAATTGAAACGACGATTCACTTTTTTTGGGGTTATTTTAATTGATTTTCTTTTTCCTGGAATTAAATATTCTCTGATGGATGCGATTGGATAGAAGGAAACAAAAAGGAAAGGAGGAAGATAAAAGAGAAGGCGAATTATTCTGTTCTCTCTCTCTCTATTCTCTTCTCTGTCTACATCGCTGTTGCTGTGAATTTTCTTCAGGGATCGTGAAATTTGAAGGTAGGAGGTTTATACGAGATCCATTCTTCAGTGTTTTTTTTGGTTTCCCCAAGTGTTTGTTGAAAATCTGGTTCGAATAAGCGTAATTGTGTTTGTTTGTAATTAGGTGAGTTTTTTTTTTTTTTTTTTAATTTTTTTTGTTTGCTGGTGATTAGGGTTTATTTTTTGGTGAGATAGGTTATTTTCGTGCCGAATTTTGTGAATTAGGTAGGAGTTGGTTCCCTGTTTGAATATAATGAGCTGCACAAACGATCCGGAATTAGGCGAATTGTAGTCTTTATAGCTTCTGAAATACCTAAGCGTGTCTTCCAGGTATTTCTACTTTGCCTAAATAGAGCGATTTAAGGCTTAGTATGATTTATTTGCTTCAGGATCTTTTCTTGTTCAACTTCTTCATAGTGTGGTTAAAGTTGCTAACTTTGTTTCATCCTTGGATTTGGGGTTTGACGTTTGTGTTCGCTTAGTTGTAATAGAATTCTTCTGTTTTTATCCGTGGAGTTCTTTGCTTGATCTTTTGGCTGGTATGTGAGTAATTTGGACCTTCTTCTATTAGTCATTCTGGCACGATCTTCTAGTGCATTTTGTTTCTGTAGACACTGGTTTTGATTATCACACTTTTTTTTTTTATTCATTTTTCAGGGGAAGAGCTATGGTCCGTTAACAAAACTAAAAAGTTAAAAAAAGATTTTGATTCTGGTTTTATTAGCCTAATTTTGTTGTCATCCGCACAATGCCGTCTGATATAATGGAACAGAGAGGTGTATCAACACCTTCCCACTTTCACGAAGATATTCATATGACTTCAGAGGTAACTCTTGGCTGTATTGTTTCAGGATTTTAACTGCGTAGCTCTTTGCTGGTACTATATTTATCACATATGATATGATCTGCCATTATTGTCTAAAACTGTGTTTCTCAAGTATACTTGTTGTTTTGTTTGGCAGAGGCAATTTGGGTTTCTGAAAACAGACCTGATGCCTGAAAACCAAGGTGGTCCTGATAGATTTTCAAATCTGCCAAAGAGTTCCTGGACACCTGAAAGTTACCAGCTGAAGCCACAATCTAGCTTTTCTGGGGTGCACCCCTCTGATAGCCCCAACGCAAGAAACTCTACAAGTGGTAGCCAGTGGGAAAGCAGTTTATTTTCCAGCTCAATGTCTGATTTATTTAGTAGAAAACGTAAGCTTCTGGTTCACTTTTATGAATTTCTACTTGATATTTTTTTATCAGCTACCTAAATAATAATATGCAATCCTCTATGGTAAAGAAACCTCGTTTTTTAATTAAGTACATCATAATGTGATCGTCAAAGTTTGTTACTGTGTGCTCTGACTTACTGTACATTAACTACTTGTGTGCGTCTTCAACTTGCTGGTTTTGCAGTACGACTACAGAGAAGTGATATGCTATCTCCCATGTCTGCAAACACAGTTGTTACCCACCGTGAGGAAGAACCTTCTGAATCTTTAGAAGAAATTGAGGCGCAAACTATTGGAAATCTTCTCCCAGACGAAGATGATCTCTTTGCGGAAGTGATGGGTGAGGTTGGGCGTAAATCTCGTGCCAGTGGAGATGATCTGGATGATTTTGACCTCTTCAGCAGTGTTGGTGGCATGGAACTAGATGGAGATGTTTTTTCTTCTGTGGGCCACAGAAATGGTGAGAGAGGCGGCAATAATTCTGTTGGCGAACATCATCGAGGGGAAATACCATCCAGAACAATTTTGGTCGGAAATATCAGTAGCAATGTCGAAGACTACGAGCTGAAGGTTCTTTTTGAGGTACCTTCTTCCAGCACCGTTTTTGGTTCCCATGGATTCTTTATTTAGGAAATACATGGTATGTAGAAATTATGGAATTGATTACTTCGTACTGAGGATAAATTTACTTGTTCAGCAATTTGGAGACATCCAGGCTCTTCGTACAGCTTGCAAGAATCGTGGCATTATCATGGTATCATACTATGATATAAGGGCTGCTCAGAATGCGGCGAGAGCACTCCACAATAAGCTGTTAAGAGGAACGAAACTTGACATTCGTTATTCTACCCCTAAGGTGTTATTCACTGTTCTTAAGAAAGATGTTGTCTGCTATGTGGATTGTCCTTGTGACTTGTATTGATTTGTATCTTTTTTACAATTTTTCTTGTTATCAGGAAAATCCTTCAGAAAAAGACACGAGTAAAGGAGCCTTGTTGATTAATAATCTTGATTCTTCTATTTCGAACGAAGAGCTCAACCGAATGGTCAAATCATATGGAGAAATCAAAGAGGTTGATATACTAGGGTTCTCCTTTTATTTACTTTTCGAGATTGATTCTAATGCTATTTCTATGGTTTGCAGATTCGTAGAACCATGCATGATAACCCACAGATATACATAGAGTTCTTTGACATTCGAGCTGCAGAGGCTGCTCTTGGTGGACTAAATGGACTCGAGGTTGCTGGGAAGCAGCTTAAACTTGTGCCAACCTGTCCAGAGGGTACAAGGTGATGATTGCTTTTTTTTCCTGCTTTATATTCCTTTGTGGACTGTGAACTTATGCAAATGCTAATCAAACTGATTTGAACATGTGATTTGCTGTTAAGTCTTTACAAGGACGCCAATTGTGTTGGTATGTAGGATTCACCTTTTTTTTTTTTTTTTTTCAGATACACGTCCCAGTGTGCTGCACATGATGCTGAAGGGTGTCTACCGAAAATGTCTTTTAGTAACTCATCATCCGGGCACATGGGTATGCTTTTGCATTCATGGTTTATAATTCTTTTTTCCTCAATGATTTTGTCATGTTGGGACTCAAATCACTGCTGTTAAATATCTGTTTCAGGGAGACATTTCCCAGGAATAATTTCTTCAAACTCCATTGATGGTGGATCTATGCGAGTTATTCATAATTCTGTTGGATCACCTGTGAACTCCTTCATTGAACGACATCGGAGTCTCAGCATTCCTATTGGATTCCCACCTTCGGCAAACGTCATCTCAGCCAGCAAGCCTGTCGGACTTCAGGAGCATGGCCACCCTTTTGATAATTCAAATATGGGGATCCAAAGCATGCCAAATCTTCATCATTCTTTTCCGGAGTACCTCGACAACTTTGCTAATGGTAGTCCATACAAGTCCTCGGCAGCATTTTCTGAAATGGTCAGTGATGGCTCCAAAGCAAATGAAGGCTTTATGATACATAATGCTCGTGGAGTGGATGGCTTTAACGGAGGGGGTAAGTTCACTATCTCTAAATTGCTACTGTCTTTGATAATTTTGTCGAAGAATAATGATGATATGTAGTTGATAATTGTGAATTTAAGAACAATGCTCTGCCGTAGCACACTATCGGAGCACATCTTTAAGTTAAGTTATTGAGATGGTCCTTACAATTTTAGCGGACTGTGAAATGCTACAGCGATGCAAACTCTAGGTACTGTTGCCTGATTAAACAACTTGTTTTACTACTGGTTTTTTCTTGTCATTCTCGGTGTAAAACTTGTCCTCCTGGGGAAAATAGTATTACTATAATACCATGATGTTCTTAATTTCAGTTATCTAAACAGATCAGGGCGGTGTTGCACTGGGGCTTGTAAAGGAAAAGGGGCTAAACATTCATTGTGTATATCAACAGAATGCACAATTACTGAGTGCTATGAAAATTTGATTGTGATGAAGTTTTTCTTCTACTGTCATTCACAATATTGTCTTTCCTCACTTTTAGTTGTTGTGATCTTTTGAATGTAGGCATAGGATCTCCCATGAATCAAAGCTCCCGCCGCCCTAACCTTAATTTATGGAGCAATTCTAACACTCAGCAACAGAATCAGCCAAGTGGCATGATGTGGCCTAACTCGCCATCTCACATCAACAGCATTCCAACTCAGCGCCCACCTGTTACTGTATTCTCTAGAGCACCTCCTATTATGGTGAATATGGCATCTTCCCCTGTGCACCACCACATTGGATCTGCGCCGGTATTAAACTCGCCTTTCTGGGACAGAAGACAAGCCTATGTAGCTGAATCTCTAGAATCATCTGGCTTCCACATAGGTTCTCATGGTAGCATGGGGTTTCCTGGCTCTTCACCCTCCCACCCTATGGAAATTGGTTCTCATAAGACTTTTTCTCATGTTGGTGGGAATCGCATGGATGTAAATTCCCAAAATGCTGTACTGCGATCTCCTCAACAGCTGTCTCATCTCTTTCCCGGAAGGAGCCCAATGGTTTCAATGCCAGGCTCATTTGACTCACCAAATGAACGATACAGGAATCTCTCTCACCGTAGAAGCGAGTCTAGCTCTAGTAATGCTGACAAGAAACTGTATGAGCTTGATGTTGACCGTATATTACGTGGGGAGGATGGCAGAACAACATTGATGATTAAAAACATTCCTAATAAGTAATTGAACTCTTTTATTCCTTTGTTTATATCTTCTGCAACTATTTATAGATTGTAGTCTTTAGTTATGTTCGTAGGTTGTTGATGTGTATCCTGCTCCATCGTTGACATTTTTTTTATGCTGCTATGGTTTAGGTATACTTCTAAGATGCTTCTATCTGCCATTGACGAGCACTGTAAAGGAACATATGATTTCCTTTATTTGCCAATTGACTTCAAGGTAAGCAGGCGTCTTACCTTTTTTATATATATATGAAAGGGTTTTGCAGAAATTGAGCTTTTGTTATTGGCAATATCGGTTTTTTCTAATTCTACCCTCTCATTTCAGAACAAATGCAACGTGGGATATGCTTTCATCAACCTTATTGAACCGGAGAAGATTGTCCCATTCTATAAGGTACTTTCTGTTACTGCTTTTTTCCAAATCTCTTTTAGCTTTTTTGGAAGAGCATTGGTTTAAAGCTCTAGAAACATTCACAGGCATTTAATGGCAAAAAGTGGGAAAAGTTCAACAGCGAGAAGGTGGCAACTCTTACATATGCTCGAATCCAAGGGAAAATAGCTCTAATTGCCCATTTCCAGAATTCAAGCTTAATGAACGAAGACAAACGTTGCCGACCTATTCTCTTCCACACCGATGGTCCAAATGCTGGTGATCAGGTAAAGATAACATCATCTTGTTTGGTTCCCATGATCTCATTCCTTATCAGTGGCTCAAAGTAGCTCTCCCTTCGGTTGCACGTATTCGAATGGGTTCTTGTGATCTCATAGTATCACAAGATCTGGTGATGTTCAGTTAATGAGAGATTCATATATTCTACTTTGGTGTGTTATATCTTGCAGGAACCATTTCCAATGGGTACCAACATACGATCAAGGCCAGGCAAGCCTCGAAGCAGTAGTATCGATAGCTACAACAGCTTTAGCATTGCTTCCGTTTCTGAAAACCGAGAAGAACCTCCTAATGGAACCGATCCTTTCTTGAAGGAGAACTAACCAATGAGCAAACAAGCAGAGGTAAAAAAAAAAAGGAGATCTAAAGATAACAAAAAGTTAATATATATATAATATTATCTACACACCCTAGAGTTCTGTATATCGGGGGTGTTAAATTTACCCTGACAAAACTCATTTTGCAGGGAAGATTTTTTTTTTTTTTTTTTGGAGAGATCATAAACTTTGTTGACCACAAACCTACCCAGGTTTCTTCACCAGTTTTGTTGTATTATCAAAATCCCCAGAGAAATCTTGCAGGGTTTTTTTGTTTTTTGTTTTTGGTTTTGGGTTAATATCCAAGGATTTTTGATTCTTTGCTATCAATGTAACAAGCCTTGGGTTACACTCAATCTTCTTTGCCGGCTATTTGTGGCCGTTCCATGTTGTACTCTTTGGGAGATTTTTTGAATGCTTCCTTTTTGGATATAAAATATTATTATTCCTAATTTTTTTTCTACATAATTGTATATGATCGCGAGATTTATCTGGAGACAGACATTTTTAAGACAATTAAGCAGTTGAAAACTTCAAAAACAGTAGAGAAGTAATTTGCCTGGGCTTACAATTCTGTCATGTATGCGAAATGACATTTCCCTCAATGTCTGCTGTGAGCTACAGCTATGCACAAGGCTCTCGTGTTTCCTGTACTTGATAAGGACTCTGTGTAGATGAACAAATGTAGTTTCCAAGGGAACACAGGCCGAGAGATGTGATTGAAATGAAACTCCAAAAGTATTACTCGTATTTTACATCCAAACAGATCATGTCACTTGTTTTGATTTGGAACATGTCACTGTTTTTTTATACATCAATGCTAGGTTTTTCATACTGTTACAATTCCGTCACTTGTTAGGCATCGATCGAGCAGCTTCATAAAACAGTATATCTGGCCTAACCTTCCTTTCTCCGCAGAATCTGACCACACTCTTCCAGTTACCAACATCCTATGGCATCACCACACATGTTACCAATGTCTGGTCTTATCTGAATTCACAATTCAACTCGAGAAAGTCAAAATCAACTGTTTCGTCTTACCTCTCCTGCTAAAGACTCACGTCTGAGATTGACCCACCGGTTCTTTTCATAAGCTAGGCAAATGTGTTCTTCATCTTCTTCACCAAAACCAACCTGCATCACATACTATAACACTGTAACAGAGACATACAGAAGAACAGTAGGACAAGCCTTTGTGACCCTGTTTTCAGATTTTTTACCATTGACACAAGCCTGTAGTTAGTTTTTGGTTCTAAGCCTTTGTACAGCCTGCTGATATCTATCTCCCACTCCAAAGCCTTTGTTGTTTCAGATATTTCTTTTTCATTTTCACTCTTCTCCCATTCTAACACTAATGTTGCAAACCCATAAAACAACAACATTGTTATTTATCATAAGCATAATAAACGAAACGAGTACATACGATCACAACAATGGTGGTCAAAACTTACCGATTGTGAAAATAGGCGGGCATTTACTTATAATGTGATGAATAAAGTTTGTCTTTCCACAGCCTCCTGTTTTAATGTCACATAACATTTGACATTGCATGCGGATCATGTTAAGGATATCCACAAAATTTATATTCCCATATGCACACTGCATATATATAAACACAGAACAGCTTTAGAAGGGGAAGTACCAGTTTCTGTAGGAAAGACAAAGGGAAATAAATGAAACATGCCTTCAGGTCTCTGATTGAATCTGCAGCCATAACAATGCCATAAGAACTTTGCACTGGATAATTTGGCCTCCTTCTGCATTTTCTACAACTCATTCTTTCATTTTCCTCCAATGTAAAAAGTCGAGTCACCAAGCTTTCTCTTTCTGGATTTTTCCAGCAATGCCAAGACTCAAGGATGGCTACAAGTACCTCAGCAGCATCATTCGACTGAAAAGAGTAAAAAATAGTTAAAATAACAATTAAGCTTATAGAAAAAATGATAGAATTTGTTTGTTTGCTCGTGTTGAAGCATCCGTATGCTACACGGCTTGATGAAAAATGATAAAATAACAATTAAGCTTGTGCGCTACAAATAAAAATAATAATAACATGCTTAGAAGCTTATCTTCTCCACACGAACCATATGAATAACTTCTTTTAGGGAAGCAAGCAAGTCGCTCAAGAGGACACTGTAGATTCCCTCCTTTTTTATCTCCTCTGACACAAAAGCAGTAAAGAAATTTTGTAGCGCACAAGGAACTTGTTCTCCCAGGTCTTCATGAAATGGTTGGTCATTGTGCTTCAAATCTTCTTTAAGAACCTTAATGTTCAAGAGGGCCTGCAATACCACATGTTTTTGTGAACTTATCAAAGAGAATAAGAAGGTAAAGAGATATGAAAGCAGAAGACGAGAGTTTAGGTATTGAATTTTGCTTTCTTGGTAACTGCTTTACTTGGTAACTGCTTTACCTTCAGCATCATGTCAAAAACAGAATTGTATCTGGCTGCAGCTCCTCCAAGAGCTGACTCCAAATGTTCCGACAGTGAATCTTCTCCAGGCATGTTTTGCATATCTTGAAGAAGGCGAATGAAAGAAATAAGAATTATGCATCTCAAAACAAAACAATTGAAAATATTGGTCAATTGCAAAGCTCTTTAACAACCATGGTCAACTTTAGTAGCTTCCTCTTGATTGTCAGTGTTGGATGAAATTTCCAATCGACCCCTTTCACTTGCAAGAGTATCTTCTGGTTCCATGGAATCTTCTTCCACCGTTTTTAGTGATGGAGATGCACCTTCCGGTTCAAGGTTGACGGAAGGATTACTAGACATGTAAGAAAACGTTTTGCTCAGAGAAAAACCCGAAAACAGTTTATCAAAATGCCAAAAAGACTCTTGAGGTACTTACTGTGCAACAGTCTTATCAAGGGGACTAGACATGCGCGTTGAAGTTCTCTGTTGCGCCAAGGAAACCATTCATTCTTACAACCGATTAACCGAAAAGTCAGAGAAGCAAATAGAGAATTTAGAACTTCAAAAACCTTGCTGTTTTTTTTTTTCGGTTTCTTTGGCTGTGACTTCGTCTCGTCCTTGAGTAAAAGATCTGCTTCTGCTTCTGCTGCATCTGACTTGGCTTGCGATTCCATATTTACAATACCATTCTAGATGAGAAGAGACATAATAACATATAAGAAAAAAATCAAAGACCAAATCAAGACAGAAAATGAAAGCTCTCTGTAAAAAAAAATTCAAAGAGCCAAGGAAACCATTCATTCTTACAACCGATTAACCGAAAAAGTCAGAGAAGCAAATAGAGAATTTAGAACTTCAAAGACCTTGATGCTCTTATTTTTCTTCTTATTCTTTGACTGTGACTTCTTCTCCTTTTCGGGTGAATTATCTGCCTTTGCTGCATCTAACTTGGCTTCAAGTGCCATATTTATAATTTTACTCTAGATGAGAAGAGACATAATAACAGATGAGAAACAAATCAAAGACCAAACCAGACGGAAAATGAAAGCTCTCTGTATATAACCGAAGTTTCAAACTAACCAGCAAGAAAGGTTTCAGCAGTACAAGCATATAAGAGCGGTTGTCAAAAACAGAAAGCCTGGTGAGGTTGCTTAGCAATCTAATCCTTGAATTATCGATCAGTAAAATCTTTGAATCAATCAGCAGAACCTGCAAGTCATGTAGATACTTTTAGATGGATGATTTATGTTATTCTGTTAATGAATATTCAAATCATGAAGGAACCTTGTGGGTGATCACTGATTTCAGAAAGTGTATGGACTTCAACACTATATCATCACTGAGACTTTTACGCTCACGTATGAGATTCAGGCAATCTTCTAAATCGGAGAAATCATATGTCGGATGCAATGCTCTTTCAAGAACATCTCGTACTGCACACAAGAGTGATTTTGTACTGAAGGAATTTCCGGGGACACTCTCTTCACATCTATCGCATAGAAGAGATGCATATCTGTTCCATTGATCTTCCTGAAGATTTGTTCTCCTTTCATCTTCGCTCATACACAAGTTCTCCACGACAGTAAGAGCTGCTTCATAATCTAAGACCTGCACTTTCTTTGCATATTTGGTTCCCAAAGTTCTACATGTGAACTGAACAGCTCTCAGAACAGCCACCCAGATGTCAAGATTGTGTTCCCTGATAGGTCTGGGAAAGATCTTATCCACTGAAGAGTAGTCAACTAACCAGAATATGATATCATCTCCCTGAGCATGAGCCTCGGCGTAGTGATCATCGGGATCAAAAACATTGATGGTCCCTTCATCATCGAATGGAGCACAATTGCTTTTCAACAGTCTTCTATCCAGAAGCAGAACTGAAAACTCAGGGTCAAAGTCGATCTTTTCTTTAACTCGAGTACGACTCAAGAAACTGTCCACTGCTCTGCAAACCAGATCTGTACCATCATCCCTTTCACACTTGATTTTTTTTAGAAAGTCTAAGATTTGATTGAGTTCATGACATTCCAAAAAACAGATAATCTGAGGTGTTGCCACTAGGTGAAAATTATCAAGAGTCTGTTCGGAAACTTCAAATTTTCCAAGATGTCTAACCGGAAAACGTATCAGCCAGTTTCGAATGCTACTGGAGAGAATTTTATGGTCACGGAACGACACAAGGAGCAATTTGATTTCCTTGAGTAACTTACTGCGCTCTTCGTCCATAGCTAAAGGCCATTCTTTGGACCATCCACTATTAGATTTAAACGTTTTCACATCTGCAAGAGGATTCTTGATCATTTCAACGGCAGCTACTGCATCCAATGGTTCCCAACCTCCAACCGATATCTTACGAGCCCAGTCTTTCCCTATCCTCTTGACCCTATCCTTTTCAGAAGAAGGTTTAAAATCTGCAGCATGTTTTTGCTCAAGATGATTCTTACATTCTTCAGCACTAGAGCACTTTTTCGAACATAAAGTTCGACACATCCAGAATGTCCATTTTCTGTCTTCCCTGGCAGAAGTGAGAATTTGCTCCAAAGCATCTCTTCCCTCTCTGTTATGTACTCCCTCGGCAAAACTTAAAAGCTCTTCAATGCTTACTTTCATAAAGTCCCTTTTGATCTTAACATCCAATCCCACCCAATACGACCTCAATCCTTTTCTCTCCTTGTTAACCGGTTCTGGACTTTTCTTCGACTCCAAAACCTCTGGCTCGCATTTTTTCAAAGGAGAAGTCTTGGAAGCAGCGATCTTGAGCTCTGCTTTTTTGATTAAACTCTCCAGTCCCTTCCACTTTTCCTTTATTTGCTCTCGGTAAGTCCTTTGAGCAACAGATTCCGCATCACCTGGGAGAGTGAAAGATAAAGCATGTTTTGCTACCTCCAAGCACTTCTTGTAATACAAGACCGACCCAATATGTTCTGCCAATTCGTAGAGTCCATGTGCACAAACTCGTGATACCTGGAGATCATCCGAAACGCACTCTACAGCACCGAATACGTATGTGAATGAAACGTCAGTGTTCTCTGTTGTTCCCGCTAGTTTCATGAACATTCTCCCTTGTTCGAGATGAAGAAGGCATGATTCCTTTGCTTCCGTATGGACTAAAATCAAATCTTCAATTATCTCCAAGGCATGTATGTGATCTCCTTTAGCGAAGAGATCTTTAGCCTTTGCGAAGAGATCTACGCCTTCATCATCAGTCATGAGAACGGCCTCCATAGTAGCGATTCTCAAGATTCTTCAGCTTTCTTGGTCTCGAGGGGTTTTTTTTTGGTTGAGAGAGAAAAAAATTTCAGAGAGTAGAGGCGGGAAAATCAACGAACATAACGGCAAGGTGCTGAAGAGTCTGGCTTTTATCACGTGAGAGCCACGTGAACAAGGCTTGGAAAAGAAAAAAACAACACAGATACAATTTCGGGTATTGGGGAATTTAGTCGAACACGTTGTGTGCATAATCCGTTTAAGATCAACAGCTTCGATTCAGTGGTAAATTCCCGGGAGAAACCATCAAAAGAGAACCCAAAACTTGTGTGAATCTTGAAATTTGGGTTTAAAAGACTCAAATGTAGAATGATCTTCATGTTGAGGATGAACAAAAAACTTCGTGGAAAATGTTTGGACTTGAAAGATCAAACAATAAGAGACGACGACACAGAGAGGTTCGACAAAACCAAATAGCACCAGAAATTGACACGTGCATGGTTCTCTGGCGGTGAGTGAATGTTGGTTAGAATCGGTTTGTTTGGTTTAGCTTGTTTGATTAGCTGTTTACTATCGGTTTACAGAGAATCCAAGGTTGAACAAAATGGAATTAAAGGGGTTTTCTAGGTTTGCAAATTGGATCTAAGATAACTTAAATATTTCTAGGTTGAGAAATAAATAATGGTTTCTCATTCGTGTTTTTTTACCATAATCGTAATGATTTCGTAAAATCTTAAATTTGTAATTCATTATTTAAAATTTTCAAATGTTGAATTAAATTAAGTTTTTTCTTTAATTGGGTAATTATTTTAAGGAGTTTTAGATTTTAATGCTGGGCTAAAAGAAAAGGTTTATTGGGCCCTAACATAAAAGTCATTATAATAGGCCTGAGGGGTTTAAGGCTCCAAGCCTTCGATTGGAAAAAGAGAAAAAAAAAATGCAGAGAAGAAAGCTTGTGCAACTCTCCGTCTTCGTAATCAGCAAATCACATTTTTCATCTTCCATTAAATCCCTAACAAATCTCGAGTTTCCCGCTTCAACAACAGTTGATGATGTCGACGATCCTCTCTACGCCGACATACCCAAACCACGGAAGGATAAATCGGAGAGGAAGCCGTATCCGACTCCGATGAAGGAGTTGATTCGGCGCGCCAAGGAGGAGAAACAGGTCAGAAATTCACAGCCCTGTCGGGTTCTGGAAGATCCGCCGGATAATGGGTTACTCGTGCCGGAGCTCGTCGACGTAGCTCACCGAGTCCACCGTTGCCGCGCCTCGTTACTCTCTGGCCTCTCTGAAATCATTCATCATGTTTCTGTTCATCGATGCAGGTAACTTAACTATATTCCATTCTCTGTTTTGATTAGAAATATCACTGGTCTACACTGTTCTGTATCCTAAATTGGAGGTTACCTAAATTGATTTGAGTTGTTGAGCTATTTTTCAATTCGATCCTCGAAGCGTTTCAAGCATTTGGGGGTTTACTTGATTGGAACAGAAGATACCGGTGTGGTTTTTCCTGGTATTATTGTTCTTGAGCTGAAAAATCTCAGAGTTAGCCTCAATTGGTTTGTTGCTTTTGCGTGTTTATCCTTCATGTGAAACCACAAACTTTATTGTTTACTCAATGTTCTTTTGTAAATTTGAGGCCGAGACAAGAAATGCACAGGCATGAAACAATGGAGACTTTCGTTGGTTTTGTCTAGTTTATAAGTTCGGAGGCTGAGTTACTTGTGTTTCTTTGTTCTCAGATTCTGCTCTGAGGTTCACATTGGCAAGGAAGGTCATGAAATCAGAACTTGCACAGGCACCGGGAGCGGTTCAAGAAGTGCTACTCACGTCTGGAAAAGAGGTAGAGCGAGCGATGTCGTGGTGTTCCCAAAATGTTTTCACCTCTATGACCGTGCTGTCAAACCGAGAGTTATACATGACGAGAGATTTACCGTCCCTAAAATCTCTGCGGTTCTCGAGCTATGCATACAGGCTGGCGTAGACCTTGAGAAATTCCCATCAAAGAGAAGATCAAAACCTGTGTACAGCATTGAAGGTCGGATTGTAGATTTCGAGGGAGTCAACAATGTTAGTCCAGAAACCGCAGTAACTACTACTACACTTTTACAAGAAGATGATCGTTGCAACGCAGAGAAGAAGAGCTTGAAGGAATTAAGCGTGGAGACGATGGAGTCATGGTTTGAAATGGTTTCAGGGGTCAGGAAACTGATGGAGAGATACAAAGTGTGGACTTGTGGGTACTGTCCAGAGATTCAGGTGGGTCCAAAGGGACACAAAGTGAAGATGTGTAAAGCGACAAAGCATCAGATGCGAGACGGAATGCACGCATGGCAAGAGGCGACTGTCGATGATGTGGTAGGTCCAAACTATGTGTGGCATGTTCGGGATCCAGATGGTTCGGTTCTTGAGAATAGCTTGCAGAGGTTTTATGGGAAGGCTCCTGCGGTTGTTGAGTTGTGTGTGCAAGGTGGTGCACCGGTTCCTGACCAGTACAAGAGTATGATGAGGCTCGATGTGGTTTACCCTCAGCGTGATGAAGTCGATCTAGTCGCTTGACCTTTGAATGTAATTCCGCATCTGTCACATTCCCACTCTCTATTTTTTAGAAGAAACACAGTTTTATTAGGAAAAAATAAGAACACAGTTTTGGTTCTTGTATAATCCCTAATTAGATGAGCTTCTTGGTCTCAAATCTCAAACATTTAATCCTCAACCGCTCTGCTCCTTGCAGTTGCGATCTCACTTCGGATCTTCTCAATCTCTTTAACCGCTCCGATTATGCTCCTCTCCATCTCTTTCAATTGCACAACTTTCTCTACGTTCCCACTCTTCTCCCCGTCAAACTTTTCCCTGTTCCATTGAACCAAATGGTTAAAAACACTTGATGATGAATCTTAGTTACTTGACATCTAAAACATATACTTCTTTTACCGTAATCTCTGGTGCTCCTCTTTCAACTGCTCAAGCTCTTGGCTCGACGCCTCTAAACCCTCTGCCTCGAGGCAAACCTTCTTCAACTCCTTTAATACCGACTTTACCTGTGAAGCAAGCTCTTCGCGTTCTCTCGCCAATCTATGAGCCTCAATGTGAGCTAATTGCAGCTCCCTCCTTATATTCTCACTGTTCTTGATAATACCCTCCATTTTCGCTATTTTCTCAAGCGTCGCTCGGATCTGAATCTCACTGTCTGTTTCTATCTTTCTGATGTGAGCTACCAGCCCCAGGACTTCGCGGTCAGCCACGGTTAGGTCTTCCTTGTAAGCCACATAGCTTGCAGCTAGTTTATGGTTGTCACTAGAGAGCCGGTCTATCTCAGCTGCTCGAGCTGCAATCTTGTTTTCTAGAATCTCGGGATGGGAAATCCGGTGGTCTGGATGATGACGGTGATCAGAAGCGGAAGAGATGGTCTCGTGTTGCAACAATGATGATCCACTAGTTGACATGCCTTGGCTCACTCGGCTATGATGCTTTAAACCTAACCTCTCCCTTGAAGACATTCTGCAAAGGAGAAAGATGACTCTACTCAAATATAGATTAAAGAACAAAAAGTGTTCCTTTTTAACCCAAAAAAACTTCATCGCTCAGAGAGCAAAAATCTACCTAATTATGATAAAGAACACAGATTACAAGGCTCAACAATTAATACATGACTGAGTCGATCATTGCTAACACTAAGCTAGCTACTTTCCGAAATTTTTGTGTGCAATGAGATTCAGCAATCGAAGATGGGTAAGGAGGAGAGAGCACAAATCAATGACGAAACCCTAGATTCATATCTTGACACAAGCTAGAAGAAACCCAGAAACCGAAATTACGACGTCTCAAGCTAACAAGACAATCAATTTACACAGAGGAAAACGAAAAAAACCCCTCAAATCCTGATATCATCCATATCACAATGAGACGAACCTGAAATTCACAAAGAGAGATGATCTTCAGTAACATCAGCTGAAATCGAACACCGAAAGAGACAGATGTCGCAAAACTACGGCTTAATGTTCTAAAAGCTAACTAATCAAATCAAAAACTACGATCGGTTTCACTACGGCACCAACTCTGGTCTCGGCTTCTCAGAAAGTTCGAAACTTTACAAATCTCTCAATTTTTTTTTTTTATCAACACCATTGACGACGTCAAATTAGTTTCGTATAATCTTTCCGTATAAATCTATGGATCAGCTTATATCTTTGGGCCGATATTAATTCAATGAAGGCCCAATTTAGATTGCTGGCCCATTTTAGATTGCTGCTTCCATGGCTGTCACGTGAGAGCTTCCTTCTCTTTCTTCTCTTGTCCTTACACGAACAAAACTTGTACAGAATCATCTTCTTCTTCTATTCAGATTCGCACTTGAGTTTTCTCGGATAAAAATCAAAGGAAGATGATGAGCTGATTCGAAGATTCCTGTCGAATTTCAGTTGCCCTGATTTTTCAATTTCTGTCTTAGGTTTCAAGATCGTATTATTCTCCGGTAAGTCAGTTTTGTTCTTGCTCTTTCTCGCGTCATTTTCATATATTCCCATACCGATTTCGTAATTTGATGGTATTTATTCTTCTTTCTGGATCCCACATTTGTTTCTGTGGAGTTTCAATCGGTTTAAGCTCCAATTTTACTTCAGATGACCTCATTTTCTGTTTCTTCTCTTGGCGACAAGCTTTACTTGTACTGAAATACAGTAAAAACAATGGCAGAGGCGATGGAGACGGAGATGGAGTTTTCTGATGGTGAACAAACGAATGGTAACGCACATGTTGCGACGTCCCAGTATTCTGGTCCTCCTGTGTATAACAGGACTGGTCTTTTGGCTGTTTATGGAAACTCAGCCTTTGGATTGGAAAAAGGGATAGAAAGGAGACAGGATGATGAACAGCTGCTACCTGGTTATATCTTTATGTGTAATGGGAGAACAAAACCCGATTGCTACCGTTACCGTGTTTTCGGGATTCCTAAAGGGAGAAAAGACATTGTTGAGAGCATAAAACCGGGGATGAAGCTTTTCCTTTATGACTTTGAGAAGAAACTTCTCTATGGTGTTTATGAAGCTACTATTGGTGGCAAGTTGGATATAGAACCAGAAGCTTTTGAAAAGAAATATCCAGCTCAGGTAAAACCTGTGAAATACACATGGTTTTGTTTATATGGCACTCGATAAATCTCAGCTGAATGTGCCAAAGATTAATCTTTTCTTCTTCTTTTTCACTCTTGATTTTGGCAGGTTGGATTTAGAATTGTCAAGAACTGTTATCCCTTGCCAGAAAACACTTTCAAGTCTGCTATCTGTGAGAATTACAAAGGTGGCAAGTTTAAGCAAGAACTTGCTCCTCACCAAGTAATACGCTTCCTTGCTACTTACACCACATTTTAAGTGCCAGGCTTACATGTTTGGCTTTCCTTTTTTTTTATTTATTTGTCGTGTAATTATAATTTTTCCCAATAAATGTTCATGGATTGCAGGTTATGTCTCTGTTATCATTATTTCGTTCATTTACTGCTCCAGAACTCGATTCATTGCCTCATAGATTGGCTTCCAGAGCCACAGCACCCAGGGCACTGTCTTTTGAGGAACGCTTCATAGCTGCTACACAACTTAGAAATGCTTCGGCAGTTTTAGATCCTCTGTCGGCTCGTCAAGCGGAGCTTATGTCCCATCAGTCTGTTCCCCGCACAACTATGCTCCATCATAGTTACTCCAGACAAGATGATTACGCAACCCCAGTGAGGGAAGCACTAAGTCTGTCAAATTTGAATCAGCCTTATTTTCCTACAGAAAGTCGGCAGCAACAGGTGCTAGGAGACCCTTCGCGCTCATCTATAAAAGACCCTCAACTCAAATACCTAACCATTTTATCTAATATCCGCAGGTAACTATGGTTGTAGATGTTTTAAGTGTTCCTTTAGTCGATAACTCCATTAATTTGTCATCCTATTTCTTACTGACTGCCAACTTGGACTTTTATCTTCCGCCAAATATATTGATTATTCACTAGGAAGTATATTTCCTTAGCTCACCAAAGACCTGATATTTGTAGTCATCAGAGGTTTAAAAGCATAGCTAAACCTAAAAACTCTACTAGACTCCTCCGTTCTGGATGTTTGCATATCTATTATCTGGCTTTGCAGTTACCTATATGTGAATGTGTAATCAGACTGCTTGGTTTTTGCTATGACAGATATGGAACTGCCCCAGAGGGCTTGGCCTCAGAAAATGAATATTATCCGGCAACGCCATCAGAGAAGAACCAGTTTGCTTCACTTTATTCTGATAATAAGTATTACCCTTCGATGTTATCTGGGAATGAGCATCCTTCTGCATCTGCAGCTAATGAGAGTGTGTATAGAAGTGAGTTCTATACTTCAGCATCACAAAAGGATCTACAATTCCAGCAGCATGAGATCCCTGCTGGGACCTACTATCAACCAGAAGCATCTACAATTCCAAATACTACAGTGTCCATGCAATCAAATATGCAGGCAGTTAGTGTTGCTCAATCTCATACTACTGAGACTGCTGGCTATTCTACACTGGCACATGGTGAAGCCCCACAACCAGCTGCTGGAGCAACTGGTTACACATACCAACCTCAGAGTGTAGCGGGTAATTATACCACGCATTCACAGCCTGGGAGTGTGGAAGAAAGTACACAATCATATGCTGGAACAGCTAGTTACCCACAACATCAAAATTATGCAGCTATGGGCCATACTACTCAACTCTATGCTGGTGGAACTGGATATGTTCAACAACCCCATGAACTTGGGTACGCTCAGCAACCTCATGCTGCGGCAACTGGGTACGCTCAGCAACCCCACGCTGCAGCAACTGTATACGCTCAGCAACCCCACGCTGCAGCAACTGGGTACGCTTTGCAACCCAACGCTGCAGCAACTGGGTATGCTGAGCAACCCCGTGCTACAGCAATTGGGTACGCTCAGCAACTCCAGGCTGCAGCAACTGCGTACGCTCTGCAATCCCATGATGCAGCAACTGTGTACGCTCAGCAACCACATGCTCAAGCTGTTGGATACACAACGCAACCACATGCTCAAGCTGTTGGGTACGTGCCTCAATACCATGCTCAAGCTGGTGCATACACTCAACAAGCTGTAATGCAAGGTTCTATACCAGGGGCTCCGGGGACAACTGATTGGAATGCTGCAAGCCAGGCATATTCTGCAACAGGAGATTGGAATGCGGTGAATCAGTCCTATTACCCTCACACAGGGGATGCAACCACAACCTATTATCAAACATCTTAAAACTGTTAAAGCAAAGTGTTGCCAATCTGGCATGCGAATGGGACTCTGTTACCTCTCGTGTATGTAGTAAATTTTCAAACTCAATTGAGGAACTTGGTTTTGGTTCAGGTGAGAAACAATTTGACGATGGTGATACTGAAATCCTCTTTGCATTGGCATTGCAGGATCTCGGCAATTTGTTTGTGTGGGGAAGCATGGACTCGAACTGGTGTACTCACTGAAAATGAGGGACACGAACATAAAAGGTAGAGTCTCTAGCTCGTTTGCTGTAAGTATATGGTTTGATTATATATTCATTTATGAGCTGCACATGAGGATCTTCCTCAAACATCAAAACTTCTTCAAGTTCCCGTTTCAGAAGTGCAATTTGAAATGCAATTCTGATTGGGATTATAAAATTAATAAAACAGATTACAACTCTTTCATCACTGAGTTTGATTAATATTCATTTCTTAGTTGCGCATGAGGAAATTTCTCAAACCATCAAAACTTCTCCAAGTCCTGTTTCAGGAGTGCAGTTTGAAATGCAATTCTGATTGGGATATAAAATTATTGTCTTCTAGTGTGGTTCATGTTTAATACTTGGGATGTGCTGTTAAGAATACTACCTTCAAAGGTGAAAGTTTCACTTGAAAACACGGGCGATTTCGCTAGAGCGGCAAAATCGCTCTCCCAAACGCAACCTTGGGACCAAGAATATGCCTATTGGCTCTAGATTAATTGGCCTTAACCCTAACCACTATTAGTAGACAAAAAGACTTGGCTTTGGTTTTGAGTTTTATCCCAAGTCTCCCACTAGGCCACTATGTATGTTTAAGCACTTGCAATTGCAAATTCATATCCGTCTCTCCGAATTGTCTCGAAATAACGTGAGGTCATTTGGGTCGGACTTGAAAAATCCAAAATACATAAAATTCAACCTCGCTTTGTTTTTTTGGGGTCAATGATGTCTAATATTATATCATATCCACTTTTTAAAGGTATATATATATTCCCCCTCTATCTATTACTGAAATATAATCTCTGGGAATTTTTCCACAAAATTTCTGAGTTGTGTAAACCACGACTTGTGTTAAAAATATATATATATATATATATATATATATATATATATATATATTATGATGCTCTCCATGGTAATAATTATCCAAATGTGTTAATATTCTCACGTTGAAAGTCCCTCACTATTTCCTACCCTCACTTTATAAGGCAATTTTTAGTGTTTTTCCAAAGAGTTGTGCCAGTAGCAACTACTTTTATGTAGTCGGAAATATTTCTCAAAACAAAAAAAAACAATTTTTATGTAGTCTGAAAATTCCTCAAATTTTCTGCGGAAAAAAAAATCTTTATTACAATTCTTCACGAATAGAGTCAGATCCAGTTGGCAAAACAAAAAAAAAGCTATAGATGCAAGTAGTAAATAAAATTATTGACCCCATATTATTAAGAAAAGAATTGTTCATTATATATTTCAGATGGAAATCTATTGTTCTACTTGTTATGCTTATTGAGCAGCCTATATTAAGTTAATAACTCATAAGTCATAATTAACAATTTGTTTAAACGGGTGTATTAACAATATCAACAGACAACAATATATGTTTTTTTTTTTTTTGCTTAAACGGATGTTTTAACAATATTGTATTGCCGTGTTTTAATAATTTAACGACTGATAAAGAAGCATCATTTAAATCAATTTGTATTTAACAAACATATTTCCAGAATGATATTCAGATCTTAGTGATCAAACCAAATAACATGGCACATTCCAGATCTTATAAAGGACTAAGGTCTGCTAAATGCTTTTTTTTTTTTTTAAGTTCGATATCCTAAGTCCTAACTAACTATTCGTTCCGTTTCATAATATAAGATGTTTTGGTTAAAAGCACAGAAATTAAGATATTTATTTTAAAAGATATATATATAATTTAATATATAAAATAAAAATTATTTAACCAATCATGAAAAAAACTGCATAATACGGTTGGTCACACATTATTCCATAAAATAAAAAATTGGTGAAAACATTTTATATTTTGAAACATAAAATACCTCGAAAAACTATTATAAAATGGTGGAAGTAATCTTTTTTAAAATAATATTTTTTGTTTAATTAATGTTATATATACTTTCTAATAACTATAGTCGTATCTTTAGAATATTAAATTGACCTACACGTTTACCAAAAGCTTTTAACAAAGAGAATTTCTCAGAAAATGGCTGAAGGTTTCTTGGATATTTCGTGTAAAATATCATTTTCTTTAGTCAATTTTAATCGAAGGAAAAAGTCGGTTTTAATTTATTTATTTTTACTATTTATAAAAGGCTATATATAATATAAGAGAGACGAGCCAGTCAATCGTAAGACAAATCGAGTTGGACAAAGTGGGCCCCCATTTACTCCCCTCCCAAAATTTTGTGTGTTTTCTGAATCTTCTTCCTTCTGTGCGCAAAAAAATAAAATAAAATAAAATCCTCAAAAATGGTTGTCTGTGTTGTTCGATCCAGGTGCTGTTGATCATCGTCTACACTTTTTTTTTGGGGAGGATTATCCGATGGGTAACTGCTTCTCCGATGTCTCCTCCAGCTCTGGTGCTATTGCCGGCGTTAGTGGGACTGCTTCTTCCGCCGCTCTCGGCTGCGCTGCTAACGATGCCGTTGATTACTATCTCAAGTCTCGAGGTTTCAATGGACTCTTCTCTCAGATCGAGGTACCTTCTTCATCATTTATCTCATCGTAATTTCTACGTCGCGATAAAAAACATTTAACAATATAGGATTATTATTAGGGATGTTAAAATGGGTTCAAACCCATGTTAAAATTTTAACCCCTTAGACTTTGTATTTTGTTAACATGGCTAAAATGGGCGGAAGTCAATTAATTTGGTTTAAGAAGCGTTGAAGTTTTTTTTTTCTATAATCTTTTTTTTGTTTATGTGTCTCTCTTTTTTGTTCTATTAAACAAAAATCGAAGAAAACTCGAATTTTTGCAGGTAACTAAATTTAGAAATTGATTGAGTTTTTTTTTATTAATCTTCTAGAATGAGGAAATGTACATAAACCATAATTTAAAAAAAAAACACTCCGAAAATATATTGAATTTTTTTAAACTATTTGTAATTTATTTTGAAATAATCGAATTATTTAGTTATATTTTTCGGCAGAGTCTTAGTGAAAATCTTGATCACGCATACGTCAATCTTGTTATATGAAACTTATTTTTATATGAGAAAATTGAATAAGTTTAACGCGGAAAAACGCGGTTTTACGGATTTGGTGGGAAAACGCGTTTTAACGGTTTTGGCGGGAAAACGCGGTTTAAGAACACCTCCAATGGAAGGTTCTCGCATGGGTATCTCATCAATAAAATACAAAAAAAGAGAAAAAATATGAGAGAGAGAAATGGGTTTCTCAAATGAGAGACTATGGGATATTAATAAGAGACTCTCATGACACGAGATATAAATGGTTCAATTTCTTTTTAATTACTCCTCTGTTCCATTATATAAGATGTTTTAGAGTTATTTTTTTTCCATTTTATTTGATTTTTTCAAATTTCTGCAAAATTTAATGTATTGTGACTATTTATATTCTGCAGTATTTTTTTTTATTGGTTGATTTGTTTTTAATTAGATGTTAAATGATATTTTTAATATAAAAAGATAAAACAAAAACTAATATTTATATATTTCTTAAACTCCGCGTTTTTAGTTAGAAAATCTTATATAATGGAACAGAGGGAGTATTAATTTTTAATTAAATAACTAAATTGTATTAAAATATTAACATTGTTTAGTTTAGAACCCCATTTGAGAAATTCCACTAGCTCTAACGATTTTGGCGGAAAACGCGGTTTTACGAATTTTGACGGAGATTGGAAATTTCGATTTTTTTGTTTTTTTTTGTATCTGAGGGTTTATGTTTTGTTGATAATGTTTTTTTGTTTTTTTGCAGCTATCGTTTTCTGCTTCCAATTTGCGAGACCGGGACGTGCTCTCCAAGGTTAGTTGTAATTAAAAAATTGGGGTCCTCTGATTTTTGGGAATGGTTGAACATGAGGAGTAGCTGAAGGAAGTGTATCTATGAAATTGCCTTAAAAATGTGTTGTTATAGCTTATTCATTTGATATAATTCCAGATGATTTTCTCTACTCCTGTCGCCGTTAATTCCGATGGAAATGGAGTTTTCATGTATGTATCCCTCTCAAGACAGAAAAAAAATGTGTTCATGACATTGAGCGGATTGCTTTCTCAGAAGCGCTGAGATTCTCCAGGATGTGCCTTGCACGCTAGATGCAAATTGTATAGTTTGAGAACATAAAGTAGTTTAGGATAATCAACGATTATCTTAAACCAAAATGTTGTGGAGAATTATCTTTCTTTATGGCCTATTTTTACTTGCTGTGGCATGACAAACTTTTTTACTTTTCTTTGCAGAGCGATCCTATGGTGGTTGTTTATAAAAAAGAAAAAGATGCAACACTTTCAGAAGTGTTCCGCAGCGAAGTTGTTTTGAACTCGTTAGCCCCGACATGGATTAAGAAATTTACAGTCGCTTATCATTTTGAGACTGTGCAGACATTGGTGTAAGATTCTAAATCCTATGTTACTGAGGAAAGAGATCAAAGCTCTTATCTTTACCTGAAAATATATGACTCATTATATTGTTTGTTTTAAACTCAGGTTTCGATTGTATGATGTTGACACCAAGTTTCAAAATTCGAGAGAGGAGGTAATGGCTAATTTGCTGCCTGCATGTTCATCTCGATCTGATGTTCCCTTGTATCGTAACTGGTGTATCATTTTTTTTTTTTGGGATCAACACTGTAACTGGTGTATGCATGCATGTGTATTTTGTCTCTTTAAATTTGGTTACCACCACCCACATGCTTGTCTTGTGTCATAACATGCATTTTTCTACATTGATATCAGGAAAAATATGGTTGAACAGTTGTTATGCACAACCTATTTTTGTAAAGCATGTAAAATGTGTAGTGTACTTACAACCGAAGCTTTACTTTTCAGATGCTTAAGCTTGATGAACAGCAGTTTCTTGGTGAGGCAACATGTGCATTGTCTGAGGTATCAACTGCAAAAATGCTTTCCTTTCTTATTTTACGGACCGGATATTGCCATTGCAATACATGTGAATTTGTTTGCTGCTTCTCTGAGAGTCATACAAGAAAATCTTTTTATTGCCTAGCTTATAAAGGAGAAGGAATTAACCTGTGTACCAAATTGCTAGAAATCATACTTACTTTATATTTGCTTTTCAACCACGCAGATAATCACAAAATCAACTAGGACAATCACGTTAGAACTCAAGCGTAAAGAGGGCTTTGCCGCACAGACTCAGCCTCACCACGGAAAGCTTATTATCCATGCTGAGGAGTCCCTTGCTTCTAAGATTACAACAGAGATAGTTTTCAGATGTTTGAGTTTGGAATCTAAGGATCTTTTCTCAAAAAGTGTAAGTTTGCGGATTTATCCTCTCTACCTTTTTACTAAAAATATAATGAAGGCATAAATATAACTCGTGTTTTTGTGTGTGGCTCATCCTTAGGACCCCTTTTTGGTGATATCAAAGATTGTTGAGCATGGAACTCCAATCCCTGTGTCTAAAACTGAAGTCCTGAAGAATAATCTTAACCCTATTTGGAAACCAGTCTTTCTAAGTGTTCAACAAGTGGGAAGTAAGGTACAGGAGATTTCTTATATCTGAGCTTATCCAAAAATATGTAATGAATGAATAGAAAACCTGTTTCTCTGTTCGAGATGGATGTTGATTCACAGAAAGATCTCTCAAGTTTTTTCTATAATCCTGCAGGACAGCCCACTGATAATAGAATGCTCAGACTTTAATTCCAATGGCAAACACAGTCTGATCGGGTAACCAAAATCTTAGAGCTCTGTTTATCTCATTTTCTGAGTGACTTATACAATCTGTTAGCTGACATAATTACTCGTTTATTTTGGGTGGCCAGAAAAGTTCAGAAATCGCTTTCAGAATTAGAAAAACTTCATTTGGCTCGCCAAGGAATCAATTTATCTTTACCTACCGGTGCTGGACAAAACAAGGTATAAACCAATACTAAAAGGTTTCCTAACATTTTCATGCCTTTTCGTGTAAGCTCTAATAACCATTTATCGTTATTTTAGGTGTTAAAGAGCCAGCTTTTTGTGGACAAGTTTACCGAGACTGTCCAGCACACATTCCTAGAATACTTGGCATCTGGGTTTGAATTAAACTTCATGGTAGCAATCGATTTCACAGGTATGTATTGGCGAATACAGTATTGCACCACTATGAAAAATCCTAAAAACTTTCGATTGAATATGTAATCTTCTTGTTACCTGTCACTAATCTAAGCTTTTCTATTGTCCTTCAGCTTCAAACGGAAATCCACGCCTCCCTGATTCGTTGCACTACATCGATCCTTCAGGACGATTGAATGCCTACCAGAGAGTGAGGACTTATTGTTATTCCATTTTCTTATAACTAACAGTGACTGTGACTAAAACCATCGTGATTTCTTCTTTTTACTCAGGCAATAGTGGATGTCGGAGAAGTGTTGCAGTTTTATGACTCAGACAAACGTTTCCCGGCTTGGGGATTCGGAGCTCGTCCAATCGACGCTCCGGTTTCACATTGCTTTAACCTCAACGGAAGCAGTTCATACTGTGAGGTAAACAAACTCGACTCGGTATCTTTTAAGAGTGAAAATTTTGATGTTTTCGGATTCACACGTCAATTGTTTATTCTTGTCTCTCTCAGGTGGATGGAATTCAAGGTATCATGACTTCATACACAAGTGCACTCTTCAACGTCTCTCTTGCGGGGCCTACCCTTTTTGGTCCGGTGATCAACTCCGCTGCGATGATCGCCAGCCAGTCTCTAGCTCAAGGCTCACGGAGATATTACGTCTTATTAATCATCACAGTGAGTATATATATATATATATAAAACCAACATTACGTAACATAACAAATCAAACATTGTTTACGACGGAAAAAAAAAAACTTGTTTTTCAGGATGGTGTGATAACAGATCTTCAAGAAACAAAAGATGCATTAGTCAGTGCATCGGATTTGCCGTTATCAATCCTCATTGTAGGTGTTGGAGGAGCCGATTTTAAAGAGATGGAGGTAAAACTCTATTGTCTTAAAAACAAAAAACACATTTAAGATTCTTACAACTATAAATGATCTTGTGTAAACTGTGTTTTTGTTTTGGTGGGGGTTATTAGATACTAGACGCAGATAGAGGAGAAAGATTGGAGAGCTCGAGCGGGCGAGTGGCTTCACGAGATATCGTTCAGTTTGTGGCACTACGAGACGTCCAACGTGAGTTTTGTTTTGATTCTTGTATTTAACCGCATGAGAAGGCTTAGTTCTTGGTTTGATGGGTTTTCAAATGTGTGTTGTGTTGTGTTTTTTTGCAGATGGAGAGATCTCTGTGGTACAAGCGCTTCTTGCAGAATTGCCTTCACAGTTTTTGACGTATATGAGAATCCGTAATATGAAGCCAATTCCTCCATGAATGATGATCGATCGTGTTCGTGTGTAAAAAATGATTTTGCCAAGGGAAAGTGTACATATAGGTTCGTGAACTTTGTTTGTTCCGCGCTCTCCGTTGATTGCGAGTGTTTTCTCTCATGTTTTTGAGTTTGGCGATAATTATGCTTTCTAGTTTTCTGTAAAATTTAATGCTTTGTTTTTCGGTAAAATGTCGGGTTTTGTTTTCCGGTAATCTTTCGGAAAACATTTCCCGGTAATCGTTTGGGCTATGTTTTCCCGTGCTTCCGAAGTATCCGAATTTGTAATTCGTTTCGATCTTATATAAAATATTCAGACGAAAAATAAAAAGCCCGACTGATAACACCACATTGGATTTGTTTTGTATGTGTACATCTTTCTTTTTATTAACAAGAAAACCTAATCAACCTTAATTCATTGGCGTTATAGATGAGTAATGATTTACGTTTTCACACATTCCAAAAAGGTCCATAAATTTTCCGTTAAAACTAATGTATAGTTGACTTAGCGAGGTATAACATGGTGACATTTAGCAGTAATGCTTTAATTAAAAAATAAATAAGTCATAAAACATAAAATAAACCGCCGGTTAGGGAAATGGTAGTTGAACCTAACACCTACACAGTACACACCATACATTTTGTAAGGCAAAGTGGCTTTGGATTGCATTTGCAAGTCTTGCATTATATGTCCACTTGACACATTATACAGAACTTCTTTACCTGTTAACTTAGTTAGCTGTTGACTTTTTAGGGTCAAGACTTATTCAAATTAACCAATCTCTTTTTTTTAGATAAAAAGCCTAATAAAATAAAGATAGCTAGGCAATAGTCCCTTATTATAAATAAATTTCCATTCCTAAGCAGAAACGTGTACACAACCCCCTCTCATACCTGCAACTAAACAATGTCTACAAAATATAGCACTATTCATGTAATCAGTTTCATCATAACGGCAAAAGAAAGTTTTGTGCTTATTATATCTAGAAATATATATATATTTGAATTGGGTTTCTACAACTTTACGATATCATCTTGTCAAAATGACCTGATTTTTGTTTTTCAAGATAAAATAATTAAACAGTATTAAATATTTTTTGTTCATCATACAGCTTATTTATTATAGAGCCTTCGGAAATATCCTCCTACTTACGTAATAAAATATGATTTCTAAAATAAGAAAGCACGATTTAAATATTTTAATCATTTTTAGGAATTATAGGAGGAAAACGTAGACCGTCTCACGGTTTTCTTGCTTACTTGATTTTTGTTTTGTTTTGTTTTTTTATAACCTGCTTACTTCATTTGTTGATACTAGCAAAACATTTATAGATATAATTGTGTATAACGTGATATATTAAAAAAACTAAATAAAAGCTTTGTGAATATATATAGTTTATCTATAATTTATGAAATATCTTTCATTTTTCAGTAACGCAAAATTTTAATACATAAGGATTCCGTATTTTGTAAGAAATTACTTAAAAAAATTATAGAAAAAATATTATCACAACTAGAATCATAAAAGATAAATTAATTATCAAATCTACAACATCTCCGTAATATTTTTTACTATTTTAACTATAAAATGAGAACTTATATAAAAACAAATACACTCAACAGTAATTATGTAGAATTATATTTGAAAAGAGTTAGTTTAATTAAATTATTTTTTTAATTAACAATGGAAAATATATTTCAAAAGATGATTTTAAGGTATTCATTGTAATTCGGTTTGAGTGTGTACACGTTTCTTGGATTCAGAGGTTTTTAAACTTCTTTTGTGTTGCAAACTTTTAGTCAAACCGTAGCTAAAATATAGATTCACATATATCACACGCACGCAAACTCATATTGGCTTTGTTTATCACGTTCGATCCAAAAAGGAAACTTTTTATATTTTAGTTTTCTTATATGGCCTTCGTTGATCTTTGTAGAAAATGTCGATATTTGACGAAAACCAAATTTTCGGTTTACATTACATTTACAACTAAGAACATGAGAGTTCTTCTATATTTTTAAATTAATATTCAGAAAGAATACTATTTCTTTTCCTTCGATTCCATGAGTGTGTTATCCCTTTTACAAAAATAAATAATTAAACAAAACGTGAACATGCATGCATTTGCCCCTCTTCTTTCTTTTATTCTTTCTACTTTTGCATGTTTAGTTTTTCCATCTCGTGTAGTATCTCTTATACTAATCTTTTATAAAATATTGCCCGTCTGATATTTAAATACACATATGAACTTTCCTCGTTAAGAAAAGTTTAACAAACATTCTCATGTTGTAGCATGTCTTCATTATCCGTACTGATCGTACAGGCATATTTTTTATATTACTTTTAAAATACAATAATGAAAACATCAAAACCAAATTATTAAAGACAAGAATATGCAAAAAAAAAAAAAAAAAAATCAACCTTAACGTATATTTTGATGGTCATATGTTCACACGAGAGAGAGTTTCTCTATAAGAGCCTCAGAAAATTGCAAATCACAAAAAGCCTTTGCTCTCTCTTTCTTCGTTTACTTCAATCCAATTTCTTCTCCTTATCGTCTTCTTGTTCTTGATGTCCAAAGATGCCATAAAGAAAAACTGAACAACCCTAAACTAAATCTTCTATACATCGGATTGGATCTTTCGAAAAAAGTTTGTCTTTTCGAATGTATGGGAAGAGGCCCTTCCGAGGCGATGAATCTGAGGAAAAGGAAGAAGCCGAGGAAGACGAGAACTTATTCCCGGTCTTCTCGTCCCGATCTCAACACGACATGCGTGTTATGGTCTCGGCCTTGACTCAAGTAATCGGAAACCAAAGCAACTCTCATGATAACATGAGCTCTATTGATAATCATCCTTCTGTGTATAATCCACAAGACCCTAATCAACAAGTTGCTCCTACTCATCAAGACCAAGGTATATATATGTCGCTGTCTTTTGTATTTCAAGTTGTAATCAGGATCACTATGTTGAATTGTTTGGAAATTTTGTGCAAATTTCATATCAAAAGTAAATCTCAAACTTAAACAACCGGTCCTGGTTGTAACTTAAACTATGTTTCTTCCATACCCATATGTTTATATATATGAAAATGTGATTCTTAGTTTGGAGATTTGGCTGGAGAGGTTCTCTCATCTATATGTCTAGCATGACCTTATAAGTATATGGTTCAATTAGCCAGCATTAATATGTGATGATATACATTTAAATACATACACCAATTAAGTGTATAAAATGTTTTAATGTACTACGCATATATGTATGAGTAGCCCACACCAAATATTGACTGGTTTCAATTTTTGTGATTGATATTAAGGGAACATGAGGAGGAGACATTATAGAGGGGTAAGGCAAAGGCCATGGGGAAAATGGGCAGCCGAAATTCGAGATCCGCAAAAGGCAGCGCGTGTCTGGCTCGGGACATTTGAAACCGCTGAATCTGCGGCCTTAGCTTATGATGAAGCAGCTCTTAAGTTCAAAGGAAGCAAAGCCAAACTCAATTTCCCGGAGAGAGTTCAGCTCGGAAGTAATGTTACAAATAATCAGCTATCAAACCCTACTTATTACTCCTTCAACCAAACTCTACAAAACGAGCCGCAAAATATACCATACTATAACCAATATTATCAAGATGGGAGTAGTAATGATATGCTAAGCTTTAATTTGGGCGGTGGATATGGTAGCGGTAGCGGATTTTCAATATCTCATGATCATAGTTTATCAACTACTACCACTGCTGCTACAACTTCTTCGTCTTCTGGTGGCTCTTCTAGGCAACAAGAAGAGCAAGATTATGCAAGATTTTGGCGGTTTGGGGATTCTTCTTCCTCTCCTCATTCGGGTTTTTGAGTAACTTGTGATGAAGTGATGATATGTTTCTTAAATGTTTTTGAGTGTTTTGTCTCTTATTTTTTTGTCCTTCGTTAAGATTTCTTGAACCGTCGAACGTATTAAGTTTTTTATATACTATTAGCTACAACATTTCTGGTCATGACCTCACCGATTCGAACCTCAGCACATGATAAAATGCATCGTACAAAATTAAAGGTATAAGTTTTTAACATACTATTAGCTACACCATTTTTGGTCATGACAACATCAACTCACCGAGGCATACCAAATCCAGTAGATAAAATCATCGGTTGTATAATTTTGTACGATGATCCAAAAACCCTATATTCGCGTTCGTAGAGAGCCACCCGCAGCTTAGACGCGTGACAAACACCGCCGCAACTTTGTTAATAATGTTCACGATGAAACCCACTTGGACTTGGACTTCAAAGTCTTAGACCACTTGGTTCACTAGTGGAAACTCTTTATCAATTGACTATCAATTTAAATATACACTACAGAATCAAAATGGCGATGTGTGTTTGATTCTTTTGACTGATATTAAGTTTTGGAATCTCAGATAATTCAACTCGACAGACTAAAATTCAACGAGTATACCTAAGATCTATAAAAGTCAAATAAAATAAAATAAAAAAGTTTTTAACTTTCAACGGCCGGTGAGTGTCCGCACGCCGGCCTCACCGACCGACCTCTTATTTTCAACCTTTGCGGCATTGTGATTTTCTCTCCACCGTCTTTCTATTCAATTTCAAACTTCTTGGCCCAAAACCGGTTTAGAGAAATCAAGAAACTAACACTTGTATCATCATCAAACTTCTAAACTTTTGTTGATTACTACATTATTGTTCGTTTATCCGCTTGTTGCATTTACTTCCGGTTTCTTCTGGTAAGCAACCTCTAAGCATTCTTTAGCTCTATGAACCTTTGATTGGACATAAAAGCTTCCGTTTTGTGCATTGCGTTCGAACAAGTTGTCGTATTTCTGCAACATAACAAACACAATGTTAATAATCATTAAAAAAAGGTTGTTTTCAATGATGAGAATGCGCTATGCGAAGAGAGAGCCAACAAACCTTTAGAACCTCGTCCCAAGATGATTTCTCGGTCACACCAAGAATCTGTCTAGCTTCTGCTTCGGTTACTACCATCCCTCTGCTTCCTCTCTTAACATTCTGCACCGCTTCGTGCGCAACACCCGATTTCGATGCATCTGTGACCATTTCAAACACAATGTTTTGCAAATTAATTCTTCAGAGCAGAAAACAACAATCTATGAAGCTTTTTTAAAAGCATTACGATTTCGAAGACATACTTGCAAGTGCCTGACGATATGCCTGAGCACAAGCCCTGAGTATAGTTGTAGAGCCTGCGACAATCAAACTGGCAAGAATTCTTGAAGCCTGCATAGAAATTGAGCTAAAACTATAAACCCTAATCTATAAAGATACATCAGAAAAGAAAAAAATTCCATATGACAACGATACTCGAACAAAAATTTCTCAACTTCAGGATCTCACAAGCAAACCAATTTCTCAACGTTTTCGGGTTAATTTCACTTATAACTATTATAAATATTATAAGAAATTTTCAATAATCCTAATCAATCACTGAAATAAAACTGGGTCTAATCAGAAAAAAAGGTGGGATTTTGAAACAAAAGAAACAATCGGTCGGGAAATTACATACCATAGCCAGAGATTAATCAGACCGATGATTGGAAACTATTGATTCGTCGTTCGACACCCTTTAGGCTACCTGAAACGTAAGTACGGTCTAAAGATCTCTCATTACAGAGTCCAGAAAGAAACCAAACACAAACGTAGAATCTGAAACAGAGAGACAAGTCGAGTGTATGAAGATAAATCGAATTGAGAAACTTACCACGATGCAGATATCAACGAAATCGTATCGGAATCGAGGGATTAGGGTTTTTCACCGACCCAATTCTGAGGACGGAGGAGGCGGAGCGATAAATCTCGGAGTTTCAGGTGATAAAATCAAATAGAGCCCTAACCGACGTCGGAAGTTAAATTGGGCCTACATGTAAAAGTTAGGCCCATTAATCTAAAAGTGGATATTTGGGTAATTACCCCCACTCTTTCAAAAATTCGTTTTTGGCCCCAATGTTTATCATTTAGATTTTTTTGAAGCTATTATCAGTCTCGATTCTCGATTCTTCTCCACAGCCTTCGAAAAGAAAGATCTTTCAAATCCAAACATTTCCACGAATTTTGTTCATTCTCAACATGAAGATCATTCTACATTTAAGTCTTTTTAAGCCGAACTCGAAGATTCACACAAATTTTGGTTTTTTTTTGGTTTATTTCCGGGAAATCCCAAAACGGGTAATGCACATAAGGTGTTTGACACAATTCCCCAATGCTCAAAATTGGGTCTTTTTTCCCCAAACCTTGTCCACGTGGCTCTCACGTGATAAAAGCCAGAGACTTCATCACCTTTGCTGTTATGTTCGTTGATTTTTCCCGCCTCTACTCTGACAAAATTTCTCTCTGAAGCAAAGAAAATCCTTCGAGACCAAGAAAGCGAAAGAAGCTTGATACTATGGAGCCTTCTTTCCTGGAAGATGATGAGGGCAAACTACTTCTCGCGACTGCTAAACATTTCCGCGCTAAAGGAAATCACATCAAAGCCTTGGAGATGTTTGAAGATATGATTCTAAACCATAGTGAAGACATAAACGCATGGTTTCTTCGTCTCCAACAAGGTCAAGTATTCTTGGGACTAGCGGAAACTGCGGAGAACCCTGACGTGAAGTTTGCATACTTGTTGGGTGCTGTAGAATGCTTCTCGGACGATCTTGGGTTATCACCAATTTGTGCACATTCACTCTACAAATTGGCAGGAAAGATTGGGTCACGGTTTTATTACAAGAAATCCGCGGAGAAAGCTAAACAAGGTTTATCTGTTACTCACCCAGACAACTCGGGGTCTGATGCTCAAATGAGTTTGGAAGAGCAAAGGCTAGTGAACGCAAAAAACAAAGAACTGGAGAAATTAATCGAAGATGCAGAGACCATGATCGTTTTTCACAAGATTCTAATTGGTTCTACTAAAGGAAACTGTGAACCGAAAGTTTGGGAGTCAAAGAAGAGTCCAGACCCGGTTAAGAATGAGTATAAAGGATTGAGGTCGTATTGGTTGGGATTGGATGTTAAGATCAAAAGGGACTTTATGAAAGTAAGCATTGCAGAGCTTTTAAGTTTTGTCGAGGGAGTACATAACAGAGAGGGGAGATATGCTTTGGAAGAAATTCTCACTTCTGCCAGGAAAGACAGAAAATGGACATTCTGGATGTGTCGAACTTTATGTTCAAAGAAGTTCTCTAGTGGTGAAGAATGTAAGAATCATCTTGAGCAAGCACATGCTGCAGATTTTAAACCTTCAGAAAAGGATATGGTCAAGAGGATAGGGAAAGACTGGGCTCGTAAGGTATCGGTTGGAGGTTGGGAACCACTGGATGCAGTAGCTGCCGTTGAAATGATCAAGAATCCGCTTGGAGATGTGAAAACGTTTAAATCTAATAGTGGATGGTCCAAAGAATGGCCTTTAGCTGTGGACGAAGAGCGCAGTAAGTTACTCAAGGAAATCAAATTGCTCCTTGTGTCGTTTCGTGACCATAAAATTCTCTCCAGCAGCATTCGAAACTGGCTGATACGTTTTCCGGTTAGACATTTTGGAAAATTTGAAGTTTCCGAACAGACTCTTGATAATTTTCACCTAGTGGCAACACCTCAGATTATCTGTTTTTTGGAATGTCATGAACTCATTCACATCCGAGACTTTCTAAAAAACATCAAGTGTGAAAGGAATGATGGTACAGATCTGGTTTGCAGAGCAGTGGACAGTTTCTTGGGTCGTACTCGAGTTAAAGAAAAGATCGACTTTGACCCTGAGTTTTCAATTCTGCTTCTGGATAAAAGACTGTTGAAAAGCAATCATGCTCCATTCGATGATGAAGGGACAATCAATGTTTTTGATCCCGATAATCACTACGCCGAGGCACATGCTCAGGGAGTTGATATTATATCCTGGTTAGTTGACTACTCTTCAGTAGATAAGATCTTTCCCAGACCTATCAGGGAACCCAATCTTGACATCTGGGTGGCTGTTCTGAGAGCTGTTCAGTTCACATGTAGAACTTTGGGAACCAAATATGCAAAGAAAGTGCAGGTCTTAGATTATGAAGCAGCTCTTACTGTCGTTGAGAACTTGTGTATGAGCGAAGATGAAAGAAGAAGGAATCTTCCGGAAGATCAATGGAACAGATATGCATCTCTTCTCTGCGATAGATGTGAAGAGAGTGTCCCCGGAAATTCCCTCAGTACAAAATCACTCTTGTGTGCAGTACGAGATGTTCTCGAAGGAGCATCGCATCCGACATATGATTTCCTCGATTTAGGAGATTGCCTGAATCTTATACGTGAGCGTAAAAGTCTCAGTGATGATAAAGTCACTGAGTCCATATTGCATCTGAAATTAGTGGTCACCTACAAGGTTCATTCATGATTTGAGTATTCATTAACAACAGAATAACTTAAAATTGTCCATCTAAAAGTATCTACATGACTTGCAGGTTCTGCTAATCGATTCAAAGATTTTGCTGATTGATAATTCAAGGATTAGATTGCTTAACAACCTCACAAGGCTTTCTGTTTTCGACAACCGCTCTTATATGCTTCGATTGCTGAAACCTTTCTTGCTGGTTGGTTTGAAAATTTGGTTATATATAGAGAGCTTTCATTTTCCGTCTGATTTGGTCTTTGATTTTTTTCTTATATGTTATTATTTCTCCTCATCTAGAATGGTATTGTAAATATGGAATCGCAAGCCAAGTCAGATGTAGCGGAAGCAGAAGCAGAAGCCGATCTTTTACTCAAGGACGAGACGAAGTCACAGTCAAAGAAGCCGAAAAATAAAAACAGCAAGGTTTTTGAAAGTTCTAAATTCTCTATTTGCTTCTCTGAATTTTCGGTTAATCAGTTGTAAGAATGAATGGTTTCCTTGGCGCAACAGAGAACTTCAACACGCATGACTAGTCCCCTTGATAAGACTGTTGCACAGTAAGTACCTCAAGAGTCTTTTTGGCATTTTGATAAATTGTTTTCGGGTTTTTCTCTGAGCAAAACGTCTTCTTACATGTCTAGTAAACCTTCCGTCAACCTTGAACCGGAAGGTACATCTCCATCACTAAAAACGGTGGAAGAAGATTCCATGGAACCAGAAGATACTCTTGCAAGTGAAAGGAGTCAATTGGAAATTTCATCCAACACTGACAATCAAGAGGAAGCTACTAAAGTTGACCATGGTTGTTAAAGAGCTTTGCAATTGACCAATATTTTCAATTGTTTTGTTTTGGGATGCATAATTCTTATTTCTTTCATTCGCCATCTTCAAGATATGCAAAACATGCCTGGAGAAGATTCACTGCCAGAACATTTGGAGTCAGCGCTTGGAGGAGCTGCAGCCATATACAATTCTGCTTTGGACATGACACTGAAGGTAAAGCAGTTACCAACAAAAACAAAATTCAATACCTAAACTCCCGTCTTCAGCTTCCATATCTCTTTACCTCCTTATTCTCTTTGATAAGTTCACAAAAACATTCGGTATTGCAGGCCCTCTTGAACGTTAAGGTTCTTAAAGAAGATTTAAAGCACAATGACCAACCATTTCAAGACGACTTGGAAATACAAGTTCCTTGTGCGCTACAGAATTTCTTTACTGCTTTTGGGTCGGAGGAGATAAAAAAGGAGGGAATCTACTGTGTCCTCTTGAGCGACTTGCTTGCTTCCCTAAAAGAAGTTATTCCCATGGTTCGTGTAGAGAAGATAAGCTTCTAAGCATGTTATTATTATTTTTATTTTAATGTTATCCTATTTTTTACTCTTTTCAGTCGAATGATGCTGCTGAGGTACTTGTAGCCATCCTTGAGTCTTGGCATTGCTGGAAAAATCCAGAAAGAGAAAGCTTGGTGACTCGACTTTTTACATTGGAGGAAAATGAAAGAATGAGTTGTAGAAAATGCAGAAGGAGGCCAAATTATCCAGTGCAAAGTTCTTATGGCATTGTTATGGCTGCAGATTCAATCAGAGACCTGAAGGTATGTTTCATTTATTTCCCTCTTTGTCTTTCCTACAGAAACTGGTACGTCCCCTTATAAAGATGTTATGTGTTTGTATATATGCAGTGTGCATATGGGAATATAAAGTTTGTGGATATCCTTAACATGATCCGCATGCAATGTCAAATGTTATGTGACATTAAAACAGGAGGCTGTGGAGAGGCAAACATTGTTGATCACATTATAAGTAGATGCCCGCCTATCTTCACAATCGGTAAGTTTTGACCATGATTGTGCTCTTATGCACTCGTTTCACTTATTATGCTATGATAAAAGAAAATGGTGGTGTTTTGTGGGTTTGCAACATTAGTGTTAGAATGGGAGAAGAGTGAAACTGAGAAAGAAATATCTGAAACAACAAAGGCTTTGGAGTGGGAGATAGATATGAGCAGGCTGTACAAAGGCTTAGAACCAAACACTAACTACAGGCTTGTGTCAATGGTAAAAAATCTGAAACAGGGTCACAAATGCTTGTCCTATTGTTCTTCTGTATATCTCTGTTGCAGCCTCAGAAGATATGGGATGTGATGCAGGTTGGTTGCGGTGAAGAAGAAGAACACATTTGCCTAGCTTATGAAAAGAACCGGTGGGTCAATCTTAGACGGGAGTCTTTAGCAGGAGAGGTAAGACGAAACAGTTAATTTTGTCTTCCTTGAGTTGAATTGTGAATTTAGATTAGACCAGACATTGTTGATATGTGTGGTGATGCCATAGGATGTTGGTAACTGGAAGAGTGTGGTCATATTCTGTGAAGAAAGGAAGGTTCGGCCAGAGATTCTGCTTTATGAAGCTGCCCGATCGATGGCCTAACAAGTGACAGAATTGTGTCAATATAGAAACCTAGCATTGATGTATAAAACAGTGACATGTTCCGATTCAAAACAAGTGTTTTTTGTTCTATAATATGTATGTTAAATAGTTTTGGAGTCCTTGGAAACTAAATATGTTCATCTGCACAGAGTCCTTATCATTTACACAACAAGCAACACGAGAGCCTTCTGCGGAGCTGCAGCTCAAAACTTTTGATGATCAAGCTTTTTTTTTTTTTTAAACCGCTCTGAAATAGCACAGATTTGATGGTCCGGTTGATGCAATGTGATATGAAGTATAATCTAGAGTCAAGTTGTTAGTCATGCTCAACTTGATCTTCTCAAGAAACATTAAACTCATCAAAGTGTAGCTAATGACATAATAAAAGAATACTTGTAAAAGTTTCTAAGCAATAATGAAGCTACTGGATCTGATTGTTTTTCTGAGCATAGTGAAGATATATTCTGATGTAATACCTGTAAACTTGTTCTTACTTTACTTACCTCCTGGTTACTGTTCTAGCAGAGGGTGATAAACCAAGTGAGATCAAAGCATCAGGACGAGCAAATTGAGAATTGAACTTTGTTTGGCTCCTAGTCATTCGTCGACTGCACACCAATGGCTTCTGCTTTGTGTCTGCTTGTCTGATCATCTCTTTAGGTCCCATTGGACTCTCTGATTCTTGTTGCTTTCTTCTTTTGCTCAGTAGATCCCAAAGTAGTTTCTCTTCGTTTTCTCGGTTTCCCTCTATGCCTAGACGCTACATGGACAAAAGTGTTAAGAAACCATTTTTTAGTGTTTAGTAATCATTGAGCTTCACAGAATAAAACTTAATTTCGAAATTACCTTGCCAGTAAAAGAATGTTCTGCGTGCTTCTTCTGACTCGCGGGTGGAAGAAACCTGGAAGTTCTTGTCATTCTCTGAACTTGATCTTCAGCCTTTTTCAGCCTTGATAAAGCCTCGGTTTTCGTATCTTCTGCAACTCTAATCCTTTCTCTTGCATCTTGCAGCTCTCTCATTGTATCTGTGTTTTGTTTCTCCATCTCGTTCACTACATTCATCAGTTGCACACAAGGGCCGAGTTTTATTTCAGCTGCGAGGTTGCCTACGTACGTGGTCATCGGGCTACACATATTCTTTGATAAAGCCTGCATGAGATCATTGACACCACTATCTACTGAACCAAGAACCTCGTTGATGTTATTAAATAGGACGCGGAGGAGCTTCACTGTGACAGGGAAAGTGTCATGGTTTTGGCTGTGAACCGAGCTTAGGTGATAAAGAGCTTTCTGTATGAATTCTTGGAAGAAGGTTCTGCGATGATCAATCATCTGTAGAATGTCTTCCTGATGTGAATTCACTTGTGTTTCAATGCGTCTAAGCATATGGACTAGCTGTCTCAATTGCCCCTTATGCTTGTGCAAGATCTCTTTTCCGGCTGATTCGGCTTTAGCAGCATAGTTTTCTTCCTACAGAATCAGAATACAGCAAGTGAACTTCTGAGGAACATGTACACTTGGAGAGACTAGAGAGTGTATATTGACTGCAAGTTGAAAACCCAAATATAGGTAGATATGGTTTGTCAAACAGCTTCTGGTGCCATATTGCATCTAAACAATAGTAACGATTGGTTCGCATTCAATCTATAGCAGAACTAAGCAAACACAGATAAGGACTCACCAGAATGAAACTTGACTAGACACATTACAGTTTCAGAATCATATCGATTATTCGCATTCAATCTATAGCAGAATTATACATACTAAATAAGCAATCACCAGACTGAAGCTTAACTAGACACAATTACAGTTCCATGATCATATCGACATAGTTCGCCTTCAATCTACAGCAGAACTAGGCATACATATATACAGAATAATCAGAATGACACTTGACTAGACACATTACAATTTCAGAATCATACTAAATTGGTTTTTCATTCAATATATATCATCACCAAGCATACAAATGTTATGAGAATCATCATGTATATCATCACCAAGCATACAAATGTTATAAGAATCATCATGTATATACACCTTTGAATTGCGAATTTGATTGTTCAGATCATCAGACAGAGCTCCATTTTGGGCAGTATCCATATGATATCTTTCCTGGTGAAAATAAAGTAATGATCTGAAAATTTATGCTAATCAATGTATGATTCTACGAGAAAGGTGATTGAATAACTTACAGTGTTGAAGACAAAGGTGGAGAGTCTCCCTTCGCTCTCCATCTCCGACGTTTTCAGCCCAACCAGCTTCATCAATGGGATCGCCAACGAATCGAAAACTTCCCCTGCCTTTAAAATACGAAAACCTCTCTCAAAATCGTTGCAACTCTCCGAACCGCCCAAATCAAAGCTTGAATCTACTTGAAAATCGAATCTACTAAACAAGAGATTACGATTACCTCTCTCAAATTTGTTTCAATCAAGCTTGGATCTATTTAGAAATCAAATCTAGCAAACAAGAGAAGAGGATGTATAGGTTTTTACTTCGACGAGTCCGAATGTGATCTGCGATTGGAGTTGATAGTACGCCATTTTCACTTTCTTGTTGCGATCGACCAACGTCGCGAGCTTATTTCGGAGATCAGGCGCCGCCTCTGGTGCAGCAATTTCCTCCGCCGTGTATTGCGCCGGAGAAGCCTGGAATCGCCGTGGGTATAGCACTTTTGGCGGGAACTCCATTGGAGGATCTGAAGTCCGACGAGAAAGGATTCGAATTTCAAAAAAGTCGTTCTCAATTCTCTTTTTGTTTTCTTTGTTTAATTCGAATTTCAAACAAGACGACGTAAACATCTTATGGTTGCGTCATAAGTTGACGTGGTGTAATATCATTGGTTAATAGCATCTGGGTGCACAGATACATCCGTCACACAGGATCACTGGTGTTTTAATTCTCCACGAAGGAATGCAAAGTGGGTCCAGTGGACCTTCTTCCGAAAAAAACAATGAGAAGAGTTAATGTTTATTTTTCTCGTTCACATAATCATTTTTATTACTTTGTCTGCTAATTATTTCTTGGAACCTAATCCATAATAATTGAAAAAGAAATGCATATTTGGAAAGTATAAAAAATATATTATATATGTACATTTAGTAAATTTATATTAGGTTTATTCGCTAGATAAATCAAAATTTATCATAAAAATTGCCAAAAAATAAAATTATATATGAAAATATGTTTTTTCGCGTGTGATTTAAACAAATATTTTAATATCATATAATACTGTGTGTTATCAAAAAATAATCCACGCAAAATCAATTATTTGAAAAACATATGCAATAAATTATTTAAAGTTATCCAGTGTATATTATGGTTGATATGTGGAATCTTTATGGATGGTAAAAAGAGAAGAAAATCAGTGAACGGGTAAACAAACATCTTATATTGCGTCATAAATCTACTTGGTGCATTAATATTGGTAACAGCATTTGGGTGCACAGATGAATGCGTTACACTGCATCACTGGGTTCTAATTATCTGCGAAGAAATGCAAAAAGTGGGTCCAGTACACCTTTTTCTTCCGCGGGAAAACAATTAGAAGAAGAGTTATAAGTTTTTTTTTCTCCTTCACTTTCACACACTGAGCATAACAAACAAAACAGGCACACACAAAAGCTCTTCAAATCAAATTTCGCCGGAGAAATCGAATCGGAGTTTTCCGACGATAAGCTAGTTTATGCATTCATGTTGCGGACTACCTCATCGAACTCGGAAGCACAGAGTTACATCGAATCACCACTCTCTCCTCTACGGGTTTATATATCCCGGCCCATTATTAATTAACACCAACTTCGGGATATGCTAATGCTACAACATTAAACATATCGTAATGAAATCTATTTTCATTTTGCCCAAAAATAAAATTGAAGTCTATTTTTATAAGTTTTGTGTGTAAATTTTTTTGGAATTATTTTCTGATCACACCTTCAGTGTCTTTTGTGGTCATTCTCGATGGAGGAGTATTTACGAAAGGTTTTTTGCAATGTTCTAAATTCGAATGTATTCGAGGGTTGACGACATGAGAAATCGGCGTGTATAACAAATTAGCCGAAAGGGTTAACAAAAAAGAAAACAATTAGTCAAAAGGACTAAATTAAAGACTCCTACTAATAATAAACTAAAGAGAACGACAAACAAGTAAACCGCAACAAACCCAACGAAACCCCAAACCAAACTAGTACCGCAACTCCTCGCCGCCTCGTCCAGACGCAGACGATCCCGTACAGCTAATTGCACCAACCAAAGCCGCAGCCGCAGCAACCGCATTGCTCCGCTCCAAATGGCAAAGCTGACGCAGCTTAGTGGGAACATACCAAATAGAGAGACGAGGATGAGCGTTAAAAACTGCGTCTATATCCCAACCATGACGACAAGCGATGTCAACGAGTGGCTTGTAACAAGCCTGACGCCACGAGCCAACGTTCTCGCCGCGTTCTTTAAACGCTCTTCGTAGAGCGTTTGAAGCGTCTTCGTCGAGGCAGTGGAGAGCGTAGCAGTGGACGTAGTGTCGCATTTTGGGCTTGTTTATGTAACTCGCTCCCGATTTCTTCGCGTACCTAAACACTTGGTTCGTCACCTATTGACATAATTAATTTTTCCACAATAAATTAATCAGTATTTTAATATATATCACAAATGTATATCTATTAGTAACAAATATAAACTAATCAAAACTGTAATTTTTACTCAAAATCCTAAAAATAACCGAATAAGTAACCAAAAATCTGAATGTACATCCTAAATTTTAAAACCATAGTCGTAACTCGTAAGTTAGTATATAACCCTTGTTTGACTAGACAACAAGAAAAAAAAGACTAATAATTAAAAATATTGGAACTAACAAATTTAGAAGGAGAAAAAAAAACAATTAAACTAGATATTTTGTTTTAAGTTTTCTGTAAAAACTCAGTTTTTAATAACGTGCGTCTGTACAAGCAATGGCACAGAGCTCATGGATTCTGTACTATCGTCTCTAGATGATACAAGACCCTTTATTACCCGCTGAGCAATAGCCTGTTTCCACATTTATACATTTTTTTATATCGACAGTACATGATAAATATATACACAACAAATATCCCTATTAATTGTCTTATATCTATACATATATGTGTGTGTGTAAATGCATGCAGAAATTGTATCTAATGCATGAGGACATCGTATCTTACTATCTCATGTCGTTTTAGCTAAAAACAAGAAATGACTGTGTCCTTTCCCTAACTCGACACGTCGTCGTACGATGACTGTCAAAGTTTTAAATTGAAATCTAACTATATATTATTCTGAAGACAGGAAGAAAACAAAATTTAAAAATAAAATTTCAGAACCTATAAATTTTTGCCAGACATAGCAAAAAATTAAAATTAAAAAAATCATATTGAAAACCATGAACTCGTGACTTGTCAAACTTGCTTTAGAACAGCTGCCCATTATTATGGCTATAGTTTCCCTACCATACCCCATAAATTCCGACACCATTTTTATAATTTTATTAAATTGTAAGTTTTAATTAACGGACGGCTAGGATTAAATCTCGAAAAGATACCTTAGTGGGACATTTTTCGCCACGGTCTTTAGCAATTGTCTGGACCTGAAGAAGGAACTCACGGCATTGTTCGTACAAATGGAAAAGATAATCCAAACCGTTCTTTTTGCCACGTGCCACTTCCCCTGGCTCCGTTACAATAAACGGATGCTCCCTTTGTCTCTCCATTCCCAACCCACCAACTCCGTTACTGTTATCCATACCGTCCTGATCATCCTCACCTTCGTTGGCGTCATCATCGGTTTCAACTGACGTCACCATCGGTTTCTTTCTACGCCTTTGTTGTTGTTGCTTCTTCATCTTTCCTTGTCCTGCTTCCCAATAACTTCCTCCTCCGCCGTCTCGGCCGTTGTTCCCCGCCGCATCAGTTTGGTCTTGATGCTGCATTGGCTCCTCTGATAAGCCTGTCCAATCATCTACATATACTTTGTCACAATCGCAAAAATTCTTTATATAAAGGTTAAATTTATGCGTATACTCTTTGAATTTCTATACCATGATATTAATCCTCGTACTTCTTGCACTAGGTCTAGTTAATAAAAACCAGACTACGACTGCATACTCTATAGCTCTAAATCATTTTTTTCCTCTTTAGTGTTCAATATATTTGAGTTTTTCCGTTATATATTTGTATAATCTAAGATATATATGTGTAGAATTTGAAGTTACGCTCAAGAGACTTCAAACAATTGCAATATGTGTATATACAACAAAAGCTTTATCATAAAATCAGGATCGTCACAACTATCATATATATCTAGTAGCTGATGTTAATATCTATCGGTCACGTGAACATAGATATAATATTTTGTTGAAAACTAGAGATTAACAATACTAGTTTATCATATATAATAATGCGTGATGAGTATTTGTTTTACTTATTCAATATTATTGTACCTTCTTGGGAGAGAGCATCGAGAGCGTGATGAGTGCCGGAATCACCTGCGGCGGAGAGTAGCAAATGACGGCGTCTAGAAGATTCCTCCTCCTCCTCTTCTTGGACTCGTCTCCGTTCAGCTCTAACGGCAGCTTTGATACCGTACCGTTCACCGACGAGAAGCTCCCAACGAAAGATATGAGAGAGACTATTCATCATTTCCTCAAGCTCCTCGTCCTTCATATCCACAAGCGTGCTCGCCGTAAAACCTAACTCCGCTATCTTCGCCGCTGTGTAAAAACGTATTCCGTAAGGGCCGAACAAACCCTCTAAACCACCTAGTCGCATCCCAAATGCTCCTCCAGCCGCCGTCTGCGGTGTTGCCGGATGTTGCTGCGCCGGAGAAGGAACCGGAGGTGGTGTTTGAACCATTGCTCTTGTCGGATTCCACCGGAATAAGCCACTCGTGAAACCTTCTGGATCCATAATCACTTTCTCTCTCTATCACTCTCTTTTTTCTCTTTCTTTACTCTTTTGAGGGAGATTGCTTTATTGTAAAAATGACCACTCGAGCAACTTATATATATACAACAGTAAAGAATCTAGAAAATAAATACTAGGTTTTTTGGATATTCTTTTTTTATATCGTTGTTTTTGCAATAAAGCATATTTATGCAAATATAAAGAAGAAGATATGTGTCTTGCTGGGAAATTGACAGTTGGGACTAAACTAGTCAAACTTTTTCTTTCCTCCACATTCCTTTTCTCTACTCTGATTATGACCATTCGTAATTTGACACGTAAGAATATAAAATGATTAGGGTTTTTACTTTAGTAAGCATATTTATTGTTTTTAATTTTTGTCTTCCGCTTGTTCTTTTAATTTCTACTTTTTCGTCTCTTCGATATTTGGCAATATTATGTATATACTTTTTAATTTGTAAGAAATTGTGCAGAAGTTCAACGCATGATAATGCGTGGTGGTCTAATTGTTTTGAGGTAAGGTTCAACCCATATAGTGCTTTTAAATTCGATTCTCGTTTGAAAAAGTTTCGTCACACGTTAGATTAGTATTTTGAAGTACTCGATTAAAAATTCGGTAGATAAAATTTTATGAATCTAGCTATTTATTTTTTAGATTAATTGAAAAGTCGACCGGACGCATATAATTGATTAGTGCATGGTGTAATGTTCTTCTTTGCAAAATGTGTAATGCATCAACCCGATACCGTCGGAGTACCCAAATTTAAAAACAAAAAACAAAAACAACAACATTTATGCAGAAGTACGTAAATTGTATTGACATGGTGCCACACATTTTGCGGCAGCCCGAGGAGCTATTAAATTATATTTCCCTGTAGTGTCATTCACATATTTTAAATGAATCCATTATCCATATAGAGTACGTCTTATTTTAAACAAGTTTGGTTATAATTATTGATTTAAAATGACAAAAGAAATTTTGTATGATAAGAAATATCAGTACTGTCGATCGGAACGCAAATCTCGTGAACATTAAATGAGAATGTTAATTTATATATATAGCAATAAAGCAAAAAAATAAACTTTTTTTTTGCAATATGTTTCTGAGTATTTATTCCCAATAAATGAAACCTTTATTTATTTGCGGTTTAGGAAACAAAAATTAATAAATGCAAAGTACAAACCACAAAAGGAGAGGGGTCATGTGTGTTTCAGTCTATCTAATCCCCCAAACTTTGGGGTCTAATCTCTTTCTACGATCCCTTACGTGTTGTCATCTCCCTGATTTATAATTACCCCTATGCCCTAAACATATAAGTATTTTGTTTTTTGGTAAAAAGTAACAGAAAACCTTTTTCTAACTTCAAACTATCTCAAATTGATAAATTACAATGCTATATAACCAAGCATCTTTTTTTTTTTTGTGGTTAACAATTTTCTTCTTTGTTATGGTATCATTATGGATAAATAGTTATTGTATTATGGATACTCATAAATAAAAACAAATATGAATGGTTTTCGAACTATATTTATTTAAATATTTTAAAAATTAACTTCGTTGGAAGAAAATCTAATCTGGTTCATATTCAATATAGCAAAAAACTAAACAAAGTAATTGGATTAATTGTAGATATCATCAACAGATTTTCCGACGAAATACCAAAAAAAAAAACATATAAGATAGAATCCTAAACATAAAATATGATCCTAATGAAGATGTATACATTAACTTGTTATATCCTCTATGGAGATGGTGAGAACACAAACCATAACCGAGATAAAATCAAACTGTGGAAATCAAATGAAACTCGAATCATTTTACAAATGAAGTATTCATTCATTTTGGTAAATAAACAGCGAACACAAAGAAAACAAAAAAAGGACAAAACAAAGCCGTTTGTTAAAAAAAAAAAAAAAAAATAGTAATTGAGCCGATAAGAAAACTTTAGTGGTGGAAAGTTAACCTATGAGGAAACGACAGGTCAAATCGGAGTTCTGAGAGACTAATGCTCAGTCTGTTTTATTTGACTGTCTCTCTCACTCCCTCATTTCCTCTTACCTTTTCTTTGTCCTCTCTCTCATTTCTAGCCTTTATTTTTTAATTTTAATTTTTTTATATTAACCTATCTATAACATAACTCATTACTACATATATAACTATATTATTATTATTATTATTATTATATATCATCAACTTCATCATTGCGAGTTGCGCCTTTAACACTGTTGTTACCACTGTTATTTAACTGTTGGAGTTTTAGAATCCTGAAAAGATTGAAATAATGTGTTCTAAAGCCCCTCTTACTACCCTATTCTTCAATAGTAAAAATTCACCTTAATAATTTTTCTTTTAAAAGTGACTTAATAGTTTTTTCCCCCCCATCTAATCTGATAATATAAATATTGATTGAAACCAAACGGTTTTACATACCTTCCCAAGATTATAGGAATATTAACTTGGAAGGTAAACAGAGAACCCCTAGCCAAAATTACATCCAATAAGAGCTGAGTGAAGCTTAGCAAAACAGGCAGCTCTAAATTGGAATGTAAACAAATATTTCCTAGCCAAAAAAAAAAAAAAAAAACAGCCAATATGAGCTAAAAGAAACTCAACAAAAAGGGCAACTCTAAATAGAGGAGAAAGCACTCATCATCAAAGAGAGCATGCAGCCAAATAGGTGACCCACTGCTATATAGGAATGTCTTCTATCTTCAAAAGTGACATTTTGAACAATGAGATGTGTTCCTCTATTAGTTGCCGGATGTTCTAACATAATCCTCCAATTTGAAAAGTGGGCTAAAGATTGGAGAAGCACCGCTCCTTGGAATCTGAAATTTGGCCAAACTTGAGGCCTTAAGATTGCCCCCAAAAACTCATAATCTTGAGATGCGAATATCACTTTATCGAGCCTATGATCTTTCATGCTTTCCATAGACCAAACAAGGTTTGTCATCTTAGGGGAGAACGGCTTATTCATACACCAATTATTGGCCACGGTTACAGGGCGGACATGAACTGCATACCTGTGCGAATTCATACATCAACTCATACAATTTGGCTAAACCATATATTGACAAGTCAACAGTGCTGAGTCAGCTACCACGTCACTGAGTCATCAATAGCCAGCTGACGTGGCAGCTGAATCATCAGCCACATCAGCTGCTACGTCATCAAAATATTTTTAGTCATAAAAAAATTAAAATTACACTTAATTTAAAAATATTTTTAATCATAAAAACATAAAAATTACAGTTAATTTATTTTATATGTAGTTATTTTTCTTGATTTAAATAGAAATTTATTTTGCACCAGAAAAAAAATGTCAGGGTTGAAAGAGAACGAGAATGCTAAAAGTAAAAAATGTACATGTCGTGAATCATCAGCCACGTCATCAAAATATTTCTAGTCATAAAAAAATTAAAATTACACAATTTAAAAATATTTTTAATCATAAAAACATAAAAATTACAATTAATTTATTTTATATGTAGTTATTTTTCTTGATTTAAATAGAAATTTACTTTGCACGAGAAAGAAAATGTCAGGGTTGAAAGAGAACGAGAATGCTAAAAGTGAAAAATGTACATGTCGTGTGTCGTATCACTAGTTTGCCATTGAGAAATTATAAAAATACCTAGAACTGTGAAAATTTCAAAAATCTATTATCCTTTACAAAAATGTCAAATTTACATTCTCTTTCAACCCTGGCATTTTCTTTCTCGTGCAAAGTAAATTTCTATTTAAATCAAGAAAAATAACTACATATAGAATAAATTAATTGTAATTTTTATGTTTTTATGATTAAAAATATTTTTAAATTAAGTGTAATTTTAATTTTTTTATGACTAAAATATTTTGATGATGTGGCAGCTGACGTGGCTGATGATTCAGCTGCCACGTCAGCTGGCTATTGATGACTCAGTGACGTGGCAGCTGACTCAGCACTGTTGACTTGTCAATGTATGTTTTAGCCAAATTGTATGAGTTGGTGTATAAATTCGCACAGGTATGCAGTTCATGTCCGTCATGTAACCGTGGCCAATAATTGATGTATGAATAAGCCGTTCTCCCGTCATCTTGGCTTCCTCTCTGGTTTCCACATTTGAGAAATAGCGTCTACTGTGGATCACAACCTGCCCTTTATGATCTCACAAAACACATGAACTTCTTCCAATTCTGTTATCTTTTGACCAAGAGCTTCCCACATTGCAATTAAGCCATCCTTGGGGAGGAGCTTGCCAACGGATCTTGTGTTTTTTCCTCATCTCCCTGATTGTGGTTGCCCTCTACCCCTTGAGCCAAAAACTAAAGAGAGACTTCCTCTCTAATCTTTTTAATCGAGTTAACTGGGAAGTATCATTTTCCTTCAAAGAACATGGGAGTTTCTATTCTTTCAATTATACCATACTATCCAAGGAAAAGATCTTCTTATGTCTATGGGAATCTGGAAACTCTTGTTTAGTGATATAGCAAATAGGCAAAGTTGGAGTAGATTGAACCTAAATCAAACCCTATTCTTGGGGCTGGGACATTTGACAGAGCCCAAACTTGCCTCGCAGCTGTACCAACGAAGAGAACATGGTTATTGGATTTACTTGACTTAATAGTTAATACAGCTAATTAATTGAAGTGCTTTGAAATATAATTTACTCAACAAACAAATTGGGCTCACAAGAGCGAAGTTATCTTATGAAGCATATCCACTGTAGGCCCATTAGTGATGGGCTTGGAGTTTTACAAAGTATTAAAAAAATGGCTGACGTGGACTGCTCATCACCTTCCAACGACTTCGGACTTCTCTGTCAATTGTTTTTTGCGAAAATGGATCGCATCAAAACGACGTCGTACGTAGCTTCTCCGACTTTCTTCCTCCTTTCTTTGCATCTTCAAATGAAAATCGCTGTGCTCTCGCTGTCAACTCTCGGCGTGATCTAGCAATCTCGTCGAACTCTTCTCTAGCAACTACGTCTTCTGACATTTCAACTGTTTTTTTTTTTTTTTTGTTCCTTCTAAGCCGATCTTCGTATACCTATGTTTTCTTCCGATCATCTGGGCTTTTCTGGATTTTTTGGGGGTTTTTGATTTTGACTTTTTTTTCCGAGGAAACAAATTTCTGTGAGATGGAAATGAAGTTCTTGAGCTGGGTTTTGATCTTCCTTGTTTGTAACCTTACCTTCTCGACGATTTCTGCTTTCCGTCTGAGTCGGAGTCAACCAACTGAGCGAATTTCAGGTGATTTATATCTATCCATCTATCTACCTATTTTACTTGGATTAAGCATCATCAATTAGTTTGCTAATCGAATGAAGACTAGGGTTTTTCTTGTCTGGGTTTTCTATTTGTTGATTTTCATTTTCACTTGTTGCCTACTAGATTCTACTTGAATCTGGAGAAAATGTAAATCAGGATGCCTATTGAGTTGTAAATTGTTGATGGCCAACTAAAAACAGTAGTAGCCGATCCAATATCTTGTTTTTAAGTATTCCTTTGATTTTGCAATATATTTGAGGTTCTGTACATAAGCTACAGAGTTTATCTTATTTGCCTTTCCATATCCCTTGCTTGTGGTGTCAGTGTTTTGATGTTGGAACCAGAATCATGTGACCTTCAAGTATGTGTCTGGTTTTATTGTTCTGATGTTTAGGTAGTGCTGGTGATGTGTTGGACGATAATCCCGTGGGAAGACTGAAAGTCTTTGTTTATGAGCTTCCAAGCAAATACAACAAGAAGATACTTCAGAAGGACCCGAGATGTCTCACTCACATGTTTGCTGCTGAGATCTATATGCAACGGTTTCTTTTGTCCAGTCCAGTTCGAACACTTAATCCCGAGGAAGCTGATTGGTTCTACGTCCCTGTGTACACTACTTGTGATCTCACGCCTAATGGGCTTCCTCTGCCCTTTAAATCGCCTCGAATGATGAGAAGTGCCATTCAGCTCATTGCTTCCAACTGGCCATACTGGAATCGCACAGAAGGAGCAGACCATTTCTTTGTTGTGCCTCATGACTTTGGAGCCTGCTTCCATTATCAGGTAAACAAAAGAATCCGCTCTTAATCTCTTTTACAGCCTATCCTAATTTGCCTTTGCTTCGTCAATGCTTCTACACTTACTTTGATGCACTTTGTGAAAGATTGTGTGCTACTGTTGGTTCTGCAAGTTGTGAAGATATCATTGTTTCATACAACATCTTAACTGAGTTCCTAGTCAATTCAGTTAAATTTCTGTTTGTATTTGGGAGATACATGCTCAGGTTATGCGCATGTATCATCGTGTTCTTCTGTAGTTCCTTCTGGACTGAACTAAGAACCAGAAGTCTATATAGCTAGTGTTTAGCAGATCTTAATGCCTCATACTCAATTGTTTTAAAATTGGCAATCAACTAGACGTGCAAAGACTTTTGGATGCAGCAGACACAAGCCGTAATATATATTTTGAGTCATGATTACAAAGATTTGTGCCAGCAAATACTACTAACCTGTCATAAAGGATACGGGCTGATCTCTTGTTTGTGTTTGACTGTGGCAGGAAGAGAAGGCAATAGGAAGGGGGATACTAACCTTGCTTCAACGAGCAACACTGGTGCAGACATTTGGACAGAGGAATCATGTATGCTTAAAAGAAGGTTCAATCACTGTTCCTCCTTATGCTCCACCTCAGAAGATGCAGTCACACTTGATTCCCGAGAAAACTCCTCGATCCATCTTCGTTTATTTCAGAGGATTGTTTTATGACGTGGGAAATGACCCTGAGGGTGGCTATTATGCGAGGTAATTTTTCTTCTTTGAATGCTTATCCATGTTCTAAAAGAATTTCACAAATCTCTGAAAACAGTTCATAATTGCTTTACTGATTGGGGACTTTTGGGATATAAAACTTAACATAACAATGAAGATTCATGGACTGTTTTTTCCATCTGCGATTTGCTCAGATAATCAGTGATGATGTTTTGTTTGTCAAAATGGGCACAGGGGCGCACGAGCAGCTGTATGGGAAAACTTCAAAGACAATCCGCTATTCGACATATCAACAGAGCATCCAACAACATATTATGAGGATATGCAGAGAGCAATCTTCTGCTTATGCCCACTTGGATGGGCCCCGTGGAGTCCAAGACTGGTGGAAGCCGTGATCTTCGGTTGCATCCCTGTGATCATAGCAGATGACATTGTGTTACCTTTTGCGGATGCAATCCCTTGGGAAGAGATTGGTGTGTTTGTAGATGAGAAGGATGTTCCTTACTTGGACACAATACTCACATCAATCCCACCGGAGGTTATACTGAGGAAACAGAGGTTGCTGGCTAACCCGTCAATGAAACAGGCTATGCTGTTCCCGCAACCGGCTCAACCAGGGGATGCGTTTCATCAAGTGTTGAATGGGTTGGCTCGTAAGCTGCCTCATGACAGGAGTGTGTATTTGAGACCAGGTGAGAAGCTGTTGAACTGGACGGCAGGACCGGTCGCTGATCTGAAACCTTGGTGAGGACAAGGTGATCGAAGAGAGGTGGAATCTGCTAGAATTGATTCTATTGGTTGGTTGGTTTTTGTCTTTCTTGGGTCTGTAAGTATTTTGTGATATCAGGACTTTTTTTTGGTTATGTAGAAGGGAAAATGCTTCATCATTGTAATGAAACTAGAATCCTTTTCAGAGTTTGACATTCCACGAGAGAAAAGAGCCAAAATTAGTTTTAGTTCTAACAAAGAAAAAAATTACTTGTTGCAATTTATTTATGATTTTTTTCGAAAGATTCGAAAACCCACAAATCAATTTTTTCCTTTTGTTCCTGTAAAAAAAAAAAAAACAAAATAAAATTAATTTTTCATTTTATCTTTGAATTATTTTCGTCAAATAAAAACCTTGTGTAACACTTGTTTCACACTTTCACTTGAGGATTAGCACTTATCTTGTTTTGGCGCCAGGAGTTGCACAATTTTCCGTTATAGTTGTGTTTCACTTGTTCTATTTTTTTTTATTTGGGCTTTTTTTGGTGGAAGCCCAATCACTTGAGGGTTGTTTTGCAATTTTTCCACTCTTTATAAGTCAAATCACTTTGACTCAAACGCTTCCTTGACCGCTTTTTCTCTAACGTCTTCTTCATCTTCAATCTTTATCTTCATCTTCTTCATGGATCTTTCTGTGCAAGTAAAAATGGCCAAAAAGCATTGTGGCGATCATACTAGTTCAATTTCGAGAAGACAATCATGTCATAAATCCGATCATCAGTTTCGTCCTCGGAGTTTTTGTACGCGCTCTTAACCAATTCCTCAACGCAGCTTTAAAAAATGGCGGATGGAAAGTTGCAGCAGGCGAAAGATTGATTGGGGGAGCGAGCTTTTTCCTGGGCGGTGTCTTTCAACTTACAATTGGACTCCTTAAAAAAAGATCTGAGCTTTAGGACCATACTTGGAACTATAATGATTTTTTTTCTCGCCAGCGTATACATATGGAAACCTGTTCTGGATCGAGCGATGAAGATACTTGTATGGAAAACTCTTGGGGTGATTTTCATCTCTACGGTGTTAATTATGTTTCTGGGTTGGTTGAGGCAGGTGAAGCTGATGGATCAATGGCTCATATACCCTCTTTGAAGACAAAATAAGCTCAAATACCCCTCTTATAAAAAATCATTTCTTTTTCAATTTTTTTTAAATAAAAAATGGGTTGATTAGTCCTTGATAAATTTTGATTTTTACAGACCCAACCACCCAGATCCGAATCCATTCAAGTCACCCACCCAGATCAAACTCCGAAACTTCAAAAAAATTCCCAATTGTTAAAAATCGTTGCCTTCTTCTTCTTCTTAAGACAAACTACTCCCAAATTCTCTTCATCTCGAATTCGGATTCAAGGGTGTAACACCGGTGACCGGATTCATCACTCTCTCTCTCTCTCTCTGTCCGCCGTCACTTTGTCGTCGCAGTGGGCGGGGCCATCCTCGTCTCTTCCGCAATAACAGATTTCGCCGGTGAATCCAGTTGGGGTTTTCGGTTTTTTATAGTATGAAAATAAAATTGGGTATGTAATTGTTATATTATTCTGTAGATTAGGATATGTTTCTTGTTATGGGACATGTTGAGTAGTTCATAAAAATAATAGGTTTTGATGATGGTTTTCGAACAAACAATGGTAGGTTTGTGCAATTGATCGATTGAATGTTGTTGCATCTGGTGGGATATATCTGATTCATATGCTATTTTTGATGATGGTTTCGTAAATTTTGCTAAAACTGCTTCTTAACTAGTTTATTTGAAATTGTTTAATACCCAACTCACTAGTTTCTTTGAAATCGTACATTGTCTGATTCATATGCTAGTGTATGTGTGTGCAACTATGCGTTTCTGTAGAAGAAGGAGAAACAACTTCAGAAGAAGAGAGCATCACGTGCTGTCCTCTGTCCATGAAGACTTTGATGAAGTGGATTGAGTTCCAAAAGGGTTTTGATCATATTCTTAACAAGCACATAAGTCCCTTCCAACCTCCTATGCATTCTTGAACACCAACGAAAAGAACTTCTAGTGGTTTAACCCTTTTTATTGAATATCGCCATATGAATTGATTAGTAACAGAAAAAATTATGAGTTTCTCCAAGACGAGCCAAAACGGTAGCACGCTACTTTGAAGGAAAGGTATCAGTTGTATATAAAAATCCAATACCTAGTTAAACCCTATAACATGAGCAAAAAATCAAAATATCTAGTTGTATATGAATTTAAGTACAACTGAGATCATTTCGGTACTACTCAGTACAATTGGATTAAATGATTTAGAAATGAATTTAAAATGAATTTCATTTATTTAAAAGAATTTTAAAAAATAATCATGTCTAATGAATCATGTCCAATTACTTCATTTAACACATGTTTTAAAAATTAACAAATTTTTCAAATAGTTTTCTAATTGTACTCGGAATAAAAACTAATTTTAGAAAAATTATTAAAAATTAAATAATTTTTGAAAATTAATTAACTCAATTTTAAAGAATTATAAAAGAATCACATATAAAAAGAATCACATGTCTAATTATTAATAATTAACTAATTTTAAAAATTAAATAAAATTAACTCATTTAAATAGGTAATAAACCTAATTTTAGAAAATTAATTACCTCGGTACAACTGGTACTACTCAGTACAACTCGATTATTTAAATTGATTTTAAAAATTAATTAACTCCTTTTATGTGAATTAAAACAGAATCACATGTCTAAAAATAATAAAAAATTACATGATTTACCACATATCTAAACAAATGAATTAAAAGTTTGACAAATTTTCCAAGTAGTTTTCTAGTTGTACTCGGTTGTATTCGGATATACACAGTTGTACTTTAATAGTTTAAAATTATAATTAGTTAAACCGTGCTCGAAATCAATTTTTTATGGTAGTACTTATGATATTAAGTAATTGTAGTACAATTACTATATTTTCATGTAATAACATATGTTAAAAGACGTTGTTTGTATATTTCACATAATATGTGCTTGAAATTTACAAAGTAACCATAAAAATATAAGGTAGTTGTTGTTAAAATACATTGTTCGTATTACTTGATTAATATATAATTCTTTTACAAAAATAAAGATTTATTATTTACTTAATTGAAATAGATATTGATATAAATGCATTGTTTTATGTTTTTTTCTATTGTTTTACTCTTCACCAAATAAACGTAGTTGTACCAGTTATACTTAATTGTATCGCGACAATTTTTTCAAATAGTTGTACCCAAGTTTTTAGTTGTACTCGACAATTTTTCACATAGTTGTACCCAAGTTTTTAGTTGTACTCGCTTAAACATAGTTGTACTTTTATAGTTTAAACTTGTAATTAGTTATATTATATTCTACACTAAATTTATATGGTTGCACTTACGAAATAAGATAATAAAAGTATATTTAACATAGTTTCGTGTAAAAATACGATATTTGTTTGTTTTCATAATAATGTGGTAAAATCTATACACTAACCGTGAAATCTATAAAATAAGCGTTGCCAAAAGAAAGTCTTATTCTTATAATCATTTTTCCTTAATTATATTTGATTAACAAACTAAATAACAACAACATAAAATGACTAATTTTCAAGGAAGAAGCTGCACCTCTGTTTTCTTCCTCCGTTAGTCTCTCACCGGCGATTCCTTCTTCTTCGATTATCGTATCCAGTCAAAACCCTCCATCTCATCATCATCACACTCTTTCAATCTTCATCAACAATTTCAACTCTCTCTATGATTACCTCTCTGTTTCTTCTTCTCTCCACCGTGGTCACCATTCCGATAACTTCACCGCCGGAGATGCATTGACCACTTCCAAATTAGCCGACACTGGATCCGATTACCCGGCAAGATCCGATATCGGAGACGACGACAACAAAGAGGAGGAAGAAGAAGAAAATTCCGCCGCCGTGTCGGAGTTTTTAAGCGGAGGAATGGCGATTATGAAGTATATAGAGTCATCGGATCCGTACAGAGATTTTGTAAGGTCGACGAGAGAGATGGTTGAAGCTAGGGATTTGAGGAGAGACATCCCCACCGATGGAGAATATTTGCACGAATTGCTATTCTGTTATCTCTCCTTGAATCCGAAACATAGTCACAAATTCATCGTCTTTGCTTTCGTCGATACACTCATCTGGTTACTATCTCCGTCGCCATCACCGTCATTGTCGGAGAATTTTCTATCCCAATGGATTTGATTCCGATTGACGCCCTCTGATTTTTTATTCCGATTGACTACCTCTGGTTTACTGATTGATCATAGTTTCGACAATCAAAAGCTATCGGTAGTGTTCCATGGGATTCTCGAGACATGCATGAAATCCAAAAGATAAGTGACGGCGACGGAGATTGTGCGAAGCTCGAAGAAGAGGACCTGAAGAAGATGAGGTAAGATTGTTTTAATTGGGTAGAATTGTTTTTTTTTTAAATTAATTTTAGTTTATTAAATTATTCATTAAGGGTAAAATCGGAAATGAACATGAATATAATTAGAGGAGGGTATGTAGAATGAAGAAGGGTATGAGAGATTATATTTGAAAGGAGAAGGGCATTGAGCTCTTTGTCCGAAGCTGATACGTGAAGATGAAGAAACTGAAAGATCTTGTCTACATTTTTTAATCATTCCAAAATGGAACATGGGTAAAATAGTCAACTATAAATCTCGTACAAAAAATGACTTTGAAAATAAAGTTTCGACCAGCCGGAATCAAACCGATGGCTTACAGATTTCTTTGGGAGAACCAAACTACCGTTTTCCGCTTAACCAACTGAACTAATGTCGATTACTGATTAAAATCTGTGAAACTGAAACTACACAAAAAGTAAAACGGTCAATGCAAAAATTAGTTATCGCTCGAAAGTTAAAATTAAAATTAAAAGGGAGGGAAAAAAAAAGTTGAAAGGGGTTAAAATGGTCAATTACTAGACTTTATTTTAAAAATAGAAAAATCAGACCTGCCGGAATCGAACCAGAGGCCTAAAAGGTTTCTTTGGGAGAACCCACTGCAGTCTTCCGCTTTATCACCTGAGCTAAAGTCAGTTACTAATAATGCGCTGTAATTAGTTTTAATTAACATAAACCTAAACGTAAACAGTTTTAGTTATGACATCTCTTACGCTTACGGCAAACCATCTACGTACCAAGTAGGATTGAGATTTCAAAAGCTTTGACTAAAATTAATGGCACTAAGCGAAAGCAAGAGAATCTATTCCAAAGTTTTACAAACAACCCTCAGAAGTTTATCTCACGTCTCTCTGCAAAGAATTTTCCAGTCACTGCCTCTTGAGAAAGAACCAAGCTTAGCCAAACTCCGGTATCAGCTGCATCTTCAGGCGACATATTCCCGGCATACCCCGTCATTGCAGTCTTCACCCAACCAGGACAAAAGCTGTTAACATAAATCTTCTCTCCCTCTTGTCTTCTCGAAAGTTCTTTCGCCATTAGTCTCGTGTAGGCATTGACGGCAAGCTTAGATATGGAGTAGTCGGTGAATGTCTGAGGCCACCCGCCTGATTCACAAGTTCCGTCTTTTACTTGGTTGATGAATTTAGAGACAGTTCCGTCTATAAGTTCCTCGGTCAGCAAATCCGGATTGCTAAGCTGATCTCTCAACTCTACATTTGCAAGTCTCTGCAGAAGCAATATCCATGCTATTTCATGGCAATCTCTTTTAACCAAATTTAAATATATAAGTCTAAAAGAGCTTCTTACATTACGTCTTCCATATACTCTACCTAGCCGGGAACTAACGTTAACAATACGAGCGCCATGAGGAGATGGTCTCATCAATGGGATCATAGCTTTTGTCATGTTTTTCGTTCCGTGGTAATTAGTAGATACAACTGTCTCTGCAAATTCAACCGAATTATCTGAGCCGAGATTGTAGTTGACACCTGCGTTGTTCACCTGCACAACACAGTCACACGAACGCGTATAATCAAATATAAGAAAACAGAACAACTATCCTCCAAGATTACGAATCCATAGGATCTTACGAGAATATCTAGACCTCCAAATGTTTGCTTAATCCAGCAACCAAACTCACTAATCGAAGAGGAGTCCGTGACATCAAGCTGATGAAAATCAACCTCGAGACCCCCTTGGTCCCTCAGGGATTTAACTGCCGCAAGGCCAGCATCTACATTTCTGGCTGTAAGAACAACCGTCAATCCGTGACCCGCAAGCTGTCTTGCGATTTCGAGTCCAATTCCTCGGTTTGAACCGGTCACCACTGCTACATTTTCAGACGACCACCATCTACAAATCATTTAATGCCTAATCACAAGTCAAAATTCAAGAACATGGCTTGAAAAGACAGATTTTTTTTCCAGTTTCTACAAAATCTATTGACTTAGTAAAACCCAAATCTATAAGTACCAATTCAATCTGTTCAAACAAAAGCCCAGGAAAAAGAGAGCAATGATATGAACACAAACATTCAATCTCTATCTCCATATCCAGAACAACAGAAACCTAAACTCATCAAACAATTTGACAAAGCAAATCTATACATAGTTAAAACACTATAAGAGCACATAGAAGAAACACATCGAAGCTAACACAATGCTTGTGAAAATCGAGAGTCTCGCAGAGCAAATCGCGATGATCTTGGGAAACAAACCACTCGAGCAATTGGACAAATTAGATTCGATTTCATACCTTTGGTGGTCAGAGTAAGGAATAGTTCGAAGAAGATAGATCTCTTGCATCCTCTTCTCCCTTCTCTCCCGCGCTTTCTCCTTGTTCGTCATTCGTCGTCTTCTTCTTCCTCCCTCTCGCTCTCGTCGTGTTGTGGTGTACCATAGTCCTGCCCGTAGGAAATCACTTCCTTTATATTTTTGCCGACTCAGGTATAAATATTAACAAAAACAACCTGCAACTTCTACTGAAATCACTTGTTAGCCTAAAACTTTTTTTAATCGAACTATTTAATCCACCAATCTAATAGAGGCCAGCACTCTCCAGGAATGGACACGTGGCGCCTTCTATGCTCGACACTTGGCACATTTAAAAAAAAAAAAATCGACTGAAAAAAAGGGAAACCCCTCCCCCTCCCCCCCAAAAACTTTTCCAGGCGACTCCCGTTTCTGTTCTTCGTCTGGGTTAATCTTCGCCACCAGAAATCGAACCCTGCAACACTTCAGATTTATCATCACCCACCAGAAATCATCACATCGATCTCAAGGATTGTGGTCTGATGGTTTTAGATGCTTTGATTAACATCAAAAACGAGATAGAGATTCGTGTGCCGTAAAGAGATCTGTGGTTCGTGTGCTACGCACATCGATGGCTCCAACGGGCTCGCGTGTTTAACGAAGATTCAAGATGGAGGATCATCCACTGCTCGACATGTGTCCATCAATAAAACCAATCATCACGCGTCTCTCTCATTAAGGCGTTACGGTACTCGCTTCATATTCCGAGAATGGCTTCTAGAGGCGATGGAGCAATTTTGGAAGACGAAGAGATAAGGAATGTTAGAAATCTTGAATGACTTGTAACAGTTAATTTTCCAATCGCATATTAATCCCCCTTCACCTTTCTCCGCAAATTCATATCTTTTCTTTTCATCGATTGGAAATCTTGAATGACTGTGTGGTTGATGTGAAACCATTACTTTTCTTTTCCACAAAACCATTGTTTTTTCATCTTTGGTATTATTTCTTCTTTCTCTTGCCTGATTTCTTCATCATGCACCGCAGAATTGGTTGGAACCCATGAGTCATTGACCCCAAAATCAAGACATTAACGGGAATGACAAACCCCAACGACGGTGGAACCGTCTCTGATGATGATGAGACAATCGGATGAATTAATGACTGCTCGTTTGCATTCGGGTTATGCGTCGAAAGCATTTTGGTACTTTGCGTGATATCATTTGGTTTTTTCTTCTGGTTTTAATAAATTAGATGTTTCGTTGCAATTGCTCTGTTGGATTATTTAGGGTTGAGAAGAGCTTACATATGGGTACAAAATTAGACTAACATTCTCATGACTTAATAACTTGTTTTTTCATGTTAATTTTGTGGTAACAGTCGACATGATAGCTCTCACCTTGCTTGGGTATGTCTTTGGCTTCGCTTAATGTTACATGTGGGGGTTTAGAATCTCCATAAGTTACCACTTGAAACATTTCCTGTCTTTGATAAGTAATATATTGTCTATAGCCAGCCGAAACTATTATCATGTGTGTGTGTGTCATCATGATGTAGAGCCCCCTAACACACGATATAGGAAGGAAATAAGACATTTGTTATGGACTCATAACTGTAGCTTAAGGAATTCACCATCTCTGATGGGATGATTTCAATTTAAAAAGATCTTCATGGTTGCTCCAAATCTTTTAGGTTTAATCTGAATATTTATTTAGAAATGTATCCTTCTCTTTGCCATGCTTCTTAATTGTTTTGTATTGTCGCTGCATAAATTCTCGACTTTCTCTTACTCTGGAATTGAGATGGCTAAGGTCTCTTCATCCGTGTGAATGGACAAACTTTAACCAGTGGAACTTATATTTGAATATTCTTAATTCAAGCCCTTTTGACACGTGAACAATATACTATGGACATTGTGTAATTGATTTTGTTATCCCTTTAGACTTTGAAACAAAATCTGAGAAATGTGGTACAGTTTTAAAGTAGCTTTGTTGCTACTCAAGATTTATTTCTTAACGCTAATTCAGCTTCTTTTAGGTTGCGGGAATTGTCACACCACCTATTGAAAGGAGATTGGGGCATAAAATTTTAGCATTTTCCAGTAGCACAATATGCTATGGACGAATGGTTACCTTCTGATCTTATTTTCTATGTTAGGTTTTCAACTTCTGGAAAGTTGTGAGCATTCGTTATCTCTTGTGAAAGATGATACAACATTTTGAAATTTATGAAATTTGATGCATTAATGCAGTTTGCAAAAGCTAAAGTAATTATTTCTATCTTCTATGTAGAAAGTATTCTCATTCACTTTAAGAAATTTGCAACTTGAGTTTTGTATTGCAGCAGCTTGTGGGAACACTTTGCGTTTTATGATTTTTTGTATGCTCATTTACATTTCTCTTTACACGTGCTCACTCCTTCAATACATAAAAGGAAACTGATTTTATGTTTTGTTACAACGCAGGTCCATACAGCTCTTAGAACATAAAGTGAGTATGAAACTTCCAGCTGAGGGTTTGATTAAGGTATTTTTAAGAGTTATATCAAAGTGGTATTTTCGATAACCCATGATTTTGAATACGAAAAGACACACTGGGTATATTTTAGAAGACTTCAGCTGGTCAATCCGTATCTATTAGCTGTATAATAACTAATTGTAAGTTATGACTGGATGCAGCAGTTTATGGCTGATGTGATCACTTGGTTGGAGAGTTGTTAATGAAATTGGGTTTATAAAAAGGTCAGAGTAGATTGTTTGGGTGTTGAAGTTTCATTGGTTCTCTATAAGTTTGATTTTTGGATTAAGTTAGCTGTGTTTTCTTATGTGTAGACGACTGCCTGATTCAAGGCGAGTAAAAGAAATATGTTGATCCTCTACCTATTACACTTACACATAGTAACGAAATATCTTACTTGCATTTGTTACTATTGTCAAAATATCTATCATACGAAAAGGTACAATGATTTAAAACACAAACTCTCATCAACAATTTGACAGTTGCATGTAAACAAATTGAGAGAAGATGTGCTTTAAATCATTTCTTCTTAAAGTTTAGAGGTAGATATGTTAATTTTGCACTTTGTTACTTTTCTTACCACTTCCATGTCTATTTTTATCAATTAAATAACTAATTTTAATCTAAAATACATACAAAATTAGAAAAATTAATAAATAAACAAGAGTATAGGAAAATAGGCCACTGATAGTGCAAGAGCAGAATAGATAATTGAACGAAGAAGAAACACTTTTTGCTTTGTGTACGATTAATATATCAAACTTTGTAATATTCTCTTACGAAAATGATAGAATTATTATTAAATTCTGTGATGTATGCCACTCAATACATGAATATATATATAAAATAATCCGCGCGTATGCACAGGTAATCACCTAGTTATGGTAAAAATGTCAAAACTCACAAGTGTCAAATCTAAGTGGGTTCAAATTCAATTTGTAATAAGTACAAGAAGTAATTACTGAAAAACTTTTCATGTTACACCATAATTATTCTATCCAAATCGTTTTTGTCCTCAATCTAGATTTATTTTATAATGTATGGTCCATCCGACATCTATATCATCTCACATAATTTTTTTAGTACATTATTTTATGACGAAAGCGATAACGTCACTAATTACACGTGTCACGTAATAATGGTGCTCGCGTCCTACGTCTTTGTGCTTATGGTTATGGGCATTCGAGATTTTTTTTTTTTTCCCCCGACGTTTAACAAAAGTTAAAAGGAGCAGGAAAATCATCGGTTTTCTGGGGATTTCCGTTTATACCCACGTAAATCTCTCTTTTTCTCTGTTTATCATTATTGTATTTTTCCTTCGCAATCAAATTCTGGGTTTTGGAATACCAAACTAGAAACAGAGATTAGGTTTTGTAGTGGATACTTTCGAATTTGAAAGTCACAGCTCTGTCTGTGTCTCTGTTTTATGGATGATCTGAGACAGGTTTTTGATTTTTAGATCGTTCGTGTTCGAAATTTAATTGTATTTGAGGATAATATGAAAACGAGCTTCCAACTTACCTGATCTATGGCTTTTACGAGTCATGGGTTGCTGGAAAATTTTGAAATTTTAGAGTTTAAATAAGCGTATGTACTCAAAATGTTCTGGTTAAATTAGGGTTTTAAGTGGGTCATAGTTGATTAAATAATTCCAATCAAATTCGAACAAAGTTAGGTTTCAGAGCTTGAGATATTATTTTATTAGTTGAATCACATTTCTTATACCTCTCTATAATGATCTGTAAACAGGAGATAATGGCTCGTTATCGCGGGAGATCGCTAATCTCGTCCTTAGTTCTTCTTCTGGTCGCATTAAGCATATCAACGAGCCAAGCCTTTCTTGGGACTGAGAAAAAGATAAAGTCTGCAGTTTTCTTGTCACCGAAACTTGTGATGAATCCAGGATCAGTCGTGAATCCTTACCTATTCGACATCGATTTCCCGAGAGGGCATATCGGCATCAAAGGTTTCGATGCTGAGGTGGTTGACGAAGCGGGCAAGCCCGTCCCTCTACACGAGACATATCTTCACCATTGGGTTGTCCAACCGTACTACGTGCGTAAAGGTTTCGAGCTTACACAAGAAGAAATGCTTAGGAATCACGGGTTTTCGAGACAAGATCCCGAAAGGAATCTTGGTTCGAGATCCGATTATATTCTTGTGAAAAATGGAGGGTTGTGCAGGAGTGTAATACTCAGACATTACTTTGGATTAGGATCAGAAACACGCAAAACCTCGACGTATGTTCCCGATCCTTACGCAATCGAAATCAATAATCCTGAGGAAACACCTGATGGATACGAATTCAAATGGCTTCTTAACATTCACGCGATAGACACGAGAGGTGTTGTAGATAAATCAGGATGCACGGAATGTCGTTGTGATCTGTATAATGTAACAGTTGATGAGTTTGGTCGAGCTTTAAGACCTGAATACAAAGGAGGTTTATACTGCTGCTACGATAAGACTCAATGTCGGGTGAGAAATGGATTTGACAATGTGGAGAAAACAAGAACTCTGTATCTCAAGTATACCGTGAGATGGGTTGATTGGGACAGCTCGGTTTTGCCCGCTAAGGTTTATATTTTCGATGTTACGGATTCTTGGGGAAGATCAGAAGGATCAGCGGGAGATAGCCAAGAACATCGTTGCCATGTCAGTAAAAAAACTTTCTTATCTCTGCTTAATGTCGCTACTTCAACATCATTCTTTGTGAATCTTTTGTTTTTTCAGGTGGAATACGAGGTGAAACCGTGCAAAACCAATGGCGATGAATGCGTTGATGTTAAGAAAAAGAGCTTAGTGATGCCATTTAACGGGTATATCGTCTACGGCGTAGCTCATCAGCACTCGGGCGGTATTGGTGCTGCTCTATACCGAGAGGTAAATTAAGACTGATTTTGTTTATAGTACAAGAAAACCCGTCTGAAATTTCCGATCGATTTCCAATCATTTTTGGTGGACGGAATTTACCGAACATTTTCCAACCGGCTTTCAAATCCGTCGTAAATTGGTCGGTATATTTTATGGTGGATTTTTCCGTTGGTTATTCGGTGGGAATTAGACATGTTTTTTTGGTTGTGTTAAGCTAGTGCAAAACGAAAGATTGAAACTTTTTACTGAATTGAGATTTCTTGTGTTGTGGATTGATCAGGACGGTGAGGGAATTTGCTCTTCGATGGCGAAGTATGGCAATGGAAACGAACCTGGAAACGAAGCTGGTTACATTGTCGGAATGTCATCTTGTTATCCTGATCCAGTGAAAGTTAGCTATGGAGAGACACTGAATTTGGAGTTTAATTACAGTAATGTCATTGGTCATACCGGAGTTATGGGTCTCTTTTACATTCTCGTTGCTCAGCAGCTGCCTGAACCGGAGAACTCCTTGCCTAAACTTTTTCAGGTAACCACCCCGTACCAAATGTCGGTTTAGGTCAAACCGGTTCAATACGGAGATATTGCCATGTGATTGCTTTACTTACGTATTCATCATAATTTCTTTGCAGGCAAATGCGAAAAGCGTGAGCTTTTTGGGCTTTTTTGCGGTGGCGGTTATGGTTCTAATAGCCGCCGTGGTATACCGGAGACAGAACCGGGACGATGGTTACCAATCACTTAGCACTTAGCGAGTAAAAACTATGTCGACCAGATATTTTTATTCGAAGTGAATTTTGTGTCTTTTTGTTTTGTTTTTTTTTATATATATGTGAATTAAAATAAAATAATATTTTGTTGTCCTTTTCCTCTATATTGATGTGATATGTCTGTAATTATACGTAAATTGCTTTTTCAAATACATCACAAGATACGGCATGATAGTAACACTCGCGCTACAAGAGTTTCGTCGCATGAGTGGTTTCAATGCTAGTAACACTCGCGCTACAATCAAAACTTGGTCTATTTTTTTTATCGGAGATATTTTAGGAGTCGGCATTTCTATTTTTACGAAAAAGCTCTGGATGATAGAAATTGGAGAAAGTTTGTGAACGATGGCCTAATTGCAGCACTTAGTTATTTCGCAAGAGGTTTCCTATTGTTGATATTTAGATTATCGGCTGCAAATCGAATCACCAAGATTTTATGTTTGATTACATTTAACGCAAGTCTCGTGTGAATCTTTTTCTATTGAGACGACTAATGGAAAAACAGGAAAAATCAAGACTGAAAAAGGCGTCGTAACTGATTAATATCTTCTTTACAACTTCAACTACCCTAAAGACAGCTACAATATCAAGGAGCTTCGCAATAAGAACACCCAAAAAGAAAGGTAAGTCTTACTTCAAAAATATGCTGTAAGATATTACAAAATTTGCCTAACGGCCCACTTCAGTGATGATAATTAGAGATTAAACAGTAAGATCCTAGCTTTTTGTGATCTATGGGTGATGAAATTGCTAATAAGGTCTTAAGTGCTTGAAGGAATGTGGTTTAGAGAGAAAGATATTCTCTGTTACTTTAGACAATGCTACTAATAATAATAGCATGCAGAGAATCTTCAAGGGCAAGCTTCAGATAATAAGTGGCAGTGGTTTGTTGTGTGATGGCAAGTTTATGCATGTGAGATGCTATGCTCATATTCTGAACTTTATTGTTAAAGAAGATTTAGAGTTAGCAAATGACGTTTTGCATAACATTCGGAAAAGTGTCAGATATGTGAAAGCATCTCAACAAAGAAAATAGGCTTTTGCAACATGTGTAGAGAGAGAGTAGAGATTAAGAGTGGAGCTGGCTTATTTCTTGATGTTCCTATTCGATGGAATTCTACATATAAAATGCTTGCTAGAGCTATGAAGTTTAGGAAAACATTTGCTAGAATGGAGTTTTATGACAAATTATAGGTCATCACCTTCAGAGAATGAGTGGAACCGTGGAGAAAAAATATGTGACCTCTTGAAGCCTTTTAGTGTCATCACTACTCACTTTTCAGGTTCGAAGTATCTTACATCTAATATGTACTTCACACGAGCACACGAGTATGTAGGATTGAGTTGTTGTTGAAGAAATATGCTACTTGTGATAATGATGTGAAGCGAATGACTGAGAATATGCAAGTTAAATTTGCTAAGTATTGGGAAGATTACAGTCTTATTTTGGCTATGGGGAAGGGGGGTTGTTTCATATCCAATGATGAAATTGTAGTTGCTTGAAAGAGTTTATGAAACCATGGATCCCATTACTTCCAATTCGAAAATTGAAAAACTCAAAGAGAATTTGACTATGCTCTATAAAGATTATCAAACTAGATATTGGACAAGATCTTTAGATGTTTTAGCGACACCAATTCCACACGAGTTAGATACTGAATCCCCACTTGAAAATGACCTGGATAATATAAGTATTTCCATACAATATTATAATTTCATAAATAATTTAGAGAACAAATTTAAAAAGTAGAAGAAAAAGAAGCAATGTCGGAGAGAATTAGAAAAATACAACTAAGACAATTTGATATGAATAAGATTAATATTTGAGATGCTATTAATTTGGCAGTTTCGGTTTAGAAAATAAGTGCAAAGTTTGTTCAGGAGATACATATAAAAAATTAGATGAATTCATCTATAAAAACGATATTTACAATTCTGATGTTAAAATTAATTATAAAGAAAACCGAGAATTTTTTTAAAATACTACTAAAATAAGTTTTTGTTTTGATCACTAGTTTTTTTTTTCAAAAAATACCACAAAAACTAAAAATGATTTTTAAGGGATTATAATTTAATTATTTGGGTTTAGGATTAAAGTTTAGTTTTTAAAATTTAAATTTTAGAGTTTAGAATTTCATTTTTAGGGTTTAAAGTTTAGTTTTGATTTTGTGGTATTTTTGAAAAAACAAAAAATTTAGTGGTATTTTTTGGAAAAAAAAATGGTGATGTTATATTTGGAATAAAAAGTTATTTTAGTGGTATTTTTGAGAATTGACCTCAAAATAATATAGTTTATACTAACATTTTAAACTTCTAAAGAAATATTATTCTCATTTTAAATATTAAATTAAAACTATTTTCGCAAAAATTCTGAAACTAAATTTCAAATTTGCGCCGTTGTAAAAGTTAATGATACAGTTAACATTTTTAATATAGTTGTTCATTTTTTAAGTATCATTGGAAGCATCAATCAATTTTATAAGTCTCTGATATGCTCGGACAAGTCACTTTCACCGTCACCATCCGTGAAACAGTAGAAAATCTCGTAGAAAATCTCGTAGATAATGTCGCTGAGATCCATCACCGGCGTCCACTCTTCATTGCTTAGTGTAGGCAAACCAACCACCAATCCGCCCACAATATTCCGATGAGGCTTGGTATTGCAAGTTACTTTGGGATGTAGATGAGAATAGCGTGGAGAAACTTCGAAGTTGAAAACGTATTCCGCCCATAATATTCCGTCGTTTTATGTTAAAAATGACGACGTGGTTTAATTTTAAATTTTTAATAATTCTTATACGATTCAATTATTTAAAGCAACCACACCGGTTTAACATGATATAGGTAATTCAACCAAATTAGGAGGTGACTGAGAATGATTTTTAAGGCTATGATTTAATTTTAAAAAATTTAAAATCAAAATTATCCCAATCACACTTTAACTCTTTTAAATCACTCAAAACTCCTAAAATTTCTCACAGTCTATGTATTTTTTGTTTTTGTTTTACGATCATGGTTTTTTTTTTAAGTTCACAATTGATGACTTTTATTTTTTTAAAGTCACAGCCATATTCAAAGAAAAAAAGTCACATCAATCTTTTAAAGATTTTTTACAGCCAAAAATAAAAGTCCAAATTTCAACGTTTGTTTTTTCTTGACACTAATGACTCGGTTTTATAACTGTTTTTTTTCTCTCGAATGGAGAGTGCAGTTCCGATTGGTAAGAGTTTTCTAAAAACGATGGCCATTGGTGTTCGTCCGTTTCTTACGGTTTCATGCAAAAAAAATAGTTTCCTTTGGCCTTCCATGCCCTATCCCTCCGAAACCACCATGGGCGTGCACTTATATATCGGATTGCAAGGAAATCGAACTTTGTTCCAAGGCAAAGCAAGTTATTCGATTCACTTCGACGCATCTCAAAAAACAATACCTTCGAAAAAAAATAGTTTATTTGTATTGGCAATGTCGTCATTTATGGCGGTTAAGTAAGTTTTGGAACGATTGGATAATTTGCAAACAGATGTCGTTCATGGGATGTACTGGTGTCGAATAATATGTGGAGATGAATGTCTCTGAAAAATCGATGAAAGAGGAAACCATTTACAACCGGCAATGTTATGATAGGCGAATACGATATGTTCAGAGTCTAAAAATACATAATTCAGAAATATCTCCAACAACATTTCCATTAATTCTTCTAATCAAAGTAATGCGATGTGCATTTTGGAGTTTCATCAGCAAGATAATAGCCAACAACAAATGTATTAAAGAGGGATATAATATATTTCATCTATCTGTTAGCATATAAAATTTTCGAAATGATAGTTTGGTTAATTTCAATTTTTTTTGTTTGTGTTACCAGTTGTATTGGAAATGTTTATATATTTTGTAAATTCTTTATTCTATAATATATTTGATTTGTCGAGAAAAAAAAAGAGAGTAAAAGTTACCAATCACCCTAGACCGGTTCAATTTGAATTGTGGTTTTTGTGTGAACGTGGAAACAAACAAAACTGAAGTGGTCCATGAATAAAATAATGGAGTGTCTAGCGAGGGAAGATTGAGGCTGATATTTTGCTTCACCGCCATTCTCAAAGAGCGAGATCGAAACTCAATTCGGCGATCTCGTTGTTGTTACCGTTATCGTCTACAGATTTATCTCTCAGAGACGAAGTTTTCTCCATTGAATTTCATTTTTGGATTCTAGTTTTGAAATTCTTCTGAGATTTGTACTTCTTCCAGGAATGAAGGAGCCCTAGAATCGTCCAAAACTGTGTTGAAAACGCCTTTCGAATTTTCTCTTCTGGGTTTTCTCGATTTGATCGTTAATTCGGGCAATGGAGGCGGAAAAATCCAACCAAAATCCGGGTAAGAAGCCCGAAGCCGCGACAATGGAGCATGTCTTGGTGGCGTTACGCGAGACCAAGGAAGAGAGAGAGATCAGGATTCGCCGCCTGTTCGAATTCTTCGACAATTTGAAATTAGGGTTCTTAGACGACACCCAGATTGAGAAAGGTCTGTCTTCGCTTCGGATTCCTCCAAAGTACAAGTATGCTAAGGATTTTCTAAAAGCCTGCGACGCGAATCGAGATGGACGCGTGGATTACGAGGAGTTTCGTCGGTACATGGACGCTAAGGAGCTTGAGCTGTACATGATTTTCCAGGCCATTGATGTCGAACGCAATGGCGACATTTGCCTAGAGGAGCTATCGGAGGCTCTTGTCAAGGCTGGTATGTGATTCTGATTCCGTACTGTTCCATTACTGCTACTGTTACTTTGCAATTATAAAAAAAGGAAACTTTTATGGATGTGGATTTTGCTTAAATTTCCAGTTACTAGTAGATTGGTCGGTAACTTGGATTTGAAGATGCCACTTTTTTCAGTGTTCTTCATATCTTTCTTTTTGCAGCAGGTTTTCTATTGTTGGTTGTTTGACGTATTTCTCTTGTACATGCTTAATTTGGATTTACAGTTATGCAAGCCGTGTGTTCGATATCACTCTCCGTTTATAGGAGGTCTATAACTTCGATTTTTCTGGAAGGAAATGTTTGGATCAAAGAAGAAAGACCTTTTTAGTGAATGAGACAGTTTAATCAATCTAGTAGATAGATTTGTGCTTCAGGATAATTGAAATGTGTAACTCTTTCATTGATCCCTTGAAAAAGAAACTTCTTTACTAGGAGATTCTGTATATTAACATTATCTGCTTATCCTTTGCCATTGTCCTTGTTCGCAAATCGCAAATTGTGGGTTGTGAGTTGCTTTATAATTGGGTTTTACGAAAATGATCTCAGAGAGTCTAGTTGCAAATTTGGCTGTTTTATTATTAGATGCTTTCATTTCTCAAAAGCTTTTATGTTATTGTGTAACAGTGGTTTCGACCTATATAAGCCCCACAGTTATGTTCTTGTAGGCATTGAAATTAAAGATGAGAAACTCGCTTCTTTCATGGAGCATGTTGATAAGGACAACAACGGAATTATAACTTTCAAAGAGTGGAGGGACTTTCTTTTGCTGCACCCTCATGAAGCCACAATTGAGAACATTTATCATCACTGGGAAAGAGTATGCTTAATAGACATTGGGGAGCAAGCTGTTATACCAGACGGTATAAGTCAACACGCTCAAAGAAGCAGATTACTTCTTGCGGGAGGACTAGCAGGAGCTGTTTCTAGAACCGCAACTGCGCCTCTGGACCGTCTGAAAGTTGTTTTGCAAGTTCAAAGAACAAAAGCGGGCGTTGTCCCGACCATTAAGAAAATATGGAGAGAAGATAAGTTGTTGGGTTTCTTCAGAGGTAATGGGTTAAATGTAATGAAAGTCGCTCCTGAAAGCGCCATCAAGTTTGCTGCTTACGAAATGCTAAAACCCATAATCGGGGGAGCCGATGGTGACATTGGTACAAGCGGGAGGCTTTTGGCTGGTGGATTGGCTGGTGCAGTGGCTCAAACTGCTATTTATCCTATGGATCTTGTGAAGACTCGGTTACAGACTTGTGTGAGTGAACTCGGGAAGACACCAAAGCTGTGGAAACTCACAAAGGAAATCTGGATTCAAGAAGGACCTCGAGCATTTTACAAGGGTCTTTGTCCTTCTCTTATTGGGATTATCCCTTACGCAGGAATTGACCTCGCTGCTTACGAAACTCTTAAAGACTTATCAAGGAAATATATTCTTCATGACACCGGTTACGGTTAGTCTCATCGAACCTTGAGAGATTCTGTAAATTGTTAATCTTTCACACGATACTAAACAGTTTGTATTGCGCAGAGCCGGGTCCACTCATACAACTCGGATGTGGAATGACGTCTGGAGCTCTTGGAGCATCGTGTGTTTACCCATTGCAAGTCATACGAACAAGGTAAAAACTCAAAGCTTTTATCTTGTGAAACTGTCTTTTTCTTGTTTCTGCGGTTTCAAACTGAGTTTAGTCATTTATTATCAGAATGCAAGCTGATAGCTCAAACACTAGAATGAGCCAAGAGTTTCTGAAAACGCTAAGAGGCGAAGGTCTAAGAGGCTTTTACAGAGGAATCTTACCCAACCTTTTCAAAGTCGTTCCGTCTGCAAGCATTTCGTACCTTGTTTACGAAGCTATGAAAAAAAATCTGGCCCTTGATTAGAAAACAAGAACCTGTGTTTGTGGTCACAGAGATACAGTGAAAACTTCTTGATGATGGCGAAAAAAAACTTGAGCTTTCCGGGTTTTGTGGACTTGGCAAAGATCATTCGAGTGTAGAAACTATAACTTGAGATGATCTGATTGATTCTTCTTCAGTAGTTTGGTGAGTCCAGAAAGAGCCATTTCTCTAGCATAAATTTTCCCGAGAAAATGTTGGTCTAATATTTTTTTTGAATTTTTCCCTTTAAAAGAGAGAGCTTTGCACCGTCTCAAGTAAAATGTCAAAGAAGCTGGTGAAGCTCTCAGATCAACTGAATGAAAAATTCTAGCAATTGTTTGTATCTCAACCTAAAAGTGGAGAATCTCCTGAAGCTGTGTAAAACCCTAAGACATCTGCATCAGTTTCACGCCCAATTCATCACTTCTGGCCGAATCTCCAACGATTTCAACCAAAACTCTGTTTTCGCCAATATACTCTTCGCCATCACCTCTATCGCACCGTCTCCGACAGCGTCGAATGTGGTCGTGAGTTACGCGACTTCAATTTTCAGATTCAACACAAACCCTTCCACGTTTTGCTTCAATACGATCATGAGAGTTTATACGCTTCATGCGCCGTCTCTGTCTCCCCACTTTTTCTTCGTCGAGATGCGTCGACGTTCTGTTTCTCCCGATTTCCACACCTTCCCTTTCGTATTCAAGGCCTGTGCAAAGAAGAACGGTAGTCTTACATTAGTCAAGACGCTGCATTGTCAAGCTTTGAGATTCGGATTGTTGTCTGATTTGTTCACTTTGAACACACTGATTCGCGTTTACTCATTGATTACCTCAATTGATAATGCACTGCAGCTGTTCGACGAAAATCCCCAAAGAAATGTTGTTACCTACAATGTGTTGATCGACGGGTTAGTGAAGGCCCGTGAGGTTGTTCGTGCACGAGATTTGTTTGATTCAATGCCCTTTCGTGATTTGGTTTCGTGGAATAGTCTCATTGCTGGGTATGCGCAGATGAGTCAGTGCAGAGAAGCAATCAACCTCTTCGACGAAATGATTGCCTTGGGTCTCAAACCGGACAACGTCGCGATTGTTTCAACTCTTTCAGCTTGTGCGCAATCCGGAGATTTAGAAAAAGGGAAAGCTATTCATGATTACACGAAAAGGAGCAGACTTTTCATAGATTCGTTTTTAGCTACTGGATTAGTGGATTTCTATGCGAAATGTGGTTTCATCGATACAGCAATAGAGATCTTCAACTTATGTTCAGATAAAACTTTATTCACATGGAATGCAATGATCACTGGTCTTGCGATGCACGGTAACGGCGAGCTAACAGTCGATTACTTCCGTAAGATGTTTAGTTCTGGAATCAAACCAGACGGAGTAAGCTTCATAAGCGTTCTAGTTGGTTGCAGCCATTCTGGTCTAGTTGATGAAGCCAGGAAGCTTTTCAACCAAATGGGATCTTTGTATGATGTCGATAGAGAGATGAAACATTACGGGTGTATGGCGGATTTGCTTGGAAGAGCAGGATTGATCGAAGAAGCAGCGGAAATGATCGAGCAAATGCCTAAAAATGGAGGAAACAGAGAGAAACTCTTAGCATGGAGCGGTTTGTTGGGCGGGTGTAGAATCCACGGGAACATAGAGGTCGCAGAGAAAGCTGCAGAGCGAGTTAAGGCGCTGAGTCCCGAGGATGGAGGAGTGTATAAAGTGATGGTGGAAATGTATGCAAATGCAGATAGATGGGAGGATGTGGTAAAGGTTAGGGAATTTATTGAAAGAGATAAGAGAGTGGAGAAGAATGCTGGTTTTAGTAAAGTTTTGTCCTAGCCATCTTTATTTAATGTTTTTTTATAAAGTTTGGATTGAAAGTTAATATTAAACAAAACTTTTAGCATTTGTAGTAATCCTATACGTATACTCCCTCTGTTCCATTATATAAGATGTTTTAGAGTTATTTTTTTGTTCCATTTTATTTGATTTTTTCAAGTTTCTATGCAAAATTTAATGTATTGTGACTATTTATATTATGTATTATTTTTTTTATTGGTTGATTTGTTTTTAATTAAATATTAAATGATGTTTTTAATATAAAAAATAAAAATAAAACTAATCCTTTTATAATAAATCACAAGTCACTTTCTTGGAAACTGCCTCCTTCTCCATCTGACACGTGTCATAAGTCTTAAATTTTACTCTTTCATTTTTCTTCATTTTCGAAAATTGTTTTAATTCTAGGAATTAAAGAAAAAAAAAACAATTAAATTTCTCTTGTCCACTATCTTTTTCACTTTTTTTTTTTTGCACCATCTTTTCCATATCTTTTTATTTGATTTACCATTATTGGTGTATCCTTGCAATTTGAATTTTAGATTTAAATAAAATCATTCGCAACTTAAATTATTTGGTAACAAAACAAAACTTATGCAGATGAAAAATTTGAAGTATAAATAAGAAAAAAAAAATAGCATGTGCAACGCACATGCCATAACACTAGTATTTATATATTTCTTAAACTCCGCGCTTTTAGCTAGAAAATCTTATATAATGAAACAGAGGGAGTATTAATTTGAGAATACATAAGTGCAAAAAAGCCAAGAGAAATTTAAAGAACACATCAATTAAATTAACCAATCAAAATATTTCAATTAATTTTATATACCATGGTGGAATTCTCTACATATTCTCATTAGTTTGTTTTTAACATAAGCCCATAAATACATGTGTTACAAATTTAAATCCTATATATACATAAGTGCAAAAAATCATGTGTCGATCAAAGAGGAATTTAAGGGATACGTCAGTTAAATTAACCAATCAAAACATTACAATTAATTCTATATGCCATTGTGGAATTCTCTACATATTCTCATTAGTTTTTTTAACATAAACCCACAAATACATGTGTTACAATTTTAAAACCAATTAAAACGTAATATTTTAATATTTTAAAATGTTATATAACATAATATTTTAACGATGAATCATTTACCGATGTCAATTTAAATTCACTTTATAAAAATTATATTAATGTCTATTTGGATAACATATTTGAAATATGATTGATGTTATAATTATTTTCTTTAATATCACTTAATTGTATCCATATTACTTTAATTAAAACTGAGACTTTGTTATAAACGTACAATTTTACAAATATAATTTTTTTACAATTTTTACAGAAAACACGATAGGTTTATCGATAGAAATATATATACATATATATATATATATGTGTGTGTGTAATTAAAGGTTTTGATAATTTCTATTATAAAAAGACACCAAAATTGTAAGTGAAACAACACCGTATTGGATTACCAATGGCCGAGAATTGTTTTAATGAAATGATTAGTTGACAAAAAAAAAGACACCAAAATTATTGGTATGTTTGTTATCAATCACACTGTTAGAGCTTATAAAACTATCAACCATATGTATAAATTGTCGAGATTGCCGAAATCCAAACAGTTCATATAAAATAAATTGAAAAAAAAATTGTTTAAAATTTCGAAAAATCATCAGTTTTCGCATTTTTACTATTTTTTTGATTTTTTATTTTAAAAAATTTGTACATACTAACGTGTTATTTTTTTGTGTTGGTGAATTCAAATAAGTTTGAGATAACTCATAGTCTCAAACGTATTCGATTTATACCAAAAATGCTTACATCCAAACCAAGTGTCATGTAAATTAAAATTTATAAGGTAAAATATATTTATCTATATAGGAGATATACCACATAATCTTGTTATTTATAATTTCTCCGATATATTTTAAAAAATTCATAATTTGTTTTTAAATATTCTAATTCCGTTGGGTGAAAATCTAGTTCTAGAGTATGTAGTATGTACAATCGCCTGAACAAATGAAGTACAAAGATCCTTGGTCATAAAGTAACAATGATCAGGAGTTAGAAGACTCTCGGTCTCCTAGAGTCTCTAGAATTGTTTAATGGGCCCAGGCCCAATAGTTATGTTTCACTAGCTGTAAATGTTTGACGTATATAGCAGCAATAACTGTACACGTATAAGATCTCGCTTTTTATTGACGTGGCGTGTTATGATTGGTTAATGTTGCGTGGCGAGCGATTTCATTGGTGGAAACAACAAATTGACACTCTCGACCGGGTCTACGGGATTGAATATATAATTTATTCACAGAAACTGAAAACTAAGAAAATATAGATTTTCACTCTTTTCTCCTCCACGAGGGATTTTTTCCGATCTACTCTCCGATTAGATCCTGAGGATTTCCGAGGATGAGACAACGGCAACTATTTTCCGGCGTTTTGCTTCTCTTAGCTTTCGTTTCGTTCCAGAAGCTTTGCTACTGTGACGATCAAACGGTAAATCTCGATTTCCTCGGAAAATGTTATTTCGTTTTCAGAATATTCCTCAGTAGATCCGAAGATGTAGATCTGAGTTTGGTTGGTGGATTCTCGTTTTTTTGTTCAGGTATTGTATGAATCGTTCGATGAGCCGTTTGATGGTCGCTGGATCGTTTCGAAGAATGGTGATTACGAAGGTACACTATATGTTTCCCACTGCATTGTAGTTATTATCTGTTCGTCTGGTATTGTTAATGGCTCCGTATTTCCATTGTTGAAGTATATTGTAATGTATTGACCTCAGCATGTTAGAGTAATCAAATCGAGAGTTTTGATAGAAGTTTGAATCAAATCTGACTTAAGTGGTAGTATAATGTTAAACGGTCAGTCTTATGATGCAAAGTGTTATCTCGGCTCTTTGTAAAACAGATTTGCAAAGGCATTAAAATCTGCATGTTTTGTCTTTTGTTTCAACACTTGAATCGGATAGGGACGCGGATTTGGTGCATTTTCTGTTGTAAAACTTGAAGCTTGCCCTTGTTGTTAACACCAGTTGTATGTTTCAGGTGTCTGGAAGCACTCTAAGAGCGAGGGACATGATGATTACGGACTTCTCGTAAGCGAGAAGGCTCGTAAGTATGGAATAGTGAAAGAGCTTGACGAGCCTCTAAACCTTAAGGAAGGGACTGTTGTTCTTCAATACGAGGTTCGTTTCCAGGAGGGGCTTGAGTGTGGTGGTGCTTACTTGAAATACCTCCGTCCTCAGGAAGCTGGATGGACCCCTCAGGGGTTCGATAGCGAATCCCCTTACTCTATCATGTTTGGGCCCGACAAATGTGGAGCCACAAACAAAGTGCATTTCATCGTGAAGCACAAGAATCCCAAGAGTGGCGAGTACGTTGAGCACCATCTGAAGTTCCCTCCCTCTGTTCCCTATGACAAGCTTTCCCACGTCTACACCGCTATCTTGAAACCCGATAATGAGGTGAGAATTTTGGTTGATGGAGAGGAGAAGAAAAAGGCCAATTTACTCTCTGGAGAAGACTTTGAGCCTCCATTGATCCCTGCCAAGACCATCCCTGACCCTGAAGACAAGAAACCAGAAGACTGGGATGAAAGAGCTAAGATTCCTGATCCTAATGCTGTGAAGCCTGACGACTGGGACGAGGATGCACCCATGGAGATCGAAGATGAGGAAGCTGAGAAACCCGAAGGATGGTTAGATGATGAGCCTGAGGAGGTCGACGACCCCGAGGCGACCAAGCCTGAAGATTGGGATGATGAGGAAGATGGTATGTGGGAGGCTCCAAAGATTGACAACCCCAAGTGTGAAACCGCACCTGGTTGTGGTGAATGGAAGAGACCGATGAAGAGGAATCCTGCTTACAAGGGCAAATGGAGTGCACCTCTTATAGACAACCCGGCTTACAAGGGAATCTGGAAACCCAGAGATATCCCTAACCCTGACTACTTTGAGCTAGACAGACCGGATTTCGAACCCATTGCAGCCATCGGCATAGAGATCTGGACAATGCAAGACGGTATCTTGTTTGACAACATTTTGATAGCGAAAGACGAGAAGGTCGCTGAAACATACAGACAGACGACTTGGAAGCCCAAATTCGATGTCGAGAAAGAGAAACAAAAGGCAGAAGAGGAAGCTGCTGGCTCTGCAGATGGTCTCAAGGGCTACCAGGTAAAATTGATTTTACGCATAATGAAACTTATTATTTCATATATAGAAAGCTCCTTGTATACTTGCTTACAGCTATATTTCTGTGAATGATGATGTTGCAGAAGACTGTGTTTGACCTCTTGAACAAGGTTGCAGACATTTCTTTCCTAAGTGCCTACAAGCCTAAGATCACGGTAAGTTCTCAACTCATATAACCATATTGAATGTAATGATGATGACTGGACCTTGAAGGTGGACTAAAAGATCTGAAAATGTGTCTTTTGTAGGAACTGATTGAGAAAGCGGAGCAACAGCCAACCTTAACCATTGGTGTCCTCGTCTCCATTGTGGTCGTATTCTTCTCGCTCTTCCTCAAGCTTATCTTTGGTGGCAAAAAGGTAATAATCCCTTTGAATTTTGTGGACAATGGTCATTTTTTCGGGATATAGCGAGAAGAAGCTAATGAAGAAGTGAAAATGGTTTGTTATAGGTGGCGGCAACTGTGGAAAAGAAGAAACCAGAAGTAGCAGAGAGTTCATCATCAAAGAGTGAGGATGAGTCGGAGAAGGAAGGAATCGCGGCACCTCGCAAAAGACAACAGAGACGTGAGAATTAGAAGAGTTTTTAGTAGTGAAGAAAGGAAAGTTTTCGAGATGTGAAAGGAAGATAAAACATTTTTTTGGTTTTTGTTTTTAATTTGTGTTTTGGGTTGAATGTTTCTTTTCTGCTTGTAGCCTATAAGGTGTAAAACCAAGTTGGGAATTTTTGTCTTTGGGCGTAGAAAACAAAAAAGTGGGGGGGGGGGGAAGAGGAGTATGTAAGTGAAGACGGTTCTTGATAGCCAAATTGTAGTTTCTGTTTTTTTTTTTCCCCTCGAAAGCAACTGGTTACCAGAACATATTTTACTTTTTAGAGACTTTATAACGAAAGTCGATGAGTTATCATGTAAACAACAAATTGACAGTAGCAAGTAGCAACGGTACAAATATTTTGCAATTTACTTGTAAAACCGACATCTGTTGTTCTCGTGTTATCAGTCATTGGAATTTTATATCTTTAACAGCACTGTTATCACTCATCGCTAAAAGCTTCTTTTTTTTAATCGTTTTGTTATGCTAATGGGGGAGGAAAAGATTTGACATTGAAAAGTTATTCAAGTTTCATAGTCATTTATATACTCAGCTCAATATTTCTTATGCAGATGTATACCATAGGCAGAAACACATGTTCATCCTGTGTGAGACCGTTATAAGATGAGAGAGGATCATCATTCAACACAGCATGATTTTATCTTCCCAATTTTTTTAAATTTATTCCCCAACCTTTCTCACAAATGCTTCGTTGTAAGTTGTAACTATTGTCGTTGTGCCTCTTGACACTACGGATGTAAGCTTTTTTGTTTCTTGGTGATTCATTGGCCCAAATAATTTTGAGGCGATCGACCTTCTTTGGGCACCCTTCAGTAATCCCATTTTTTTCGACCGACCATTCTATCTGAGTCTTGAGGTAAGAGCTACATTTGTGCTGTGATCAAATTGTTTGTCCCTTTGAATACGCTATGTTGAGCATATTTCACCGTGAACGATGTCAAACGACATTATACACACACACACATATATATATATATATATATATATAGTATATAACTATCGCGAGAAAATGAAATTTGTGGAAAAATGCAAAAGCTGAGAAAGCACGAAGGACAAGAAGAATATGAAAGTCCCTCTTATGTTGTCGACTTGAACCTGAAACTTCACCTTATTATGACTCTTTTGTCAAACAAAAATAAAGAAATAGAACCGTCTCGTACTCCTAAATAGAAAATTTCTTTTTGGAAAGTCTATAAACCAAAAAAAACTATAGAAAGATAAATTAAAAAGAGTTGAAAAAAAAAGGAGAGAATTCTAAACGTTACAAAAAGTTTGATGCTTTTGCAAGCAACATCTCTCTTCTTAACTCATTGTAAAGAGAAACCAAATGCTTCTCTTCCTCCTCATATGATTCCTCTTTGGACCATAAAGTTTTCACCGGTGGAAAAACCTTACCCGCGACCAGGTTTCCTGACCGGAACGCTGTCCTCATCATCAGATTGAATGTCTCCGTATTGCCAGATTCCGGTCCTAGATTTGCGAGCTTCGTCTTGGAACTTCTCGAGAGCATCAAGAGCGGCAAGCTTGTCTTTCGGTTCCCATTTCTTGCGTTTCTCCATCCTCGCTATTCCTTCCTGTGCTCATTCATAAACACATTTCATTCTCAGGTTTTATATATGATTAATACTCTGCTCAAAAGTTTTCGAGGAGAAAAGTTGAGGCACTGACCTGAAGCATTGCTGCATTGACAGAGATCTCATCGTCCACAGCGATGAGAGTTACAGCGAGCTCGGTTCCAGTTCCTTGGCCTTTCACTTTGCCTCCTGAAGTATCTCTTTCCTCTACCACTGCCCTGAACTCTTTACCGCTGCCTAGTGTTACGGTATGCAAATACTCTCCAGCTTCAGGACCAAAGTCCTCTTCCAGGCTTGGAACTTTTATGTAGGCAAGTCTGCAGAGCTGTGCGATCCCTGGTGCTGAGGATACTGAAGGCTCGATAGGGCGAATTGCGCTGTATGGAACTGTTTCTTGGTTTCCATAATCGATGTAGAACACTTCGAATTTGTCCTCTGGAGATTGAACTGCTCCTCGGGGTGCATTAACAATCTGAATACAAAGTAGAAAGACAATAAATACCCATAGGTTTGATAGCAAAAGAAAAAAAAAGAGGAAATAAAGGTTGGGATATATAGATATTTGATGATTTACCATAGCACGGTTCCAGGAGTTATCGAGGCTAAACTGTGCAAGGACGATGTCACCCTTCTTAGGGTTAAACGATCCAACAATGGGAGCGTCTTTAAGACTCAGAGATGCAAGCTGGTGTTGAATCGAAGCTACTTTCTGATCGCCAACCGTCTGAACATAGAATCGACCGCCTCCAAGCACTTCTGTAACAACAACCTGCAGCGGAAGGCAATTAAGAGTGAATTAAGGTTTTGCTTTTTAGTATTAAAACTCGACTCGTCGAGTAGAATCACTCAGCTAAATTCACCTTTAAAGTTTCCTTCTGCCTGGTTTCTACTGAAGAGCTACCATTTACGACTTCCTCTCCTTCAACATAGTTTTCCCAAATCTGTGAAATCGAACGGATTAGCAAGTTCAGCTTTCTGAACGGGATGCTTCTCTTTAGTAAAAAGAGATATCTATTGGTGTTACCTTCAGTTTCTGATTTTTAGCAGATCGTTCTGCCAATTCAAGAAGATGAGCTTCGGGAATCCTGTCTGCACCAAAGCCAGTCTGCATTTTTGCCAGGCCAGCTTCAAGAAGAAACGTTGCTGCGTTGGTCCTCGACTCCCACATTGATCCCAAGAAAGTGCCGGTTCTATCCACAGTTTCAACTTCGATCTGTGATTATAAAAGACTATGTAAGACTCATATAGAAAAGAAAAAAAGAGATGCATCATGTGCATAGTATGTCCGTTTACCTCGACATCTCTCTGCATGATCTTACGTCTCATTAAAGCAATAGCGTCTTCTGAATAGGGTTCGCCACGGCCAGGACATCTGACACCAGAGAATGCAAAGGCAATACTGCATGTTTCTTTTGGAATGTATAGCTTGAACCGATGTCCGCTCAGGACATATTCCACAACAGCAGATATTCTCCTACTTCTGTGCAGGGATGGCAGGAAATCTTTAGCTTTCTTGGCCGAGGCAACGGTCAGGTCTGTGATGTGCATGGCTGGAGAATCCTTTGCAGATTGGATTCCCTTCTTCCCAGCAATAGCACGAGCTTCAGCAGCCAGAAGAGCGTCGTAATGGTTTGACCTCTCTTCAAAGTCGCGATGTCTAACCACAGTCCCAAAGCCACGGGCAATAATGAGTTCAGCAATATTCACTCCAGCAGTTGCTGCAGCTGCTTCAGCTGTATCACCCTTGGTAGGAGATGGAATGAACACTGAGCCAAAATCCATGACCCTAGAATCACCAGCTCCAGAAGTGGTAACACCATCTGCTGGACTGACCTTCCTTGAGTATTCCATTTGAACGGTAACCTGCACCCGGGAAAAGGAAGTCAATGATTTTCCTCCTGTGTTCAACACGATAATTTAAGTAAGAAGGCACAAAGCAATAAATACCTGTTTTCCAATAAGCCTTTGTCTCAGAAACTCCCTGGCTTCCCGAGCATAAGGGGCAGGTTTCTCCTCTCTGCGTGGGTTACCCATTTTAGGAGACCTAATACTCGAAAGACAGACTCGGCGCTCTGCCATTGGGCTCCCGAATGGGATAGAATCATCAGCAACTACTAAGCAGTCCCCACTAACAACTTCCACTACCTGAAGTGATTACAAACTAGTAAGAACTGGTGAAATGGGCGGAAGGCAATACATTTACCAAGAAATCTGTGCAAGCAATTATTACCTTTCCGGTAAAGTTCTGGTCATGAATTGCCTTAGAGTTGCTAGCTGGAGGGACATAGTTTGCCCACATTTTCACCCGGTTTTTCTTGCATTGAAGTTCTGCAGCTTTCAACTTCTTTTTAGCTTCTTCCTCCATCATGTTGGCACTCCACTCAACATACTTAGCAAGACCCTGAGCAAAAGTAATAGCAACCAATTTCATAACTTTGATTAAACACCATCAAAAGAACCTATATGCCAGTGATTTCGTATATCAGAAGAAGTACCAATATCTACCAAGAAAACTACTATTTTACAATGGGCCAACCAACTTAATCTTAAGTAAGTACAGGACAAATAAACGGAAGAAATCTTTAGTTGTAGTATCAGGAATCTGTATTTACCACCAACGTTGTGGCAAAGCCACACTATTACTGGCCAATTAATTCAATATGTAATCTTGTCGAAAACAAAATAACTGTTTAATTTAGACACGTACATTTTCAACCAGCTCCAAACCCAAGTCTTTTACTGTATCCCCATCAGAATAGTAAACTGACCCAATCAGATTGTTGAATTTGTCAACGCCTTCAAGAACAATGCGAACCTGCACAATCCAGCCACACTTAGATCATCTAAATTTCAAATACAGAGACATGTGAGTTAACTTGCTGCTGCAATATTCCTCTTACATCTCTATTAAGAACACGAAGCTCAGTAAAATACTTGGCTTCCACTGCAAACGGATCGGAGGAAACCTCGACGGACGATGCTGCTGAGGCTGAGGCAGCGAGTCTCTGGGCTGATGTTAGAGGACCACGCGGCTCAGTAGAAGCCTCTCCATTCGGAGCTGATGTAACATCTGGCTCAACAACAGTTTCTTGTGTAGATCTCCTTCCCATCGATGGAGCCTACAGAGAAAATATCCGACACTTTTAAACCATGAAAGTAAAATGTCAACTCCTCTTACAGCAAAAACAAGGAAACAAGATTACATACCTGGAGTCCAGCAACAAATACTTGCACAAACTGAAATTCAGGAAGAAGATAAACCCGGATGGTACTGCCATCGCGGACTTGCTCAACAATACCTTCCATGGGCTTGCCTTTACTTGCGACTAAAAGACCCATGGCATCAAAATTCCCAGAATCCCCAACAGCAGAAGGAGGAAGATTCCTGATAGATGCATCAGCAGCACCAGGAACCTGGATCAAGTAAATTCCATTAAAAAAAATCAAGAAAGAGTGCAGAAGTCAAACTCTCATAAGTAAAAATTAGTGGAAGATATCTGATCATTAAACTCTCAATAGAATCTGGCAGAGATAGAAACCCAAATAACTTCCAGTTGCTTCCCTTTGTACTGAAAACATTTCGACAAACCAAATTTAAGAAACAGAAAAAGAGACACCAACCTTGCTCCAACGACCAAACCCTTCCTGCTTAGCCTGCTCTTCAAGCTGTAACAGTTCTGCAATGTAAGGACTAACCTTATCCTGATTCTGCTGACCTGGCTCTCTAACCTGTCCACAGCACAGGCATTCCTCCACCGTATAAGAAAGCTGATACAAGCATCATACCTTAGACAAGGCTATCTAGTGAAATTAAAACAGTTATCACCTTAGCCCAGCCATTTTGAACAACGAGCTTAGCAAGATTTTCGTTGCCAAGGTAAACAGAGCCAAATTCTCTTCCAGCAATAGCTTCCACTTTGTAATCGACTTTGAAAGCAACCTCCTGCTCAAGAAAAAAAAAATATTATAAACTACTAATATGAAGAAATATTGTCAATTACATAACCTGTGGCATAAGTGATTAACAGTTTCGACTTAGCACCTTCCCAATGCAAAGCTTCCTCAGAAATTCCCTGCTTTCCCATGCAAAAGGCTCATCTATACCTCCCCTGCGAGCCTGAAACAAGGGCAAACCAAACAATGAGAAAGTCCATTGTAATGAAAATCATGCAACCTGAGGTTTTCAACATAAAGCACCTATGATTGTTTGTTTTGTAAGGAATTTTATTTTTCAAATATCTGAAATCTAAATTTTGTTTGTTAGTAAAATTGGGGTGAATTCAAAAAGAGAACCGTTCCATTTCCTCCTCTGTCAAATTTGGAAAAGGTACAACTTTTTATTAAGCTCACCATTTTAGGAGCCATAAGAGAAGATAGAGTGATGGTCTTTTCCGGTGGTGGGCCAGGCCTGTTGTGGGTCAAAGCCGTGATCACCAAGCAGTCTCCGGAGGTAACAGCCTTCACTCTCCCTTTGAGCCACTGGTTCTCAGTTGCTGCCACGGACGCCATGTTGGTTTGGCTAAGACCTGCACGAGAAACACCGGAAAAAAAAAAACAAAAACCATCAACCAAAAAAGTTATCCTGCAAAAGGTTACCACAATCAAAGAAATCAGAGTAAAGTTTTCAAAAAAAGTTTTGTTCCTTTTCGACATGATGCATTGGTTGTCATTTGATCCATATTTCAATTTATCTCGAATAAAATCATAAACACGATCGAAATTCGTAATTCTCTCACAGATCGGTATGTTAATTACAATCGAATTATACAAAAACAAAACTTGAATCACCAAAAAAACTCCATACATGCATCAATCAAAAAGTAGCATAATTATTCCAAAAACGAATCACGAAGCTCTACATTCGTCTCGATCTACACCATAGACTTCGATCGAGTCGAGCTAATCGACAAGAAGAAGAAGAAGAAGAAAAAAACGATTTCTCACCAGTCGAAAAATGAAATTTAAAACGAGCGATCGCAATACGGCAAAAGAAATGGATCAGACTTGAATCTGATACATGTAGCTGAATCGAAAAACAGATAGATCTACGATAATTCCGATGAACATACCTGGATTAATCCGTGATGGGAAAACTAGATCTGGTCACGAGAATCAATCTTAATTCTCTCAAGATTCAATCTGAGATTGAAACAAAAGAGCTCGGTTGAAAATGAGAAGTTGTGAGATTGAAGAGAGAGAGAGAGACTTAAGAACGGATCTCAAGATTGAGAGAGCTCAGAGGAAGAAGAAGAAGAAGATTGTGCAGAGGAGGTGGAAGAAATATAAACGAGGACATAAAAAAAAAAAGCGGATATTAGTCTTTAAGGTATTTACCCCCACACTTTCGAATATATTACGATTAAATGCCATTAACACTTAGATATGGGGTTTTTTTTTTTTTGCGGAAAATAGTTTGTTTTGAGGAAACAAATTAAAATTTCTTTAATTCTTCTGTTTTGCTATGAGTGTATACTTTTTATCTTTTTTCTTCTTCTTCTTCTTCGTACTAGTAGTCCTTCTGGTAATTCCTTTTTCGAGAACAACACACAAAAGTTACAATGCTTTGCGTAAAGCAACGTTATGATGCAAGATTTTTAATAAACCTTCTTGTGTAATTTATGTTCTTAGTTTATATAAACAAAAACAAAGATCATGCGGATCATTGTTAATTTATAAAAATATAATGTTAACAGAAAGAAGATTTTTTTAAATTTATATATATATATATATATATATATATATCGTTCTATAAATTTATCTCTCCTTATAAAAATAATATTGTTTTTTATTAACGTAGAATTGAAAAAATATCGTTAAAATAATCGAGGAGAATTATTTAAGCCTACATGGACATTTTTATTGTGTTAAGGTTTTTTTTTTTTTTTAAACATTTTTCTTTATTAACTTGAAATAGAGATTACATAGTTATCAATAAAACATACAAATACAACCAATACATTATTAAAATTTAAACACAACAATATATAAATTACACGCTAATTTCTTTAATAGATAAGCTTTATATACTAAAACAATAGTAAATCTGTTATTTTTCTTGTTCGTTATTGTGTTAAGGTTTATATAATTCATGTTTTTATATGTGTTGAAAAGTATATAATGCACTTGTCAGTATAGACGATCGTTTTTATAAATTTATCTCCTTGTAAAAATAATATTGTTTTATATGTGTGAAAAGTATACACAGACAATCATATTTATATTTATCAAGTTATATTACATTATGTAATTTGGTGGTTTGTGTTAATATTGTCATCATTAGATTTTTTTTTTTTTTTTTTAAATTAATGCATGCTGTTGAGTGTTGACTATAAAAAAAATTAGCAGGTTTTAAAATCAAAATACCAGACATATTTATTGGCCTCATTCTTTTTTTTCTTTATTAAAAAAAAGAATAGGAAATAGTTCATTGCATTCGATTATTCCCTCCATTTTATTTAATTAATGTTTTAGAAAAAAAATTGATTTTTATTTTTTTTATGTATTTTTAATGAAAGCATAATGATAAATTGTAAATTTCAAAACATATTAATTGATTTTATTGAATTATTATTGGTTTAGAGTTATGAAAAATTGTTTAATTTAAAAAGTAATGTATTTATAGTTAAGTATTAATTTGTTTTTTTTAATATGTGTAAAAAATTTAAAACATCAATTAAAAAAAAAAGGATTGAGTATAAATTTTGAGGAAAACAAATCTGCATTTAATATGTAATAAATTCATGATAAATGAGAGGTGTGGGAATACTCAAGTCGAGGAGAAACACGTTTTTTGCTTGCACGTTTTAAGTAATTCGTTCTTCAAGGAAATTGGTCTTTAATTCTGTTTGGTCCGAAGATTTATCTGTCTACGGTCCACCTACTTCCGACCAACCTATCCATCATCGCTAATTCACTATCAGTAAAAAAAAATTGCTATGGTTAATATGGACGAACAAAATTACATTATTAATATAAACAAAATATGTTTCTGTTCTTAACAAAATATATTTTGTTCGCTAATTAACTCTTCACAAAAATCTTGAAATATCGCTGACATATTGAAATGTTTATTATAAGGCTGAGTGAGATATTCATATGTATGCAATAAACAGTTGAAAGACGCATTCGAGGATTTATTACAAAAATGAGAAATCATTCCTTGATTTGATTTTCTTACAAATTCCATCGGATACTTCCATATGTAGCTTAACGTACCCGATATATCATATTTATTAAATTTCTATATTAAGATACGGTACTTTTTTCAGAAAATATACATATGATTAGACCGTTACTATAAATATCCTACATATTTGTTTCCCACTCCGTTCCTATATTTGTAAGAAGGCGTATATATGCGTATTTGTAAACAATTATAAAATAAAGGGGTGTATTTTAGATGTTAAGCGAAATACAGGCATAATTAAATATTTCTGTCTAGATACGTAAATCAGGAATCGAAACGGAAAGCCGTTAGATTCCTCAATATACGACACACACTGTGACGACGATTGAACAAATTTGTATGTACTTTTCTCTTTTGTACTTTATCTGCATTCACATTAATACATATAAAAATATCTCAACATTTCAACACACGTTTTTTTTTGTCAAGTAACTAAAAATTCAAGATTATTATTTTCTTTTTAAATCTTCTGACAGTACCATAAACCGTGGATCATAAACACTGATTTCAAAACTCAAATCTTCTAGTAATACTGAAAACAATCCATTTTAACCGTTTAAGCAATCTTATGCCGTTAGTAACGTGTGTGGGTGTTCAAAATTACCTTTTATTATTATTGTTCGAAACTCAATTCAACGAGGCAAACTAATCCATTAAAAGTTACTTCAAAATTTGCAAAAGAAAACTGATATTGATTTGTTTTTGTTTCCTTAAAACATAATATTCTTTTGAAATCAAAAAGTAATAATTTTAGATAGGGTGAGCATTTCGGTTTATACTCGGGTTCGGTTTGGATTCGGTTCGGTTTGGTTTATTCGGTTTTGATAAAACTCTAACCGAACTCAACCAAAGTTAGTATGATTCGGTTTGGATTCGGTTCGGGTTAGTTCGGTTTAGATTCGGTTCGGGTTAGTTCGGTTTTAATTCGATTTAAAAAAAATCAATTCACATAAACCAAACTCATAAAAAAAAAGTTATGAAAACAAACTAAAAAACATATTAAAACAAAATTTATTTAAAAAAAAAAACAAATAAAAATAACCTAACACTTTATCATGTTTTATGTCATTCCAACAAATTAGTAATTTATATATAAGTCATACATAAATTAAATCAATGCTTATTGATTTCTTTATTATTACATTGTTAGTTTTTATTACACTATTATAAAATAATACATATGTTTCTCTTAGTTAAGATCTTTAAAAAAAAAAATTAAACTAATTAATTTTTATATTAAATAATTATATTAAAAAAATCAAACATGAGTTTCATACATCTATAATATTATTAAATATAATTAACTAATTAATAAAATGTATATATTATAAATATATTGGGTTTTCGGTTCGATTTAAAACCGAATCAAACCGAATCATTCGGGTTGGGAAGAAACTCAACCAAACGATTTGTGTACAACTTTGGTTTGGTTTGATCAAACCTGTTTAGATCGGTTTGATCAGTTCGATTGAAATTCCCACCCTAATTTTAGATAACACGATTAGATAGCTGAGAAAGAGTTTTTTCCCTCGGGTTTTAACGAACAAGAAGTTGATAAATAAGAACGGTAAATAATTGTGCTCAGATTTTTTAACCAGACAATAGATGCATCATTACTTAGTGATCCAAAGAACAAAACTTGATGTGAAGATACAGACAGAGTTACTTTATAAATCTTTTCAATCTTCAAGATCTTCCATGTCTTCTCCATCTTCTTCACTACCTTCTTCACCTTCGCTATCTTCTTCTGGTTCTTCTTCTTCTTCATCTTGCTTCTTCTTCGCTTTCTTTTCATCCACATTTTCTGAAACAAACCGATATAAACCTATAAAATCAGATGATTCGTCCTGTGATAGACGAGACTATAACCACAATGTGGGGGAGAAATGAACAATTTACCATATTCACTGAATATGATTCCTCCCGAACACAATCCTTCCTCCACTTTGACGAGCTGCATAGTCATTCTCGGTCCAATTTCTTGCAGTTTCACCGCGCTCTTTGTGGAACTCTGGTTAACTCTCCCCAAATCAGATGATAGTGTCACTGTTGCCGCTTCTTCATCTCCTTCGCTCTCTGATCCATAGCCAGCCCTGAAAAAAACCCACACAAAAAAAGAGACGAAAAATCACATCAATCAATCCACATTGACACAGAGAGGAATAAAAAAAAAAAAAACAGATTGAACCAACGTAGATCCTTACTTGGTGACAAAATCACTAACATCCTGCAGATTCCTAAGATTTGGGACCTGATGATTTTGCACAAAGTTTCTGATCCTACGAGACACTCCAACAGGCTGAAGTCTTATAGAATAATGCCGGAAATCAATGAGTTTTGTATCTTTATTGTAGTTCAAGAGTACTAATCTCTGGCATGTGGAGAGCTTGACCTGACACATTATTTCACCATCAGAAGACGTAAATCAAATTGCCAAAACAAGTTACAATAAGTCATAAAAGCATATATTCTCTTCTTGGCAAGTGGCAACAATAACTTACAGTGTTGATATCAATAGCTGGGAATATGTTCTGAAACATAATAGTTGCTAGCTTAAGATGCAGCTCCTGAGTACCGAATCCAGAAAGGACAATCTAAAACAAGAAGAATTAACATTCTCAGGTGTTAGCAAAACCCTTACAAAAACCAAATAGGAAAAGTAAAAGAGATTGAGATTGATTACCAAAGGGGGACTCTTGAAAAGATCTTGAGGACATCTAGGCCGAAGCTGAGACTGAGCTATATCCAATGCTAGGGAATACTGATGGATTTTGAATGTGAGAGTCGGGCCCTGCGGGGTTCTTGCTACTCTTAGAGACAGCGCAGATGCTGTTTTCGATAGCATAAGGAAATGCGTAACACCCATTGGACCAGATACATTCAAAAAGTCCCTTAAAGTGTTCCGCTTCTTCTCCTGCAAAGAAGAAGATGAAAAAAGGTAACAACTTGCATCAGTAATGGTTTCAAAATCACAAACCCTCCAAAAATATGAAACCCTTTTCATCTCCAGGTTTGTTTTCTCCCCAACTATAACTGAACAAGAGTTTTAACTGACCTTTAGATTGAGAGCAGTGTAGGGAAGCATGAGCTTCCTCAAATCCATCTGAAGTTGTTTGACAGGGCCAGGAAGTTTCATTCTTGAAAACACAAAACTTTTTGGGATCTTATCCCCAGTAACATGATCAACATCCGCTTGATTTTTCTTCACAATAGGCTTCACAGCGACCCTACCCTTCTTGTTCTATATCATTACAAAGTGTTAAAACCCAGTAAACACAGATTACTGAAAATAAAAGAGAATCGGTAGAGAAACTCAACCGAGACTTACGTTTTTGAAACGAGCCATTTATTCTAATCACCAAAGAGCCACAGATTCTGGAAAGAGAAAATCGGATTCGTGAATACAAAGACGAAACATTTATGTATATAAACAAATCCAAAACCTCTTAACGCTTAGATTCCCCGAGAGAGAATAGTAACAGAGAACGAGCTCTAAATTACGGTTTTTCAGATACACCCAGAACAACGGATGATTCAACAAGAGAGTACACTCGAATTAGAAATCATTACCAAAACCCTAATTTCGCCGGCCGGAGTAATAGAACCTCAGGTAGAAGTAGGTGGCGGCCGATTTGTAAAGACTGAAGTTTGTTCATCAGCAGATGAAGCCCTATATACTCAAACCGGTTTTCTCTAAAATTCGGTTTTCTCTAAAATCCGGTTTTCATAATGTTCACGAGTCCGGTTAAGTGATTCAATCTTTTTTTAAAAGGAATTTATTCATTATTAAATTAATTTATTAATCTATTCGTCTTCCCGACAAGGTAGCTTAGTATATTTTCTTCTTACAACAATTACACATTTTTCATCTTTGGTCATCGTTTTGAGCATCAAAGTTTCTCCGTGGAGATTTCTTGGGTAATATTTTCTTCTTCAATGTTGAAAATTTCTTTGATTAATTTTCTTACGTTTGAGCCAAGTTCTTCGTCTTGCTCCAACTCAATTTATGTCTTATTAACAGAAATCTTACTTTTCTAAAGTTCCATTCAATGCTTATTCTAATCGAAAGATTGTTAACTTTTTGATATCTCAAATTTTATTTATTGTTTTTCATTTCTTGATTCTGGGTTTGTTTCATTTCCCCCTTTTCGCGCTTTCAATTTTCTCTCTTCGGCGATGAAGTCGAGGAATTCTGATAGACGTGATTTGGTTTTTTTTCTTTCTGTGTTATGTGGAGAGAATTGAAGAACCCTAATCCGATTCCGTAATATCTCTTAAGAACAAGATTATTTCTGGGTTTTGCGTTTGGTTGATCTGTGTTTCTCTACTTCTGATTCTACTGTATAATTTCTTGGAAATGAAAGGATGAAACTTTACAGTCCTGTCTTGTTTAATTTAGTTTTGAAATTGCGATTGATGTTTGATCAATGATCTGTAAATGTTTAGATCTAATATATCTAAAGGAGAATACTAAAGAAATTTCCTGGTGAATCTGATTTCTTATTCTTCAGATTCATCATCATATATACATACACTGTTACACAAAGATGCTCAAGGTCCCTGAACATCAAGTTGCTGGTCACATTGGTAGAGATGGGAAGCTCGGTCCACTTGTAGACGACCAAGGCCGATTCTTCAAGCCACTTCAGGGAGATGCTCGTGGCGAAAACGAGGCTAAGTTCTATGAGTCGTTTTCGTCGAACAAGAAGGTTCCGGATCACATACATAGATATTTCCCGGTGTATCATGGCACTCAGCTAGTCGAAGCATCTGATGGATCTGGCAAGCTTCTACATATGGTTCTTGAAGATGTTGTTTCAGGTTACTCAAATCCGTCGATAATGGATGTTAAGATTGGATCTAGAACATGGTATCCGGATGTATCCGAAGAGTATTTCAAGAAATGCATTAAGAAAGACAGAGCGACCACCACGGTTTCGTTGGGGTTCAGGGTTTCAGGTTTTAAGATTTTTGATCACCAAGAATCGAGTTTTTGGAGACCCGATAAGAAGGTTGTTCTTGGGTACAAAGTCGATGGCGCTAGATTGGCACTGAGGAAGTTTGTGTCATTGAAGCATGCTGACTCTAACTCGATACCAAACTGTGCATTTGCGTCAGAGGTTTATGGGGGTTCTAATGGGATCTTAGCGCAGTTGTTGGAGCTTAAGGCTTGGTTCGAAACCCAAACGATTTACCATTTCAATTCCTGCTCGATTCTGATGGTTTATGAGAATGAATCGATCTTGATGAAAGGAGGAGGAGCTGATGCGCAGGCGACGCGGGCACAAGTAAAGCTGGTGGATTTCGCGCATGTTCTCGATGGAAATGGCGTCATCGACCATAATTTCTTGGGTGGACTCTGCTCTTTCATAAAGTTCATCAAAGATATTCTTCAGAGCTTAGACGAGCGCGATGAAACCGATACTTCCCTGCTTGAAAACGGGCACTAGAGAAACGGTTTTCTATCTCGGCTCGGTTTCGAATAATCTCCAAGTTTTTCGTTCGTTGGACTAATTGGGTTTTGGGCATAAACTTTTGTCCCTTTCAATTGTATAATTTGGCTAATACCTACTGAACCAAACCATTGTACTTTCATTCGAGGAAAATGTCGGAAGTTTCCTGGAAGTAAGACTTTGCTTTCCTGTTATGGCAAGCAAAATTGCATTTTCAGGTAAACAAAACAGAATTAGAGCTTGAAGAAGTAACAATGTCAACATCAATAAGTTGAAAATTAGTGAAAAGTATTACTTAGAAGCAATTTTCATCTTAAAACATAATCTTACTCAAAAAGCCACTAAGTAGTGTACTCAACTCTAAGCCACATCGCCTAGAAACAGCGTGTTTTTTTTTGGCTTTCTTTCAATTTCTATTTATATCTGATTGATCACAAGTTAAGCACTCTTTATCACAATCCACAAGGATGAAATTCTTCGTCATGATCTTGTTTTGTGCAATTTTCTTATCTGTCTCCACGGATTCGGACAACATGCAAGACATGTGTCCGACGGCTCCGGGAGGACAACGCAACTTCTTCATAAACGGCTATCCTTGCAAGAACCCGACCGAGATCAACGCCCAGGATTTCAAGTCTACTAAACTTACAGTAGCTGGAGACACAGACAATTTTCCCCAGTCTAGCGTCACATTGCTCACTGCATTAGAGTTTCCAGGTCTCAACACTCTCGGCCTCTCGGTCTCACGGACTGATCTCGAACGGGACGGATCTGTGCCGTTCCATTCGCATCCGAGGTCATCCGAGATGCTTTTTGTGGTTAGCGGACTCGTGTTTGCTGGATTTCTAGATACCAACGACAAGATTTTTCAGACGGTTCTGCGAAAAGGCGATGTTTTTGTCTTCCCTAAAGGATTGCTTCATTTCTGCTTGAGCGGTGGCTTCGAACGAGCCACCGCTCTCTCGTTTTACAATAGCCAGAATCCTGGAGTCGTGAATATTGGAGGCGTGCTTGGAATCGATCAAGAGAGTATAATGAACATGACGAGGTGGTTAGCTTCTGGCGGCTATGGCTCTGGTTCCGGAGTCACGGACCGTGATGAGCTTTAGAGAGTTTCTCGTTCTCATTGAAGCAATGTTTTTATAAACAGACTGAAAGATAAAATATAAACGTTTTTTCGGGTTATGAGATCGACCACATTCGACCGGGATCAATAAATTTATTGCAATTTACCAATTTTCTTCAAGGTCCGGGTTTTTAAGATCTAACTGGAACAGATTACAGACCAGCCGGTTGGTACATACGCAAGTCTGGCGCAGTTGACGTGTCTCCCAAGGCGTTAAATTTGTCAATAAAAACCCTAAGTAGAATCATGATAATAGTGATACCCTAGATAGGGTTGAATCATACGAACATTAAGACAAGGAATTGAAGGCTTGAGCAGTTGTAGCAACCTTGAAGAAGACGTCTTCGAGAGTTGTGTCAGCGAGTCCCCAAGCAAAAACTGTGAATTTGCTTTTAGCCTTCTCCACCATCAAAAACAAATCTGCAATCATGACTTCTTGCTTAGGGATCTCGAATTTCTGTGTTCCAGCTAGATGATATACTTTCTTGGCGTTTGGTGAAATGCGTTTAACCATTCTCTCTACTGTCTCCTCGTGTTCCGATGAGGTCGTCATTGTGAACACATACGATCCACCGTACCTTCCCTTTAGCTCTTTCGGGTTTCCTATGCATTGCAAGCCCCCGTCTACAAAAATCCCCAATCGGTCGCATAGAAACTCTGCTTCTTCCATTGAGTGAGCTGAAAAAACGTGAGGGACAAGCTTCTCTAGGTTAAAAAAGTCCATCACTTTCTTGTTAAATGTTACTGTTTTCAAGAACCCTTTCTTAAGGATACGAAACAAAATGAGTTTTAAGAGACAATGTATTCATTACTATTGACTAGCGCAGATTCAGTTTCATGGATCAATCATATTCATATGTAGGAGAGTAGTGATCAGAGAGAGAGAGAGAGAAATTGAAAATACTTGTGAGGATTATGGCTGTGTTTTGTTTTGCACGCTGGATCACGGTCCATAAGTTTTTCCTCGAGGCTGGATCAAGTCCGGTGCTCGGCTCATCCATGTAAACCACCTTTAACAAATCAAACCATGGATTCGTTATATAAATGTGAGCTATTTCTGACAAAATCACATAGCAAGAGACCAGGAGATGTACCTTTGGGTTCCCGATTAGCGAAATGGCCACACTAAGTCGCCTTTTCATACCTCCGCTGTATTTTCCAGCTGGTTTGTCAGCAACTCCTCCATCAAAAAGGCTGACGCTTTTGAGAGACTCTTCCACAGCCTTGAAAACGATCATATATATCAATGAATCAACATTGTCTCATGGGAGTAATAACACATACAATAGAATAAAAACATACTTGCGTTAAAGCAGAGCCCTTGATATTCTTGAGTCGCCCGTAAAAGAGAAGATGTTCCCTTCCTGTTAGTGTCTCCCAAAGCAAGCTGAAACCAAGAGAATGGCATATAAAAAAAAAAATGAAAACTGTTCCTTATTTGCTTGGTAATGGAAGAAAATGCTAAAAAGTTATTTAGAGGATTATTTACTCGTGCTGCGGACATACGCCCATGCTTGTGTATACTTTGTTCATATCCTTGCATATATCCAAACCCTGAACAAACGCTGTTCCAGATGTCGGTTTCAGAAGCCCGGTCATCTAGCTCAGCAAGAAAAATACAGCACAAAGATTACAAAATTTGACACTCTTTAACACTGTTTGGTGTATTCAAAAGTTTTTGAGAAACTGACCATATTGATGAAGGAGGTTTTTCCAGCTCCATTAGGTCCAAGCATGCCAAAACATTCTCCTGAAAGCACGTCGAGATATAACCCTCTTACTGCTATTTTTGGTGGGTTACCATCTCTACCTGGATACACTTTCTTCAGGTTGTCACACACGATCGCATGCCCTGTGTTCCCTTCATTCCTCAAGTGCTCAACTTTTTCTCTCTGATTGTTTTCACTTTTTTTTGTCAGAAAGACTTGTAATCACAGAAGCATGGAAAGTAATAAAAAAAACGTTACCTCCTGAGTGACATCTGTTTTTTCCATGTCAATGAGGACATTTTCAGAGCTTTGCCTCTGCTCATTAAGACTTGGTAGGGAAGAAGATTTCTTGAAAGGGTTCTCCAAGAAAAAGAAAAAGCTTTTCCCGGATTGAAAAACCTGATCTATATAGTAGGCTACAATGAGAACCACAAACCACTCCACTGACATGATGTAGAACAGTTTATCCATTCCGCTTTCGCTTAGATCCTCCCACTTCATCCCGTTTCCACGGACGGCAGATTGCGAGAACTCATACAATCCGCGGTATAAGGAAAAACCGGGATACAACTCCAAGGCAAGAATCCCATTTTCTGTTAAACTTAAATACTAGTTACTGAAATGGTCATAAACAGGTGTGTTTTTGTTCTTCAAGGTATTGTTTTTTGTTAACTCACCAGGGAATGAAGGAGTTTCAAGCAGCTGCCCGAAGAGAAAGCTGCCCAAGAGCCCAGTACCAAACACCAATATGTAAGCAACAACTACAATTAAGCCAAAGAAAATCAAGAGGCCGTTAAAAACATATTCTTGAGTAGATTCAAGAAATCTGATGTTAGTACCTGTCACAGTCTTGACTTTTGAGAATAATGAAGAAACAAGAAAGGAGAGGGAGATTTGCAGATTTAAGTAGATGAAATAGAAAACGAATTGGATGCTATAATCATTGAGCCGGAAGTACTTGAGTCCTATCGCGGACCCGAAGCACACCAACGAAATGATGTATAACATGGATATGGTAAGAAAATAGGCATAAGAAATCATCCAATATGGACCATCTCCTAGGCCGTGCATTTTCATTATAATTCTTAGATGTTGTTGTTTCTCATACACCAATGATGTCAAGATCACCTGCAAAATTATACACACATTGGGATGAATATTTAGTACTCGTGATGGCCTAAAGTGTTCAATTGTATAAAAGAACTTACAGGGAATAGAAGAAGAACAACCCAAGTAAAGAAAAGCGGGCCAAGCGAGGACGCGATATCTGGATTGTATTTAGTTTCGTGTTTAGGAACTTCTTTGACAAACTCGAATAATATCCTTGTCCCCGGGCCTTTCAGAAACTTAAGATAAGCATTTGATACCTGCAGTGTGCAATTACAGAAACAAGGTAAAAGAGCATGTATTGAATATTCATTGACGAGGATGCCTTGAGAGTACTATAGCATGGAGTCATTTTCATACCAGATTGATCAAGCGAGGAACTCGAACCAAAGGTCCACTCGAAGAATCGTCACTGTATGTCGAGTTATACCAGATAGTCACATCCAAGTTTTTTCTATCCGTACTCAAGAGATCGTATGCTAAAGGCAACGAAATCATTGACCTCTCATTAACTAACCTGCAGGAATCACAGATAGATATAAAAATTGCAGAAAATTTAACTAACCTGCAGCAATCTCATTTGTCATCCTCTCAGGATTTCCCCTCAAACTACCCTTGAAAAGCTCATCATTGACCTCTACAGAGTTATTTCTCCAGAGGCACAACCCTTGAACACACTTCACCTCTGGATATTTAGACACAAGCACTAAGTTAATTGTCCAAGTGAAGGCAAAACACATTTCTCAGTGTTTCATTTTCTCCTCTCAAGCTTGTTAATTTGACACCTTTTGAAACATCAAGAGGATAAACATACCTGTACGAATTTGTCCGAATGAGAATGGCCATGTAGAGTTTGGACTGCACTGAGATTGGATATTGTAGATGGGAATATCAGAGTCAATCCCTGGATCTGCATAGTTGTTTATGCTTGCCGCTTGTGTCGAACCCTGAAAGTCAAGACCTTTACTAAAAATCCGAGACAGAGAGATAGATAGATGTCTACACTTTTTCGACTGAAACTTACCAATACATTATTGGCTAAACTAGGCAAGAGGTCAGAGGTGTTCACGGCGAAAGAACCGCCAAACATATTCCCGGATAAAGCTGGAAAAACACACATGTAGCTGATAAGTTTCGCAGGAAACCGAAAAATAAAGAGTAATGTAACAAAGAAGAAGAAGGTTTAACATAATAAAGCATATACCTTTACCAAAGGAATGGTTATTCCCAGTAACAAGTATAGTTACAGGACAAGTTCCTGTTTTTCTACAAGACTTGTCAGGAAGGTCTCCGTAGGAAAAGAAACCAGCTTTAACAGCACGAGATTCAGGTTCTGGAATCTGTAACATCGGAGGCAACAATGGAGGGTTTGGGACCGGACAATCACCACCAAGCAAATCATCTTTGGTACCACATTTAGTCTTATCCGAGGCATTGTTCACCACAGCAACGACCAAAATTTGAATCGCCAGGAGAAGTAAACAGAGGAAGAGTGGAATCAAACCGAGCCGAACATTTGTCCATATGTGTTTCCTCTGCCACCAAAAATGACATAAACACATCGAGAACTAAGATCGTATCCATTTCGTGTTATTGTGATTTTTCAACAACAAAGTTTCAGGTTTTGAAGATTGTCGCGACCAAATTCACCGAAATTAGTAGAGGAAAAGGTATACATACCTGGTAGGTTAAGTTTTTTCTAAGTAACGCATTTGCCTGAGCCCAGAAACTGGCTTGACCATGATCCGCCATTGATGAAGAAAGAAGCTTTCGTTTAAGTCTTTAATTTTTCTTAGTGACACCACCTTTTTAATTATCTTCTTCGTTTTAAGTCTTTCGTGTAAATTTTTTTTTTTTAGGGTACCCTTATTAAAACTAAGGACACAAAATTTCACGCGTTTTTCAACGTGAATGCGATATTAACCATCACTTAAATTTGTGATTAATCAAATCAGTCATAATTGATAATCTGAGAAAAACCTTCTTAACATATTTGTATCAAAATATTGGTTTGAATACAGTGTAACAATGTGATACACATACGTCACTCATTCCTAATTTGTAATAATACGGATTTTCTTTCCCAAAATATCAACAGAGAGTAACTGGAAACATTTAAAATTGAATGTAGAAACGGAAACTTTTTAACAATAAAGGGTATTTACAAATTTAGAAAAACGCGTTTCCAGTATTAATTATACAAATTAGGAAAACAACATTTATTTTCAAATTTTTTGATTAAAACTTAAAAAGATTTTGAAAGAGTAGTGAAGATTCCTTTGTAATTTTGTAATAAATGAGAGCCTTATCGAAGGTCTTTTATAATGGTTTAATCAAATTTTTATAGGCGTTTCTTTGTAATTTAGACATAATAAACAACATAACGTAATTTATTTATTTAAAAAAAAAAAAAAAAACTCCAATCGTCTTCTTCCTCTGATCATGGCGACTCTGCGAGAAGGCTTACCGCTTCTGTATCAGCAATTCACGGCGTTGTTCAGGAAGAATCTGCTGCTTTCATGGCGAAACAAGAGAGCCACGTGTCTTCATCTCTTCTCTTCTTTCTTCTTCATCTTTCTCATCTTCTGTATCGAGGAAGCGATGAAAGCGAGCGACGTAACCTCGACGGTGCACAGAAATGTCACCGATCCTAAGGCATTAGTCTCGCCTCCGATTCCGCCATGTGAGGATAAGTTCTTCGTGAAGCTTCCTTGCTACGACTTCGTGTGGAGTGGGAACCACAGCCGTCGAGTGACTGACATTGTCTCTGCAATTATGGCGAATAATCCGGGAAGACCAATTCCGAGCAACAAGGTTAGGGTTTTTGTGTTTTTTTTTGTTTTTTTTACTTTTTGGGTTTTTGTTTGTTTGCAATTACAAGGAAATGAAGGCAAATGTGAAAATCAGAACATATGTTTCTCTTGTGTGTGTCTATTCAGGTCCAATCATTCAAAGGGCCTGAGGAAGTAGATGCATGGTTTATGTCAAATCCATTGCAAGTCCCAGGAGCTTTACATTTTGTGGAAAGGAATGCTACAGTAATCAGCTATGGTATTCAGACAAATTCTTCATCGGAGAAAAAACGTGGTCGGGTTGAAGATCCAACGTTTAAGTTTCTTGTTCCTCTTCAAATCGCTGCAGAGCGTGAAATCGCAAGGTCTTTAATTGGAGGTACCATCTTGAATCTTTGTGGTGGTAATGTGGCTGCTTCTCTTATAGATTTTGACATGTCTTTATACATTTTTTCAGATCCAAAGTTTAGTTGGGGTTTTGGATTTAAGGAATTTCCGCGACCAGCTATTGGTGGAGTAGTAACTATTTCTGCATTGAATCTTATGGGACCAGTGTTCTTTCTTGCTTTCTCCATGTTCGGTTTTGTTCTCCAACTCGGTTCTCTGGTTACCGAGAAAGAGCTCAAACTTCGGCAGGCAATGACAATGATGGGTGTTTTCGATACCGCTTATTGGTTATCATGGCTTACTTGGGAAGGAATCCTTACGTTTGTCTCCTCTCTCTTCTTAGTCCTCTTTGGAATGATGTTCCAATTCGATTTTTTCTTGAAGAACAGTTTTTTTGTTGTCTTGCTACTTTTCTTGCTTTTTCAGTTTAATATGGTAAGACCCTCATTCCTAAAGTCTGCTCTTTCTGAGTTATCTTTCAGTTTTTCTTTAATTTGCTGGGGCATCACTTGAGTTATCTATTACTTGTTTTGCTATAGATTAGCCTAGCCTTCGTGCTATCAGCTTTCGTTAGCAAATCATCTTCGGCAACAACCGTCGGTTTCCTTGTGTTTCTGATTGGTTTTATAACCCAGGTGTGGCCTCTCTTTCTAAAATAGTAGCTGAAATTGGTACTTCAAATCTTGGATTCTTACTAATTATAGTTCTAAATTGCAGATTGTATCAGCTATGGGATTCCCTTATTCAAGCGAACATTCGATTTCTCGCCGGGTGATTTGGTCATTCTATCCACCGAATACCTTTTCTGCGGGTCTGCAGCTGCTTCTTGCAGCGACATCAACTCCCGGAGGTTCTGGAATTAGTTGGAGTAAGAGAGCAGTATGTGCGACGGACGAGGACACTTGCGTTATTACAATTGTATGTCAACAACCTTTCAAGATAGATTTCATCCAAGAGTTGTCTATAATTCTCTGACCAAAATATCTCTTTGAACTTTTTGGCAGAATAAAATCTACATATGGCTTGTGGGGACACTCTTTTTCTGGTTTGTTCTGGCTATCTACTTTGACAATATTATTCCCAATGCATCCGGTGTAAGAAAATCGATCTTCTACTTTCTAAAACCTAGTTATTGGACTGGCCAAGAGGGCAACAAAGTGGAAGGTATTTTCTCTTTGCACTAATAAAGATTCTGTGTTGGAAAATGTAAGCCAAACATGTTCTTACACATTACAAAGGTAGCATTTGTAGCTGTATTGGTTCTGTTCCACCCGTAGAGCATATTACGCCAGAGGACCAAGATGTGCTTGAAGAAGAGACAGTGGTTAAACAACATGCAATGGATGGAATATTTGATCCTAACATTGCAGTTCAGATACATGGTCTTGCAAAGACATATCCTGGAACGACAAAACTCGGATGCTGCAAATGCAAGAAAACTTCCCCTTTTCATGCTGTAAAGGTATTTTTATTTTCTGATAAGTAAACAATGAAAAAAAAAGTTAAATCTTTCTGGTAATGTATGCTCTTTGACAAAATTATTTCTCGTGGTTTCCAGCATGAAATGCGTTACAATGGTTATATTTATTTCTCTGCTAATTCATGGAATATGTTCAGGGTTTGTGGATGAATATTGCGAAAGATCAGTTGTTTTGTCTTCTCGGACCCAATGGCGCAGGGAAAACAACTGCTATCAGTTGTTTGACTGGTATAAATCCAGTTACTGGTGGAGATGGTAAGAAAGCTTGCTCACCTTTCTGTTTCTGTTTGGATGAAGAAATTTTTAATCATTCTAATTGATTGACTTAAACAGCAATAATTTATGGAAATTCCATAAGAAGCTCCGTTGGTATGTCTAACATTCGTAAAATGATAGGAGTTTGTCCTCAGGTTTGTCAATTTCTTCTTGCATTGTCCTCTTACACAATGATGTAATTGTTCTGCTTCGGTGATTTATTACATCATCACTTATTTTTTACAGTTTGATATCCTTTGGGATGCTTTGTCCAGTGAAGAGCACCTCCACCTCTTTGCTAGCATCAAAGGGTTGCCACCAGCATCGATCAAATCGGTACATCATCCAAATAATATCAAATTTACTTCATTCATGTATTGTACAAAGCATACCTTTCCCTTGTTTTTTTGCTTACAAATTTTCTTTCCGTTATACAGATTGCAGAGAAGTTACTTGCAGATGTAAAGCTGACAGGAGCAGCGAAAATTAGAGCAGGAAGTTATAGCGGTGGAATGAAGCGCCGACTCAGTGTTGCAATAGCACTCATTGGTGATCCCAAGCTGGTCTTTCTAGATGAACCAGTATGCAACTTTGCTACTTTCCCCTTTAAATGTGTTTATGCATAGAATCTAACACACATATCATTGTTTTATGTCTTAGTTATGCTATCTTTCTCATTTTATTATATTGCGACATCTTTGGATTGTAGACTACGGGTATGGACCCTATCACGAGGAGACATGTGTGGGACATTATACAAGAATCAAAGAAAGGTCGTGCCATCATACTAACAACGCATTCTATGGAAGAAGCTGATATTTTAGGTGACCGAATAGGGATCATGGCTAAAGGCAGACTCCGCTGCATTGGAACCTCAATCAGATTAAAATCCCGATTTGGCACGGGTTTCGTTACTACCGTTAGCTTCCTCGAAAACAAAAACGACGGTGCTGGAACTTCACATGAGCAATTGAAAAGATTCTTTAAGGAGGTATGTAGTAGGCTCAAGTTTTTTAGCGGCATTGTTTAATTAGTTGGTAATCTAGTGCTACAATATTTTGCAGCATCTGAAAGTTGAGCCAACAGAAGAAAACAAAGCTTTCATGACTTTTGTTATCCCTCAGGACAAAGAAAAACTTTTGACGGTATAACCATCTACAAAAAAAGCTTTAATAATCTCTTAGATCTTCATCTGCCTCATGAATGAGTTATTTTTTTCGTATTTTCATAAATGAAACAGAGGTTTTTCGGGGAGCTACAAGACAGAGAAACTGAGTTTGGAATCTCAGACATCCAACTCGGGCTTGCAACTCTTGAAGAAGTGTTTCTTAACATCGCAAGACGAGCTGAACTAGAAAGCGCAACTGTTGAAGGAACCATGGTCACTCTCGAGTTAGAATCAGGCATCTCAGTCGAGGTAAATCTACAACGTTCATCAAAATTTTCAGTTTCACATGTAGACATCAGTTAATGGACACAAACTCCACGTACAGATACCTGTGGGAGCAAGATTTGTAGGTATCCCTGGAACAGAAAACGCAGAGAATCCACGAGGAATAATGGTGGAAGTTTATTGGCAACAAGACGGATCGGGATCAATGTGCATCTCTGGACACTCGTCGGAGATGCAGGTCCCACCGAATGTTCCTGTGATATGCGAACCATCATCACAAGTGTTAGGACATGGGCAGCGACGAGTTCGGGGTACCGTGATTGATTATGAGTCTAACAGTTAATATTTCTCTTCTTGGGCAGTTTGGGATCTTACATGTTTTCTTTTTTGGTTTACGTTGGAATATAAAAAATAGTTTATGGAGACACTGTGGATGAGAATGCAATGTTATTTATAGCGTTAAGCGTTTCTATCAAACTTTCACAGTGAGTTAAAATTAGGAATATTTTATTAATAGGGGGTTATAGTTTATAATAACCAAATGTTCTACAACTCGCTGCTGTGATAAAAGCAGGGATGTCTCTTTGCTGAGATAATATATATATATATATATATTTTTTTTTTGAATTGAATGTTAAATTATGATTCAAACCAAAAGACTGTTTTACATTTGCTGTTACATTTGTTGGAACTAAGAAATAGAGATTTGATGATACAGATTGAATAGGAGATTGATTAAAACCTTGTCTGATTCGAAATCTTTTGCGAACATTATGCTTGAGTGGCGAACCATTGACTCAGCCCCTCCGCATACTTACGATCTCCTAAAAGCCTGATTGAGCTTAGTCGATTCCTCATATTTTGATCGATGAGTTTGATCATGGAAGTTGCAGATTGCGGTAGTTCTCCATGCTTACGACGGTTCCTTTCCCTCCATAAATGATATAACGTTGTTTGAAATAGGTACCTGATTAGGAAGGTGTTTAGTCTGTCAAACCCGGATCCCTCAAGTAGAGCAACAAGCTGGTTCCAATCTGATGAGTAATGATTGCGTAGCAATTTTGGTGAGAGGCGTTGCCATATTCCTCGTGAGTAAGGACATGAGAAAAATAGATGATTCCTTGTTTCTTCATGATGCAAACAGAATACACAGTTTGTGTGTTGTCCCGTATTCCATAGACGCATTCGGTCGCCCGTCGATAAGCGATTCAGAATCGCAAGCCACACAAAGAAAGAGTACTTAGGCGTAGAATGTTGAAACCAAACACCTTTGTACCAAGATTGGCGAGGATGTACTGTGCGAATTTGCTTCCAAGTCCCTTTTGTAGTGAATTGCTCGATATATTTATTATCTGAATTTCGCCATAGAGCCACGTCCTCGCCATCGTTTCTGTTTCGTCTAGCTTTGTTGATTTCTTCTTCTATGCGGTTGAGTACGTCAACACGATGTCTTCGCCGTCGGTGTATGTTTAAAACCCATTCCACTGTTGCGTTGTCCTGAATTCCCAGGTCAATGTATCCTCTTATCCCCGTAATATCTCGAAGTCGACCTAGGGGACACCACACGTCAAACCAAAAGGAAGTAGAAGCACCATTACATAGTTGTACCTTGTGAAACCCTTTTGCGATATCACGATATTTAAGCAGCTTTTTCCACATCTAGGAACCTTTGCTCGACTTTACCTTCGCTGACCAGATTGAACCTTTTCCAATTACCAAATTTTTGATCCATGTCACCCAGAGAGAAGGCTGGTTCGATATGATTCTCCAAAGCAATTTCAAACAGCTAACTACGTTAGCTTCTTTCAACGGTTTTATACCAAACCCTCCTTCTGTTCGTGGCCTGCACACATCACTCCATGCCACTTTGGCTTTCTTGGGATTTAGGTCGGGACCGGACCAAAGAAACTAAGCACTCATGCTTTCAATCTGTTTTAAACAACGATTTGGCAGTCGAAACGCAGAGAGCCAGAAATTTACCATACTCGAAATAGTTGATCTCAGTAGTTGCAGTCTTCCCGCATAGGAAAGATACCTAGCTGTCCATGAACTCATACGTGATCTTATCTTGTCAATTAAGCTCTCATAGTCAGCAGCTGAAATTCGCTTCGTTAAGAGAGGTAGTCCAAGATACCTTACTGGTAGCTGCCCCGAGTTGAAAGGGAATTGAGACGTTATTGCTTGTTGATTGACTTCCGAAATTCCAGCCAAATATAAGGTTGATTTTTCTAGGCTTATCCGTAGCCCCGACCTCACAGCAAACTCGTCAAAGACCTTCATCGTTTCCTCTATCGTTCTTTTCTGTCCATCAACAAACACCATTAAATCATCGGCGAAACATAAATGGGTAATTAGAATACCTTTGCATTTCGGGTGATAGCCAATTCTCTGATTCACAGCAGCTTTATCTATCAGTTTCGTCAGAACATTCATGCATATGACGAATAAGTAGGGTGATAAGGAGCAACCTTGTCGTAGTCCTCTTTTACTATTAAAGTAGCCAGCCAATTCTCCATTAACTTGGACCGAAAAAGAAGCTGTGGAGATGCAAAGTCTTATCCAGTGGATGAACTTTGCTGGGAAATTTAGAGCTGCTAACGTGTTGAGGACAAAATCCCATTGGACCGAATCAAAAGCCTTTGATATATCTATCTTCATAGCACATCTTGGGGAAACCGATTCCTTATGGTAGTCCTTTACCAACTCTGTGGCGAGGAGCAAATTTTCCATCAACAAGCGATCCTTTACAAAAGCAGACTGGTTTGATGAGATGAATTTGAGAAGAAGAATCTTTAGTCTATTTGCAATCAGCTTGGAAATCACTTTGTATAAGACATTGCAACATGAGATAGGTCGGTAATCCTTCATCTCTTTTGCTTCGCTTTTCTTCGGAATAAGAGCAAGAATTGTAGAATTGATACCTTTTGGAAGAAAACCCTTAACGAAGAATGATTTAATTGCTGTCTTAACATCGTCGCCTACAATAGCCCAAGATGATTTGAAAAATTCGCTTGTATATCCGTCGGGTCCCGGAGATTTGTCGTTTGGCAGTGAGAAGAGCATCTTTGTAATTTCCTCATCCGTAACCTCTTTTTCCAAAATTTCTTGGTCTGATTCAGAACATCTAAACTCCAATAAACCCTGCAGCTCTTCTATTGGCATTCCTTGGTAATCAGTCGGATGATGCATAAGAAACTCTCGAAAAAACCGCTCTGCTTCATGTTTAATGTCCTCGCCACTGGTCAAAACCTCTCCATTCTGATTAACTATCTCCCTGATCGAATTTCTCATTCTGCGAATCTGCGTTGTTTGGTAAAAATAAGCATTGTTTCGGTCACCGACATTGAGCCAATGAAGCTTCGATTTCTGTTTTAGATATCTTTCTTCAATTTCTGATAATAGGTTCCATTTTGCATAAGCTGCAGATTCCTCTTCCATTGTCGAAGCAGAAGGGTTTTGTAGAGTTTGCAATTGTTTGGAGCATAAGTTTTCATGGGCTTTTTTCGCACGACGAGGAATATCTCCAAGCTTTCTCTGCCAAGCTTTCGCAACAGTGGCTTCAGGCCCTTTAATTTCTTTGAGAGACGGAATATCGTTGAGGTTGACAGAAATAGAGGATCAGTTGTGTCCCAAAACTCTTTAACCGTTGGAGCAAATTGCGGTAGCGTGGACAGAACATTCATGAACTTGAAAGGATTTCTTTTACCCATTACTTCTGCATCCAGCGAAAACCTACATCGGGAGTGGTCTGAAATTCCTCCTGACTCAAACACAGAGTATGATTGCGCGTAGGTGTCCAGCCATATATCGTTAACCAGCAAACGATCCAATTTTTTACATATGAGGTCATTGTCTCTTCTGTTGCACCAGGTGTAGCGTGGTCCATGATATCCCAAATCCAGAACCGAGCAGTATCTTACTAAATTTTGGAAATCTCGCATTCCCGGAGAATATGGAGAGTCCAGATAGTTTGAGTGCTCTTCTCCTATTAGAATTTCATTAAAATCTCCCCCTATCATCGATGGCTTATTACGTAATATAGGTGAGTCGTGGTGATTTCTCAAATCTTCCCACAGTGTCTTCCTCTCTTCAACAAAATTCGATGCGTAGACAAAAGAGCAGAAAAATTCTTCATCTTTCCCTTCTAGCAGAATTGAGCATGTAATTAATTGAGAACTTTTGAAGACTGGAGTTACCCTCACATTATCTTTCCAAAGTACCCAAATACGGCCCAGTCGATGCGATTCATAGTTTGATAAGAATGACCAACCTGGAAAAATTGACTTCACAATCTGAGAAGCTTTTTCCTCCTTAACGTGTGTTTCCAGTAAACTCCCAAACTGTAGTGGACTGTTATTTACCCATTCACGAATTACCGAATACTTTGAAGTTTTGTTTATGCCTCGCACATTCCAGAAAAACCCTGACATATTAATTTCTCGTGGGAGGCTTCCTTTTTCCCGCGGCACTAGGACCTTGATCCTTCGTGTTCTTGGTAATAGAGTCCAATAAGAATTTATGTACAGCCTTGGAGACTCGAGGTAGAGATCTCCGAGTTCCCGGTTTGTCCTTCTCTTCAGTGTTTATTTTGATGTTTTCAATCGGCTCTTCGATCTCACCATCTTCCTTATCCGAACTGGTTTCCTTATTTCCACACGCATCATCATTCAAACCCTCCATATGAAGGACAGAGTAACGAGATGGTGTTGCAATTAGAGTGTCTTCTGACCTTGTTTCTGGCTGCCTTCCTATTTTATTTGGGGATACAGATCTCCACTCATTCTCCTCTACAACGTTTGTTGTGTCCTGCATTTCAAGCACCACTTCGTCCTCCCCCCTCACATTCTCCTCTACCACCATCTCTGTTACATGATTTTCGTTCTCCTGAGTTTGTTCCAGGCTAGGGTCAAGCCTCACAGCCTCTCTGTTGGCTAAAACATTTTCTGGAGCAGCTCTTTCTCTCAATTGAGACAGAATTGTTGTATCGCCTTTGTTTGACGTGTGTGTCTCTGTTGTAGCCACTACCAATGAACTGTTTTGATCAACCCGTTTCAGAATTGTCACAGTCAAAGGATTTGCAGCACATGCTTCTGAAAAATGTCCCCATTTCTCACAAGTTTTGCATCGTGGCGGAAGCCATGGGTATGAAAACTCGATCGTGACTTCCTCGTCCTTTTTTAGTTTGAATTTATGTGTCCTAGGGAGCTCCTTAGACATGTCTGCTTCTACAAACACTTTGGCTTCATCAAATTTTGTACAAAGCTCTGTATCCGGGTGTAGTCTTTTTGGTTCTCCAACGGCACTAGCAAGGAAACCAAGGCCCTTCCAAGAAAACATTGAGTGAGGCACCTTTTTTAGGACAATCCACATCGGGATCGTTTTAATTTCCGGTTGTGAATCCCCAATGATAGGTGACCATTTTGATACAATCATGGGAATGTCTGCGATATTCCACATACCTCTTCTCAAAACCCTTGACTTGATAGATGCATCTAGTATTCTGAATTTCACCACTTTCTCGTTGACTGAAAACACATCGATTCGCTCTTTTTTCTCTCCTAGAGGCCATATCTTGTTGACAATCACGTGAATCTTCGCTACATGTGGTGCTGCAGATAAGAACCGTCCTACAACAAAATCCTCCCAAAGGGGAGCATCATCTTGAACCTCTTCCGGCACGACCACCGGTTTTTTCTACAGTTGAGACTATGAGAGTTAAAAGTTGATGTTGCAAAGGTTTTTTCTACAGTTCGCCGCTGGCTCCTTGGAAAGGAGAAGATACATGGTTGTCATAATCAATTCCAAAAGATGATAAATCAATAGATTGTCCTTTTTTCTCAGAAGCCGTCTTGACGAATAGACCGATAGCTCGAGCCCATTTCACCATAGTCCCGACCACTTCTTTCCTTTGTTCAAAAGTTATCTCCTTGGAACCGTGCTTCTTCATCTCAACCAAAACTTTTCCCATTGACAACAAACCATCGACCATCCTCCACGAATCCACCTATCGCCAAAAACAAATAACACAATCTTTATATATATATATATATATAAAACCGCGACAAACATGCTCGCATACCATATGAAATGTTAATGTCTTATTAAAACTTACTGATGTTCCGCCTTTAGTACCATCCAATAAAGACATGGCCCTAAAGAGTTTCTCAGATTTTCATGACATTTCGACCTTGATGTCTTTTGATCCGGGTGATGCTGACTTGAAGCAGGCCATGTAGTCCTCCAGTTTTGCAAAGAAATCTTTGAACTCTGCTGTTGCAGGACACTTACCTCCAAGCCACCCACGAAATCTAACATACCTTTGTAAGCGAAAGGCTCAAAATCTTTGTCTAGTTTGGGAAGATTCTTCAAGTAATGGGGTAATGAGAACGTTCCTTGTGTTTCATAGAGACCTCTTTTAGAAGGAGTAGATACATTGGTGTCATAGTCAATTCCAAAAGATGATAAATCAATAGATTGTCCTTTATTTTCAGAGGCCGTCTTCACTAATAGACCGATCCCTCGAGTCCATTTCACCATAGACCCGATCAATTCTTTTCTTTGTTCAAAAGTTATCTCCTTCGAACCACTCTTCTTCATATCAACCAAAACTTTTCCCATTGACAACAAGCCCTCCACCAGCTTCCACGAATCCTCCTATCGCCAAAATAACACAAATCTTTTTCACTTAAAAACGCGAAAAAACATTCTCGCATACCATATGAATGTTAACGTCTACTTAAAACTTACTGATGTTCCGCCTTTAGTTCCATTGAAAACAGACACAGCCCTGAAGAGCTTCTCAGATTTTACTGACAGCTCGACTTGGATGTCTTTTGACCCGGGTGATGTTGAATTGAAGCATGCCATGTAATCCTTTAGCTTTGCAAAGAAATCTTTGAACTCTGCGGTTCGAGGACACATATCCTCCAGGTCACCCATGAAATCCAATATACCTTTGTAAACGAAAGGCTCAAAGTCTTTGCCCACTTTGGGAAATTTTTTCAAGTAAATGGGTAATGAGAACGTCCCTTGTGTTTCATAGACAGTGCTTAATGCAACAAGTAACATTAGATATACCGCTAATGAAATTCTTGCCATTTTATTCTTAAAGAAATAGAAAAAATTAGGGTGAAAATATATTTAAGTGTTATATTTTTCTGTGGAGTTTTTGAATGATTGTGTTTTGCAGGAGAACTAAATTTATATAGATCTTTAGAAAGTCTATATTTAACTATTGCAATGAATGCGAAGAAAATGGTCGATAAGTTTAAGGTCGTCAACAAATGGTATATGAGATTCACAACAATTTATATCGCTATTCGCTTTTATCTAGATCTATTTTTAGAGAGGATCAATTTCTTTTTTTTTTTGAATTGAATGTGAAATTTTTATTCAATGCAAAACCTGTTTTACAACGAGTGTGGCCTTGGTTTTTATCCTATGAACTGAAAAAACAGAGTTTAAAATAGAGCATATAAACATTTATTAAAACCAGTAGATATATTCCTCTCCTCCGATTGTTTGGTGAATCTTTTAGCAATTTGAGAGCCAGAGATCCATTGCCTCACCGTATGCGTGATCCCCCGAACTTCGGATCGAGTTTATCCTGTTGATGACGTTCTTGTCGATCATCATACTTAGAACTCTCATTGTCAATGCTTTCTCGCCATGTCTTCTACAATTCCTTTCCCTCCATAGATGGTATACGGCGGATTGGAATGCGTAACGAAACAGGAACAAGATATATTTTGGCCTTGGAGAGGTAAGAAGGTCGATGATCTTTTCCCAACTCGTTGTGTACTCTGTTCCAAGGAACGGTACCATGAGTTTACTCCATAATGCTCCAGAAAACGGGCATTCAAAGAAAAGGTGATTCTTTGTGTCCTCCGCTGCACCGCATAGACTACAAACTATTTGCAGACCCACATTCCAGCTTCTCATTCTGTCTCCAGTGGCTAATCGATTTTGAATGGCTAGCCATACCATGAAAGAGTACTTTGGAGTTGCATGCTTGAACCAAACCCTCTTATACCACTCGTTGATGGCATGCTTTGTCCGGATTATGTTCCAAGTGTGTTTTGTGAAGAAAAGATTTTTGTAGTTGTTTTCCGAGTATCTCCAATGCGAGATATCCGGTCCTTCCTTTTTGTCACGCTTTGCCTTTGCAATTTCGTTCTCGATATTGATGAGATATACAGCTCTATGATTCCTTCGACGATGGTTCTCCAACACATCAGCCATAGATGCCGACATCATGATTCCCGTATCAATAGCTCCACGGTTTCCCGTTAAGTCATGTAGTCTACCTAATGAGGACCAGTTATCAAACCAGAACGATGCGTCATGACCGTTTCCAAGTACAACTTTGTGCAAAGTCCTCGCAAGCTCTCGATACTTCAAAATTTTTCGCCACATCCATGATCCTTTCGTTGTTTTTTCCTTTATTGCCCAGAACCAATCTTTGCCAATCAACATTGATCTCACCCATTTAACCCATAGAGACGGCTGCCCTGAGACCAGCCTCCATATAAGTTTCAAACAGCACACAACGTTTGCTTCTTTAAGAGATTTAAACCCCAACCCACCTTCAGACTTTGGACGCCAAACCTCCTTCCACGCAATCTTAGCCTTCTTCGGATTTAGTTCAGGGCCAGACCAAAGAAAAGCCGAACACATTTTTTCAATCTCTTTAATGCAACCATTAGGTAGCCTGAATGCCGAGATCTAGAAGTTTGTGATACTACTAATGACCGAGTTAAGCAATTGCATTCTTCCCGCATAAGATAAATACCTTGCTGTCCACGAACTCATTCTCAGTCGAATCTTCTCCAAGAGAGGGCTGTAATCCACGGACATCATTCTCTTAGTTAAGAGAGGTAATCCAAGGTATTTGACTGGTAGTTGTCCCATAGCTAATGGAAATGTTGTTAATATACTTGTCTTTTGACGGACCGAAATTCCAGCAAGATATAGCGTTGATTTCTCCAAGCTTATATTTAACCCAGACATCTTTGCAAAGTCCTCAAATATCTTCAGAATGCCCTCTATCGATCTCTTTTGTCCATCCATAAAAACCATTAGATCATCCGCAAAGCACAAATGCGTCATCTGAATGTTATTGCACTTTGGGTGATATCCAATTCTCCTTTCAACCGCTGCTTTGTCAATCAAACAAGACAACACATTCATACACATGACAAAGAGATAGGGAGAGAGAGCACAACCTTGCCTCAGTCCTCTTTTGCTTCTAAAGAAGCCCGATAGCTCACCGTTGACTTGAATCGAGAACGATGCAGTTGTTATACAAAGTCGAATCCAATGAATGAATATCTCAGGAAAATCTAGCGCCGATAGCGTATTCAAAACAAAGTCCCATTGAACCGTATCGAAAGCCTTTGAGATATCAATCTTTATTGCGCAATGCGAGGAAATATTTTCTTTATGGTAATCCTTGACCATTTCTGTCGCTAGCAAAACATTCTCCATAAGCAATCGTTGTTCAACAAATGCTGACTGATTTTCGTTGATGAACTGAGGTAGCAGCTTCTTAAATCGATTAGAAATCAATTTAGATATCACCTTGTATATTAAGTTGCAACATGAGATGGGGCGGTAGTCCTTCATTTCTTTGGCCGCATCTGTTTTTGGGACCAGAGCTAATATCGTCGAGTTTAGTCCAGTAGGTAGAAATCCTTTAACGAAAAAAGACTTAATGGCTGCCAAAAAATCTTTTCCCATTGTAGCCCAGCTAGCCTTGAAGAACTCACACGTGTACCCGTCAGGTCCAAGAGATTTGTTGCTCGGCATGGAGAATAACACTTTTTGAATTTCTTCCTCTGTTACCTCTTTAACTAGTTGCTCCTTATCCTGTTCCGTACATCGAAATCTTAAAATGTTTTTAAGGCTCTCCACCGTAACTAGCTCAACATCCTCTGGTTGGTGAGTCAAGAAGCCTTCAAAAAATCGCACAGCCTCTCCTTTGATATCATCTATATCTGTCAAGATATCATCGTTTGGTCCAACTACCTCCCTTATTGAATTTCTCATTTTCCGGGCTTGTGTGGAACGATGAAAATAAGCATTATTGCGATCCCCGACATTAAGCCAATGTAGCTTTGCCTTTTGGCTAAGATATCCTTCCTCTATAGCTGCTAGTTTTTGCCATTTTTCGTAAGCCATCTTTTCTTGCTCAATGGAGGTGCGATTCGGGTTTTGTAATGTTTCATGTTGCTTTGCACACAGGTCAGTATAACTTTCTTGTGTTCGTCTCGTTATGTCACTCAGGACCTCCTTCCCTAGCTGTCTTAGCTTTGGCTTCATCGTCTTTATTTTTTTTCCTAGGCGAAACAGAGCCGTCGTAGAGATAAACAATGGGGGAGTTTGATTCCAATGCTCCGCAACAATGTCGTTGAATTGTGGAGACTTTGTGAGAATATTTGAGAACTTGAAGGGCTTTTTTCGACGAGCAATGGGTGGCTCTAACATGATCCTTCCTTGAGAGTGATCGGAGCAGCCACCTTGTTCGAAAACACTGTAGGAGTTTGGAAAATAATCCAGCCACTTGTCATTGATCAGGAACCGATCCAATTTTTTACAAATCAAGCCTTCATCTCGCTTATTGCACCATGTGAATTGTGGACCATGATGTTGAAGATCCATAAAAGAGCAATATCTAGCAATATCTTAAAAGTCCATCATTCCCGGGGTAGATGACTGTAAGATGTTTGAGTGTTCCTCCACCTCCAAAATCTCGTTGAAGTCGCCGCATAGTAGCCATGGTTTGTTTCTGATCATTGGAGAATCTTGGTGGTTCCGAATATCAGCCCATAACTCTTTCCTTTCTTCTGAAAAGTTCGACGCATAAATGAAAGAGCAGAAAAACTCAGCCGTCTTTCCATCAAGCAAAACCGAGCATGTAATCATTTGTCCACTCTTATAAACCAGTGTAAGTCTTGTTTTTTCATCCCAGATTACCCAAATGCGTCCTCTTCTACTAAATTCGTAGTTCGATAAGTGTGACCAACCGTGAGTGATCTTCTGAACTATGGCAGAGGCCTTAGTTTCCTTGACTCGTGTCTCCAGAAGACACCCAAAATGAAAATTGTTGTTGCTTATCCAACTCCTAATAATGGAATGTTTTGATGATTGGTTTAGTCCGCGAACATTCCATGCGAAACCCGACTCCTAATAATGGAATGTTTTGAGGATCAATTTCTTCGTCAAACTGTATTTAATAATTAGGACGTAAGACCAGAATATATATATATATATACACTGACCAATCTACATGTCTACAAAATATGTTTTTAGCAAGAGAACTGCATTGTTTAAGACGTTTTTGTTTGTTATTAATAATCGTTGGATCCTAAACCAAAGTCTAGAACTCTAGATTAATTTCTAGGGCATGCGAAGAGTTATGTATTCTAGCCATTAAAAACGTTTACGATGATGGATCATAATTAAAATCTCATTGAAAATATTCAAACCTAAATCTCCTTACAATAGAGTAATCTTTCAACTACTTGACTCCCATAATCCACTAGCTACTTTATTTAAAAAGGCTATTTGAGACTTCTCACAACTATAGCCGGCAGTTTTAGTCTCCATAATACTTTACTATTTTAGTGAGTATATTTTTGATAAATACTAAGCATATATGTTAGGGAGGGCACAAATATTCGTTACCCATCCTCTATTCATTACCCGGCTCAAAAAGAGGATACCTGTAATTTTTAAGTCGGATAAATGGTATTATAATTTTATTATCCGCGGGTAAACGTCGGATATCATTTTTTTTGTAACTATCCGTCTCATTACCCGTTCCGTTACTCGATTTGTTATCCGATCCGTAAATACTCACATTTTATTTCACTAATATTTAATAAACTCAATTATAAAGTAAATTGTATTATATATAGTATAGCATTTGAGTTTGTAATTTTATATTTTTTGAACTATATATTAACTATTAAAGGAATTCTTCCATTTTGTAATGGTTTTTTCGTCTTTTGGTATATGAATTCGGCGGGTCGAAAATTTTTTTTACCTGATATTCGTTTAATAGGATATCTGTTTTTTTACGGATTGGATACAGATATTTTTTAAATACTCGTTAGGATCGGATCGGATATACACCAAAATTACATGGTGTAAAAGAAAATTAGGAACCAAGACTTTAAACCTCCATATATCGTGCGATGTTTTAGTGGAAAGTAAAAACAGTACATGTTTCATATCTGTTAGATAAAATAAATTTATCAATCTCTTACAATTTCCCAAAAAAATGCTAAAAACACCTTTAAAAAAGCAATTCTAACTAAAGTGAAGAATAATATTTAGAATATACATTTTATATACCTAAATATCTTGGTGCGTCATATGAAGACTGGTAAAAAAACGAATACAAAGGAAAACCAATCGAAAACATGCATATATCTCTCAAGTTAAAAGATATATTATTGAAATTTAAAACAAAGTACTCAAATAAAAACTTAAGTGCGTTCTGTTTATAAGAGTCACGTACTTCTTCGAAAAGCGGTAAACAGGATTGGCCTTGGCAATATAGGTTTTTTTTTGTTTTAACTTAAAAAATTATATGGTGTTTGAAAGTCCAACATGTTCTTCTTCTTTAACTTTGTTCATCACTATTCTCTTGCTTGTTGTGCAAGAAATCTCGTTAAAAAAACAAAAATATCATTCCTACACATATTCGTCCTCCGTTTCAGTTTAAATGAGATTTTAGAGTTTTTTTTTTCTTTTCAAGTGATATTTTCAAGTTTCTATGCAAAATTAATTATGTTTTTATTGTTTTTGACTCTTTAAATTATGCAGATTGTTTTATTATTGGTTGATTTTTTTTTGGAATTGATAATAAAACATGTTTTATTTTGTAAAGCTAAAAAATTAAATAATTTATTAATAAAACTTCATATAAAACGAAACAGTGGGAGTAATATTTTGTATGAAAATAATTCTAAATGTTTCAAACATAAAGGAGAAGAAGAAGACATTAATAAAATATATTCTCATTATATATTGGTTATCCCAAATTTTAAAAGAAAAATAGAAACATGTTACAACCCATGATTTATTGTTTAATTACTCATATTAGAAATATATTAATTATTTATAGAAAGAAACATGTTTGTTTTTAAAAAAAAAATTGCAGTTGTTGTCATGCTGTGAAGCTATTGAAGAGCTTATAGAGGATTGCTAGCCGGTTGTGTTTTCCAGACAATCCCTTGTCCACATAATGATCGAAGGAATATGTTTTCTTTATGGAAAAAAACATGTTCCTTTGATCATTATGTGGACAAGGGGTTGTCTGGGAAACACAACCGGCTAGCAATTCTCCGTGAGCCCTTCAATAGTTTCACAGCATGACAATAACCGCAATTTTTTTTTTAAAACAAACATTTTTTGTTTTCTTATAAACAATAGTAAAAGTGATGCAAAGTAAAGTTGTTGTGTGTTGCATTGAACATAAGTTGATCATTTATATATAAGAAAATTTGGTGAAACTCAAAAACATTTTGGTGGGTCAAACACCAAACTTTACCATTCATCCATCTTTAAATGTCTTAATACAATCAATTTTTTTTCAACTAAACTAAATCAAATAATCATGTGTATCAAAGAAACTTTTGAGAAGAAAAGGAAAATAACAATATTAAATATATATTGTACCTCTCAAGTTTCTAATCAGATTTTGTTTTTTTTTTAAAATTAATTTACAATTTTAATGGTTTATTTCCTTAAAAATAGAGTTATTTGTATATATATATATATATATATATATATATATTTTGTTCATCTGATCATTTTTCCCAATATATACTAAAATTCATTAGCTTCCATTTTCAATTAAAAAAAACAGTTTGTAGAAATTCGTTAGCTAGATCATGTGTCATTTTACAACTGAACAGCCATTTCACAAAACAATAACATTAATGTACAAGATTATATATGCAGGGAGAATTCTCGGCTACAACAACTATACTTCAATTGATAGCTACATACGCGAGCTAAATTAATGTATTCGTAGCATCTTGGACTATACACAATTGATCATAAATTACACCAAATTAACTAGAATGTTTCAAAAGCACCATTAATTGTTCTTCCTCACCATTACTTTCTCCGTCAAATAGTACCACATGGTCACATGGTGTATGATTTATTTAATTTGTTGAACTTGAATTTATTAATTAAAAAGACTAAAACCAACTAAACCACTATGAGGATAGTAGTATACAGGCAGTTAGAGAAAAGGAAAGATCCAAGTCGAAGCGTATGTGAATGGAGAAGAAGAAGACGAGGAGCATGATTCAAAGGATAGTTGTACGTACAGAGGTTAATTGGCTCAGTTGGTTTTTTTTTTTTTTGGGATAAATTTTTAGCTTTTTCCATCTATTTATCATTTCTATTTGTTTATATTAATTAGTTTCCATGAGTTTGCAGAAACATTGGTTTCTATTCACCAAAATCTCTGACCAAAAAAAAATGATCAAAACACACAAATAATCATAGTATCCCTATAATCCCTCATAATCCCTTCCCTACTGTTTAAACCAACAACTAGATTAGAGTTTGCATCTTCCGGTAATAATAAAAAAAAAAAATATTTACATTGTACAGTAAAACCTCTATAAATTAATAATGTTGGGACTCTGAAAATTAATTAATTTATAGAGTTATTAATTAATCGATAAATTAATAAATAGAGTGATTTATCTAATCCATGATTTTTGAAAAAAGTTTTTTTATGTAAAATAAAAACTTTACTAAAAGTTCATGCAAATTCTTTAACAAAAAAATTATTTAAAATTTCTTATATATTATTTACATATTCATTATGTTAATAATCTCGGTTATCATAATAAGATGGATGCTAATAGCCTATTTGACTATTCATATGAAAATGAAAAAAAATTACGCTTACAATTCTTGGTATTGATGATGAAGTTAAAAACGAGATAACAATACTTTTGAAAGTATTTAATCATAAGAAAACAATTATCACGTTTAGAACTCTTCAATTGGATGAAAATCAAGATGACAATACCATAACTTTTTGATGCAATAAAAAAATTAGAGATTAGTTCCAACAAAATTCAAACTTTAAGAATAAAATATCCAACACTAGAGTCATACATTATTAGAGTCATACAATACTAAATTTCATATATATATATATATGCACATAAGAGTTATAATTATTAATTTATGCTATTATTGTGACCATATTTTACATAGAAATTTTAAAAAAATTATTATCTTATCGAATTTCGTCAATTTTTACACTGGTCCAACTTGGGATCGGAATAATTTATTAATTTATAGTGATTATTAATTTATAGAATATTAATTTATAGAGATTCTATTGTATATGGATAACTGGGAATGATAACAATAAAGGAAGTCTCCGACCAACCTCCATCTCCGATCACTGCAAAACCTTCAATATCATAGGCAAAAGTGGTTCAGAACGAGCATGTTCTATCCAAATATGAAGTTGAAATAAAAAATTCAGAGGGTAAGAGGGTTGTAGAAGTTCCGGATAAAGTCTTCGTGGATGCTTCTCCTCTATGGGAAGATTTCCTCATCGGCCACTTCCTCTCTGCAGCTCCACATGTTGCAAAAGTTCACGTCATAGTCAACAAGATATGGCCTCAGGGAGATGTCTCTAAAAAAATCGATGTATTCGTGGTCGACTCCACAACAATGAAGTTTCGAATCAATAATCCTCTAGTTAGGGCAAGGGTTTTAAGAAGAGGAATGTGGAACATAGCAGACATACCGATAGTGGTTTCAAAGTGGTCACCGATTACAGAGGAAGCACAACCGGAAGTCAAATCAATTCCATTATGGGTTCATCTCAATAAGGTACCCATGAATATGTTCTCCTGGAAAGGATTAAGTTTCATAACTAGTGCAGTTGGGGAACCAGTGCGTTTGCACCCAGAGACTGCGGCTTGCACAAGTTTTGAGATAGCAAAAGTGTTTTTGAACGTGATCTATCAAAAGAACTGCCAAAGTCAATTGAGTTTACTAAAGAGGGGAAAGTATCAGATGTGGAATTTTCATACCCATGGCTTCCGCCAAGGTGTGCTACTTGTGAGAAGTGGGGGCATCTTGCTACGGTGTGTTTAATTCAGAAGCAAGGGGAGGAAAAGGAATTTCAATGCAATTCAGAGACAAATCCAAATCAGTTAGTGGTGCCAAAATCCCCCCTGTTCCAAAACAAATAGAAGAGGTTCCAGAGACACAAGAGGAGCCAACTATCGTCGTGGAAAATGAAAATAACTCACAAGAATGGTCAACAGTCTCACCGAAAAAACTTGGCAGGAGTCCAATCAAATCGACTGGATTAGTATACGGACAAGTGCAAATCATTCAAGCTTCAAAATTCTCAGTTTTAGGTAACTCAGATGACGAAGGGGAAATTGCTGAAGATGAGACAGAGATTTCGATAGAAGAGAATAATTCTACCGATAAGGAAAAGGAAAAAGAGACAACCAATAGAACAGAAGAGGAAACTAAGGAGGAAAATCAAAGGAAAATTGAAGAAGAAGCAGAGAAGGAAAGATCAAAAACAGAGGATATAGATGGAGAAAGCATCCGTAAGTCTCTGCCTCGTGATTCCAAGAATATGCATAAATTTCTATCAGAGAATTCTGCTCAAGCACCGAAGGATGCAATCCCGAATGCTTCGAGTAAAAGGAAACCCCGAAATACAAATTAATGTCGAGTTTCTTTTGGAATGTGCGTGGTTTCAACAAATCAAATAAACATTCTGTGGTCCGTGATTGGATAAATACCGAAGCTATGCAGTTTGGATGCTTATTGGAGACGCGTGTTAAAGAAAAAAAATGTGCAAAGATTATTGACTCGGGGTTTAAAGGCTGGTCTTTCATGTCGAACTACAAGCACAATCCTTTGGGCCGTATTTGGGTGCTTTGGAAACCTTCTATAAGGTTAACTCCGGTGTTCAAAAACGATCAAATGGTTACATGCTCTGTTCTGATGGAAAAGAAAGAGGAGGAATTTTTCTGTTCTTTCATCTACGCTTCAAACATAATGGAGGAGAGACGAGTCTTATGGGAGGACATTCAAAGTCATCATGACTGTCCTATATTTCAAAACAAATCATGGTTGCTTATGGGAGATTTTAATGAGATTTCGGATGGGGAGGAACACTCGAGATTTGATACATCCGCTTCTCCTTCTACAGGAATGAGAGAATTTCAAGACGTGGTGAGCCATTGTTCAATGACAGATATGGGTTCTCATGGGCTGCTATTTACGTGGTGCAATAAGAGAGAGGAAGGCTTGATATGTAAGAAGCTTGACAGAGTTTTAATGAATAATGTATGGCTGCATCATCATTCAGGCACTTACGGGGTATTTGAAGCGGGAGGAATCTCTGATCATTCGAGATATCGTATTCGATACGATGTCGAGGATATTAAACCAAGAAGGCCCTTCAAGTTTATGAATGCTCTTGGGAAAATGCCAGAATTTTTACCTCTTGTTGAATCTGTTTGGGAAGGAACGGATAAGCTCTTTCACTCGACATCGGCCCTATTTCGGTTGTCAAAGAAGTTAAAAAACCTAAAGCAACCTATTCGGGAAATCAGCAAGAAAAAATTTGGACAGTTACAGAAAAAAGCAAAGGAAGCCTATGAGGATCTATGTGATGAACAACAAGCCACTCTAGCTTGTCCAACATCAGAAACAATTGGAGAAGAAACTAAAGCCTACAAGCGATGGAAACATGTGGCAGATTTGGAAGAGAAATACTATAAGCAGAAATCAAAGCTACATTGGCTACAAGTTGGTGATCAAAACAACAAGACTTTCCACAACGCGGCAAAGATAAGAGAAATAAGAAACATGATTCGAGAAGTGGAATGTGCAGATGGAGTTATTTTAAAAACCAAAGATGAGATAAAGATAGAGGCTGAGCATTTTTTTACAGATTTTTTGACATACAAACCACCAGATTACGAAGGAATAAAGGTGGAAGAGTTGCAGCAACTTTTATCATTCAGGTGTAGTGAGACAGACCAGAATATACTAGTGAAAGAAGTCACAAAAGAGGAGATACGAAAGATTTTGTTTTCAATGCCGAGTAACAAATCTCCGGGACCACACGTGTGAATTCTTCAAAGATGCATGGACAGTGGTGGGTCACGATGTCACAATAGCCATTCAATCTTTCTTCATCAAAGGCTTCTTGCCAAAGGGGATAAATTCAACCATACTAGCCCTTATACCGAAGAAACAAGAAGCAAAACAAATGAAAGATTTTCGGCCAATATCCTGCTGCAACGTCTTGTATAAGGTGATATCAAAAATTCTTGCTAATCGCCTCAAAGAGCTACTGCCTAAATTCATTGTCCGCAACCAATTGGCTTTTATCCAAGATAGATTGTTAATGGAGAATCTCTTATTGGCTACGAAGTTAGTTAAGGATTATCATAAGGAGAACGTTTCCTCTCGTTGTGCTATAAAGATCGATATTTCAAAGGCTTTTGATACTGTTCAGTGGTCATTCCTACTGGATACCCTAAAAGCGCTAGACTTCCCTGATAGGTTCATCCATTGGATCAATCTCTGCATATCGACAGCCTCATTTTCAGTACAAGTTAATGGGGAACTTGCTGGCTATTTTAGAAGTGAAAGAGGGTTGAGACAAGGGTGTTCGCTATCTCCATATCTGTTTGTTATATGCATGAATGTTCTATCTATGAAGATTGATGAGGAAGCGAAGGCAAGGAAGATCGGATACCATCCAAAATGTAAGAACGTCAGGCTAACACATTTATGTTTTGCTGATGATCTTATAGTCTTTGTGGATGGACAGAAACATTCAATTCAGGAAATTCTCAAGGTGTTTGATGATTTTGCTCGAGGTTCTGGACTTAAGATAAGTCTTGAAAAATCGACGTTATACATGGCCAGTATCACCGAATCAAAGCGTACTGCCATCCTCCAACAATTTCCTTTTGACTCAGGACAACTTCCGGTAAGGTATTTGGGACTTCCCCTTCTGACAAAACGAATGACCACAAATGATTTTAAGCCGTTGATTGAGAAGCTACGAACAATAATAAGCACTTGGACGGCCCGTTATTTATCATATGCTGGACGCTTACAACTAATTGCTTCGGTTCTCATGAGTATTTCAAACTTCTGGATGAGTGCTTTCAGGCTTCCAGGAAGTTGTACTAAGGAAATTGAAAAGCTATGCACTGCGTTTCTTTGGTCAGGCCCTGATCTAAACATAAAACAAGCTAAAGTGGCGTGGATTGAGGTATGTAAACCAAAAAAATGAAGGGGGTTTGGGATTGCGAAATCTGAAGGAAGTAAACACCGTAACCTGTTTAAAACTTGTATGGAAGATTGTATCCTCACACTCTTCACTATGGGTGGATTGGTTGAAAGCTTATCTGATTCGAAAAGGCTCCTTTTGGTCGATAAATGCAAACACTCAAGCAGGATCCTTGATGTGGAGGAAGATACTAAGATCCAGAGAATTGGCAAAAAAATTCCATAAAGTCGAGATTAAGAGTGGCAAGAATACATCCTTCTGGCATGATCCATGGAATCCGATAGGCAGAATCAGTGATGTGTTGGGCGAGAGAGGGTATATCGAGTTGGGAATCTCAAAGACAGCAACGGTAGAGGAAGTCATTCTTAAACATAGGAGAAGACGACATCGAACTGATATTCTGAACATAATTGAAGATGCTATTGATTATCAGAGAACTAAATCAAGAACACATGATCTGGATGTGGCGCTATGGAAAAAAAGTTCCAACACTTTCAAGGCAAGTTTCAATTCTTCCGACACTTGGAACCAGGTTCGACAAAAAGAAGCTATCAAAGCTTGGACAAAATGTGTATGGTTTTCAAATGCAACACCGAAATTTTCTTTCCTCATGTGGTTGGCCATGAAAAATCGCCTCTCCACGGGTGACAGAATGCAAAGGTAGAGTACAAATCTGAACACACAATGTGTCCTATGTCAAGATCCTATGGAAAGTCGTGACCACCTGTTTTTCCGTTGTAATTTCTCGGAACAAATTTGGGACGCCACCATTCGAGGGATTATGAAGAATCAATACTCGGCGGAATGGAACAATGTTATATTCTACATATTAAATTGTAATCAAGACTACATCTCTTTGTTTGTCTTGAGATATGCTTTCCAGGTTGTCACATACACAATATGGAGAGAAAGAAACGGTCGGAGACATGGAGAAATGCCATCAACACCGATGCGGCTTACGAAAATCATTGACAAGATGATGATTAATCGACTCAACTCTATTCGTCTCTTAGGAGACAAACGATACGAGGAGAGTATTATCTTTTGGTTTAGTACAAGAACAATTTAAGATAGTTTGAATCTTTGTCGAATTCAAAAATTTCAAAAACAGAAGCATCTCATTGTAACAAGATTTTTGGTTTGAATTAATTTTACATTCAATTCAAAAAAAAAACAATAAAGTATAATAGCTTCTAAGGTAAAGACACATGACCAACAATTAAGAAATAGTCGATTAATCGAACCGGTACCACACACTAGAATAATTATATATATAAAAACATTACATGTTTCATATCTGTTAGGTAAAAGGTAAAGTAAATGGTGTAAAAGAAAATTAGGAACCAACAAAAAGATAAGACTTTAAAGCTCAATCGTGCGATGTTTTAGTGGAAAGTAAAAACATTACATGTTTCATATCTGTTAGGTAAAATAAATTTATCAATCTCTTACAATTTTCCAAAAAAATGCTAAAAGCCCCTTTAAGAAAATAATTTTAACTAAAGTGAAGAATAATATATAGAATATACATTTTATACACCTAAATATCTTGGTGCATCATATGAAGACTGGTAAAAAAAGAAGAATACAAAGGAAAACCAATCGAAAACATGCATATAACTTTCAAGTTAAAAGAGATATTATCGAAATTTAAAACAAATTACTCAAATAAAAACGAAAGTCCGTTCTGTGTATAAATATGTTCATCTTTGAAAGATTATATATGCATCAATGGTTACTCTGAAGAAAGCACATTCGACATGGACGATGATATATGATCCACTTGGGTTAATAATTATGAAATGGCCAAGAAACTAAGTTGGGAAGTTAGGTATACGCTTAATAGAATCCGTGTTATCTTTAAGTGTGCGACTATGCTTTTTGTTTTAACTAAAAAAAATATATGGTGTTTGAGAGTGCAACAGGTTTCGTTTCATCGATTTTCCTTTCTGCAAGGAGTTTCCCACGTCTGCCGTCTTACTTGCCTAGTAGACCCGTGTTTAGAGCATGTATTTGGGCTGTTTTTGTGTTTAGGAGATTAGTCACTTGGATGGATCCTTTTTGTTTTGGTCTAGATTTTCGGTGTTTTGGTTTATGTATTTTCCTCTGGAATTTAGTTTAAGTTGTTTTTCGGTTGTAAGTTGTTCTTTTTTTGGGATTTTGTCTTCCTCGTGTGGGTTTTGTGTCCGGTGTTTTACTCTTGTGCAACCTCGGAAAAAATTCAATATAGTATCATATGACCAAAAAAAAAAAATAGTCCAACAGGTTCTTCTTCTTCTTTAACTTTGTTCATCACTATTCTCTTGCTTGTTGTGCAAAAAAACAACAGCAAAAAAGAAAAAGGAAGATAAAAAACTATCTATCTATTACAACACAGATTATTTAAATAGGTTAAAACCAGTATTTTTAATAACTCAATAAATTAATTAATTTTCGAATTATTTTTTTAATAAATTAATATTTCTATAAATTAATAAAATATTATTGTCCAGACATTATTAAATTTATAGAGACTTTATTGTATAGAAATAAATTTTTATAAATATATATACATATGAGATTAATTGGTTGGTAAGTTTGCGTGTGTCTCAAGACACAGCCTGAAAAGGAGGAGCTCTAAATGGGGGGAAAATTAGTTTTTAAGACAAGGAAATGAAGGCTTGAGCAGTTCTAGCGACTTTGATGAAGACATCTTCGAGAGTTGTGTCGGCGAGTCCCCAAGCAAAGACTGTGAAGTTGGATTTGGCCTTTTCTACAGCCCTAAACACCTCAGCAATCCTAACCTCTTGCTTTGGGAGCTCGAATTTCTGTGTACCGGCGAGATGATATATCTTCCTGGCGTTGGGAGAGACAGTTGAAACCAATCTCTCTACCTCTTCCTCATGTTTTGAAGATGTTGTCATGGTGAACACATATGACCCACCGTATCTACTCTTGAGCTCCTTGGAGTTTCCTATGCATTGCAAGCCTCCGTCTACAAATATACCCAATCTATCGCATGGACACGCGTCGGAGATGCAGATCCCACCGAATGTTCCTGTGATATACGAACCATCATCACAAGTGTTAGGACATGGGCAGCGACGAGTTCGGGGTACCGTGATTGATTATGAGTCTAACAACTAATATTTCTCTTCTTGGGCAGTTTGGGATCTTACATGTTTTCTTTTTTGGTTTACGTTGGAATATAAAAAATAGTTTATGGAGACACTGTGAATGAGAATGCAATGTTATTTATAGCGTTAAGAGTTTCTATCAAACTTTCACAGTGAGTTAAACTTAGGAATATTTTATTAATAGGGGGTTATAGTTTATAATAACCAAATGTTCTACAACTCGCTGCTGTGATAAAAGCAGGGATGTCTCTTTGTTGAGATAATATTTACTTTTTACATATGAGACTATGAGAGTTAAAAGTTGATGTTGCAAAGCTTTTTTCTACAGTTCGCCGCTGGCTCCTTGGAAAGGAGAAGATACATGGTTGTCATAATCAATTCCAAAAGATGATAAATCAATAAATTGTCCTTTCTTCTCAGAAGCCGTCTTGACGAATAGACCGATATCTCGAGCCCATTTCACCATAGTCCCGACCACTTCTTTCCTTTGTTCAAAAGTTATCTCCTTGGAACCGTGCTTCTTCATCTCAACCAAAACTTTTCCCATTGACAACAAACCATCGACCATCCTCCACGAATCCACCTATCGCCAAAAACAAATATATATATATATATATATAACCGCGACAAACATGCTCGCATACCATATGAAATGTTAATGTCTTATTAAAACTTACTGATGTTCCGCCTTTAGTACCATCCAATAAAGACATAGCCCTAAAGAGTTTCTCAGATTTTCCTGACATTTCGACCTTGATGTCTTTTGATCCGGGTGATGCCGACTTGAAGCAGGCCATGTAGTCCTCCAGTTTTGCAAAGAAATCTTTGAACTCTGTTGTCGCAGGACACTTACCCTCCAAGCCACCCACGAAATCCAACATACCTTTGTAAGCGAAAGACTCAAAATCTTTGCCTAGTTTGGGAAGATTCTTCAAGTAATGGGGTAATGAGAACGTTCCTTGTGTTTCATAGACACCTCTTTTAGAAGGAGAAGATACATTGGTGTCATAGTCAATTCCAAAAGATGATAAATCAATAAATTGTCCTTTATTTTCAGAGGCCGTCTTCACTAATAGACCGATCCCTCGAGTCCATTTCACCATAGACCCGATCAATTCTTTTCTTTGTTCAAAAGTTATCTCCTTCGAACCACTCTTCTTCATATCAACCAAACCTTTTCCCATTGACAACAAGCCATCCACCAGCTTCCATGAATCCTCCTATCGCCAAAATAACACTAATCTTTTTCACTTACAAACGCGAAAAAACATTCTCGCATACCGTATGAATGTTAACGTCTACTTAAAACTTACTGATGTTCCGCCTTTAGTTCCATTGAAAACAGACATAGCCCTGAAGAGCTTCTCAGATTTTATTGACAGCTCGACTTGGATGTCGTTTGACCTGGGTGATGTCGAATTGAAGCATGCCATGTAATCCTTTAGCTTTGCAAAGAAATCTTTGAACTCTGCGGTTCGAGGACACTTATCTTCCAGGTCACCCATGAAATCCAACATACCTTTGTAAGCGAAAGGTTCAAAGTCTTTGCCCACTTTGGGGAAATTTTTCAAGTAAATGGGTAATGAGAACGTCCCTTGTGTTTCATAGACAGTGCTTAATGCAACAAGTAACATTAGATATACCGCTAATGAAATTCTTGCCATTTTATTCTTAAAGAAATAGAAAAAATTAGGGTGAAAATATGTTAGTGTTATATTTTTCTGTGGAGTTTTCGAATGATTGTGTTCTGCAGGAGAACTAAATTTATATAGATCTTATGAAAGTCTATATTTAACTATTGCGATGAATGCGAAGAAAATGGTCGATAAGTTTAAGGTCGTCAACAAATGGTAAATGAGATTCACAACAATTTATATGGCTATTCGCTTTTATCTAGATCTATTTTTAGAGAGGATCAATTTCTTCGTCAAACTGTATTTAATAATTAGGACGTAAGACCAGAATATATATATATGCACTGACCAATCTACATGTCTACAAAATATGTTTTTAGCAAGAGAACTGCATTGTTTAAGACGTTTTTGTTTGTTATTAATAATCGTTGGATCCTAAACCAAAGTCTAGAACTCTAGAAATTTCTAGGGCATGTGAAGAGTTATGTATTCTAGCCATTAAAAACGTTTACGATGATGGATCATAATTAAAATCTCATTGAAAATATTCAAACCTAAATCTCCTTACAATAGAGTAATCTTTCAACTACTTGACTCCCATAAATCCACTAGCTACTTTATTTAAAAAGGCTATTTGAGACTTCTCACAACTATAGCCGGCAGTTTTAGTCTCCATAATACTTTACTATTTTAGTGAGTATATTTTTTATAAATACTGAGTATATATGTTAGGGCTGGGCACAGATATTCGTTACCCGTCTCCTATTCATTATCCGTCTCAAAAAGAGGGTATATGTGACTTTTGAGTCGGATAAAGGGTATTATAATTTTTTTATCTGCGAGTAAGGCTCGGGTATCATTTTTTTTTAACTACCCGTCTCATTATCCGTTCTGTTACTCGATTTGTTACCCGATCCGTAAATACTCGCATTTTATATCACTAATATTTAATAAACTCAATTATAAAGTAAATTGTATGGTATATATATAGTATAGCATTTGAGTTTGTAATTTTATATTTTTTGAACTATTAGAGGAATTCTTTTTTTTTTGTAATGGCTTTTTCGTCTTTTGGTATATGAATTTTTTAACATTATAGTGTATAGATAAATTATATTACAATTATGCGGGTAAAAATAACGGGTTGGGTATTCGGCGGATCGACAATTTTTTACCTGATACTCGTTTAATAGGGTACCCATTTTTTTACGGATTGGGTACGGATATTTTTCAAAAACTCGTTAGGATCGGATCGGGTAATGGGTACTCTAAAATTACATGGTGTAAAAGAAAATTAGGAACCAAGACTTTAAACCTCCATATATCGTGCGATGTTTTAGTGGAAAGTAAAAACAGTACATGTTTCATATTCGTCTTCCGTTTAAGTTTAATTAGAGTTTTTTTTTAATTTTAAATGATGTTTTCAAGTTTTTAGGCAAAATTAATTATATTTTTGTTGTTTTTAACTCTTTAAATTATGCAGATTGTTTTATTATTGGTTGCGTTTTTTTGGAATTGATAAACAAAATAGAGGGAGTATATTTTGTATGAGAATAATTCTAAATGTTTCAAACATAAAGAAGAAGAAGACATTAATAAAATATATTCTCATTATATATCGGTTATCCCAAATTTTAAAAGAAAAATAGAAACATGTTACAACACATGATTTATTGTTTAATTACTCATATTAGAGATATATTAATTACTTATAGAAAGAAACATGTTTCTTTTTATGAAAAGAAACATGTTTTTTTTTTACGGAAAAAAACAGATTCCTTTGATGATTAAGTGGACAAGGGGTTGTCCGGGAAACACAACCGGCCAGCAATCCTCCGTGAGCCCTTCAATAGCTTCACAGCATGCACGTTTGAGGTGGCTGAAATTCCAGTGAAAAATGCCGCCAATAACCTCACTACATCCGTTGACATTTCTGATAGACTTCAAGCAATCTTCAGGATTAATGAACGATATGGTTTTCGCATTCAAAGAAGAAATGCTTAGCACAATCGATAACATCATGACAACAACTGCAATTTTTTTGTTTAAAACAAACATTTTTTGTTTTCTTATAAACAATAGTAAAAGTGATGCAAAGTAAAGTTGTTGTGTGTTGCATTGAACATAAGTTGATCATTTATATATAAGAAAATTTGGGAAAACTCAAAAACATTTTGGTGGGTCAAACACCAAACTTTACCATTCACCCATCTTTAAATGTCTTAATACAATCAGTTTTTTTTTCAACTAAACTAAATCAAATAATCACGTGTATGAATTTTTATAGCATATTCTTTTTCTCCAACACTTAAAAGAAACTTTTGAGAAGAAAAGGAAAATAACAATATTAAATATATATTGTACCTCTCAAGTTTGTTCTAATCAGATTTTTTTTTTTTTTTTAATTAATTTACAATTTAAATGGTTTATTTCCTTAAAGATAGGGTTATTTGTATACATATATATTTTGTTCATCTGATCATTTTCCCAATATATACTAAAATTCATTAGCTTCCATTTTCAATTAAAAAAAAAAAACAGTTTGTAGAAATTCGTTAGCTAGATCATGTGTCATTTTACAACTGAACAGCCATTTCACAAAACAATAACATTAATGTACAAGATTATATATATTATTTAAAATTATATACCATTATTTAAAATTTCTTATTTTTTTATTTACATATTCATTATGTTAATAATCTCGGTTATCATAATAAGATGGATGCTAATAGCCTATTTTACTATTCATATGAAAATGAAAAAAAATTACGCTTACAATTCTTGGTATTGATGATGAAGTTCAAAACGAGATAACAATACTTTTGAAAGTATTTAATCATAAGAAAACAACTATCACGTCTAGAACTCTTCAATTGGATGAAAATCAATATGACAATACCATAAATTTTTGATGCAATAAAAAATTAGAGATTAGTTCCAACAAAATTCAAATTTTAAGAAGAAAATATCCAACACTAGAGTCATATATTACTAAATTTCTTATATATATGCACATAAGAGTTATAATTATTAATTTATGCTATTATTGTGACCATATTTTACATAGAAATTTAAAAAAAATTATTATCTTATCGAATTTCGTCAATTTTTACACTGGTCCAACTTGGGATCAGAATAATTTATTAATTTATAGTGATTATTAATTTATAGAATATTAATTTATAGAAGTTCTGGCAATAAAGTATAATAGCTTCTAAGGTAAAGACACATGACCAACAATTAAGAAATAGTCGATTAATCGAACCGGTACCACACACTAGAATAATTATATATATAAAAACATTACATGTTTCATATCTGTTAGGTAAAAGGTAAAGTAAATGGTGTAAAAGAAAATTAGGAACCAACAAAAAGATAAGACTTTAAAGCTCAATCGTGCGATGTTTTAGTGGAAAGTAAAAACATTACATGTTTCATATCTGTTAGGTAAAATAAATTTATCAATCTCTTACAATTTTCCAAAAAAATGCTAAAAGCCCCTTTAAGAAAATAATTTTAACTAAAGTGAAGAATAATATATAGAATATACATTTTATACACCTAAATATCTTGGTGCATCATATGAAGACTGGTAAAAAAAGAAGAATACAAAGGAAAACCAATCGAAAACATGCATATAACTTTCAAGTTAAAAGAGATATTATCGAAATTTAAAACAAATTACTCAAATAAAAACGAAAGTCCGTTCTGTGTATAAATATGTTCATCTTTGAAAGATTATATATGCATCAATGGTTACTCTGAAGAAAGCACATTCGACATGGACGATGATATATGATCCACTTGGGTTAATAATTATGAAATGGCCAAGAAACTAAGTTGGGAAGTTAGGTATACGCTTAATAGAATCCGTGTTATCTTTAAGTGTGCGACTATGCTTTTTGTTTTAACTAAAAAAAATATATGGTGTTTGAGAGTGCAACAGGTTTCGTTTCATCGATTTTCCTTTCTGCAAGGAGTTTCCCACGTCTGCCGTCTTACTTGCCTAGTAGACCCGTGTTTAGAGCATGTATTTGGGCTGTTTTTGTGTTTAGGAGATTAGTCACTTGGATGGATCCTTTTTGTTTTGGTCTAGATTTTCGGTGTTTTGGTTTATGTATTTTCCTCTGGAATTTAGTTTAAGTTGTTTTTCGGTTGTAAGTTGTTCTTTTTTTGGGATTTTGTCTTCCTCGTGTGGGTTTTGTGTCCGGTGTTTTACTCTTGTGCAACCTCGGAAAAAATTCAATATAGTATCATATGACCAAAAAAAAAAAATAGTCCAACAGGTTCTTCTTCTTCTTTAACTTTGTTCATCACTATTCTCTTGCTTGTTGTGCAAAAAAACAACAGCAAAAAAGAAAAAGGAAGATAAAAAACTATCTATCTATTACAACACAGATTATTTAAATAGGTTAAAACCAGTATTTTTAATAACTCAATAAATTAATTAATTTTCGAATTATTTTTTTAATAAATTAATATTTCTATAAATTAATAAAATATTATTGTCCAGACATTATTAAATTTATAGAGACTTTATTGTATAGAAATAAATTTTTATAAATATATATACATATGAGATTAATTGGTTGGTAAGTTTGCGTGTGTCTCAAGACACAGCCTGAAAAGGAGGAGCTCTAAATGGGGGGAAAATTAGTTTTTAAGACAAGGAAATGAAGGCTTGAGCAGTTCTAGCGACTTTGATGAAGACATCTTCGAGAGTTGTGTCGGCGAGTCCCCAAGCAAAGACTGTGAAGTTGGATTTGGCCTTTTCTACAGCCCTAAACACCTCAGCAATCCTAACCTCTTGCTTTGGGAGCTCGAATTTCTGTGTACCGGCGAGATGATATATCTTCCTGGCGTTGGGAGAGACAGTTGAAACCAATCTCTCTACCTCTTCCTCATGTTTTGAAGATGTTGTCATGGTGAACACATATGACCCACCGTATCTACTCTTGAGCTCCTTGGAGTTTCCTATGCATTGCAAGCCTCCGTCTACAAATATACCCAATCTATCGCATAGAAATTCTGCTTCTTCCATCGAGTGAGCTGAAAAAAATGTAGTCTTAACGTTTAAGATTAAGTCGAATTTAGGAGGCACGCTTAATCACATTCCATAAGTACTCGGAAAAGTAATATATATTACTTGTGAGGATTATTGCTGTGTTTTGTTTTGCACGCTTAATCACATTCCATAGGTTCTTCCTCGAGGCTGGATCAAGTCCTGTGCTTGGCTCATCCAAATAAACCACCTAATTTAGAGAGAATGATTAATCAGACCTTGGATTTGCTAATAACTTAACTTGAGCCATTGCTTCACAAAAAAATCACACAATTAACAAGAATGTTCGTACGTACCTTGGGGTTCCCGATAAGCGAAATGGCCACACTAAGCCGCCTTTTCATACCTCCGCTGTAATTTCCAGCTGGTTTGTCAGCAACTCCTCCATCAAAAAGACTGACGCTTTTAAGAGACTCTTCCACAGCCTTGAAAACGATCATATATATCCATGAATCAACATTGTCTCATGGGAGTAATAACACATACAAGAGAATAAAAACATACTTGCGTTAGAGCAGAGCCCTTGATATTCTTTAGTCTCCCGTAAAAGAGAAGATGTTCCCTTCCCGTTAGCGTCTCCCAAAGCAAGCTGAAACCAAGAGAATGATGACATATAAAAAAAATGAAAACTGTTCCTTATTTGCTTGGTAATGAAAGAAAATGCAAAAAAAGAAATCATTTTGAGGATTTACTCGTGCTGCGGACATACTCCCATGCTTGTGTATACTTTGTTCATATCCTTGCATATGTCCAAACCCTGAACCAAAGCCGTTCCAGATGATGGTCTGAGGAGGCCCGTCATCTATCGCAGCAAAAAAACAAAACAGTACAAGATTACAAAATCTGACATTCTGAAAACGTGTTTGTTAGCGAAACATACCAAACCGATGAAGGGAGGTTTTGCGAAACTGACCATACTGATGAAGGAGGTTTTGCCTGCACCATTAGGTCCAAGCATGCCAAAGCATTCTCCACAAGTCACATCAAGATATAACCCTCTTACTGCCATTTTTGGTGGATTACCATCTCTACCTGGATACACCTTTTTCAGGTTGTCACACACAATCGCATGCCCTGTGCTACTACCACCTTCATTCCTCAATTGTTGAACCTTTTCTCTCTGATTATTTTCTCTTTGAAATCAGAGAAAACATGGAAAGGCACAAAAATAAAAAAGATATACAAGTTGACTTCTTCCATACCTCGTGAGTGACATCTAGTTTCTCAATATCTATGAAGACTTTTTTAGAATCCTGCCTCTGCACACTAGGCGTTCTTGGTAGGGAAGACGAAGAAGATTTCTTGAAGAAAAACAAAGGGTGCTTCCCGGATGTGAAAACCTGATCGATATACAATGCTAAGATGAGAGCCAGAAACCACTCTATTGACATGATGTAGAAAACTTCACCCATTCCACTATCGCCGAGATCTTGCCACTTCATCCCGTTTCCCCGGGAGGCATATTGCGAAAACTCATACAAGCCGCGGTATAGAGAAAAGCCGGGATACAACTCCAAGGCAACAATCCATTCCTCTGTAAACGTAAATATTGTATGTGTACACTAAGATGAGCATTTTTTTGTTTTGTTTTTTTTCAAGTTGTTGACTTACCTGGGAATGACTGAGTTTCAAGCATCTTTTGAAAGAGAAAGCTGCCCAAGAGCCCAGTTCCGTACACCAATATGTAAGCAACGACTACAATTAAGCCATGCATTAAACAGAGAGACCATTCAAATTTTACGCACACTGAAAAATGTGATGCTAGTACCTGTAACAGTCTTGACCTTTGAGAATACTGAAGAAACTAGAAAGGCGATGGCAATTTGAAGATTTAAGTAGATGAAATAGAAAACGAATTGGATGCTATAGTCATTGAGCCTGAAGTACTTTAGTCCTATCGCTGACCCGAAGCTCACCAAAGAAGTCACGTACAACATGGATATGGTAAGAAAATAGGCATATGAAATCATCCAATATGGACCATCTCCTAGGCCGTGCATTTTCATTATAATTCTTAGACGCTCTTGTTTCTCATACACCAATGAGGTCAAAATCACCTGCAAGATTTTACATACAATGGGATAACATTCAATAATTGTACCTAAAAGCATTAATTCTAGAAAAATGCCCTAAAATACCACACTTTTAAGTTTTTGTTCCAAAAATATCATTATGTAGCTAATTTGTTTTACATACAAACGGGATAACATTCAAGAACATGTAATGGCCTAAAAGCATTAATTCTACTGTAAGAGAGAACTTACGGGGAACAAAAGAAGAACAACCCAAGTGAAGAAAAGCGGGCCAAGCAAGGACGCGATGTCTTGCATGATTTTAGTTTCTTGTTTAGGAACTTCTTTGATAAACTCAAATAATATCCTTGTCCCCGGGCCTTTCAGTAACTTAAGATAAGCATTTGATATCTGCATGTTTTTACGGGTAACAATGTAAATATATTGCGAGATTCATCGATGTTGAGAGTACATCATATATCAATTTCTTACTAGATTGATAGACCGGGGAACTCGGACAAGCTTTACAGGCCCAGTTGAAAACTCGTCCTTGTAGGTTGAGTTATACCATATTGTCACATTGAAGTTTTTCTTATCCGTACTCATGAGATCGAATGCTAAGAAGGCAAAAACATAAAAAGTCAGGTGGATCCCTAAGCATATAAATAAATGGACGAGAATTCTCAAACCTGCAGCGATCTCATTTGTCATCCCGGCAGGGTTTCCCCTCCAACTACCCTTGAAAAGCTCATCATTGACCTCTACAGAGTTATTTCGCCAGAGACACAACCCTTGAACACACTTCACCTCTTGGAATATTTAGACACAAGCACTAACTTAATTGTCAAAAGTGAAGATTTTTTTTTTATCAAGCTTGTTAAGTGAGAGTCATAGATACCTGTCTGGATTTTTCCGAGCGAGAGTGGCCATGTAGAGTTTGCACTGCACAGAGGTTGGATAGTGTAAATGGGGAGATCCAAGGCAATCCCTGGATCTGCATAATTGTTTTGGCCTGCTGCTTCTGTTGAACCCTGAAAGTCATATATGATCTCTGAGTGAAAAGGTGGTGGGTGAGAGAGATATATATAGAGAGACTCGCACACTCAGAGATAGAAACATACCAAGACATGATTGGCTAAAGTAGGCAAGAGGTCAGAGGAATTAACCGCAAAAGAAGTAGCGAACATATTCGCAGATAAAGCTGGAGAAAGACGCATGCATGAAGCTGGTAAGTTTCACAGCAAGCAACGGAAAAGAAAATAGAATGAAAGGAGCACAATCATATACCTTTTCCAAGGGGCAGTTTATCCCCAGTGACAAGTATAGTTACAGGACAAGATCCTGTTCCTCTGCAGGACTTGTCAGGGAGGTCTTTGTAAAGAAAGAAATCGGACTTAACAGAACGGAGTTGAGGTTGTGGAACCTGCAACATGGGAGGCAACAATGGAGGGTTTGGGATGGGACAATTACTACCAGCGAAATTAGCGTTGCTATCACACTTAGTCATCTCAGAGACACTCTTCATCAGGGCATCAAGCACTTGTTGAATCGCCAGGAGAAGTAAACAGAGGAAGAGTGGAACCAAGATGAGCCGAACATTCGTCCATATGTGTTTCCTCTGCATTAATTCCATATTGCGTTTTCATCATTAACACAAAAACACTTGTGTTATTGGAATCAAATCCTGTAAGGAAAACATACCTGGTAAGTTAAATTCTTCCTAAGTAACGCATTTGCCTGCGTCCAGAAACTTGCCGGACTAGGATCCACCATTGATGAATAAAGAAACAAGCTTTCGGTAGTTTCACTTCTTTTCTTGCCAATCAAGTAATTGTTTCTTCTTTTAAAACTTGACCTTTCTTTTCTTTTTTTAGTGCTAAAAATAAATGAGGCCCCTAGTTAGTCAAACCCTAAAAAACTGGAAACTAAAGATCGCAGGTCCTCAAATTTTTTTCTTTTATATATTATTATAAGGGATATCCTTTTTTTAGATTGCCTAACATAAATTTAAACAAGTTTTTTTTTTTGCAAAAAAGAAGAAATTTCGATAATGATTTTGCAAGGAGGCATGCAGCTTCTGCATCAGCAGTTCAAGGCATTGTTCAGGAAGAATCTGTTGCTTTCATGGCGGAACAAGAGAGCCATGTTTCTTCAGCTCTTCTCTTCATTCTTCTTCATCCTTCTCATCTTCTGTATCGAGGAAGCGATGAAGGCAAGCGAGGCATCCTCGACTGCTTACAAGAATGTCACCGATCCCACGCTACTTGTTTCGCCTCCCATTCTTCCTTGTGAGGATAAGTTCTTCGTAAAGCTTCCTTGCTACGACTTCGTATGGAGTGGGAACCATAGTCGTAGAGTGACTAACATTGTCTCTGCAATCATGGCGAACAATCCGGGGAGACCAATTCCCAACAACAAGGTGTTATGAATTTGTGTTATTATTGGAAATTTAAACTAGTGGTGTTATATTTGAAACAAAAACTTAAAAGTGTACTATGTTTTAGAATGGCCCAATTTGTTATCCCTTGTTGTGAAATCGCAAATGAACAAATGATTTGATGTTCAGGTCCAATCTTTCAAGGAGCCTAATGAGGTAGATTCATGGCTTCTGTCAAATCCATTGCAAGTCCCAGGAGCTTTACATTTTGTGGAAAGGAATGCTACAGTAATCAGCTATGGTATTCAGACAAATTCTTCATCGGAGAAAAAACGTGGTCGGATTGAAGATCCAACGTTTAAGTTTCTTGTTCCTCTTCAAATCGCTGCAGAGCGTGAAATCGCAAGGTCTTTAATTGGAGGTACCATCTTGTAGGAATCTTTGAGCTGTGGGGAAAACATTGATTCTTGCTTATTAACACTGTACTTTTTTCACTTTGTCAGATCAAGATTTTGGTTGGGGATTTGGATTTAAGGAATTTGCGCGGCCAGCTATTATAGGTGAAACTATCTCTGCACTCAAACTCATGGGACCAGTGTTCTTTCTTGCCTTCTCCATGTTTGGTTTTGTTCTCCAACTCGGTTCTCTGGTTACCGAGAAAGAGCTCAAACTTCGGCAGGCAATGACAATGATGGGTGTTTTCGATACCGCTTATTGGTTATCATGGCTTACTTGGGAAGGAATCCTTAAGTTTGTCTCCTCTCTCTTCTTAGTCCTCTTTGGAATGATGTTCCAATTCGATTTTTTCTTGAAGAACAGTTTTTTTGTTGTCTTCCTACTTTTCTTGCTCTTTCAGTTTAATATGGTAAAAAATCCTCATTCCTAATTACCTTATGTTATCTGAGATATCCAAATACAACATCTATTACTTGTTTTGCTATAGATTGGCCTAGCATTCGTGCTATCATCTTTCATTAGCAAATCATCTTCAGCTACAACCGTCGGTTTCCTTGTGTTTCTGATTGGTTTTATAACACAGGTTTTGGCCTCTCTCTTGCTAAAAACGTGTAGCTGAAACTGTGAATTCTTACTAGTTACATTTGCAATATTAACTTGCAGATTGTATCAGCTACTGGATTCCCTTATTCCAGCGCGTATGCGGTTTCTCGTCGGGTGATGTGGTCACTCTTTCCACCAAACACTTTTTCTGCGGGGCTTAAGCTTCTTCTTGATGCAACTTCAACTCCCGGAAGCTCTGGAATTAGTTGGAGTAAAAGAGCAGAATGCGAAGGTGGCGAGGCAACTTGCGTAATTTCAATTGTATGTCGACATTCGAAATAAAATTTCATCCAGTAGAGCAGTTGTCTATTGTTCTTAAAAACCACTCTATATCTTTAAAATTTTGGCAGAGTATTATCTACCAGTGGCTCCTCGGGACATTCCTTTTCTGGTTTGTTCTGGCTATCTACTTTGACAACATTATTCCCAATGCGTCAGGTGTAAGAAAACCGATCTTCTACTTTCTAACACCTGGTTATTGGACCGGTAAAGGGGGAAACAAAGTGGAAGGTATTTTCTCCTCTAAAACCGGAGTTTTAAAAAACAGCAAGATAGAGAAAAAAACCCTTTTTGCACATTTTTATTAAATAAAATGGGCCGTTTTTGTAAACAAAACGGGTCATGATCTCATGAACAGTCTCTTTTTTTTGTTGGGAAATGTAACTAAAACATGTTTGTTTATACACTTTACAGAAGGTAGCATTTTTAGCTGTATTGGTTCTGTTCCACCCGTAGAGCATCTTACGCCAGAGGACCAAGATGTCCTTGAAGAAGAGACAGTAGTTAAACAACAAGCAATGGATGGAATATTTGATCCTAACATTGCAGTTCAGATACATGGTCTTGCAAAGATATATCCTGGAACGACAAAACTCGGATGCTGCAAATGCACAAAAACATCCCCTTTTCACGCTGTAAAGGTATTTTTTATTTCTTGTATGAAAAAAGCTATATATAATCTTTCTTGTTCAGCCCGTTGCGAAATTTAACATGAAATGTGTTACAATGGTTTATATTAATTCCGTCGGCTAATTAGTTCATGGAATATGTTCAGGGTTTGTGGATGAATATCGCGAAAGATCAGTTGTTTTGTCTTCTCGGACCCAATGGCGCAGGGAAAACAACTACTATCAGTTGTTTGACTGGCATAAATCCAGTTACTGGTGGAGATGGTAAGGATCTGTTTAGAGGAAGCTAATTCCCAAAAGCATTTTTAACCATTCTAATAACTAATAAGATCCATTAATTTGATTGACTTAAAACAGCCGTTATTTATGGAGATTCCATAAGAAGCTCTGTTGGTATGTCCAACATTCGTAAAATGATAGGAGTGTGTCCTCAGGTAGATTATAGTCCTATTTACACAATAATCTAATAATTCTGCTTAAATGTTTTTATACCATGACCACTTTTTTTTTTTTAAACAGTTTGATATCCTTTGGGATGCTTTGTCTAGTGAAGAACACCTCCACCTCTTTGCTAGCATCAAAGGGTTGCAACCAGCATCGATCAAATCGGTACTACCCTGAATAATCTCAAAATGCTTCTAAGATGCCTGAAACTTTCCAGTTTATGCACATTACTCCATTTCTTTTTGCTTACAAAATTTCATTTTTTTGTTACAGACTGCTGAAAAGTTATTGGCAAATGTAAAACTGACAGGAGCGGCAAAAGTTAGAGCAGGAAATTACAGTGGTGGAATGAAACGCCGACTCAGTGTTGCAGTAGCACTTATTGGTGATCCCAAGCTTGTCTTCCTAGACGAACCGGCATGTCTCTTACTCCGTTCCTCTTGAAATATGTATTTATATATATACACACAAATCGATTAAGATGCTGTTTTATACATGGATTGTAGACAACTGGCATGGACCCTATCACTAGGAGACATGTTTGGGACATTATACAAGAATCAAAGAAAGGTCGTGCCATCATACTAACTACGCATTCTATGGAGGAAGCTGATATTTTAAGTGATCGAATAGGGATCATGGCTAAGGGTAGGCTTCGTTGCATTGGGACCTCAATCAGGTTAAAATCCCGCTTTGGCACGGGCTTTGTTGCTACCGTTAGCTTCATCGAAAGCAACAGTAACATCGGTGTTGGAGCTTCGCATGAGCCATTGAAGAAATTCTTTAAAGAGGTACATACACTTTTAAAAGTTGTTATAGCTGCCACTTTGTGCAAACACTGTTTTTTAGGTGCCTTGAGCAAAAAGGACCTGTTTTTTTTTTTTTGCAGCATCTTGAAGTTGAGCCAACAGAAGAAAACAAGGCTTTCATGACTTTTGTTATCCCTCACGACAAAGAGAAACTTATGACGGTAAGCATGTACAAAACAAAAAAGCTCTAATAATCTCTTAGATCTTCATGATTTCATCATTGTTTCTCCAAGAATAGGGTTTTTTTGAGGAGCTACAAAACAGAGAATCTGAATTTGGAATCTCGGACATCCAACTCGGGCTTGCAACTCTTGAAGAAGTGTTTCTAAACATCGCAAGACGGGCAGAACTAGAAAGCGCAACCGCTGAAGGAACCATGGTCACTCTCGAGTTAGCATCAGGCATCTCACTAGAGGTAATTCCAAATTGCAAATGTATATACATATATGTATATGTTCAAATGCAGAGTTGAGAAATTGAAGCTGTTTATGGTCAATGTATAGATACCTGTGGGAGCAAGATTTGTTGGGATACCTGACACAGAAAACGCAGAGAATCCAAGTGGAATAATGGTGGAAGTTTATTGGCAACAAGACGGGTTGGGATCAATGTGTATCTCTGGACACTCATCAGAAATGCGGGTGCCACAGAATGTTCCGGTGACACGTCCACCATCACCAGATGCATTAGGACAAAAAGGGCTACCAAAAGCGATTCGGGGTATTGTGATCGATTTATGAATCTAACAAGTTATACATATTGGAATCGTGAGAACAAAGATTAGAAAATTTCTTATAGGGGTTAGAGTTGTACCAAAAAAGGTTCACATTGAGTTTTGTGTTTGTTCAATGTGACAAATGTAAACGCAGTGTATATACATATATAGGTGTTTCAGACAAGTTCGTGAATGATTTTGTTGCTGACATGTGTTGCACAGCCCTTTTGTGATTGGTTTTTTTCTTTCCCACCAACAATGCAATTCCCTAATTTCCCACAAAAATTACGAATCCAAAAAATTTCGCTTAAAATACGATTTTACAATTTTTCGTCAAAAAATTCGATTCTGTAAAAAATTCCCAAAAACACTGTTTCGTAATTTATTTCGCCAAAAACACGTTCCATAATTTTTCATAAACGCAATTCTAATTTTCAGCTAAATACGTGGTTTTGTAATTTTTTACACCACATTTTCGGTTTAAAATAAAAATAAAAACAATGCCGTATTTTCTAACCAAAAAATAAGATTTTGCGATTTTCCCCTAAAAATGTGATTCTAATTTGCCGTAATAAATGAGCTTCCACAATTTTTCGAAAAAATGTAATTCGACAAATTTCCGCCAAAAATTAGATTCTCAAATTTTCCGTCGAAAACGGTGATTCTACATTTTTTTGCAAAAAAATATAATTACGCTATTTCCACCAAAACGCGATTCCATAATTTTCTGCTAAAAATCTTAATCCAAATAGAGTTGAGCTTACAGTTGAAAATATAATCTCAGGCAAACTCACTTTTAGTCACTTGCATATGTATTTTGAGATGATATAAAACTGCCTACCTTGGGTTTGTGATGTATATATCCAGACTAAGTTTGGGTTGCTACTTGCTAGCAATACAAAAATGTATAGTCACGAAATTGCCACATACTATTATACTGGCAACAGCCAACAGATTATGAAACAAATTAATATGTTGCTAATTACTTGCAAATCTAGGGTAAAAATATAATGAAGATTAGTAACATATAAAATTAACTACTGAAATCATAGATAAATTTAGCGAAAGATTTCCCGTCATTAATTCAAAAACTTAGTTTTCACACATAAAAAAATTAGAAATTTCAGTGATACTTGAAATTCCTTATACGGTTTTACCCAATCCGTTTGCATGCATCTACCCTATTTGTTTGCATGCATCATAGATAAAATTAGCAACGTATTTTGCCTCATTAATTCCAAAATTTAGTTTTTCACATAAAATAAAATAAAACTTTCAATGATACAATATTTCATGAATAATTCCTTAACAACTTGAAATGCATATCCGACCTGTTTGCAGGCATCTAACCCGTCGGAGGTCACCAGCTTCATTTATCATCAATATTGGCTAATCATTTGTTCTAAAAACAAAAAATAACGGGTTTACACCTTAAATTAGCTAACTCGAAGAACTTAAAAAGGTATATAATATATATAGAATTTATGAAGGGATAAAAATGAATATCCAGAAACAAAATTTAGCCAAAATTAACGGCATCGAGTGTTATTCGCTTTCTGCGATGGTATACATATACAATCAGGAGGGAAAAAAGAAGCAGAAGAAAGTTATCTTTATAATAATAAAGTAGTTAAAAAAATGGGATACAATTATGTGTCCCTAATAGTAATAACCCTGCTCGTTGTGATTACATCGCCCGTGGTTTTCGGTAACGATGCGGCACCAATTCCGCAGAACAAACTCGGAATCGAGCAGTGGTTCAACACCAACGTCCCTTCGTTGGCTAGTAGAAAAGGCACATTAGATCAAGCTCTATTGACCGCTGAGACTGCGCCGCGTGTCATTAAGGCATAACAATTTTAAAAACATTAGTTTCATTCAGTGTTCTAAAAATCGACCTAGCGGGTTAAAACCGGTCAACGCAAAAGTCAACGATTTTGTTCAAGAAAATGACTTTGGTATCTACCCATGCAGGTGAAGCAAAATGGAAGAGGCCATTTCAAGACAATAACCGAGGCGATAAAGAGTGTACCCGCAGGGAACACGAAGCGCGTGATCATCAAGATAGGTCCTGGTGTATACAAAGAGAAGGTCACGATCGATAGAAACAAACCCTTCATCACATTGTACGGTCATCCAAATGCAATGCCGGTATTGACATTCGACGGTACCGCAGCACAATACGGGACAGTCGATAGCGCAACTCTCATTGTCTTGTCCGATTATTTCATGGCCGTTACCATCATCGTTAAGGTATAGTATTAACTTTCATCTCAAAAACTGTTGATATGAGTCAGGACAATTTATGATATATATACATTGGAAATATGAAACATATTTTCTTAAAAACAAAAAATAACTTTAGAACGACTTTTTCTTTGGGAGTAATGTTTAAACTGGTGTTTGTTTTCAGAATTCTGCTCCGATGCCGGATGGTAAGAGGAAGGGAGCACAAGCCTTATCTATGAGAATCTCTGGCAACAGAGCAGCTTTCTACAACTGTAAATTCTACGGTTATCAAGACACAATTTGCGATGACACCGGAAACCATTTCTTCAAAGATTGTTACATCGAAGGGACATTTGATTTTATCTTTGGAAGCGGACGTTCTTTATACCTCGTACATAACCTGATCTTTCTTTTTACATTAACATAATTGCTTATCCAATTATAGTTCTATATTATGATTTCTAACGGTAACTAATCGTATTTGTAAAGCGTACGCAACTAAACGTTGTGGGAGATGGAATCAGAGTGATCACAGCTCATGCGGGAAAAAGCGCGGCAGAGAAAAGCGGATACTCATTCGTGCATTGCAAGGTTACAGGGACTGGAACAGGGATCTACTTGGGCCGAGCATGGATGAGCTACCCTAAGGTGGTTTACGCATACACCGATATGTCAAGTGTCGTGAACCCGTCCGGATGGCAAGAAAATCGCCAAGCCGAGCGTGACAAGTATGTATTAATTATATCCAAACCATGTATATATATTTCGATCACAAAACGTTTATTACAAATATTGACATGCAAAAATTGCTCGGTTTGATGACACAGGACGGTGTTCTATGGAGAGTATAAGTGCACAGGACCAGGATCGCACAAGGAGAAGAGAGTTAAGTATACACAAGACATTGACGACAACGAAGCTAAGTATTTCACCTCGCTTGGCTACATCCAAGGATCCAGCTGGCTCCTTCCTCCTCCCACTTTGTAATCTAAAACTACCAAATTTAATCAACCACTCCGTTTTTAAATTACTTTTTATTATTTTAAGTGTATATACATACACATGTAACTTGTACACTTACACTTTTTCTGTTTTTGTAATTTTTGGAGGAGTTGAGGCTTGTGTGTAGTGTTTCGTCTTTACAAGGAACAAAAATCATTGGTTTTATTAACAAAATCTCTATCTTTCGTTATGTTTTGATGTTTTAGGTAAAAATTGCTATTTGGATACCAACTTACTGGAGAAATCAAACATTACGTGCCGTTTTATGTCATAAGACGTAGACAACATGCCGGTTTCGAGTTGCTTGTTTACCTGGTGCAGTGTCGCTATGTTGTTTACTCTAACATTGTATGATAACTTCATTTGTGTGTATATATATACAGATCAAAGGATGCAGTTCTAATTATACAACAGTACATACCATTTCTAGTTACAGTGACAGAAAAAGATTGTGAGAAAGTGGAATGTGTTGCAGATTCAATCGAAAGGATCGATTCGAGGGTCGTGCTCGCTCGCCATAGCCATTCCTGTGCACAGACATGTCGGGCACATCACCTGAACATCAAACACATACAACTTTAGCATCCGCATCTTAGGTTTTGCAGTTTTGGTTTTGGTTCTTGTGTTTTTACCTTTCCGGCACCTGAACAGTTTGAACATCTTTCGGTTTTGGGTGGTGATAGAGAATGATTCCCACCAGCAATAGTTGAGACTGTTTCGGTTAAAACAAGAGCACCTGTGCTAGAGCAACGAGCGCATGCTAGATACCCTGTGTTATGTAAGAAACGTGATTACCGTTGTTAAAACCACAATCTAAATCTCATTATTTTGAAAGCAAGAACAAGCAGAGGAATCATAATACCAGTTCCTAGACAGTATTTGCATCTCTTGTGTTCTTGCTGCTTTACGTTGTTGACTTCGACTACCATCAAGGCCGAAATCACACCAACAGCTCCTCCAGAAAACGACGCTACTATTGGATCCACTTGACTGTCATTCATGTTAACACACTTCGAGTATATGATTTGAGTGAAGATGCAAAAATCGCAATTGAAAGAAACAAGTATTAAACCTCAATTGCATAGGTAGATGAAGGCTTTGAATGAAATCTGCATATGATGTGCCTCCTATACCTAGCTTCAGCTCTAGCTGCCGACGTTACAAACGAAAACTATATCAGAGAGAACAAAGTAATCTAATACCAATCTTGAAAAGGAAAAATCAAAGGTGAGAAAAGTGTAGCAAAGCACTTACCGTAGGTGCAAGTAGGCCACCGAATAGGATAATCCCCGCGATGAGCGAAAAACAAGTTGCGTAATAGACTTTCAAATTTGCAGCAGTCTGAGAAATCAAATGTATTCATGATCAATTCAAGAAAACCTCTAGCAAGAGTCCAATTTTTCCAAAGGAAACTTACCAAAGGAGGTAAGAATGGGATAAAGGACGGGAAATTAGGTAATTCGTGTTCTTGCTCTTCGTTTATGATGCCAAGCTCTGTGTTTTTAATCCGTTGTTGTATTCTTAGCCTCCTTACCTATAATCCATAAACCAGTTACCAAGGAGAGAGCCACTTTAAGAAACTTAAAAAAAAAAAGGTTTCCACTTTTGGAAACTAAAAAGGTTTTTTCAAGATGCATACATACCTCTTCCATGTGCAAGAAGATCTTGTTTCGTCGGCTTCGAATGTTATCTTGAATCTCTTGTAATTGCATTTGGGCAAAGTCCTGTACTGCTGTTTCAGGTCCTTCTATAATACAAAATCTGCCCCAAAACAATCAAACTCTGTGTCACAAAAGACGAAACTCTTAAGAAACAGAGGTCTAACAATTCTCGTTTGAAGTCGAACACACGACAAATCAAAAACAAAATTCACAGTTTTTTCAGAAATTAGAGATAGGAAACAGTGACGGCTACAAAGAATCAAATCTGTAATTTCACGAATTCGACTTTCATCGATAAGAAGATGAGGCGAGCTAAATCTGATTACCCGGCAGCGAATTTATCGGCGGAATCTGAGTCGAGAGAGGAAGATTCTGGGTCAAACGCCGTGAACCGCCATCTCAATCTCCGATTTCGCCGTAGTGAAGACAGCTTATAACCTGAAAACCTCGAATCGCACGGATCCGGTGGGTAAGAAACAGACAAGATCCTACCCAAACATGACATCTTGTCGAATTCTTCAGAAATCAATTAGTTTGCCTTTGCTCTAAAATTTGTAAAATGGTCGGAGAGTGAGGAATGACAAAATCGAGACCGAGAGAGAGAGAGAGACCACTCTACTGTGAACTGTTTGACAAATGTTTGTACGTGGCGAGTTTATATTGGTTGTTGTGTTTATTTATTTCCACGCTTTGTCTTTTTGGTGGGTTTTAAATAAATAAATGACATATTGTTTTGAGAAAATTTGTGGTTGCAAGAAAATATATGTTATTTCGGAGTTGGAATTTTTTTTGTTAATGGATAATTAATGAATATTGTCTTGCTACTACTTTGTTTGTTGTCAGCTTGTTTTTTTTGGTGGGGCAGGTCGAAGTGGGTTTTGTAAAGATTTTTCTAGCTAAGAAGAACTACTTAATATTTCGGCCCAATAAGAAAGGAAAAAAATTGGCCCAATTCATTTCTAACAAAACGGAGCGTTTAGGAACAGAGGCTATGGAGAAACCCTAATCAACGATCCTATAAATATAAATCTTAAAGCAGTCACTTCTCTACACAGCAATCCGATTCTAGGGTTTAGCCATCGTCTTTTCCAATTTCTTCATCGTTTTTTTGTCGATTTTTTTAAGAAAAAAGAGAAATCGTGGTGATGACTTCGTAATATTCAAGCTCAACAGACCGGAATGCAGGATTTTTCCCTGTTTTTTCATGGAATGTTTTTGCGTGTCGATAATCCCGCTGAACTGAGCGATTTCAATTTCCAAAATCAATATTTTCAATTTCGTTTTTTGGTTTTGTCGATATAATCCGGAAATTATTTATAAAAATCTCTTTTTTTTTTTTTTTAATTCTATTTTCATTTTAAGTTTTGGGAAATATGGAGATTACAATGAGGATTTGCAGCTCCCTCTTCTGATTTTTGATTTTGATGAAATTGGCTGGCAGAATCGAACCATATTTTTTTATGTTGCCATTACTGTGTAATCTCTTAATGTTCCTCTTAACAATTTATAATATAAGAAAAATCTAGTTTTCTTCCAGTAATTTATCTACTGCCCGTAGATCAATTAATGTTTTTTTTTTTTTTTTTGTTATCTCAGTTGATCCTCACGATTGAAGAAGAACAAAAATATTACTATACCACGAAAAAGGTTTGTTGTGTTTTTAGTTTTTTGTTAAGGTTTGAGCTTGGATTTGTTTTCATGTTGGAGATTAATATATTTGGATTTTATTTCAAAAAAAGAAAAAAAGCTTTAAATAAAAATATTTGATATTAAATTTATTGTATTCTAAGAATTTTATATCAAGGCAAACTTGGGAGATTCTCGAAAGGGTATTAGGCATAAATTAGGAAAGAAGAATGTGATGTGCCACTTAACAAAAATATGAATTAATGGGTGGTCCAAAATGTAATTATCTAAAAATGGAAAATAACTTATGATTATTTTGGAGATGGTATCGAACCAAATCTAGGGATAGTGTGGAAAGGAAACCCGCCATATATAACTAATCGTATGTATTTATCAGAAGCTACAACATGGTTCCAAACACGAGGCATCAAACTCAAGAGCCAAGACTCGTGGCAGTGACCTCCAATTTTCAATACCACCAATAAGACTCCAAACCGAATGATTTTGGTGTGGAGAATGATGGACGTGTTAGGATGCATAGGATAATCCAATTTTTTTGGGCTTTTAGATTACTCGACAAAGGCTCCGATTGATAACACATGATAATACAGCTCTAATTGGTAACACACGATAATACGATAGTACAATTTTTTTGATGCTACAGAGTAGCACTACAAGATAATAGTACAATAAAAAATACTAGTATTATGGTATTATTTTTGTAACGTTATTTTATTGATTGATTACACAAGAGCTAGTACAAGTTGTATTATTTTATTAAAATGTAATGTAGTTTACTATTTATATTACTTTTAATTATACTATTATTTGATACCGTTATTTTGTACCATCAAAAAATTTGTACTGTTTTGTATTACCAATCAGATCCTATGAATTTATGCGGCAAAGAAATTTATGTTTTTCCTTTTTATGTCTTTAATTTTTGGATTATGTAATATTCATGTTAACGCGTTAACTTGTTGAGTTAATTTACGCTTTTTAGACTTTTTATTTTAGATTGATTTACCAATCCTGTTAATGGTCTTTTCAATATAAGATGATTAAAAAAATATATTAAATTGTTATGCATTCGTAAAAATACAATAGTTTTTTTTTTGTTAACAGTTATAGATTAATTAAAAAAATACAAAAATCCAAATGAAGATGAAAATTTACATAATTAGTATCGAACGGAAGAACTCTTAACACTATGAATCAGATTATCCATTTTAGTATTTGAGTTATGAAGAATGAGAGAGAGGGAAAAAGAAAAAAATTTGGCGAACGTTAAAATACAATAGTCCAAGTGATATAATTATAAAGTCATAGACTGTGGCTTCGAATGGCTTCGAATGGTGACGTCCCACACCGTTTTGTCCCGCATAAAACAATAACAAAAATTTATACTTATATATATATGTATTTAACTAAATTCTATACTTATATATGTATATATATTTTTTTATTACTATTCAGACCACACCGTATCTATTCTACTCCGTACCACAGTATCATCATTCGGAGCCTACGACTCATAGTACAGTATTTGTAGTTTGTTATACCAATACAAAGTTACAAACGCGTGTATGAACACATAGTGAAAGTATATATGATGCTTTTATATAAAATCAAAACTTGCATTTATGCTAAATGTGATAATAATAGAGAAAGTGGGTTGAGATAGTAGTGACTAGTGAGGGTCCAGCACGTGGCACCCTTAAGGGTCACAGAATGTTGTTATTCAGACACTAGTAGAAGAACCTCTGGACCAAATCGAAACGTTAAATCATATATTATATTTTAGAGATGAAAATAAATTCAATTTATATAATATATATGCAATAATACTCAGTTAATTTTGATATAGGTGAATCTAAAATATTTTAGATGTTCATGTATATATTTTAACAAATAATTCTTAAAGTCTAGATTTTCTAAAAGATATGTATATACTAATTTCTTTTTTCCAATACTAAAATGATTATTCAATAATTTTGAAAAATGATTTCTCTTCCAATCTTTGCTTTACTATATATATATATATATATATATATATATATGTGTGTGTGTGAATGTAGATTCATGCAAATAGGTGCGAGATAGTGGATACCACATACTTATGAACTAGTTGTCTTTGATATACATTTGTTTTTGCCATTCTTTGATATACATAATATATAGCATTAACAAGATGAAGTCATTTACGAGGTGAAAAAAACAGGTGTGTATATATATTCATGAGATATTTTTTGTGGGAAAATTACATGGATTGGACTATGCTCCGGATTGGTCCGGATTTGCCAACCTCTTTAACTCCACTATAAAAATTGATCCATTGACATCATATATACAAAATCCATTTTTTAGATATTTTGAAACTAATTAGAAGAATGTTGAAAGAAACACGTTGTGATACATGCAAGGGCACTCATATTTTCATTTTTTTTTATAATGAGAAAAACCCATCGATGACAGTAGGAGCTTTCAGATATTTTTTTGGGGGTAGTCTTTTAGATGTATATGTACGTGTAAAAAGAATATAGTTTCTATATGTAGATGAATATTCGATCATATCCTAAAAGAGACATAGCATATGGTAGTTGCTCCACCGTAGGAAGTTGTGCGTGTGGACCGCTTCGCCGTTGAAAATATATTAAAAAGTTGCCATTATTCCAAATGAATCCTTTAGATATTTTTTAGAGCCACAAACTTCGAGTATATGCACTATAGATCTAAATCGTTGCAGGGAAAAAATTAGTTTAAAACTTGTATAATGGATAATCAATAGAGTAAATACATTTACTGCAAAATATGCATTACACACGCGACAACAACAAAAAAAAAGCATTACATACATCACATAGAGAATAAAATTTTCCGTAAATTTATATTTAGAGAAAAAATTACAGAAGAATTTCTCTTTTTGAATCTATAAATCCATTTTTAATCACTTAACATCTAGATTCCCATTCCCATAAGATTCAAAAATGATTATGAAATAATTTTGCAATTAAATTGCAACAATTTAGATGTGTTCCATTTACTAGATTAATAATATATTTATTTATTCACAAAAATTGATTTGGCTTCGTTAAAATTTTCGTGCCATTTAACATTTATGTTTTTATTGCCTCTGCATCTAAATTTTAATTGAACCTATCTATAGTTCCTATGCGCACACGGTTTTTTTTTCATACTTGCGAAATGATATCATCATAAAAAAAAGACTATCACAAAACACCGACTTATAAATCTATCAATATTCAATGTTGTGATCATTTATGGACATATATTTCGTTCACCCTATAAATTTTATTTAAAAATAAACCTACACGATGTAGGGCCATATGATGACCTCGTACATATGTAATAAATCACAATTTTAAATTGATTTTTTTAAAAAATAATAAAATCATACATGATCAAGCTTGAGTAATTTTTCGATTTCAGTGTTTGAATAAACTCAAATGTCTTAGAAAAGTTTAGACCATTTGATATAGCAAATGTTAGCTTGAATGGTTTCTAATTGAGTTCGATTAGTCAATCGATAAAATGTTAGCTAATTCTATATATATGTTCTATAGTTTTTAAATAAACATGATATATATATATATATATGATTCGCTCATTATTGTTTCTTTAAATTTTGGAATTTTTTTTTTTTGATAATATGTGAATTTATATACCAAAAAAACAAATGTTTTACAAATGTTTGGCGAAGTTAAATAGTTTCAAGAAGTTCAAAGAATAATAAAAAAGTCTAATTGAAACAGAGTGAAAAATAAACAATTCTAAAAGATGCTGAGCAACTATTCAAATGAGAACCAGAGGAGAGAAGGTTTTTGAAAGATTTACGGAGGACTAATTTTAAAGATGGATGTCAATGGTGTTGATGTTTATATGCGCGTTTTTATGGATATATTTTTGCTGTAATGGTGATGATGATGAACACTCCAGATCACAAGCCGTATTTAGCAATTAATTTCTAAGTGGGATTGACATTGAGATGCATCTTAAATGGGTTTTTGAAGGATAATATTTTCTAATTTAAAGAAAGTCAAGTATGTCAGTAAATATCAAATATCTAATCATTTCATATGACTTTTTTCTATATTGTAATACCGACTATAGTAGAGAACAGAAAGATAAACTCTTTGATTAATAATGACTAATCTCATGCATTGATACATAGTTTTAAACAACAAAAACATAGATAAGAAATAAGAAGATATAAATATATATGTATATTATTACACATTTTGTATCATTGCCAATAGATATGTCGTTTTTAGCAATATTGGTATAGCAATAATCATAGTATATTTTTTTCTTTTGCACCAAACTAATTGGTATCTATGACAAATAGGTAAATAATGTTAATAGCTAGTGACTTCCTGATTGATCTTCTTATTATATTGTTAGGGCGGTGGTGTTTATTTACAGTTGATAACTACGTCTAATTAAAAAATTATAAAACAGAAAACTTTATAACTCACAACATGTGTAGAAGATGCAATTGCAATGTAACATTTTTCCTCAAGAAAGAAGTTTTATTTTTTTGCTTGGATTTCAGGAAAGGGTGGGTCTGGCCCATCTCACACTATTAAACCCACTAGTCACGGACCGTTGCATGTCAATAATGCTTCTTGTTGTTGCCTATATAGTGGGAGAAGCTTTCTTACAATAACTTCATAACAAAACAAGATTTAGAAGTAAAACTATAAAAACTAAGAACAAGATAGAAAATGATCAGAGGGCTCTTGTTGGTTTTGTTCTTTTTAATCACTGTGAAGACTTCGGTTTCTCGTCCATTTGCAGGGTCGAGGGGTAACATGACACCAGGCCAAAACTACCAAGGCGAAAGTGGGTCGGGCCGTGGGCCCAATTGGGAGTACAACTGGGGTTGGGGATCTGCTCCAGGATCTGGATGGGGTTACGGGGCGGGTTCGGGAAGGTCGCCGACTGGGTGGGGAAGAGGATCCGGATACGGGTATGGATCCGGATCCGGATCAGGTAGCGGATATGGCTATGGTTCTGGAGGTGGTGGAGCACGTGGTGGTGGGTATGGTTATGGAAGTGGAAATGGCCGGTCTGGTGGTGGTGGTGGCGACGGTGGTGGTTCCAACGGTGCAGTTGCCGCTTTGAGCCACGGTAGTAAGTCTCATCCGTGAGGATGTTATGGTAATTTCTCCCAACTAAAAAGGTTTTGGGAGGGTTATAACTTATAAGTGTTTGTAATATTAAGGATTATTAGTTTTGGTACCCTCTTAAATGTAACTTAACTTCCTTTGTCTTGTATGCTTTATATAAAGACTATGTGCTCGACATATCTTATAATCTCGTTGCATGTGTGTCTAAATGTGTGATCTCTTTATAGTGTTTTTGTATGTCTCTAAATGCGTGTTTTAGATAATTTCAAGGGGGAAAAAACAGATTTCCATTTAGTTTTTTTTTTTTTGGTTAATGGTTAATATTAATAAAAAAAGAATGATTGTTTTACAGAGGATAATAATTTAAACATGAAGAAAACAAGAATTCATCTGAGCTTTTTGATTTGCATTTAGTTCAACTGGTTAGAAAAGTGTATCGGTTTTACCAAACTTTATTCAAAATATAACGATATGTTTTGATTCATTTGTTAAAATTCTGTTTTGGCTCTAAATTCAAGACAATATATGGTCTGCATTTTGCAACAGGTAAAAAATTAGATATTAAAAATTATATACGGGATCTCGTAAGATAGATCAATAACATGTATTCTACTGGATATGAATTCATATGTTGATTTGAAATCATATACTCCCTCCGTTTCACAGTGTCATTCTACGATTTTTTACACAAATTAAGAAAAATATTAGAAGTTATATTATATCTCTTATTAATACACTAAACAAATTTCTCTCTCTAATTAATACATTAAAATAAAAGGGTTAAAACTGGAATTTTGTCATAAATTCTGTATTGAAAATACAAAACGACATTCTTTTTGAAACAAAAATAAAGTCGTCCGGAGCCTTGTGGTCAAGTGGTAAGGAGACGGGATTGGGGCGTCAAAGCGCTCCAAATTCGATCCACCGAAACAAAAACACATTGCCTTGGACACCCACACGGATATGGGTCCATGCTTACGACCCATTTGAAAACCTGAGGGGCCTATCCGTGGGTTGCCCTTCTCCCAGGGATTAGTCTGGACCTTTCCATAGGCCTGGAATTTACCCTGAGTTATAAAAAAAAAAAAAAAAACTAAATTAAAGTTATAGAATGACAATCTTTATGAAACGGAAAATGTATATTTTATCGTGAAAATAGATTCAAAAAGATGCTTAAAGAAATTCTATATATATATATATATTTGTATTCAATTTTTTTTTTTGTCAACCACCATGTATATTATAGAGAAATTAGGCCAAATGACTATGAAAAAAAAAAACAAACTAAAAATCTAACAAAACCCCCTTATGTGGCTTAATCTCCTTCTCTCATTTTAGGTTTTTTGGTTACTTCTTGTATATTTTTTTTTTTTTGGCTATTCTACAAATCATCCCTTTATTGGATTGAATTTTTTTTTTTTTGGATAAAAACAAAATATTGGAACGTGAATATTCTAAGTTAACATCACTAATCAAAATCCTTGTGATATAAAAGAGGTTATACATCACACCAACGTGGTACCAACCCGATCGATGCATATATATAATATAATCAAGCAGCAGCGAGTTGCTTCTTGTTGTGATGATGAGTGGATAAAGAGTCTTCCTCGTGTGGATTCATCAGAAGATTCGTCTTATAAGAGCTTCTGAATGAGAGAGAAGGTTCTATAAACATAGGCTTCATCTTCATCAACATCACCATCTCTCTTTGTAGAAAAGAGCAATAGTAATCGAAAGTAGAAACGGTGACGTTTAACTGAAACCCGATTCCGAACAAGAAGTCAAGCTCAAGCATGTTCATCTCTTCTCTGCTTATTCCTCCAACTTTTGCATAATATCCATTGTTGTAACTCCTAAAATTGTTTTACAAAATAAAAGATTTTAATATAATATTTAAACAGCTGTTAATTAGTGAATTTTAACAAAATTAGATTTACTTACAAGTCATCCATGAATTTAGCAGAGACCAAGACACTTGTGATTATAAGCCTATGAACATTAAAGGAATTGATAGGCAAAAATGGCTGCTTTTTCACGAACCGATCCAAGTATATATACGCGACGATGTAACACGAATAGCTACAATTCGCGTACTTGAAGATTCTCTCGAGATAGCTTCTGATTGAGATTGAAGGTTTGGTTAGTCCATGGAAGCATGAGATGCTCTGTTTCTGGCTCAGATTGTCGTTGGTCTCTGATACTCTTTGCAAGAGATACGACATTGCGGTTATCACACTTGGCATGATCTCCGCCATTGGTTCTTCAAGATCTTGATTCATTGTCTGGATCTGAATCTGATCAGCCATTTGATGGATCACAGAGAAGAAAAACAGAGCTTTTTTTTTTTGTTTGATGAGTTTATTACATATTTTGGTTTGTTTTTGTATCTGTCTTGTTTTGCCGTGTTTATATAGAAGGAATTAAAAGTAGTATAAGGTTGTGAATATTCTATTTACTTTATACATTGATTTTTCCTATATTAATAAAGCAATTTGGGTTAATATATACTTTTTTTTTGTTTGAAAAACTTAACTCTTTTTTTTTTGTTTGAACAACTTAACTCTTTTTTTTTTTTTTTGACAACGCTTAATATATACATTTAAAAGATTTGAGAACTATATTTATGTCATTACTGTTGTCAAAAAAAAATTGATGTCATTACTTTCGGACTATAGAATTTACGATATAAGCCGTATTATAAATTTAAAACCATTTTTTTTTACACAAAAGAACCATTTTCTTATATGTAGTAATATTTTGAAGTAAACATTTTTCAACAGTAATATTCGTTTTCTAAATATGATTATATAATTGACCGAGGCTTGTAACGTACTGATTTTGTGAGCTGCAGTGTCATGACTTGATCCGAATTTAGCAATTTGCGTTTGTAAGTTGTAGATGACAGAAAAAAAAAAATCTATAACTTTATCTCTATTATTAACAAGTTAAAATAACAGAGACAAAATTGCCACTAAAAAAAGTAATAAAATTAAAATTTTGTTTAAACTATGCTTTGAAAATACAAATGACATTTTTTTGTCAAAAAGTATTATTTCTCTCTAATTGTTTTTTCTTAAGTAAATTGTAACTTCAATTGCATGTATATCCTCGAAAACAAAACTTGGACGCATAAAAATATTCCTACTAAATGTGAAAACTCTCAACTACAATTTAATGATTTATCCTCATGTGGTAGTTCACAAATCACGGCCTTCTATGTTTGATTTTGATATTTAGTTCTATTTGGATACTCAAGATTAGTTTTGAATTTACAATCTAGTGATTATGAGAATCTCATGGTTAAACCATGGGCCATGAAATTATTATTAATTTAACAGACTTCTGGTGGTTATATCAAGTATAATTAAGTAACTTAGCTTCTAAAACAAGGAAAACTAAAGAAAATTGAGAAAAAATAAAAGCAAAATATAGTATGTTTCTTTGTGCCAAGTCTCAACTGTTTATTTTTATAATTATAAAAACTAAGTATCTAATAAAAATGAATGAACCAAACATATTTATGCTAATTAAATATTATAAATTTTTAGTTTTCATAAATGACCAGTAATTTGTTTTGAATCCCAATCGCAATATTATTTCATTGAAAATAGTACTATTTTCATTTACTTTTTACCTTTTTATTGGTGATTGTTTCTATAGAAAAATACGAACTAATCATATTATCTGAGATCTCTGTCTTAATTGTTCTATATAAATTCTTTTACGTAATAACACATGTAAGAAAATGAATAGAAACAATAAAGAGAAATTTTAATGCCACTTTTCAAAAAAACCAACTTTTAAAAATATTTTTAAAAATGTTACTAAAATTATATTATTTATTCAAAATATTATTTATGTTTAGGTTAACTATTTTATGTTAGGATTTAGTTTTTAGGGTTTATGGTTTATTAGAGATCAAAATCATTTTTAGAGTTTAGGATTTTAGGGTTTAGGATTTAAAAACTCTTTAATTAATAGTATTTTTGAAAATAGACACACTAAAAATAGCATTTTTGAAACTGTCCCATATATATTTTACGTCATTCACCAATATCGTGTTAGCTATGTTCACGAGTAAAGAAAATTGATTTATTATTAACATTAGAAAGTTTAAAAATGTAAAGGAGGCGAAAAAAGAACAAAAGTATAAATAAAAGAAACCCTAGCTAATTAAATGAAATCCAATACTACCGTAAGCTCTGATCAGATTCAGAGTATATTGACGTTATATTATCAAATGGGACAAAAAAAAAAATCTACCATTAGAAAATTTTATCGTATCCTAATAGAATAATCTTTATGTTCGACGAATGGGACGAAACTTGATATGAACTTTCAATCATAACTTAGCATCTAATTGAAATGAAAATGAAATAAGTTTATATGGGGGATTAAGGGAAAGCCACGTAAGAAAGTTGCGAGCTGTGACTAAAACTCGTGCTATTCACGTTAGAGAGATAATGAACAACACGTAGTCAACAATTATAAAAAAAAATTCTTTCTTCTTTTGTTATTAAGAAGATTTTAAAGATTTATGTTATCACAAAATCACTGTCGCTTCTGTCTTTTTCACTTGCTTGACTCTCCCTCGATTATTTTATTCTCTATAGTTTGTATGAACGGTGCTTATTTTACTTAAAATTATTTTTATTCATGTTAGTTGTGACCACATTAATATATATATATTTTTTAAAACATACAATCCCAAATTCTTTAACATATACTTTTCGTCCAATAATTGGCTGATAGCTTTAAAAGTTTATCCACCCTCTCGACGCAATGTTTAAGAAGAGAATTCAACAAAAAGTGTTAATATCACCGGCGATAAGGAATTAGCCTTGAATTTAATGTTAAGATTAAACAAACAAAAAAGATTTCTTTTACCAAAGAGATTTAATGTTAGGTTTACTTTGTCTTTTCACTTGGAAGACGTTATTTTAAAATTCTAATTTACTGTCGGTTTAAACTTTAAATTTTGACTTCTGAATTTACAGTTGGATCAATTTTTTTTTTTTTTTTACATCTGAAATATTAACTAATTATAAATTATTTTTTTAACTTCTGAATTGTTTTTTATTTAATACCAATAAATTCGAGGTTTTTTCATCTATAATATTTGCGGGTCAAAAAATTAGAGCATATTAAATTAGTCTCATCTCTTACCACCTAAACCCAAACTCATGACCTTGAGAAACTATTCTCTTAGGGAGTCTCCTGTTGTAAAGAGTCGCTTCTACGTTTTACTAAAACTATTTTGGTTGATCAAAAATAACATGGAAGAACAATCCAAGCGAGGGCAGTGACAAAACCAAAATCATCCAAACATTACTATATACCTAAAAGATCTGAACATACAAAGTTTTATGAACAAGACAAGTTACATAAGTATCCCCAGAGTCTTTATTTCAACGAGAATCGTAATCTCTACACAACTGCTATAGTCTATAGATAGGTGAAAGTATCCTCTGCTTTTGGGTCGAAGCAAGGCTTTACCCGTAGCAGCGGATTGGGTCGTTGCAGCCTTTTGCAGTGGATTGCTTGAGACCGAACCGCCCTCCTTTAGACAAGTATTGCTGGTGATGTTCCTCGGCTCTGTAAAATTTCTTAGCCGGTAAGATCTCTGTCACAATCTTCCTGTCCACTTTTTGCTGGTGACGCTCCAGTGACTCGCGTGCTAGTTTCTCTTGCTCCGGGTTGTAGAAATATATCCCTGATCGGTATTGGGTTCCCACATCGTTTCCCTGATCAATTAAGGATGAAATCATTAAAACAGAGAAATCCAAGTGAAACCCAATGCAGGAGCAGCGGATACATAATGTCGAATTAAGCCGTGCAGAAGACAGAGCTGCTAAAACCGAGTAAGACTGTGAAAGTTAAGTAGTTGTAGATAGTGATAGCGAGGCGATAAATGTCAGAATCATACTCAGAGAAAGAAGTCTTATTAAGCTCAAGAAGCCGTCTCCAAGAAGAACTATGCGGAGCTACCAACTAAGCCATATAAATGTATATATAACTGTTTAGATCCTATGTTCCCACTGAATTAGGATCTCGTATCGCATTTGCAGCACAATTTCAGATAAGAAAAAAGTAGTTAGTGATCTGCATACTTGACAAAGAGGTGGTTAAGTGAAATCACCACTGAGTTTTACAAATGACAATGATTCTGTGACCAAAGACAAGAAGAATGATGGCGAAATTTATATCCACATCCTCTTTATCTATTACAAATTTACAACAATGATCATTCTATTTAGGGCTATAGTTCTCTAACTCGCAATCTCATATTTCACATGGATGATGACAAATTTTCCAAATGAAAACACAGTCTGTTGATGTAATTAGAAGGAAAAAAAGCATCGGATTATACAAAATCAAACAAGCTCTAGAGAAGATAAAGTTTCAGGAACATGAATTACATCAGAAACCCATCTCAATTTCACAGCAGCAGAGCCAAAACCCTAGAAATCTTGGTCGATCTCCAAAATTATAACTAAATCAGACATCAAAAGATAAAATTTTCGTACCTGGCGATTCAAGGTGGTGGGATCGTGTCTAGACCAGAACAAATCAAGCAGCGACTCATAGCTACACTCTTTGGGATCATACTGAACACGAACAACCTCGGCGTGATTCGTGGTTCCCGAACAGACATCCTCGTAAGACGGATTGTGCGTAATCCCTTGAGAATAACCGACCTCGGTCTGAGTCACGCCCGGAACCCTCTGGTACGCTAATTCCACGCTCCAAAAACAACCGGCGCCGAATTGAGCAAACTGGTTTCCCGGCGCCGGAGCGTCGTCGTCGGGTCCCTGCGCGATCGGAGAAGGATCCATGTTGGTTTGTCTACTAGATCCCAAACCGAGCTTGTTAAGTATGTTCATGGCGAAATTTGTAGAGAGAGAGAGAGAAACAGAGGAGAGTAGTTTAGGTGGAGAAGAGGATTCGTCGGCTTATGTTGCGGAGTGGTAACTGAAGATTTCGGATTTCCTACCAAAATTTCATTTTTATTTTAATATTTCTACTTTTTGCACACACAAAAAAAAAAAAAAAAAAATTAATATTTCCACTTAATTATGAAATTTTCAGGTTTATAGTACTCTCAGTCTAAAACTATACGTGAAAATTCTATTGATGAGTGATTGAGCAAAAGTTTATTAGTGTTTCTATCTTAGATTTAAGATTTGATTTTCTGAAAATAAAAATTATACAGATTAATAAAAACAAATTTGTCAGATATTTACAGCATAGTGAAGATAAAACTCCGTTTGTCATGATTATTATGTTAAAAAGATAAAGTTATTCGTAAATTAAATCATGATTTGTTATTTTTTAAGTGATGTATCGCATGACCCAAAAAAATAGGAACTAGTACAATCATGTCAAAAGTATACTAATTTATTTTAAAAGATTTAAAGTTCAAAACTAATATATTACGTGAATTAATGCAATCGTTAAAAGAAAAAAATAATTAGTTAAAATTCTTTTTGTCACTTTCGAAAGACGAAACGAGTGAGATTTCCATTGAACGAATTGACAAAGTCCTAATTTCGATCCAAATGTACCAAAACCATAGGCCATAAATTCGCAATCAAATCCGGAAACTTTTTTTTCCCTCAAAAAAGAAACAAACAAATTGCGAATTACTACAAATGTAGCGATCAAAACTGATACAAACTCAATTACAAAACCAACATCATACAAACAAACATATTTTTTTCTATAGATCGAGTTTTGTAACAAAAATTATCAGATACAAAAAAAAAAGACACAGCATGTACAGATCCGCGAGCTGGAACCGTGTGACGGAAGACTACTCGTCCTATTCGTCCGCACCGCCTAAGGGATTGTGGATGGGCTCGGTGGTTGGTCCCCTCGACGAGGACGAACCACCTTCCTACAATAATCCACCTGAGGAAATGGTTAAGAAGGAGAAATCGCGAGCCAAGTTCGCAGAAAACGCTATTCATATCATTCCTTTTGTTCTTCTTGCATGTGCTCTCGTCCTTTGGCTCTTCTCTAATCCAGGTATACATACAATTAGTGGATACACACATAAAAACGACCATGCCCAACTCACATAAGTCCATAGTCGCATATTACGAGCAATGTATGTTTACGATCATAACCGAGTTAAATAAATAAAAATGGAATTTTGTAGATGTGGATGTTGGGATGAGAGAAGAATCTATTGCAGCTAGGATTGAAGGATTGACAATCGAAGGAGACATAGACAACGACAGTGATGGAACTCAGACTGGTTTCTTGGGCGCCACCTTAGAACTCGGAGACTCAGACAAACCAAACTTCACACACGAAGTTGATCGGACCAGACGAGCTTCAAGGAAACTGATTAAAGGCTTTTATTAGTTTATAATAAATCAATCAAACAACTTTTTTTGTATTACTTCTTCCTTTCTAATCAATTTTGACTATCATCTATAAGCTATGAATATTGTTTTTTGGTTAATAAAAGGAGCAGCTTATAAGTTTAAATCCAAATATATAATATTTATTCTAATCTGAAAAAAATTGTACATAATCCGAATTGACAAAACTTCTGAATATAGAGATATATATTCATATGAAACTCATAACCAAAAAACCAAATAATATACCTATAATATAGTACTTAATCAAATTAAAAAAAAATGCAATTTCATTTCACATGAATGACTCCATGAGCCGTCAAGTCTGTTGCTCCGGTAGCCTGTGGAGGAGGAGGAGGTAGAGGCGAACCGATATCAAGTTCCAAACCGTTTTTCTTTGTCATATTAGAAGCTTCATCTGACTGAGATTGAGGCATACCGATCGGTATATGCCTTGGTACAGGTATACCGGGAGGGTGAACAAACCTAATCGGTTCAGGATTGGCGTAGTACATTGGATGGAACATAAGAGTTGGGAAATTGTAGTAAGGTGGTACGGTTTGGTAGATTGGCATGTACTCCATTGATAGATTCTGAAACCGGTTTGATATCTCGGTTTGAGTTTGACGTTGTACCGGTTCTTGAGATCCGGTTATTGGTTGTTTAGATAGAGTCTTTGATGATGATGATGTTGGTGCAACTACTTGAGAGATCTTCTCTTTCTCCTTCTGTTCAATCAAAAATCAATAAAAACCCTAAAAAAAATCATGGATAATGGATTTAACTTGGAAAGCAAGCAAGGCAAAAAAAACCTGATCTTCGAGAGAGATGTCAAAGAGACTAGCACGTCTTTTTCTCTTGTCGTTAGCATTTAACCTAATGAAATATTTCTGAGCATGACTCGCGACTTGTGTTGGTGTTCTTGTCGTCACGAAGCTTTTAGCAATTCCTCTCCAATCTCCTTTTCCGAGTTTCTTCAATCCGATTAAGAAAATCCGATGTTCTTCTTCCGTCCATGGCTTCCCTAAAATTTGATTTATAATTTCTTATAATTTGATTAAATTAAAATCATTCGATTCGATTGAGATTAGAAAAAAAAAATTACCCTTTTTCTTATCATGAGCGGCTTTTTTAGAATTAATCTGACCATCGGAATGATAACCGGAATCTTCAACGGCGGCGATAGTATTACCGTTACCGTTAGCGAGAAGAGACTCGAGATTTCCCAAACTGAGACTCTTTCTTAACGCCGTTACCTCAGGCGGTCTAATCGGATCAGACGATATGTTAACGCCGAACAGTTTAACGCATCCTTTATTAACACCGTTAAGACAAGTCCGTGTGTTATGGCCATTGTGACCACAGTGTGAACACGTTTTCGCCGCCGCCGTCGTCACCGTTTCCTTCACCATCTCTCTCTCGATCGATCGACTTTAGGATTGATCTCAAGATCTCACTTGTATTTATATCTTAATAATATCTGTGTAATTATAGATACTTATATACGATATTTATCCGAATATGTGTGAGCTGTTTTTGGTGATTGTCTTTCGTGTTTTTACATTTTTTTTCCTTAAGAGATAAGGTATTTCCTTATTTATCTTCTTTTATTTGGAAAATTTACAGTAGTTATTATAAGGAAAAATCCAGCAGAATCAGCGTAAGATCATAATCAACGGTTAGGATTTTTTAAGTTAGGGTTAATGGAGATTTCAGCCGTTAGATTGTTTTACAGCTAAACATGTACTGGATATTAATTCCCGGGTATTTAGCTATGATATCAAATCGTATATTCTATTATTTATTTATTTATTTAATTTCCTAAAGTTACCCATATTTTTATCAACATCATTCCCAAATCCCAATCTTAATGCAGTTGGAAATTACTTTTATCTTAATCCATAAATTAAGATATATGTAAAATGTATGTTAAGAAAATTAAGGCAAATTCCTTTTAGGTAAATCCGAGAATATTTAATCTAATATCACATATTTTCGCTATAAGAAAATAAATATAACATATTTTATTTTTCGTCGGAAAAAAAAAACAAAATATGACATTGTCGAAAAGGAATTTGCACATCAGTGATTTCCTGAGTAAGTCCAAAATTAAAATCTCAAAGCACAAAAATTATTTAATTTTACAACGAACTTCATCAGCATATCTCCCTATGTTTTATGGAAAGATACATTTGAGTATGAGTTAAAGTTGGATTCATGTATGATCCAGCCTAGACGCGTTGAGATCAAAATAAATATTTGGAAATTTAGATCAATAAATATAGGAATGAAAAATATAGTCCATATTTCCTAAATATGGTGGAAATGAAATATAATTGTTTTGTTTTTACTTCACAAAAAAATTGCAAAGTAAAAATTGGTATTTAACCCTTTTTTGTTAAACAATTTAACTATTATCAGTATGTTAATGTGATACATAACCTTCTTTTTCTGGTTTTTACTGGTTTTAAAAATTAAAACTAAAATAAGAACAATCTGAATATAAAACAGGGATCTGGGTATTACAATGATATTAACTTATTACTTATAACGATGCTGATAGACATAATTCTTATTGTTTGGAATGGATATGTCATATATGAATATGGTTTATGTATTTTTTGTCACGAGAAGTTAAGTATTTATATGCAAAAGCTCCTACACGAGGGACTTTTTGGCACTCTTTCACAAAAATAGATCGTGCTTTAGTAGGATCCATGGCGAATCGAATTTGATGAGATCTTTTAGTAGAAGTACTTGGACCGCAACACTTGGGGCCAATTGGGTTTTGCTCCCCCAACAAAACCTACGATTGATTTAAAACGCCAAATTAAAGTAACAGCACTGAGTTTAATTTTGCTTTTTTTTTTTAAACGAAAAAACAAAAAAAATTCTACAATTGCTATTCCAATTTACAAAGATTTGTTATAATAACATTTAAATTACAGAAACTAGGGTCGACCTAGAAGCTGCGTACGTAACTAATGTGCACTTGTGCATGGCGATTTGGTGTTTAATTAAGAAGTTGACAGCTAAAAAAAGTGAGAAATTTTGAAAAATAACCATTATAGATTTTTTCAAAAATATTCTTATTTGAAAACATTTTCAAAAATACCCATTTTCAACTAAGCATATAAATGTTTATAAATTTTTTTTATATTAAAACATAACTTATAAATATTTATAAACATTCTTTATTACCATAACTATCTTATTATGAATGTTTAAAAATTTGAATATTTACATATAATCTTATGAAAATGTATAAAATGGATAACAATAAGGGGTATTTTTGAAAATGAGCTATTTTTGAAATCCCCCAACAAAACTTTTACAGTAGCTATATTTTATGAACATTATACATATATTATACAAAAATAAACAAAATTTCAACAAAAAAACATTATATATATATATATATATATTAATATTTAAAATTTTATTCAAAAACATCTTGTATTCAATTTCATATATCTTATGAAGATGAAGATAAAACAAAAATACCAAAATGTTTTGATCAAAAAAATTCGTAATAATTTTTAAATTTGCAAGTAATTAAAACTCACGGCCCTACCGCAGCCCACCTATGCGCTCTCTAGCCTGTTTTTTTTTTTTTTTTTTGTCTCTCGCACTAGCCAATCTCACTTACTCGAAAGCAAAGGATCCGATCCTTTGATTGAGTTAGGCTCCTTAGTCATTTGCAAGAAGCAAAGAGAGGCTACCACTACCAGCGCACAGACTATCACCAAACAAGAAGTTAGTGACTGATAGTTTGGTTTTTTCTTTTGTTAACTAATTATAAATGTGAAAACGGATTTTTTTTTTGTGTTCTTCAAACGAAAAACTTGAACATCACTACTATATCACCTTTGATATCTCAGGGATTGATGTCCCTTCCTCCGCCGGCTTAACTCCTACCGGCTTAACTCCTCCTACCGGCTTAACTCCTCCTACCGGCTTATCTTCCTCCGCCAGCTTATCTCTTTCCGGCGATTTATCTCTTCCTTGCGGCTTATTTTCTTCCTCCACCACCAGCTTATCTCTCCCTGGCGGCTTATCTTCCTCCGCCAACTTATTTCTTTCCGGTGGCTTATCTTCCGGCGGCGGCTTATCTCCTCCCGGAAGCTTGCCACCTTTCGGAAGCTTGCTATCCCTCTCAGGCTCAACTTCTCGCACATGCAGAGTATATCTACGAACGAGGTCACATATAATAATGCATAAACAATTTTATTTTTCGATGGCGGAATCATTTTGACGACAATTTTCTTTTTCGATAGCCGAATCATTTTGAAATGGTTTCTTTTTTTAACATTGAGCGACAACATGCCAATTCATTAGCCTAATCTCTATATTAGTAGGAGAAAAAACTCGATCCCAAATATAAAAATGTCTATTCTAAGTGGACTTACAAATTAAATGCCACTAAACTACAGTCACTTCGCAATTTTTGAAATGGGTTCTATAATGTTGTTTTTTTTCTTCACCATATCACAATGAAATGTTAGGAAATTCCATTTGATAAAGTTTGGGGATATGAAAATAATTGTTAAAACCAAACCAAATCCTAATTTGGTATTTAAAAAATCATTATCTTTTTCTATAACAAAACAAAACCGATAATAAACGAAAAGGTAATGAATAGTTGAAGTTTTGAAAAAGTTTTTTACTTTTTCAAAACCTATTTTATTACACATTTTTTTTTATAAAACCCCATTTAAAATGTTAGAAAAATATTTTTCCTAAATCTAAGAGGAGTTTAATTATATGATGCTATATCAATACATATGTTATATGTGTAGTCCGTACGTAAATATGCAACAATCTAACTAATACTTCATTTGAATTAATGAATTTATACACAAACCAGAAGTTGTAATGCGTGGGCGTATTTAACATGTCCATGTCGTATAAATCCCTATATTGACTACATAAAACAGAAATCGAACCGCAAATGGTATAATTAAAGCCTTAATTAGAAGAGTTAATAAATTACTTTTTCAAGGTACAAATCTTGATTACTTAATTAATTACTTGTAGAGCCAGACGAGGATGGTGATCGCCGATGTTCCGAGGATACCAGAAGCTAATAACCCTGTGGCCAAGAAACTCGAAGTAATAACCGCCGGTACGAGAACCGGGCTAAGAACTACAAAAACCGGCATCATAACGATTAACGCCACGGTCGTACCGGCGAGGGTTAAACCGATTAGGATCATGACGGCTATTCCGGCATAAACAAGCGGTTTATCTTTTGTGCCGAAGAAATGCATTTGGCAGTAATAGAAATTTTGATACGTTTCTTAATAAAAGAGTGGGGTCCAGTTTTGGAGGAGAAAATGGTGGGGTCTACGTATACGACACGTGTCTGAAAAGGGCCATTGTCCATGCATGCAATTGAGACCTTTGTGAGAGAAGTTGCTCTACGTCACGCCAAGTTAAATCGTTTTTTTTTGCCTCGTTCGTTTATTTGTTTTTATTCTTTTGTGAAACTCAAATTATGCTTAATACAAAGTGGTTATTTTTGTATAAAAAAGTATTTTGTTCGTTTGAAAAATCAACAATAAAAACGGAAGTCAAAATAGCCAAAATGTTTTTATAGGATTTTATTTTTCAATTTTGGAGTATATAATTTCATATCGTTTTTTTGGTACTAATTACAAAATAGCCAAAATCTCTCTCTCTCTCTCTCTCTCTCTCTCTCTCTCTCTCTCTCTCTCTCTCTCTCTCTCTCTCTCTCTCTCTCTCTCTCTCTCTCTCTCTCTCTCTCTCTCTCTCTCTCTCTCTCTCTCTCTCTCTCTCTCTCTCTCTCTCTCTCTCTCTCTCTCTCTCTCTCTCTCTCTCTCTCTCTCTCTCTCTCTTCTCTCTCTCTCTCTCTCTCTCTCTCTCTCTCTGCATTCTCTTTTTTTTTCCTCCATCTTTTTTTCTCTCTCTCGCCGGATTCCTCCCCCTCTCTCTCTTTCTCTTTCTCTCTCTCCCTCTCTCTCGCCGGATTCTCTCTCTTTCTCCTCCATCTCTCTTTCTCTCTTTCTCGCCGGATTCCTCCCCCCTCTCTCTCTTTCATTTATATTGATGAAAAAGAAGGTGGTGGATGGTGGTGGACAAAAACGGAGACGGTGGTGGATGGTGGACACAGACGGTAGTTGGTAACTGTGGTGGATCTGTGGGCAGAAAGGAAGACGGAGACAGTGGTGGACAAAAACGGTAACAGCGTGTGGACAGACGAAGACGAAGACGATGGTGGAAAAAGATGGTGACGACGGTTGTGGACAGACGAAAACGGTAACGACGGTTGTGGACAGACGAAGACGGAGATGGTGGTGGACAAAGACGATGACGACGGTTGTGGATCATGGACAAAGGCGAAGTCGGAGACGATGGTGGACAGACGAAGATGGAGACGGTGATGGACAAATACGGTGACGACGATTGTGGACAAAAATGAAGATGGAGACGGTGGTGGACAAAGACGTTGACGGTGGTTGTGGATCATATGGACGAAGGCGGAGTCGGAGACTGTGGTGGATAGTGGACAGAGAAGAAGACAGAGACGGTGGTAAACAAATACAGGGACGGAGACGGTGATGGACAGATACGGAGATGGTGGTCGTTGATGAAAACGGTGGTGGACAATGACGGAAACGGTGGTCATGGACAAAGGCGGAAATGAATACGGACAAAGATGACAACATTGTGGACGAAACTGTATACCATGAAATCATAACTAAAAGTATAAATGTCCTTTTTAATCCGCGAACAGTGTTACTTGTGGTAGTTTTCGAATATTTTTCAGAAAATAGTATTTTCTGAACATTTTGCCAAAAAAATAGTATTTTAGGCAATAAACCCCTAATTTAATTAATAGATTGAATTTCCTAGTATCAATATAAATTTTTGAAAAAATATTTTCACTTAAGAAAAATGATTTACATTTAAAATATTATCAACGATTAACTTTGGTCACTCAATGAAATGGTCACGCAATGAAATTATTAGCTAAAGACTCAAAAATTTCACGGTTTACCGTAATTATGTTGCAATCTCTAACAAATTAGATTAAGCTAAACTCATATTTTAAAAATATCTCAATATATGGTCTAGCCAATTCTTTTATATTCAAAGCTTAGGATCTTCGATACGATATTCCCAACTATCATCTATTTCGGATATGTGTCAGTTTCAAATACGTATCAATTTTTCTTTTAATCTTGGTTGATCAAGGCAAAATATATCCAGAAATATAGGGAAACCTTATTGATTGATATTAATGTCAATTTCGGCAAGTGGAAGTACAAGTTCCTTCGTGGAGCCAACGAAATAGTAAATATTTAAGCCGTGGCAGTTTGCATTGACGAGTGGTCGCTCCTTTAGTCATAAGGTCAGACAATTCAACTTCATTTCTTGGATAAAACAAATTCAACATTCAATATGTAGATATTCCCATTATATTTTGATTTGCAACCATATTTGATTGATGGGTGATTTTTCTTATTGACTATTCTTCTAACGATTAAAATTTGTTTTTTCGGTAACGATTAAAACTTTTCTTATAATATGATTACATATCTTAATTTTACTGTGCTGCAAATTTTTTTTCTCTAATAGTTTATAATTTATTAAAACAGTTCAGAATTCTAATACAAAATTTACATAAACAAAAGTCATAATCACTTTATTTATTATTTTCAAATGATAAACATTAGACAGAAGAAAAATGTCACAATCTAAACATCCGATAAAAAACACACGAAAATCTTATTATATAAAAGAGAATGCACTCGAAATTATAATTCATTAGATCGTGACATGTGTTATTTTTATTGAGATGATGACACGTGTTAATATACTAATGTATAAAGTTAATTTTAATTTAAATAATATTTTCTTTTTATCTAAAAGTTAAAAAAATAATATATCATCGCAAAAAAATTGTAAAAAATGTCATTAAAAACAGGTAAAGAGAAAATTTGTAAAAAAATATCATTAAAAAAGAGGAAAAATTTGTTTCATGTCAATACGTTTAAAAACAAAAAAAAATAAAAAATGCCATAACTAATCGAGAAAGAAAGGAAAAAAATACATAATCAGAAAAATTTGTAAAAAAAAATGTCATTAAATAAAGGTAAATGGGAAAATTTGTAAAAAATGTTATTAAAAAAAAAGTAAAAGATAAAATTTGTAAAAAAAAAATATCATTAAAAAGGAAAATTTGTTTCATGTCAATACGTTTAAAAACAAAAAAAAAAGAAAAATGTCATAACTAATCGAAAAATAAAAGAAAAAAAATACAGCATTCAAGCAAATCATGAATTCGAGAGTTCCACAAATCGTTCAAAACTATTTTACTTTAAATTTTGCCCAACGTGAGTGTGACACGTAGGCAAAATCGTAACTCACCAGATTGTGACATGTGTTAATTTTAATTGAGATTATGACACGTGTCAATATATTAATATAAAAATATAATACATCATCGCAAAAAAAAAATGTCCTAACGTAACAAAAAAAGTCAATGTCCTTCTGTAAAAAAAATTGTCATTAAAAAAAGGGAAAATTTGTAAACAAAATGTCACTAAAAAGATAAAAGGAAATTTTTTTTAAAATGTCATTAAAAAAAGGTAAAAGAGAAAATTTGTAAAAAATATCATTAAAAAAGAAGAAAATTTTGTTTCATGTCAATATGTTTAAAAACAAAAAAAGGAAAAATGCCATAACTAATAGAGAAAGAAAGGAAAAAAAATACATCATCGGAAAAATTTGTAAAAAAAAATATCATTAAATAAAGGTAAATGGGAAAATTTGTAAAAAATGTTATTAAAAAAAGGTAAAAGGGAAATTTTTTTTTAAAAAAATATCATTAAAAAACAAAAACAAAATTCATGTCAATACGTTTAAAAACAAAAAAGGAAAAATGTCATAACTAATCGAGAAAGAAAAAAAAAACATACATCATTCAAGCAAATCATGAATTTGAGAGTTCCACAAATCGATCAAAGCTATTTTGCTTTAAATTTTGCCCAGCGTGAGTGTGACACGTAGGCAAAATCGTAACTCATCAGATCGTGACATGTGTTAATTTTAATTGAGATTGTGACACGTGTCAATATATTAATATAAAAATATAAATCTTCTTTCTCTACATTATTTATTTCTTAAATCAAAGTGTAGTGTAATTAAAAAGAAATAATAGTCTTAAAAAAAATAAGACATGTTATTAAAAAAAAATTAAAAATAAAATAGTAAATCAAAAAGACTAAAAAAAGGAAATTAAGACAAATCTTATTATATAAAGGAGAATGCACTGAAAATTATAACTCATTAGATCGTGACATGTGTCATTTTAATTGAGATGATGACACGTGTTAATATACTAACGTATAAAGTTAATTTTAATTTAAATAATATTTCCTTTTTATCTAAAAGTTAAAAGAAAAATACATCATCGCAAAAAAAAAAGTCCTAACGTAACAAAAAAAAGTCAATGTCCTTCTGTAAAAAAAATTGTCATTAAAAAAGAGAAAATTTGTAAACAAAATGTCACTTAAAAGGTAAAAGGAAAATTTGTAAAAAATATCATTAAAAAAGGTAAAAGAGAAAATTTGTAAAAAATATAATTAAAAAAGAGGAAAAATTTGTTTTATGTCAATACGTTTAAAAAAAAAAAAAAATGTCATAACTAATCGAGAAAGAAAGGAAAAAAAAATACATCATTGGAAAAATTTGTAAAAAAAAATGTCATTAAATAAAGGTAAATGAGAAAATTTATAAAAAATATTAAAATAAAAGTAAAAGAGAAAATTTGTAAAAAAATATCATTAAAAAGGAAAATTTGTTTAATGTCAATACATTTAAAAACAAAAAAAGAAAAAATGTCATAACTAATCGAGAAAGAAAAGAAAAAAAATACATCATTCAAGCAAATCATGAATTTGAGAGTTCCACAAATCGATCAAAGCTATTTTACTTTAAATTTTGCCCAACGTGAGTGTGACACGTAGGCAAAATCGTAACTCACCAGATCGTGACATATGTTAATTTTAATTGAGATTGTGACACGTGTCAATATATTAATATAAAAATATAATACATCATCGCCAAAAGAAAAAGTCCTAACGTAATAAAAAAAAGTCAATGTCCTTATGTAAAAAAAATTGTCATTAAGAAAAAGGAAAATTTGTAAACAAAATGTCACTAAAAAGGTAAAAGGAAAATTTGTAAAAAATGTCATTTAAAAAGGTAAAAGAGAAAATTTGTAAAAAAATATCATTAAAAAAAGAGGAAAATTTTGTTTCATGTCAATACGTTTTAAAAAAAAAAAAATGCCATAACTAATCGAGAAAGAAAGGAAAAAAAATACATCATTGGAAAAATTTGTAAAAAAAAATGTCATTAAATAAAGGTAAATGAAAAAATTTGTAAAAAATGTTATTAAAAAGGTTAAAGGGAAAATTTGTAAAAAAAAATATCATTAAAAAGGAAAATTTGTTTCATGTCAATACGTTTAAAAAAAAAAAAAAAAAAAATGTCATAACTAATCGAGAAAGAAAATAAAAAAATACATCATTCAAGCAAATCATGAATTCGAGAGTTCCACAAATCGATCAAAGCTATTTTACTTTAAATTTTGCCCAAAGTGGTGTGACACGTAGGCAAAATCGTAACTCACCAGATCGTGACATGTGTTAATTTTAATTGAAATTGTGACATGTGTCAATATATTAATATAAAAATATAAATTTTCTCTCTCTAGATTATTTATTTCTTAAATCAAAGTGTAGTGTAATTAAAAGGAAATAATAGTCTAAAAAAAAAATAAGACATGTTATTAAAAAAAAATTAAAAAGAAATAGTAAATCAAAAAGACTAAAAAAGGAAAATAAGACAAATTATTTATAATTGTAGTGTAACTAAAATGAAATAATAGTCAAAAAAAGAAAATAAGATATATTATTAAAAAATTAAAAGGGAATACTAAATAAAAAAACTAAAAAAGGAAAATAAGACAAATTATTTCCAATTTCTCAAAGTATTAGTGCAGCATATAAAAAATTGATATTCATGAGATTACAACATGTTTTGTTAATACTTTTAAATTTATTTACTAATATATTTTGTTAATTTTCTTACTATTTGTTTAACACTAATGACATATATAGACATAAATTTGATAGAATGTATTATGCATATATTATTTTGATAGGGAAATTTTGGGTATTATTGATTGACAAGGAATGCATGGAGTAAAAATATGGTTTTAATATTATGGATGAAATACATGAGTTGTATTGCGAGATGAAATACGTGGAGTTGAAATTCAGTTTGAAACAAAGTTACTAATCAACATCTAAAATAAGTGTGCGAGTAACAATCAAAATCTAAATATTTACATCAACAAGATTTAACATATATTTCTTATATTTTCATAAATTTTATTTTTATTAAATTTAATCGATTACCGACACGTTTTACTTTATTTTTTTATCATTTATAAATAAGTTATAATTAAAACCCCGCGTATTACGCGGATCCTAGTCTAGTTAAATATAAATAAAGATGCATGAAGCAGAATCAATAACAAGAAACAAACTTGAAAAGCTTATAGAAATAATTTAGCATAGAGAACTATCTGGTTGTTTTATTAGTAGATAGATCAATTAGGACGACAAAACCATTTTTGCGTTTGTTTCTTGAGTACTTTTGCGGCAATTTGCTAACATAGGGAAATTGCTGATGATTTGTTCGAACCACTAATTATTGTTAACTTAGAAGATGTTAAAACGGCTCAATATAACAATCATATGGGCCAAATGACTGCTTGTTCTTTCAAGGGAATTGTGAGCTTCTAAAATTACGAAGGAGAAAATCTCCTTAGATACTAAATTTTATGTATTATGTTTCAAAAATACCACAACTTCAAAAAAATTCTAAAAGCATGACAGACCCGTTTTTTTTGTCAGGAAGGAATTCGAAAAGTGTAGGAACCTTTTCCACAACTTTTTTTTTTTTCAACCTTTTCCACAACTTCTTTCAGACTTTTTCTAAAAGTTTAAGAAATCTTCCGAAATTTTGTTTTTGTAATGGGAGTTTGAGTTTCAAAGATTTTAAAATTTAAAAGGTAAATCCAATTCCCACTAAACATCCTTCGTAAATCCAATTCCCACTAAACATCCAAAGGAAAGAAAAATTAGACAAACACGCTATTACTAAGGAATAAGACAACTAAATTTGATGAATCTCTTAACTTTTAAAACCAATAAATTTTACGTAAATCCAACTCCCACTAAAACTTCTAAAAAAAAAAAAAAAGTTAAACAAACACGCTATTACTAAAAAATAAGAAAGAACTATATATAACTAGTAAACCAAATCTAACAACTTTTTATGGATCAACATATGAAACATGCATTACTAATTACATATTTATCTATATAAATCTCTTTTGTACGTGGGAATTGTAACCATCAAACAACAAACAACGTTTCTGTTTTTTAGAAGAGTACTATTACGATAATGTCAGCATCACATGTTGCTATCCTCTGCCTCTTCATGATTTCCCTCGTTCCTCTACATGAATGTATGTATATGCAATTATGCATATTAAGTTTCCATTTTTTCATATATCAACTCTTTTTTATTTTCCATAAATCTTTGTTTTAAATGTCTATTTTTCTTGTAGTTGGAAATGCAGAAAGCCTTAAGGCGGGCGAGTTAGCTCCGATGATGTGCATACAGGCCCGGTTCTATCTAGGTGCACAAGGTGCATTTGCACCATGACCCAGATTTTATTTTTATAATTCTTTACTAATTATGGTTTTTTTTTTTTTGAAAAAAATGTACAAATCTGAAAATTTTGATATACAAGCCCAGTTTTTATTTTTAAAAAAATTTGCATTGGGTCCTACTTTGCACTGAGCCGGGCCTGTGTGCATATACGTGTAGAACTAGGTGGGGCTCCGCGTCTTGCGCGGGAAAATAAATACATTAGTATGTTAATAAAATTAAAACATAATTTTTTTGATTTATCTATTCATTTTTCAAAAATACATATTTAAATAAAACAAATCGAACACGGTATTTTCGTGTATCGAATACTACGGAGAAAGATTTGAAAATCATAAAAATCAATTTAACCGACCTTATTTCGTATAATGATATATAACATATAATTTCTTCCATATTTATATGTAGTTGCAAATAATATGGATCTAATTGACTAAAAAAAAGAGATTGGAAATATAGATATATAACTTTTGCGTAATAAAAATACTAAAATATAACTAAAAAATAAAATAGAAATGGATAATTTATAAATAGAACTAACAAAAATTTCAATTCCATAAAATAACTAAAAACTCAAAATCTTAGAAACTTTAAGATATTTTCTTATAAACCACATTCATTTTCTTCCATTCAAAACCACTCGTTTAAACAATACAATCCTATATATATTAATTAAGGAGACATTCACAAAAAAATCATAGCTGTCTTTCAAAGAGAATTTTGGGGGACATGTCATTTAATTTAACCAATCAGAACATTTCAATTAAAATTATATGCCATGGTGGAAATCTCTACATATTCTCATTAATTTTATAACATAAGCTCATTAATACATATTTTACAAACTTAAACCTAACTAAATGTAATATTTTAGACTTACCATATCATCTATTTTTAATATTTTCTGATATATTAACAAACTTTTTACTCTTATATTTATAACAATATTATATATTGTGTATATATGTATAAATATATTTAGATTAATATACTATACAAATATTTTTATTATGATGTAGTCTATTATACATATTTAATCACACTTGCATATATTTATACAATTCATTATTGAAAAAATATATTTTTTCGTTTGTTATGTCCCACAAATTCATATAATCTAAAATTTATCTGATTTATCGTATGCTTTATAATTTACACAAAATGAAGATCAATTTTACATTTGAAAGATATTGAAATAAATAACATTTGCATATGTTTTGATCAATTTTACACATAAAATATTAAAAATAATGACATTAACAGATTCTTAATCAAAAGTATTCAACTTTATTATATTTATGCACAATACATATCATTTTTGTACGTTTATAAATGTTAGAATTTATATATTTTGTCATACACGTTTAAATATTAAAAATTTATATATATTAAAATCTATTAGTCAACCTATTTAATCACTTAAGTATGAATCGTGTTAAATTTTGTATGGACGGATTTAAAGAATCGTTAGGACGTTTATAAAAATAATCTAAAGTGTATTATTTTAAAATGTATATCTTTTGTTGTAAACAAATTTCACAATTAAATTAATATTTTATGTTCGCATCGACGAATATCATGTGTTGTCCCAAAATGATTCAAACCAACTTATAGAGTTCAAAAATAATTTATTAACAGTTTATTAAAAATAATCATTCACACCAAAATGATTCCTAGAAAAATGATGCCACTTATACCATTTTGAATTTATTATTCAATTTTTAATTTTTAGATCTAATTTTTAAAATCAGTATTCTAATTTTATAAGTAATTGTTATTTTTGTATATAAGATTAAAATAAAATTTATTTTGAAGATAACCAATTTCATTATTTTTGATATTTTAAGTTTTTTTTTCTTATCATTGTTATCCTTTTTTCTAGTGCACACATTTATTATCTTTACTCAACGCAAATATTTGTATTTATTTATATTTTTTATTAATATTTTTTTGAAGAGAACATTATAAAATTATTCATTAACATTGTAACATCAATTTATTTAAAAAAAATAAGGGGTACTAAACCCTAACATGGAAGTCTAAACTTTTATAAATGCACCTAAACATTGAAATAATTCATAGATCCTAAATCCTAAATTCTAGCATCAAATCTTAAATCTAAATACAAACACGTATATATTGATTTTTATAGTAATCATATGCCATCAAATTCTTTGATCAGAGATGTTAAACCTTAGCATGAACGTCTAAACCCTAACCATGTACACAATCTTTGAAAATTATACATAGACTCATTTGATGGTTTACAGAAAATGCATAGGCTAGGATTCAATTCCTCTATTCATCGTGATCCTCTATCAGCAATAAAATCTCCACATTATATCATTTCATAGAACAATTCGATCAATGAGTTTTAATTTGACTTTTTTGTTCTTGCTTCTACATAAAGTATTTGAAACACATGAGCTTACTGTTCAGATTTAGATAATAATTTTTTTTAAATATATATATATATATATATATATATGTTTTGTCTTTTCTTTCGGTGGAACGTCTGGTGTTTCCTTCTTTAACGCTAATTGTTTGGATCAGATTTTGGGTCCTCCATACGGAGTCGTAGATTTCTTGCATATAACCTTAGAGTGTCCTATGGAAATAGTCAGAGAGCTCCTGGTATGTAGGACTTCCGTCCTCTTGGGGGATGAGACGTGCGTCCGCCTAAGTTGTTGTCTCTGGTGAGATATTCACGATGATTCTCTGGAGATGCGTTGGACCATACATAAGTAATATTGTCAGGAAGATCTTCGAATGATGAGAAGGGATTTTCCTCTTAAAGACTCTCTGACGCCCAAGCCAGGCTACCACTGGAGAGTAAATTGATTCAAGAGGTGAGTGTGTTAATGAAATACATTAGTATGTTAATGAAACTAAAACATAAATTTTTGGATTATCTATTCATTTTTCAAAAATACATATTTAAATAAAACAAATCGAACACGACATTATCGTGTATCGAATACTACGGAAAAAAAATTTAGAATCATAAAAATCAAATTAACTGGACACCTTATCTTGTATAATGATATATAACATATAATATTTTCATATTTATACGTAGTTGCATATAATATGGATCTAATTGACTAACAAAAGAGATTGGAAATATAGATATATAACTTTTGCGTAAACACCATAACACCATATTTTAGAATAAAAATACTAAAATATAACTAACAAAATCAAAATAGAAATGAATAATTTATAAACAGAACTAACGAAAATCTCAATTCCATAAAATAACTAAAAACTCAAAATTCTAGAGATTTAAATATTTTCATATAAATCACATTCAGTTTCTTCATTCAAAATCACTCGTTTAAAAAATAAAATTGTAGCATTTTAAAATGTTAAATTTGGTATGGACGGATTTAAAGAATCGTTGGGAGGTTTATTAGAAAAAATATAAAGTGTATTATTTTAAAATGTATATCTTTTGTTGTAAAAAAATTCACAATTAAATGAATATTTTATGTTCGCATCGATGAATGTTATGTGTTGTCCCAAAATGATGCACACCAACTTATAGAGTTCAAAAAAAATTTATTAACAATTTATTAAAAATAACCATACACACCAAAATGATTCTTAGGAAAATGATGCCACTTATACCATTTTGAATTTATTATTCGTTTTTTTAATTTTCAGATCTAATTTAACAAATCAACACTCTAATTTTATAAGTAATTGTTATTTTGTATATAAGATAAAAAAAATCATTTTGAAGATAACCAATTTCATTATTTTATTTTTTTTTTATTTTTTTATTTTTTTATTTTTTTATTTTATCATTGTTATCCTTTTTCAGTACACATATTTATCATCTTTAATCACCGCAAATGTTTGTATTTATTTATATTTTTTATTAATATATTTTTTAAGAGAACATTAGAAAATTATTCATTAACATTATACCATCAATTTATTTTTCAAAAAATAAGAGGTGCCAAACCCTAATTCGGGAGCCTAAATCCTTACAAATGCACGTAAACATTGAAAATAATACATAGATCATAAATCCTAAACTCTAGCATCAAATCTTAAATCCAAATACAAACACGTATAAATTAATTTTGTTTTAGTAATCGTATGCCATCAAAATTTTGATTAGAGATGTTAACCCTACCATGAACGTCTAAACTCTAACCATGCACACAATCATTGAAAATTATATATAAACTCATTTGATGATTTACAAAAAACGCATAGGCTAGATGTAAAGGATTCAAGTCCTCGATTCATCGTGACAACTATTAGTAATAAAATCTCCACATTATATCATTTCATAGAACAATTTGATCGATGAGTTTTAATTTGATTTTTTTTGTTCTTGTTTCCACATAAAGTATTTGAAACACATGAGCTTACTGTTCGAATTTAAACAATAAGAATTTTTTTTGTTTTAAATAACATGTTTTGTCTTTTCTTTCGAGGAATAATTCATAGTTCCGTTTGTTTGGCTTTTAGTATTTATTTTATCGGAACTATGAATTATTTCTCAAAACAGACATAATCCGAACAAACCTCTTCATCGAATAAAAGACTCAAAAATAGAGGAAGCCTTGTTAAACACGAAAAAGAAGTATAGGTTCATGTAACAAATTCCTTTCAAACATAAAGGGTAAAAATATTATAAGGAGATATCTTGTTGAAGAGGCAAAACCTAAAAGAAGAAGTAGGATTAGATAACAAACTCCTTTCAATGAAAAACGAAAATATGTAGAGATAATATTATTAGAAAATTACCTTATAGAAAATGTCAAATTCTGGAAAAAAGAAAAATAAATAAGAATCATTACAATAGCAAGAAGACGAAAATGAATAGATCAAATAACTAACACAAAAATACAATTACTAAAAATGTATGTCATCATAGATTCAAGACAAGTAAACAAATTAATATTAATTTAAAATTTTAAAATAAATATTAAAACAAAAGTACATACCAAATAATAAATAAGATTTTATAATAAACAATTTTTGTTACAACCTATAAAACGAATACAACGATAATAATTAAGACAATAAAAAGACGAATATAAGATAAAAAGAACACAAGCTGTATAATAGAGAACAAAACACATAAATTTAAGAATAAATAAGAACAAATTATACCTCAGAGAGGAGTTTAAAACCTATAAAAAAAGAATAAAACGATAATCATGAGTAAAAAATAAATAACTATTTCACGATATAATAAACAACATGAATAGTATAATAGATAAAAAAACACATATACATAAACAACAAATATAAGAATGAATTATACCTCTAAGAAGAGGTTACAACCTATAAAACGAATAGAACGATAATTAGTAGAAAAATAAAAAGAAATAAATGAATAAACAATAAAACTAATAACATGCACAACATATATTCTATAAACACAAAAACGAACAAAATAATACCTCGAAAACGGCGACATAACCTACAAAAAAACAGAACAAATAAAATAATATCATTAGGGCAAAAAGAAAAATGTATTACAGAACAAACAATATGTGTAGTCTCTATCATATTTATAACAAACGATAAAAATAATACCTAGGGTTTTAAAACAAACGGACAAATAAAATAAATACTAAAACCCAAAACGGGTAAAATAGATGGGTCACAATAAAAATATACCCAAACTCATAACAATTATATAAGTTCAAAATAAGGATATTTTAGTCATAAAATTTCGATGGCAAGGGATTGTAATAAAACGATTTCATTAATGGCATAAGGTAAAAACAGGCCTGAGAGTGATTCTGGAGCCGTCACGTAGGATTTCGCACTTGCTAAATAATAGTATGATTATTTAAAACAACCGACACAAATAAACGGGCAAATAAAATAAACACTAAAACCCAAAACGGGTAAAATAGATGGGCCACAATAAAAACATACTCAAATCCATAGCAATTATATATGTTCGAAATAAAGATATTTTAGTCATAAAATTTCGATGGCAAGGGATTGTAATTAAACGATTTTATTAATGGTATAAAGGTAAAAACAGATCTGAGAGTGATTCTGAAGCCGCCACGTAGGATTTCGTACTTGCTAAACCAAACACAGAGAACAAAAATTCTGTTTTTGCTGTGGCGGATTACCAAAGCGTTGTTACCTTAAGAAACAAGAATGTATGCAGGCGCCTAATATTTACTTAAGTTTTCTCATAATATCAATAATACAAGTTGATGTAAAAGAAACAAATGCAATTACGTTTATCGTAATTGTGTTTAGTACCATTGAAAGTTTACGTAATGCACAATAGTAAACCTTTTTGCTCTTTTTCTGTTGCTATTCGTTTTTTAATTTATTACACTTAGTTATGAATAACATATTTCTTTAAATTCAATAGTTTTATTACTTATATATACAATATTCATTTTTCTTCTAGATCTTTTTCACTAATTCACTACCAGTTAAAGGAGAGAGAGAAAAAATAGTTATATATTCAAGTCCTCTATTTTGCAAAAAAATAAAAAAACTTATCATTGATTTGACAATTCTGCTAAACTATGAGATTTGGTATAAATGGTAACAACGAAATTTGGCTGAATTACAGAATATGACTGGATTTTTGGTAATCTTTTGGAAAATCTGGCGGAATAACTTGAAATGTAAATGATAACAACTGAATTTTGCTAATCTGGTTTATTTTTTGAAAAAAATTAATAATTAAATAAACCTATAAAAAATTAATTAAACAATTTTGTTGTGACAAGAATAGTTAAATAAAGTAATAAAATATTAACTTTTATATTTGATATATTTAATAATTTTATTAAACATAAAATAACAACATTATTTAACGAAAAAATTTGCAACTCGTAAAAAATTAAAGATAAATTTATTTTACAAATAGAGTAAATTAATCCAAAATTTTGTTTTCAGCAAAATTTACGTCAATTGTTGAATTTTGTTTTTCCAAAAAATATTTCTCAAGTATTAAAATTATATTAGTACAAACAACAACAAAAATTGAATCAAACCAAACCAAAAATGTTAAACTTTAATCGAAATACATGAACACGACCTATGTTTTTAAAGTAATAAAACTATCTAAATTTTTTTACAATTACAAGAACTATAAAAAAAAAATCAAATAAAAACTTCTATAAATTATCCTAAATTATTTGTAATTACCTGAAATATTCGAACACGATATGATTCTTACCTGTTTGATAGTGATTTTAAATATCCAAATCATATATACCATACCCGTATTATCAAATATATATTTTTAAAAATATATTTCATATGTAATTTTCGATATCCTTATCTAACTCCCGTATCTGCTCTTATCCCATCTTTTACTTAAAATAAACATATTTATATATATCAATTGGTGTTGAAACTAACTGAATTTAGCTGAATCATGCAATATTTTTTTTGCTGAATTGCTGAACCTAGCTGAATCTGACATAATTTTTTAAATAGCAAATGGTGTCTACGGAATTGTTGAATCTAGCTGAATCTTGAATTTTTTTTTTTGTATATTACCATTTACATCCGTTATTAGAATAACAGTGTTACATTTATTCATTATTATTTTTTTGTCATATGTCACAACATCATTAAAAATATTTTGATATTTTATTTTGTTATAAATGACGATTTTATCATTTCTAACGAGTAAATCTAACTCTTTACATAATTTATAAATATGTTAAATGGTTTAACGGATAACTCCACAACGAACAGTTCTAATTACACCACAATAATTTCATAATAAATGATTTTACTTATATAATTAATGCTTACAATTGATAGTTTTACTCTTGACACATAGCCTCACAACAAACTACTCTACATGCACCAAATTAGAGATATCTCATAAATTTATTTTCATAGTCTATAATAATTTTCGTTTTTTGGAAAATCAAATTTTATGTCTAATGTAGAAACTTTAAACTCTTAATCAACCATTGAATCATAGAAGCTTCTATCTTTACATTTTTATTCATAAATAAAAGATATCAAAATATCATGTATTCACTAGATTTTCAAAGTTCATACTACTATATATTAAAAAAAATCTTTGATAGGTTTTCGGAATAAACTCCTTAGTTTTTTTGAGATTTCTTTAGTTTTTTTAATAAATCTCAGTCAACCAACTCCACTTAAAATCAAAACCTCAATAACCCCTTGTGTATAACTATAGACCAAAAATTTGAAACTCTTATGTACGTATATTTAAAAATGTAAAAAGAAGTCATCATGATAACTTGATAAGTACTTTTAAATGATAAAAAAGTCTTTATGTAGATGAATAAAGACAAAAGAAAAACGACTAAATCCTAAAAGATAAAGAAAACAAGTCAGAAGTCCATTACAACTCCAAACAACACAAGCTAGTATGATCTTTCTCGGTCCGATCCACGAAACTCCCTCGAACCCTCTCTCTCTGTCCAAAAGCTTCCACCACTATATATTACCATATTCCTCGTCACTCTTCTTCCCACTTCCACACATATACACAGATCCAAGAGAGTTAACTAAGTCATAACTAAGAGTGAAGATGGCAGCTAAACAAGAAGCTTTAGCCATCGAATTCATAAGCCAACACCTTCTCACAGATTCTGCTTCCATGGAAACCAAAGTTTCCAATTTTACCCTTCACGAAGCTGACCCATCTCTGTTTACTAACCAAGTTTACAACTTTCACTCAGAAACCAGCCCTAGAACCATCAACCAACCCCTTAAACCGAACTCGCGTCTTATCCGGCGTAAACCGCCCTTACCGAATCTATCCGTGCCGAGAACGGTCTCCGGCATGACGAAGAAGACAGAGGAAGAGAAGGAGGAGGAGAGGCACTACAGGGGAGTGAGGAGGAGGCCGTGGGGAAAATACGCGGCGGAGATTAGGGATCCGAACAAGAAGGGTTCTAGGATTTGGCTTGGGACTTACGACACCGCCGTGGAAGCTGCTAGAGCTTACGACCAAGCTGCGTTTCAATTGCGTGGAAGAAAAGCAATCTTGAATTTCCCTCTCGATGTGAGAGCTACACCAGAGAGCTATTGTTTTGAGGAAGGAGACGTCGGATTAGGGAAACGGAAGCGGGTTAAAAATTCTCCGCCGGAGGAGGAGGAGAAGAAGGCCGCGGCGACTGGGGTTAAAGTGGAGGAAGAAGAGAGTGACACGACGGAGACGACGGAGGAGGCTGAGGTTGAGGCAGTACCTTTGACGCCGTCAAGTTGGATGGGGTTTTGGGATGTGGGAGGAGGAGATGGGATTTTCAGTGTTCCTCCGTTATCTCCGACGTCTCCCAACTTCTCCGTTATCTCCGTTACTTGAACACTTCGGAAAAGTCAACGGACGATGACGTTTTCACTTGCGTCACCCTCTAAATTTCTTTATTTGTATAATATAAGTGTTAGCGGTAGTGTACAAATATCAAATTAGTAAGTTAGTACCACCAATCATTTTATTCGTTAATTTTTTATTTAAGAAGAATATTTGGGTGTTGAAAATCTGAAACATATTTTGTATTTGTTGATGTTCTTATAAATTTGTTGATTGTATAAAAATTATTGGCCATTAGTTTCGTTAAGTCATATATATCTTAATCTTACTCCCCATCTGCTAAATAGTCAATAGATTATAAAATTGGATCAGAAAAATTAAGTCGGACCTAGAAAAGTAATGTTAAGAAAAAAAACACAATAATTATTAATTAGTTAATTACACACAAATCTAAACGAAAAGCAAGATTTTCAAAATTTAAATAGTAGAACACACCAATCAATGGATAATGCCGCCTAAGATTATCTACAAAGCATCCATAAAAGGATATATAATCAAATATTATCTTACATACTATTATAAAATTAAGAGGATTAATTAACTATTATTACTTATTAGTAGATTAGGAGTCTAATTGTCAAGCAACTGAGCAAGAGGGTAAGGTTTAGTTATATATGTGGAGCCCTAGAAACAAAGAAAAATCAAGTTGCTTCAAATCATATCCTAGCAAGTTGCTAGCAAGAGAACCCTACAAGAAAAGCAATTTGATGAATTTGTCTCTCCTCTTCGTGAAAGTTATTACACATAATATCTTATTGTTTTACTCGAATGTTAGAATGCAAAATATCTTTCGATATTTAGAGTTTAACTGGTGAGTCATTACTACGGCGAAAATCATATATATTATAAAAATATCGGTTTCCAAAGATAACTAAGTTCGATTTTTTAGCCGCTAGTAGTTCAAATATAGATCTTTTGTTTGTGTTTATATTTAGTGTTATGTTTTTCAAATTAACCTACAGCCTTAACCAACTCAATCAAACTTTGTGTTTGTATTTGGCGTTTGTAATACATTTTATGAAAATTTGGTATTGTTTTATATTTCCACAATGTAAATATCTTTATGATAAGGATTCTCATGAGGAAAAAAGCAAAAATTACATTTGAAATATTCGAAACCAAAAGAGAGATAATTTTATAAGAATCAAATGATAGTTAAGAGAAATAGTCACCATTAAAAAAGGGTAAAGAAAACACCATTTTGATAGCAAATAACTTAGGATTTGAACGGTGAGTAGCTCAACGGATTGAACTATGCAAGAATCAAATGGATGTTAGTGAAATTAGTCACCATCGGGGCCAAAATCAAGTTGGCACAACTTGAATGAGTCATGACAAAAGATCTTAAGTTGTCTCCATAAATGGTTAATGGATAAGACTGGGGCCCACAGAGTAGACCAGAGAGACAGATAGAGAGACTTGTGACACCTCACACCCATGGCTGCCAAACACATGTGTAGGATTCCTTTCTTTATATATCCCAAAAAAAGATCTCAACTTTTCTTCGAACATCATCACTTGGAGATTTTTCTGTCTCGTCTCTAAAAGAAAAAAAAAGTAGAAAAAATGGCGACTTTTGAGGAAAGCTCTGATTTGGAGGTTATACAGAAGCATCTCTTTGAAGACTTGATGATCCCTGATGGTTTCATGGAAGATTTTGTCTTTGATGATGCTGCTTTTGTCTCAGGACTCTGGTCTCTAGAACCCTTTAACCAAGTTCATAAACTGGAACCTGATTCTCCTGTTCTTGACCCAGATTCCTATGTCCAAGAGTTTCTGCAAGTGGAAGCAGAATCATCATCATCATCATCAACAACAACATCAACATCACCTGAGGTTGAGATTGTCTCAAACCGGAAAAAAACAAAGAGGTTAGAAGAGGCAAGACATTACAGAGGCGTGAGAAGGAGGCCATGGGGGAAATTTGCAGCAGAGATTCGAGATCCGGCCAAGAAAGGATCAAGGATTTGGTTAGGCACTTTTGAGAGTGATATTGATGCTGCAAGAGCTTATGACTATGCAGCTTTTAAGCTTAGGGGAAGAAAAGCTGTGCTCAACTTTCCTTTGGATGCCGGTAAGTATGATGCTCCGGCCAATTCATGCCGGAAGAGGAGGAGAAGCAACGTAAAGGAGCCTCAAGGAACAACTACGAGTAATTCATCATCATCATCAAACTAATGGGATGAAGTGATGTTTAATTAGTAATCTAGTATAGGTAAATATCTAAGTATGTGAAGCATCATGTATAGAGCCAAGATATGTTAGATTAGTGTACTGAACAAACTCTTGCAAAATATGTACTAAAGAGTTCCTGTAACAATGGAACTTCTGTGTTTTCTCAAGTCTTTAAGAGCTTAAGGTTCTAGAAACAAAGTTCTTCTCCAAGAATGGTTTCAAGATTCGGTTTTTCAGAGATTCCACTTCCTGGCTAGATTGGGAGGGTGAAACCGAAGAGAAGGCGACCTAACTCGATCCAACCACACCTATGTTTAATCTAGTTCCATGGTACTAAATCGAATATCAACCTGAAACAAGACATTTACACAAGCCTAAAAGGAGAAACTTTAATCCAAATGACACCCATTTCATTCTGCGGCTAAGCTATTCAATTTCCCACAGAGAAACTTTATCTACAAAATTATAGTTTTAAGTAAGTTATTGTGAACTTTAGACATCACTGAGGTATTGATTAGTTCACATGTCAAAAAAGTGTGAATCAATGAATTGAGTAGATGAACAAGTTGCAAGAGGGACCAGGTTTAAAGAATGTAGCAGCCAGAGTTTTGTCTCATGGTTGGGTACAAGTCAGTATTCGTTTGCAAATCTGACAAGGAATTGGATGGACCACACGCAACAGCTTTAGAAGGAGAGATGCACAAGTTGCAAAATGGAAAAGTAAACAGAGAGAGAGAGTAAAGATATTTATTTACATCTCAATCTCATCGTCGAGATGGATGTTGAGTATTATTATTATTACGATAACTAAACCAAAGAATCCTTCTAACCAATCAAATACTTCGTGGTTGTCGATAAGGACATATCTTCTATGCATATGTCTAGTATACATTTGGAACAGTTGACGAATATGAGCTGACCTGTTTCTTAGATGGAAGATATCTTCATGTTATCGATCTTTTCTTGAGTTTCCATGTCAATCACATTCTGCAATGCCCCTTCACCTTTCAAAAAACTCGGTTGATTAGTCGATGCAAGGAGTCTAGCCCACATCCTATCCGTTAACTTCACCGTATTGGTCACTTCAGTCACCCGCTGCAGAAGTAAAACATGTCACACAGTTAAAATTCACGGCAGTAACTTTAAACACAAAGGTTTAGGACTACTCAATGATTAATAAGTTAGCCTAAAATGATTAGAGAAGTAAAAGGGAGAAGCTTACAGAAATTGGGATGTAGGCATGTCTGCTGTTAACTGGTCCCACGGTGAAACCTGAGTACCCAGCCATTGCTCCATGAACTGCACTTTGGGCAAGAAGAGTGCAATAGACATTGTCTGATGCGTTACTCGGTATTGCTCTTATCATATACGTCGGGTCTGATCAACAAGTAAATTATGTCAATAAAATGCACAGAAGAGCATTAACAAGATGGAGACAGTGAATCTGAAGGTATACCTATGTACTTCATGTTTATAGTCATTTTCCGAACATTTGTAAAGTGATCCTGCAACATTGTGATCACAAAATTCGTCTTGAATGTATGAGGAAAACAACTAGAAACCATTTTCTTAACTTTTAAGTTTTGACCAATACCTTTATCTGTTGAGTCAACCATAGACCAACATCAAGCAAAAGTCTATTTCCTGATGCATCTTTAGTTTCAGATGCACGCATGCTTTGAGCAACATAATCCTGTCCAGCTCCTTCGGCAATCACAATAACCATGTGCCTGTTCTCTTTGAGTCGTTGTCCGATAAACTCAAAGAGCCCACCCTGTCCTTCAAGAAAGAATGGAGACTCAGGAATCAAGCAACAATCCTGTTGCATTCCAAAGCTACCATGGTTACGCCACAATAGAGAACGTTTATAGTGACAATTTAACAATCAGAAGAATCTATTACCACATCACGGTTCGCTAGAGTTGCAATCATGGCAATAAAACCTGCTGAGTTTGTAACAAAATCTAACTTTATAATCACAAAAGAAAGTAAGTAGTCCATATTTGCCACAGAATATTTACCACTGTATCTGCCCATGAGTTTAACAATTCCAACTCCATTTTCCACGCTTTCAACCTCTACATGTGCAGCATTAATAGCTCTTTGAGCTTCCTCAACAGCGGTATCAAAGCCAAACGATTTGTCGATCACCTAGAAAAATGGGTGGAGAAGAAGATGTATAAGAAACTTCTTACGAGAGAAAAATAGACCTCAAGTTGAAAAATATCAGTGAGTTCTTACAGCAATATCGTTATCAATTGTCTTGGGGATGCCAGAAACTGCAACTTGAAGACCACGCCTCTCAACTTCCTTCACAGAATATGAAGCAAGTAGCTATAGAATTACTTACTGCTACATACACGCAACAGTTACAAATATGTGATAATGAATCACCTGGTATATTTTCTCTGCACCCTTTTGCGTCCCATCACCTCCAATAATATACACCTGAAATACCCATTGGCAAGATATTAGTATGGCTCAGTTTCAAGACTTACTAGACTACCTAGAGATCAAGAAATCTGGAAAAAAATGACATTACTTATGTTAGCGACCTGATTTATTCCTCTATCTTGAATGTTATCAACAATCTTCGCTGTATCATGTCCTCCTCTTGAGGTTTGAAGAAAAGTGCCACCGCGTTTATGAATATCATTGACTACTTTAGGCGTCAGGGTCATGGTGCTTTTGGAGTAAAAGCCTCTATATCCTCCCTGAATGCCAAGAATGTTACTGACACCATACATATTGTTCAATCCACATACAATTTCCCGTATAACAGTATTTATTCCTGGGCACAAACCCCCACATGTCACTATGCAAGCTTTGACTTCATCTGATCTGAAGTACACCTGTGAAGCCAAAACTTAATGGGTTTCAGTTGGGAAAATATTCACAAAAGTTTAAAACTTTAAGCAGAAATCATACTCTTTCTCGAGGCCCTGCTCGCCTAAAGTGTACTCCTCGCTTACTTCCCCTCTGGACTACAATCTAAAGATGAACGAACTTGAGCATACAAAACAGTACAAATCGGAAAAGGAAAAAAAAAAAGCTTCGGATAAAAACATCCAGCTTACATTTTGGGCAACCACATCTTCGGAACTGACAAAAGTTCGCCTACAGAAACAGCATGAACAATACATTACAACCCTCGAAGGCATTACTAGTTTACTTACTTTGCCATGTAAAAATTTAACTTACTTAACAATGGCATACGCTTGGCTTTCCTTCAATGGATTTGGGTACGACTGTGATATCAGAAACAAATCACCAATTAGGGTAGGGAACAACCAAAATCTTATTAACCCCTGGAAAAATAAAGTCATCACCTTTGAATGGAAAAACTCATGACTTGACAAAGATATCAACACATTACAGATATACCATCAAACTAATCAAATCCTTTAGTGGCATTTATAATTCTCCATAACAGAAATTAGAGATTCAAATCGCAAACTAAAATCTCCCCTTTCTCCTTCATTCCAAACTTCTATAAGCTTCTACGCACCAGGAGACAGAAACAGAGAAGAATCAAATAGGAGAGAGAGTTTTACCGGTAAATCAGGGAGAAATTTGGTCAAGTGGGGGACGTCTTCTAGCACAAACCCATCGTCTTCCTCTGCTCTCAATCCATCGGAGCACTGAGCTCTGATTAGACAGCTCCGGTGCGAGATTCGCGGTAACACTAAACCCTTCTTCAATTTCAAAGCAGGAACCGGGAAATCTCGACGAAGGCGACGATTAAGGACGTTCGAAGAAGGAACAAGAAATGAAAGATTGGTTTTTGTTGACCCAAGAAACGAAATCGAAGCTTCCATTTGCACGGAAGAACAAATCCGAATTTGTGGGATTAAAAAGATTAGAAACTCTCTGTGGGATTTCACAGCAGAGATCACCGAGACGAAGTTCAATGGAAAGAGTTCGTTCAATGACGATAATACCCCGCTCATAATAACGCCATGTCGTTCCTAATAAATGTGATAGCACATCATGCCGTTTTTTTTATAAACCCGGTTTTTTTCAACGTTTTTAGTTCGGTAGTTCTTGTTGGACGGAAAAGCTCGGATTTTTTTCCCGGGAAAATGATATTATCGTCTCTTTGCCTGAATCCTCTGTTTTTGGATATCCGACACACATCTGAGATGAGCTTCTCTGTCGGGATATCGTTTCATCTAGCCATTAAACTACCTGAAGTTCCATCATCTGTGAGAATCTCTTCCTTTTTCTCTATCCCTCTTTTCTTCTCGACCTTGCTTTTTTTATTCGTGACGAAATCATGTATTCCAGAGAGGAAGCTTAACAGTGTTTCTACCAGCTCCGGTTAATAAGAAACCTCGAGAAATCTCCATTTCGTCGAATGATGAAGTTCACGGGAATTGTTGTCATTCAGTAACATCGTTGATAGAGCTTTTACGAGAGTCTGCAGATGAAAGGTGTCTGGAGAAAGCGAAATCGATTCATGGGCTTGTTATTAAATTTCAGTTTATGGGGAAGTCGTTGACGTTAATGTTGAATCAGATGGTTATTGCGTATTCCAAATGCTCCGACTTTGGTTCTGCTCGTCAGGTGTTCGACGAAATTCCCCAAAAGAGTGTTTTCTCGTGGACTGTTTTAATGGTTGGAGCGACGGAGAACGGGTTTTATCGTGATGGTGATTAGTTTTGTTGAGATGCTGGGCTGCGATATCGTCCCCGATGAATATGCTCTTTCTGCTGCAATACAGGCATGTATTGGTTTGGATAGCATTAATGTGGGTGAAATGGTTCATGCTCAGGTTATTACCCGGGGATTTTCGTCACTTTGTTAATACGTCTTTGCTTAGCATGTATGCTAACTTGGGGAGGATTGGGGATTCCTGTGAGGTGTTTAATTCCATGGAAAATCGTAATGAAGTTTCATGGAATGCAATGATCTCGGGGTTAGCGTCAAACGGTCTTTACTCGGAAGCATACTTTTTTGAGAATGCTTGAAGAGGGAATTAGACCAAACGTATCGTGTTTTATTAGCATCTCTAAAGCTATTGGACAGTTGGGAGATGTTGAGAAAGGTAGATACATTACTCGAATTGCTTTAGAAATGGGTATGCAGTCAAACATCCACGTGGGAACAGCTTTGATTGATATGTTTGCAAAATGTGGATGTGTGACTGAAGCACGGTCAGTGTTTGAGTCGGATTTCTCTGGATGTGGAGGGAATTTACCGTGGAACGCTATGATATCTGGTTATACAACTTCTGGGCATAGTGAAGAAGCAGTGTTGCTGTTCCTTAGAATGTGTCAAAATAATATATCAAGCGAGATGTATACACATACTGCAGTATGTTAAATTTAATTGCTGACATGAGGTCTTTAGAATATGGAAAGCAGGTTCACGGGATGATACGGAAAAGTGGGTGAGAATTGATTGGTGTGAGTATCTTCAACGCCTTAATGGATGCATACGCCAAATGTGGGGAACTTGAAGCAATGAGGAAGCTTTTTGACACTAAGGAGGAAGCAAACCAGATCTCATGGACAACACTTGTGACAGCATATTCTCAGTCTTCTGAATGGGAGGAAGCACTAAGCGTTTTCTCTCAGGTGAGAGAAATGGGGTTTCAACCGAACCAGATCACATTTTCCGGTGTACTTGCATCATGTGCTAGCCTTTGTTTTCTCGAGTATGGACAGCAAGTCCACAGCTTGACATACAAAACTGGCTATGCTAAAGACAAATGTGTCGAGAGTGTTCTTATCGATGTGTATGCAAAGTGTGGTAGTGTAAGAGATGCCATCAAGGTTTTTGGATATTTGAAGAACCCTGATGTCATTTCATGGACCGCCATGATATCTGGATATGTCCAACACGGTATGGTGAAGGATGCCTTAGAACTCTTTCGAAAAATGGAGCTTGTGCTTCCAAAACCCAATTCCGTTACATTTCTATGCCTTCTGTTTGCTTGCAGCCACGGGGGACTAGTGGAAGAAGGCTTGTGGTATTTCCATTTGATGGAGGAAAAATACGGGCTGGTCCTGGAAATTGAACATTATGCTTGTGTGGTTGATCTCCTGGGCCGCGTGGGCCGTCTAACGGAAGCATGGAAATTTATAATGAAGATGCCGATAGAACCTGATGAGAAAGTCTGGTCGACATTGCTTGGAGCATGTAGGGCAGTTGGCAGAGATTGCTGCTCAAAAGGTTCTCTCTTATAACCCGGAAGATTCAGCTGCTCTCGTCCTCTTGTCAAACACGTATGGAGAAGCTGGGAATATTGAAGGTGAAATGAATGTAAGAAATATGATGCTCTCAAGCCACGAGAAAAGAACCCGGTGTAAGCTGGATTTCCATTGGAGGTAAAATCCATAAATTTTACCTCCAATGGAAATTTTCCTGTGGGGATCAACACCATCCCCAGAAGGATGATATATACAAAACACTGAATGAATTGATGGAGATAGTAAAGGGTAAAAAGCATTGAATCTGTGCGTAGAACATAAGCTACAAGACTAATTTCATGATACCTTGTTAAAACCAATAGGATCTCCTTGAAGAGCAAGAACCAGAGAGAGAGAGAGAGAGTGAGACTCATGAATATTTCAGGTATATAACTCAAGAATCATATATCTTGCTGCACATGCCGAGCAAGGCTATGAGAAACAACTTCAATGACAATACATTCAAGAAACCGTCTTACTTTCAAGCCATTTGATGATACTCATGAAGATGATGTTCTACTATTACTAAAGGCCTCCTGAAGTTCCTCGAGTCTCTTGGTGGCGTCTGAAAGTATTTTCCTTTCGCAGGTATTCGCCATTCACTATTCTCGAAGTCCTGCCTAAGCAAAACTTCAATCTATCTTTTGTTACTTCTGTAGATAATCAGACAACTACTTCTCTGAAAGCATCCACAAGCTAGAACTTGTGATATGTATTGTATCATCCCTGGAAAATTTCGTTCAAGAAGGCTCTCTCCCCTGTATTATCGCTCTATGCTGTTAATCGATCTTGCAGAAAGTATCTGAATGCTTGAAAGATTCATACTTTCTCGTGGCATGTCTGTTCCACAAATTAGTCAGTTTGCTAGGCACCATTTCCTGATCTCTTCAAGTTTCTTCAATACTTGCTTGAAGCTCGGCCTAAGAGAAGGCGATGGAGAGCAACAAGACATTGCAAGCTGAATGTACTCGAGGGCACATTCTTCGGTCACACCAATTCCATCTTTCCCACCTCTCCTAAGAATCTCAGGACGGCACAAATCCAACAACTTATTATGTTCAAAAACAGAACCAATTGGATTCTTGTTTATCAGCTTTTTACCAGAGACTAACTCAAGCAAGATCACACCGAAACCGTACACGTCGCTCTCTTTGCTTACTTCCTTCATCTTGATCAACTCAGGTGCTTTGTATCCCTCTGCAGCTGAAGCTTCTAGAATCTCTTGCCCAGCCGCGAGGTTCAAGAGCAAATGCAAGCCGAAATCCGAGACTCTAGGCCTAAATCTCGAGTCTAGAAGAACGTTTTTCGACTTCAGATTCCCGTGAACGATCGGTTTCTGCATTCCTGTATGGAGATGGTCGAGAGCTTTGGCTATTCCAATGGTGATGCTCAAAATGTTACTCCATTTATGTGATTCAACATCTCCACCTGCCAAAACTATGCTCTGTTTTTTAGACAACGTATAGAATATTGATTAGAAAAATTATTGAAAAGTTTTTGCTGATGTTGATGTTGTGAAAGATTTTAAAGGAACGAGATCTATAAAGTTTTTGTCTTTCATAGTGAGCATAAGAAGTGGGATGTGACCAAAAAAAAAGTAGTTACCGACAAAAGATAGATCAATAATGGCGATGTTAGAGGAAAAAAACAAATTAAATGTTTTGAAAAAAAGAAAAGATAAAGACAATTTCTCATGGGATCGACTACAGTTACCATATTGGTTATGGTGTGTCTTCTTAGATGGGTTAAAAAGTTTTTACCATTTTTCCGGGAAAATGAGAACTGAGACTCTGTTTTTAACTCAGGACTCTGTTTTTGTTTCCCAGGAAAGAAACAAATTTACCCAGAAAACAAGAATCAACGAGAAAAGAGAAGCCAGAAACGAAAATAGTGACGTAAAGAATCCATACAGCTAAAAAGTGATTTCCTTTTTTGTCGAAAAAGTTATATTCCTTCAATAATTTTCCTACTTTCCCTCATTTTCTCCGGAAAAACAAAAAATTAAGAAACAGAGAGACTTACATTTGATGAACTCAGAAAGATTCCCGGAACCGAAGAATGGATGAATCATAAGCTTTTCTCCTCTGTTTCCAACATAGAATCCTAACAAAGGAACCAAATTATCATGTCGGATAAATCCAAGAGACTCGATTACGCCATTAAATTCCTTCGAATCCGATCTCACTGCTGCACACAAAGGTCTAAGGAACCTAAGAACCCTAACTTTCCTACTTCGCTGTAACGACGCTTTATATAAAGTTCCATAGCTTGATTTTCCGATGACTTCTCCGGGAGCTTCGAGAATATCGCAGATCGTGAGATCTTCTCCGCCGTGGAAGATGACAAGCTCCTCCTCTGTTTCTTCGGAGTCAGAAAGTTCTTGTTTCTCGTAAGGAGATTCGACGTCGTATTGAGATTCACTTGTGTCTCTTGTTGTTGTTGTTTTTCTTCTGCAGAAGAAGATGAAGATCACGATGATGAAGATTCCGATCAAGAATGCTGTTGGTAGAGATACTGCAAGTATCAGTTTTAGCAAATGGGTTTTTCTCATCTCATGGAAACTGTTCTGTTTTTAGAAATTTTCGATTTTTTTTGTGGGTAAGGAAATTGGAATTTGGGTATTAAGTGAGAGATTTAAAGCTGGAATTTTTGGTGGAAAGTTTCTTTTTTTAGGTGTGAGAATGAAAAAGGAAAAAGTGTGAATAATGGAAACTTTTTTTTGTTCACAGTAGTGATGATACAGAGAGATATATAGATGGTGTGTGATGGAGATGAAGTAAGATCTGAAACATGGTTTTAGTTGTATCAATGTGGACTTATGAGTTGTTTCCTCACTATTATTAAAATGTGTTTTTTATTCTCCTCTCAAGTTCTCAACCAATTACAAATCTCTTACAAATTTATGACCTCTGATATCCAAATTTGTTTAGGTCAATTTATTGGAGGGACTATTTTTACTTTTGTAATACAAAAATTAGATTTTGCCATTATGGTGTTGTACTTCGGTTTTTGGTATGAAATTACGCATTGAAAGTTAAAAAAATGCAAATAAAATCTTATGAATTCAAAATGTACTGTTCAAAAAAATCGATTGCAGTTAAAAATGCGATGCGGATGAAATAATATCAAAATTATATGTTTCGTATGTTGCCATTCCAAGTCATAGGTGTTCAACAAAAATTGAGGATTTTAAGTGGCTAATCGTAATGAACGTTGATAATTGAATGTTGATTTGACTTTGACTAGTGATGGTAGTTGAATGGTAGTTGAAGGCATGTACCATCAACATACGATTTACATTCCCGATTAAACTCTCTCATAGTTTTCCTCCGATTTCCAAGCCCGATGTGAAATTTAGTTAGTAAATTAACTAGCCAAAAACAAGTTTGTGTAGAGTTTAATTTAGAGAAACCTTATATATTAGGATAGACGATCTATTTTTTCACAAGAACAATCATATAGCTATATATAGAGCCTAAACATATATCCACCAAATAAAAGTTCAAAATTTATATATCCACCAAATAAAAGTTCGAAACTTCAGAACCATGATATCGGTTTATTGTTGGTTTATTATTTCTAAATTACAGTTTAACCATTTAATATGATAATAAACCGGATTAAAACTGGATTTCAACGGTTTGTACTGTGTTTGAATCTCGTGTTCGTTTGTAAAATCATGAATTTCGTTGAACTTATCCTCATAATCATCGATTATGAAGGAAAGAAAAAAAAAAAAAAATCCTTTTTTGATTGCAGAAGGAACATGGAGAACAGTATTGACATTAGCGTAAGCTTAGATGTTGTATACAGAGATTTGAATACTGAGTCAACTCGCCCTCTGTTCTTGATCCTCTGTCGACACGCCCGAGTCAACTCGCTAACGAGTTGCCAGCTTGCAGACGAGCATCTCATCGAGTACAAGACCGACTTGATTGGGTCGTGCGTGATTCTCCAATCGGGGTTCGCAGCGATTTTGAAATCTACGATTGAGAAACATAGAGTGTTGCCGAAGTGATGATTTTGATGGCGACGCTTTCGCTTTCGCCGTCGGTTATCTCTTTGCCGTAATAAACTTTCGCGAAGGTTCCTTTTCCTAATAACCTTCCCATCTCGTATTTTCCGAGCAGAATTCGCCGTTCTTCTTCCACTGATATTGTTCCGGTGAATCTCAGGGAAAAGGAAGAGTGAAAGGAGATCGGATTAAGAAAAGTTGTTGATGATCTATGAAGTTTGGTTAGTATCGAAGCGAAGAAGGAACCGAACACCGGTTTAGTTTTAAATTTGGTTTAATGTTTTAAATGATTTGGTATTGGTTTAATTTGATTTTAAATGGTTTCGTATCGATTTAGATCATAAACCAATAAAATCAATATTTGTATGTAATTAAATTTTAAAGTTTTAATTTGGAGGTAATTAGATGTTGAATTTTATTTTCAGGAACATATTTAAAAATAGTTTAGTTTGGCCATGTTCTAAAAATTGTCCGTCTAGCCAATTATTTCTCACGTATTCGCTAGGCAATAGTCATCCGCCTCGATTAATGACTAATCCCTTTAAAAAATCTGTGGTTCGATTACTCTCTGTCTGATCTGATTACTCCCCGTCTAATCCGATTATTTACTAAAAAATCTGATTTATTTTTTTAATATATTACACTTATAATTAAAAGTTGAGATGTAATTAGATGATGACCAACTAAAATCCATTAAAATTTTAATAACCGATTAGTTTTCTAGTTGCGTGATACGAAAATATTTTCAACTTCTAACATTTCTCACTATTGCGTGTCATGTGATTGAAAATTTGATTTTGTATTTTGTATTTGATGTGAATTGGAATTAACTCTTATATGTAATGACATGATGAAAGTTCTAACTTCAGTTATATGTATTTTGTAAAACTTGAACAAAAATATTATATCAAAATTATAAATTTATGATAGATTTAAAAGATATTAAAAGTCTAAAAACTAGTCCCCAATTAATCTCTATTTAATCTCCGATTTTGTCATTAGGTACTAAACTCACCTCAATCGGTCGATTAATGCCTAGCTAGTTTTCGAATATTGGTTATATAATAGTTCTAATGGGGAAATAGATTATCGACTCTATATATTATTATATTCGAATGAATAAAATTATCCTCCCACAATGAATGGTCCTTTTAAAGTCCCACAATTGCCATACTGACAATATCAAAGGTTGGTGAGGGGACCCTTCATATCACTCTACCCTTTCAACAATCACAACTCAGTTGAAGTTTTGGTTTGTAAACAAAATTTATCGTCATGATAACTTGTTTGCATAATCATTTGAAACTTATTTCATGTTAAGATTCTCAATAGAATTTATCGTCATGATAACCAACACATATATTTTTTAGGGAAATTGGCTAAAGTAACCACAAAAAATTAATAATTGGTTAGATGACCATAATTTTTATTGGCTAGGATATTGTCTATATTTTCTATAATAATGCCTAAACCATCCTTGATGAGAGAGATGAAAGAGCACGCAAGAAATGAGACGTGTGCTTCTTTCCTTTTTTAATGTTTTTTAGTTTATTTTATTAAGACATTTTGGTTCTCCTATTTTATCTTATTTTTTTTCCATCTTTTTGAAAATAAAATAATTTAAGTTCGCGAATATATTAAAAAAAAATATAGATTTTTTAACGGACATGCTATAGTTTAATTTTTTTAAAATAGACACAAATTTATGAAAATATTGAATAAGTGATTCAACATAAAAATATCTCATTATATTCTATTTCATTAACTATACGTCATTCTATTCTATATAAAACAATATAAATAGAATAAAATATTATTGTTGTTTCATTCACCAAATATATATTTTTTCAACTTAATAAAAATATTTTGAAAATAAATCTTAAATTCTAAAATTTAAACTCTAACATCCAAAATTGAACATTAAATCTTTAAAAATAAATTCTAAACTTGAAATAAAATCCAAAAATAAAATGCAATGTGATAAATAATAGAATAAAATAGAATAGAATATTTTTCCGTAAATACCATTATATTTGTCTTGAAAGACCATTTTATTTGTCTTGAAAGACACATATCTAACACATTATAAACATACATGTCCCTATTCGAGTCTGTAATTACTGAACAATTTCACTAATACTCTTTACAGTTTTATGCTAAATGAAAACTTGCTTTCGTTCCTATTCACAAATAGAATGGTATTTACGAAATATAAACAAGAATTAATTAGTATGTCATAGTTATGCTAGTGACATGACACTATGTCATTGGAAAAGAAAGGAAAAAAAAACCAAGTCTGCGATATTTTTTATCCACATCAGCCAAAACTTCAAAACTGGCATCCATGCGTCTGGGTATAAGGGAAAGGATTTTAGTTAAACTGTTAATGACTTAATTGACCAATTTGCATAACTATATTTTTAATTCTATGACCCGTATAAATATACAGCTAATGGACCCTATTTTTAAACTCCAATCCAAAAAAATCTTCTCCACTAAATAAGTGGGATTACTTGTTAAAAATGTTCAAATAATAAGAGTTCAGGTAAACCACAATTGTTATCACTAAATAGCAAAATGGTACCAATAAAAATATGAATGAAAATATAGCAAATTAATTTTTTAAATAAACTTTCAAAATTATATTCATTTGGTATACTAATACATGCATAAACCAGTATTTAACACACTAAATAATTTTTATTGAGTTTTTAAAATAATAAATCACACGATGATATGACGGATATAAATCCATTTGATAAAATAGATGTCTACACTAACAGTGTAATACCAAAAACACGTGTTCTGCAATATTTAGATTATATAAGTAATCCGTGTAAAACTTCATTTGATAAAGTAGATGTCCACATGGAAAAATAACATGCTATAGAAAAAATCACCTAAACCGTAACAGTTAAATAAAATGATAAAATCGTGTAAAATGTTCAAAAATTACTATTGTTCACTTGAACAAATAAATATCATGTTATTTACTTAATTGCTATTCAAAAATTTTGTCACTCACTACAAATATTCTTTATTTTTATAGTTTAGTATTTGCCTAATGCGAGAAATATTCTATATCAAAAATGTGATTAAACCATAAATGATATATAAAAAACATAATCAATCCACTTATTACTAAGTAATTGTTTGAATTGAAAACTTGTGAAGCTTTATAACATCTAGTTGCTTATTAATTTTTAGTTTCGTATGTATATTTTTCATAGCAATATAAATTAGGAAAAATTTGAAAAATATTCTATTTATATTTTAAATTTTGAAAAATATATCTTTCTTTTTTGGTTTTGAAAACTAACTTTTTTTAGGTGTGATAAGACTTTTTTGTCCTAATTTTAATTAAAATTTACATTTTTAATAAACCAAAATTAAAATTTTAAAAAATAATATATTTTTTGTTTGAGATAAATTTGTGTTATTAATTAAAATTTAAAATTTATTATTAGATAAATCTATTGAAATATTTCAAAAATTATCTTAAAAAAAATTTACATGTATTATATATATAAAAAACATTCACCATTTTGTTAAGAAGAAGCTAAATGAACATATCTTTATTTTCAAATCAATCGTTTTTTTCAATTTTGATTAATTTAATTTAACCAATAAACTTAGCATAATTTCCATTATCCTAACCCAAAAAATTGGATTCGTCTTGGATCATTGGTTCAATTAAATATAAAGATACAAAACCTTTCATAACATCAAAATTTTAGATAAATAAATATTTTTTTATGAATAAAATTGAAACTACTTTAAAATAATATTAACATAAAAACTATTTTATTTTTTTAAATATGTAAGATAGAAACTATTTCAATTTATTAAAGTTATTTCGGTAAATTTATAGTTGAAAAAGTGTAGTTTTCCAAAAATATATTTTTCAAATTAAAAAACATAAAAGAAGTATTTTTACAAATTTCTTCTATAAATTATACAGAACCCACACCATTTAATGGTCTTGGTGTCGTGATAATATCACATAACCAGATCTTACGAATGTACTATCAAAAGCCTAGTTAACATTTACTCCCTCCTTTTGTTTTTAATTGATATTTTAAACTTTTCACACATGTTAAAAAAATAAATTAATATTTAACTATAAATGTATTATTTTTTGAACTAAACAATTTTTTATAATTTTAAGTCAATAATAATTCAGTAAAATCAATTAATATGTTTTAAAATTTAAAAATTTTTTAAAACATAAATTAAAAAAAATGGAGGAAGTATATTCAATAGAATCGAACGTGACTAAACAAACGAATTAATGATTTTAAACATTAAAAAAAAAAAATTGACACTTTTCTTTTTTCTATGGGACCGATAGATGTTAAGGAAAAACAAAAGTGGTTGGACCAAAATACAGAATAATAAAAGATATGGGTATCTTCATAATGGAAACCATAGGCCAACTTTACGATCCTATCTTTTTTTTTTCTCTTCCATCTCGTATTATGTATTTTTTAAACATTTGGCATTATATTGAGCCTGCGGATGAAAATATATTTTCAAAGACAAAATCGGCGGAAACACATTTTCTCGAAACCAAAAGCCTTAAAAATAAGAAAACTAAAAGCTAAAATCAAAGAAAAAAGGATCCCACGAAAAATAGAAAATGAGACATTGACACTACAACTAAACCAAAGAACCAAACGATTCAAACACGAGTTTTCAGAAATCAAGTAGACGTAGAAACTGCGACAAAAATCATAGGCTTCGAACAGAACCAACAAACCAAACCAAAAGACTGGTAATCCTGACGAAAGAATTAAGAGCAAGCCCAACCAGCAACAATACTAACAAAAACATTCGCAGGACCGATATGAGACAGTGGAGAAGAAACCACTCCAACACAAACACTCAAAAACAACATGGTACTCGAGAAGAGCTAGACTCAAGGTAACGAAACCTGGACTTATGACCGGGAAAACGCTAAAGAAGACCAACAGTTCTTACACGCGATCACTCGCAAACCAGCCTCGGCCATCTACAGACTAAGGACAAGCCACCTCCTCGTAAGAGAAGAACTGTAGGCCGAAACAACTTCTCCGTCTTGAAACCAACCCCAAAATCTGAAACAGATCTGGAGAAAGCTAGTAGATCCTCCACAGCGAGATACCATCAGAATAACGAACCCAGACAAAGGACCTAACCCTTCTCTAAACACCGAATCCAAGGAACATCTAGCGAAGCAGAAGAACCAGAGACCACAAACTACCCCACTGGAGAAACCCAAACTCCTAACACAAACCAACAAGATCCTAGGAAGACTAAACTAGATCTGATAGAAAAAACGAACGAAGAACACTTCTCACAATGGCACAAACTGATGTCATCATTTTTTGCATCATTTTAGGCATAGTTTTCTTTGTTTCCAATCACATTTTACCTTTGTATTTGTCTTATTCTTAGTCTTTTGAGTCTCATTTTGATTTAGGATGCATTTAGAGTCCTAGGATGGTTTCTTGCATTTGCATGGTGTCTTTGGATGTTTTCAGGTGTTGTGGAGCTAGGATGAGGTATGGAGGATGAATGGAAGCAAAGCAAAATGATACAATCAAGAAGAAATGAGAAGAAAACCAAAAATGAAGAAAAAGACGAGTTGATCGGCCCCCTAGCCGATCAAGTGGCTGCTCAATATCACTGTCCAAAACTCACAGCAGTTCTGATCTCCCCCTTGAGCGGCCGCTCAACTTTGATCTAGTTTTTGAAATCATGGGTCGACCCGGTTTGTCCCGGGTTAACCCGGTCCTAACTCTTTACCTATTTAAATAATTTTTCACACATTTTAACCTAAGTTTTCTTCTCTTTAGAGTTGGTTTTAGATCCAAACTTTTTTATTGATGTTTTGGGTTACTCTTCATCTTATCATGCCACTCTAGTGAATGATTCTTCACCTCTATATTTTATTTCATGTTTATGTCTTTTATTTGTCTTTTTCTTTGTTTAGGACTTAGCCTATAGTTGGATCATGGGTTATGCTAGATTTTGATGAATTGATGGTTAGATGGTGATGATTTAGGTTGCATCTTGTTAGATCCTTTATTTATGTTGTTCTTAATGCTATTTTTGACTTGATCTCTCAAAATATAGAACTTAGGTATTTCATGCTCGAAAAGTGTTTGTGAAAATGGTTGAACCAAACTTTTCATTAGCTTTACATATCCTAGCCAATGGAAATTGATGATTAGGGTATTTAGTGAACTAATTGGAATTGTTTCTTAATGCTCATTGATTATGTGATTATGAACGGAAGTTTTTGTTAATTACTTAATTAGTGAAGTGATTAGTGCCATGGAAGTAGATTAGTTATAATTGTGAATTTCATATTCTAGGATGGTATTTAATTCAATCTTTAGCATCGTTGTTTGATTGTTAGTTCATTCTTTTGATAGTTAAATCCATGGTCCAATGCTTTTTTCTTGTTTATCTTCTTGCATTTCACTTCTTATCTTTTCTTAGCTTTTAAACCAAACAAAAACTCAAAAATATTTGCTATAGCTTTGTTTGTTTATCGTATCTTTAGTGTTGTAAACTTTAGTCCCTTGGGATCGATCCTTAAGTACTCCTCGGTGTTTCATGCACTTGTGGATTATTTGAGGCTTTATAAATTTTAAAATTTCGATCACCTATTGGATCTTCGCTCCATAGTGAAGGTAAAATAATGCGTATCAAGTTTTTGCCTTCGACCTTTTATCATTTATCTTTTATATATTTTCATTATATTTATGTCTTTTTCTTTGTTCATCATTATGTTTAGTGATTAGTTTTTAGTTGGATCATGGGTAATGCTATATTAGGATGATTTGATGGTTAGATGATGATGATTTAGGTTGATCCTTGTTAAATCCGTCACTTAGGTTGAGCTTAATGCTAGTTTTGATTTGATCACTCAAAATCTAGATTTTAGGCTTTTCACGCCCGGAAGGTGTTTGTGAAAATGCTTAAACAAAACCTTTTGTGAGTTTTACATACCTAGCCAATGGAAATTGATGATTAGGGTGTTTGGTAATTGGAATTTTTTTTAATACTCATTGATTATCTAATTGCAAACGGAAGTTTATGATAATTAGGTGATTAGTGCCATGGAAGTGGATAAATCATATTTGTGAGTTCCATGTTCTAGGATGATGTTTGATGCAATCTTTTGAATCATTGTTTGGTTGTTAATCCATTCTTATGATAGGTAAACCCATGGTCCAATGCTTTTATCTTGTTTATCTTCTTGCAATTCACTTCTTATCTTTTCTTAGCTCTTAAACCAAACAAAAACTCAAAAATATTTGCTATAACTTAGTTTGTTTCTCGTATCTTTAGTGTTGCAAGCTTTAGTCCATTGGGATCGATCCTTAAGTACTCCTCGGTCTCGGTATTCTATGCACTTGTGGATTATTTGAGGCTTTATAAATGTAAAGTTTAAGCGCCTAATTGGATCCTTACTCTCTGGTGAAGATAAAATTAGAGCGTGTCACAAACGAAGACCAGAGCCGCCACCAGACCCAACAAAACGAAAAACCAGAGCCCAAAGAATACCTTTTACCCTTTACCTCAAAAGAAGAAAAACGGATCTGGATCCATGGACACTAGATCGACCGAAAAATAGATCTGGAGACAAGAAACGATGACTACCCGAAGACCACGAAGAACCGGCGCTTCTCAATGACGAGATCTGACCTCCGACAGTAGTCTTGTCGGCGAAAATTTCTCCATCCAAACCCATCAGAATCCGTCGCATCCACCAAGAGATATCCGAGAAAACAAACCAAAGCAGAAAGAGAAGAGAATGTGGACCGACGACGGCGCTGGAAAAGTCGCCGAACACCGATCAATACTATAAATGCGACGAAAGAAAACAGCAGAGACGGCTAGATTTTTTTTCTTCTTCTTATTCTTGTTCTTTACGATCCGATCATATATTTAAATAAATCATACACAACTAAAGATTAAAAACAACTATAGTACTTTTCAATGCAACTTGAAATCAAATGTTTTCTTCCGTCTATGCTTTTCTCATTAATCTAAATTATGTTTTTTGTTTGTATTGATATGTACAATTACAAGAATATATGATTAAAAGAAAAAGCAAAAATTAATACTATATTATATGATTTTATCTTTCCTTGCAAGTTGCAAGTGCGCACTCAAAACCTGTAATACATTAAAATAAAATAAGGTACCATTTACGTACAAAAACTCGAATACTTCAATCTATATAAACATGAACGTTAATCTACTCGTGTGTGTATGTGTGTGCCCAAGAGTGGTGTGAAAAAAGAAAACACAATGATGCATGTTAATTGACGAATTTAGCCTTACCAATTTCAAATAAAAAAAACCTTAAACCTTTTTCTTTTATTTAATTAGATGTGATCTCCACTCCTTAATAGCAGAAAGAAGTGAATGATTAGGAAGAAGAGAATGATTAGGGAAGGGCAAATCCGTCATTGGAGATTTATGATTCTTCTGAAACCATTCCGTGATAGCTCTCTTCTCGTATGTATATCCATCCGAAGCAACACATGGATTCTCCATCACATCCTAATTTCATCAATCGAACCATATACTAAAATCAAAACACATAAAATAATAAATTATGACTTAGATTTTTAGAAATTTTATCATCATATATTCATACCTTAGTTATTGGACAGTAGAAATGGCTCGGAGCGTGATGATGATGGTCGATTAGGGTTTCAGCAAACAGGTTTCTTGCGTTACAAGCAACGGCCTTTAACCGTTCAAGAACCGGTAGAATTTCTTTTCCTAAATCGGGTCGGTCACGCTTTCTCATCTCCGAACACCTTAGCCCTATCATAACCATCTCCTTCGCTTCCTTAACCGGCCAATCGCCAGCAGTTTTATCCAAGATCTCTGTAAATTTCCCGGTTTGATCTCTCAACGCTTTCTCTACCGTATGAGCCAAACCCATCGCGGATCTAGCCGTAACTAGCTGAAGAAGTATGATTCCAAAAGCGTAGATATCAGATTCCGGGGTTACCACACCGGTTCTTTGATACTCAGGATCGATGTAGAAGAACGTTCCGACCGGACCCGTATCGTTGAAAACCGTTGAGGCATGAGAAGGATCAAGATTAACCATTTTGGAGAGACCTACGTCTCCGATTTTGCTCACATTGTTCCGGTCTAGGAGTATATTGGCCGGTTTAAGATCGCGGTGGACGATTGGTCTTGGTTCGTTTGTGTGAAGAAAGTAGAGAGCCGAAGCGATCTCCCAAGCGATTCGAAACCGCTCGAACCATCGTAAAGGCGGTTGCGATACGTCAGCGTTTGGTCGGCGTTTCATGAGTCTTTCCTCGAGGCTTCCGTTGTGCATATACTCGTAGATTAAGCTTCCACGTTCAGGACACGCGCCTAGGAGGAGAAGCAAGTGTGGGTGACGAATCTTGCTAAGAATCTCAAGCTGAAAGAAGTATCAACGAAAACGGCATCGTTTTTTAGGTTAGTTTTTCTTGAAAAGTTACAAAAGTGCAAAGAGTGTTTTGTTTGTTTACCTCTTGGTGAAACTGTTTGGTTAAGCTACTTTTTTCTGAATGAAGAACCTTGACAGCTACTGTCGTGTGGTGCAAGTTACACCGATACACGCTTCCGTAACCGCCCATTCCGATCTTCAGTTCATCGGAAAATGATGACGTGGCACTGACGATCTCTTCCCACTCAAATTTCATGTACTGCTGGCGTTGAAGCGGTCCGCCTTCAAGTGCATCCTCTAGCCTCTGCTTCTCCTTTCTAATCTCTTCCGCTCTTGCTTCCGCCTCAAGTCTTTCTTCAGTTTCTCTCCCAACGCATTCTCTAACGAGCTCAGCTTCGTTTTCCGCCTCTTCTTGTCTCTCCCTCTCCATCTCCACCACTTCCTCTACTTCTTCTTCTCTTATCGTTAAGTTCTTGAGCCTCGTAGCTTCCTCTGACCTACGCTGGTTCAGATCTTGCATCTGATAAAAACACAGAGGATATGATAAAAGAAAATCTTATTCTATTTCGTCAAATGGACCAAATTGTACAAAACAATGAACCTTTTTAGAAGCATCCATGACTTCACTTTGAGCAACTGCATACATTCCTTTAATGTGACGAAGCTCAATCTTCAACTTCTCTAGCTCAAAGTCTTTATTCATCTGCGTGTTAAGAATCCCACATTCGAAAAATATAAGATATTTTGGATCGGATCACTCCACTCATTGCCAATTGGTTTTGAGATGAAATTATACCTGACTACTGGATGAAGTAGGGTCGCTGTAGCCACTTGAGCTCGAACCCTCCTCTGTTTGAGAGCTTCTCCAGCTATCTCCATACCCAATTCCCGAGCTGCTTGTTCGGTAAAAGCCCTTCTGGTTAAGTATCTTTGTATCATCCACATCTAAAGACCCGGCTCTGTTATGGTACGTCTCGATATTATTCTTTGTTCCAATTTTTGTCCCGACCTTTTGGTTCACGGTTGAAAGCGCTTGGATTCTTTGGAAGAGTAAAGGTGTAGATGAGAATTGATGACTCGATGTCGAACTTACCGACTCTAAAACGTTAAAAGAAACCAAAAATCAAATCAAACAGGTAAGACCGGTTTTCCAAACTTCTTGTGTGTTCTATAGAGTTAGTTAATTTACCTGAATGGCTACTCGAAGAGAATTGGTTTTCGCTTCTATCATCCGCAATGCTTGTTTCAATGTCTATATCGGATTTACGAACGTTGAGCAGCTTTCCTTTAGAGATAACGTGAACGGTGCAAAATCTCGGTGTAACATCTGAAATCTTAGAAGACAAGTTGCTTCTCTTCAACTTCCTGCAAAAGAACCCCAAAAAAAGAGTTAAACAACCGATAGAAATTTAGAGAAATCGAAAGTTATGAGATTGGTTTGGATATGTTACCATGAAAAGATGATAGAAGATGAAGCTCCAATGACTAGCTCACTGATTCCATGATCTTGAACAGCCTTAGAGATTGCATCGGCTACATCGTTTGATTCAAGCACCATTATATCCAATTGAACCTTTCACACATTTTTCACAACATTTTCAGATTCTCAACAACAGAAACATGAAACAACAAATCAAAATCAAATCCACTGTGAAAAATCACAAATCTTATACCTCTCTATGAACAAACATGTCTCTGCTTGGAAGAAGCATCTCTCTGGTTTTCCAATCAACATCTTTCTTGTAAACCGTTGTGGTCGAATCTTGTCTTGATTTCGAAACCGAAACCGAATCTCCTATTTTTATACAACGAATCAGATCGAATTTCGACTTAAATTTAGTAAAGGTTGTAACTTTTATAAGTCTTACTTGGTTGGACATGTAAGAGCTTGAAGACGACATGTTCTTGAGAAGCGAATTGTTGAAGTGCCCATCGAACAACGCCTTTGCTTTTGCTATTGTTCCCTTTGATCGCAACCGCTACGATTAAAGCTCCGTCTCCCATATCTCGATTTTCAACGGCTAAGATCTGATTATCATCATCATCATCATTCATCAGGGTTTTTTTGTTGAAATTACAGAAAACCCAGAAAAGGTAAGCGATGATTTTGAAGATACCTGATGATTTTGACTTCAAAGGTTGAAGCTTTTGTTTCCTTAATCTCGTCGTGCAGATTGATTTAACAGCTTAGAGAAGAGACAGACAAAGAGAAGAGAGAGAGAGAGTCATGAATTGATCTGTTGTTTTCTAATTAATTAATGTAGTTACAAAGACATTTTCTGGGCAAACCAAAACAAGTTGAAACCTTAATGGATATAATAATTTTAAACTAAGATTTATATACAAAAAAAGTAATAAAAAGATGGAAGATTTGGTTAATCAATTCAACGACTAACTAAGGTTTGTTTCTGTATATCTTAGAAAAAAATACCAGTTAAGATTTGAAGCTACCTCCTAATGAGTATTTGGCTGCAAAGCTCCAAGCTTTAAGTTTTTTTCCCAGAAGCTCGACAGATGGAGAGAGAGGAGAGAAGAAAAGAAGACGACGACTCAAAATTTGAGTCAGTGGATTGGTCTTCTGATTAAATTAATGGAGTTATACGGAAATATATGCGCAAACTAGTTGAATTCTTAAAAGGGGATATAGTTATAAAACAAGATTCAACAAAGTAATGAAAAAAATGATGAGAGAATTGGAAAATGTCAAAAGAAGTCTAGAAGAGTTTATTTGTGTGAATATGTGATGTCTTTTCTAGTAGTCCCAAAGGTTTTAGAAACAGGATGACGTTGAAAGTCAGAACAACTGGTTTTTTTTGTCGGACCACCAACTTGTTTTAATTCAATATTGTTGACTTTTCAATTTCTTAGGTGTTCCCTTATGAATGTAGGTTTCAAAAAAAAAAAAATCTTTTTCTTGTTCAACTATATGGTCTTTTTGCGATCCTTTTATAGTGACACATGAAAGAGATTTTTGAATGATTTTATCTTCTAAACATTTAACTAATAAAATTGACTTATGCAATGGTAACAAAAGGTTTCTCAGCTTTGAGTGATTTTTCCTTTTTCATAAACAAAAATGAATCCGTGACATGACATGTGAAAAACTATCGATCTAGAAGCTCTGTTTTTGGATTTCTCTGCGTCGATATTTCTTCGAAATTTTCTGTGGATATCCCGCGACAACAGAACCAAAGTTTTGTAGACAAGAATGATAATATAATTAGAAATAGTATAAATAATGATAAAAAATAACAATTAGAAATAGTAGTACCATCAAATGCTATTTCTTTATCATTTTATTGATTGATTACACAAGAGATGGTACAAGTTGTAATACATCATGCGAAAAATATCCCAAATCAGAAGTGGAAAGTGACCTTGAACGATATATAAGGGATATGACCCAATCCACTCATTGCCAATTGATTTTGAGTTAGAAGTCCATTCAACTTAACATGGTATCAGAGCTCGAACACACGATGCCCTATCGAACCGAAATCGATCTGTCTCATCGAAAGAGGCCTTATCGATCTGACCCGAAATCAGACCGACCTCAAATTAGTCCCGTTAATCTAACCCGAAACAAATTCTATAATGGGATATTGTCGAGATTAATAGCTAAATGAGTCATTATCTCGAGGAGGTGTGTGAAGAATATCCACATCGGAAGTGGGAAGGAACCTTAAACGATATATAAGGGACATGGGCCAATCCACTTATTGCCAATTAGTTTTGAGTTAGAAACTCATGTAACTTAACACACCCTTTAACTGTTACCAATCATAGCCAAGATATTTCTTGATATGAACTCACACACATCGATATATCCGCATAAAATTTAAAGCATTTAGATATACCAAAAGTTTCATAGTTAGACACAAACATGTCTCGTGAAGCTTTTAATGAATGATACTCATTCCATTTTACAGAGAGTATCATTGTAGAGTTATTTTTTTTGTTTAAGAAATATATTGTTTCGGATTTTCAGCGTAATTTTTTAACTAAATTTCTAATTTATCTCTTATCCAAAGCTAATAAATTTTGAAATTGAAATCATCATCATTTAATTAGTGGTATATTGAACAAGAACATACTTGTATATTTTAAATATTTATTAATATATGTTAAAATGATACTTTTAGTGAAACGGAAAGAATATTATATTATTTTTATTAATTTACATTTATTTGCTCTATTTTTTTACTTTTATTTGCTCATCTATTTTAATCAATATAACACAACTAATCATCCCATGTCTAGGTTTTAAATCGGTTGTTTGGTATTGGGTTATTCGGTTCTTTTTTTTTTTTTTTTGCTAGAAATGTAAATATCATTAAGAATTAACAGTTTAGGGATTACAAACTGTTAACTAAAACAAATTGTGAAACCTTAGATTTTGGTCCCAAGGCAAAAAATAATAAAAACATAGAATCAATCAACAATCGCTATTTGCTTAAAACGGGTAGTTGTGAGACAACCCACGTCGAATAAATAGCGATAAAATCTGAAAATTCGATGGATACAATGAATCTGGAAGACTTAGTTTGGCAGCACCTTGATAGCTCGTGAGACGCTTCTAAAACAAACGGAAACTCTATCATCCGGTAGTCATCATAGGAGCTTGCAAACCCATGAAACCAATACAAGACGGGACTACGCTAGTCGAAAAACTTTGAATCACTCTCAACCACTTCGAAGATCAACCGCAATAGTTGAAAGGAAACATCAAAACCAATCAAACCTTACCAACTCCTCCGATAGCCAAATCAACGACGCACAACCAATCCCGAGATAACCACAACCAATTCTCACTGGCAAAATTCAAAGCTCAACAAGCAAGATAACATGCAACGCTAACCTAACCCACTCACGCCAAAGACAGTGCAGAGACCACTGAAGGAGACTAAGGAACAGAGACCTTACCAGAGGAAGAGACAGAGCTTTTGCCGCTTTTCCAGAGAGACGAAAACCATGCTTAGAATCCATTTAATGGCCAACCTTGCCTCACCAAAGGAAAATCACTAGACACCACCTACCAAATCCACGACAGAGCTTGATCAAACCTAACCCTCAAAGATCTGCTAGAACTTCAGATGAGACTCCATCCTCAAGGGCCTCTAGATCCACTGTCGTAGCTGAACTGTCATGCTGGAAGGACCGACGAACATTGCTGTGAACCAGACGGATGGTGGTGGACATATCTAGATTTGTCTCGTTCCGGGGTAGAGAATCCGACGGAACCGAAATCGAAATCTAGGTCACGGAAGAAAGAGACATCGATCCCTGAAGAAGCAGACTCCCAGAATGAGCCATCGACGAAGAACTCGGAGGTGCGACCACCAAAGCCGCCGACGAAGCCTCGAAACCGGAGCATCTCCACTATAAATCGATGCAAGCGGGAGGAGAGCAACTGAGCGAAGCTTAAAAGTAAACAATGGGGCCTCTCTCGGCTCCGGCGAGGAGCGCCGACCACCGGAGAGGTGGCGATGGAGAGAAGGTTGAAGATGGCGGCGTGAGAATAAGAAGAGGAGATAGGACGAACCCAAGAGAGAGAAAAAGTTAAAATATCTAAATCCGGTGTATTCGGTTCTATATGATCGTGGCTTCACCAATTTGTGAAGCTGAGTTTTGAGTCCGTTCGTATTTCCGTCATAAATTTCAGGTGAAGAGATTGGCGTAATTTCACGATCTTCCAATTTTTTGATCTCTCATCGTTCATAGACGGATTTCAAATTTTTTGTTAGTTGTGTTTTTCACGTTTTAGTAGGTTTAGTTTCTCGATGTGACTCTTTCGTTTGGGCTCTTGGTTCCTTCCTTTAGACTAGTGTGTCATAATATTTTTTTATCTTCTGATGATATTTGTAATGTTGTTCCGTTTGTTCAATATTAAAATCCCAAAGAAAAAAAACACAACTAATAATAAATGTGAAACATTTAGTAGGCATTTTATGTAAACTTTTTAAAAGTTATGCAAAACCTCAAAACATAAAATATTATGAAACATAACAATACTCCCTCTATTTCATATTAAGTGTCGTTTTAAAATTAAAAATTGTTTCATTTTAAGTGTCGTTTTGTATTTTTAATGCAGATTTATGACAAAATTTTCAGTTTTATCCCTACTTTTTTAGTTCATTAATTACTAATATCAAATAATAGAGTGTACTAATTAGGGGTAAAACAAAAATTTAATTTTTTTTTAATGTGTAAAAATACCTTAAATGACACTTATAATGAAACAAAATTTTTAACTCCATAACTACACTTAATATAAAACAAAGGTAGTATTTGTTTTTTTTTTAACACTAATTTATTATTCTATTACAAATTATGAGAATTGTTACATCGACAATTCTACAACGAACAAATCTACCACCTTGATCCACACAAGACGATTCTACCTTATACCATGCTGAAGATCTTATGTAAACTTGTATCCGTTAATCCGCATGAATGATAATAAATCGCATTAATGAACCCTTGATGATCAAGGTTTCACATATTTGTTTCATAGTAATATTTTATGTTGGATTACTTGTGGATATATTTATAGTCGAGTTCAATATACAGTTGTACTTTTTAGCATTTATTATGTGCAATAAATGGCTTGACTAGTGTACATTTAATGTTTGGAAAAATTAACAGGTGCTGGTAATCTGAGATAAGGATGTTTATGAACGGCAAAACTTAAATCATGAGTTTGGCAATACAGCACGTATTAAGTTTATCATTGATTATGTGCAATTATTGGCCTTAACTAGTGGACATTTAGTGTTTGACATGATAGTTGGTACTGTTTATCTTATGGAGGGTCCAATGATCAGTCTAGCTTAATTATGTTTGGACCGAAACAAGTTTTGTATTAGTGGTTGATGTCATGTTATATTTCAGATTTAAACTCGGTAGTATGCGTGAATGAGTTGTAGACGAAGAAAAAAGAGAGCACGAGACAGATTCCAAAAACACAAAGAAAATAAACCAAAAGACATTTTCTCTCTCTCTCTATTGTTTGTAATCTTGCAGCTCATCACACAAAAGATAAAAATCCTCGGAACAGAGACAAAGAAGGACAGAGAGAAACACACAAAAAAAGATCAGAGTAAACACATTGACAGAGAATCGATCGTACTTGTTGTCCAATCTCTCTCTCTCTCTCTCTCTCTCTCTCTCTCTCTATTGTTTATTGGATTTCCACTCCATGATTGCGGAGTAAAGAGTGTAGTTAGCAAGAAGGTTCTTGTTAGGCAATGGAAGGTTCGTCACCGGCGACGTATCCTTCTCTTTCAGCCATTCCTCTATCGCTTCCCGATCGTACGTGTACCCATCCGCCGCCACACACGGCTCGTTCATCACTCCCTGTAATCACACCGGGAAAAAATAAACAGATCGAAATCGAGAAGAAAACAAGGTTTCTTGTTCTGCAAGTAACACAATAACATTTCTAGGTTTTGTTCAAACCTTGAGAAGTGGGCAAATGAAGTGAGATGGAGGACCAGACGGAGTTCTCGAGAGGGAGTTTTGAGCTTTGCCGACGACTTTCCTTAGCCGTTCCAAAGCCGGGATGATCTGATCTTTAAGATCCGGTCTGTCTCTGCGTCTCAGTTCCGTACAACACAGTCCCAAAGCAGCTAACTCACGAGTCTCACTAATAGGCCAAGATCCAGCTTTCACATCCAACAGTGCCATAAACTCAGCATCGTCTCCAATCGCTTCTTCCACCATATGAGTAATCGCTATCGCGGGTTTCGCAGTTATCAGCTGCAGAATCACAACTCCTAGTGAATACACATCTGATTTAGGTGAGATAATCCCGGTCCGCTGATACTCAGGGTCGATGTAACAGAGCGTCCCCACGGGACTGGTTTTCTTGAAGACTGTTAGCTTAGAAGAAGCGTCGTCTTGGTTGACCATTGTTGAGAGACCGACGTCGCCGAGTTTGCTGACGAAGTTATGGTCAAGCAAGATGTTTCCTGGTTTGAGATCGCGGTGAATGATGGGTCTAGGCTTGGATTTGTGGAGGAAGACGAGCGCTGAAGCGACTTCTAAAGCGATCCTGAAACGCTCGAACCAAGGGATTGGAGGTGTGTCGTTGACTAGCATCAACCGGTCATCTAAGCTTCCGTTGTCCATGTACTCGTAGACAAGGCAGCCTCGTTCAGGACATGCCCCGAGGAGGAGGACAAGGTGAGGATGGCGGATTTTACTCAAGATCTCAAGCTGTCATAACAGAAATGTGAAACATTTAGACTCTGATTGGTAACTCTGCCGAAAATAGAAAGAAACATTTAGACTCTGATCGGTAACTCGCAGAATGGAGGAACTCCTTCGATTTTTGGTCATTTAAGCGAAGTTTGGTATGGATTTTCTAACCTCTTGATCAAACTGTTTAGAGAGCTGAGTTTCTCCTGCGTGAAGGACCTTGACAGCGCCGGTTGTGTGATGCAGATTGCATTTATAGACGGTTCCATAGGCTCCGATTCCGATCTTGAGGTCTTGCGAGAAATCAGAAGTCGCGGTTGCGAGTTCCTCCCATGTAAAATGTTGGTATTGGATCCCGGGAGAGACGAGAGAAGCCTGGAGCTTATCTTTCTCTTTAGCGTCACGCTCTGCTTTGATCTCAGCTTCTCTTCTATGTAAAGCCTCTTTCATCATGAGTTCTTTAACCTTCTCAGCTTCCTTCATAGTCTCTTCGTACCTCTGCTTCTCCTTGGAAGCTGTATCTTTCGCTACTTCTTCCTTTTCCTTCAGCTCCACAAGCTTCTCTGATTCCTCGAACCGCCGCTGGTTCAGCGCATTAAGCTGCAACCAACACAAAGCAATAAGAACACGAAATGTCAACATAAAGCTAAATACGCCGCAGTTTCTGGCAAAAAAAAAAGACCTTTTTCGAGGCATCAACAGTCTCGGTTTGAGCCATGGCATACATCTCCTGAACGTGTTTCAGCTCTGCTCTCAGCTTCTCTATCTCAAAGCTCAGATTCACCTACACAATTAGATCCAAATTTAGTTTCAAACGAAAACATATCGTCTCTCCAGGAAGACAGAATCAAGATCAAGACAATTTGAACACTTCGAGTCAGGACTTTGTGCTGTTCAGTCTAGAGCCATGACTCAGAATCAGCAAAAGGAACAAAATGTGGTGACTGTAGACTCTGACTCTAGAGACAGAGAAACAAACAAATAGGTTCTGTTCTCTCTGGGAAAAACACAATCAAGAATCAAGACAATTAATTTACCTGATTATCCGTCATGGAATGGACACTGAGGAGTCCATCAGACATGTTAGAAGCTTGATGAGAGACCCAAGAATAGTTCTCAGGAACAACCGCACCCCAATCCATATTCGCTAGCTCGTGATTGTTGCTCGAAGAAGAGCTCATGATCTCTCTCCTGTCCTCGTGATCTCTCCATTTAGAAGCCCAGCTCATGGCGTGATACGCCTCCGCTCCCATTGGAAACGATGCACTGAAGCTCTCATTGTTATTGTTATTCTTCTTCCCTTCATTACCGCTTTGAACAATCTGCATTCCTCTACCTCTGGATACTTCCGATTGGTCAGTCTCGCTAGAACTCGTATCCATTTGAACAACCGTACTGCTACTCATCTCCGGGAATGTGGAATGTTTCGGAGCAGGAAAAAAAGGAGAGACTCGGGATTGCCCTTCCGAAACAAACGAGAGAAAGTCTTGGTACTCTGTTTTTCAAGTTTTTGCAATTCAGACAAACAAGTAAAATAACTGACATTTTTTAAAGATTTCATTTCAATTTCAATTGATGTAAAATGTTACCAGAAGGGAGTCTAGGACTATCAGTGGAGCCACTCGTGGAACTGCTTCTCTCCGTTCTCTCGAATCTTATGCTTCCGCTAGCGTCCGAGTCAGAAGGACGCACGGAAGCTAGTTTCCCCTTTGAAACCACATAAACCGTGCAGAATCTCGGGACAGCGGTCGCGATCAAAGAAGACATATCGATCTTTCTTGAGAAGAATCCGCGAAGAGACATTCCTATTACCAGTTTGTTGACTCCGGTTTCAGCAATCTCTTCCGCTATCGCAGCTACAGGCTCGTTTGATTCCAGCACCAGAATCTCTACTCGCACCTTTTTTTTTTTTAATACCATTTCAGATTTTTGAGAAAACAAAAAGCAAAGAGAGAGTTTAAGATTTAAAATTCTTGAGACAAACAAAACCTTTCTCCTTTCGAACATTTTCTTGTAAGGACGAAGCATCTCGTTTGTGTTCCAATCCACTTCTTGTTTGTAAGCTGCCACTACATCGTCTCTAAGCTCTGTTATCGATATCGCATTCCCCACTGAAATCAAACGGTAAACAAAATCAAGAAAGACTCTATCTTTGTACCCAAAACTCAGATCTTTCGCATTAATTGTAAGACTCTGAATCTTTTAAGTCGCAACTTACTTGGGGTAGGTATGTAAGTGACAGGAGGACGAACATAGAGCAATTTGAAATCAGAGAAGCCTTCGGGGATAAACTTCTCAAGAGCCCAAAAGGCGACGTATTTGCTCTTCTTCTTCCCGTTAATGGCTACAGCTACAACTGGAGATGGTGGAGGAGGAAGCGATAGGTGTTCGCTTAACGCTCTTGCTACTTTTTTCTCTTCCATTGTTTTTTACCTGAAACTTAACAAAAAAACACGAAAATACAACGTGTTTCAAACTCTTGCAAGAAGACGAAACATAAGATTTGATTTACAGGCGAATTGAGAAGAAATGAGATGTAATGCAATAGCTTATAATGAAGATTGTTTGAGTTTTGAAGGGTTTAAATGTAACAGAGCAAGAGAGGTTTCAGACAAAACAGAACTTACACAGTAGTTCCTGTTCGAACAGGGAACAACGACGAAGAAGAAGAAGAAACCTAAGTTTGGTGATCTTGAGACATTTTTCTTAAGACGAAATAATTGACGGAGAGGGAAGGATTAGGGCACAAGCAAGCACGTTGTTGTTGCCGCCACAATCCCATTTATAGTGTTATTGGTCAGCTCACTAATTAATTATTTTTCTTCATACATTGGAACAGATAATACAGACTTTTCTCTGTTTTGTTTCTTTAAATTTTATTTTTGTAAAATAGCTTAACATATACAAATCGTTATATTCGTCGTAAAAGGATCTACGTTGGTATATCCCTCAGGTTGTAGTTTTTGTTTTAAATGAACAAAGTCAAAAAAAACAAAAATACTTAATCGTTTTTTTTTTAATCAATAAAAGCTTGAGAACTATAAAAAAAAACAATAACACATCGGGAGAAATGACCTATTAAACGAGGGATTAATTTGCTCACTAACAAAAAAAATATTAATAATTAGTAAACTAACCAAAATTAGCCTGTGGCTTATTAATCATGTCTATTAGGTTTAAGTTAAATGGTGAGGATTTTGATTATAGATTTTTTTTTGATTATTCAACCCAATTTCCCTTAAACCCATTAAGTTACATCGAAATAAAAATTAAAATATGGTTTCTCAAAATAATGAAACTACACTAATTATCACCGTTAAAAATAATACTCTTGAAAATTAGAAGCAAATCCTCTTTGAATAACGATTTGACTCTTTGTTAGCATGATTATGGACATAGGTATTACTTTATTTTTAATTATTTAATTTTGAGTTTATGGATTATATATTGAGATCAAGCTTGAAATTATAAGATGGTCAATCTTAGGATTTAGTTGGCTACATGACATTCTCCTCCTTTTTGTCACGTCTTTTTTTTGTTTTTTTAACCATTTTCTTAATAAACTTTATGATTACTTATTCCAATAAAACAAAAATTATAACATGTATTGTATATATTTATCTAACTATACTAATTAAAAATTTGCAACAACTAGATAGAGAATCGTAGGGGATATACCGAGGAATTCCCCAATTTTTATGTGCTCCTATTTTCACAAAAAATGAGTTAATATTTTAATCACTTAAATTACACAAAGTCAACTATGTTCACATGTTTTGTTGTTTAATTATAAAAAAATAAAAATTCCTTAGTCCCTTTGTCTGATCTATTCAGACAAATCCGAAAACAAATTCGGCCAATGGGGAACAGATTTCTACTTATAGAAACAATATTTTCCGAAAACTCCAAACGAGCTTGCCATTCCGTATTTCCAGACATGAACTTCGTGCCGTTTTCTTTATCTACAAACTACAATCACTTTTATGATCCATACCAACTTTCAAGAAACTCATTTTGATAAAGAATCAATCATATAAGATTCTTAGTAGAGAAAATTTACCGGTATTATGGAAGAACAGTGAAGACTTGAACATCGTTCATGTCAGGGTCCTGGACCGAGTACTGAAACGTCCAGCCATGGCAAGCTCCTGCGTGAGATCCGTTTTTGTCGAGAGCCACAACCGCTCCCACGAAATTGGGAAACTTCCTTGTGATTCTCGAGATCGCGTCTTTAGCAGCTTGTTCTGGTTTCATTCCTTGTCTCATGCTCTCCACAACTTGGTAACTAAAACCTCAACCAAGAAGAAGAATCATAATAAGCTCGTTTTAACACTCAAGAAACGCAATAAAACATAATTACCGTCTCACTTTAACATGCCATACACGCTCAAGATTCAATTTTAGCGCCACAAGAATTAGACATTAGTCATCGGTGACCATCGCAAAACACGAAGAAAAGCCTGTCATGCTCAATAGAAAAAAGAAACTGTTCCTTAGTTCGTGGAGATTGGATCATTACCAAGGGAGGAAGCGCATCATGATGTCACCATCTCCGGTTGCACCACATCCACCTACCTCATCATCAGCATAGGCTGATGAGCCGGCAATAGGCCCGTCACCTACCCTGCATTTCATAATCAAGGTTCCAAGTTTTTCTTTATATCTTACATGAGATAAAGATAAACCAATGAAATCCACTTTGAACATATTCCTCGCACATTTCTAACAATCAGGAGGCAGGAAAGATAGATAGGCTCGGTTTAAACAGCATTACCTTCCGGGAATCTTGAATGTGGCTCCATTGGTCGATGTCCCAACAGCTATATGCCCCATCTATTGGAAGACTACACTCAGATTCTCTCGTTATTGCAACAAAAATGAATAGAGAATATAACTAAAACTCATCTTACTTTGTCAATGACAGCCATCGATATGGTATCATGGTTGTGAGGACCAACAAGAGGAGGTCTATATTCAATCTTTCCCATCTCGCAAGATTCAATGCGTTTATCTCCAGAAACATCATTAGCACCATTGTTTGGCTTATAAGGTCCACAGTCGTTTTCAGGGACTACATTCTTCCTGAAATTGGGTTGACAACGATTCTCTTTCCAGTCCGACCACTTCTTTACGGATTCATGGGAGCTTAGGTTCATGGGTCCAGCAAGACCCATGGAGATTGCAAAAGCTGATGCTCCTTCTCCCGCGAGCAACGTGTGTTTAGAGTACTTCATCACCAGATTTGCAGCTCTTATACCGTCTTTGACATACCGCATTGCAGCAACAGCTCCAACCTCCATAGTCACCTATGAATGTCCTTAGAATAACCCAAAAATACATACTTGAGAGTCATTCTTCGAAATCTTGATGTAAATGGGATCATAGAATGGAAGATATTGATGATTATTACCCCATCCATGACTAAAGCATCAATCATGGTCTCACCATTCTCATCCGGACTTCCTCCAGGTCCAACTATCAAAATACCAACAAAGAAAACTCTCACTTTCATAAAGTAACATTAGAGAAGTAAATTCAAAGGATAGGGACCAAAAAAAAGAAGACGATAGCACACCTGTACCGTCACAGCGGAGTTCCTCACAAGCAGAACAACCTTCCACAACAGCTTCTACTGCAGAGCTCCCATTATCAACTGCTCTCCAAGCGGCTCTAACGGCGTCAAGGAAAGGCCAAGTACTCACCACTATCGGAAACTTGTCAGATTTCACCAATTCCGCTTCAGCTACCTGAAACCAAACCATTCAGACAACCCTGTCTCTATGGGAATTTCCAAGTCCCTAAGCAAGTCTTTTAATACGGATTTTGATGATTTGGGCATAGAGAATGAAACATAAATCAGTACCCAAAAGTTTCTTCAATAAGTAAATCCAATTCCAAGCATCCAAACAAACAGCTACTAGGGATTCGATTTCTACCAGCATTCTCAAAGTATGTATAAATCCAAAGTAAGAAAAGCACTCAAATTGGCAAAATCTAGCGTCCGTATCTCGCAAAACTAATCTCGACCTAGAAGTAGAAACCCAGAAACGCTTTTATCATACGGATCACCCACCTCTTAAAGTGATCAAAGATCCGATTTTTCTTTCCCAGTTTCATTAGCTTTGAGAGTTTTAGGGAGAAGACAATTGTTACCGTCGGTAGAGGCAGAAACAGAAGAAGAGTAGAGACAAAAATCGAAAGATCGCTTCTCGCCATAGCTGTGAAGCTCAAGAAGCTTACAAAATGTATATGTCTGCTCTGTTGACTCTAAGGTCAATTGGTCTGTCATGACTCATGAGTCATGACTGCCAGTTAATACGGTTTCATTCGGTTTGATCCGTTTGGTTTCAATTCGATTTGGATAAACCGGTTCGGTCAGCGGTTATCTGATTAGGGGTTTCAAACAATCCGAATATTGATTTCTTATAAAGCCAAAAAAAAAAAAACTTATTATTTTGAACAGTTTCTAAAGTCTAAAAATGTTACAGAAGAATCATAAGAAAACGAAAGCTTATATACTGAAACCACTAGTCAGTCATCATCCAGATCAAAATGCTATATGTTCTTCTTCTGATTCGGTCCGGAAATGGAGATATTCAAGAAGAAAACTGATGACTTGAATCTGGAATCATCGGAGAAAAGATTCTTGTTTTCACCTCCATACAGTCTCGTCTGCATCCGTGAAAATCGCGTTGTGATGTTCAATTAGGCACTGCACAACCTCGACCGCACCAAAATCAACTTGAACGATATCATCTAGAGGGATCGATGAAGATGCATCTACACCTTCTTCATCTGTAACCATGGAAGATGATGGAACTTTGCTTCAATTGTAAAAGTATCAGAGCTAAGTGTTTTTTTAATTTGTGCTTTCTTTTTTTTTTGTTTACCTGAGAGCAAGTCCCATGGAGAAGCAGTTTCAAAGTCGTTGCTTTTCTTAGGACTCCTCGATGGGCGTCTCCAATATTCCCTGTAAGATTCGGGCCTCTTGTCTTCTCGCCACATGATCACCGGAGCCATTTCCATAGCTAGGCTATGACTATCCATCTGTCAAAATGCAAGAGAATCAACCATCAGATTACGTACCAATGGCTCTATTTATCTGTATCGAGTATCTTGAATCAGAGATTACTGTTTATCGTATTACAATGTTAAGGGATTGTAGATAGATATTCATACCTTGTTCAGTAGCGATTTCTGGCTCACGCGAAGCAATAAAGCTGTTATGAACTCAAGCGTATTATAGTTCACATTAGAAAGCTTCTGGAGTGACTTTCTCATTCTGCTTACGCTTGACCGTGCGTCTTTGATTTCATTGTAAAGCTCAAAGGTAGTTAGTGGCATCGGAAGGCTCGCAAGATAGTATTTCATGAGTGCAGCGACATCAACTGGATTCACGCCCTCAGGTATTGACGCGCTAGGATCTGCCAAACAAGTGATTAATTAAACACAAATTCTCCCTGAGCCATAAGAGTCGAGAAGAAAACTTGTTAGAATGTTGGTTACCTTGATTGTAAGCAGAAACCAATTGTTGAATCAACTTTCTGTCTCCCTCGGCTTTGAACAAGCTCGGTGAATTAAGTCCTGAGAAGAGGAAATAATACCACATAAATGAGAAGGTATGAGCTATAAGAAGCGTTACGCACTATTGGCCCGAACATTCTTACCCGTTAATATGAGATAATCTGCGCATTTAATCAGAATAAATGGAATAGGCCTGCTTGACTCCTGTCGCTGGACAGTGATCTCAATCGCAACACCAAACACTGAGCGCAAAAAATTGTCATATAGTGAAAGTTATTGCATTTTTCAAGCAAGCCGAGCAGAATCGTGGTCACTAATAGTTATCTGAAGAAAAGGGATAATTAGGGGATTTAAGTATTCCCACAACTCCCTATCAAAGAACCAACAACTCTCTATAAAAAAAATCCATTGAATTTTTGATTAACCAAGGTTTCTACATGTTTTCCTCCATAAATCGCGATTAGCTTACCATCTGAGCTGGCAACTCCCTGCAGATTCATAGAGAACAGATATTAGACACCAAACTCAAATCAATAGTGACAATCAGATCTCAGACTCAAATACCTTCTGCCACCTTTCGATATCTGTCAAAATGGTCTTGCTCTTCTGTGCAGTCTTTTTTGCCGCCTAAAAAGAAAACAAAGATCAAAGAATTTAGCTGTCAGAAGTTAGAAAATAAAACAACATACATTCTTGTTGAATAAGTTCAAGAAGCTATTTTTCTAAATACCTCTTCCACTTTGGTCTTTCCAACGGAAACCTTTTCTTTTGTCTCAGTTATACCCTTCCTGACCAATGTCCCGGTTGTAGCAGCAGCAGTTATGAGGTGTTCTTGCACGGCATGTCTAGTTGCAGGCTGCTGAAGAATTGCCCACCGGCTTTTGAACAACGTCCCAACTCGTTCTGCAACATCAGCAACATTCACTTTCGCATCCTTAGCGACTTCCCCGACAAAACTACCAGCTGATTGCCCGGCTTCCCTAAGCTTCGTTCCTAATTTAGTAAAAACCATAGTAAGCCTCCCACCACAAACACACAGAGAAAAAAGAGGTTAGTATAGAATTTATCTAACCTGATGAAGAAAAAAATCCACTAGTTCTCTCCTGCCATTGTTGTGAGATGAGAGAAGGCATTTTCTCAATATCAAACACAGCAAACACTTCAAACAAATCACTAGAAACCTGTTTCGATCAAGAAAAAAATTAGAAAGATATATATACTCAATATTCGTTATTCTACTCACAAACTCATAAGCCGTATCATCTTTTACAATCAATTTCATAGGTATAATTCATCTAAAATCATTCGCTTCAATCCAATCATATAAAATTTTCAGACTCCATTTCACCTTTCTACCGCAGAAAGCGAAACCTTAAAACTCCAACTAATAACAAACCCTAAACCCTCTTGCACCTTGACTACCATCGTCAACCATGAAACGAATTTTTCTTGAGAAGGAAAAACAAAAAAAAACAAGTCTTTAACTACAAAAGGAGACATGAAACCCTAACCTATATTCTCTAATCAATCAAAGACTTAGGAAAAATAAAAAAAGAACATTGACAAATCAATCGATCATCAAAACCGTTAAAAATCCCCAGAAAAATTGATATAGCGGATGATCAAACTAACCCCAATTCGTCGATACGATCAAAGACGACGACGACTACGACGACGACGAGAGTCACCGATTCGATGAAAAAAAAGTAAATTGATTCGCTCCAGGAGAAGAAAGGTTCCACCTTTTTTTTATTTTCCCCTGGAGCTGAGAAAAAAAAAAAAAAGCCGGCTTTAAATTTTGAATAAGAAAGTCTTCGTTTCAAAGTTTTTGATTTTCTTTGCAAATACTGATATTCTCCGTCACAGGCTGGTGACGGTAACAAATGTTCTGTATGTGCCACGTGTCATATTATTAAGAGTTGGATTTCTTTCATATCTAACCATTTTCTTAGTTTTCCCTTTTGACAATTTGTTAATGACTTTAAAATTATTTTATTAGTTGTCCTTCATCTTCTCTAACTATCTCAATTGAGACCTAAGCTTTCCATTTTGAAAGCTTATCTGTTTAATTTCTTTGGCCATAGTGGAATAAAAATTAAATAATGCAGGATAATATAAAATTCTTATTTATTGAATCTAATTGAATTGTAAAATGAAAAAAAAATGCTAATTCATAAATTTAATTTTGAAAATTAATTATATTTCTCCTTTTTAAAATATAAAATGTTTTAAATAAAAATTCGCATATTAAAATATATTTAATTAAAAATAATTTAACAAAACAATAGACTACATAATATAAATAATCAGAAAATATCAAATCAATTTAGAATTTGCATTGAAACTTAAAAATATTTTATATAAACTGAAACAAAATAAAATTATTAAAATATTTTATATTTTATATTTTTAAACGGATAAAATATATTTTTAATATAATTGATAGTAATTAATATGTTGATAAAAAAAAATAATTAATAGGCCAACATAGTTTCACAAACCGATAAAATTGACAATTTTTCTACGTAATCAAATTCCAAAACACAATTTCGCAACTAAACAATCAAAACTTGCAACTTGGTAGGTCCGAGCTCACCGAGCTTATCTCATCCAATCATTGAAAAGGATAATAATATCTCTTTCTTAAATATATATATTTTCATCAAATAAAATGTTACATCAAACAAAAATAGGATAATGAAAGGTATGCAAAGAGAAAAAAACAATTGACTTGTCTACGCAATGGAAAGTTTTTCTTCACATCTCTCTTCTTTTATGGTCCACTTTCAATATCTCATAAGCCAAAACAAGAACAAAAAATTCCACACTCAAGTCAGACAAAAACTCGAGTGGACCAAACAAGATTGTCTACCTTGAAACTTCAGTCTTTAAAGAACACCAAAATCTACATCTATTTCTTCAAAACCTTAACTTCTTTATATCTTGAGAATATCACGTTGTGTTTTGTCTGAGTATCTCTCTATGTGAACATGGGAGAGGAAGAAGCAAGCAAAGGAGGCATGTCTGCATCAGAATCTGGCGGGAAGATAACTTACTTTGTGGTGGCTTCATGTGTCATAGCCGCCATGGGAGGTGTCATCTTCGGCTACGACATCGGGGTTTCAGGTTGAGTTATGTCAATGGGACCATTTTTGAAAAGATTTTTCCCAAAAGTGTATAAGCTGGAAGAAGAAGATAGAACAAGAAGAAGCAATTACAACAACAACCACTATTGTCTTTTCAATAGCCAACTTCTTACGTCCTTCACATCTTCTCTCTACGTTTCCGGTTTCATCACTTCTCTATTAGCTTCCTCGGTGACTCGTTCTTGGGGTCGCAAGCCTTCTATATTTCTCGGCGGCGTGGCTTTTCTCGTCGGTTCTGTTCTCGGCGGCTCTGCTCAGAACGTTGTTATGCTCCTCATTGCACGTCTCTTGCTTGGCGTAGGAGTTGGATTCGCAAACCAGGTGACAAAACACGAGTTGATAGTGTGATTTGGTTAAGGTTAATGGGTAAATAATCACTAAGACTAGAGTTTTGGGGCCAAAAATTTATAAAATCGATTTTTATGGTAAATTTGTGACAAAATACGAGTTGATTGGTCGAGATTAATTTTTCTTGTTGTGGTTAGTGGGGTTTAAAGTTCAAAGACAATAGTTTGGGGGGTCAAATTGTTATAGATTTAGTTTCGAGGGAACGTTTATTAGTTAGGGATAAACTCCAAAGTTCTTGATAAAAATTCCAAAACTTTCAAATTTTAAAATCGTAGATCATTTTATAGAGATTCCGATCTGATGATCAATTTCACGTCCGAAGTCTATTTTTTTACTTCGAAAGTTTGATTTTTTTCTTTTTTCATTGTCTGGTTTGCTTTTGTACAGTCGGTTCCTCTGTATCTCTCCGAGATGGCTCCGGCGAAACACAGAGGAGCAATCAGCAATGGTTTCCAGCTCTGCATCGGAATTGGGTTTCTATCTGCAAATTTCATAAATTACGAAACCCAAAAGATCAAAGACGGCTACGGTTGGAGAATATCTTTAGCCACAGCCGCAATTCCGGCTTCAATCCTCACGCTAGGCTCACTCTTTCTCCCGGAAACTCCCAACAGTATCATACAGACCACCGGAGATGCTCGCAAGGCTGAGCTCATTCTCCGCCGTATCCGTGGAACAAACGACGTTCAAGACGAGCTTTCCGATCTCGTTGAGGCGAACTCCGAATCAAAATCAAACGCACACCACGTGTTTGCGAAATTGCTTCAGAGAAAATATAGGCCTGAGTTAGTGATGGCTCTGGCTATACCTTTCTTTCAGCAAGTTACGGGTATCAACGTCGTGGCTTTCTACGCACCGGTTCTGTTTAGAACCGTTGGTTTCGGAGAGAGCGGTTCTTTGATGTCGACACTCGTGACCGGAATCGTGGGCACAGCTTCGACGTTAGTATCGATGCTTGTGGTGGACAGAATCGGTAGAAAGATTCTGTTTTTGATCGGAGGGTTACAGATGCTTGTGTCGCAAGTTATCATTGGTGTGATCATCATGGTGGCTGATGTTCGCGGCGGAGTGATCGGGGAAGGTTATGGTTACGCGGTTGTGGTTTTGGTGTGTGTTTATGTGTCGGGGTTTGGGTGGTCGTGGGGTCCATTAGGGTGGCTTGTACCGAGCGAGATTTTTCCGCTGGAGATTAGATCGGCGGCGCAGAGTTTGACGGTGGCTGTGAGTTTTGTGTTTACTTTCGCGGTGGCTCAAAGCGTACCACCGATGTTATGTAAGTTCCGAGCAGGGATTTTCTTCTTTTACGGAGGGTGGGTGGTGGTGATGACGGTTGCGGTGCAGCTGTTTTTGCCGGAGACTAAGAATGTTCCGATCGAGAAAGTGGCTGGACTTTGGGAGAAGCATTGGTTTTGGAGGAGAATGACGAGGAAGCGTGATATCCAAGAAACCGCCATAATCATTCCTCAAAACATAAATTGATCTGGTGAAGTTGAATACTATGGTTTTAGTGATTTTGCGCATTCACACTTGTTTTTTTTTTTTTTTTTTCACAACACTTATAAATGTATATTTATAACATTTTTGTTTCATATATTATAATCCAAATCGATTTAACTAACGAAATAGCAAAATGCTCACAATTTCACACATGTTTTAGGGGTGTTATTGAATCAATGATTTAAAGTCAATTCTATCAGTTTTAAAATTTTCAAAATTTTATTTTTTAATGGAGTCTATGTGTGTGGATTCTAAAATCTCTGCAGTATACCTTGGATTTTATTTTTAATCATTTGTTCATTAAACTCCATCTACAAGTCATTTCAAATCCATTAAAAAACAAAAATTTCCATAATCTTTTAGGGGGTGTTATCAATGATGGATTTTAATAGAGTTTAAATCTAAGCAGAATCCACTGTTATTCAATCAATGATTCTAAATTCTACTTTAAAATCCGGTGTTATTCAATGTTGAATAACTATGGATTTTAATGATGGATTTAAAATCTTTTATTGAATAACACCAGATTTTAAAATCTTTAGGACATGATTTACAAATACCATATCCAATAACACCAGATTTTAAAGTAGGATTTAGAATCATTAATTGAATAACAGTAGATTTTACATAGATTTAAACTCTATTAAAATCCATCATTGAATAACACCCCTTTAGATTTTCGTGACAATTGAAGAATTTAAAAAGGTATGTTTTGTAAATGTATAAAACTAATATGGTTATAATGTAATTTATTGAAAAAGAAAGGACAAAGATGGGAAAAGCAAATAAAGTTAGGAGGAAGAGAAGAAGAAAGGGGCCATAGAAAATGGCAGCATTGACTCTTCATCACTCGTGTCTTCAATCGTCTGGACATCTGTCACGTCGTCTACGTCACCCAAGATTCTCAAAATTTCCACGAAATCTGGTAAAAAATCTCATCTTTCGTCTAAATCCTGCCGAATCCTCGAGTTTTTCGTTGTCTACAAGTGGCGTCGCGGTTGCTGTAAGAGCTCTGTGTACAGTCGCGGTGGAGGATTCGCCGGAGAAGAAGATGGTGAAAGGTATAAGGGTTTACGAGCATGGCGGTCCTGAGGTGAGTAAAGATTCGATTTTGAATTTCCGGGTCGGATTTGGGTCATTGTAATCAAATCAGATTGCGATTGTGGGTCTCTCTATATGCTCTATGATTAGAAATTGAAATGATTTGATTCACTATAAGCTTTAGTTCCATGAACAATAATAAAACTTAATTGCATCCGATGGATCGTAATTCTTGGTTTTAAGTTAATAGTGAAACACTGATCAAAGTGCTTTCAGCTTTTGCAATGGTTTTGGATTCGAGGTTGATTCGAAATTGATATGTTGGTTACTTACTGAATCACTGATGTGTGTTTTTGTCCGGTAATTTCAAAAGGAGTGTTGTTTACTTGTAAGATTCAGGATTGTTTAGGCACTGCTTTGAAAGTATGTTATGCTATCTTTTATTTAGAAACATGTGATCGTTTCTCGCATTCTGCTTGATCTTTATCGTCAGTAACTCATTTCGGTTTTGATTCTATTAATTGGAAGGTTCTGAAATGGGAAGATGTGGAAGTAGGGGAACCAAAGGATGGTGAGATACGCGTGAAGAACAAAGCGATCGGGCTTAACTTCATTGATATTTACTACAGGAAAGGTGTTTACAAGCCGGCTTCTATGCCATTCACACCAGGTTCTGCTTTCTACTACCTAAGTTTTACAAAAAATGAGAGAAAAAAACGAAAAGGAAGTTTTTTTTCCCCTAACTAATGTGTCATTTCTGATCATAGGTATGGAGGCTGTTGGAGAGGTGGTAGCTGTTGGGTCGGGATTGACTGGCAGACAGATCGGTGATCTCGTTGCTTATGCTGGAAATCCGATGGGTGCTTATGCAGAAGAACAAATCCTCCCCGCGGATAAAGTGGTTCCCGTTCCTTCATCTATTGATCCTATCGTTGCAGCATCAATCATGCTCAAGGGTATGACTGCACAGTTTCTCCTTCGCCGTTGCTTCAAGGTTAGTTTTTCATTTTAATCTATTTCTAACTTTTCATTGATAGGTTGGAAATTTCTTTTAGTGTAAGATCTCTTTCACTATATGACTCAAGTCCTATTTTGTGTTTGGAAAGGTCGAACGTGGGCACACAATCCTTGTTCATGCTGCAGCTGGTGGAGTTGGGTCTCTGTTGTGTCAATGGGCTAATGCGCTTGGAGCCACTGTCATTGGAACTGTCTCGACCAATGAGAAAGCGGCTCAAGCCAAAGAAGATGGATGCCACCATGTTATTATGTACAAGAACGAGGATTTTGTTTCTCGCATCAACGACATTACATCTGGTAAAGGAGTCGATGTTGTTTATGACTCGGTGGGAAAAGACACCTTTAAGGTAAAATGTCATGAATAGTCAAACCGCTTATGTTCTATATCAGATTTCGGCTTTCTCATTGTAAAATTTTTATGGGTTTCTAGGGATCATTGGCGTGTTTAAAGACCCGAGGATACATGGTGAACTTTGGACAATCCTCGGGATCTCCAGATCCGATTCCATTGTCTGATCTTGCTCCAAAGTCACTCTTCTTGACAAGACCGACCTTGATGCAATACAATGAAACTCGGGACGAGCTCTTGGAGTGTGCGGGAGAGGTTTTCGCCAATGTTGCTTCCGGCATCTTAAGAGCTCGGGTGAATCACAAGTACCCGTTGTCTCGGGTCGCTGATGCTCACGCAGATCTGGAGAATAGGATAACATCTGGCTCCGTTGTGCTCTTGCCCTGAAAAACATAAAGTGATGTTGTTATCTTCGATAAGAGATTCCTTTGTGATGAAAAAAAATATCAAATGTACGATTTGGACCTGAAAGACAATTTGAGAATGCAGGGGAAGAAATAACTTTTTTCTAATTTTGGGGCTAAAACTGAAACGTTTAAAAGTAGGTGGGAGGAACGAGTATAATTAATTATCCTTGAGTTATAAAATGTCAAAGAAAAGGGACTCTGGAATAAATTTTAAAAAAAAAATGAGGGGCAAAAATGGAAATATATAGAAGTATGAGGATTACTCGAGATTTTTCTCAGATGGACACGGAATCTATAAAAGTCCTCCACGGTCTAGGGACTAGGGGGCTCGCAATCGAATCTCCGATTAGATTTCTTCTTCAATACGACAAATTCGATCTCGATATAACCATTGATTAGATCCTTATTCATCGCGAGATCGAAAAAATGGCGCTGTCGCAAAAGCTTCACGAAGCATTTAAAGGTACAGTGGAGAGGATCACAGGTCCTCGTACGATCTCGGCGTTCAAGGAGAAGGGAGTGCTCAGCGTCAGCGAGTTCGAACTCGCCGGCGATAACCTCGTCTCCAAGTGTCCCACCTGGTCCTGGTTAGTTCCAATTTTGAGTTTTTATTGGGAGAATATTGAATACAAAGTGTCGAATTTTGATTTCTGAGTTTCGTGATTTTTGCGATCTACGATATGTGAACTTGATCGTCAATGAATATGGGTTAATGGGTCTCTCTGGGTTAGCGATAAAGCTATTGCCTTTTATATAAATTATGTGAGATTTGTGATGGTGATCAATCATAATTGTGGCTTATTTCTGGGGAAACAAGGGTTTTCAAGGTTACTATGTCTATAACATATTTGGTTTTGCGCTTTGGTATATGACTTCTTGTTCAAGCCAATTGGCAATAATATATCTTCTCTTGATGTGTAAGCTTGACACCATAGCTTTTCCTTTTAATTAGGGAATCTGGTGACCCAAGCAAAAGGAAGCCTTACTTGCCCTCAGACAAACAGTTTTTGATTACTAGAAATGGTAACATTTGAAATCTTTAAAGATGCTTTCTGTTTGCTTTGAATTTTATGGATGCACATTCTGTTAAATTCATGGCTTTTGCGGATTGACAGTACCTTGTCTACGGAGAGCTGCATCTGTGGCAGAGGAATATGAAGCTGCTGGAGGTGAAGTGTTGGTTGATGATGAAGATAATGATGGTTGGTTGGCGACACATGGGAAACCAAAAGGTAGATTTTGTATTGACAGATTTTAGTGTCTCCGAAATTCCCTTTTCTCCCATTCAACTTTTGTCTTGACAATTGCCGTAGATAAAGGCAAGGAAGATGAAAACTTGCCATCCATGGATGCTTTGGAAATAAATGAGAAAAATGCTATCCAATCAATACCCACATATTTCGGAGGTGAGGAGGAGGAAGATATTCCAGACATGGAAGAGTTTGATGAGGCTGACAATGTGGTAGAAAATGATCCTGTGAGTTTTCTTTACTCTAACTATCTCATGTGTCTTTGCAGTTTGCATTCAGCTTTGCTCTTCGATATAGCTTTTAAATTATGCACACGAATGTTCAAGTTTCTAGGAAATTGCAACAATTTAAAGCGGTTATATTTGACTGGATTTAACACTGGTGTGTGTATCTGTATTTTGCCTTCGAAGCATATTTCCGTTTCTCCAATTCCTTGGTCTACCGGTAGTTAAAAAAAAAATCTCTCTCTTCCTTGAGTCAGGCAACTCTTCAATCAACTTATCTTGTGGCTCATGAACCTGATGACGATAACATTCTCCGAACTCGGACATATGATGTCACCATAACGTAAGCATCCTGCGCTTCTTTCATACTCAGAGAATGTCTTACTGCATTTTGACTTCTACATACAACTCCAATACTTTTGACTTAATAGTAGGCAAACTCATAGTTCTTCACTTTGGTTCAGGTATGATAAGTATTACCAAACTCCTCGTGTTTGGCTGACTGGCTATGATGAGGTCTGCATCTTGTTCATGCTTGTTTCGTTTCTTTTCATCCTAAATCCTTGGTTTTTGTTGCTTGTTTATGTTTCCGTTTATCTACTTAAAATCTATGGTCTGTCTTGTAGTCAAGGATGCTGCTGCAACCTGAACTTGTAATGGAGGATGTTAGCCAAGACCATGCTCGTAAAACGGTATCAACTACACCAAATGAATTTTTGTAAATACACCAAAATTTTCCTCTCTTTTGTCCTCTGAATCTGACCATGTAGATTAATTGTGTTAAATAAAATACACAGGTCACAATTGAAGATCATCCACACTTGCCTGGGAAACATGCTTCAGTCCATCCATGTCGACATGGAGCTGTTATGAAGAAAATCATTGATGTATTAATGTCGCGCGGAGTAAAACCTGAAGTTGACAAGTGAGTGTTTTTATTGCAGATAACTATTTATATAGTTCATTGGGCTTTCTGTTTACACCATTGCTATTTTCCCAGGTATCTCTTCCTGTTCTTGAAATTCATGGCGTCGGTTATTCCAACAATCGAGTATGATTACACAATGGACTTTGATCTCGGTAGCTCAAGCACCTAATACCAGGTGAGATCTCCTTCCCACTGTCTATTATCTACATATACACAATTACTTGGTAAATCTCGTGCGCAAGCTTTTATTAAACTTGGACAGTTGCACTTTTGGTCTTTTACTAGATTTAAACAAATATGTGCTCGGGAATCCGAAAAGCAATCACTGGTCTCATGGATGGCTGGCTGGCTCTGCACTGTACATAAAACAGAGTCATCGCTCTCTTTTCAATTCAAAAGAAACTGTACGGTGTTGTGTTTTAATCACCTGTTTATCTGAAGTTTGCGCGGACGAATAGTATCAGAACTGATTCGGTGTGGTTCAAAAAACAAATGTGAATGTAACTATGTTCTCAAATCTAATTTAGTGTGTTTTGATACACGCTTGCTTCGGAGAAGTTGGACTTGTGTTTCAATTAGCATATATTGTGGTTGAAATCACTGTTTTCTTATTACACAAGGATCACTTTTTTTCTGCTGCGGTTTTCGCTGCAGAGATCACACTTACAATTGTAAACCAGGCCCTGAAATGCGAGATCATAGCGTGGCTGGGTATTTTATACTATCTAGCTCTTGTGGCTCGGGTTACTAACACGATAAGCAGGACAAGAACGGCGAGCAGAACAGTCATTTGAAGCTTCTCCATCACCGGTGCAGGACCTGTGGCTAAGACAACCGTCTCATCTCCAGGAACAACAACATTGAAGAGGTCAGCGACGTACTTTGTGACTCTCTCCATTGCGTCAATGATTTTGATGGCACTTCTCTCAAACAACCTCCTTATGAAAGTCGCGGCTGAACCAGAGTCTTCTTCTGACCTCTCGGCTGCGTTATAAGATCAAGGAAAACTCTTAACATAATCATCGGTAGGAACCATAAGTCCATTGATCTTACATTTTTCTTACCGTTGGTTATGAGCTCCCGGACGACATCATTCTTCATCACCGCATCCCAAACAGCCCTGTCTGAAGCCAAGGACATAACCATTCTCTGCAACAGTAGAGATAGACGAGGTATATACCTCAGTCACTTTGTTTTTGTAAAAACCGGACAGCGATAAACACAGAGAACCTGAACAGAGGGATCGGTCTGAAACAGATGAAAGGCGTCGTAGAGTCTGTCCAGCATATAAGGCTGAAGAAGTCTAGTATTGCAGAGGTGCAATGGAGGCTCAATCCAATCTACAAACTCCAACTCTGAAACCTGGTCTTCTGATTCATCATCATTGAACATCCTAAAAGAAACACTTTTACTTGCAAATTCACACAAAACTTAGCATTCGACCATTTTCTAATTTGGTTACTCGGAAAATCTCACAGTTGAAGTGCAGAGAAAGCGTCCTCGACTTCTTCAATTTCCGGAGCTTTATCCGTAATAATGACATCAGCCTCTCTATCTACAGCCACCCAGTCAAACTCCACCTCTTCCTCACCGTTAGATTGAGAAATCCGACCATAACTCGCCTTCACCGGATCAATCATCGACTCATTCGTGGAGGAAATTGACGGAGGAGGAGAAGAAGAAGACATGAGTGGTGGTTTCTGATTCCCGAGATTGATCACTGTAACATCATCGGCTTTTCCGAGAGTCTTCAACTCCTCTCCGCCGTCGCCGATTCTGATTCCCATTTCCTTTGTCACTTTTCTTGCTCTGGAAGTAGAAAACGGTGCCGGTTATTTTGGATAATCGGGTAGTTAGGGTAGTAACAATTCTACCGAAAATAACCGAACAAATTTTGGTTCGGTTCGGTTTGGATATCGGTTAGTTCGGTTTTTTTTTAACCCAAATTATCCTAAATTTTTTGTAATTTTATTTAAAATCGGATAATTTTGGGTATATTCAGATAGTTTGGGTCGAATAGTTCGGATAATTTCGGGTGTATTTCGGATAGTTTGGTATAAATTGGTTTAAAAAAAAAACCAAACCGATCGATTACCCGATAACCGAATCAATTTTAAATTTTGGACCGATCGATTAGAATTAAGTAACCGAAACATAATCAAAAACCGAAAATCTCAGTTCGGCTCGGATCAATTAGTTCGATTCGGATAAAAATCTCACGACTAGACTACTACTGAGTATATTTACACAATAGCTATTATGTCTTATTTACATAATTTCTTTTTCTTACCTCATAGTTTTACGTTCTTTCTAAATCATCCATCTTACTTATGCAATATTTACGTATAAAACCAAATACTTTCGAAATTGTATTTAAACCCCTTTTGAGCTAACGTTTGATATATTTTCCCTAAACAAAACTTGTTGATCGTATCGATTTTGAATTCTTGACTGCAAATCTCTGATAAGAATCTTGGAAGCATTTTTAGTTACCAGTTGGAACAGAAAATCAACTCAACCGCTAAAAACAACATGTTACTCGTGTTTTCATTGATCTTACATTACTGATAAAATCGGTTGGAGCAATTGGCTTGATTTTAGTAGAAATGTGTCCCTTCAGGTTAGCCCTACTATGATAGTTTCAAGCATAATCACCCTCACTGTCAGTGGAAACTTTCCTTGACACCAACAATATCTATAGACAATGTATGACGATAATACTTGTTTCATCGATAAAATAACCCGTTTCCGAGATTATGATTATGCTGACTGAATAACCAAGAATCCGGTTTATGTCCCGGGTTGCTTTCTGAAAACTCTATGACGGGTTACTAGCAGCATTGGACTCAACAAAAGTATACATTCCAGCATTCATCTAACAATCAGTAATGTACCAGGATTTTCAGATGAAATGGTTTAGGCACGTATAATATACCTATTGATAATAATACAACCAGATTATAGATGAGCAGTTAACAATAAAAATCGACTGTTTATAGGGAAAAAAGGAGAGGTTAATAGGTATGGACTGTCCTCCAATTTCTCCCCAATTTCGCCTCACAATCATAACATTTTATTTTTAAATTTGGAAAATTAGAAAAGGAAAGGACAAGGTTTTGAAATGAAAAAATGATTATGATTGTTGATTTGGGATCCCATGGGGGAATACTCATCTATTCCAAAAAGTGGATCATTTATTTTTCCATGAACAAAATGATTACACGTTTTGATAATTTTTTTCTTTTTTTCTTTTCCATTGGTTCTTCTACCATTTAATATGTTTAAGAACTTTGAAATGTTATGGAATTTCATAGGTTAATGATAATGCATTATTGTCACTTTAAATTGTGCTCATAACTTCAAGCTAAAGCATCTCTGTGCCCACAACACATGACAAAATAAAAGCATGGGCCATGTTAGTTAAATTTGTTCAAACATGTGTTTTTAGTTTTATAAACTAGTTTGAGTGTTTTTAATTATACCAATAACAGAAACTAATTTAACAAACCCTTTTCATACATCCAAAAAGAGATTTGGTTAGTGGGGGATGATCAGACTAATTAAACTATAGACAAAGCTGACATTTAATTTGGCTTCATGTGAGCAATATGGAAATTAGTGTCAAATCAAAAAAATTCAAATCAATTATGATTAGGTTGACAAAATTTGATTCTTTTCAACCATCTAAGCAAATGTGTTTATTCGTTTTAAGAAAAATGTATATATTCCAAAAAAAAATGAATTAATTGAAATCTAACACTAAAAAGTTACGAATAAAATACCTTTTCATCTAGTGCTTGACTAAATAATAATAAATTTTGTTTAAATTAATATAAACGTTTTTTTTTTTTTTTTGTAGATTATGGGTGTAAGTTTTTTTTGTAAGTTTACTTATGTTGCATGTTGAATTTGTCGTAGTTATGTGTTGTATGAGTTAAATTGTTCATTTGAAATAGTAAGTTCATTTAGAATAAATAGCTCATTTGAATTGTAGATTATCATTTTTAGATACTTTAATAACATGATAATGTAATAAGAGATTAAAAATTATGATACTTGATATATTTTAGTTGAAAAATCATTTCATTTTGAACCTAAATATAAAATCCAAAAGTGTCATAACAAATGTCAAATACAATACTAACGGTGGTATTTCTAAAAGAAAAAAAAATATAAAAAATGAGTCACATTTGAAATAAAATATATATAAATTGCCTCACTCCCCATCAATCGTTTTCTTTGTCTCTTTATTTCATCCTCTTTGTTTACTTTTTGAAGAATGTTCAATTCTTTCATCATTCTCTTGTGGAAACTTTTATTTTTTTCCCTTTCTTTCCTACTTTTTTTTTTGTTTGCGTCTTGTGTGCTTCCAAATTTAACAATTTTTCTCTAAATCAATTTAGTTTACATATACAAACAAGAAAGAACTTGAATACGATTGCTCTGTTACAAATTTTGAATAACCACATCAAAAATCGTTACTTCAACTGGTAAGTTCACTGATAAAATATTTTAGACAAAATTTAGAGGTCACTGATTCAAATGACACTTAAGAATAAATTATATAAAATGCTCTGATTTTTTATATGAGAAGATGTACGGGTCTAAATCCAAAAAAAATTAGTATTTTTTTTAAAATGGTTGAATAACCACATCCAACAAAATTCTTTATGTTTAACTCAATTCGAAGTACTAAAGCATTTCCAACAGTAGAAAATTTTTATTGTCTAAGAATTTGTTATTGTCTAAGAAAATTGCCAAAATAAAATACACCAAATAATTGCAATTTAGTATCTGAAATTTTAATCTATATTCGAAATTTCAAAATAATTTATGGTAGTAAGATATTGTGTTAACAGTATATTATGTGTTGTTAACATGAAAAAATGTGTTTTATAGATGTTACATATTCTACAGTTTAAACCCTGCATTCTTAAGTTTAGAACTTTAAAATCCTTTAGTAAGCCTCTAAACCAAAGAAAAAAAATAATATATATATATATATATATATATATATATTTTGCAAGATTTAGTTCTCTTTTAATCGTCTCATGTAGAGTTGGGATTTCGGTTAAAGTGAACTGAATTGAAAACCATTCGATTTTTTGGTTAATTCGGTTATTAAAAATTCTACCGAAAATAATAATAAAAAATTCTGTTTTCGATTAGTTCAGATATTTTTTTTTACCGAAATTAACTGAAATTTTTAAAATCCTATTTAAATTCAGTTAAAATCGGATAATTTCGGATATATTCAGATAATTTGGTTTGATTCGGTTCGGAATTTTTAAAAAATATTTAAAAATTTTGGTCTAAATTTTGGTATAAGTTGGGTTTAAAAAAACCGAAAAACCGATCGGTTTGACCGAACCGAAAAAGAATCCATTTTAATATTGTACCGATTGGTTCAGCTGAGGTAACCTAACCAGAACTAAAAACCGAAAATCTTGGTTCTGTTCGATTGATTCGGTTCGATTCGGTTATCAATTCGATTATAAATCTTAGGGCTAGTCTCATGTATCAATAGGAATTTAGTTGGGGGTAAAACCGTCAATCTGATAAAAAGGCAAAACACACCATACTGTTATTGCGAAAAAGACACGCATGGCAAAAACACACCAACAAAAGATAAATCAAACGACGCATGCCTCTATACATTTTTATTTCATTATTGCACTCTATTTATTTTATTTTTTATTCAAAAACATTCAGACAAATATTGGTCCTATAGGACGAGTTTGTAAAATGTATATAATTCTACTTCAAGCTTACATTCTATTTAATTATACTTTAAGTCACAAAATCAATTTTTTGTTTTGGTAATGAAGTCACAAAATCATTTGAAGGAAATACAAAATATGACAAATTGGATATATAAGCTCGCTCATTTTCTGTATTTATGATCAGAAGACACAAATCAAAGTTCATACCAATATATAATATCCTTTTTTTTTGTCAACTACCTATATTTGATATATACAACCGTCAAATAAATAATTGATGCAAAATAGAATGAAGATTATTATTCAATAAATTGAGTTTTAATTATTTTATTTATTTGAATACGAGTAGTGCATGGAGCAATTTGAGAATAAGGAATGTATAAAATACTCCTAATGTGCAAGTGTGTATTAAATGATGTATGTTCGGAGGAATGCATTGATTTCAAAATATAGTACAGCATTATGCTGACGTACGGAATCTCTAAGATTATATACATATTGGCGATAAGTATGGTGATTAGTTGTGAGATAATGATGATAATTTTGTAACTTTAGGGATCATCGAATAAATGTGAGATATTTTTTCACCCAACCTTGATGATGAAAAGTGAACCTATAATGGCAAGCAACCATCATGATACAAAACTTATGCCCTTAAGTCAATTTCTACAGCTATAACTTTATATATATAGCATTGATTAAAGTAATATGATTTTTTCTTCCGAGATTGTGTGTTTTTAATAACGAAAAGAAAAATATAATAAGAGAAAAGGCATCGTGACCCAAAAATAAATATATAAGAAAAAGGCATAGTTTGGATGTCCTAGTAGTATTAAATATTTAAATGAGACAAAATATTTCTAGTAGATATAACAGGACCATGGGATTGAGATATTTTAATAAATACATGAAAAAAAAATGTTACACGTAGTGAATAGAAAACAATGAATATGATTCACTTCGTATATAATGATGTATTTTAAATTAAATAAACTTGTAAAAATAACGAATGCAATAGAATTATCTAAACGAGACAAAAATATTTACTAAGACAAAATATTTTTAGTAGAGCAAGACCATGTGATTGAGATAATTTAAAATAATACATCAAAATGTCAGAAATATTGTATAAAAATAAATTTATTTTATGTTCATAATGCTGTATTTTACAATCAAATAAACTTCTAAATTAGAAAATTCAAAATAAATATTTGAAGCAAAAAACCTAATAGTTAAAATGTTTATCCCGTAAATTTAAAGACCAATGTTCGATTTTTATTTTTACGATTTTAATTATGGTGATAATATAAATGTTTGAAATAGTAAAAATATCCGATTTTTTTATATATCGTAGAGATTAGTTAGATTTTGGTTTGAGATTCTCCGATTACAAACAAACAATTAATTGGAAAATAAGTCCGGATATATTTTTTTTTGTTGATAAAAATAAGTCAGGATTATTATTGTTCATAAAGGTAATAAAGAGATGCACGCGTATTAATGGTGTGAGGAATATGTTATATAACCTTGAATCTTTTGGGCGCGAGAATGGTGTTCGAAAAAAAAAATTCTTATTTACTTATTATATATATTTGTTGGTAATAACATAATTTTTGCATTTTGGTAAATATATGTATAGTGGGGCTTGGAGAGTTAGTGGAGAAACTGAGGAATTTAGCTTTATTGGATCCTGTGAGTGACTGAGATAAATACAGCTCACTTTCGCTTACATACATATATTTTATATATGTATATATTTCTTGTGTATCTATGTACTTGTATATCTGCGTATACATTCCATCAGACATTCAATTTGTCTGCAAAAGGTTTTTAAAAAGAAAACCTAAGTGGAAAAATAATTTTAATGAGGAGAAGAAAAAAAAAGGAAAAAGAAAAGATACATGCAATCTAAATAATAGGTTTTTAATATGAGTGGCAAGGCGATTTGGTTTCTGATTTTCAAAGACCTCCACCCAAAATCAAATCTTGTAGTTGTATGATGGGGAAAAAAAAAAATCCCAAAAAAAAAAAAAAAAATTGTTTTGTGTGTTTTTCCTTTCAATTGTCACATGTATGTATTTGTTGAAATGGGTTAAATTTCCAAACTGAAATAAATCGAATCAAATTTTAGTTTGGTCATAATGTTACTTCTTCAATATTTGAAAAACTGAAACCGAACCAATATTTACATTTATTTTTAAAATAAAAAATAAAAAATTTGAATGAAAAGTGAGTTTAAACTAAAACTTTAAAAAATCATACTAAACTGAAACTCACTTATATATATTTAGTTTTATTTTGTTCACTAATTCTCCAAACTTAAAAAGCCAAAATTCAAACCTAAATCTAGCATCCATAATCACTTGCTTAGTATTTAGTTATATTTCATAACTACCAAAACGGTTGAATGATGATTTTTTGACGTGATTTTAATGTACTTTTTTACCAATTATATAATTTTACAAAATCATGTTTTTTTTTTAAATTGAAATCTGTCATTTCTAATGGAAAAAAAAATAAAAACTTGCGTTCAACATTTAGTTTCTTGATTCAACCATCCTATCTTAAAAATTTATGTTATATAAAACGATTTTGTTTTCGTATGAGTTTGCAATAAAAAAAATGACTGTACAAATAACATTGTTTTGTGATCAACAATAAAAAAAACCGACATAATGTTTTCTACATTAATCGAACACCACTAAAAAAAAGGGAAATTACACTCTATATTAGTCTTTACACCTATAATTAACTATTTAACATTATATAAAACATAATATAGTAACTAGCATTTAGCCCACCTAAAATTTCGATTTTATCCTTAATGAAAAACAACAAAAACTCATAAACATAGTTAACTATGTTCGAAAATCGATATAGTTAACTATGTTAGGAAATTAATAGGTAACTATGTTTCTGATAATAGTTAACTATGTATATTATTTTTCCATTATGCAAACTATAATAGGTAACTACGTTCTGAACGTAGTTAACTATGTTTGTTTAAATAAATAACTATTACAACAATATTTTCATGTAATCAACTATGTCATGAAATTAGACAACTATGCTCTGAAAATAGTTAACTATGTTTTTAAATTCTGAAAATAGTTAACTATGTTTTTAAATTGGTAACTATTTTATGAAAATAGTTGATTATGTTTTTAGATAGTTACATGGATAATTTCGTCCAGTTTTGTTTCTCTCTGTTATTTATCTAATTTCGAAAATAGAATTGTTACTTTCCCAATTATCTCTCTCAAAAGTAATATTCAGCTAATTTAAATAATAAATAATATTGGTTGATACGAGATAACAGAATGCTCTTTACTTTGGGGCATATAAATAATTAAAAGAAAAGAGGAAAAATACGAAGTAAGTAATTTGGAAAAAAAGTAAGAAAAGTAAAAGAAGAGTGGAAAATGGGATTGAGTTTGTCTTTTCTTTTCTTCCCCCACACAAACCATAATGCCTCAACCAACAAAAGCCAGACCATTAGACGCACTCCACAATCATCACCTTCATCATGACTTCTTCCTCTCTTCTCCTCCATCATCTTCAATCCCTTAAATCCACCATTGTTAACCCTAACAGCTTTCTCAATCTCACCTCACTTCATCACACAATTTTACTTTCTCCTCCTTCCTAAAGCCATGAACAAGAACACTACTACTCCTTTTTCTCTTGTTCTTCTTCTTCTTCCTCTATTCGGCTTCTCTTGCTTAGCTCTCAAGGTTTCACCTCAACTCTTGTCTCTCATTTCCCTTAAAACATCTCTCTCTGGCTCTCCCTCTGCTTTTCAAGACTGGAACGTCGTCCCTGATGGTCAAAACGAAGCCGTTTGGTGTTCTTGGTCCGGCGTCCTCTGTGACAATGTAACGGCTCAAGTCATTTCTCTTGACCTCTCTCACAAGAACCTCACGGGTCGTCTTCCTCAACAGATTCGTTACTTGTCGAGCTTAATCTACTTAAATCTCAGTGGGAATTCCTTAGATGGTCCGTTTCCGACTTCTCTCTTTGATCTCACCAGGCTAACAAGTCTCGACATTAGCCATAACTCGTTCGAGTCGTGTTTCCCTCCCGGGATCTCCAAGCTCAGGTTCTTGAGAATCCTCAATGCTTTCAGCAACAACTTCGAAGGTCTTTTGCCTAGTGACGTCTCTCGTCTTCGTTTCTTGGAAGAGCTTAACTTTGGTGGGAGTTACTTCGAAGGAGAGATTCCTGCAGCTTACGGTGGTTTACAGAGATTGAAGTTTATTCATTTAGAAGGAAATGTTCTTGGAGGTGATTTACCTCCAAGATTAGGCTTCCTACACGAGCTACAACACATGGAAATCGGTTATAATCAGTTTACCGGAAACATACCTTCCGAGTTTTCGTTACTCTCGAATCTTAGCTACTTGGACGTTTCCAATTGTAGCCTCTCTGGTTCTCTGCCTCAAGAACTCGGAAACCTCACCAAGCTCGAGACTTTGCTTCTTTTCCAAAACGGTTTCAACGGTGAAATCCCAGAGAGTTATAGCAACTTGAGAGCTCTAAAGTCTCTCGATTTGTCGAGTAATCAGCTTTCCGGGAATATCCCTCGAGGCTTCTCGACTTTGAAGAACCTCACAAGGCTTAGCTTAATGAGCAATAACTTGTCAGGTGAAGTCCCTGAAGGAATCGGTGAACTACCGGAGCTAACAACATTGCTTCTATGGAACAATAACTTCACCGGAGTTTTACCACACAAGCTTGGATCAAACGGAAACCTCGTGGCTATAGATGTCTCTAACAATTCCTTCACCGGAACAATCCCACCTTCTCTCTGCCATGGAAACAAGCTATTCAAACTCATCCTCTTCTCCAACATGTTCCAAGGTGAGTTACCAAAGAGCTTGACAAGTTGCAATTCTCTGTGGAGGTTTCGTATTCAGAACAATCGATTAAACGGCACTATCCCTTTCGGATTTGGCTCTCTGCGTAACCTCACATTCGTCGATTTGAGCAACAACAGATTCACCGATCAAATTCCGGCGGATTTCGCCACCGCTCCTGTTCTTCAGTACTTGAATCTCTCTAGCAATTCCTTCCACCGCCGATTGCCGGAGAATATATGGAAAGCACCCAATCTACAGATCTTCTCAGCGAGTTTCAGCGATTTGATCGGTGAAATCCCTAATTACGTTGGATGCAAAAGCTTCTACAAGATTGAGCTTCAAGGAAATTCACTCAACGGAACAATCCCGTGGGACATCGGACATTGCGAGAAGCTCCTTTGTTTAAATCTCAGCCAAAATCATTTCTCCGGGATCATTCCATGGGAGATCTCGACGCTTCCTTCCATCTCCGATGTTGATCTTTCTCATAATCTCTTGACCGGAACAATCCCGTCGGATTTCGGAAGCTCAAAGACTATCACGACCTTCAATGTTTCGTATAATCAGCTAATCGGTCCGATTCCGAGCGGTTCCTTCTCACATCTGAATCCATCCTTCTTCTCCTCAAACGAAGGTCTCTGCGGAGATGTTATCGCGAGACCTTGCAACTCCGATTCGGTTAACGCCGGAGAAGCGGATCTCGACGGTCATCACAACGACCAGAGACCGAAGAAAACCGCCGGAGCTATCGTATGGATAATGGCGGCGGCGATTGGAGTCGGATTCTTCGTCCTTGTCGCCGCCACTCGATGCTTCCAGAAGAATTACGGAAACAGAGTCGACGGTCGACGAGGCGGTGGAGAGATAGGACCGTGGAAGCTAACCGCTTTTCAGAGGCTGAATTTCACGGCGGATGACGTGGTGGAGTGTCTCTCAAAGACCGATAACATCCTCGGAATGGGATCGACCGGAACAGTGTACAAGGCGGAGATGCCTAACGGAGAGATAATCGCCGTGAAAAAGCTCTGGGGAAAAAACAAAGAGAACGGAAAGATCCGGCGGCGGAAGAGCGGCGTATTGGCGGAGGTCGATGTCTTAGGAAACGTACGGCACCGGAACATCGTCCGCCTCCTCGGATGCTGCTCGAATCGAGAGTGTACGATGCTTCTATACGAATACATGCCTAACGGAAGCCTCGACGATCTTCTTCACGGAGGCGATAAGACGACGTACGCCGCGGCGGAATGGACGGCGTTATACCAGATCGCGATCGGAGTTGCTCAAGGGATCTGTTATCTCCACCATGACTGTGATCCAGTGATCGTCCACCGTGACCTGAAACCTAGCAACATACTCCTCGACGCCGATTTCGAGGCTCGTGTGGCGGATTTCGGCGTCGCGAAGCTGATTCAGTCCGACGAATCCATGTCCGTCGTCGCCGGATCGTACGGTTACATTGCACCAGGTACCCCCTACACTTATTTTTCTTTAAATATTTTACCCCCAATTTTAAATACTTTCTTTTTTTGTCCTTTTGTTTTAGTATATTACTAAATTTGTCCGTTTGTTAAAACATTCTTTTTGTTGGGATGAGACAACCTCTGACTAAATCTATCATTGTTCTTTTGTTCTGTTTTGGTTACAGAGTATGCGTACACTCTACAAGTGGATAAAAAGAGTGATATCTACAGTTACGGAGTGATATTATTGGAAATAATAACCGGAAAAAGATCGGTAGAACCGGAATTCGGAGAAGGTAATAGTATCGTGGATTGGGTTAGGTCAAAGCTGAAGACGAAAGAGGATGTTGAAGAAGTTTTAGACAAAAGCATGGGTATGTCGTGTAGTCTCATAAGGGAAGAGATGAAACAAATGCTGAGGATTGCGTTGTTATGTACAAGCCGGAATCCGACAGATCGGCCGCCGATGAGAGACGTTTTGTTGATTCTTCAAGAGGCAAAGCCGAAGAGGAAGACAGTAGGGGATAATGTGATCGTTCTTGGTGATGTTAGTGATGTTAATTTCCAAGATGTTGGTGGTGATAACGGTGGTCTTGTTAAATGTCAAAAGATCGGGGTGTGATTGTTAATATATCTTTTGGTTTGGAGTTTTTATGTAATTGTAGAATTTTTTTTGAAGAGGTGCTAGGGTATATATGAGTGTATTTTTGCTTTTGTCTTTTTGTTATGTGAGTGAAATGTTCTGATTTTTGTTTTTACTTCAAAATTTTCGGGCTGAAAAATTATCAGAGAGATAAATTTCTATAAAGAGTGTTTTTATTGTTCTGACCGCTCTATGTGGGCTGCACATCTCTGGGCGCAATATCGGTCCGTGGATCCCACTATGGGCTCAAAGCCACAAGCTTTTAATTTATTTTTTTAGTAAGAATTCTCTAAAAACCAAGTGCACCAGAGGTAGTTAAATCATTTTTCAAACCTCTCATATGTACCACCATAGTTTTTATTTTTATTTTTATAAACTTCGAAGTTCGGATCTAAACCTTAATTTCTGTGGATTCGGAGTCAGTATTTAATCTATTCCCTTAAGGAATATCCTCCTCCCTAGGAAAATTGAACTAATGGCACAATGAAACTAACTGCATGTATTAGCAGCTAGTCTATACCACACATTTGGTTGTACCATCATAGTTACTAAAAATTGGGGGTACAAATCATTCCTACAAACAGATCACTAGCTATGTTTTCCTGGATAACGTAGCGGATTTTCTAGGGATAGACCAAGATAATTGACCTCTCATGATCTAAGATTATCGGGCTCCAATCTAATATGATTTCGATTCTAATACCGCTTTGTAACGTTTTAACTGTCTACTACGATAACATGTGTGGACGACACATTTCAGGTGCAACATTAGTTTCATGCATTGTTCTATTTTTGGAGCAAACTAACATTGACTTTGCGGAACATATCATGGTAGCAATGTCAAACTGACAAGACTCGATGATTTTGGAGATTAATCTTTGATTTTTTTAAACATAAATGTGTGTCCTTACGTCTACATTAACGTTTACATGTAATATCTTATGTTTTACGTCCCCCAAAAACATAAAAGCTTAGCTTTCTTAATTCAAATATCATTTGTAAATTATTATCATGTTTTTGTTTAACATTATAATTTTGCAAATCATATTTAAGGAATTAAAAAAAAATGCAAAGAAACAATCAACATGTTTTTTTATTCACATTATAATTTTGCAAAATCATATTTAAGGAATTAAAAAAAAATGCAAAGAAACAATCAACATGTTTTTTTATTCACATTATAATTTTGCAAAATCATATTTAAGGAATTAAAAAAAAACATTTGTGTTTCTTTGAATGTAAGACAATATTTTAACATGTTAACATAATTGCAAAAAGCCAATAAAACTACGACTCCATTCAATGCCATTCTTATTTATCTTCAGTCGTGTTGTTATTTATTTCTATTACGCTATTTCCATTTATCTTATTATTCGTATTTTAATGAATGAATATATTTGGATTGAATATCTTTGACTTCAGTTAGTCAAACAAAACATAAATTTTGATAAATTTTGTAAATTAACGCGTATATAGTAAAAATATCGGAGAATTTTATTTTCTCTTTTCAAAAATAAAACATAATTTCCTTATGACGAATGTTTAGTTTTGTTTTTGACTGACACAATATTCATAATAGTCTTTAATAAGGTTGATTTCTCTACACGACATTGTATTACTACATCCAAAATTAATTGGTATTCCGCAATTTTGTGGTTTAAACAATTTTTAAAAGAAAACTACACTCTGAATAAGCGATTTTATGAAAATAAGAAGATAATTTTTAACCAAACTTTTATTAATATAGGAAACATAAACTAAAAAAAGGGTACAACAACATAACAATAGAAAATAAAACATAAACTTTAACACAAAGTTTTATTGATATAGGAAAACTAAACAAAAAAAGTACAACAACATAAAAATAGAGAGCTTATTATAGTATTTGTTCATCCAAATTCCATCAAGCATAACCGAACTTAACGACTTGGTTGTAGAAACAAGTAATGGACCTTCTTGTGACCACCAAGTGCTTGACCAGATTCAAACACTCTGCCACAAATTTCACACCCGTATTGTCGTCGAACCACTTCCCCGTTTTCCGGTTTCACGGCTTGATCATTCTTGTCGCAAATCTTCAGTCGTTTGTTTCTGTGGCTCGTTCGATGACCCCCCAACGCCTGATATGAACGTAAAACTTTACCACATATATCACAATCATATTCTTTTTTACCTTTTTCTTCTCTCGCAACCAAATATGTTTCATCCTCATCATCTTCATCGTTGTCTTCTGTTAGGATTCCCACATCTGAAGTGAGAAACTTAACATCTTCATCTTCATCATCATCATCTTCAGAGTCTATTTGGATATACTTTTCAGTATATTTTTCTTTTCCTTTTCGAGTTGATACCAAACATGGATCAATCGATTTTGGACTCGTACAATATGCTGGCCTCTTGCCCTTAGACATTTCTATAAGACATAAAGCACTTTCTTCTTCAACTGTTAAAGAGCATTGAGACTCTGGAGAATATACCTTGTTTAAATCCACAAGGATCTTTCTCTTGCCAGTGATTTGGTGTCCACCTTCTTCACTCTTGAGATCTGGTTTCGGGCCGACACCAACTTCATTAGTGTGGACAGATCTCACCAAAACTGTTTCATGAGGTTTGAAGTTTGCACCGAGTTTGTTGGATGTTTGCTGCAGTGTTGGAATGGTCGGGACAGTTGCTGATTCTGCATTTGGTGCGAGTGTGCGAGTGTGAGATCTCATGTGACCTCCTAAAGCTTTCCCGGTGGGAAATGATTTCTTGCATACCTGACATGTTTTTGTTTTTTGGACAAGTGAATACATCATTACGATGAAAAAGAAACAAGAGAAAGAAAAAAAGATAAGTGTTTTTTTTTTTTTGGGTTATAGATTTGGATTGCTTTTTTTTTCTGCGAGAAGTGTTTGTTTGGATTTGATGCTATGTGATTTTGTGACAATGGGATATATATAGCTGCAGAGAGAGTGATGGATATGAGTTCGTACATAATTCTATTCAAAAGGAGTTAACCACTTAACATAAGTGTTTGGTGCAATATGCTCTAGTTACAATTATACACAAACTAATCTTTATTTTCTTATATAAAATAAAATCAATTCCAAAATAATTTGCTTTTATATAGATAATTATTGATAAAAAAAATTATGCATTCTTATACTACAAATTTTAATTTGACCGATAAGTAATGATCTAGCCCACATAATAAATATAGAGGAATTTTTTTAAATACCACTAAAATATTTTTTTGTTCCAAACATACCACCACTTAGTTTTTTTTTCCAAAAATACCACTAAAATTTTTTGTTTTTTCAAAAATACCACAAACACTAAAAATGAGTTTTAAGGATTTATAATTTAAATATTTGGGTATAAGATTTAGTTTTTAGGAGTTATAGTTTAGTTTTTAGGATTTATGATTTAATTTTGAGGGTTTAAAGTTTAGTTTTAATTTTGTGGTATTTTTAGAAAAAAAAAAATTTAGTGATATTTTTTGAAAAAAAAATTAAGTTATGATATATTTGAAACAAAAACTTATTTTTGTGATATTTTTTTAAGAATTGCTCATAAATATATATATATAGTTCAACATGAAGAAAAAGTCACCAAGTATTGAACAGTTCACGTAACATTCTCTAGTTCACAAATTTATAGTGCATATGTATACGTGGTCTATCTAATTCATGTCTATATATCTAATAATCCAAAAATCGATTTTGCTAAATGTATTTTCCGATAGCTTTCAACAAGCAATTGACAAATGATGAATTAAAAATTTGAATTTGATTCGAACGAAACTGGGAGATGACGACTTTATTTTATTTTATTTGTCAACAGCTGGGAGAGAAAAAGAGTTTAAGTTCATCGTTAAACTCTTTCTTAATTTTCTAATCAGCCTCCTTTTGATTACTAGTAGTAACATACAGAAGTCGATAAACGAAGTTTCATAATTCAGAACAAAACAATAACGTACGTGTCTTTGGGTAAATTATTTAGTGTTGGGCCAGAAAACATAAAGCCCATCTGACTTAAAGAAGTTGAAGCCCATTTTGTCTAAAGCAGGATGTGATTGCACGCAGAGCAAAAGGGAAACTACGGTTAATCTGAAAAGGAAGAAGAGATTTTAGCTGATTATCTCTGAGATTTCAAATTTATTTGCTATCAATTTAGGGGGTGTTATTCAATGATAGATTTTAATAGAGTTTAAATCTAAACAGAATCCACTGTTATTCAATCAATAATTCTAAATCCTACTTTAAAATCTGGTGTTATTGGATATGGTATTTGTAAATCATGTCTTAAAAATTTTTAAATCTGATATTATTTAATAAAAGATTTTAAATCCATCATTAAAATCCAGTGTTATTCAACATTAAAAGATTCTGGAAATCTTTGTTTTTTAATGGATTTGAAATAACTTGTAGATGGATTTTAATGAACAAATGATTAGAAACAAAATCCAAGGTATACTGCAGAGATTTTAGAATCTACACACATAGACTCCATCAAAAATTAAAATTTTGAAAATTTTAAAACTGATGGAATTGATTTTAAATCATTGATTCATAGTTTTACTGGCGAGCTTGTCCCATAACCTATGAACAAAATATTTTGTCTACTTGAAAGTTTGGAAAGAGATTATGAATCTTTCTCTTTTGTTTACAAAATATAATATATATATTTATTTTAAAGTAAAGTTAACTATACACGTAGTTCTTCATTTTAAAAAACCGTAATTTAGAAAAAAAATGGCGGTTTTCCACAGTAAAAAAAATTTGTTTTGTAAATATAACCAATTCTGATTTTTAGAAAGTCGCAATCCAATATTTGGACTCAGGGTCGATCTTGACTATACAATAGATAAAAGATTATTTATATTTTTGGTATAGGTCCCTTATCTAATTTTTTTTTTTTTTTTGATAAAAACCATATCTTAATATTGCTTCCTTATCTTATAAAAATACGTGTATCTATTATATATATATATCGACTTTTTGGTCTCCCAATAATACACAATAATATTTGAGACTTATCATAATGCCATGGTTTTAAGAAATACCGGTATCGTTTAGGTTTGCACATGGGAACACGTTTGACATTTTCTCCCGTTTTCTTCAGATCGTATATGAAACCCTAATCACGTTTCAGAAACTTCAATAATTTTTATTAGTTTTATTTGATATCCTTCATTAAAAGTTTCAGCCTCGCCATTATTAGTGATTCGGATGTATAGCTCCAATTTTTTAAGTAATAATAAAAAACCAGAATCCCTTTTGACCTCTTTATTCCAATGATAAATTTAACTTCATGTGTTATTATATAGATACTTCCCATTGGTCTAGGACTCTATTTATTCAATAGCAACAACAACAAAAATGGCACCCATGTTTGCTATCTAAAAAATGGTACCCATTTTTATGTTTCTGGCAAAAACAAAAAAATTCATAGTCATTTACCCAATTTGATATATCTTCATGGTTATTTATGCAATTACTCTATTTTTATTTCTAATGAATTCTTATTTTATGGGATAGTGGAAAAGCATCTCTGAAGTTGTCTCGTTGATCATTAAGTTTATAAAAAAAATAAAAAAAATTGGGTAATCCAGTGGTTTGAAGTTCTCATTTACGTATATATATACAAACACAAGTGTATTGTTTAACTTTACCCAAGTTGGAAATATTGTAATAATTTTTTTCCGGTCTTCATGGCCCATGTGGCACGAAACCTAGTTGAAGATTCGAATGTTATAGAAATGTCCGTAGCACCGATTAAAATACGTTTCAGCTTATCCACTAGTTTCCGGGTTGAGAAGATATGTGAAAGCGAAATCAAACTTATATCAAAACATAAAACAGAGTACCACTAATATAGTCTTGTGTGTTGTCTTTTTTTTTTTTTTTTTTTTTTACAGTTAGTAAAAATGCACATGATCATGCTCACTGTGTGACGTGTCTATTGACCTGGCATATCCGTTTAGTTCGATCTATATGGTCTTGTTTTCTTTGAACCATTTATGTTGTCATCAGCTCGATGTATCGGATTTCAAGTTGTATATTAATATTAGGAACAATCAAGAAAAAGGATATTTAAAAAAACAAAATATTAGAAAGATGTAGGCCAATTTTTTTAAAATTCTTTCAACATTTTTTAGGGTAAATAATTTTTTTAGGTTTAAGTTTAATAATCGGATTTCAAATTTAGTTTTAAAGGCTTATGTATTATTTAATTTATTTGAATTTAGGGTTTAGCCTTTTGAATTGAGTGCTTAGTCTTAGACTGTTTTACTAGTTTTATAAAATATAGTGTATTTTGTTAATTTTTGTACTCTCTTTTTTCTTAAAAGATTAATATTACGGGGTGTGTTTAGTTTCATAAATATTGTTTTTCTAATTATTCGCTGCACTTATATTAATTAATTTTGATAAATAATAAACTTCAATAAAAATAATTAAATTTGTTGAATTACTATTAGTTCACAGTTACTAAAATTGGTTAGTGTAAGAAAATGATGCACGTATAATTAAACATTAATTGTTTCTTAATCTATGCAGAAACTTTACAAAATTAATATTTTTAAAACGGATTAAAGCTAGTAGGTAGGCCTGAATTTATTAACCGAAACTGAAAAACCGAACCGAAATCGGTCTAAAAATATATTAACCGAAACCGACCAAAAAATTTAAAATATTTGAACGGTTTCTATATTTTCAAAGTGCGGGTATCCGAACCGAATCAACACCGAACCGAGAACCGAACGGGTACCCGAAATACCTGAAACATAAAATAACCTAAAGATATTTCGGTTATAGGCCGGGTATGTTTGGATAGTTCTGGTAAATTTTAAATTTTGTTTTTGTTATTTTTTTGGTTAGTTCGGGTAGTTCAGATAAATTCGGGTAGATTCGGATAATTATCCGAAATTACCAAAAAATACCTGAAAATACCCGAAAATTACGCGAAAATTACCCGAAAAAACCAAATCGAACCAAAACCCGAAAATTACCCTACTATTTTCGGTTATTAGCCGGTTCTCAATAAATCCACCCGAACAGACTCGAAAATCGAAAAAAACCGAGCCGACACCGATCCGAAAATCTAAAATACCCGAACGATTCCTAAATTTCTATATCCGAAATACCCGAAAATCGAAAAACCGAAACCGACCCGAATACCCGAACTCCCAGGACTACTAATAGGTATATAATGAGCGCGATAGATTCCCCAATTAATGATCATCTGATATTTTTTGGGATCTAAAGCTACAAAACCGTACGTTATCATGTCTAAGAAATTTTAAATTATGGTATTCAAATCAAAAATTTAATTGATTTTGAAAGAATTAAATACTCTATCAAATTCCATTGTTATTCAATTATCTATTTTATGAATTCTTTTAAATTATTGTATTATTCAATTTATTGAATTCTTAATTTCATTAAATGCTAGTGTTATTCAATTTTACTGCAGCATTTATGGCATTGTCATTTCAAAGGAATTTAATGGAATTCCAATAAAAAATTGTGAAGAGCCAATTCTCACTTTTTTACTGTCATTTTGATGGAATTCTATAAAATCATGTATAATATTTTATAATCAATTATTTTTCAATTCTTTCAAAGTCTCTCGTTCAGTTCAATAACTCCCGTTTAACCAATTCATAGTAATGTAGAAGTTGAAATATTTACCGTGTTTACTGTAATTTGAATTAGATTATGGCCTTACCAAGTGAATATTTTTTTTAAATTAAATACATATAAAACGTCGAATGAAATAACAAAAGCGAGATGATACAATCCATACAATATCCAATTTTATGGGCCATGGCATAATTTCAAGGGATTTATTCAATTTAAAATGAGAATTTTGGTCTATTAACATTTTAATTAATGTAAAATTCAGATCGATTCATTTTAATGACGTATCCCTTAAATCATTTGATGAATGACGTAAAATTTTCCCTCCAAATACAGTAAAACCTCTATAAATTAATAATGTTAGGATTCTGAAAATTTATTAATTTATAGAATTATTAATTAATCGATAAATTAATATTTATTAATTTATAGAGTGATTTTTCTAGTCCATGATTTTTTGAAATTTTTTCTTCATTTAAAATAAACACTTTACATAAAAGTTTATACAAATGTTTCAATTTTTTTTTAATTTCTTATATATTGTTTACATATTCATCTTATTCCATATTATATTAATAATCTCGGTTATCATAATAAGATAGATGCTAATAGCCTACTTGTCTATCCATATGAAAATGAAAAAATTGTTGTTACAATTTTTGGTATTGATGATGAAGTTAAAAACAAATAACAATGTTTTTGGAAGTATTTAATCATAAAAAAACAATCATCATGTCTAGAACTCTTCAACTGGATGAAGATCAAGATGACAACACCATGAATTTTTGATGAAATAAGAGAAATTAGATATTAGTTCCAACAATATTCCAATTTTAAGAAGAAAATATACAGCACTAGAGTCATACATTACTAAATTAATTTTAGATATAGATATATATGCGCATAAGATTTATAATTATTAATTTATACTATTATTGGGACCATATTTTATATAGAAGTTTCAAAAAAATTATTATATTATTATTTTATCGAATTTCATTAATTTTTACATTGATCCAACTTAGGATCAAAATATTTTACTAATTTATAATAATTATTAATTTATAAAATATTAATTTATAGAAGTTTTACTGAATAGTATTTTTTCTCGTTTAAATTTTAAACGAAAAACCATTATGTCATCCAGATGTTTGTAACAAACTAAAAAGGAAATTGTCTGTCTTTTTTATTTTTGTAAACAAAAAAAAAAATCTTAGAAACTCCCTTAAAACATACGTAGTAGCCTACTACTAGTAGGTGTTTACTTTATTAAAATCCGTTTTAGCCTCTCTGACTCCACTAGCTTCATAATCTATTTAAAGCACACTGTCTCGTGTCTCTATCTCTATTTATTGAAAGTGTCTAAAAATGCAAACATCAAGAATGATGAGTTTTGGTCCTAAAACTCTCTCACGCTCACAGAGTCCCTCTCTGTCACAAGACCAAACTCTCCTTTTCTCCTTGCCGTTTCCTTCGAAACCAAACTCTTTCTCAAAAACCCACAAAACAAGATATGTTCTATGTAATGGCGGCTACTAGTAAGGATCTTGAGAGTACTCGTCTTGGCTCAGTTTACTCCCACTTTTCTAGGAGATCACTTCTTCTCTTTTCCCATCGACCGATCTGTAAGTATGCATTAAAGGATCCTATAGTTAAAAAATGTAAGATATGAGACTATCGACAATAACTAAAGATACATGACTATATTTAACATGCATTTCTTGCATCATATGTTTGTAGGATGCAATTGAGCATGAGATTGAATCGGTTATGAAGCCGCACGTGAGAGACATGCTCATGTCTTCTCACATCTGTGACAAGGAGAAGATTCGTCTCATTCACTTGCTTAATTATCAGTCTAGCGATATCCCATTATTTTGAAGAAGGAATCGAAGAGATTCTAAACAAGGCTTTTGGGAAGTTGGAATACTTAATCGCGGAGGAAGATGATCTAGAAATAATCTCTATTATGTTTGAGGTTTTCAGATTGTACGGACACAAAATGTCTTGTGGTAAGAACTTAAAAGGTTATACACATATTTTTTTTTTTATAACCGAGGAGTTATGTATAGGCCTTCAGCTCATAATTTTCTTGGGTAAGAGATCAGAGCATGGTTATATCAATTTCCTTGATTCACATCCATGGATGCTTATGTCGGCTATATATATGGGGTTCATTATAGATGGTTCGAAAGATTCAAACGCGAACATGATGGAAAATTCAAGGAAAGTCTAGTTGGAGATGTTAGAGGAATGTTGCAGTTGTACCAAGCGTCATATCTCAAAGCAAAAGATGAGGATATAATGGAGGAAGCGCGAACTTTCACTGGGAATCACTTGGCAGTGACTAATCCACATCTCTCTAAGTATATACAAAACGCATTGTACACACCTCGATATCATTGCGTAGAAATAGCAATTGCAAGAGAATATATCTCTTTTTACGAACAAGAAGTAGATCACCATGAGAAGCTGCTCAAGTTTGCGAAACTCAACTTCAGCTATTGCCAGTTGCATTACGTCAAAGAGCTCAAAGTTGTCACTAAGTAACGTCATTGTAGCTATTTCACTATATATATATATCACCAATCTTGTTATATCATTCTTGAATATCACTTCATATGTGATTTATGCTTATTGTAGATGGTAGAAGGAGCTAGATGTTGCTTCTAAACTGCCTAATACCTTTCGGGACATAAATGTTGAGATCTATTTTGGCATGATGGGTATATATTTCGAGCCACGATATTCCCTTTTGCGAGAATTATAGGCACTAAAATTTTCATGATCATGACGGTTGTTGATGACACATATGACGCCTACGACACTCTTCCCGAAGTTATAAGTTTCGCTGATGCTTCACAGAGGTACAATCTTTTTCTTCTTATTTTTTGGTTGGATTCTATCTTGAGCTCTCTTTAGTCATTTAGTCAGGTGCCAAGCTTTGAGGAGTACATGGAGGTTGGAATCGTGGCAGGCGCAATGGATGACATGGCATTATACAGCTTCCTAGGAATGGAAGATTGCGATGAGAAGATAATGTACGAGTGGTTCGCCTCAATACCCAAAGTGATCCTAGCTTTCAATGTCGTGTGTCGTCTGATAAACGACATAAGGACGTTTGAGGAAGAGTTGAAAAGAGGGGAAGTGGCAAATGGAGTCAACTATTACATGAAGCAACATGGTGTTAGTCAAGAGAAGCTGTTACAGAATTGAAGAAGATGATTAAAGATCACCATGAGATCATGATGGAAGAGTTTTTTATTGCATCACCTAATGTGCCACGACAGATTCTAGTGCGAGTCTTCAATATTGCACGTGTGCTCAATTTGTTGTACAAGGATGGTGATGGATTTGGTCATCCTGATGAAAACCTCAAAGCCCATTTTACCACTTTGTTTTTATAAAATCTTCATGTATACGTGGTTTTGATCCTCATGAGTCCATGTGTTGTGATCTTGTTTCAGAGTTTGTGTTTTTTTAATAAATAATGCTATTTGTTTTTAAGGCCCGTTTTTGTGACTAATGGGCCCATGTTAAGATAACTCGAAGGCCCGTTTTTTGTTCTTGATAAGATCACCAGAAGATCGGACGGTCTACACGAACAGAGCTAACCTACACGCGGCGTACAATAGCCTTCTCTCTTTCCCGCCACTAAAGCAACCCACGAATGGGATTGGAACATTCTCTTTTCTATTTTTGTTTTCTCGAGTCAGCCGAGTGAGAAACCCTAGAACGCGACAGCCATGGCTAAATCTGGGGCTCGACCCAGCGATTCCTTCATCAAACAGCGTTCTGGGTCGGGAACGATCCTTAGGATTAAGGTTGAGAATTTCATGTGCCATAGTAATCTCCAGATTGAGTTTGGCGAGTGGGTTAATTTCATCACGGGCCAAAACGGAAGTAAGTGTTTTTTTTTTTTTTCGTTACCAAAATTTGATCTTTTGTCGCTCTAATTGACTGAATTTAGATACGCATACCTTATTTAGATCTGGGTTTCGCCGAATTTTGAAATTCTAGTCTTTTACGATTGTTCATTGAGTTGAGTTTTTGGTTTTCGTTGGAAGCTAGTGGATATATATTTCGTTTGATTTAGAATTGGTTTATTCAGTAGGGTTACCGAGTGATGCTTAAGAATTTAATCCAGACTTTTGATTGAAAATTTTCTACATGGAATGTTAAACGACAATCAGATTTTGTTTGGCGTCAGATAGTCCGTGTTACGGTTAAGCTTTTTCCCGCTCTATGATCTTTCCCGAAAGGTTGAAAGCTAATTTCTTGTGTTGGTAAAACTTTCAGGTGGTAAGAGTGCAATATTGACTGCTCTATGTGTTGCTTTCGGATGTCGAGCGAAAGGGACTCAGCGCGCTTCCACGCTGAAGGATTTCATAAAAACTGGATGCAGGTTTGTACATTCATTCTATCTAAAATATCAGGTTTGAAAATTTCCAATCTCGTTGGGATGTCTTTGCAGCTATGCCGTTGTCCATGTAGAAATGAAAAACCAAGGAGAGGATGCTTTTAAGCCTGAAATATATGGTGACATCATAATTATCGAACGCAGGATATCTGAGTCTACTAGTTCTACCGTTCTCAAGGATCGTCTAGGTTAATTTTCTGTAGCTATACTCTCTCTCTCTCTCTGGTTTGACTTGCATTTGTCTCATAGCCTGTGTGCTGCTTGTTCTGATGAGTGTTTCCGTTCTTATTTTCTTCTCCACCAACTCTTTCTGCGTGTTATGTGCATATAAAATTATCGATTTAAAATGTCCTGCCATTTACTAATTTACGCAACCTGTTTTCTGCAGGCAAAAAAGTAAGCAGCCGAAGGGAGGAGCTACGGGAACTTGTTGAACATTTTAATGTGAGTTTTTGTCTTTCATTCAAATTTAAAAGTATTGACAAATATCAGATACACTTGGTATTTCTGGTTTTGTATACCTAGTTAAAGTTTCAATTATATTAGCCATATTGGCTGGCATATTCATTACTGGATCCGTATCATGTTTTACATGGGTAGATTGATGTTGAAAATCCGTGCGTGGTAATGAGTCAAGACAAGAGCAGGGAGTTCTTACATTCTGGAAATGACAAAGATAAATTCAAGGTATCTCCTGTAAAAATTGGTATATATCAAAGTCACCCATGTTGATATTTTGGCTGAAACCTTCTGTTCTTCAGTTCTTTTTTAAGGCAACCCTTCTTCAGCAAGTTAATGATCTTCTTCAAAGTATCTATGAACACTTGAAAGCTGCAACAGCAATAGTCGATGAAATGGAGGACAGAATTAAACCAATAGAAAAAGATATCAGCGAGTTGCGTGGAAAGATAAAGAGTATGGAACAAGTTGAAGAAATAGCTCAAAAGTTGCAACAGTTGAAAAAGAAATTGGCTTGGTCATGGGTATATGATGTGGATAGGCAGCTCCAGGAACAGACTGAGAAGATTGTGAAGCTTAAAGAACGTATACCTACTTGCCAAGCTAAAATAGATTGGGAACTGGTAAGTAATACACACTTTCCATTATCTAAAATTTGGGTGGCTGCAAAAAACTCGAAAGATATAGATGCTGGGGTGCATTGCAATTTTAACTTCTCTCGAATATCGTACCTGGGCATCATAAGATAACAATGAAGTTTATTAGCTATATAAAAAGGAATAGTTTGATTATGTAGAGTCTTGAGGTATTTCCACCTAAAAAGTTTCTCATAGGGGCATAATTAACTCGGTACTATCTTGATTCCATAAGTTTATGTGATGTTTTGCCTCTTAAATGTTCAATTTGCTTAGAGCGCGAACCTTGTGAACTGTCTTTTTGTAGGGATCTACACACGGGTGAATTAATTCGCTTTCGAACTCCAACTGTTTGATTATAACTGACCTTTTTTGTAGGGTAAAGTGGAATCATTAAGGGATCGCTTGACCAAGAAGAAAGCTCAAGTTGCATGTCTGATGGATGAATCAACTGCAATGAAGAGAGAGATAGAGAGTTTTCGCCAATCAGCCAAGACGGTTTGTACTTAGTTTTAAGAGGGACCTAGTGGATGGGATTTTTCCTAAAGAATTGACAAATTATCTTCCCATATTTAACAAAATATATTTCCTTGTTTAGTGTTTGTGAAGGAGAGGAACAAATGAAAATACTGAATTTATCAAATGCGTTGCATGGCTCTAATATGCATTACTATTCTCGACGTAGATAGCCTGAAAATAATAAGTCAATGTGATTAGTTTGGAAAAATTGCTTTCGGTATAACTATTTGCCACATCGTGTATGCGTGGTTTTGACATATCATGTGTGTTCTTGATGTAAACTCTTATTGTAGGCTGCACGAGAAAAGATTGGTTTACAAGAAGAATTCAATCATAGGTGCAATAATGTTCACAAGATTAAGGATCGTGTTAGAAGGCTTGAAAGGCAGGTTGGAGATATCAATGAGCAGACAATGAGAAACACACAGGTCCTCTATATTGGTCACTGGCATTATCTATAAAAAATGAAAAACTATGTCATATTTCTTTTGTGCTCAGTGTCTTGGCATAACAATCAAGATATTGTGAAGGCATATATACTTATGTACAGATATACCTGTGTATATTTCTCATAGGTTGATAGTGATGCAGGCTGAACAATCTGAAATCGAGGAGAAACTACAATATTTGGAGCAGGACGTTGGGAAAGTTGAAACATTGCTTTCCAGGTAATTATTATTCCATTTCTTTTTCGTGTGCCTATCCCGTATTATGTATTCTACTCTTTCGTCTTCAAACAGTTATTGAATATTTGATACATTAGATTGAAGGAGGAAGAGAATTCCTTATTGGAAAAAGCGTCAGCTGGAAGGAAAGAGATGGAACACATCGAATATATGGTACAACGATGCTTATATTTGTTACTTATATTCCACATGAATATTAAGTCTTAGAATTTAACCAGTTTCATATGCAGGTTGATTTAAATATTGTAATTAACTCCTTGTTCATTTTTTTGGCCTTTTGGCTTCTAGATTAGAGAGCATCACAAGAGGCAAAGAGGCATAAACTCTAACATTAATGATCTGAAAAAACATAAAACAAACAAGGTGCGTCTTACATACATCAATCACAATATTCGGTGTTTCAACTGGATATTGTCACACCTCTTCCGGTAAAATCTAAGAAGCATACAAATAGGTTACTGCATTTGGAGGGGACAAAGTCATTAATCTTCTGCGGGCTATTGAGAGACATCATCGTAGATTCAGAAAGCCACCAATTGGTCCTATTGGCTCCCATGTGGTGAGTTTCTATTTGTTTCTTTTGCAAATCTGTGCACCAAACAAATTTAGTTCACATGTTATCTAGTATTGACCCTGCATGGCTCAAGATAAAACTGGCGTTTGCAAGTGTTGTAGCAACAATCTTCTAATGTGAATATTTTGTGGGATAGAAAATATCTTCTAATGATGTGATGTTCTACAGACGTTGGTCAATGGCAGTAAATGGGCTTCTACAGTTGAACAAGCTCTTGGAAACCTATTAAATGCCTTCATTGTGACTGATCATAAAGATTCACTCACTCTAAGAGGCTGTGCGAATGAAGCCAATTATAGAAACCTTAAGATTATCATTTATGACTTTTCGAGACCAAGGTTCAAAGTCTGAATAAGCATTTTAATATTTCCTTTTAACTTTCTGCATTGATGAATGGGTAACTTTATAACACAAATGTTTTCTACCTCTTCCTTTATGCAGGTTAAATATACCAAGGCACATGATTCCTCAGACAGAACACCCAACTATTCTCTCTGTCTTGCATTCTGACAATCCAACCGTTCTTAACGTCTTGGTGGATGTGGTAATCTTACTTTCAACTTTTCCCTCCACTTACTAATTTTCTTCATTCTTACGGCCCTATATGACAGTATTCATATTTTGGTCATGTTTTCTGGATATTTCAGAGTAGTGTTGAGAGGCAAGTGCTTGCAGAGAACTATGATGTGGGAAAGGCAGTTGCCTTTGGGAAAAGGCTCTCAAATCTGAAGGATGTTTTCACTTTAGATGGATACCGAATGTAAGTAACTTGTTAGATTTGGCATGGGCAGTCCGACTATATCTTCACTTGCAAACTAGAACAAACCTTTTGCAGAGCCGGAGATCATTTTTTTTTTAAAATACAATTTTGAACAATGACATAGCTCCTGTCTTTCTGTGTTCTGGCTCTGGATTTCTCCAACGTCAGTTTTCCACCATAAGACAAACATGAAAAGCCTTTTGTTTGGCATTTTTCATTTTGGAAATTCCTTCATATGATCTTGAAGGGACCGGAAATGAGATATCCGACAGTATTGCGTCTACCATTTCTCAGTCGTGTAGAATAAAATAGTATTTTTTAACCAAAAAGGGTTGACTTGAGACCATATAGGAGCTCCTCAATCACAACACTAATGAATCTACTCTTACCTCAGGTTTTTTCGTGGGCCAGTTCAGACAACCCTTCCTCCTCTTCCTCGCAGACCTACGCGACTTTGTGCTTCTTTTGATGATCAGATCAATGATCTTGAAATAGAGGCCTCAAGAGGACAAAACGAGATGAATCAATGCATGAGACGTAAGAGGGAGGCAGAGGAAAATCTCGAGGAACTTGAGTTGAAAATGCGCACACTAAAGGTAATGTAAACTCATTGATCAATCCAGTAGACATGTTGATGGGGTTGCTTTTTCCAATAAGCGTTGGTTACAAACTTGGATAAAGTTGAGCCAAAAGATCAAGATAAATTCATGAGGAAGTGGTATTTCTTTAGGATCTACTCCAGCATTTAGAAATTGGTTAATCGATTATGACCATTGAGGAACTTATTTATTGATTTCATGGAAGTCGATACTAGACTTCCCAGTCTCTGAGCATCTAAACTAAAATGAATAGCTTGTTTTCACAAAGCTTTAGTGCTCGTATTCATAGCCGTTTTGCATATGTTCTTTGTTCGGTTTATACAGAAGCACCGCATCCAAGCAGAGAAAGGTTTGACGACAAAGGAACTCGAGATGCAAGATTTGAAGAATACGGTTGCTGCTGAGACCGAAGCATCGCCTTCTTCAAGTGTTAATGAGCTTCAACTTGAAATCATGGTTGGTTTGTTGGTGAAACTATTTGATTGTCATGGTTTTCGCCTTCGTATAATTTTCTAAGTTGGGTGTTTTTTAATTTTTAATTACTATATTCAGAAAGACCGAGAAGAGATAGAGGAGAAAGAAGCTTTGCTTGAGAAGCTCCAAAACTGCTTGAAAGATGCTGAACTAAAGGCCAATAAACTTAAAGCTTCATTTGAGAACTTATGTGGTATGTCTGTGATAGACCACTGTTTTGAAACACGTGTATCTTTTTTCTTGGTTTGACATGAATAGATCATCTTGATTGAGTGATCGACTTTATTCTGACATTTTATCCAAAACGTGCATGTAGAGTCAGCTAAGGGTGAAATTGATGCCTTTGAGGAAGCAGAGAATGAGCTAAAGAATATCGAGAAGGACCTTCAGTCTGCCGAAGCGGTACCCCTTCTTGCCTCTACATTGTTTACTTATTTTGCATGCAGAATGTAAGCGTGATTCTGTTTCAGGAGAAAATCCATTACGAGAACATAATGAAAAACAAGGTTCTACCTGATATTAAGGAGGCTGAGGCTAATTACGAGGAGCTTCAAAAAAAGCGGAAGGTACAGATAAGCAATTATGACGTTGTGTTAGTATTGTAATCAAAGGGGATTTTTTTCAAAATGACAAATGCAACTTCATTCTTTCCTATTGACACACACACATACACACACACACACACACACACACATATATACGTCTCTTATGTCTCTTTTAAACCCTGTCTAAGGAGGGAATGGCCGGGTTGAAACCTGAGATGCCATGTTGTCTATTTAATGGAACTTAGCTACTAGACTAATGTGTCTTGGCTATAGATATATATATATATTTTTAATCTTCTTGTAGGTCATTGCTCAAGGCCCATTTTTGTTAAGATTTTTTCTTGTGGTAACGAATTATGTGCTGAAATTTCAGGAAAGCGACCAGAAGGCCTCTGAAATTTGTCCTGAGAGTGAGATAGCATCTTTGGGTCCCTGGGATGGGAGTACCCCTGAGCAACTCAGTGCTCAGATTAACAGAATGAATCAGAGACTTAATCGAGAGAATAAGCAGTGCGTATTACAGTAATGCCTTTCGGCTCTTCCTTCACACGGAAACACCTGTGACTGTAAAACACGTGCTTCAATTTTGTTGATGCAGGTTTTCGGAATCAATCGATGACCTTAGGATGATGTATGAAAAACTAGAACGAAAGATTGCAAAGAAGCGCAAATACAATCAAGACTCTCGAGAAAAACTCATGGTTGAGCCTTGCAGATGTGTTTGTGTTAAAGCTGTATGTGTTGTTTTTGCTGCATCGTTTAATGTATTCATTACTGTTTGGTCAGGCCTGCAAAAATGCTCTAGATTTGCGGTGGCACAAATTTCAAAGAAACGCATCGCTTCTTCGGCGCCAGTTGACATGGCAGTAAGAGTTGCTTTCCCCATTGCTAACCACGTAGATAAATCTGTAGTTCAGTTGTCGTTTGAGATTTATATGATTTTTTCCATGTGGAGCTTTCTTTTACATTGATCTTCGAAAACAGATTCAACTCTCACTTGGGAAAGAAAGGTATCAGCGGACACATCAAAGTCAGTTATGAAGAAAAAACTTTGTCCATAGAGGTAATTGACACTGTTGTGTTACGATATTTGCACTTAAAGTTCAATTTATTGATGGCTTTCTTTTTCGACAGGTTAAGATGCCTCAAGATGCAACAAGCAATGCCGTTCGAGACACCAAAGGTCTTTCAGGTGCTGCTTCTGTCTCCACTCAAAAATATCCAACATGTTACTCATTGCTCTGTAAAAGACATCTCCTATGTCAGCCATTGGTAAAGTATTAGCCAGCTCTCGTCTTGTCATAATTTCAGGCGGAGAACGTTCCTTCTCGACTTTATGCTTTGCGTTGGCTCTTCACGAGATGACGGAATCCCCATTTCGAGCGATGGATGAGTTTGATGTGTTTATGGTATTATGTCCTTCTGAGAATCCCGTCTTTACAAGGATTACATTGGGATGAGCCTACTGAAACAAACATTTTTGAAAAACCCAGGATGCAGTCAGCCGGAAAATCAGCTTGGACGCACTTGTGGATTTTGCAATTGGACAAGGATCACAGTGGATGTTCATTACTCCCCATGATATCAGGTCTGAAACAACAGTTCAATTTCAACACCATGGATCTCTCTGTTTGTCAAGTGGGATATTTAGATGAAACCGACTCTCTCTCTCTCTCTCTCTCTTGTGCTCTGTTACAGCATGGTGAAGTCGCATGAGAGGATAAAGAAGCAACAAATGGCTGCTCCTCGTTCTTGAAGACAACAGAACCTTTCCTTGTATGTAATATTAGCTCCATAAAGGTACACACACCACTTTGCTTGCATTTCTCACTTAAGGTTTGTGTCTGCATCATCACCAGTTCTCACTTGTGTGTAAACACTTTTTCTTTTCCTACTCATCAGGGCATCCTCGGCTTTGAGCCAATACTACAACACTTGTTTTCATGATTCTACTGAGATTCTTCACTTCACATTTACTTTCTCGACAATAATGAGCTGTTGGGAAGTTTGAGAAGAGCTTTGTGCCATCCTTTGTTGTATTGAGCTTTTATAGGTACTGAGTGAGACCCTTTTTTCCTTTCTTATTCTTTTTGTGACAACTTCTTATTGTCAAAATTTGATTTTTAGAACTTTATTTTATATAATTTTTAGTGGCTTAAATCATCATTTTTTTATCGACAAAGTGAGATTTTCTTAAACAACTTTGTCGAGTCTACTCTAGTGATAACTAAGAAAAGGAGAGTCCGGATTAAAAATGTGCACTCTCTCTCCTAGACATATTTTCGTCTATATTACAACATCTCATACAAGTTTTTATACATTTATGTAAACAGATGTTCATTTTGTAAATTATTTATCACATTTTGGTTATATAACTCAATTTCTCTTTCCGCCGTAACTAAAAAAAAAACTCTCTCCAAAGTTTTGCCAAAATGAATCATTAGCTCATGAGCTGATTTAACTCAATTTGAATTTTCACGAGTACTAGCTATGTTTTTTAGGTTCATTTAATAAATGAATTAAGTGATCGAGTTTAATTGAGTTGGTGAGTTATGTGAACCAGTTCTAATGAATTGCGAGATAGCTCACGAACAAAGATTTTTTTAAAGATTTAAAATATTATGTTTATATTTTTTAGATGCGTATTAAATATATCAACCAGAATATTAGGGTTGGGCATGAGACGGGTACTTTGAAATTTTGGAGTACTCGTTACCCGACCCGACCCTAACTGGTATTTGAAAAAAAATACTTGTATCCGACCCGCAAAAAACGGGTACTCTATTAAACGAGTACCCTGTAAAAAATTGTCGACCAGCCGAATATCCTACCCACTATCCTTACCCGACATGCTATCTTTATCCGACCCGCTGAATACCTGATATGTTACATTAATAGCCATTATTTGATATTTTGTAACTATAAATAGTATCTTATTTAAATATTGGGTTAAAGATATTTATATTATTTTGATAGGGTTTGTAATTGAAAACATGTTATTAAAAAAGAAAAATTTCAACTCAAATGCTATACTATATACCATATAATTTATTTTATAATTGAGCTTATCATATATTAGTAATATAAAAAGTGAGTATTTATGAACCGGATAATAAATCATGAGTAATAGGACGGGTAATAAGACGGGTAATTTTTTTAAAAATGATATCTGATACCCGGTCCTTATCCGCGGATAATAAAATTATAATACCCTTTATCCGATTCGGAAGTCATGGGTACCGTTTTTTCGAGACGGGTATGAGCCGGGTAAGGGATAAGAGACGGATAACGGATATTTGCGCCCATCCTTATAAATAGGTATGAGGGATAAGCCTTTAAGATAAAATTTATGGATAACTTGTAAGGATGTCAAAATGAGGTCAAAATGAGGTAAATTGCTCTTTATGTTTAATTACTCTTGATTTTTGAGTTTTGATCATTGTATTTATTTAATATTAACTCGCGAGTTAATTCATTTAGCTCATAATCAATCATATGAGTTTGAATTTATGAATACAAACTCATATAATAAAGGAAATGAGCAGAATTGAACCATGAAAAACTATAGTTCATGACGAGCCGAACCGAATCGAGCGAAATAGCTCATTTTAACAGCTTTAGCCATAACCATTTAGATCTTTGATATCAATTTATCTTTTGAAGAGTTTTGCCATTTGATTTGTCGGTTGTACCCTAAAAAACTAGAAACATCAATTAAACAAAAAAAAACACTTTTCAACCATTAATCCATGTTAATAACATCACAAAATAGGGGGAAAAAATCAGCTCTAAGAAAAAAAAAATTTGAAATATCAATTTTTTAATTTTTTTTTCCCCAAAACATAGCAATACTAATTTAAAATTTCAAAATAACATAAATTATAAATTATTATGTGAAAAAAATTATTTACCCCAAAACTCAAAAATTTAACTATGTTATCTAGCAAATTGATTCAAATAAATTTAAATTATTATGTTTGAGTTCTTTTTTCTGATTTAAGGTTTAAATCTTTTTCTATTAAAAATATATTTTAAATTATTTTGATATTAAATTTGTGCTAATGAAAATTTATTAAAAACTCTGTATAAAAAAATCTAAAAAGTACAAAAATCTGTCCGTAAAAAAGGTTAGGAAACTAGAAACTCTCTTAGATGTCGGAAAACATAAACAAAGTATTAGAGATCGAGATTTTATAAAGACTCATCAAAAACTTCTTCTTCTCGGAGAGACGTGAAATTTGGAAGATGAAAGACAGAGAAGAATCTTCTGGTTCTTCAAGAAACCCTAATGGAATCAATGGCGAACACGAACCTAGAGAAATCAACATCAGACCATTCTCTTCTGTTCCTTCTTCTCCTCGTAACGCTTCTTCTAAATACGATTTCGTCAAGGTTCCATTTTTACTTTTTGTTTTGATTAGCTTTTCAATTTTGGGGGATTTTTATTCTCATTTTTCAAATTTTTATTTTTTTTTCTTTTTCTTATGACGACAAATTTTCAGGTGAAGGTATGGCTTGGAGACGCCGATCACTACTATGTTCTGTCTCGGTTCTTAGTTAGTAGAATGTTAACTGTAACTAAGGTTTGTTTCAATTTCTTACACCAATCTTCTTAGATGCTAAGATGTGGTACTGAATTGATACTCCATGACATTGATACAATATTGTCGATTTGATTTGTGGTGACTTAGTTATGGATTTTTCTTCCTTTTTTGTTATTCAGATTCCAAATCACGTGGCTGTAAAGATTGCTCTCGAACTCAAGAAGATTCTAATTGATAACAGTCTTCTTGATGTGTAATGCCCTTTGGCCATAATTTGGTCGATGAAATTTACATAATCTCAATCTTGTTTGTACATAATTTATGTCTGTTTCTCTTTTCAGGTCTCAGTCTGATTTGGAAACCACTTTGTTTAAGGTGCATACTTTGGATCTTTGATGCATATATAAATGTCTTGTGAAAGTTTTAACTATTCTGATAATGATTGCAATTTACAGCTTATGGAGCGACGCGGTTATGGGGAGGAATACATTAATCGCTACAATATGATGACAAAGTAAAATGCTATATATGTTTTGTCTGGTTTGGAAATCTTTTTTTCTTTCAAGATTTCATATTTTCTAATTTATAGTTTTTTGGGTTTTAGATTTCATCATCAGAGAGTACCTCTCGTCATACTTGTTTGCGGAACAGCCTGTGTTGGGAAGTCCACCATAGCCACACAACTTGCTCAAAGACTAAATTTGCCAAACGTCTTACATGTATTTGCTAGATAACCGTTCTTCGTCTGTTCGTTTTCATTTATTTTGTCTAGTTTTTTTTTAAAATCTTATGTGCTCTTTTGTTACACAGACTGACATGGTATATGAGCTCCTTCGCACAGCAACTGAGTACGTTTTTGCTTTTATCTAATTTTGTCCATTCTTATCTTCTAGTCTATAAGAGTTAAATGACTATAGATTAATGCATAAACACGTTTATTTCCGTTAAATTCAGTGCTCCGTTGACATCAACCCCTGTATGGACTCGAGAATTCGGCTCATCGGAGGAATTGATAACGGAATTCTGTAGAGAATGCAGAATTGTTCGAAAAGGTACTTCCTTTAGGTGTTAGAAACCACGTGATTCATTTGCTTTAGTTTTCACTTTGTGTTTGTGTTTTGAAATCCCAAATGGTTTGTCGTTGCTTAGGACTTGCTGGTGATTTGAAGAAAGCAATGAAAGATGGGAAACCCATTATAATTGAGGTGAACTGTTTGTGAAAGCTCCATACATTTGGATTATGTTTCGGCAATTACACTTGTTTTCTAATCTTGGCTGAATAATCACAGGGAAGACATTTGGATCCAAGCATATACTTGATGAATGATGAGAACAAAGCTCCATCAAATGATCCGGAGAAGAGCAGCAAAGAAACAAACTCTTCAGGAGATCCAACTTCGGACAGAAATCCCGAGGCAAGTTCTTCAAACACTAAAGAAACCGACACTAGTGCTATGAACCCCCATCCTCAGGCTGAAGCCATGACATCTCTGGAAGCTATCGATCTATCCGAAAAAGTTGCACAATGCAAAATCGATGGTACTATTCAAAGTATTTTCAGCATATCCCTCTCTTTACGTGAAGATTCTTGCATTTGCTTCTGTATGATGTATAGTTATATTTCGTTCCATGTGTGTATGCAGCAGAAGCTGCAAAAGAAGCTGAAAATAAAAGAAAGTCTGCAGATGGAAGTGGAAAGACGAAATCTGGCCCCGAACCCATAGTCATATCTATTGTTTTAAAGATGGCTGAATTCGATCATAAGGTGAATCAATTATCTTTATTTTCGGGATATATAACACGGAAAGTAGTCTTTCTCAGTTCTTGAATTTTCTTAATCTCATTTTTTCAGGCTTTGCTGGAGGAGTGGATCGCTTCCCGTACATCTGGAGATAAATATACATCCAAGGTATAAACAACCTCAAGCTTAAAAAGATAACTAAACTGATCTTGACAGTTATATGAACGCCAGTTTTTTGCTCTTCTTATTGCAGGAGAAAGATAGACTAATTACAAACCTAAAGACCATTGAAGACTACCTTTGTTCCTTCGATTCACAGGTTTGTTGAGTCCTTCATCACTCAAATTTGCTTTCGGATTTCACAGGTCTAACACTGTTTAATGCGTAAATCAGGGAGTGACAGTTGTAAACATATCAGCCACCACATTCCCGCAAACGTTGGATTGGCTTCACAACTATCTTCTTCAGGTAATAAGGAGTTAGAAAATGCAAAAGCTTTGAAAGTGTAGATTCTCAACAGAAACAGTAATCATATTCTTCGTTTGTTTGTAGCGTATCGAGGAAGGGATTCGATCATCAGAGAACGAGACGCCCAAGTAGTGTTAAGGAGGCTCGAGTCTATCTTCTTCAGGACGAAGCTTCTTACTTGTAATCTTAGGCTTCAAATGGCTCTAGTTTTTAATTAGTTGTTTGTTTTTTGCTCTAGATTTTAAAAGAAAACATGGAAGCTTATTTTTAGTTTTTGATGTCTAAACTATAGTTTGTAGAAAATTGGCTCAAGATGAATGTTTTCTTTTTATTTGATGTGTTCCAAATTACTAAGATAAGCTTTCGTGTCTCTCATGATGGATCATTCTGTCTCATTTTTACATGGCCTTTAGACTAAAAGTTTACACAAAAGTCATTTGTAAGATTCTAATTCTAATTAAAAAATTGGAGATGCGGGGTATCGATCCCCGTACCTCTCGCATGCTAAGCGAGCGCTCTACCATCTGAGCTACATCCCCATTGACCGACAATGCAATAAACATCTATTTATACTATTATATTAGATAGTGCCTCTCCTCCAAAAAATCCTCTTTATAAGCACCGAGCGAGCCGTCCCTAAACCCTAACTTCCCACACTCTCTGTTTCTGTCGTGAAAACCCTAAAAACCCCGTTTCTTCATCGCAATCTTATATTTCTTTTTTTTTTTTTTGGTTTCAGATTCTTGTTCTGTCTCTTGCTTATCTTCTCGTTATCGAATTGGTTACTGATAGGATTGGGTTAAATAGTATAGGTTTAAAGCTCATGTTTTTTTTTTAACTGGGTATCATTTGATTTTGGTTCTTGACGCTTTGTTTTTTTTGTTGGTTAATTGGGTTTGTGAGTTTTTGCAAGTGATGATTAAACAGACAGGGACATCAGAAATTATCTGTGTTGACTATCGTCTACAATGGGAATCTCTCTGATGCATAAACCACTCTCATTGCTACTTTCAGTTTTGAAACTATCTGTAAAGTTTAGGGTTTTTGTTTCTCTTGATAAGATCTGTTTTTATTTGACTGAAATTGCGAGGCTTTACCAATGATGGATTTCAAATAATCATCAGATCTGATTTGTAAAACATATATGATTACAATCTTGATGCTGAGGTAAAGCCTATTTCCAATAAATCTGACATAACCAAAATTGAAACTTGCTCTGTGAAACCGGGTTAAGATCTTAACCCGAAGAGTGTTTTCAATTTGTGTTGAAACTTTGAAGACACAAAAGATTGATTCAATCTTAGGAGTTAATTGAAATGGGCATTGCTAGTAACGGTTTGAAACCATAAAAGCCAAATGAAGAACAATGATACTAATCAATAATCATATCTACAAATGAAAAAGAACCCTTGTGAAAAGATCATCTCTTTTATAGCACCATGTGTTGTCGATGTTGTTCCTCTGTTTTATAACTCAAGATGCTAGCTTGATGCAGTGGTACGTGATTCAGATTCATTTTCAGTTCCCCAATCGATGCTAAACCCGCGAGTTCTTTATCGTCTAAACCCTTTGCTAACCCGAGGCTGCATCTTTCGCTCCCGTGCTTATCCAACGCTTTCTTGAACTTACTTATCTGCATTTTTCAATCAATAAAAAGATATTCAAATTTACTGCTAAATTGCTAACGGATATGAAACTGCGAAAATGTTTTGATTATCGGAATTTGCTTACCGTGGCAACGGTGCAGCTGAAGCTACATAGTTTACCCTCTGCTCCTCTATACAACTTAAAGAAAGGAAGCACATGAATGTTAAGGCCATGACACATTGTTCTAAGCTCCTCTTGATTCACTTTGAGTAACATCACATTTGGGTTAGATTCAGCCAATTGACAGATCTGTTATTCAGAAAACCCACAGTAAAACATCAAAACACAAACCAAATAAACTGAAAATTTTTAAAAAAGAAAGTCGAAACTAGTTAGTTCTTGACTATGCATACCTTTGGGTGGAGAGATTTGCAGCCACCACAAGCAGGAGAGTAGAAATCAAGAACAACTAATCTATCTCCAGCATTTAACAAAGAGTCAACAAGATGATTTGCAGAGTGAATCTCTAACATGTTGTGATTTGTTGACTTTTCCCACCATCTCATTCCTCTTCTCATACCAATTGATGATGATGTCTTTGCCTGAAATCAAACCGTTTCAAGCAAGCCATTTAAGAATCTATAAAGCCACAAAGATTTAGATTAAAGGTAAAAAGAGATGTTTTTTGTTTTTTGCTTACAGGAGCAGCCACAGAGGAAGAAGAGAAGACGGTTAAGGTTTGGTTGGTGAAATCTGTTGAAGCCATGGGATGTTTTTCCTTCAAATCGAGGTTCATAACCGGAAAAAGTTTCGATTTTGAGTTATTTTCCCGAGAAAATGAAGAAAACCCAGAAAGGCCATGACCGGTTCTAAGAGATGAAATGGCATCCATGTCCTGTTTATGTAATCTGGTCTTAGATTCTTTAAATCTTTGATCAAACCAGAGAAAGACTTTTAAGAAATTTGTGATTGGAATTGTAAGGAATTCTTGAGATGAAAAAAAAAAAGTGTAGGCTTCAAAAAAAAGTTGGTCACTTTATTGACCTCTCGATATCTATGGTGGATTTTGAAGAACACACACTCGGTGGTACAGTTTACGCAGAAACTTGTTAGTATTTTTGAAAAAATTGGAATTTACTCACAGGTGGGTCCTCGATTTATCCATATCCATTTTCACCGTTAAATTCGTGATTTGTGAGAATAATTAAAATTCACTTCTTCGTAATTAACGCTTATTGACTGAATATTTTAATGACATTTGTCAATAGTTGGAAAGTCTGAAAGATCCGGATTGGATGTTACTACGATTTTATGATAATCTTCCTTTTTGTGGATTTATCAGGGATTATCCACTAAATTTTATCTTTAATTTTTTTTTTTTTTTTTTGTAACGGATTTTGTATATTTATCCTTGTGAGAAGGAGTAAGTAAAAACATCACTGTCAGGGTCGTCGCATGAAACGTGTAGCTGACTGTGTATGAGGCTTTTCATCGTTGGATAGGGTCCCACTTGGCTTATACAACAATGGGAACGCATAATTTGTTGCAGAAATCCAATTGGTTGGAAGATAAACATTTTATATAAAATTAATTACAGAAGAAAAACCAGTTACTATATAAAGTTGGGAAATTATTCTTTCAGGGTTTTTGTTAGTTCAAAGATTGGGAATCTTGTTATTCATTTTTAAATGGGATGAATATCTTGTTATATTTGGATTTCCAAACAACAAAATGAATAATTTTGGAAATTTGGGAAAAATTATCCAATGGAAAGAATATCTTATCTAAAGAATATATATTTGGATTTATTTCCATTATCCATCATCCATTATCTGGTTTTTTCAGGATAAAATAAAAATCAAAAAGGGTGAAAAAAAAAAATGCAGCCCATAGTTTCTTATTTTAAAATAAAAAAAAATTCACTTGGGATATGTCAGCAGAATAATATGGTCCAAAAACTCCAAACAGCGGCCCACAGGTTTTAATCGAAACCTAATGCCTAATACTAGAAATAGAACTAGCAAAGCTTCTGACCAAGCAAAGAGAGTTCGACTACAACACGCAAGGCAAAGACACTGTCTCAAACAGAGGTGTCTCACAAAGCATAATCATCAACAAACATCACTATCGATTATATATATTATGATGAAAATTTTACCTTTAATTTTTTTTGTTGTTAATGTTTTATATTTCTGGATCTCTATTTCGGTCGAAGCCCACAAATTGTAGCCCAACTTAGAAAAATGGGTCAAATTAGGTATGGACTAGCTCCAACAATTTGACAGTCCCTAACGCGTGTATGTCAATATCATTATTATACAATATATATTGTTGTTTTTTGTTTTCTTTTATCATCAACGAAGTTTCGATATTTTTGGGACCCGTAGTTTCTTTTATCCGGGACTGATATGTGATCCATTTTTTTGGAAAAGACGCTGACCCAAAATAAATTTATTTGGTAAATATATCTTTGTTATATCTAAGAAGAATTTTTTAAAATATCACTAAAATATATTTTTGTTTTAAATATATCATTATTTAGTTTTTTTAAATACTACTAAAAATTTTGTTTTTTCAAAAATAACACAAATATTAAAAATGAGTTTTAAAAATTTATAATTAAAATTTTTGGGTTTGTGTATTTTGGATTTAGGATTTATTAGACGACCAAATTTTTAAACATTAAAAATGTCTCAGTGAATTTCTCATCTTGGTTTGAAGAGTTATTTGTAAGTGAAAGTGCGTGATCCTCTGTTATGGGCTTCGACTTTATTTTTTGGAGTATATAGTGTTAATGAAAGAAAGTCCCACATCGATAGTTGAAGAAATAATACAGTAATATATAAAGGGTAAGGGCCAATCCACTCATTACCAATTGGTTTTGAGTTGGAAATCCATGATAAACCTAAATTTAATATGGTATCAGAGCCACTCGATTGTTAGGCCATCCGTGAATGTTGTTTCCACAATTGTTCACGCTTCAAATTTTTATGTCTGAGTGTGAGGGAGGGTATTAATGAAAGAAAATCTCACATCGGTAATTGAAGAAATAATACAGTAATACATAAATGGTAAGTGCCAATCTATTTATTTTATTGATTTTGAATTGAAAGTTTATAATAAATCCAAATTTAATATATAGAAAAGTTAGTCTTAGAGACCTTGTGTTGTCTTAGGAAAGATTAGCCTTGCTTTTTGGTATAGATGGAGCTTTTTTGTAAAGGAACTCGTGTACGAAGTGTTTGATATATAATGTTGATTCAGATGCCAAAAAAAAACGCAGAGCGGCTCGGAAGCACGAATATGATGCAAATCTGGTCAACTCTCCGGTTTAATTAAGGTTTATTCAATTAATTCCCCATTGGTTTAATACTCATCGGCTCTTCAACATGTAGACACGTGGCCATTTACATCTATGGTGCCTAAATTTTGGGTGTTAGGAAAATAAAGATGACGTGGCAGATATAATAAGATAAGTTGACTACAATACAAAACAACAAAAAATCATCAAAGGGTTGCGATTAGCGAAGAGACTCGAAGTATGCAACCGAGTGCATATTGACACGTGGTCTTATCTTACTGGATATTTTCCTTAAGTAGAAATATTAGTTGCTATCTTAACACCTAATTTGCAACATTTTCTATAAGCAGATTTTTAAAATTTATTAGACGACCAAATTTTTATTCGATCCCGTTCTCTGCCCATGACATTATTTTTGAAATAATTAAAATATGATCGACAAGTTTGACATTTTGTGCATAGTGCTAATTTTTTAATAAGGCAGCATTTTATTAGTATATTATTTTTATAAGATTTTTTTTTTTTGTTTAAAGAAGGAGATGTATATTGCATAAAAATCTATATAACAGGTCAAGGGTGGAATTAGTTTCTAGTGCGTATAATATTTGTTATAGACTTGGAAGCGTAGATAATCTTCCTTTTTACTATGTTTAGATAGATAATTGTGATAAATGCATTGCCACTCTGATTTGGCTAAACTAACTAAAGAGATAAGAATTTTTTTTTGAGAAAAGTTGTAGGGAATATGCTATATTCTTCTACTTTTTTCCTCTTTTTATTATTTAGGTCAATGAGTGAGATTTATTTTTAATTACTTATAATTAATGTTTAATTAATACAAGAGGCGTTACAGTTGTTGGGGTTTGGTTTTTGCTGGTCGTTGCAGATTTGTTTAGGATACTTAGGGTGTTGTGTTGCTATTGTGTTCTTATCGCTCCGATTAAAGGTTTTTCAAATGGTGCTAAGAAATGTTGATGCTACGGTTGCTGCTTCGTATATCTTGGTTTTGTGGTGTAGTATAGCTTCCTCAGTTGCGTTCGGAGGATTTGTTTAGTCTTAGTGGTTGGCCCTCTTCTTAGTTCAGGCCTCAACTCTCGGTATGTGGGGTCTCTGGTATGTTTTGAGAGTATTGTTGGGGTTTCTCAATTCTTTTTACGCGTTCGTAGCTAGGATCAGTGATGCAACTCCCTATCTTCTTGGGGTTGGTCAATGGTTCCTGGTCCAATAGCGATTGTATAATGCTTATCGTATCTTTCTCGTTCAATTTGTAGATGTCTTGCAATTTCTTAGCTTTTATAGTTATTCTTATTTGCTAATTTTTCATGATGTATTCATCTACCTGTTTTTAATAAGAAGTTTTTCCAAAAAAAAAGAAAAAGAAGCGCCACACTATGCATGTAATTTCATTAATTTCATTGCATGAAAATGTGTTAGTTCTGCCGATTGAAGGACACGTCAGATAAGAAAGTAATGGTTTAGGCAACAACTATAATTCGCAAATGAATAATTTTGAGTATAATTATTCGTAGTATTGATTCCTGATGACATGTCACAACTAGTTGTTAGAATAGAACCGTGTTTTGGTTTAATTCTATTGGTACATGAGCTAATTGGAGATAACCGGTGTGGTTATTAGATCTGGTCAACTTAGGATGTACCGGCTTCTGATATATATATGAGGAAGAAGAGAGTTTGTCAAGTTAACCTAATCGATTAGAAGAGAACAAAAATGGTTGAGAGACGTTTTGTTCGACAATACCTAGGGTCTTAGGTTTGAGAGAGAGAAAGAGAGAAGAGAGATCTAGAGAGAGATTCTTAATGCGTTGTTTGAGTTCTCTTGAACTAGATCTTGGTGTATTCTTTATATTCTAGTGGATTATTTGCTTGTGCCGTCGAGTCCCAGACGTAGCGACCTCACACCGAGGCGTGAACTGGGTAAACAATCTCTGTGTGCAAATCTCTATCTCTATTTTTACATGTTCAATCTATTGTTAGATTTCTAGGATTCGTGAAGCAATCAATAGACTATTTAAAGATAGATTCACGTGTTGAAGCATAACACGTAGCAATGTAGATTTTTTTCTATATAGCTTTAATTTTGTAATTCTTTTTTCTTTTTGGTTTTAAAAGAAAAAGATCATGCTCTGACCAAAACAAAAGAAAAAGTTCATGCGGGATGGTGAAATGTAATTAAACCGAGTGCCAATCTTAATTGTTTGGTGACACTCAACTATGCAAAAGATGATAAATGGAGATATTTATCGGGTTTATATTTCATTATATTTATTAATTTTAATATATGTTTTTTTGCCATCTAATTGTTATATTAAAACTGAAGAAAATTACATAGTACAATCCAAAATAGAAGCCACAACCTGACTGTCAAAAGATACCACATCATAGCCAAAAGGCGGAAACTAATTTTAATATATGTTTAATATTAGCAAATGGAAATTTTGCGTTGGTACTGCCCATAAATTTATATATGCGTTATATTTTCTGAATTTTATTAATAATTTTTTTAAACTAAAAAGTCCATCAATTATTCAATTTTTTTGTTGATAACCTATAACTAAAAAAAAGTAATCTCTAGATCTAACCATTTAGCCTAGTAGTTTGTATTAATATCGTCTTTGTACCATCATCTACTAGATTTAATTTCAGGTATGTATGAACACAAAAATCTTTATTGCTGTGAAAAATATTTTCAAAAATATTTATATGCTAATTATAGTTGTTGCCTAAACCATTTCTTTCACATTTGACGTGTCCTTCCAACGTGGACTGTTGGTTAAAATAGCGTTGCATTTTTAGATTTCTTCAATCTTTTTTTTTTTTAGTTCAACCTTCAATTGTATTTCATTATAAACAAAAATTCATTGTTGACAAAAAAAAAAAAGGAAAACATAAAATTTCATTTTTCCCATGGAAAGAAAACATTGTTTCATTTTCGTGTATTCTCTATCAGAACTTGAAAAATGGACAATTCATAAATTCATTTGTCCACTAATTTGGATATTAAATCAGATACCGACATTCAATGGTTTAGTGACCGACTTAAAGAAAAAACATATTTCCACAAAAAAAAAAAAAAATTCAAATTGTAAGGAACAAATTTTAAAAGTTTGTTCAATGTGGTAGATTTTTTAGAGTATTTGCACTCAACATCAATTAAATATATAGAAACTAAAATAAAAAGTGACAAAATATCTTTTATTTATATAATTGTTACTAGATTGTAGATTTCTTTTTGTTTATGCTATTTTTTGTGGACTATTGATCAAATGGAGATTTAGATGGTTTAATTTTGGCACTTAATTGTGTATCCATACCATATTATTTGTACGTGAGGATTTAATTTATCTGATAATTTATATTTCTATCATATAAATGTGTTATATTATTTAAAAGTTCTATATTATTATTTGATTCGCGAATACCAAATGTAAATATTATTAAATGTACATTCAGTAAACAACGCGTTAAAACTTAAAAATCTTAGACTATGTGATACTAATAAATCACATCATCGCCATTTACTTAATTTCAGTTTTTTGTAGGATCGGACCTCAACATCCTTAAAACATGTCTGAAAAATCACCCAAATCAATCAAGTGTTTGGTGATACACTGTTCACTTAAATTAATGTACATGCGATGCTATATGATTCATCTATAAAACTGGTCCAAAAACCAATATATACCCAAACATAAATGATAACTTTAGCCAAACAGTTATCATTGTCACAATAATATTGTCAAAATTTTGAATTGTAAATTACAATATATATAATAGAATAAGTTATATAAATTTAGTAATTTGTTGAAAATAGATTAGTGGGAACGATTTTCATATTAATTATCAATTTCGTCATATTTATATATATCAAATATATATATATATATATTTTTTTTTTTTTTAAACAGACAACATGTAAAGTATTTTAAACTAATTGGATTCTAGGCGAACATCCACCCCCGAACACCTTTTATTCCTAAATGCCAATTTATGGTACCAAAATCAAATGAGTTCGTAATGCACCGAACGCACTTCACTCTTCAAAACAAAAAACTCTTATTTTAAAAAATATTGATTATATTTCTTTGACCTTTTCTAAGTGGTTCTTCTAATTGTAATAAAAATTATAAATTTGACGAATAAGGTAACAAGATTAAAGAACCAATAAGGGTGCTAGCAGAAACATCATTTGTCAATTATGCCTTCTTGATCCTTCTTTTGGAAAGGAGAGTGTTAAAATTAAATTATTATTTTTTGCTAAATATTACTATTTTTTTTTGGCACCACTGAATATTACTATCTACATATTAAATTGGTACTGACTCATCTAATAAATTTCAACTTTTATTATTCTGATTTGCTAACATGGACGGACTTCCTTATTAAAATTATAATTTGTTTGATTTCAAAAGTGGTTAGATATGGTTACTGAATAAAAAAATATATACAAGTGATATGGGAAGTCATACAAGATAATTTATTTATATATTTTTAAAATATTTTATCCATTATAGAGAAATGAATCTGTTTATTTGTTAGTATATGTTATTGTTTATACAAGATATATAGGTGAATTCAATCAAAAGTCCAAAAAGTATCTCAATGAGAAAATAATAACAAAATAATTTGTATTTTATAATTTAATATCTTTGAAATACAATCTACAAGGACTTTAGTAAATTATAAATAGTGAATTTAATCGTACAAAAGTAATCTCAACAAGACGATACTATAATATATTTAAAATTTTGAATTTAAATATACATATTGCAATAATTTTATAAAATGAAACCTATATCTAAAACATGAACTCTAAACTATTTTCCTAATTTTTTTTATGGTCTGTTACAAAAAAAAAAAAAAAAACTATTTCACTAATCACTTAACCAAAAATGTTTCCACCATAAATATTGAGAAATATATAGTTATTTCAGTGTAACTTATTTTTCTAAAGCATTGTCATTATTCATTGTACGTATTACTTAACAGACGTTGTATTTACATTACAATTATAGCAACTATGCTTAATGCGTTAGATTCAAAGAATCACAATTATCCGTTCTCTTGTTAATTTCGCAGATATCTTTTTATTTCTAGCTCCTATAACGATCCAAAAATAGTTCTCTTGTTTTTCTAAAGTCTAATAATTTATTTTTCAAATTGAATTATTTTCCACGAATATTTAAAAAGCTCAGAAAAAGGTTTTTGTAAAAGGGGAAAGTGCTAAAACAACCTACCCAAGTTGCGTTACACACTACGTATCTTTCTCCTCACACAAAAAAATGGGGAAATATATTCTTCTTTTTTCTTCTTCTTCCAAATTCTTTAAAAAAACAAAAATTTCGTTTTAACGTAATTTTCTTATAATTAAAGAAAATGAAATATTGCAAATTTTGTTTTTCTCCACTCCTTCAAAGTTCCAACCTTTATAGTTTCATTTGGCTCTTTTCCCTTTATATTTTCCTCTTCATCTCCCTAACATTTCTCCCCAACTTCCCTGTTCATTTTTTTTGTTTTCTCTCTCTCTATTTATAAATATATTCACATAGTATTCTCTGAATCCATCTCTTCAAAAAACCGTTCAAGATCAAATCAAGAAACCATATTAGTTTTGAGAAAAGAGAAAAGAAATTAGGTTTTTGTTTCCTCTATCAAGGGTTTAAGGTTTCTTGGGGTAGAAAAAAAAATGGAGACTTTCTGTGGGTTTCAGAAGGAAGAAGAGCAGATGGATTTACCTCCTGGGTTTAGGTTTCATCCAACAGATGAAGAACTCATAACTCACTATCTCCACAAGAAGGTTCTCGATATCAGCTTCTCAGCTAAAGCTATTGGTGAAGTTGATTTGAACAAATCCGAGCCATGGGAGTTACCATGTATGTTTTGAAGAATCACCATGATTTCAAGTTTTAACATTCTTTGTCTGAATTGAAACTGATCTTCTCCTTCTTGAGACCTAATGTTACGAGGGGATTGGGTTTTTGTTTCTTTGCAGGGATGGCAAAAATGGGTGAGAAAGAATGGTATTTCTTCTGTGTGAGGGACAGAAAGTATCCGACCGGTTTGAGGACTAACCGGGCAACTGAAGCCGGTTATTGGAAGGCGACCGGGAAGGATAAGGAGATTTACCGAGGCAAATCGCTTGTTGGGATGAAGAAGACACTTGTTTTCTATAGAGGAAGAGCTCCTAAAGGTCAGAAAACCAATTGGGTGATGCATGAGTATAGGCTTGAAGGGAAATTCTCAGCTCATAATTTGCCTAAAACCGCAAAGGTAAACGAAAAGCCACAAATAGTTACTCTGTTTTCTCTATCTAAATTCCTCTGTTTCTGCTCTGTTTTCCCCTGTTTTGCTTTTGTTTAGTGATTTCCCTTTTTTTGCTGTGGGTTTTGCAGAATGAATGGGTGATATGTAGGGTGTTCCAGAAGAGTGCTGGAGGGAAGAAGATTCCGATTTCGAGTTTAATCCGAATCGGTTCACTCGGAACCGATTTTATCCCTTCGCTTTTGCCCTCCTTAACCGATTCTTCGCCTTACATTGATAAAACAAAAACAGAACCGGTCTACGTGCCCTGCTTCTCCAACCAAACTGATCAAACCCAAGGAACCACGCTCAATTGCCTCAACAGCCCTCTTCTTAACTCGATCCAAGCCCACATTTTCCACAGGATTCCACTCTACCAAACTCAATCCCTCCAGGTTTCCGGGAATCTACAGAACCCGATTCTCGCTCAAGAACACTCGGTTCTACAGGCTATGATTGATAACAACAGAAGGCAGAGTCTCAAAACGATGAGTGTCTCACAAGAAACTGCAGTTTCGACCGACATGAACACCGATATTTCGTCGGATATTGAATTCGGTAAGAGACGATTTGACCATCAAGAAGATCCGTCTTCCTCCGCTGGACCGGTTGATCTTGAACCTTTCTGGAATTACTGAAGAAGATTCAAGAGTCTCATGTCCATTAATTTACTGTCAAAGAAGTATGAAATCTTTTTCACCTTTTAGTGTGGTGTGTTAAAGTTTGTATAGATTATTACCATCTCAACTTCCACTCTATATATTTATTATAAAAGAAACTTAAAATATAATTTGATACTTGTTACTTGTTAGAGAGGAGAGTCTATTGGGCATATTTCACCTTTTGCCATTGGTTTTGTTTTTGGTGTTTTGGCGATTTTTCTTTTGGGTTAAAGTTTTGGTGTTTTGACATTTGAAGTTGAAAGTCTTAAAAGTGCAAAAGTCAATTCTTAAAAAGGCTTACATTTTAATAATACTTGGTGAATAGAAGTCGCCCAATTTCTCTAAAATCTACGTGCACATGTAACAAGTATGTAACACCATGTATAATCACTAAATTCTTAAACATATAGTATATTTGAATTAAAAAATATATGTTCAGCGTTGCCATTTAAAAAAAAATGCAAAGAATATGCATCTTACTAATATTTTAATTTTAAAATACAGTTCGAATAGATCCGCATATCTCTAGTTAAACATTGGTTTAATTTGTTTCTCGAAGCTACATTGTATTTCTACAACCTTTTCAATCAAATGTATATTTTAGTACTGTCATCTTTTTAGTCAAGATTTGAGTCTCATTTAGTTATAATTTCGGCTTTACAGATAGAATATCTCAGTTTTTTTTTGTTTTTTTTTTTTGTTTCTGTTAAAGTAGAATCTCAAGTTTTACTAAGAAGACACATCAAATGTGAATTTTCTACTAGTGACATTGTAAAAAAAAAAAGCATAAAAATAGAGAATAATGTATATTATATATTTATATACATATATGCATCCCCCATGTGGTTTATTAAAATTTTGGGAATGTATAAAGTGAAACACAATTTCCATGAACATGAAACCTAAATTCACGTAACGTATCAATTAGTAGAGTTTCAAAAGTATCTCATTTCTTTCTAATACTACTGGGAAAAGATGTGAGATAAAATCAAATATATAAAGACATTATCTATTTAACGTTTACAATATCATTTTTTTGGTCAAGGCAATATTTTAGATCTATTTTTATTATTAAATAGTCTAACAGTTTATCCAAGAAAGTTTTGTAATTATAAACAATCTTTCTAAATAAGAAATAAATCTAATAAACAATGCATTGATAATTCTGATAATAATAACTAGTTTTTATATATATATAACTATAATAACTAAACTTTGAAATGTTTATACTCTGTACATTTTCTCAATTCCTCTTGCATTCGTCCCATGACGGATCTATTCCGTTATAAAGCTGTTATGCGTGATGCTTGAAATTTGTGTGTATTGTCTATATATATTACATTATTACGTAGCACATCTTTTTTTTTTGTTTCAGAGATGTTTACGTAGCACATCTTTCTATTTCATATATTCTTTTCTTTTTTGTCGTTCGACATCATATATTCTTAAGCTCCAATATATAATTATATTATACATACACAATGTAAAACTGGCAAATAGCAATGAACTGATGACTATGTAGGCAGTCGTCAAATGTTAATTGATGTTGACTTTCGTATATTAGCAATCACTCCCGGTAAAAACTGTTGTTGATATTAAAAAAAAGTGAAATAACTAATTCATGATATAGTTAAGGTGCTGAAAGTTCAATATGTAAGTATAGTTAACATACCTGTTCTTCCATAAGCCTAAAGGATTCGTTTAAATTGTTCCAGTTATTCAAAATGTTAAGAGAAAATTATTTAAAATTGAATAACTATTATATATGCAAGGGCACACGGCATCACAACACTATACCATTTAGTTTCACACATTTTGTTACCTTCTGCATTAATCACATTTATTTTGCTCGTTTCGTTCGATTATTTTGTTTTGCAATGCCTGTTCTGTTGATACTATTCGACTACATTATTTTTGTAATGATTAATTAGTCATATATAATAAAGTTTTAAAATTATTTTTTAATATTTGAAGATATTTTTCAAATTATTGATCATCAATTTTTGTTTTGTTTCATTTGGTAAAACTTTATGGGTGAATAGATACATTAGCTGCATTATCTCCTAAATGTCACCACAAAAGTAGCCATCAAATCGAGTATAAATCAATTAACACTGCGAAGCTCTATCTGGCTAGAATGGTTCACTTATGTTTATTGAAAGGTATGATATAACCATATGAATATACCTCTAATTAACTATATGATGAAAATAAAATGATCTCTTATCCATTATTCTATGACACACTTTGAATTACCAAACAAAAGAGGCAAGGAGAGGTGGTGGGAGAGGCACGTGATGGTATGATTCATATTCATAACTAGAAATGAAATAAATTGAGTCCCACACGACATCTTCCTTAACACCTTTTTTTTTCCCTCAACCGTTTTATTCTCTCTTTCTATTGATTTTCTTTTATTTTTTTTATAACTGGGATAATCCGGATTTTTACCAACCGACTGATCTTTCAGGATGAGTATAGCCGTCGAGTAACCCACTCACCGAATTTTCTAATGGACCTAAAACGTGATACCATTTTGGCTGGCCAAATGAAGATGAAAGTATTTTCAGGAGAAATCGAAATTTATATTAAATTATTGTTCTCGTTAAATATATTCTAAGCTAATTTTTGTGTAATACTCCAAATTTGTTGATAAAATAATTAGGAGTTGGCAAAAAACCGAACCAAACCGAACCGAACCGTAATTAGAGGTTTCGGGTCGGTTTCGGTTTCATAAAAAACTCGTTTGGTTGCCATTTTAAAAATATTTTGGTTTCGGTTTCGGTTCGGTTAAAAACCGTAAAACCCGAACGATTTTAGGATTTTTAAAATTAACTTTATAATATTAGTTTTGTTAAATTTGTTTAGCTAGTTATTAAAAAAAAAGACAATTATAAAAAAAAATCTTAAAAACAAACTAAAACTAAATTATAAAGAGACTTTTTTTCTCACTCCTAATTAGATTTTTGATCTACTTTAATATTTTATCTACAATTTTTGTTGCATATTTTTTTTTCTAATATTATGGAATAAACCGAAAAAATCGAAAAAACCGAAACCGAACCGAAATACAAATGGTTTTTATATAGTTTGAGTTTTTTTAAATCCGAAAAACCGAAAAAATCGAACCGTAACCGAACCGAAAACCGAAACGCCCACCTCTAAAAATAATGGTGGTTGCGAGAGGTGTACAAAAATTGATTTGATTATTTATATCACTAAAATATTATTGATTTATAAAATTTACATTTAAGTGTGTTGTTTAATCCATAAAAGTATATAATAAATGACCTACGTAGAAGTGATTTCTAATGCTATGAAAGTGAAAACAAACAAATCTAGTGGTGATCTAGTGGTAAAAAAACTCAAGGAAAGGAGTAAATTCTTTCAACTTGAGTTCGATTTCCCCTGAAAACACTTTCACATTCATTTTGCCAGTCGAAATGGTATCACACTTTAGACCCATTAGAAAACCCGGTGAATAGGCTATTCGATGGCTACACTCATCATGAAAATTGGTCGGATGGTAAAAACCCGGATCATTTCCTGGTTATAAAAAAAAAATGAAAATGAAAACAAACACGAGAAAAAGATGCCTTGTAATATGCAAAGCAAACTTAACTTTTTTTAACCTTTTGAATAACGGATAAATATTCAAAAAAAAAATGATAGGTCTTCGAATAAAAAGATGTGGGGGGATACGAACGGAATGTTAGATGCGTTAACATGTAACAATTTTCAACAAAATATGTTGTTGATTGGAAAAATATATATTACCAAATTAGTCAGATTTATTTATTTTTTAGTTAAATATACCATAATTCATTTGACAGTTTTAAAAAAATGGTCTATACTAAACATGTATGCAATATATATATATACGAGATTTCATTTTTTTCTTATTAATCTTAGTCAAAAGGTCGATCGTTATCAATTTTTAGTGACTCTACTAATAGCTTGTAATAAATTCCATGTTATATTAATTTATATATCAATTGTATTCGGTCTTTAATATCATGTTAAATTTTATAGGATTTCAATTCAAAATTAATTATCAATAAGTAGATTGACTTATGCCATTTATATATCATTAAAAGTCTTTTCTCACTTTTGATTTGAATATTTCTAACAATAAAAAAAATATAATGTACTATTTTATTTTATAGACGTCTACATTGTTTGTTGGGAGAATTTTAAAACTACCACTTTTATGATGATTTTTTTCAAAATTATCCATTATTATTATCCATTTTCAAAAATACCATTTTTATGAACCTTTTATATAGTTTTATAAGATATCTTATAATTTTTAAACATTCATAATAAGGTAGTTATGGTAATAAAAGAATCTTTTATAAATTTTTATAAATATGTTTATAAACATTTAAGTTATTTTTAATATTAAAACATAACTTGTAAATGTTTATAAATATTTTTAAAATATTTATAAGAGATCTTATAAAATAGTATTTTTGAAAATATTTTCAAAGAAGAGTATTGTTTTTTTCTCAAAAAGAATATACTACAAATGACATGAACCATTTCCATAAATGATTTTAGTAAATTGATTGGGAAAAGGAATTAATTCGCTTGGACCTAAATAATGTTATGGGTTTACTGGTCCATCTTTCGGGTAGTTCTTAGGTCTTGAATGATTGTAGTTATTACATTAATTTTTGAAAATTAAGAAAACTTTTTTTATATACCATTTCTATGCAAAAAAAAATATATATACATACTATTTACGTTTTGGAACTTCAAATCTTATTAGAAAATTCTTAAACCAGGAATTAAACACTAAAAGTTCAACAACAAAACTGCATCCATTCATGGTCTTAATAGCCCATAATTTGAAAATGATTGAAATTTCTTTTGTGATTATATAATTTATATTCTAGATATGTTCATCTAACTGGGTATCATCGCACAGTATTTTCATGCAGCTAGATTCATTGGTGCAAATTAAAATGGATCCTTATGTTTTATATACAAGAATCAAAAACTCCAACATAGAGATATCAGTCCATTAAAAGCCCAATATAACCCAGAAACTGGCCCATTTATACATTGAATCCTCTTGCATGTATGTACAAAAGCCCAATAACTTACAATCAGATATTTTTGTCATTGTTCTTTTGTATTAGTATCTTCTGGTAAAACGTCTGTGTAATTATTCGGATAGAAAGTCTTGGTTTTCACGAATTTATTGTGTCCTCAAGTTTTTTTTTTTTGCTAAATTATAAATATCATTTATGAAATGAAATTTTAGGGTTACAAATTATTCGATAAACAAATTGCTATACCTATAATTTTGATTTCATAGCAAAACAAGATTATAAACATGGAAACAAAAGAACAATCATTACACATTCAAGACTCTCCGAAAAACAATCCCGAACAATCGTTACATCCTGGAATTACCGTGCGAGGAAGCAGTGTGAAGCCAGTGAAAGAGAGTAAACATGAGAAGACAATGAAGTGCCCACAACGCTAGAGGAAGCACGTTCGGTAACACGTAAAAACCACCATGATCCAAGAATCGGCAAGCAACCAAACAAAGTTGACCCAAAATCCGTTTGCGAGGCACATCGAGCAACTTAGGAGCAAGTGCTAAAAGAGACTACACTAACCCGGAACTAACTACGCACAGGAGCTCAACCAAATCCCATCCTGATGTTAGCGAGCTCAACATGGCGAAAACTATTCCGGAGCCTTACTAGGTCCTCCAATATCCACATACATATGTGTCCTCAAGTTTTAATCATCCGAACTATTAATCCCTATTAATCTTTTGTAGCCGATACATGGTTTGGCTCGATCATGTACGTAGCTCTAGTTTGTCCAAGTGTTTGGTCCAACTCAAGTATTAAAGTATCATCTTTATTGTGTAAGGCCTCGAGGTTGAACCACATTAAAACCCTCGAATGCACCAGATATATATTCTAAAAACACTTAAACAAAATGTTAATCACACGAAAACTTAAAAGACTTAGACACTCAAAAGTAAAAAAAAATCGAACTACATCGGATATCTTATCACACAAATTCTCTTTTAGAACGAAATTTGTTTGAACCAACTTTAATTAATAATTGTAAATAATAGTTGTGGTGAATCCACAGAACATTAGTCAATCCCCAAATGTAACACTGAACTCGAACACGTATATTGTAACATTGAACTTGAACTAAAATGCTTTATAATCCGATTTTTATAATATTGTTTTATTGTGATCCATAACAAATAAGATTTATTTTGTAAGATATTATTTGAAATCTCAATTATCACATCTTATAATTAGGTGAGATTAGGGTCAACTATTCGAAACCATCTTAATAACAAAGGAAACGAGTTTTCATGTTTTCCAAGTGAGGTTTGAAAAATGATGCGTCAAATTTATCTGTGTAAAAAAACCTTAAACGACATTTATAATAAAATGGATGGAGTATAAAATTAGAAAAACCAGACAAAAAACACTTTTTCTAAATTTATTAGATGGTTCTATTACAATTTACAAACCAAGATTAAAGTATGTCATGCTATTAAAAGAAAAGTATGTCTGCGAGGAAAACCATAGATAAACTAGACACTTTATTAAAGCTATGATCATCTGACATCTTCATATGATATTTTTTATGTACTTGGATTTTTTTATTTAATTTTGGCGAAAAGATATAGACCACTTAAACCTGCAGGTTAAATAAGAAAAATATTCGAAATCATAAAAAGATTAATAGCATAAGGTAAAAACAAAATTGATATAAGATAAACATTATATGTTTAATTAAGAATAAAAAAATACAAAGAGTAGAGAACCACATAAATCTTACCCTAGAGTATCCCCCCACCTTCCATCATTTCTTTACTTTTCAATTTTTGTTTCTATCTGAAAAAGGAGATCTTGATGGTGTGGTCTTTTTAGCCAAGCCAAATTCACTAATATTTTAGTGAATTTCTTATGATGGTATTGGATATTTCTTATGAACACTATCAATAACAAAAAAAAATAAGCTTGTGTTATTGATAGCGTTCATAAGAAATAACCAATAATTACTATGATATTTCATATATGTGTCTAATTAAAATTATAGAAATGTAGCATAAATTAAAATTGGATTAATTTCTCCAATTATGTACAAATGGAAACCGTCGTAATTGATATGATATCATAGAGTTTTCTTGTTTTTTTCGAATTAATTTTTCTATTTATTTATTTTATCAAATCATCGTAATAATCACGAAAATGACAACTTCTTTTTTTCATCTAAGTTTTTGATTCATTCATTTTGATAATCTTTGCAAAATTAATATATAGTCGGTAAATGACTAATCCTTTTCGGAAACAAAGCCAACAGGTTCAAAGACTCTTCTAAAACCAAAATCTTATAGCAAATAAAAGAACTCAAGGATTAGATCCTTAAAAACAAATATACACAAATAACAACACTTAAATTAGCAATGAGAGACAAGCCAAACTATCGCCAGGAGACCCGAACAATTAGAGCCATAACATCAATTCATTGGACTCCCAAACGACTTTCCGAAGAAAAATTGAACGAACGCAATCTATTTAATAACTTGAAAAAGACCCACGAAAATGACAACTCTAAGAAAGATACATTTTTTAACTAATTTAAAAAAAATCAGGAGATCCCAAAAATCAGTGGTAAAGTTTTTTCCATTTGTTTCCGTGAAAAAAAAATGTTAAAGGAAATTTACTATTTTTAAAAAGGATAATTCATTCATTGTTGTACACCGAAACTGATGTATTTTAACATTTTTTCAGAAATATAGGTTTTAGTTCAATTATTTAAAATATTAATTTTTCTTATGGGAAAAAAAAATCAAATTAGCTAAATATCCCTATTGTTTCAATTATTTAAGCAAATAACTAAATAGATAAATCATAATCAAAGAAAAGTTAGTTTGTTTAATTTTAATCATGCTGTTTTATTAAATAATGTGATATCGGGTAAAATGATATAATCAAATTTTATAACTTTTTTGTATTACACATGTAAAACAAAAAAAAAGCACATCAATGAATAAATATTGTGCAATTTCTTGTAAACTCGGCAACATAAGTAAATACCATGTCATATGGAAAATTTGATATTATTTTTTAAAAACCCGCAAGAAATCATTGTCATCGTAGAGAATATAATTGTTATCTTACCCACATCCACTTGAAGTTATTTACTTGGTTGAAGGTTTTTATACGTAACTAGATTAGGACTCGCGTAATACGCGGGATTTTAATTATAACTTATTTATAAATGATAAAAAATAAAGTAAAACGTGTCGGTAATCGATTAAATTTCATAAAGATAAAATTTATGAAAATGTAAGAAAATATATGTTAAATCTTGTTGATGTAAATATTTAGATTTTGATTGTTACTCGCACACTTATTTTAGATGTTGATTAGTAACTTTGTTTCAAACTGAATTTCAACTCCACGTATTTCATCTCGCAATACAACTCATGTATTTCATCTATAATATTAAAACCATATTTTTACTCTATGCATTCCTTGTCAATCAATAATACCCAAAATTTTCATATCAAAATAATATATGCATAATGCATTCTATCAAATTTATGTCGATATATGTCATTAGTGTTAAACAAATAGTAAGAAAATTAACAAAATATATTAGTAAATAAATTTAAAAGTATTAACAAAACATGTCGTAATCTAATGAATATTAATTTTTTATATGCCGCACTAATACTTTTAGAAATTGGAAATAATTTGTCTTATTTTCCTTTTTTAGTTTTTTTTATTTAGTATCCTTTTTAATTTTTTAATAATATGTTTTATTTTCTTTTTTTGACTATTATTTCATTTTAATTACACTACAATTATAAATAATTTGTCTTATTTTCCTTTTTTAGTGTTTTTGATTTACTATTTCCTTTTAATTTTTTTTAATAACATGTCTTATTTTTTTTTAGACTATTATTTATTTTTAGTTACACTACACTACACTTTGATTTAAGAAATAAATAATGTAGAAAAAAAAAATTTATATTTTTATATTAATATATTGACACATGTCACAATCTCAATTAAAATTAACACATGTCACAATCTGATGAGTTACGATTTTGCCTACGTGTCACACTCACGTTGGGCAAAATTTAAAGTAAAATAGCTTTGATCGATTTGGGGAACTTTCGAATTCATGATTTGCTTGAATTATGTATTTTTTTTCTTTTCTTTCTCGATTAGTTATGACATTTTTCCTTTTTTTTTTTAAACGTATTGACATGAAACAAATTTCTCTTTTTTAAGGATATTTTTTTTTTACAAATTTTCCCTTTTACCTTTTTTAATAACATTTTTTACAAATTTTCCCATTTATCTTTATTTAATGAAATTTTTTTTACAAATTTTTCCAATGATGTATTTTTTTCTTTTCTTTCTCGATTAGTTATGGCATTTTTCCTTTTTTATTTTTAAATGTATTGACATGAAACAAATTTTTCCTCTTTTTTAATGATATTTTTTACAAATTTTCTCTTTTACCTTTTTTGATGACATTTTTTACAAATTTTCCTTTTCCATTTTTAGTGACATTTTGTTTACAAATTTTTCTTTTTTTTAATGACAGTTTTTTTTACAGAAGGACATTGACTTTTTTTGTTACGTTAGGACATTTTTTTTTTGGCGATGATGTATTATATTAATATATTGACACATGTCAAAATCTCAAATAAAATTAATTCATGTTACGATCTGGTGAGTTACGATTTTGCCTACATGTCACACTCACGTTGGGCAAAATTTAAAGTAAAATAGTTTTGATCGATTTGTGGAACTCTCGAATTCATGATTTTTACTTGAATGATGTATTTTTTTTCTTTTATTTCTCGATTAGTTATGACATTTTTCCTTTTTTTGTTTTTAAACGTATTGATATGAGACAAATTTTTCTTTTTAATGATATTTTTTTTTTACAAATTTTCTCTTTTACTTTTTTTTAATAACATTTTTTACAAATTTTCCCATTTACCTTTATTTAATGACTTTTTTTTACAAATTTTTCCAATGATATTTTTTTTTCCTTTCTTTCTCGATTAGTTATGGCATTTTTTTTTTTAAACGTATTGATATGAAACAAAAAATTTCTCTTTTTTAATGATATTTTTTACAAATTTTCTCTTTTACCTTTGTTAATGACATTTTTTACAAATTTCCTTTTACCTTTTTAGTGACATTTTGTTTACAAATTTTCCCTTTTTTAAATGACAATTTTTTTTACAGAAAGACATTGACTTTTTACCCTTTTTAATAACATTTTTTACAAATTTTCTCATTTACCTTTATTTAATGACATTTTTTTTACAAATTTTTTCAATGATGTATTTTTTTTCCTTTCTTTCTCGATTAGTTATGGCATTTTTTTCTTTTTTTGTTTTTAAATGTATTGACATGAAACAAATTTTCCTATTTTTTAATGATATTTTTTACAAATTTTCTCTTTTACCTTTTTTAAATGACATTTTTTACAAATTTTCCTTTTTCTTTTTAGTGACATTTTGTTTACAAATTTTCTTTTTTTTTAATGACAATTTTTTTTACAGAAGGACATTGAATTTTTTTGTTACGTTAGGACATTTTTTTGTTTGCGATGATATATTTTTTTTTTAATTTTTAGATAAAAAAGAAATATTATTTAAATTAAAACTAACTTTATACGTTAGTATATTAACACGTGTCATCATCTCAATTAAAATGACACATGTCACGATCTAATGAGTTATAATTTTGAGTGCATTTTTTTTTATATAATAAAATTAGTGAAAATAGTAAAGTTATAGTATATGATAACAATACCTCTTGATAAAAATACCTCAAATATTTTTGTTAAAAAAAAGCACATCAATTCATAAATATTATTCAACGTTTTTGTGAACTCAGCTACATATGTAAATAACATGTCATGTACAGTAGAATGTAAATTTCTTAAAACCCGCAATAAACCATTGTCATTGTAGAGAGTATAATTATCATCTTACCCACAATGCTTATATTATCTTCTCAAATTAACAGTGCTTATATTAAATTTAAAAAAAAAAAAAAAACAGTGCTTATATTATCTTTGGCTGATTTGCAACAATAACCAAAAAAACTATAATTTACAATCTAAGAGAAAAAAGAGTTTAAAATTGAAAGATTCTTCTTTTTTTTTACATAGAAATACATCGGATAACAGAAAGAAAAAAACATCAACAATACAAATAGTATAATTTTGTTGCAATCTTCAGTCTTCACTGTCATATATATATATATATATATTTTTTTTTTTTTTAATAACATCATTGTCATATATTGATCTCAGGTTTTTGCTCTTCCCACCATAAATGATTTGATCGATGTTATTTGAGTCCTAAAAAAAACAACAAAATGTGAGCGATACTATGAAGTGCAACCATGATCAATATGTTTAGTTGGCGTGGAAAGTAGTGTTGTTCAGGAAATAATTAGCTGTTACAAGAATTTATATAAACTAAAACAAATAGTGTTTTTAATTGCGGACGCTAAATAGTTGTAATAGATATTTTAGTCAATTATTAATCCCACTACACAATTTGATTTGCCGATTATACATTGGTGCTGGGGAATCTAGAACCACTTGCGTAAGCATGATCACGATTAAGATTACTATAATTAAAGTTATCTAATCAACATTTATGGTTGTAAATTTTGTTTAATTTTAATTTTAACTATTTAATATACGGTTAAAACGGTTACGATTAACTATAATTCCGATTAGTATGGTTATGGTTAGATACGGTTACAGTTATTTGATGATTATGATACGGTTAATATTAAAAATATAATTCAATAATTATGTTTTTTTATAAATAAAACAATGAAAAAATAAATGAAGATTGCTATGATTTTTGAGTTTTTATCTTTACAAACGAAATTATTTATTTTCTTTCTATTCTAATTTTTTGTTTTAAGTAATGATCATATTTTATTGTAAATTTAATTAATAAATTCTGAACATAACTATGATGTATTTCAACTCAATAACATGATCATCCAATTAGTTAGAGGCCGAGATAATTTCTCGATATACTTTTGACTCTGTGTTCGTGGTGTAATCATGTAACAACATCTCAAAATTATTCTACTTTTTTTTTTTTTATTACAAATTTACTGTTTTTGAATATTAATTATACTTGTGAAACAATAATATATTTTAACACATTCACTTTTAGTTAATATCTAATTTTTATTTGTTTTAAATATTTTTAAACTTGGACTTGATAAATATTTGATTATACATAATTTTTCTGTCATATTAGTTATACATAATTCATTGTTAGAAGAATTAATTTTATTTAAAAAATGGTTTATGGTTATAAGTTTACGGTTTTAACCGTGCGGTTAACCGACGGTTTTGATACGGTTGCAGTTAATAAACGATTATGGTTAACAATTTTTTTTACCATAACTAATAAATTTGTACGGTTAACGGTTACGATTTTTAACCATTTTATATGGTTACGGTTGAAAAATGGTACGATTATGATCCAAAATACGGTTACGGTTTAATTTTGGTCATGCCTACACTTGTATTTTAAATTTTTTATCAATTTATTAGTGGACGCGTAAATGTTCATTCTCATTTTCAAAACATTTTTTTTCTGGTCAAAAAAAAAAAAATTATCTGCTTAAAATCATATAATAGATCCAATCATAGCGACATTGTAAGAAAATTAAAAAAAAATTGTAATGATGTATAATATTTAAATTGATTTGATATATTGAATAAATATGTGTTCTTATTTCTCCGAATTTTTTGTTATAAATTTTATTTTAATTGTATTAAACATTATTGTAATACTTTTTTTTTAATAATGTAAATAAAAACAAAAATATAACATGCAAATGTAAAATGTCATATTGTTTTTAGTATTTTCGCTACTATTGTTTTTTCTAATCCTTGGTAGTTGTAAATACTAAATATCAATTATTTGGAAGAAAAAGGAATTGAAGCCACAGCTGACACTGACAGCACAAAACAGTGATCTCCCGTCGGGTCATCAAATCCCTTTCAAGATAAAAGTAGAGAAATATTCCTTTCTTATTTATAAAGAGAATAATTAGTCTAATAAATTAATAATGTTAAATGTAAAAAAGGAAAATTTTAAAGAAAAGCTTCTTCAATTTTATTTTTTGGGGTAAGTGGATGTTTCCCACGTTTGGGCTTTAGCTAAATGGTCCCAAAAAGAATGGCTGAAGTTCTCTATCACCTCATCTTATGGATAAAATCATTTTCTTCTTATGTTTATTTCAATCTAAGTCCATGACCAATGAATCATGAACTAAACATATTATATAATTAGATATACATTTTTTTTTTGCTAAGAAATAATTAGATATACATAACAATTGATGATATGATGTAATCGTCTATAGTAGAATGACTAAACCGATTGATCTAAAGAAATTGTAACTCAAATTATTCGTTCTAATATTGTAAATATTATATATAATAGCCAGTAAACTTGATGTAATAACGTAAAACATTTACTTTAATATACCCTACGAACATTAGTAAGTGTATAGATCTGAGTGCACATACAGAGAGTAGTAGTGTCTCTATAACTCAGAATTTTATTTCATATTTCCGATATTTTCAAATTAATGACGTTATTAATGAGTCCTAATTCTACGTCCGGATTCAGAATCAGTAGTGGTTTTGAGAACGAAACTATAATATTAGCGTGTCGAAGTGTTAATATGATATAAAGCTAAACAAAAAGAGGATCAACTTCGTGTGATGTAGCGATTAATATAACAAAAAAGTATATTCGCAGATAACCGTAATAAAATAAGAGTAAATTGTCGAAAATGCTAGAAACAGATCACTGTAGTGTTGAGTGGATGACAGGCAAAATTGACCCCAAAAATAACCTGTTCAAGTATAACAAAAAATACGTCACTAATAAATAGTTTACACGGGAAAAAAACCTTTTGCGGATGTGGAACCTTTCAAAAAAAAATTCCATTTTTGCTTACAAGTATAATGGAGAATATTCTCAAAGGAGTTTTGTGGCTTAATTTAGGTTTGCATTGTTCATAAAGATCAGCCAAACAAAACGTATAAGAAACCAAGAATATGTGATTAAAAGTCAGAAGATAACATATTTGGAAATACGATCGATGCTTGACCACGATTTTAATATACCAAATAGCTTTTGGTCGAGTGGCATAGATATGATCTTTCTAAATGAGTGAGAAGGAAGAAGATGGATTGAAATACTTCCCATGTCGATGAACAGTGAATGGTACAATGTACCTTCTATACAAATGCCATAGTTAACTTAATGAACTAATTAATTAACAACGTGTTTGACAAACTAACATACTATTGATTAACTAAGTACTATTAGCTTAATGAACTAATGAATTAACAACGTGTTTGACAAACTAACATACTATTGATTAACTAAGTACTAGCCTAGTATAGTACCAAACAAGAATAAGTGAAGCTTACTGTGGGACCATCTAAGTTGGTTTGACAAATTTAATTGACTAGAACCAGCAGATTCGTTGGGATATAGATTAGTTGGTTGACTAGAAATATCAAGAACTAGTCTATGTAACAATCCAAAAGTACTGGTCCTTCCAAAATTGTAGGGGATGCAGTTTTATTTTTCCAAATTTCTGGTGTGATTGGTATTTTGATATTTCAACTATTTTGATATTTCACTATTCATTTAACATATAGTCAAATTTATTATTCATATTACTCATATATTATCTACCTGACATGTGTTACTATACATATAGTCATATTCTCATATACTCATATATTGTACATTTTTTCTGTTTCATCCTATGTTAAACTAAATCCAAAATATAAAACTAAATTGAATAATCTAAATAAACCTAATTAACTAACGTAACACCTCTGGTAAGGAGTTATTCCTTTGAAGTCTGTACTTATAGGATTTAGACTTTATAATGCTTTTGGGTACATGCATCTTTTGGATTTAGAAGTTTGATTTTTGTTTAGACTCCGAATTTAGTTTTTGTTTGTATTTGAATGTTCTACAGGTCGCTTATGTATTATAATGCATGTCGTATGAATACGTGATTTCAAATTCAAGTAACATATCAGAACGAGTAAACCACATAGAAGTATAAAAATTAATCCTTAGGTATTCTGATGAAGATGATTCTTCCCTTTTTGTAGCTTTTTTATTTTATTTTGGTACATCCCTTTTTGTAGCCTTAGCTAAAGAAATCCCCTGTAAAAACATTTTTCTTTTAGGAATTGATATTAACCATGAAACAAAAAATTAATTTTAACAGGCATCTAGCATGAATGCGGGTATCCTTTTTATATAAAATGAATGCATAAAACATATTATAAAGCTCCAAATGGAAACGGGACGAAATAGGTGTGGGACACGTAGAAGAGTCGGCTCCGCATCCAATCTCGTCCCGTCTCCATGCTATGAACTATGAACTGAAACAGAATAACTTGTATCCAAACAATTGCATATAGCAGATAAAATTTTACACTAAACCTATAAAATCGTGTGATAAAACATCATTCTAAAAATATTAGCTAGTACGTATAGTAGAAGTATGTTTAGTCAAAACTTGGAAGGAGGGGAAAACTAGTATATATGTTTAGTCGCATTAGAAAAACATCGTTCAACTATTCCGATCACAAAGCCTTACAAAACAAACTATCATCAAGGTGGGTTCCAAACTCATGAAGTTTACGCTGAAAGTTCCGAAGAGGCATGAAGGGAATCAAATTAATAAATAAGAAATTATTTTTTGCTGAAGACAAAAGAAACTATAGAGAAGAGAAATGAGAATATGTGAGAGGTGATAAGAGACGACCAATAATAGAACAACAACAAAAGTGGCAAACAAATTGGACCTACGTTGGAAAATAACACGTGATGTTACAATATCACTTCAATTCTCAATGATCGATCGACAATAATGTCTATTACTTTCTCGCTTCACTATTAGTATACAGGACTTCTTCTTTTTTTTGTTTTTTTGTTGCATTTGCGCTTATAAAACTAAGTTTTAAGTTTAAAATGTTTAGTATATTTATTTTTATATTAAATATAAACCAGATAGTTAAAACATGCACAAATAATTGCATATACACAATCGGATCCTAAAAATTTAAATATATATTTTGCAAATGGATATCTTTTTACCTTTATAGCTTTATTGATATTTTTAGATTCCTAATGATAAAAGCGGATCATGCAGTATGGATCAGGCGGTGCGGATCAAGCAGATCAAACGGATAAGACGAAACAAAAGCAGATCAAGCTGATCAGGTGGTATAAGTGCGGTTCAAATGGATCATGCGGTCCAACATATATGTATGAATGGTAAAAACGAATAACAAATGTTGTGGAACAAATATTTAAATAGTTAAAAAATACCAAAAATTATGAAACACAACTTTCAGATAAAATGATGTATTCAATAGTATATATATTTTTAATATATTATATTAAATTTAAAATTACAATTACATTTAAATTCAATGGTAAAATAGATATATATATAATTTTATTATTACTGCAACATTATATAATATTTTAGGTACAAACTAATAGATAATCAAACTTTTACTATTTCAGGCGATGATCAAATTTATGAACGAGAATTTTGAGTAATTTGAGTAAATTTAATTTTTTGATATTTAAATATTCTTTTTTATATTTTTAATAGTTTATAAATTTAAATGATCTAAATAAATAATTCAGATACTCTTGATATTATCCAATTTATTTTCGTACCATTAGAATATATTAAGATGTTCCAAATAGATAATTATTATACCGAACAGGAACATGAGACATAAACTTTGGATGAAATATGGGTTGTGTTAGAAACTCCTCTTGAAATAGATATGCCTATAAATTAATTCAATTGTGTTGATCTTTGGTAAATTAATTTGATTGTGTTGATTTTTAAATTAACTAACACAGTAGCTTTCAAATTTTCAGATTTTTTTCCAAACAAAAGAATAATAAACAAATAAATAATAAAGTGAATGCACCACAAAAGCATCATATATGTGGTGTTTCTACTGTGGTAGGCGGATTAAGAAATCTCTTCACAATTTTGGTTCAACATGAACCGCAATTTTGATTGTTATTATTTTAATTGAACCGCAACATGAGATCATATTAATTGCTTGAATGTTCCGCTTCGCCGGATGAACCACCATTTTCTCACCTTCCCATTCAAACCCTTAGATCTTCCCCTCCGACTCCCCACATTGGATTTCATTCAATTCTATGTAAATAATTACATGTAATTTCATCTAGTACAAAAGCGCATTTCCCTAGGAAAATTAACCAAAATACTTCAAGATATATTTATGTATGAAAATATAGTGATATACATCGCTTTTCAAATATTTCGCTTATTAAAAAGAATTAATTACGAACTAGCTTTTACAAATATATCTATTTAAATAACTAAATTTTTTTATTTTTTTTAGTTAAGATATTTTACATTCTGAGTATGTATGTGTGTGTATATATATATTAATAGCTCGTAACCTCACCACTATCACACTAGTCATGCCTCTTGGTTGATTCTGATAGTATTATAAGAATAGGAAAAAAATATTGGAATCTACGTGAAAAAAATGAAAACACGTAGCGGCTGTGTGGGTAAGATCCAAGAGCGTTTCTCGATTAGTCTCATATTCAGATGCATCAGAGTTCTCATCAACAGATCTGTTTCTTTCTTATTTTGTTAAACAAATCCCTTTCAAAATTTTACCTATCTAAAATATTTTTTTTTCTCTCTATTTTAATTTCTTGAGCGTTTGTGAGAGGTTATATGAAATTTTACCCTTTAATATCGGAGAAAAATGTCAAGAAAGCCATGTTGTGTCGGAGAAGGGCTGAAGAAAGGGGCATGGACCACTGAGGAAGACAAGAAACTCATCTCTTACATCCACGACCATGGCGAAGGAGGCTGGCGCGACATTCCCGAAAAAGCTGGTTTATATATATTTATATATTTATATGTATACATTTTATTTAGTATATATCTCTGGTATTAAATAAAATTGTTATGCTGAATTTGTTGTTTAATTAGGGTTGAAACGGTGTGGAAAGAGTTGTAGACTCCGATGGACTAATTACCTAAAACCTGAGATTAAAAGAGGCGAGTTTAGTTCAGAGGAGGAGCAGATTATCATCATGCTTCATGCTTCTCGTGGCAACAAGTACGTTTATATATGTATCTATGTGTGTGCATGGATCCTTAAAAGTACAATGAAATGCATGAAAAAGTTTCATATAACTTTAAAGATATGATCATCATCATTTTAATACTGTCTTCGAAATCGATCTCTCTGTCTCTCTTCTTGGATTTAGGTGGTCGGTCATAGCGAGACATTTACCTAGAAGAACAGACAACGAGATCAAGAACTATTGGAACACGCATCTCAAAAAACGTTTGATCGATCAGGGTATTGATCCCGTGACTCACAAGCCACTAGCTTCTAATTCCAACCCTACTGTCCCTGAGAATTTGCATTCTGTAAATGCCCCTAGTTCCGACAAGCAATACTCCCGGTCGAGCTCAATGCCTTCCCTCTCTCCTCCTCCTCCCTCCGGTTTCAACACGGCTTCCGAGGTATCCGAGATTGGCAACAGTAATGGGACACCGGTGCATGGCCGTTCCTTGAGCTGCAAGAAATGTTTCAAGAAATCAAGTTCTACATCACGGCTATTGAACAGAGTTGCGGCTAAGGCCACTTCCATCAAAGATATATTGTCAGCTTCCATGGAAGGTAGCTTGACTGCTACTACCATATCACATGCAAGCTTTTTCAATGGCTTCTCTGAGCAGATTCGCAATGAAGAGAATAATTCTAACGTCTCTCTGACGAACACTTTCGACGAATTTGATCCCTTCTCCCAATCATCGTTGTACCCGGAACATGAGATCAATGCTACTGCTGATCTCGGCATGGACGAGGGTTACGATTTCTCACATTTTCTCGAAAAACTCGGGGCCGATAACCACAAGGAAGAGAACAATATGAATGTCGAGTATGGTCACGATCTCCTAATGTCCGATGTTTCCCAAGAAGTCTCATCAACTAGCGTTGATGATCAAGACAATATGATTGGAAACTTCGAGGGTTGGTCAAATTATCTTCTTGACCAAGCCGATTTTATATATGATACCGACTCAGATTCCCTTGAAAAGCATTTGATATGACTCTTCTTATCCAAACAGAAAGGTTTCAAACTATTTGAAGACGTAAAACATATGGTTTTGTATCCAAGGCGCTAGTCGATCACTAACTCGTTTGAACGAGAAGTAGTGTATGTATATTTGGTATTTGGGTTGTTTAGGATATGTCCAAGATCTCATGGTTGTTAATCCCAAGTTTAGGGTTAATACAATGTTAAATAAGGGTTTATCTTAGGTTTCCGTAAGAATAAAAACAAAATAGGGTTCTAGTTAGGGTTTCTCTTCCAGAACCATGCATGTAACCTCGCGGATCAATTGGTAATTGATTTGCGCGGGGCACGATGTTTAATTATGTTTATTAATAAAGTACTATGTTTTATTGATATTGTTTCATAATTAGTACCCATTATAATCATCAATCATGCTCGTTCTTTTTGTTTTCATGCTCTTCTTTATGATTATATCATTTAATGTTTCCAACTTTACATGGCAGGAAGATAGTGGTACTTCGTTGGATTGGAACCGTCCACAACATCCTTTCTTTCCGATATATATATATATATATATTAATTGTATAAAGAAAGAATGTTCAAAATAATGAATTAAAAAGAACGAAAAAGACGTTGCAAAGAAAAGTGTATTTGTGTGGCCAATAAACAATTTACATGGAAGCTAAAGATCAAGAGGTGAAACAGATAATTGGATTTGTGACCCGACAAATCTTGTCTGAAAAACAAAACGAATCTTAATATTCATGTAAAAAAAAACTATTACTCCCTCCGTTTTAAATTAACTGTCATTTTTAATTTTAATTTTTATTTCAAATTAAATGTCATTTTATGTTAATGCAACATTTCTTATAAATTTATCTATTTTCTCTCTAATTTAATTAATAAAATATTAAATACTATAGAATTTCAATAGTTAAACAAAAATTTAATTATTTTTTAATTCATATGAAAAATGTCTTTAAAATAGAGAAAGTATAAAAAATTTATTAAAGTATTCATGTGCCATATTAATTGAAGACTATTATATTAAAATTGCTTTATTGATTATTCATTCCGTTTTATTTTATTAGATGTTTTAGGATTTATTTTTTGTTTTATATTCTTTGATTCTTTCAATTTTTTATGAAAATATTTAACCTATTTGTATCCTTAAGTATCTTTGTATTGTTTTTAATTATGTGTAAATTGATGTTTAATGTATAAAAATAATATACAAATGTATAGTTTGAATATTTTTTTAATATCCGATTTTTATGTAAAACATCTAATAAATTGAAATAGAGAATATAATTCTTCAATTTATAATTTTCTTTTTCTTTAATATGATTTTTACTTTCCTTATATCAATATTACATTTTTACTATATTTTATATGTATTTCCATGAAAATACCTTAACACATGAAACACGATTTGATATCTTAATTCACTGGGAATTCTAAATATAGAACAAGACGATAAGATTTTTTTTTTTTTGTATGACAAATAATTCTCGGAAGTCTTGCTTTTCGTAAATGGCTTTTAGACCCACTCATCCCTCGATAATTTTTTTTATTAAAAACAAAAAAAAACATGAATTGTAAAAATGCCCCTATGATCGTACAAAGAGGCACACAAAAATGCAACTTACAAGACCCCATTTTTGCGTCGTCGATCGCCTCTTACCATGATCTCTACATTTTGGTTAGTCTATATTATTTACAATTTAGAATAAAAAATATTTATTGAATTTTATTTTACTAACTATATATGTCACGAATATTTTTACTTTTTTCCTATATATATTGAGAATTATTTTTATAGTAAGTCATATTTATTAGAATTATTCTAATAAAACATATTTAACTCTAAAACTTCTTACTGGAAGATTCAAAAATATAGTTATTTATATTTATAACATAACTAATCAAATCAATTTTATTTATAAAAAGCATGCACGACTGACGATTATATTCAAAAGAATCTATGTATTATATAGTTTTAGTATACGTAAAATGAAGATATGCTTAATGCGTGCATGATGATGTATTGTCTGTTTATGTGTTCATTATATTTTATCAAAAGACAATTCTAATTAATCGCACTCTCCTTTTTCAAATGTCATGCATTTGAAATTTCAAGTTGCTACGCTTTAAAAAAAAAATCTTTAAAAAATAAAAAGCCAAACCATTGTTTATCTAAAATTTTAAAGAGAAAAAGGAGATGACAAATGATCTAAACATTGACCATAGTGATTTGAGTTAAAATGATAATTTCTATCTTAATGAAACATGAATTTTAAAAAAAAAATTAAAATTCAATGTTATTGAATATAGAATTTGTAAATGTTTCTTGAAATTCAGTGTTATTAAACTAGTGATTTAAAAAAAAAAAATTCAAATTCACTATTATTGGAAATATTTCAAGTATTGAGATTTTAATGACTTTAAAGGATTTTAGAATTTATCAGTTAAAAGACAAATACTCAAATTTCATAGTTTTATGTAGGATTGCAGAGAATTTTAATATCAAATCATAACAACTTATTTAAATCATCCAAAATCATCAAAATCATCTAAATCTTATTAAAACTCAAATCACTCAAAATGCTCGGTTCAATACATCCCCTCTAAGGGAGTGTATTTAATATAATATTTGGAATGATTTGAGTTTTAATAAGTTTTAGATGATTTTAGGTGAATTAGAAAAGTTGTTGTGATTTTTATTAAAATTCTCTACAATCCCGTATAAAATCATGAGATTTGAACTTTTATACTTTTAACTAAGAAACTCCACCAAAACACCTTCAAAATTTCCAATCATAAAAAATTTCTTTAAATCTACTGCTTAAAATATTTTTAATAATATTAGATTTTAAAGTGTATTTTCAAATCACTAATTCAATTATACTGAATTTAAAAAAACTTTTTAAAATTCATATTTAAATAATATAAAATTTATTATTTTAATACAAATCATTCCAAATTTTTGTGTCCATAACGTACAAATGGTTCTTCTTTTTTGGTCAACGTTCGTCAAATCTTTCTTCTTTTTTGGTCAACGTTCGTCAAATCTTTTTTTTTGTATTTTTATATAGTAGTTTCTTTTATTACCTTAACCACGTTTATGCTAATAGATGGGGTAGCGCTTTTAATCTAAAGTAAGGTAAAGTTATAGCACTATTGTTTTAGAATACCAATTGAATCCATTGTATCCATTGAATGTTACTCATTGGGGGAAAAAGTTGTCATGAACACTTTAAATATATAATAAGTAGTGACCTAATGATAAAAAACTCATAGATAAGATATAATTTCGTTTTTTAATGAGTTTGGTTTTTATTAGAAACTTTTTCACTCTTACTTGGTTAATATATCACATTTTAGTTAAAATAGTACTACACTTTAGATCCGATAAAAAAATCCGGAGAATAGATTATTTGACAGTTACACTCATTTTTAGAAATTAGTAGGGTTTTTGCTTGGCTTATTGGTTGTAAAACAAAAAAACTTAAAATATAGATAAGCCACAAAAACTAATAAAAGAATATCTGCACAAAATTCATTAGGCCCAATACTAATAGGCTTTACTTGAAACTTAAAAGCCTAAAACAGTATTGTAACGAATGCGGAGAGCCGTTGGATTCATTCAACCCGTTATTTAAATGGTAATCACTTGTAAATGTAAGATGATTAATAAATCGCAATCACTTGTACGAGGAGATGGGAATCAATTAAAAATCATGCAGAGATTACAATAATCTTGGGAAGCCTCATTTTATTAGCAACGATTTGAATCGGCTCTCTTTCTCTCTCTAAATAGCTAATGCTCAATCACAGCTTTACGAAAGTCTCAAATCTCCAAATTCTTATTCAAAATCACATATAAAAATGAGTGGAAAAAACGGCAGCAACAGTGGAGGAAAGAGCAGTAGTGGTAGCGGTAGAGGAGGGAAAAGTAGTGACGGCGGAGGAAGAGGTTATATGGTAGCACCGGAGTCTAAAGGCGGTGCTTACATATCAAAAGGTGGATTTGAGAGTAACCCTCAAGGTTACTTTAGTAATTTGCATGGTAGTGGACAGAACAAGAAGTGACTTCAGACTTGTGTGTGTGGAACTACAAGTCTACAAGCATGAATCATCATCATTTTCTTTTATCTCTTCTCTAGTTAATAAAATGCAATGAAACAGCATAAGTATTGAATAAATTGAGAGTTTACCTTTATAATTTGTGCCATTGCTCAGTCCTACTCTTCTTGATTAATATTGTCACTATTTTTTTTTGTTTTTCAACAAATTCCGTAGATTAAATCAATTGTAAACGATATAGTGATTGTCTCGTAGAACAAGTCATTCCGAATCTGTTTGACTTACATGGAAAAAATGATAACCACGTACTCGTACTCTTTTTGCAAGAATATCAGCACAGACATCCGAAGAATAAAAGATAAACTAAAAACCTCGAAAGCCCTCTTAAAAATATAAAAATTGTCTAATTCCGCATGAAAAACTGGCAAATCAAAAAGGTTCTCTGTCATTTGTATCAAATTTGCGCAGTCTATCTCGAACCTTACTGAAGCGACTCGCCTCTCTCCAAGACAAGCCATCATCCAAAGGAGCCCGTCCATATATGCTTATACGACACTTTTTTGCTCCTAGTATGGTATGATCCATGTAATCCCGGAGAAACCACCCTATTCCATTTACCGATCCATAATCGATCTAAGAGGCATCGCAATATCATCACTACTCACCAGTCATAAAATAGGTGTAAATGGCAAAACAGGGCCGAAAATATAATTGAGCCTTTTTTTATTTACATGGGCCAAAACAATATAAACACATCTAAAACAAAAATATAATAGAATCATAAATACGAAATATTTTTTGGTTTGGTTTCAAATTCCTTTTAAAAGAAAATTTTAAATTAGATTTTGTTTTTAAATCTGTTTTGTTTTTCTGCAGTGAAAATAGTATTTCGTTCTTTTTTTCCCTTCAAAAATGGTATTTCGTCTATTTACCTTTCAGAAAGATCTAGAATTATTTTACAATATTTCCAAAAAAAAATTACGAGTCAGCAAGACAGAGCCAACCGTTTGAGATAAGCTGAGCATTGGATCAGAAGAAGAAGACGGGCGTTGCACACGAGACCGTAATCACACGTGGCGGATTCTCAGATTTTCTTTTCCCGGAAAAAAAAAGTTTCTGTTTTTTTTTTGTTTTTTTGAGAGGGAGAGAGATTTGGTGGAGAGGCGAAGGAAGAAGGAGAGGAGGAGGAAACAGAAAGGTAGAACAATTGGGGTTTCTCTCACTAACCTAAACCCACCAACTCTTTCGGAAATCTAAACTTGAATATTTCAATCTCGGATTTCAGACATGTCGAGCACAGCCGCTTCGTTGTGTTGTTCATCAACCCAGGTCAATGGATTTGGTCTTAGGCCTCAAAGGTCGCTTCTTTACCAACCCACTTCGTTTTCTTTCTCCAGGTAAAATCATAAGTTATATCCCCGAGAATCAAAAACTCCTTCTTTTTCTTCAATTTGATGATTGGAATCAAAACCCCAGCGAGTCTGTGTTGGAGATTTCCCGGTTTGTTGTAGTTAACTGCGATTGATCAGAGATGGGTTTGGTTGGTGTCGTTGAATTGAAATTTTGCTGAAATTATGTGGTAGTTGAAAATTACTTTGTTTTTTGTTTTCTCTGATTCTATGGAGTGATAATCTGATTCAAGGAGTACACATGATCAGTTCCTGTAATTATACATGTTTGATCTCGAGAGCTTCTGTCGCTTCAAAGAATCTCAATCTGCATTATCTTTTATCCTCAAGCCACACTTTTGGTATTTAAAACTTTTGCAGAAGGACAACTCATGGTATCGTCAAGGCCTCAGCTCGGGTCGATAGGTTTTCGAAAAGTGATATAATTGTTTCCCCCTCGATTCTCTCGGCTAATTTCTCCAAATTAGGCGAGCAGGTTTTTGTTGCTCTCCTTAATGAAAGTTACTTCCAATGTTTCATGTTTCAATGACTCCATTTCACTCTTTTAGTTTGCGATTCTTCCAGGTAAAAGCGGTAGAGTTGGCAGGTTGTGATTGGATTCATGTCGATGTGATGGACGGTCGTTTTGTTCCCAACATTACAATCGGACCTCTCGTGGTTGATGCTTTGCGCCCTGTAACAGATCTTCCGTTGGATGTTCATCTTGTAAAGCTTGCTCCTTTTCTTCTTTATATATATATATATGGTTTCTTCATGTTTCAAGTCACATTTTCTGATTGAAGATTCTCTAAAACCAGATGATAGTGGAACCTGACCAGAGAGTACCGGATTTCATCAAAGCAGGTGCAGATATAGTCAGTGTACATTGTGAGCAGTCATCGACCATCCATTTGCATCGCACCGTCAATCAAGTACATATATTTTCATTCTTCCACTTTTTAAAATTTCCTTCTGGTGGAGTGTTCTTCTTACAGTAATCTTACCTTGTGTTGCTACAATGGTGTTTAGATAAAAAGCTTAGGGGCTAAAGCTGGAGTTGTCCTAAATCCTGGAACCCCATTGACTGCAATAGAATATGTCTTGGATGGTGAGATTTTTCTGTCCTAACACTGCACTTGCTTTGGCGAGAAATGATAAGATTATTCTCATTGCAGTATTATTTTTGTTTCTGGAATCAGTGGTGGATCTGGTCTTGATAATGTCGGTCAACCCCGGGTTTGGTGGACAGAGCTTTATCGAAAGCCAAGTAAAGAAAATCTCGGATTTGAGAAAAATGTGTGCAGAAAAGGTATCGATCCAGTAACTTCTCTCTGAGTGAAAGCCTCTTCTCTTCTCAAAACATTGTATTTGTATATATACTGCAGGGAGTAAACCCATGGATTGAAGTTGACGGTGGTGTCACTCCAAAGAATGCATACAAGGTGAAGCTCGAAAACTATTCTGAGTTTCATCTTTAACTTACTGCTGTAGATATTTATGTGCCCTCGAGAATTCTGGATTATGAATCTTTTTTTGTGAGTCGTAATAGGTTATCGAGGCTGGAGCAAATGCTCTAGTGGCTGGATCAGCTGTATTTGGAGCTAAAGACTACGCAGAAGGTATAGACATGAAACCGTTATATATAGTATTCAGAGTTTAGCCAGAGGGACAATATTCAAACATCTGTTCTGTTTGTTTGTTTGTTTGAAACTCTGCAGCTATAAAAGGAATCAAGACCAGCAAGAGGCCAGAAGCTGTGGCTGTGTAATGTGAAGCAACAAAGTGAAAAAGACTCTGTTAAACTTAGGTTGATGATTACTCTGTATCTAAATACCCATGTCAGTATCTTAATACCTACTCGCAGTAAACAAATTTTGAATCTTGGTAATGTAAATTTGCAATTTGTTTTGTGCTGTAGTGTTCTAAGCTTTCCCTCTCTCTGGTTCTTTATCTGTTAATTCGGGAACATGTAAAAGACGATCACTCAGATGATGTTGTTGTCGCCATTCACCAGTTTCTATTTTATTCTCAACAGTTACAAAGTAGGCTCATTCACTCTTCTGTACCATTGTTCTTGTAGATTGGGGATATGCAGATCCATACATTTTGCAATGAAACACTGTAATAAGAAATAAGCCGTTACATATGTATTTTTGACTTTGGAAAATAAAGCACTTTCATTTGTCTTGCCCAAAAACTCAGTAGACGAACATCTCTGTATACAGTGATAATCACTTTGCTCGATCTTCTGTAAAAAAGCTTTATATCCTTATGTACAACTAAGAGCCTGAGATTGAACAAAATAATCGCAAAGCTCGCAAGATTAACTGCAGATAGAGAAAAGAAAAGAGGCCTAGGAATTGTTGCCAATTAAGCTGATAGTTCCCAAACGACTTGAATTGGTCAAGAAACAAGCTGATCTTAGATATCCATTCTCTTGGTAAAGCCTGGCTAGCAATTGATTCACTATAAGGTTTGGCAAGATTCCAGTTTTGATCATGTCACAGTGCAACATCATTGTGTCAGTAATACGCTTTTCTTGTAGATGGCCCTTTAACATGGAAACATAACTCCACAAGTCCGGGGTTATCCCGCCAGATCTCATGTCCGAGAAGAACCTGCTAGCTCTTAGAATGTAGCCGTTTTGACATAACCCTTGAATCAAGCATGTAAAACCCACATGATTCCAGCATCCCACTTGAGCAATGTCTTTCCCTGTCACAGCTTGCTTGTTTTCCAGATAAAAATCGATGGCATCAGAGATTCCTCCTTCTTTCCAGAATCCATCTACTAGGCAAGCGAACGTGTGATCATTGGGGTGGATTCCAGCTTCTAACATGTCACTGTACAGCCTGAGTGCTTCTTTCATGTTGGCTTCCTTGAAATGCGCATCGATCAAAGCTGTGTACGTCACAACATCAGGAACTATACTTTTGATGGTCATCTCAGTGTACAAGCCCATTGCAGCTTTTATGTTTCTCACTTTGCAGTACCCGTTGATCAAAGTAGAAAAGGTTATGATGTCAGGTTCTACGCCACTTGCTGTCATCTCTGAGCACAAATCCAGCGCTTTCTCCGTATTGTATTCTTTACAATACCCATGAATCAGCGAATTGTAAGTCACAGAGCTCGGAAAAATTCTCTCATTCTTCATCCTCTGAAATAATCGGTTTGCTTCTCCTAGCCGATCTTCAGTACATAGCCCGTTGATAAGTATAGTATAAGTGAATACATCAGGCGAAAGATTCAAACTTTCCATCTCGGAACACAATCCCATTGCTCCCATCATGTTTCCTGATCTGCACTGTCCGTGAATTAAACAGTTGTAAACATATAAATTAGGATCAACCCCAAGCTTCACCATATGCACGAAAAGGCTCCTCGCAGCTACCAATTCGTGAGCTTTGCAAAAACCATCGACCAATATCCCGAAAATAACAACATTTGGCAGCAATTCAGCGACCAGAATCTCCTTATACAATGTGTAAGCTCGTCTCAAGTTACCGATCTTGCAGTAACCATCAATTATTGCACTGTAAGTATACAAGTTTGGAATAACACCATGTCTCTTCATCAACTCGAACATTTTCACCGCTTCCTCCATCTTATTTTCTCTACACAGATCACGGATATATATGGTATAGATATAAACATTAGGCTTGATCCCTATAGATGTCATTTCATCAAGAAGTACGTCTTTCTTGGAGGAAAAACCTTGTTTGAAACAGCATTGAAACAAAACCGAGTAAATGTGGACATCAGGGACCAACCCACGGGAGACCATAAGCTGGTAATCTACCCAGACTGAATCAAACCTTCTCCTTCTAACCAATCCATTCAAAATCGCAAGACAAGCTTTCGAATCCGGCGAACATCTCATCTCTCGACTCACCCAAAGAGCTTCTTCAAACAAACCCATCTCCAGAAACTCCATAATCAATAAACTAAACACCCCGATACTGAATTTCGGGCTCTGAATATCGTCGAGAGCATTAAAAAGTCTATAAGAAATGTCAGTCGGCTTACTGTGGCGCTTGAGACTTTCTAAGAGGCTTTTTATCAAACACCTGGCGAGCGTATACTTCTGGGCTCCAGTTAAAACGTGAATTACAGTCGATAAACGTCTGAGATCCTCTGTCTTCGAGATCTTGAGTCTTGAAGACGTTTCGAACAGCCTGAGCGCATCTTCTGCTGATCTGCATTTCAGTATTGCTTCGGCCAGGCTCGAAGAAGAAGAAGACGATAAAGAAGGCAACGAAGATGGTGAATTTGACGGAGAAGGAGACTGAGATAACAATCTAAAGGTGAAAAATTGGAACTTGTAGATGTAAGCTGATGTTCGATGTTGAAGAAGCTGAAGCTTCAACATCTGGAGAGGAGATGCTACGAGTCTTCTCCTCAGATTCTGATCAAACTCGTAATGGTACGATACTCTCGTCGGTTTATCTCCGGTTAACTTTGGTTTATTAGATAATTTTTAAAATCTTTATTATGTGGGAAAACAGAGGTTAATGAAGTTGCTTCTGAAACTTGTGCAATAGGAAAAGGTAATCTGTTTTATTTATTATTATTATATGTTATTGGAGAGTATCAGTTACATTCATTTAGCTTTTATTCTAATATATGATGTTCTATAGACACTGAAAGCTGCAAGAAAAATGCGATGAAGAATCAAAGCGAGGCCAAGGCCTAAGAGGAATTTGTCAAATACTTTTTTTATATAAAGTAAAATAATAATAAAATTTCCGTTTTTAATTTAAATTTTCGATACAATTAATCTCTATAAATTAATAAAATATCGTAGTTTTAATATTATTAATTTATAAAGTTTTTACTGTATCATGATCGATTGTCTGATCAGTAAATATATAATTTTTTTTTATAAGTTTGATACACTCAAAAAATTGTAATTTAAATAAATTTTCAAATTTTCTATTTAATTGATCTCTTCCTAATATATTAGATATTAAGAAATATAAAATTCCCTAATTTGTCATATCATTCTTTTTCTTACTATAATTTATATCATATGCCTATGTTATTTTTTCTTCTTCCATATTCTTTGAACTTTCAAATTTGATATTTCCCTAGTTTTTCTTTTTGACTATATTTCCCTTATTTAACAAATCTTTGATACAACAAAAATAAACGCTTTACAAGTACAATTATATATTTATTTATTTTGTCGTCTACAAAAAAAAATATAAACAAAAAAAAGTATTTTTTTCTTCTTAGGAAACCGACCGAGAAAGAGAACCATTTGCCTAGAAATTGGGCAAAGAAAGCAAGAAAACCCATCTTACTAAGTTATCTTCGTATATATATACAAATCTCCGCTCAATTTCGATAACCCAAAACCAAAAATTTCGATACTTTTCACATTTTCCGGTCAATCCAATCCGACCCGTTAACAATGGTTGGTCTAACTCCGGCGGAGGATCGGTCAGAGATTGCCTTCTTCGACGTCGAGACTACAATTCCTTTTCGAGCTGGCCAAGGTTACGCGATTCTGGAGTTTGGATCGATCCTCGTTTGCCCCAAGAAGCTAGTGGAGCTTCGAAACTACTCGACCCTGGTTCGACCCTCTAACCTCAATCTCATCACGGCTCGATCGGTGGACTGCAATGGCATCAAGCGAGAGGACGTCGCTGGGGAACCTACGTTTGCAGTTATTGCCGACACCGTCTACGACATTCTCCATGGTCAAAACTTTCGTCTTTCTTCCTCCTTTTGGTGTATGGTTCAGTTGAATTGAAACTTGAAACGAAAACTCTGTTCTTTTGGGGTTCTGGGTCCAAAAGGAGATGAGAATGTCAAAATTCGAGCTTTTTTGGTGGTTTTGTCTGGTTTCTTTTTGTTCAGTTGTGTTGATGTTTTTTTCGGTTGATACTGTAGGGAGGATATGGGCAGGTCACAACATATTGAGGTTTGATTGTCTAAGGATAAGAGAAGCATTTGCTGAGATTGGACGAGATCCACCAGTGCCAAAGGGCACCATTGACTCGTTGGCTTTGCTTACTCAAAGGTTTGGGAGGAGAGCTGGTGATATGAAGGTGATAATGACTCTGGTTCTGAGAATCAAAGAATCAGAATCTTGATTTGACATAATTGATCTGTGTATTTTATATATTTGCTTGATGGAGATTAGCTCTTGAATTCGGATTTGACGGTTTTGTTGGATGCTTATTCTCTTCTCATGTGGACTTTGTTTGTACAGATGGTCACATTGGCTGCCTACTTTGGACTTGGAAACCAGACGCATAGGTATATAAATACGTCAAGCTTTTGCGTTACGATGTTTTCATAGGCTGGTTGAGTTCCAATGCTTTGTAAATTTTATATATCTTCAGGAGCCTAGACGATGTCAGGATGAATTTTGAGGTTCTCAAGTATTGTGCCACAGTTTTGTTCTTGGTATGCTCTCTTTTATCTCTTCGAGATTGACTATCTCGTGTCTAACCGCTCTTTTGCAGGATTTTCTTAGAATATATTTTAATAATGTAACTATGACTATGAGGAGCTAATTCAGAAGCATGTTCTGTTTCAACAGGAGTCAAGTCTGCCAGATGAACTTATAGAGAACTCGGTTACTACTACTCCAGAAACAAGTTCAAGAAGGCGTAGGAATATCAAAACATCCCCTCTGCAATCTCCCGTTGATCAGCAGACAGGGGAGAGCAGTACAGCTATACCTATTCTCTCCTTCGTTTCATGCGCAGAAGTTCAAACGGATCCGTTTGATATGAGCACATTGAGGAACGAAATATCCCCTGAGGTTCTTCAATCAGATATTCCCATGGAAGAAGAACAAAACCAAACATCTGAGCATGTTGCCTCTGAAGAGACCGGTGACCAGGATGGATTCTTGGAGCTAGATAAAGTATCTATTCCAAGTATCAGAGCAATTGATGTCCCGTTATATCACGGGAGCCAAAGGATGAAGATACAACTCTTCCTTGGGGACAGACCTCTTCGACTTCATTGTCCTCGCCTGAAAGTAAGGTTTGGAATCAATGGGAAATTTCTGGATAACGCTGGGAGACGGAGGTTGAACTTTGTAGTTGATCTGTATCCAAGTCTCTGCAACGTATTGCAAGAATGCGACAGTGCGGCACAGAAAATATCTGTTGATTCAGGCAGCGGTTCTGACTGGAACCCGGCGGTCATTCCAATGAAGGCATTTCTGAACTGTCCTACAGCAAGGATACAGTAAGTTTGCCTATATCTCCTTTTACGGGTTCCATTTAGAAACCAGGTTTGCTTCGCTTTTCCTGATTGTGTCTTTGATTGTGCAGTATACCGACAGAGTTAAATGGAGATGTAGACCGGTATGCAGCCGAGGTACATCAGAAAGAGTTCTCTGGAGCTACTACTACTCAGAAACTCGTTTCGAGCAACCCGAGGGCTGAGGAGCTCGAGTCTTTGGTGAGTCCGGGAACTGTTCTCGACGCTTTCTTGTCTCTGGAGCCATATGATTATCAGCAGAGAGCTGGAATCCGTCTAGTTGCTAGAAAGCTTGTTATACATTAGTGTAAACCTTACTCAATAGCAGCACAGAGAGTAAATAATCAGAGTTTCGTGGACTCTAGAGATTTGTTTATTTAGTTCATGAAAGACTAACACAGAACTTCTGTTCCTGACAGTTAAAATTACATGCAATCCAGATTTAGATCTTCATATGCACATGGTTTCTTGTCTGTAACAGAATTGCGTCCATCCGAGTAAAAAGAGAAGCTTTAAGTTATGGAACATGTGCGTCTTTTTATCATTCCATGAAGGGATTATATATGTTAAACAGGCAAGGGAACAAAGGAAAAACATGATTCAAGGAAATGATGCTGGAAGGAGAAGAAAGTGAGTGAACATAACATCCTACTCAGAGAATGTGAGTGAACTGTGATCAAACACACATTATGTTTATCAACGAACTAAGCCACACCCACAGAGTGATTTTCAATGCTCTGCCAAAGTTGAGCCGCAAGAGCCATAATTTCCATAGGACTCGATATTCAATGTTTTTGGCTGTGGCAGCATCATTCTTTCAGTGTCAGTCGATCATCATCTTGTGTTGTTTGATGTGATGCAAGCAAATCGATATAACATTGAACACGGTTTTTCAGTTCTTAATGTTTCTCAAGTTCCCAGAGCATCATCCTGAGGAGATGAGTCCTGGTTATCGTCTTCTTCTTCTTCTTCCTCTTCTTCCTCGTCGTCATAGTCAGCAGAGTCAGGCTGCCCGTTTAAATCGACATTCACGCCGTTCATTTTCCTAACAAACTGACCCTTAACACGCGGTCTCCTCTCAGCAAGGCGCTTCCTATTCACATACCTAATCTTCTTATCAAAACACCTTTGGTTCCTTTTCCGTCTAAACTTGAGCAGAGCTTCCTCTCTTCTGTCAAGTTTATTCACCCTCACCTCGTTAGGAGACGGATTTCCTACCGGTGACCAAGAATGATGAACCATAGACATCTGACCATTCTGTAAAGACATATGACCATTCTGCAAAGACACCTGACTGTGCTGTAACGATGTGTTCATTGGGTGGTGGTAATAAGGAAATCCTGTCATTCCATTCAGATGATTAGGTGGGCAATGAGGAATTTGAAGACCATATTGAGGCATCATGGCTGCTGATTGCATCATTACTTGGTTCATGACCCCATGCATATAGTAAGGATAGGCATTTTGTGCAGAGAACCCCGAAGCATCAACTTGAGATGAATCCTTACTTCTGTTCATAGCAACCCGGGCAGTATTCATATTTCCTTCTTGGTAATTCCTACCATGAAGTTCCATTGATGTGGGACGCGTGCGAGACCGCTCAAGGGAATTTGGATAGCTGGTGCCATTCTGTAAGTTCTCCCCTTGAGAATAGTTTTTCTCGGTCTCTCTACCTCTGCGTACTTGTTTGGTGTTGTTGATCACCTCACTGGCCGCAACTTGAAGCTTCTCTGCCATACCCGGATGAAGATGAAGTGTGCCATTTCCGTTGACATGGGGAGGATCCTGACAGTTGGTTCTAAGGACAGTAGACTTGACATAAGTGAAGAAAGCAGACGACTCTCCAATCTTCAATCTACTTTTCTTTGGTGCTGAAGAAAATTGCGCTGCAAAAAATCCCCTAGTAAAATTAGAATTCACGGAAACAAAGTTTAACTTTTTTAGTGACTAACTATTAGAAAGTGCTACATCAAAGAGAAGCAATCACCTGGATTACTATTTCTTTTCATTGGCTCATGGTGAGACCCAGCAAGATGATTCAATGGAGACTCTATAGCATCAACAGCAGGAGTTGAAGTGGCTGTGCCATCAGCACCAAGACCGCCATCACCACCATAAACAGAAGCAGTAGGAACAGGCCACTACCACCAAAAGCATGAGCGCAAGTATAAAATCAGTTTTTTTCCAATTTCAAAGGACTTTAAACTTTAAAATACTTTCTCACCTCATTTTCCTGGTGGCTTAAAGTTACTCTCTGCGGGTTGGTGGACCTAAGACTTCTGTCATCTGTGTCGTCAGAAAACAGGTTGGTACTATTTGTGTTTGGATCACTTGGATCAGATCCCACAAGATCAAAATCATAGCTCAGCATATTCTTCTCAGCAAGTCCTAGCTGCCAAAACACACACACACGCTCAATCGCATTACCTTCATGCATCAAGTTCTTTTATTTCCAGAAGACAACAGACTGTTAGATCGATGACAGAAAGTAAGTATATAGATGACCATGTTCATTCACAGGGAATCTCCATCAAAGGAAAATGAGTGACAATCGATAATTACCTAGACTTACAATAAACTAAACATCATTTAACAAAAATTAACAAGAATTAAGAAGCAAAACACACGAAGCAGACAAACTTGGAAGGAATCACGAAAGAAATGTAACAGATATGGCTATCAAGAAATGCTCCTAAAATAGTAAGCCGCATAGAGAGAACTTCAGAGAAGCAAAACAAACCATGCGTCTTCTTCTCCACATGTGTGTCCACAAGTTCAGAAGTTCGTTGGTCCGAAGAGGCTTCACAAGGTAGTCAGCTGCACCTAGCTTCAAGCACTTTACCACAACAGGGACCTCGTCTTGCCTCGACATCACTTAAATTGAGAATATTATAAGGTTAGTTAGCATAGCATATAGCAAATGATTATGCTGTAAAAAAAAAATTTGTTAAGCAGAGAAACCCCACGACTGGATAATAAAACGAAAAGGAACAGCAAAGAACACGGCTTACTTATCACAGGGATTCTCCGAAGATCTTTGTCTCGGGTAATGTACCTCAGCATCTTCATACCCTTTGCCATTGGGAGATCAATTTCTGCCAGTATTATATCGATATCAGGTCCCTCTGCATTTAGTGCATCAATCACCTGTCTTGCTGATTTCACCGAAGTCACTGCATTCCAAAAAGAAACGGAAAAAAAAGAAAACATTCATCCAATATCATCACAGTGTTTTTAACAAGCACTTGAACCAAAAGTACAAAGAAGGCAATAAACACTACATAGATAGACGCATTCAAAAGCTATGAATATGGTACTAAAATCAACAATAGAGGTCGCTTAAAAATGTCTTCTTTATCACATCTGATCAAAGAACAAACTGATTCAAAAAGCCTGCGTGGCACAAGAACAAATCAAAGACAACAAGAACCTTAAACGGAACATTACCGCCACAAATTGTCAGAAAAAAAGTTATCAAATACTTAAACAATCCAGTTCAGAACTAAACCAGACACCAACAGCAATCCTTGACCATTAACAAAAACAACGAATTAACACTCTTAAGGAGAAACTTCAAATCTATAGAGCTCCAAGATCTGCAATCTACAGTAGTAGTCTCAACTTGGTAACAAATAACAAAGTAAACAAAGGATCTTTTGACAAAAACAATAGAAAAGAATCTGTTATTTTCTAAATCATACCCTGGTAAGAACACTCTGAGAGGAGAGTGAAAACCTCTCCCAAGCTCTTGGAATCATTGTCACAAAGCAAAATCCTGACTCTGCTTCTGTCAATGAACCCATCTCCTCCTTTACACTCGCCGTTCAAATCCATGATCAGATTTACAGTTAAACCCACAAAAACCCACCCAAAAAAAACTAATCACAGAAAACTAATCTTCCCTAAAACAAAAATTATACAAAATTACAAAACAAACAAACCCGACAATAGTAAGTGCTATGACACTTCCATGGCCAAATCAGAAACTAGGGTTTCGGTACAGTGTCCCTGTAAAGTCGCCTAATTTGTACCTTATAAAGTCACTTAATTTCACAACCAAACAAAAATCACTCTCTTAATCCCCAAACCTAATCGTTTATCCATGGAAACAGAAAAGCTAAATCTAAGAATAAAGAGATAAAAATCCCCCCCCAAAAAAAAAAAGCTCAAAGTGAAATTCTTTTTCCCAGGGAAAGTTTTGAATCAAGACTAGCTCAACAAGAATCACCGGAGATCCGGCGTACGGACGCCGGCGGTGAGACGAGAAAGGAAAGAGAGTTTCCGACAATAAGAGTGAGAGAAAGACTCTTTTTTTCTTTTGTCAATCAATGGTCAAATTATGAGATTGCGAAAAAGAGGCAAATGGGAGAGATTGTGATCTGAAACGTTGAAAGAGGAAGAGAATGGACGGTGGAGATTTGAAAGTTTCAACGAAAGTGCGCGTTGGATATTTTAGCGAAAGAGATGATGACGTGGCGGAAAAAGGGTAGAGAAAAAAAGTGGTGTGGATAGTTTGGTAGAGATAGAGAAAAGGCCACGTCACGTTGAGAAAAATATCTAAAATGATATTTTTTATATGGTGGATACAGATAAGATGCATCTACGATATCAAAATCAAGAAATATATTAAAAGATCGACGGGAAAAAAAATGGAAAATTATATATATAAAAAATAGTGTATATGACCAAACTAAACTATCAGAACCAAACATTAGGATGGTTTCCCAATTCGGCTTCGAATATTTTCTACTTATATTTTAAATTTTTTTTTCTCAAATATGCAAAAAGTACATATACGAAAACTGATTTTATCATTGCGTCATAAATACTCGTCAATATGATGAAAAGAATATAAATTTTCAGAATACATTGGATAAAAAATCTAGGTCGGTCACTGTCTATATACTATAAAAAACATAATTGTAAAATAAAAAAAATCTAATCTCATTAGGAAACCAATATTGATATAAAAAAGAATAGTTGTCATACTCATGAAAAATAGTTTTTGAGTAGGCTTAGACTATTATAGAAAGTAGTCGACGTGCTAATATTTTTTCTATTCCCGATTGGCTCTATATAGATAGACTCGATTGGTTTGTCCAAGTGGCCCAATGACACATAAAATGCAAGAAAATTATTTTGCGATCCCGGTCCACCTTTCATTACGTTTTTTTTTTCACATAAACCATAAAAATTTCAGATATTTAGTCAATAATTTTTTTTTTTAACCCGAAATCTGACAATACCATTTTTAAACATGAAAATCATCTCTTCCAAATAAAATTGAACTAGTAACGCTGAGTACTCATTCTTAAGACCATCTCATTCTTAAGACCATCTCCAATGTATTTTTCTATTTTTAACTCTAATGTATTTCCCTATTTTTAACGCTAAAATAGAGGAACTCTATAATAGAGGTGGGTTTCACTTCAATGTATTCTTCTATTTTTGACTCTAAAAATGAATATTCTAAAGTATACTCTTTTTATTTTATTACAAAATATCTTTTATTTATAAAATTTACAAATTAACCCCATTTATTTTATTCTTGCAAAAAGTTTTAATAAACTAATATTTTTAAAAATTAAACATTTATTATACAAATAAAATCACATTACATCATATGAAATAATAAAATATGAAATAATAAAACATGATAAATTTTAGAAGTAGGAAATATGCAATTATTGGAGCAACTAAAGAAGACAAATGCACAAAGACAACATCATTTGGAGATTCAAGATAAAAATTATGTTTTAAAAGAGCTGAAGGAAAAAAACAAAATTTTATTTTGTGATGTGAATTCCATACAAGATTTAAATATTCGTGCATATATTCAAGCTGAACAAGTACAAATTTTACAAAAACGGGGTAATCAACAAGAAGATGATCAAGCTCCTCCTCCATCTACTTCATTTGGTAATAATCTTGGTGGATCCGGAAGTAATTTATCAGAGTATTAAATTGTTAATTTTTATTGTATTAAAAAATATTTATTATGAAATGAATATATAATTTTATATTTAATATTTTCTGTTTATTTATTATTAATCGTTTAGATAATGTACATCGTGAAATATATTAACTTTGTTGACAACATAACTTCTCTCCTTTTCTCATTGACGTTGGTCAAATGTTTGATTTTTCGTAACAGTACGATTTCATTTTTTTTAAAGAATAATTAAATAAATAAAGATAATGGAAAAAAATAACACACCTCCCACAAATAACGGAACACATAACCTCACAAATCCGATCCATAATATTTACGATTTACCAAATCCCCTAGTACCTCTAATTTTCAGTCATAAATAAAAAAATATTAAATTTTAAAGATTATTTTGTAAATAAAAAAGTTTAACTCTAAAATAGAGGTGAAAATAGCATTTTTCTAAATATAGAGGAAGAAATAGCATTTCCCTATTTTAAAAGTTAAAATAGAGGTGGGTTGAAAAATATTTTTCTCCAAAATAGAGTTTAGAGGTGAAAATAGAGATGGATTAGAGATGTCCTAAAACTACTAAACTACCACTCGATATTTTTCATTACGTTTTGCCAACGACTATTTGAGTATTGACCGGATACTTTTATTATTCCACAGTTTTATATGCAATTTTATTACATGTATGCTTTGATATCTTGTTGGAATTTCGATTCTCCAAAAGAAATAAAATGTTCATCATCAATTGCGCTGGATCAGATTACCCGTCTCTCGATTCCCGGTTTCAACCGGTCCGATTCCGGTTATGAACTTCGAAGATTGATGAATTCCAAAAGACGAAAATGCCCCCGCTTGATCTGACTATTAACCAAACAAGTGTATATATATCGTCTGCAGTCTCTCGAGTTCTGCAAAAGCAAGTCTTTAAGTAGAATCTGATTTCCGTGTTTTATAGACCGAAGCTGTGATTACTCTGAGAAACATGTAACTCCGGAGAGCATTTCCCAGCCCTTTCAATGGTTTATCTCTCTCGTACTTCAGGAGCAAGTGCAGACCAACTGTTTGATGAAATTCCTCAGAGAAGATGAGGTCCTTAGTCAGATCAAACGGGTTTGCGTTTCTAACGAACACTAAGAAGCTGAAACGTCATCTATGCTCTCATCATTTGGTAGATCGATCGGACAATGCATCGATGGAGTTGCAGGAGGTTATCCGGATTGTTTCTTCCCCCATTGGTGGTCTAGACGACCTTGAAGAAAACTTGAACCGGGTTTCGGTTTCTCCATCATCCAACCTTGTTAGCCAAGTGATTGAGTCTTGTAAGAATGAGACTTCGCCGAGAAGGTTGTTGAGATTCTTCTCTTGGTCGTGTAAAAACCTGGGATCTTGTTTAGAGGACAAGGAATTCAACCATGTGCTAAGAGTTTTGGCTGAGAAAAAGGATCATACAGCTATTCAGATACTCTTATCGGATCTCAGGAAGGAGAATCGGGCGTTAGACAAGCAAACGTTTAGCCTTGTGGCTGAAACTCTGGTTAAGATTGGTAGGGAAGAAGATGCAATAGGTATCTTCAAGATCTTGGACAAGTTTTCATGCCCACAAGATAGTTTCGCTGTGACAGCTATTATAAGCGCACTCTGCTCCAGAGGACATGTGAAGAGAGCACTGGGAGTTATGCATCATCACAAGGATGTAATATCCGGGAATGAGTTGTCTGTGTACAGAAGTCTTTTATTCGGGTGGTCGGTCCAAAGAAACGTCAAGGAAGCAAGAAGAGTTATACAAGATATGAAATCAGCCGGGATTACACCGGATTTGTTCTGTTTCAACACGATGCTTACCTGTCTCTGCGAAAGAAATGTTGCGCGAAACCCGTCTGGGCTTGTTCCTGAAGCTTTGAACATTATGCTGGAGATGAGGTCTTACAAAATCCAACCTACGTCCATTAGTTACAACATATTGCTTTCTTGTTTGGGAAGGACGACGAGGGTGAAAGAGTCTTGCCAGATTCTAGAACAGATGAAGAGAACGGGATGTGATCCCGATACAGCGAGCTATTACTTCGTTGTGAGGGTCTTGTATTTGACAGGAAGGTTTGGTAAAGGCAACCAAACAGTGGAGGAGATGATCGAGAGAGGACTGAGACCCGAACCCAAATTCTATTATGACCTGATTGGGGTTCTTTGTGGGGTCAAGCGGGTAAATTTTGCGCTTCAACTGTTTGAGAAGATGAAGATAAACTCTGTGGGTGGTTATGGTCCGGTTTATAATATCCTCATACCAAAACTATGTAAAGGAGGAGATTTTGAGAAAGGAAAAGAGCTTTGGGAAGAGGCAGTGTCACTCGGTGTTACACTTAGTTGCTCAGTCGATTTGCTAGATCCTTCTGTCACAGAGGTTTTCAAACCGATGAAGAAGAAAGAAGAGGCTGCAATAGTCGATCGCCGTGCACTTAACCTAAAGATCCATGCTAAGAAGACCAGAACAAAGCCAAAACTGAAACCAAAACCGAAACGCAGGAGCAAGACGAAGAAGAATTCGCGGCAGTGATTTCTTCTAGATATGTTAAGAACATATGATGTAGCAGCAATGTATCCAACAAACTCGGGTAATTTTTTTGCTTTTTATATATTCAATATTGCAGAAGCAAGGACTCAAGATTCTTTTGTTGTTCAATACGACAACTATCTCAAACTGTTGTGTTCTCTCTGTCTCGTTGATTCTTGTTCTTGAAAAAAATCTGGCTTTTCTCCAGTTTTGAGCTACTCAGAGAGAGAGAGAACACATAACAAGACAAAAAAGGAGTCTTGTGATCAATTCGAATGTATTTTCTTTACAAGTAACTCGTTCATCTGAGCAATCTGATGCAAGAGTTGAGCTATTCTCTGCAGAAAACATGAGAGGAAACCAAAGAAACTGTTAGAAACGAGAGATGTAACTAATCGCGTCTCTTTGGCATTTCATCGAACACTTTGTAGAGGGAAAAACAGAACAGAAAATGAGATTTACCAACCAACCTCGTCTCTCTCTTTGATAGTGTTTTTGAGATGAGCTGCGATTTCTCCTTGGCGAAGTCGCCGGCGAGCTCGGTTACGCATCCACCACCAAATTACGATTCCCAGAATCGGATAAAATGACCGGAGAGTCCTTGAGAAGGAACAGAGGTTATTTCTTGAGAACCAGGTCGCGAATTTCTGGAAACTTGACAGTAGTCGCGCGAGAAGAAGCTTCCACCAACATCGGACGATATCAATCTCAAGTAATGAGTAGTAACACAGGGATTTACACCGTGAATTTCCGACAGTTTCTGGCGGCTGAGAATGCGATTTCCGGTCAAATTCGAATTGTATATCTGAATCGGAGGGAGAAAACGACGAAGAAGACGAATCCGAGAGTCTCGACGAAGATGAAGAAGGAGAGGAGGATTGGGACGGGGATTCTCGGTCCCCATCGATGTAGAGATTCTCGTGGTTGATCGGCGGGAAGACAGCGAGATCGTCCTTAGCAAAATCTGTCGGTTCTCTAATGAAAACCATTGACAATCCAACCTCGTTCGTTAGATCCAAGTGTCTGATCCTCTGTTCTTCGCAGTAAAGGTCATCACTTTCCACCATTTCTGTTCGATATCAAGGGGAAATTTGTGTCGCTCTAGGGTTTGTTCATCAGAAAGAAACGATGGAGTCTGAAACTCAAAAGTTTCAAACATCGGCACACGAGCCGAAGCCTGTCTGCTTTCGTTGATTCGTTGCTTTGCTTGGTTTACTATTTTTTCTTACGATACTGTACTTATTTGTTTACCAAAATAAATAAATAAATTATTAACTTGTAATACCAGGGTGTATTCATGTTTTTTTTTTTTTTGTCAAGTATAATTTTACGGAATCACGTAATCCTCTGTATGGGAGATTAAAATTGTTGATGTGTCAATACCACAAGTTTTCTCAGTTTTTTTATTTTTTATCTAATTAATTAAATTTTTAGCACTTATCTTAATTGCAAAATAATTACTTTTTCAAACAGCACTAATCCCGTTATAAATTTATCTATATTTCCAAACAAATAATATATTTACTAATTTACTAATTATTTACCGTCGGTTTATATCTGTACCGATATTAACATGATATAATGAAATTATTAATAACTTAAAAATAATATTTGTCAAACCAATATTGACAAAAACATTACAAAATTTTACAAACATATTTTAATATACTAAAACATTATATATATATATATATATATATGTAAACTCAATTAAAAAAAATATTTTAATTCCGTGCATAGCACGGGTGGTAACCTAGCAAATGTGTATAAAAAATAATTAAAAGATGTAATTAGTAAAATCTTGCGAAATCGCTAAAACATGTCATTCCGCTGGGTTTGCCAATCAGATCCTTAAATGTTCCAGATAGTCTTCCTCTGTGTTATTCTAATACATTTATTCTTGCATTGCAAATAGTTTTGTACACAACTATCAGCTCCAAATTTCATATAAGATAATGTATTTTGGTGGGGGGAAAATGAAGAAGCCAAATTCATTATCATCAAACAAAGATTAAAGAACATAAAGAAAGAATAAAAATCAAAGTATAGACAACATAATCTACAAGACAACCCAATGTCTTTTAAAAAGATCACAATTAAAAAAAAAAAAATCTCATTTCCTTAAAATTAAAGGAAATAAATAAACTGAAACTGAAATTAAGAAGAAGAAAAAACAAACCAAAAGGCTTTCTTGAATCCTACATCTTTCTGAAAGCCAAACTAACATAAAGAGAGAGAAAAAAAAAACAAAGTTTTCACATCGGAAACCGCAGCCGTCAGAGCAACGGATGCGGCGGAGTCTGCATTTCCTCGCCGGAAAATTCCACTTGGATATTCATCGTAGTCTTATCCTCCGACAAATCAACTTGAGCCGACGCTTCTTGAAGCTGCAAAGCATATTCAAGATTCCACAACACATCTCCCATTCCCGGCCGATCAACACCGTACTCGGCCAAACATTTCTCTGCAGCCTCCACGAATTTCCTCAACGATCCTTTACTTATCGTTCCCACGATTTTCGGGTCAATGATTTTCTCCAAATTACCTTTTCTATGCAAATTCATAGCGTACTCTGCTAAGTTAACTTGTTCTCTAGGTAACTGTGGGTTTATCACCGGTCTTGCGCATAGAACCTCGAACAACACCACACCGAACGAGTAAACATCGGATTTATCAGTGAGTTGCTGTCTCCTGAAGTACTCGGGGTCTAAATACCCGAAACTACCCTTCACCGCGGTACTTACATGCCCCTGTTCCATAGGGGCATCTTTGGAAAGTCCAAAGTCGGAAACTTTAGCGACTAGGTTCTCGTCCAAGAGAATGTTAGTGGTCTTGACGTCGCGGTGAATGATCCCCTGCGCTGCACCCGTGTGGAGATAGTGGAGCCCACGCGCTGATCCGATGCAGATCTCTAGACGTTGCTTCCAGGACAAGGTAGGTATAGGGTTAGGGTCATTCTCTTTGGATCCGTATAGATGGTCACGTAGAGGACCGTTTGACATGTACTCGTAGACGAGAATCATCTCTTTATTTTCGTCGCAGAATCCGATTAGGGAGACCAAGTGTCTGTGTCTAAGTTTTGACAGCATCTGAATCTCTGTCTGAAACTCGTTGATTCCTTGCTCTGAACCCTGACTCCCTCGTTTGATCGCGACTTGAGTTCCACCGTCGATTTCTCCTATATACACTTTTCCGAATCCTCCGACTCCAATCACGGATTTCTCGTCGAAATTCTGAGTCGCGATCTGCAATTCGGTGAAGGGGAAGTAGCGTCCTAATCCCTGGTTCGAGAAGAAGCTAGAGAATCCGTTGCTTTTGCTTTTCCTCGACCCGAAAATACTCATCCGTCTCGACGATCCGCTTTTACTCGAGATGTAACTCGAGTGACTTGCGTGCAAAGGAAGCAACCACGAGGAGAAACTGTTCTGTTTTTGCCAGTCTTTAGGACGTCTTTGCCATCTAACAAGCAACATAACAACCCCGAAGAAAGCGGTTAGACCCATCACGAATCCAATACCCGCAATCGCAAGCTTCTTAGAGGACATCCCAGCACTGGGACCTTTGTATTTCCCGTCAACCCCGAAAAGCCCATCTAAACTCCCGGCTGCATTGTTCAGCTTCATGATCTCTAAACCGTTGAGAATCGCATTCGGTTTACCAGACTGGAGATTCGGGATCGGACCGACCTGAACCAGGATCGAGCCATTGGTGATAGCAGACGCATTGAGCACGAAATCCGTGTAATAAGCTGTGCCTAAAGCGTTGGTTTTGGAGGAGAGATCGAGTCCGGAGATTGCAGAGAGCTTGTTGATGAAAACGTTGAAGACAAGATCGTTAAGAGATTTGCTTACAATGTCACAAAAATGTAGCCTGACCAAGTAATCATGACCTGAGTCGACGCTCATTCTCCATGAGAGATTGAAATTAGGTTCCATGGTTTGTGCATCAGCCATTTCCACCGCCGTCGCGTAAACCGGATGAGGAGCGATCACCGTGGTGGCTCCGCCGTCTGGATAAGTGATCGTTTTGGGATCGACGGTGACATTTCGAGAACCTTCCGGGAACGAATTGTAGGGTTTATCGGAGAGCCAAGTGCGAGAGAGAGGATCGATTTTAGGGGAAATCAAATCGCCTCCCATGTTTAACCGGTGAGAGATTTGAAGAGAGAAACTGCTTAAGCCTTTGAAATCAGGAGCTTGAGGAACAGAGGAAGCCGAATCGGGGAGAAGCTCGTCGGGGACGGAGACGATTTCGACGGCGTTGATGAAAGCGGTGGAGCCTTTGAGTGGTTTGAAATAGAGAGAGAGTTTCTCAGATGCGTAGATTAGATATTCTTTGAAGACGATTGAAGAAGAATCTCTGGTGGAGAAATCGTGTAAGAGGACGGTGGTTTCGGTGGTCACGGAGAAGACGGAATCGGTGAGATTGTAGAGAGGATGAGGAAGAGGGTAGAAATGGAGGCGGATCCAGTGACGGCCAGGTCGGGAAATGTAGAAGGAGTAAGTTGATTTTCCGGCGAAGATTCGTGCGGTTAGGTATAAAGGAAGGGGATTGGAATCGGAGACAGGGATTGAGTCGACGGAGGTTTTGATGTCTTCGTCGGTTTGGAGAAAAGCGACAGATTGTTGATCGGATTTGAAATGCCGACCGTCGGAGAGTTTTGTTTCGCCGGAGGAACCGCAATCGATGAGGTAATTATCAGCCGGAGTAAAAGAGGAATTGGGTTTGACGGCGAAGAGGAGGAGGAGGAGGAAGAAGGAAACGTGGGAGGAGAAATGACGAAAATCTCCTCCCATTTTTTCCGGTGAGGATTTGACGGTGGTGGTGGTGATGGTGGTGAAGGAGAGAATCAGAGGTTTTAAAAAACGAATGGTTTAAAATTTAAACGAAAAAAAAATACTTAAAAACGATTTATGAAAATTCTTTGCCGCCGGAGAGACGATATAATAATTTTACGAGTTTTTATTTTATTTTAATTTAAAATCTTTTTGAAATTATATAAAAAAAATTGATTTGTTGGAAGCACGTATGGGAGCAACGTGCAAAGATGTAATGTTATTATTTGTTTATTTTTTGTTAATTGAAGAAGTTTCGAGTCAAAAGCTTAATTAATTATTTGGATAAGTCTTTTTGAGTTTACTATTAGAGAGAAAACCTGAGGAAACCAAAATGGTAGGCAGTTAAAGAAACTAAAACAAGATTTTAAACTCTTATCCTCTCCATAAAAAATAACTATAGATTTCTCATTGTTTAAATAATTATTTTTTTGTTCTAAATTAGTGAAAGTATGTGGAAGCCCCTTTAGTACATTTTTTTAATTTTTTGTTTTCTTTAATCTCAAAAGTGTTACATTCTTATCAGTAATTTAGACAAAAGACATTTTTGTAAAGTTTGTTTAAGCAAAACAATTAGTATTTTATTTTCGACACTTGTAGAGAAAAGGTTGTGTGAACCTCAAATCCAATTTCTTAAGCTGGGCATTAAATTTCAAGGCCCATTTGGATTTTGGAAACGCCTAACTGTGCGTCGTTTTCTTTTAATTCTTAAAAACCAAACAACTGACGCCGTCTGTGGGGATCGAACACACGGCCACGGGATTAAAAGTCACGCGCTCTACCACGGGATTGAACATGTTATTTTTTATACTTTAATTTAATGCTTAAAATAGAAACCAGTTGCATGTTGCAACTCTATTAATATTCGATAAATTAATAAATTTCTCCGGTTCCGAATTAGATCGGTTCAAAATATAACAAAATTTAATAAGATGATAATATTTCAAAAAATCATATACAAATATATGATCCCATTAATATCATTAAATAATAATTAGTATATATTTTTTCCATTTTATAGTAAATGATGTTTTAGTAAAAAAATTGTTTTAAATTATATTATATTTTCAAATTTTAATAAAAAATTAACTAATCTTTTATTGTTTTTAACCATTTGTATTCTGCAAATTGTTCTATCATTGGTATTATATTTATAATGAATTTATCGGTTAAAAACTTATTTTAATACTATTTTAAGATATTATTCATAAGTTAATAATTCTATAAATTAATAAAATATTATAATCCTAACATTATTAGTTTTTGACTGTATTTTTTTTTTTTCGCATATTGCCCAAGCATTCGGCATTCTTTTTTTGTTTTGACGTCACATTCCGCATGTTTTTGTGTCACAAAACTTATACTTTAATTGTGATGATTTTGGTATGGTATATTTACTATGTAATTATATTCACAAAACTTAATACTTTTTAAGAATTTTGTTTCAACTAATACGTCACACGCATGGTTTGGAGGATATAGTCCTTAGAAATTATATGGATATCATATGAGCCCATATCGATGGTAAGGTTTTGCCCCAACATAAGCCCAAACTACTAATGAAATCTGAAAGTATTTTTATGACTTTCTACAAATTGCAAATTGGTTTAGTATTCAGGCCTGACCGATTCAAGGATCTTTCTGTCCCATTTTTACACTTGAAGTCTTGAAGCTATAGCTTTTTTGGGCCAACCAAATATTTTCGGACGTATAGAGACAAAGATAAAACCATTAACCAATCCTTTTTTTTTTTTTTAAGTAACTCAAGATTTTTTTTTTCTTTAACTGTTCTTCATATTTTTTCAGATTTTTGAAAAACTTTTTTTTTGGGGGTTTTCAATCAGTTTGGATTGCAGAATTTGGTCCTAGTTTATATTATTAGATTGATTACTCCTAATTCATATGCCCCACAAATTATTTGTTTGGAATAAGATAGGAAAATATAGATTGTTATGAAGCGTTAATGGGTGAATTATATATATATATATATATATATATATATATATATTATTTCTAGTATAGAAAATTATTATTATTATTATTATTATTTTTTTTTTCTTTCAAATTCTCATTTTTACTTCCCAAAAAGAGACATTTTTGAGCTACATATATCTCAGAACAGAGCTTAAGAGAAATTGGGACAATCACACAACTTTACTCCGATACCAACACAAACGCAGTGTTATGAAGATAGTAATCCCTAATTATAACAGTTATAAAAAGCAATCTTAGAAGAGTTCCAAAAATCGGTCTTTGGGCAAGCTTGTAGTAAGATCAAGCTTGCCGGATCGTTACCAAATTGGATGTATCCGAACCAGAGAGAGAGGTAAGTGTGAGCTGTTGAAGATGTAGGGTGTTGAGCAGTTGCTGCTTTAGAGTCAAGACCAACTAACCTCCTTCGTAGAATCGATTGAACCTCTCGGATTATTTGTGCCGAAGGCTTGATTTTGTCACGATGTAGCCGAGTGTTTCTTTTTTCCATGTCTCATAAATTGTGGCTTGGAGCAACAGCTTGCAAATAACATTAAGCTTTTTTATGGGACTAGCAAAACGAACCCACATAACAATCGGATCTAGTCGTAGTGGAGGATTAAGCCTTGGATGAGAGAAGAATGAATTCCAAACATCAGATGAGTAACTGCACTCAAAGAAAAGGTGTGACCGTGATTCCGTAGCGACGTTACAGAGTAAGCAATATTGTGGCACTTGCAATCCCCAATTTCGAAGACGATCACGTGTTGGAAGACGATTCCTAGACACAACCCAATGAATAAACGCATGCTTTGGAATATTTTTTGAAAACCAAACTGACTTCTTCCAAGGGACAACCTGAACGTGTGGATGTAAGGTGTCCCATGTCATAGAAGCCGAGAACAATCCAGGAGTACCAACCAGAGTATTTCTCCACTTAAACGCATCCGGTACATTATGGTCTAGTAACGGAACAGCCGGTAAAACATCTTTCAACAAGATTGTTATCGGATGCCTACCCCTTGGTAATTTCTAACTTCCATTATGGACAGCCTGTGACACAGTTGACAGTCGTTGTATTCCCGTGATCCTTGGTCCATTAGCTCCCGTGAGCTCTATTAATGGCCCAAGATTCGTCCAATCATCTTGCCAAAAGCTTGCAACAGTTCCCGTACCGACATTGCAATACAGAAACGGTCTTGCTAGGGGCCTCAACCTGAGTAGTTTTTTCCAAATCCAACTCCCACTACAATCATCACTAACTTCCCAAAACAGCTTCCCTCTCAACAGCACTTTGTGAACCCAAGATACCCATAGAGAACCACCCTTTGTAAAAAGAAGCCAAATTAACTTTAAGCCGAAGATCTCATTCCAAGCCTCTAATCTCCTCAACCCAAGTTCACCTTCTTCTTTAGTTGTACACACCGATTCCCATGAAACCTTAGCCCCATGCGCTGAGTTAGGAGCTTCGGACCGTAGGAAGGAGTTACATAACCTTTCAATTTCCTTTAGACACCCCTTTGGTAGTGGGAATACTGCTGTCCAGAAGTTTACAATGCCCGCCAACACCGATTTAATCAACTGTAACCTTCCTGCGAAAGACAAATGTTTGACTAACCAAGAAGTGATACGCTGCTTAACCCTTTCAATAAGGGGCTGATAATCCGCTGGCTTCATTTTTTGTGGCATTAAAGGTAACCCCAGGTAACGAACCGGAAGCGTGCCTGCAGCAAAACCGAATCTATTCGCCAAATTTGTGGTTAGTTGGGTGTTATTACCATCAGAAAACAAGGAAGTTTTCCTCAAATTTATAGCCAGGCCTGATCCGGAGTAGAAGTCATGTAGAACATCCATGATTCCTTATAAAGAAGAAGTTGTTCCATCAAAGAAGAGTAGAACATCATCCGCAAAGCACAGATGTGTCACCAACAGATCTAAGCAGAGAGGATGAGGAATGAATCTGTTTTGCAGAGCCGAGAGATCCAACTCCTTGGATAGAATATCCATGGCTATATCCGAATAGAGACGATGAGATTGGATCCCCTTGTCTCAAACCTTTTTTTCCCGGAAAAAACCCCACAAGCTTTCCATTGAAATTGAATGAGTAAGTCAGAGTTGTAATGTATTCCTTAATCCAAGAGATAAAAGATTGGAGGCAGTTCAAACGCGATAAGTATGTTGATGACAAACTTCCAATCAATGCTATCATAAGCTTTTGTTAAATCCACTTGTAAACAGAAAATTATTTTCACTACACATAGTGTTTGAGCAAACGAGAGTTGTCTATATTGTTATATGTTAGAAAGGATCGGATATTGATTTATTTACGATAAGTAGTGTTTATTATGGGTACAAAAATCACATCAAATATATATATATATATATATATATATATTTATGTATGTACCAACCATGCAGTATTATTTTTTGTAAAGTAGTGTTTGTTTGTCTCTTATAATTCGATAATAATTTCAGATATACCTCTATATATATTGAACCACGACTTGTTCGTCTTATAGTATGTTTCTTAGTCAACTTAACTTTGGATAAACTCTTAAGATTTAATTATACAATAAACCATATGTATATAATTTTATTTCTTGGATACAGCTTTACAGATCAGAAGTAAATAATCCAGCCGTAGTTGCACGTGGTTTTTTTTACAATTCTAATCATTCGATTTATATAAACAAGTACTCCTGTTGACAAAGACTAGTTAAAACTATTTTTGTAAATTTATTTAAATAATCTCTATTAAAATTCGATTATAAATTCTTTGATACGGACCATACGGTTATACAGCAAAGAGATATATTCAAATGTCAATCAATGAAACATATAACGGGTTTTTACTTTTTAGTAGTGGTTATGTAATTTTCCTATCTTAATAGGTAAATTATATACTATTTTAGAGTTACATGTATAATTTCGGAGATGTGATTTCATTTAATTATCAGCAGTACATACACTAATGCATAATTGATTAGGTAGGTTACATGTCATAATATTTTGGATTGGTTGATAAAACAACACTATCCAAAATCAAATTCAAACAATGATTGACGAGTTATTTGCTCTTCAAATTATATATGGTAATAATGACGATGGTGATGGTATAAGTCGAAAATACCAATTTTTATTTTCAAAAGAAAATCACATACATTTTAAGAGATTCTAAATCTAATCCATATCTAATCGTACATTAAATGTTTTATTAGTTGTGGTTGTGAATGTAGATTTAAAGCTATAAAATATAATTTTTAAGTTGTTCGTTATATTGACCCAAAAAAAAGTTGTTCGTTATAAAGTAAATATATTTACATAAATTTAAACTTTAGAATATAATTCCGGCTATTGTAAGTTAAATAAAAACGAATAAATAAATTAATAACAAAGGTGTAAGGAATGTTGACTTTAATTTAGATTGATGGTAGCATATTGTCCATTCTAGTTTTTGGAGGTCCTTCTAATCCCACCATAGTGTTCAATTTTTTGGAAGTAATTCCTTTATGAGCAAAAACACCCAAATTGATAGGATGATCAATTTTTCAGTTTTTATTGGCTATAAAAATAGAGGGAATTTCAAAAATACTCTTTTTATGATGCACTTTTTTAAAAATATTATTTGTTGTTGTCAATTTTTTTAAATACCAATTTTATAACTTTTTATACAGTTTTATAAGATAAAATATGAAAAATGTAAAAAAATTTAAACATTCATAATAAGGTAGTTATATTAATAAAAGAATGTTTATAAACATTTATAAGTATATTTATAAATATTTAAGTTACTTTTATTGTTAAAACATAAATTAAAAAATGTTTATAAATGTTTATAAAATTTTTAAAATTTTTAAAAAATTTTATATAAGATCTTATAAAACTGTATAAAAAAGTATTTTTTTAAAATGTTTTCAAACATGAGTATTTTTGAAAATATTTTCAAATATTGGTATTTTTGAAAAGGGATATCACAAAATAGGTATTTTCAAAATTTCTCATAAAAATATGAAAACCCAATTTTTATTGATCAAATTAAACAGTCAAATATATGTTATTGATAGTTTATTCGCGTAGATAAACCGGAAAACAATTTAACTATATGAATGAATTAGAAAGTATAATTAAATCTAAAAATTTGTTTTTTATTTGTTCAAAATGAGCAGTATAAATACATACCATACTACTTTTTTTCTCAACACAAACCATAATACTTCGAAATAATAATATAAATACTTCAAAGTAATAAGCGGTAGTGTAAGAAAGAGGCATGTCAACGAAAAGGGTTCGTGTTGGTGGTAATTCACCTAACCAGAGTGTTGTTAGATGTTCGGTTGTACTAAACACAGCAGCACCAACACCACAACCCTTTTTGTGATATTTTACCATATTAATCAATATAATTATACTAATTGTTTAGAATCGAACCTTAATATAAAAAAATATATTGATTCAATCATCTGATTGTGATATTTAACTTCTCCATATATTTTAAGACATAGGTTCATCCTAATGGATACATGCTTTGTTATATAAAAATCATGAATCATTGTATTCGTTACCATTAATTAATTGATATTTTAGATATAAATCCAAAATTTCTTACACACTTCCTAAAAACAACTATGCTTTAATTGATGTTACCAACTGATAAAATTGACCAGAAAATAATTTAAAACACTATTAACCAAAAAATATCAATAATATAACCAAATCTTCCAAATATTAATGAAAAAATCGCATAAAAAACCTCAAACGTGGCAAGGACTAATACTTTAAACCTTCAAAATTTTCAACTAACACTTTAAATCTCTAACATGGCAATATTTACACTTTAAACCACCAACGTGACACTTTTATACACGCCGTCAAATTTTTAAACGGAATAGTAGACGCCGTTGACAGAAAAGTAACCCCGTTTAAAATCCGTTAACTCCGTTTTTAGTTTAAAAAAATGTGTTTGATTTATTTAGGGAAAATCGCATAAAAAACCTCCAAGGTGGCAAGGACTGACAATTTAAACCTCCAAAATTTTCAACTAGCACTTTAAATCTCCAACATGGCAATGTTTACACTTTAAACATGAAGAAGAGATCTATAACAGATCCGCTCTCATCTCCGTCGATGTCTGGCTTTTCCGGCGGCTGGCGTGCTCTCGACGCCGTGTCGAAATATATCGTTATGCTTTCTGTTCTGTCTTCTCCTCGGCTTCCTCTCTGGTGATGTCCTCCTCGTTCAAATCTAATCTGGCTACGGTGGAGTTCTCCGATTTGGGTTGGGGTTTGGGTCCTATTTTGGCTGGAACCGTCGTTTATGTTGTAGTCGGCGGCGGGGCCATCTCTTAACGTGACGGTTAAAAAAAGATGGCAGTTTAGATCCAGATCTGCTGGCGTGGATCTTTTGGCCGTTCGTCGATGTTTCTAGATCTGGTTCTGGTTCGTGGGTAGCTCCATTTACCCCGAGATTTGGTGGATCTAAACTCTGTTTTTATCATCTCCATCATGGTGGTCCGGTGAAATGTGCCGGTGAAAAGGTTCTCAGGTTGAGGTGGTGGTTTGGCTAGGTTTGTTTTCCCTTTGTGGTTTTCACTTGGTTGTATTAGCCTTTTTTCTATCCTTTTGAGCCGCAATTTTACTGGATTTTGATTTGTTTGTTCTTGGTTGGCGATGAGAGAGAATCGCGGAAGAAGAGGCAGTGACGATGTGAGGAGAATCAGCGGACCTGAGCACGGTCGCATATCGACGGTGGAAGCTGCAGCATCGATGGAGTACGATTGATGTCCTTGAGCCTCGCCGTCATGAACCTCGAGCCAGCACGGTGCGACAGATTCATCCACACCGACCATTGTATTATATATCTATATGTCTGGGAGTTAAACAAAACTTTGTCGTGGCAAAGTGGTTGTATGATGCATGGTTTGTGCCAGAGTTTAGGTGTTCGAATCTTGTTCACATTTCTTTGCTTTGTTTTATTATTTAAAACAATTATCACCAAATGATTTATGATTCAGACATGTGTCTTACTAAACTTATCACCAATTACAACATGTGTTACTAAAAAAAAAAACAATTTTTTTTGTTTAAAAAAATCACACGTTTTGTTTTAAAGTAAAACGGAGTTAACGAATTTTAAACAGAGTTATTTTTTCTGTTAACGGCGTCTACTATTTCGTTTAAAATTTTGGCGGCGCGTACAAAAGTGTCACGTTGGTGATTTAAAGTGTAAACATTGCCATGTTGGAGGTTTAAAGTGCTAGTTGAAAATCTTGGAGGTTTAAAGTGTCAATCCTTACCAACTTGGAGGTTTTTTTATGCGATTTTCCCAAATATTAATGAGAAAATACAGAAAATACCATTTATCCTAAAAATCTTTCAAAATCTACCATAATCTCAAATCTCTTTCAAAATCTATCACATCTATATCTCTCTCAATATAAAAAACATTTTTACCTTTCCTTTTAATAAAATGTCTAAATATTTTTTTCTCTCTCTTCTCCTCCTTCTCACGCTCATTTTTCTCTCTGTCTCTCTCTATCTCTCACATTAAAGAGGTTATACCGAGACGGTGGTAGATGATGGACAGAGATGGAGACATTGGTAAATGGTTGTGGACGGAGACGGTGGTGGACAGAGACGGAGATAGTGATTGTGAACGGAGACGATGGTGGACAGAGACGTTGGTGGATGGTGGACAGAGACAGAAACGGCGGTGGATGGTGGTGGACAAAAAATACTGGTTACACTATAAGTCATAATCAGGGGTAGAAGTGTCTTTCTCCAAAATGTGTACGGTGTTTTGTTGTAGATTTTGAAAGATTTTTCAAATTATGGTAGATTCAGAAAAAAGTTTTGAAATAAATGGTATTTTTGGAAAAAATTCCAATATTAATTATTGCTGGAAGTGTATTTTTTTTTACCACTACAACATTCATATAACGCTGCAGAATCAAAAAAAAAAAAAATAGTATGAATTTTTGTATGAGATCTTCAATAGAAATAACATATCAAAAAAGTTTTGAATATCTATTTTCTTGCTTCTACACATTACATATATGTGGTCGAGCTCTTTTTGTTGGAGTAGCTTAGAATCAAACATTATGTTCACTTTATATAATGGTTTATTTCTAATTACAAGTAGACTAATACCTATAAGCTATAACTATTAATATTAGCAAACAATTTGAGCTTTCTTTCTCCATGGACTGTGTAGATCTGTACACAAAAGCAAGAAAATGTATTACTTGGTAAACGATAAACCATTCAACTAAAATAGATATGAAAATAAATTTGCAAATTTCCATGTGGTATTTCTCGTCTAGTTAGTTCTTCAAATGGAACTAAATAATAATGGATCACGCCTAAATTATTACAATATACCATTAATTAGAAAAATTATTGAGAGTGGATCAATAGAATATAATAATATATGAAAATAAGAAATTTCAAACAAGCAAATGGAGAACTCCCTAACCACCAAGTCCAAGTCAATAAGACTGCACACCAAATGCACGCCACAGGTTGGACAACGTTTGATAATTTCTCTCTTCTATTGAATTATATTTTTCTCTTGATTAATTTAAAATCAAATTATTAGTTTAATTAAATAGGATTTGCTGCATATTCTTGTATTGTTATATAAGATGGACAATTATAAAAAAACTATAAAAATAAGTTTTTGTTCCAAATATACCACCATTTTGTTTTTTTTTTTCAAAAATATCACTAAATTTTTTTTTTTTTCAAAAATACCACAAAATATAAATTAAACTTTAAATCCTCAAAATTAAATTCTAAACCTTAAAAACTAAACCCTAAATCCAAAATACTAAATCCAAATCTAAAAAATTAAATTATAAATCCTTAAAACTCATTTTTAGTGTTTGTAGTATTTAAAAAAAAAACAAAATTTTTAATGATTTTTGGAAAAAACCTAAGTGATGGTATATTTGAAAAAAACATATTTTATTTATATTTTAAGGAATTCCTCGTTTAAAAAACACAATTGTTAATTAATATATATGGAAAAAAGAAAGTTATCGGGTTAAACTCTATAATAATATATCAAATGATCTAGCTAGGCTAGACTTTTTTTGTAAACATTCTTACTTTTCACTAAAGCTAAACTTAATTAGTAGGTTTGGTGACACATATATGATTAAGTCGCATCTTGACAAGTTCAAAAAGTTTGGGAAATTCTCACTCAAAAATCATTTTAAGTTGTTTACATTATGAAAAAAGCATAAAAGAGCACCATTTTTTTTCCAATTTAATTTTGGTTATTTAAAAAAAACTACTTTACCCTTTAAGCTCTTATCATTATTCAATTTCTTGAAAGCTAAGCCTTCGGTTTCCTCAAACCTATAATTATTAAGCTTTCAATTGAATACTAATAGTAATACATAGACTCACTCTCTCGCAATTTAATAGCATATATACAACACACACGCAAATATATGTGTGTATGCAATGGAGTGTATAGTAAGCATCCAAATCCAATTAAAGCACTAAGCATATCGCATAAGCAAAAGACTTTTCAAGAAATATGTATCAAAATCAAACCCAACAATTAAATTTATTTCTCCTAACAACATTACCTAAGAAACAAATCTACATTATACCCAATAAAACCTAACAAAGGAAACGTTACGTATATTAATTTTATAACTGTCTTCTACTCGCAAGAAAGATAATTTCCATGCAAAAAAGCATTGCTCCTTTTTTTGCATTAAAAGAAAAACAAAATAAAGTTTATTAATTAGCCTAAACAACTCCTCATTCGTCAGGCAAAATCGGTTGGCCTATCTCTATTCCCTCTCTAACACCCAACCCACAATTAATTTTTAGCAAAAAATTATATATAATATAAAATCATTACATATTTATATACATATATATAGACGACCTCCGTTGAGAAACCCCTTCCATGATTTGGTGGATCATTCAAGAAACACACATCTTCAACTTCTTCAAAGCAAAATTACCAAAATTAGAATGAAGAAGACAATGGAGGATCCAAGCAAGATCATGAGAAGATCAATCCACACTTTCCTCCAAAACTACCACCGTGCCACCACCGCAGCCGCCGTCGTCCTCCCCTTCTCCGCCGCTCTCCTCCTCTCTCAGCCCTTCTTCTCCTCTACCTCCTCCTCCTCCTCCCTTCACGCGAGGCTTAACACGCTCTTTCGCGGAGCGGGTTTCTCTTCTTCTCTCGATTTCTTCAACATCTTAAGCCTTAAACTCTCACAAACCCTCTCTTCCTCTTTCTTCACACTCCCTTTCTCTTTAACTTTCTTCCTCTTCTCCAAAGCTTACGTCATCAAACTTCTATCAAACAATCACTCTGAAGATTCCTCTGTTTATTACATCCGTCTTCTCAAAACCTACATTTGTAACTCTTTCTTGCTTCTCTCTGCAAACGCCTCTGCTTTTGCTCTGTTCTTCTTAGCTTTCAATTTCCTTGAAAGCTTTGGATTCTATTCTAGAAACTTCTACACTTTCTTCTCCTTATCCTCAGCGATTATCTACTCGATTATCGTCGCTAACGCCTTTGTCATATCCAATTTAGCATTGGTTTCATCAACTTCCTCTTCCTCAGGAGGATACACAACGATTCTCAAAGCATGTCTTCTGATTCGTGGAAGAACATCAACCGCATTGGCTCTTGCTCTGCCTACGAATATCGGCTTAGCAGGAGTCGAAGCTCTGTTTCAATACAGAGTGGTGAGATCTTATTACAAAGGAGACAGAGATATCACCTCCATAGCTCTTGAAGGAACATTCATAGCTTACTTATACGCTCTCTTCTTGGTTCTTGACACCATAGTCAACTTCCTCTTCTACCAAAGCTGCATCAAGAACGACGAGGATCATCAAAAGATCGTTAGAGAAGACGAATACTCGATCAAGATCCAAATCTCCGAAACAGAGAACACGAAGATATGCATCAAAGGACCAAATGATTTCCAGGAAATCTTGTGACTTGTTGTTTTGGTTGAATGTAATTATTCATAAAGAAGCAAAACTTTTTACAGATTATTGATTCTTTAAGGAAAATCTCAAATAGCTTTCACTTCAAAGAAGAGCAAAGGTAAACAGTGAAGAACAATCACAGGATCTGCACACTTTACAATTTATCTTTTTTTCCTATTTTACTTAAATTTATCATTATGTAAAGTCACATTCACATACCAAGAAATTATAATGAATGCCAATCTTGGAATTCACATTTGGTTAATCCTACAATTAGAATTTCAATGCCGACAAATAATATATATCCATAAGCAAATGATTTTTATTACTTCCTTTTAAGATAATGAATATGTTGACCAGATTCACATTAACAAGTGTGTTTTGTTTTTGAGCATAGATATGTTCAAGTCACAACCTTTCATTACAAAGATAAGTCACAGCTTTCTTCAACTAGACAGTGGCCGAAAGCAATTGAAGTTTTTGTATTTTTCTTTGGATTAAATCCTAAAAAATCTACTGAAATTGTGTTTAATGATACGATTTACACTAAAAAGGACAAAAAGTGCTAGGGACGGGTCTTTATCACTAATCTCTCTACTTGGGGATGTGAGAGCAAAAAAAATCTTTAATACAATATTCAATTTTATCTAAATTTGTTCTAATGGAGAGAGAACATGAATGAAACTATTATACTTTTTATAAGTTAAAAGAATCAGAGTGGAATCTGGAAAACTTGAGTGAGAGAAGAGTTTTAGAGCTTTGTAAGAGACAATTAAAAAAAAAGTTGCTTAAAGAGAGATTAAAGAAACAATTAAGCAAAAAATTTGTAACTTACCATTATATAAAGCAGCGGAATTAACATTCATGATCAAGATTTACGATCAATGTTTGTAAATCCTGGTTTTACCGATCGAACCGTAATCTGGTATTTTCAAACCCGAAAACCGAGTTTTTATCTACAAACCGGTCTGACCAAAAAAAATCTACAAACCGGTTTTTCTAGATGAACTAGCCGGTTTTGAGGGTTTAGTGAAATCTCTAGGGTTTCAATTTTTTTTTTCACAGCTTAGTCGAGTTTCTTCTTCTTTCCCAACTTTCTCTCCTCTGCTCGTGGACAGCTTTGAGGTCGACGATTCACAGTTTCCGCTATTTCGAGTCAGATTCTTCACCGTTTTCAGGTTGGGTTTCTTGGGTTTTTAATTTCCATGCTTTCGTATTATTCACAGTTTCAAATTAGATTTTTTTTATTCGTCTGATTTTCTGGGATGAGATTGAGCTTCAGTTCTATCAGTTTCTAGGTTGAGTTATGATATTAATTATGTAAAGCCTTAAGGTCTGAGTTACCCAGAAACCCAAATTTTACAAACTTGTTCATTGTCTCTATCGTTGGTCCTTCTTTGTTTACTTCAAAATTTTCTGCTTCATAAGTTTTTTTTGTTTTTTGTTTTTAGTCTTTGCATCTGTATAAAATAGTTTCTCCTCCCTCACTTGATTTAGTTTTTTCGTTATTGTAGCATTAGGAGTGTTTAAAATGGCTGGGGGAGCAAAGAGGTCTAAAAGAGCAAGACTTTATGACAGTGAATCGGAAGACATAAGCGACCAAGAAAACTTTAAGGTATTTTTTTTGTTGCTTTTGTCTGGTTATGTTGTTTAGATGGCTGTGTAGGTGAATTTATTTGGTTTGAGGATTATGTTATAGGTGGAAGGCGAGATTGAAGATGATGAATTGCCTGATGGGATAGAGGATGATGAAGGAGGTAGCATGGAAGATGATGAGGGAGAGAGTGCGGAAGACGAAGAAGGAGATAGCGAGGAAGACGACGGAGGAGATAGTGAGGAAGATGATGAAGAAGATAACAAGGAAGATGAAGATGGAGAAAGCGAGGAATTTGAAGATGGAAATGACAAAGAAAGTGAGAGTGGCGATGAAGGTGATGAGGACAATAAAGATGCTGAGATGGAAGAGCTTGAGAAAGAGTACACGGAGCTTCGTGCACAAGAACAGTAAGATTTCATCGCAACTATCTAAAGTTTTTTTCACTTTCGTTTCCATCTCGATAAACTCTTGTATTTGTTTCTAGATGGTCTTATTAATGTTACTGTTTAGCCTAGTTCACTAACATAAAGATGATTGTTGGCTGGATTTAGAAGTAGGTTTGAGCTCATTGAAGCAATTGGATTTATCCATGACCAGTAGAAAAGAAATAACATTTAAAAGAAATTAACAGACTTTTGTTGAAGGTTTTTGTCAGATATTCTCCTTCTCAATTTACCATCTATCTTGAAATGAACAATTGAGAGCCAAAAGGAATCATTAATAAAGTTTATTTGCCAAGATGTTTGTTCTTTGTGTAATATGCTTGTTTTTTGGTATAGGGATATACTGAAGAACCTGAAGCGCGATAAAGGTGAGGATGCTGTTAAAGGTCAAGCGGTGAAGAACCAGAAGGTATGACATTGTTCTATGGTTTGTTGAAGTAGTCTTGCTAGAAATCAAATGCATGCAGTTGCAGATGTATGTACCTATCTTTATGTTAATGAAGTTAGTCTAGAGTGATATCTGTTTAAGACCATTCATTTTTGTGCTTTATTTGAAGGCTCTTTGGGACAAAACTCTGGAGTTCAGATTCTTACTTCAGAAAGGATTTAGTAGTTCAAACAGATTGCCACAGGTAAGCTATTCTCTTCTTCTATCCATCGTTGTTTGTGTCATCATGCTTATGACAGAAGGTAATCGTTTTCAGGAGCCTGTCAAATTGTCTTTTTGTTCAGAAGATGAGAATGTCTCAACAGCTTATACAGATCTAATTACTTCATCGAAGAAGACATTAGATTCCCTCTTGGAGTTGCAAGAGGTATGTATTATAGATAGGATTCATCGTTCTTTTTTTTCCTTTGTGTTGGAAATTATATCTTGATTCAGTAACTGTACCCCCTGCATCTCTGAGTTTGTTGTCTCTCTGTCACCTTTGTTTACTCTTTTTATCGAAATATTGATTCGCAGGCTTTGCTTGAGAAGAATCCCTCGGTTGATCAACAAGTAGATGGTACGACATATTAAGCAAAAAAGCATAATTAGTATCAGTATAAGCATGGGTCAGTATAACATTTCCTTCTTTTTTCGATTGCCTGTCAGGAACAGCTACTTCAGTGCGCTCAGAATCTAATAAATCAGATGCAGAAGATAGCGATGAATGGCAGCGAATATCTGACTTGCAAAAAAGGTATTCGAAACTAACTTTTAAAACTGTACAACTTTATAATTCTCCTTGTTCTGTCACAAGCGGAAAAAAATTTCTCTTTAGTAAAACATGATTGACTTCATTCGGAGACAATCTCATTCCTGTTTATGTTTCATTGTTAACTCAAAAATTGGTCTTTGCTATGTATTGTAGAATGTCTTTATTCCGAAACAAGGCTGTGGACAAATGGCAGAGAAGAACACAAGTCACAACTGGTGCAGCTGCTATAAAAGGAAAGCTCCACGCCTTTAACCAGGTATAGCCAACAAACCCCGAAAATTGATTTTGCTCTGGGGATCAATCAGTAATCTAACGTAATTTATTTTCAAAAACTAGAACGTTAGTGAGCAGGTTGCTTCTTACATGAGGGAGCCAAGTAGAATGATTAAACAAATGCAACAATCAAGATCTACTGTTGCTGTTTTTGGAGCTGTAAGTTTTGGATTTAATAATAAAACCCATCCCAAGCTCTTGTCCTTGGTGGTCCATACATCAGCTTCTCTTCAGTTTGTTCTGATCTTTAAACTTCAATCCACAGGTGCCTGGTGAAACCATGGAACCAAATCAAGAGGTATTGTCGCGGTTTTCTCTAACCAAGTCAAGAGAATCAAATCATTTTATCGGTCTTATTGATTATCCTTTATACCCATTCTCTGACATGTATACTCGTTGTTCAGGAAAAAAAACTAGAAGGAGACCCTGAACTTGTGGAGGATGCTGAATTCTATCAGCAGTTACTAAAAGAGTTCTTTGAGACCATCGATCCAGCTTCCTCGGGTATTGTAAAAAACCATCTCGGGATCATTAGATATGAAATGCCTAATGATTGTTACATCCAACAAACCAAGTCTTTGCTTGTGTTGAGACTTGAGTGTAGTTCTGGTTTCCGTAAAGAGTCTTTGGTTTCCTGACATCTTAAGTTTTCCCTTGGCAGAGGCGGCTTTCTACGCGCTGAAGAAATTTCAGACGAAGAAGCGGAAAGTTGTGGATCGGCGTGCCTCAAAGTCCCGAAAGATCAGGTAAATATAAACAAGTCATCTCTTTCTTTTGGATTCAACATCACAATTTGGGTATCCTTTTCTTAATATCTTTGTATTAAAAATCGAAACAGGTATAATGTTCATGAGAAGATCGTCAACTTCATGGCTCCACGACCAGTAAAGATTCCTCCAAACACTGCGGATTTGCTGAAGAATCTGTTCGGTCTAAAAACCAGAAACGGTCCGTCTGAAGCGTAATAGTTAACAAACCGCAATTTTGAAACGCAGGAATAGATTTGTGACTCTTTCTGTGTGGTATGTTGTAATACAAGATCCATAGTGAAAACTGAAAAACTCCTTTTATATTTCGACATCGTTTCTTAATGAAAGCCAGATTTGAAAGCATCTGAGTTAGTCGTTTTGCTTATTTTTTAATTGATTTTGAAATCTACAGGATTTGGAAAATCCAATATTATCCTATAACTTACTACATTAGTCAAATTCGTTCAAAGAAGAGAGATTCAACATTCTCAATTTCTTCCCTGATTTCACCAAACTGTTTCTTCGAAAGAGGTGGGAAGAGTTTAATCAGATCCGGAGGGAACAAAAGGACGTTTTGCTTCCGTTGATTCGTTCCCGGAGAAAGATGGTTGAACAAAGGACGTTTAACTCAATTTATGTATATAGTTAAAATTTTCTAAAAAACATATTTGTATCTGAGTGGACTCTGTTCGACCACTCTACTTATTCGTGCTAAAAAATGGCCTTGTGGTCGAATCTTCGAAGTATGTACAATCGTATGTAGATACTCTGCTCGATTTCGAGCTGCCAGAAAAGAAGAGGAGAAACTAAACGAGGACGAGATCTAAAAACCAAAAAACCTAAAATCTACAGCAAAATCAAAAATTTAAAAACCAAAATCTAAAAACCAAGAACCAAGATCCGAAAACTAACCAAACAATCAAGGCCTTAATTGGGATAACGAGCCTGAAAAAAAAAGTCAACTGATGAAATAATAAGTCATTGATTGAAACGCTGTCGTTTTAAAGGCTCTTCATTTAGTGAAACCCTAGAAATGTATTAGAGACCTATAAAGCACATCCAGTTCTTCAAGATTTGACATTTTTTCAGCTTTGCTAAACTCCTCTTAACAGGTCTCTCTCTGATTCATTCAATTTGATATAACTTCGATTTCCTTGAAATTCCGGCTTATGATTCTTTTAAATTTTCAAAATTTCCTGCTTTATGTTGCGTATTATGCTCACAATGTCTCCGTTTTTCTCTCTCTCTGCATCTGTATAATGATTTGTCCTCCTGAAAAATCCGAATCCATAAAGTGGGTCGATTCCTTTTGTTTCCGTTGTTGGCTTAGGTTTCTAAAGTTTCTCGCTTGAAACTTCTCTTAGCTCTCTAATATGTATGTTATTCGCGTTTTTATGATGTTTGTTTGTGACATTGTTGTTGGTGGAGATGATGGAATTATAAAGTAAAAGGTCTGAGCAGGTTATGAGTAATGTGTGTGTGGCTTTTTGATGTTTAATTTAGTTTCGAGGAGACCAATTTTGTAAACCTAATAGGAGAGGGCCCTTGTCCATGCCTTGAGCCAATGGCATCTGTGGCTCCGCAAACTCTCCAACATTGAAACATGATTGATTTTGTGCAATCTGATGGGTCGATTTTAAAGGCGTGGGGTTGCTTTCTACTATTGATTGCCAATCTAGAATTCTCCCTACATACATTAGTCTCCTCGTTGCTTTTCTTATCATCGATTAGCCGCCCTCGTAACTCCTGCATTGATCAAAAGACCTCCTTGACTGATCCACATTATCTATAGATCTCTTTCTGTCTTGCTTTGTTGATGGTTGAATCTTTCGACAAAGCTTGTTTGATGTTATGATTCCTTCATTGTTGTTATGTGTGGACCATAGAAGTATTTCTGAAACTTGTTATAGCGGTTGCCCTTTTGTGGTAATAATGTTGCAGAAGTCTTCAGGGGGAGCGACATTGCGTGTGTATAACCAATGAATGGTGTTATGTTTTGCTGAATGTTTACGTTGGATTATCGGAGAAACTGATTCTTTGTGTATTCATTATTTATTGCAATGTTTGATTGGCTTAGTGAGCAGTAGAGTGTGAAAGAGATGGCTCGGCACAAGATCGCACACGCAACATTGAAAGGTCCAAGTGTTGTGAAGGAGTTAGTTATCGGTCTCACACTCGGGCTAGCAGCTGGTGGGATATGGAAGATGCATCACTGGAACGAGCAGAGGAGAACAAGAGCTTTCTATGATTTGCTTGAGAAAGGCGAGATTGGCGGCGTTGTTGCAGAGGAATAATAGAGAGATCTTCTCCTCAACACTACAGTATTTTGATGATGACGATTACCTCAAATTTTAGTGTTTTTTGTTGTTAATTACTGCAACGTTAGTAAGGGTTTAAAACCCAGTTATTGTTTCATTTACTCATCTCTTTTTGTCAATTTGGGACAATGCCTTCAGCACTCATGATAGAAAAGATAATGTGTAATTAAGGAAAGCAAAATATATAAATTATAATTTTTGCAGATTAGATGTGTATTTTTCTTGCTATTACTATATACTACGATTCAATAACATATTTTATTTCTAAGACTTGTTCCGTATATACCAAAATTTTTATAATGATGAAAACAATTATCAATACAAACAAAACTGTGAATAGTATTACCTATTAAGTAATATGATGGTTTTTGAGAATTAGCTAGATTTTTTGTGTTTTTTTTTTTTTTTGAAATATATTACAAGTAACCATATATTTATTTTATCACAAAAATAAAGAATCACTTCTAAGTTTAAAGTCTATTAAAATATATGAAAAGACGCAATCCTAAGATATATTAATAACCATAAAACGGTTTTTCCGAAAATACGCAACTATAAGATGTATTTTTGTAAAAAAGACGCGACCCTGGGATCCATTAATAACAATAAAACGGTTTTTTCGAAAAGACGCAACTATAAGATGCATTAATAACCGTAAAACGATTTTTCATGAGAATACGCAATTCTAGGATGCATTAATAACCATAAAACGAGTTTTTCCGAAAAGACGCAACCCTATTATGCATTAATAAATCATAAAACGATTTTTTCAAAAAAACGTAATCCTATGATGTATTAATAATCATAAAACAGCTTTTTTCGAAAAGACGCAAATCTAGGAAGCATTAATAACCATAATACGGTTTTCTTGAGATGACGCAACTCTAGGATGAATTAATAACCATAAAACGATTTTTTGAAAAGACGCAACTCTTGGATGCATTAATAACCATAAAACTCTTTTTTCGAAAAGATGCAACCCTATGATGTATTTTTGTGAAAAGATGCGACCCTATAATGCATTATTAACTATAAAACAGTTTTTTCGAAAAGACGTAACTCTATGATGTATTTTTGTGAAAAGACGCGATCCTAACATGCATTAATAACCATAAAATGATTTTTTCGAAAAAACGCAACTCTAAGATGCATTAATAACCATAAAATGGTTTTTTCCGAGAAGACGCAACTCTAGGATGCATTAATAACCATAAAACAATTTTTCCCGAGAAGACGCAACACATGATGCATTAATAATGATAAAACAGTTTTTTCGAAAAGACGCAATCCTAGGATGCATTAATAACCATAAAACGGGTTTTTTCGAAAAGACGCAACCCTAAGATGTACAAATAATAGAATGACGTTTTTTTATCAACATTATATTTTGAGTGAATTTTAAAATTATTATCCATGTTATACGAAAAGAAATAAGTATAGTCGAAAAGAAACAAATGTTAAAAGGTGCAACTTTTAATTAAATAAGCGGTTACAAGAAAAGAAAAAAACTATAATCATAATAGAGGAGTTGCGCGAAAAAGCATATAGAGTTCAGTAGACACAAAAGTTAAAAGATGCAACCTTTAGTGAAATAAGCGTCTACAAAAAAAACATCCATACAAAAAATTTAAAAATATATTTATGAATCTTCTGTTTAATCCATATTTGTTGACTTTTACTCCATTAATACTTCGTTAGAAATTGAACGTATGTGATATTTAGAACTTCGAGATTACTTGTATTTATACTTAACCAAAAAGTAAAAATGCTTCTTTGAACTCCATATTAGTGGTAATAGTTACAAAGTATATATCTTTTTAGGATAAAAATAAGCATGAACTATAATATGTTGAACAAAACAAAATAAGTAGAGTTGAATATACATGTTTGTGAAAAGACGCAACCCTAGGATGTACTAATAACCATAAAATGGTTATTTCAAAAAAATGCAACTCTAGTATGCATTAATAACCACAAAACGGTTTTCCCGAGAAGAAACAACTCTAGGATGTATAATAACCATAAAACTGTTTTTTTTCTTCAAAAAGACGCAACACTTGGATGCATTAATAACCATAATTTTTTTTTTTCGAAAAGACAACCCTATGATGTATTTTTGTGAAAAGACGCTACCCTATGATGCATTAATAACCATAAATGATTTTTTTTATAAAGACGTAACTTTAGGATGCATTAATAACCATAAAACGGTTATTTTCGAAAAGACGCAACCTTATGATGTATTTTTGTGAAATGGCGTGACCCTAAGATTCATTAATAACAATAAAACAATTTTATTTCGAAAAAACGCAACTCTAAGATGCATTAATAACCATAAAACAGGGTTTTTCGAGAAGACGCAACCCTATGATGCATTAATAACCATAAAACGGTTTTTTCGAACAGACGCAACCCTAAGATGCATTATTAACCATAAAACGATTTTTTTTGCAAAGACGCAATCCTAAGATGTATTTTCTAACCCTGAGATGCATTAATAACAATAAAACTATTTTTTTCAAAAAGACGCAACCCTATGATACATTAATTATAACCATAAAACATGTTTTTTTCAAAAATACGCAATCCTAGGATGTATTTTGTGAAAAGACGCGATCTTATGATGCATTAGTAATCATAAAACAATTTTTTCGAAAAGACTCAACCTTAGGATCCATTAATAACCATAAAACAGTTTTTTATTCCGAAAAGACGCAACTTTTGGATGCATTAATAACCATAAAACGGTTTTTTCAAAAAGACACAATTCTATTATGTATTTTTGTGAAAAAACGCGATCCTAAGATGCATTAATAACCATAAAATGATTTTTTAAAAAAATATGCAACTTTATGATGCATTAATAACCATAAAATATTTTTTTCCAAAAAGACGCAACCCTTATATGCATTAATAACCGTAAAAGGGTTTAAAATAATAGAATGACGTTTTTTATCATCTTGCTTTGAGTGAATTTTAAAATTAGTAGCAATAAATGAACAAAATGATCAACGAAAAAAATATGTAGAGTTAAAAACAAAAATGTTAGAAAATGCAACATTAAATAAATAAGCGCGATTTTTTCCAAGAAGACGCAATCCAATGGTTTCTTTCGAAAAGATGCAACCATTGGAAATAACTATAAAGCGGTTATATCGAAAAGACGCGATCCTAGAATATATTGTTAACTATAAAATAGATTTTTACGAAAGGACACAATCCTAAGATATATTTTCTATGATTGTTATTATTAATAGACACAACTATTAAAAATAATCATATGGTTATATCGAAAAAAACGCGATCTTAGAATACGAAATGACATAATCCTAAATGAAAAATACGATCCTTGAAAAAAATCATAAAAAATACAACTCTAAAATCTACTATTAATTATAAAACTATTATTAATTATAAAACGGTTATCTACCAAAACGTTCATTAGTTATTATTTATAGATATATATCTTGTTCTAAACATTGTTTAGGAGTTTGTATATTTTTTTTCTGAAGAAGAAGACGACGACGAAAGACAAAGGACGAATCGAAAAGACGGAAAGTACGGTAAGAAGAGGAACCGTTTCCTCAAGTTTCAACCTCCATAGATAAGCGTAAGCCTCACTTTCTCTTTAAGTTTTCTCGGAAAATTCTCCATTTTCTTGCACTTTCTCTCTCTCTGACAAAATCTTGCAAGATAACAGATCTCGAGTAGGTATTTCTTTATCGCGTTTTTCTTGTCTGTTTTCTCAGACGAAAATTCACATCTCAGAAAATCCTCGGATGTGACATTGAAGCTGAAGTTTCTTCGTATAAACTCTTCTCTTCTATAGGTAAGATAAGATTCAAATGTTGGAGAAATCTTCTATCTACTCTCCACTAATCTTATAGATGTTTTTTTTCTATCGTTTTGATTCGGACACTGTTTCCGAGTTTCTGCTTCTCACAGATTTATAGTTGTTTCATCTTTGTTTTGCATCTTACAACTTCTGGATCATTGGTGAAATTTCGTTGTGGAGCTCTGCGATTTCCTTAATGTCCTGGGGAATCTTGTGAATGAATAAGATTTGCATCACTAGATTCGTTGTAATAGAGAAGGATAAGAGAGCTTAATGAAGATTTTTGTATGCCAATCAAATTGGTAATGAGTTTCTTGATTTCTTGCTACTTCAGGTTTACTCTCCTCCGGTGTTGAATGAGTTTTCCCAGAGTGCAAAGGGAAATGCAGGAGGATGGTTTCTGGAGTTTGTGTCCTGTACATGACATTGATACGGTCTTAACCAATAGATACGGCGCAAACGACACATTCTCTTTACTGTACTGTGATCTTTATTTGAGACAGTTCAAGGAAACATTGAAGCAGACCATGCTTGAGCAAGAATCTGTCTTTGAAGATCAGGTAAGCTTTTCTTTCATTCCACAATTCTTGTTACAATCACTCCTTATGAGTAGTGTGTCTTCAATAGATGTTTCATCTCGGTGTTTCCTGTTTCTCTGATACTACTTGTCAGCTCAGATCCACGAGCTTCATCGTCTTTATCAAAGGCAGAAGGAACTGATGATGGAAATGGAGGAAACCAACAACTTATATAGTCAACCTCGACATTTATTAGCCGGGGCCTCTAGTCCTAGAGCAAGCTTACACTGGATGGGTTCAAGTATCTCCACATCCAAAACTAGTGTTTTGCCACCAAAAGACGTATCTGCCAAGATTGATGAAGCTGGGTTTTCCGGAGATGAGAGTGATAAGTCCGGAGAGAAGGTCTTGGATCTTGAATTACTGTCCTACGGTTATCTTGATACAGGGGAAGAAGAAGAAGGTTCAAAGAATGGAGAAGTCCATGAAGTTACCAACTATCCTAAAGATCAATCTCCAAGAAGCTCGTCTTTTGAATCGGTTGTCCAGCCAGAAAATATGCGGCATTTAACTGATTTGTCCAAATGTATACTTGACTTGAACGAACCTGCCAAGATCGAGAAACATTCAGATTATGAGCTTAATCAGTTCCTGAGTCCAGCCCAAGCAAGGAGTGAAAGAGCAGAACCAGAAGCGCAACACCCGCTGATATCTACAAAAAGTCAAGCTGGTGAGAAATGCATCTAAGATGGGTATATGATAATGTTTTCTTGTAACATTTTCTCGATATAATGAAAGCTAAATTGGTTCGATCAATGATCTTTGAGAATTGATCAGTCACTCCTTTTGTGCAGAGAATGGAATCGACTTGAATAAACCCCTTTCATCTGAAGAAGAAGAAGAAGTAACTACTTTCAAGACGACAGAATCTGAGAAACCCCAAGAGTTTCTTGCAGTTTCATCGCACAGAAAACACGGAGCGGAACCATCACGAGCGATAGTTCAAGCGCTCCCATGTTTGAAAGGCATTTCACTCTTCCAAAAACGTTCCCCATGGCCTAGGAAGAAAGCAAAACGTAGAGCAAAATCCACCACTGTGGACAAGTTTCCTCGCAGAAAAGCCCGGAAAGGCTCAAATCTTGACTCGAACTTTAGTGTTAAAGAGGACGATAACCATTCACTGAGTAATGCCTCATACATCCCTGAATCTGACAATAATCAAGAGCAGCTGGAGAAAGGGAGTTTAAGTTCTCTGCCTGAGGTGAAATCTGCTAGAAATTGGACCAATACAGGAAAGAGAAGACTTCGTAAACCAGAAAAAGAATCAGGCGAGGTTATGAGAAAGATTGCAAGAACTAAATCAAAGACCAGAGGGAGCTTTCTTGTTACAGAGGAAGAAGATCACAAAAAATCTGCAGCAGCAGAGGCTATAATTGATATGTCATTAACAGATTCAGCTAGAAAGTCCAGCATTGAAACCTCTGATTGTATCACTCCTCTGCGTTGGTTCGCTAAGATCGCTTCTTCGGTAGTTGAAGACTCAAAGAGTGAAGTTGGATTATCTGTGACCGGATTCCACTCTGATTACCAAATAGACTATTTTGAGGCAATGACATTGCAGCTAACAGAGATAAAGCCAGAGGAGCAAAGATCAAACACTACAGTCTCCAACATTGTTCATCCTAAACACAAGAGGACCCAGCGACGACAACAACAACAGCACGAAGATCACCACAAGGAGTTTCCCCCGAGCCTAAGCACTTTTACAGGAAACGAAGCCTCGGAGGATCTAAACAAGATAGAAACGCTAATCGAAGCTCCTGAAACGAATGTCGCTCACTCTAGCTACTGCAGCTTGATGGAAAACATGGTAATCGATTGGGGAAACATAAGAAAACGAAGAAGAGGCATCAGAACTCGTGCTGCTAATACCAAAACTACTATAAACTTTTTTGGGGTTTAGTGTATTGTAACATCATCACACCACAGAAAAAGGTTTACACATAATATAACAACAGAAAAGTTGAGATTTTTTTTCATTCAGATAATAAAAGTTGAGGCTTTTAACGAGTAGTAGAGAGTTGGGTAAAATAAGGGTTTTGAAGAGTTTCTTGAAGGAAATCATCGTCGTCCCAAGAATCGCGATAAGTCTCCAGATTTTCCAAGGAATTCAATATAGCCGATTTACACAGCTTCCTTCTCCATTCCTCCAGATGTGGAAATCCCATGTAATCTGCGTATTTATCGCTATACTGCAAAAACACCCAATAAATTTTTAAAAAACAGAGATTTAGATTGAATAAGATCGATCTTTGTTTGACCCCAAAAGAAAGATTTTGTACATTGAAATCGGCTATGTCGTGAGTGTTGCGTTTGGGGATTCCATCGGATTCTCTGGACTGGTAAAAATCAGAGATTGATTGCATCATTTGATCGGAAGAAGGAAGACAAGTTTTGCCTGACAGAAGCTTCGCGATCCATTTCGCTTGTGATTCGAAAAATGGGAACCCTATCAACTGCAAAAAAAATTGTTAAACCGATTTTTAATTATTAATAGATTGATTAATTAGTTTTGGGTTTAATCGTTTTACTTTTTACCTTTCGAGGGATGCCGACAAAGGAGAGAGAAGGGGAGAGAGAAGGAGAGAAAGTATGTTCGAACAGTGGGCCCACTCTATTATCATCGATTTCTACTCTTCCTTTACTCTCAAGAAATGGAAATTTGTACCTATACCTGTGTGTGCCCATATATAATCTTTTAAAATAACAAATAATAACTCTAAACTTTCAAAAAAAATTATTTTGCTTCTAATAAATACAAAATATTGAAATCTCTAATCTCTATATTTCTCGGATAAATAATTTTTAAATAGGATTTTTTTTTTAAATACGGAGAAATGCCTATTTCAAAATATTTTTTCAATTTTTGAAAATGTAATAATAAGTAAATAAAAAAACAATAACAAAGAATATATTTATTCATATGTATTATACAAGAGTTAATTAGGTAGATAACTTAATTTTGACACTTATTTGCTAAAAATAATACAATGGCAAAATCATAAATAAATTAATAAAATACTTTTATGTGTTTTTTATAAATAATGTGATATCATTTATAATAGTGTGTTGTAGAACAAAATAATATATCGTTTTTAAAAATATATATAAAAGCATGTTATTTTAAAAATAATGCGAAACATAAACTTCTATTTATTTATAATTTTGTCATCAAATCATTTTTTGCAAAGAAATGCTAAAATTAAACATAATGTTATATAGGAAAATTTTAAAATTGCCATTTTTGACATGTCAATTTTCAAAAATGCTATCATGGATAACAAATCCTAAACCCTAACATAAAATAGTTAACCCAAACATAAATGATATTTTGGATAAATGATATAATTTTAGTGGTATTTTTAAAAATATTTTAGAAATATGATATTTTTTAAAAATGGTATTTTAAAATTTTCAAAATTTCTCATTATTATATACTGAGGCCAGGCTCAACTATAGGTGGGGTCCAGTGCAAATTTTTCTTTTTTTAGGCAAAATAGTGAAGAAATTTCTTTTAAGGCATTTTTTACCCCCCAAAAAAAAAACCCTAACTAGTGATTTTTTTTGATAAAAAAGCTGTGGGTCTAGGTGCAAATGCACTCCTTGCACCGCCTTTAAGCCGGCCCTATACTCTATATACAATTCTAAGAGATCAAAATGAAATGAATCAAATGAACATGCCGGCCCCAAGAAGTAGGGATATAAATGATCTTGTCGTGGAAAGCAATTTGACAAGATTTGTAGTCCACTCACGTAGACATATGAGTCCAACATTTTATATTAAAAATAATATTCTAATGTCGGTAAAGGGTATTAATCGTACTATACTATTGAAATAAAATAAACTAAATTTTCTTTCCTTTTTCGTCGAGAGGCAAGACGTGATCTATCAAATTAGTTTAGAACCTTTTATGCATGACTCACATAAAAAATCGTCAAGAAAACAACAATTCATTTTCCAAATTTGAGAATTTTTAAAAGACCGAAAATAATACTTAAAAACCAGTAAGTTAATTTCCAAATTACTACTATCTATAGGAAGAATTTCAAAAATGTCTCTTTTGATGTGTCAATTTTCAAAAATGTTACAATGAATTATCCATTTTTAAAAATATCACTTATTAAGAATTTTTTAAACTCTAAACCCTAAAATTTTAAACCAAAAATAATTTTGATCCCTAATAAATTCTAAACCCTAAAAACTAAACCATAACACAAAATAGTTAATCCAAATATAAATGATGTTTTGAATAAATGATATAATTTTAGTAGTATTTTTGAAATTTTTTTAGAAAGATGACATTTTAAAAAAGTGGTGTTTTTCAAAAAATTTCCTATCTTAGAGGCGACAAATATGAATTTTGTTCATAGAGCATCAGTTATTGTAATAATTAATCAATAAATAAAAAAAAATTTAACTTACCCGGTACAGTAAAGAATGGTGTCGGCTACAATACAAGACCCATCAACGAATATGACCCTTCCATCTTCCTCTAGGGATTCAATCTATACAACCATTTGAAAGAAAGGATGCAATCAAAACATTTTAAACAATTTCTATAAAACTTTATATATTTTAAAATGAAATGAATGTATAATGTGGTGGTGAAAGTGTACCTGTGGATGAAGATGGAAGTTTTGATGTTTTGAAATGACTTTAGACAAGCCAGGAGGAATTTCAAGTGATTTGGCACTTAGATGAACTTCTTTTGCAACCTCCACAAGCTCTATTGATATGTCTTGTCCACTCACTGAGCACCCAACTACTACCACTACCTACCATCATCACCATCATCATTCGATATATATCGTCAAGCTTATTTATTAAATTAATTACCTCATCACGAAAAGGATCAGGCACCCTGTAGACATGGCTATGAAGTTGCTTTCTCTTCCACAAATCCATTCCTATACACACCAAAACCATCAGAACCAATACCTTGAAACTAGTATTCAAAAACTTCCCTATATGAAAATATGATCTATTTATAGTATCAACTTTGCTTATCTTTTTTTTTTTCTTATCCAAAAATATTTTGCTTTTGATCATAAAAGAAAATGGCATATGGACTCCAAATAGTGTGATATATATACAAAGATATATTTATGTACCTTTAATGGAAGGCAATCTAGGATAAGAGTAATGGCCAGTGGCAACAACAACAGCATCAAACACTTCTTCCATAACCTCACCACTCTTCTTCTCTACAGTCTTCACCATCCATCTCTTCATATCATCATCATCATTATTATCATTCACCATCCCCACAAACTCAACCCTAACATTAAACCTAACCATCTCTCTTAACCCAAAAACTTCACAAAAATCCTTAAGATACAACCAAAGCTCCTCATGACCGGGAAATCTCCTCGTGTCTCTTCCTTTCTTCGCCGTGAACGGGAAATCGGAGAAACCCAATACCTCTCTCGGCGTGGCCAACCTCAAGGATGAGTAAACACTGCTATGTACGTTTAGGGTTTTAGTTTTTCCCAATGGATCTTCTTCTTCCACGTTTGGTTGGTATAGCCATTGACCTCCTACGTCGTGGTTTTGCTCCATCACCACCACTTTATGTCCTTCTTTTCTTAGCTCTCTCGCCGACACTAACCCTGAGGGTCCTGCGCCTATCACACATACCCTCTTTGATTGGCTCTTAATAGGCTCTGTTGTCACTAACACCATTTTTGTTGGTGGTCGGAGATGAAAATGATTTTGATTTGATTATTAGGTTGATTTGTTTCTCGTGGTCTCATGGCTCATGGGGGATTCTTTATATAGTGGATTTTATGTTTTTTGTTGCTCATTTTTTAAATAAAAAAAAAATTTGTATTGAGGATTTAAGTTCTAAAACAAAAATATAGCTACTGAAAATTTTAATATTCAATTCTATTTCTACGTGGAGGATGATTTTATGCATGTATATATATTATTGTTAGGAATTCTACATTTTTGGAATTTGGAAGTGTGATGAGATTTTAAATCTATTCATTGTCAATCCAAATAGGATATGTTGACTGTAATACCCCCGATTATTGCTAATCAGGAATGCCACAATAGATACCCGTAGACAGACCGATGAAGGTTACTACAACGAATCTAGTTTCCCCAATCAACCCATCCAAGGTATCTTTACCTCTTGACCATGGCCTAAGGCTTTGCAACCCGTTCCATGATCTCGAGTTGTGTTAGTCCGGACAAGACTAATATCAAATCAACACCCACAATTTCATAAAACATACTATTATTTATTTGCAAACTTTACATGGTTTAAGTTTGGCCAAGGCCTAAAGCCCAAAAGAGTCGTAAAAACATAACACAAACATAGCTTTACAAAAGACATCAAAAACCTACTTCTGGTGGTCCTATCGTTCCGTACACCCGCTAGTGGTTCCCTCTATAGGCTTACCTGCAAAACAAAATGGAGTCATGAGTACTAAGTACCCAGTGAGCCCTAGCTCCCACTAACATACAATAATCAATTCCCAACCCAAACCCAAAATAACAATCATCGAGTAATCACACAATAATCAGAGAATGCACATGCGAAAAAGATAACTCAAACATAACACATCCAGAGGCCTTCTTACTGCAGTCCCCTTTTCTGCAATCTGTTAAACCACAAGAGAAAAACCCTATTCCGCGAATTGACAACTTCCTTATATTGTCCTTTTTACCTTACCCGGCCCTAATCACAAAGGCTATAAGGTCAGCAATCCGACATGTAATACCACGGCCATAGGCTGCAATCCCGTCACTCCGTGGATTACAATCGGCAGAGTCACGGCCAAAGGCTGCAATCCCGTCTCTCCGTGACCCCCGATCTAGGAAGTGTCAACCGCTCTCTAGTATTGTTAGGATATTACATGATCCTCTTGATCACCGTAAAACCTAACAATACAAACCACACAAAAAAAGGAATTACCTTAGACCCGCATGTATCTCTACAGATCACATGCGAATCAAACTTCCTCTTGAAACCCTGTATCTTAAAAGGTGAATGGCAAATGCATACACAATCATCCAAGATATGCATCACTTAATCACAACAAAATATCATGCACAAAGAATGAAGGAAAACACTTACTTAATTTCCTAAAATTCTAGCATGAACCTCAAGCGCTATAAATCATAACAATAACCAAACAACGTGTGTTCAACTCATCAACACACGACAAGCATCACCAAGACTCACCTTTACTTTCGGAATGGATTCAACTTAGGGTTTAATCCGGACCCAGGTTCCTTGACTGGTTCACGAACTATTGAAGCTTCCTTCCCAAAAATATTTTCCCCGGCCCGGTGGTTCACGACAATGGTCTGCGGACTGGATCACGATCACGGACTATGGTTCGAATTTTCTAGGATAATTTTTCCAGAGGTTTGGTACGGTTTCTCTACGGATTATGGGAGGTGCTTGGGTGGTTTTATAGAAGAAAATTTCGTCCAGCAGCTTCCGAGATGTGTCGTGCTTCGCGATGACTCGTCGCGCACAGCCGCGACACCTCGTGCTTACAGATTTATCGTGCTTACGGATTTGTCGTGCTTATCGATTTGTCGTGCTTACGGATTTGTCGTGCTTATCGATGACTCATCATGCACGGTCGTGACACCTCGTGCTTACGGATTTGTCGTGCTTCCGAAAATAACGTCGAGCTTCCGAAAATAACGTCGAGCTTCCGAGCCACCTCGTGCTTCCGTGACACCTCGTGCTTTCCGCCACCTCGTGCTTCCGAGACACCTCGTGCTTCTCGCCACCTCGTGCTTCCGGGACACCTCGTGCTTCTAAAGCCATCATGTTTAATCATCTTAGCCACCATGCTTAACCACCATGCTTAACCACTTTTATTTCCACGGGTAAGTTTTGGCTCGATCATTCTCCGTAACCGTTTTGATCTTTTGCTAGAGTTATTACATTGACAATCTTAGAATGAAATTTAATTTGAGATAAATTGGATGAACCATATCAAGAGAGGACGATTATATAAAAAATATGTTCTAAAACAAAATATAGCTACTGAAATTTTTAATATTCAATTCTATTTCTATGGAGGATGATTTTATGATATATATATATATATATTATTGTTAGGAATTCTACATTTTTGGAATTTGGAAGTGTGATGAGATCTAAATCTATTCATTGTCAATCCAAATAGGATATGTTTGACAATCTTAGAATGAAATTTAATTTGAGATAAATTGGATGAACCATATTAAGAGAGGACATTATACGATTATATTAAAAATATAAATTAATTAATCTATTAATTGTCAATTAATTTTAAATTAAAAATAACGAAATTTAACAATCATAATTAATTGAACATCACATAAAAGTAGATATTATAGTTATAATATCAAAACAAATAAGTGGAGAAAATAAATTTGGAAAAATAATGATGATATCAAAGATGATTGATTGTTCATATTTAAGTGTCTTTTCCAAGCAAATGCATTTAATTTTTATTTTAAAAAATTTATAGTTATTCATCATTTTTACATCATTTTAGTCACTATTGGCTACAAATTGAGATATTTAATATTCTTTCAGTTTCAAAATATAAAATGTTTTAGAGATTTTGTTTTGCTTTATTTTATAAAATATTTTTAAATTTCTATGTAAATTATAAGTTGATTTAATATTTCATAACTATTTGTATCCTGCAATCTTTTCAAAATTGGTTTAAGTTATTTTTAATTAGATATGTTTTAATTAACATGCTTTTGCTAAAATATAGTTTATTTTGAAACGGAAAAAATATATTGTAAAAAAAAAAAACTGTTCAAAACAATATATACTCAAGAAAATACTATCATTATTGATCTTTTATTAAAAAAAACGATCATTATTGTGTGTTACTTAACTATATACTCTAAAACATTTAAAAAAAAACATTATATACTCCAAAACTATGTGAATCTTATAATACATTAAAAACAAATTCAAAAACAATTTCTATTATATTTAGATAGTATAAGTCAATTTTTTAGATAGTATATGTTTACTATTTTATATTAAATATTATTTTATATGTTTTGGTGTTATCCACGTCGTACATATAGTTTTTGTTTGCTACTACAAATTCTATACATGATCGAATTCTCAAATCAATTTTTATAAATATTTGACTAATTTTTTAAAATGTATAAATTGGTTGATGTTATGTGAGTATTATTGAGAAGTAAAAAAATATTTGAATGACAACATCAAAACATTACAACTTAAAGATATCATTTCAAAAAAAATTATAAAGTTATATTATTACCATATGAACCAATGGCAGAACACTCTCTAGTTATCCCCTTCTATATGTGTCATGTTTATATAGAACGATCTTCTATTCAAAACCAATTTAAACTATCTTTCTAGATAAACTGGTAAAAGTAATGGGATCTCTAGTATTTTTTTTTAGGGACAAAGGCCTAAAAATAAACGAATTCAACTACATTAATCTTAAATATACACAAACTACCAAAATACTACATAAACTTAAATCAATACACCAATTCATATACAAATTCTCTTAAATACACAAACTAGTAATTTCTTGTTATTAACAAAAATTTGCCTAGCGGAGTTAAATCTTCCCGTTAAGAATATATAATATATTTTATTTTATTTTAAACTAAATATGAAAATTCAATCAGCTCTAAAAACCCTATTTTCTATTGCTTCGTATAGGGAATCAATGTCTCAAATACCCTTTCTCACAAAAATAAATCCTTAAACACTCTTGTTATATCCTGAATTTCTTTTTTATTTATTTTAAATCGAATAAATAAGGACTTTGCCTCTTTATTCTCATAAGTTGGAGAAAATTACAGATCCAATCATCCTATGTCCACGAAAAATCCACCCACCCGAAATAAATAATCAATTTCCTTTTTTGTATCCAACCTCCCCATCCCTCACACACAGGTCGCGAACGACAAAAAAGAAAGATAACGAGACTCGAGAGAGATTGAGATGACGACATGGCAGATTGTTTCAAGACATCTATGTGGCGTGAGACATACAAACATTCCATCAGACACCTGTCAATGGAATGAATTTGTGGACGAAGACTGGTAAACCTTTCATTTTTGCACCTCCACTTAGGAGTATGCCTGGAAAACGAAAGAAATATAATAGAATAAAAAATCCACACGAGTTTTCATCCAAGAAAATCGTCTAAATCGAGAAGGGCGGGTAATGACATGTTCTTCATGTCGACAAAAGGGACATAGAACTAACAAGTGCACAAATGCTCCTAATATACAATACGGTCCACCTAAATGGAGGGGTATACCGCCAAAATCAACGGTAATATTTACAATATAATCTCAGTTTCATATCCCTCATAAAAATGTTCACTTTCTCTCTTATAATTTTTATAGGATTTAAAGACTACGAACCCAACTTCTTCTTCGCAAAATGTTCTGGTTTCAGTTCAGGGAGAAGCTTCCACTCAAGCAGGAATATCATCTCAATCAACTCAACCACGTATTCCACGCACACTTGAGATTTAGAAGAGGGCAGCATCTCTATCCACGCTTTCACCAAACTCTACTTGATCTTCAATTCTTTACTTTAAAAAAAATAAATTTATTATGAAGTATGGCTTTTTGAGATTACTCCAAAACTTATTTTAATTTTATTTTATTTTGATATTTTTCTCTTTCCATCACCAATAATTCTCTTGTCGTTTTGTTATTAGTTATTACAAATAAAAAAGTAAGTGTTATCTTTCACCATACGATCTGATGCCAAAAATTTCTAATTCTAATATATATATATATATTTTTAAGTTAAATATTCTTAACAGAGATATATAACTCTTCCGTTAATTAAATATTTGTAAAAAGAAAAAGAGATCAGTTTGTGTATTTTGAAAAATGTTTTATAAGTTTGTGAATTAATTGGAAGAAAATTTAAGTTCATGTAGTATTTATTTTGTTTGTGTAATTGAGTTCGTGTATATTTAGGCTTTTGTCTCTTTTTTTTACTAATTTCTTTTTTATGAAAAAATATCTTTTTATATAACAACATCCGTTCACTAAAACAATATCTATTAGTAATTAAAAAAAATATGAAAACACTCATTTTTCATCGCTTAGATAAAACAATAAATGATATCTTCTAATTTATAGAGTGAAAAAAAGGATATCGTTAAGCCGAAATGTTTTTTTTGCAAATATTATAAAAGTTATCAAAACTATAGTGATGTGAATCTCATAAATAATTTAGAAATTATTAGTTTTTATTTTATATACAGTTTCAACCTTTACTTTCCCTTGTATTGGATATGATCATATGGATATTCAAAAATATAATATATATAAACACAAATTAATTCGTTTACACATAACTTTTTCATCAAAAATTTGAAACGTTCATTTATTATTCAAATACACAAAAGGATATATAAAAATACATTTAATTACATATTGACATGATATACAAGCGACACTTGATTAAAAACACTCATTTAGCATTATATACAAAAAACAAATTTTGGTAAAGTATATAATAAATTGATTTATAAATGATAGAATCACGTTTATTATATTGAAAAACATAGATCACTTAAAATCATAAAACAAAAGTATGCTATTGAAGAACATATGTAAATTACTTTGAATCATACAAACCGAAATCATGATATAGAAAAACATAGCTCTGTTCAATGAACATGGAAAAAAGTTCGATAAAATCTGGAAAAAGTTATCTACGAAACCTTAATAATCGACATGATATGATGATAAACCCAAACCATACTATTGAAAAATATAGATCACTTCAAATCATAAAATAAAAAGCAATCACTTCGAATCATACAAACCGGAATCATGATATAGAAGAACATAACTCTGTTCAATGAACATAGCTTTGATAAATTCAGAAAGTTATTTTATTAAAGATGAAATATCATCTGAAATATATAAATACACAATTTTCATATTGAATATATATTGAAATTACAATTTTTTGGCGTAGAGTTTGTCTTGAGTTTTTTTATGCTTTGTTTGATACTATATAGGTGAGGCCTAGAGTTTTACACTCGAATTATTATTTTTGTTTTTAAAACTAAAATGTAGATGATCTCAAAAATATCTACCAAATTTTACAAATCATAGGATTAAATTCGATATTTTAATTATGAAAGATTGTCAATTATTTTTGGAAGATTGTCAATTATTTTCGGATACGAAATTTAATTTCTTTTGGATCTTATGCAATTTAATTTTGTTTTTTAGCCAAAATTATTTTGGTCTCATAGTGTTTTAATGTTTTTTGAGATAAAAAATAATAATATATCGATTATTCAATGTTTTTGTTTTTGAAGGATAAAATACTATTAGAAAACATATGGAATATTAACAATGTTGTATCTTAACTAATTGTATATGATGACAAAAAAAATTAATTGTATATAATATTAAATTTTTGAAGATATGGAATATTCTTAAATAATATTTTTTTTGATATTTTGTATCTTAACTAATCTTATTATATAAAGGAGCGAGAGTGTGACACATAAATAAAATTATAATTCACATGATCGTGACATGTGTCTAATATTAATCAGATGATGATATGTGTTAACACTTAAACTTAATTAATTAAGAAAAAGTAAAATTAAAAATGGAAACTAACAAAATAATTGTAAATTAACTAACCAAATAGTAAAAAAAAAAAATTCTAATAGTCCAAACTAATTAAGATGGAATATAAAGAACACATAAACCATATAAGAAACAAAAATACATAAAGAATGGTAATATCGATTAAATAAAAAAAAGATGAATGATAAATAAAAAAAGATGTATAAATTGAAAAACAACAAATTAGAAGGATATGAAAATCTCAATTTAAAATTTTAAAATATAAATAACCGTGCCAAAAAAAGAAAATAAAACGAAATCTGTAAACAGACTTATTTTATCAATATAGTTATAGAATATCACAAAGAAAATGGAAATCTTCGACCTATGACTACATTAGTATTTTCCAATGTTACAAAAGGAAATTGTATAAAAGAAAATTTATATAAGTTAAAAATTATTAATACTATATTTACTATTAAGATTTAAGAGTGTATAAAGTTTGGTGGGTATAAATCTCTATGAGATAAAACGATGACATCAATGGTATACAATTATAATTTATGTATTTATGTGATGCTTGATAACATTATTTATAGATTTTTTTTAATGAGGTTACTAACATAAAATTTACTTTTTTATGATTAAACTCTACAATAATTTAATTTTTTTAATGATTTTATCACATAATTAATAAATATTCCTAATTGGTAAGAATATAATTTTTCATTGTTATTAAGAGTATGATTTGAATTCCGCTTATATATATTTTTGAATCCATATGACATGGATTAGGACATGAAAATTATTATATAAATTGATCTTTATTGATTTAAGATCCGCATTTAAATAGTATCTAAAAATATTTAAAAATTCAGTGAGTTACTAATTTAAATTTAAATACTTATATCAATAATTTTTAATGTATTTATCCGCATATCAACGCGGATCCTAATTTAATTGTATATAAACTTCAAGATATGAAATTTTATTTTGTCCAATTTCGGACTCCATAAAGATCTTATTTAGGAAATCTCGTACACATAACAAAAAATGAAGGTCACTAAAATACACATCAATATTAGCCAATCAAAAAGAAAATATCTTAATAAAGATATATTTTGATTTCGTAAACATAACAAAAAAATGAACGTGACTAAAATAAAAATCAATATTAGCCAATCAAGAAGAAAATCTCTTGAAAATTAATTACGTTTAATTTTTGTTTCCATCCGTAAATACTTTTAGATTTGTTTAAATTTATCTTTTTTTTTTTAACAATTGTTTACATAAACGTAATTCTGAATTCTCAATAAAGATATATTTTTATTTGATTTCGAGTGGCATGGAGAAGTAATTTTATGTAAAATTCTGAATAAATTTAATAAGTTGTCATGTCATGATAAAATTGGTGAGAGTGATTGTGGAGTTGACAAATAATCATTTTCTCCAAAATCACTTCACAAATAATATTAAGGAGAATATTAACAATGATGTATCTTAACTAATTGTATATGATGACAAAAAAAAAAATTGTATATAATATTAATTTTTTTGAAGATATGGAATATTCCTAAATAACATATTTTTAATATTTTGTATCTTAACTAATTTTATATACACTGCAAGATATGGAATTTTATTTTGTCTACTTTCGGACTCTATAAAGATCTTATTTAGGAAATCTCGTAAACATAACAAAAAATGAAGGTCACTAAAATACACATCAATATTAGACAATCAAGAAAATAATATCTTAATAAAGATATATTTTGATTTCGTAGACATAACAAAAAATGAATATGACTAAAATAAAGATCAATATTAGCCAATCAAGAAGAAAACTTCTTGAAGATTAATTGTCCCATATGTTTAATTTTTGTTTCATCCGTAAATACTTTTATATTTGTTTAAATTTATCTTCTTCTTTTTTAATAATTAATAATTCTCAATTTTCAATAAAAAATTATTTTGATTTGATTTCGAGTAGCATCAAATTTACGTTATAAATAATGTTTAGAGGATTTAAACCAGACATCAACGTATCCAAAGTTTATAATTATTATAATTCTAGTCGTGGATATCGAGATTCAATTTTTATATGCACAGCTACTAAATTAAGCAATAATTGAATTCGAGACACATTAATATATCAATTAAAAAAATTACGTTACATATTCATTCATGTTGATAAATGGGACCCGGTCTGACCAATTCAGATTTCTTACTGACCAATCTGACGTCAATACGACAATTTCAATTTTCGTGTAGGTCCAATTTAGTGATTTTCTACTACAATAAAATTCCTTAAATTACAATGGTGTAATATTATTGCTTTCTACATTTGACTGTTGTTAAAATATCTCTAAAGTACGACTTAGTTTATCAAAAGGCATGTCTTACAAACTTTTACATTAATAATAATATTTTTTGCACCAATATAAAGAAGAGGCAAAAAGTAACTTTTTCAACAAAGTTCTATTTTTTGAAAATATTATCAACATACATATAATATATACTTTTTATATGCAACAGACAAAGTCATAGATCGTTTCATATAATTGTGGATAACTAATATCACTGTGGAGTAACTGAGAAAGTGAAAAGGTTAACCGGAAAGAAGACTTCAGAAAATTTACCCGTCAAGTGATGACACCAACATGAATAATTTCTTTTTTTTTGTTAAAGTCAACATGAATAATTTCGCTTCGGAATTAGTTTACTTTTCGGATTAAATTTTTTAGAAAGAGTCCTTTTTTTTTTTTTTTTTAAGAATCTTATGCCGACGAAATAGTTTCTGCAGTTGATATATAAAACAAGGGACCATGTAATTGACATATTATTAGATGACACCAACCAATAAGGATTCGTTGCACGTTACCAAGAATAATTTGGTCAAGTCATATATCATATATTTGTTTTTGATAACCGGAGATTTTGGACCGAAATAATTTTCAAAATCTACATAACGTTGGATGTTTTTATCATTTAAATTTTTTACAGTAGCGAATGATATTGAAATCGCGGAAACTTGAAACCTGATTTTGGATAAGACGTCTTTCAACCACTATCCTATCAATTTCATCAAATACATATTATTATTACTTTGTATTAATAGAAAATTTAAAACTTATTTTGTTGAGTTTGGTAAAGATTTATTAAAAATTATCTTCTCGACATAATAACTACATCAGTCTTGTTTGTTTCTAGTAAAAATATGAGAAGATTGTGTGAATAGGATGGGTTATATGTCGAGAAGGGACAAAATGACTGGCGTGAAGCTGCAATGTTATGGGTTTTAGTCATTACAACACTCATTACTTGGAAACAAACAAAAATGAGGTAATGGACAACTATTGATATCAATATTGGCTGAATGGTGACTGCGGCAACGTGTAATGAGTGTATAACAGTAACCAAACTCAATTGGCTATTTATTCAAATTCTTATGGATCTTTCATCTTTGCAAAATCGAAAAAATAAAGAAGAAAAGAAGTTGACGTGAGCAGCACAAATTCTAAAAGAAACGTGTTGTTTTATTGCAGAAGCGTTTAGGTGTGACCCTTTTTAGCAATTGCTTATCTTTTTTACATATCTCATATATATAAGTGACCCTTTTTAGCAATTGCCTTTATTTAAACGTATCTCATATCTGAAAAAGCATTTAGGTATATTACCATTTTCTCACGTATTACGTGACAATGAGGATTTAAAATTTTGTCTATTAAAATAGACAAACCAACGCATTTTAACAAATACAAATTTAGCAAAGCTCCAAAAATACCCAAAAAAAAAAAAAAAATTCCTCGATTCTTTTACTTCTGAAGCATCATTCTATATAGAATTAATTTAATGTGAGGTATAACTAAAAATTGACTAATAAAAATTGATAAATATTTCATCAAATAAAAAGTAAAGTGGCAAGTGGCAAGAGAGCCCATCAATGTTTTACATAAGCCCACCATATAATATTTGCTAAGATAGCCCAGTTAGAAACCGATGCTTAGAGGTAGATATATTGTATTAGGGTTTTAGCTATATGAAGATGTTAAAAAACAAAAAACAAGGTTTAAGACGAGAAAGCCGAGAATTTGATACAAGCGTTAAGCTAGCGTCACCACGTTGAGATTCTTGAACACCAATTTTTTCGATCGCTTCGCTGCAAACAGAGCGGCTGACGGCTTACTCTCTCTCTGAGCTCGCCGAGAAAGAGTATGCTTTGGTTTGAGCCAATTGTGTGGAAGAATCGAACCATAACGCGTTGTTTGCACCTTTTTCTGTTACTCTGTTGAGGAAAACATAGAATTGATCGTCGAACATGGAGCTATTCCTTCAATTCTCAAATGCCTAGAGACTTCGTGGTCGATGTTTTCTATATATGATTTCTAATGTGGAATATCTATAACATAATGTCAAATGTGTGGTGGCCTAGTGGTTAGCATAAGGAGTTGGTTTCTTGTGCCCCATATTCAACCTCTTTAGGAGGAATGATTTACGCCGTCGTGTCTTGGTATTATCATCAGTACAGTCCCGACCCAGTTTCGGCCATGAACTAGGTTATAAAAAAAAAATCCTATAACATAATCATCAAATGTGAAAGTAGAACCATAGATTGGTATTTCTTTTTCCACTTTATCGATAGACGAGTCAATTTTTAATTTTTCAATATGTTTTTTAAAAAAAAAATTATAACCAGGAGTGATCTGGGTTTTTACCACCGACTAATCATTCAGGGTAAGTGTACCCATCGAATAGCCAAACTCAGGTTAGATATATTTACTCATTTTTCTGAATTTTTTGGCCACTAGACTACCACCACTCGATTGCAAATCCGGGAAAATCGAACTCAAATTGAAAGGGTTTAATTCAATACGTTTTCCATCTGTTTAATTGATAACAATTACAATTTTTAATTTTAATACTAAAGAAACGGTCGCTTTTATTTAGTTATTATGTGACTAAATATGTACTTGAAGAATAGCATATCAAATCACATGTTTTGATACTTGGCATTTTCCTGTACAGTGCAATAAGAATATTAGCTTATTTACTTATTTATTTATTTTTGCTTCAAGAACAGATTACCACATTTCCTCTTTTTCGTGATATTCAAGAGAATATAAGACATAAACATATGAAGCTCAAACAATATTGGGAACTAAATGGATAATTTAGTTAAGCAAAGAAGAAGAAGGTACACGTCCAAAATGTCTTTTTTTATATTAATTTAGTTGTATAAATATTTTTTTTAAAGACTAATCGAATTATATCCACACAAAAAAAACGTTTGTGGAAAATAAATAAATTTTCGTGATTATAGAGTGTCAATTTCTGAGAACAAGCAAACGGATTTGCCAAGGCTATCAGAATTGGCCATAACCGGTAAATTTTCACTTGTTTAACATCTCTTTCCATTTTTAATACAAAGAATCACAAATATTTTGGAATATCTATGATAAAATTTTGCTTTCTTTGACATCAAATTGAAGATAATCCAGCATTAAACTGGCTGAAAAATCAATCATATTGGTACGAAAAAAATGACTACTACAACGAGAAAGAGAGCGAATTCGCGGTTTCTGTTGCTGTTGCTGCATTCGTCATTAGATCAATGGAGGAAGACGATAAACAAAAGGCAAAAAGAATAAGAGAAGAAATCAAAAGGTCGCGGATAAAGAAAACCAATCCGGTAATACCTAAAATCGAAGTAAAGAGAATAAACAAATCATACACTCAAGAGGTGAAAATTGGAGGTAATTAATACAAAATAGCTAATTAGTACGTAGATACTACCTTTTGTAATCAAACTCATATTGAAATTGAAACATTTATTGTTATGTATATTTTGTTTCTCCGGCAGAGGAGAGTTTCAGCAAAAACCTATTGGAGTATCCACCAGAGAACCGTAGGGCACAAGAGATTGGCTCATCCTCCAGAACATCAGGACTTGCTTCAGCGCCAAATAAAGCAGATTCTTGGGAAAAATCTCAAATCAATAAAATTAAATTAAGGTTATACTTCATTGTTAGTTATTAATATTAAAAGTATATACTTAATTTTTTATTACTTATCTAGAAAATAGAATCTGCTTGAAGGTATGAGAAAATGAAAGCTGAAATTGTGGGGTGGGAAAATGAGAGAAAATTAGCAGCTAAACTCAGAATGGAGAAAAGAAAGGTTATTTTTCTATCTAATGACTAAACATCTTTTATTGTGTATATTCAAATACTCGACGACTAATATTATATATTATTTTATGTATGGTGATAAAGAGTGAATTGGAGAAGAGAAGAGAAATAAACAACCAGCATTATAAGTCAAAATTAGCAAGGATCCAACTAATTGCTGATGGAGCCAAGAAACAGCTTGAGGAGAAGAGGAGAAGCAAAGAAGTTCAAGTTCAAGAAAAAGTAAAGAAAATGCGTAGAACGGGCAAAGTTCCTATCAATTATTTCTGCTTTCGGTGTTACTAAAATCAAAATTATATATATATATATATATGAAATAAAAATCGAGAAACTTACTATAAATGAAATCATAAATAAAAAGAGTAAGTACCACAATTATGAATAAGTCTTTTTGTAGTATATATCATATCACCATGCATGATATTGCAGTTTAATTTGTTCTTTTTGTCTCAAACTAATTCCTAAATTTTTCTAAAGACGTGTCTAAACCCTCAAGCTGTAATTAACATTTCGGATATCATAATAATTAATAAATAATAACTATGCACGATAAAAATCAAATATTGATGTGATAGTCGATGTTTACACGCGCTTTCTACCCTATTTCACACATGAAATGTATCATACTAAGACGAGTAAACACAAAAGAAAGGGACCAAAAAGGATTTTGATAGATCGATTACTCGATTTAGCGATGTGTTCTCAAAAGAAAATGAGGCATTTTTGGTCCAACCAAGCTTTCTTTCTCCATTGGTAAGAGTAACAACTGCTCAATGTGGTGGGCAGGACCATTTGCATTTACTATTCTCTCTCTTCTTATTTGAAAATTTGTAATACTGTCGTTGTACATTAATTCTCTATCAATAGATTTTTGACGATCTTAATTTTGTTTATTAGCTATGTATGCGTGTTCTCTCAATTTATGACGTGAAGAGTTTGTTCACTGATCATTCTATGCGATGGATCCCGCGTTCCGTGTAAAAATAATGAATACAAATGTTATGTACATAAAATGATTAAAATAATGCATCCTCTTATAGCTTTCTCATAATAACATGAACTCATTTTTATAATTCAATTCGGATTTATGTTTGGAAATTTCGGTTCAAGATAGAAAATTTTGATTCGGTTCGAAAATTTTACATTTGTACATGTCAAATGAAAGAATACACACATATTTCTAAAACACAACAATAATCTTTAATTTTTATCTTTATAAGATAATTGTCATCAGTCATTACTAACAACTAGAATTGCAGTGATCGAAGAACGATTATCATAAATCAAATGATTTTAACAGAAATATAATTGAGGTGAAGAGAAGAGAGTTTGAACATTGAAAAAAAAAAAAAAAAAAAAGAGACTATGAACAGATAAACTCTGAGGAGCGTTAGGATTCGCTGTCAAGAATCTAATGCGAGAAGTTGATTGGCTCAACACCAGTACAGATCATCAACACTGGGTCCCAATTAATCATCCAATAGAATATTTCCACGTGTCATAATGACGACATCAGTTTAACCTGTCGGCCGTAACTTCGACTCTTCGAGCGAGTGGGTGAAATCACTTAAGACTTTGATGTGACCCCAAATGATTGGGAAATCTATGGGTTTTAACTTTTAACACTACAAAGGGTGATCTCCTCATTATCCACATTTAAATAAACTTTTTAGTTTTTTTTTTTCTAACTCAACATCACATATTTTATTCATAGGATTAATTTGCCAAATAAAACAAAAAAACCCAAACATAAAATCTAACAAAACTTTCCCTACTTGGCACAATTCACCCTTTCGATTTAGGGTTTTTTGCCACTTTTAAATTATTATTATTATTTTTTTTACCATCCCACTAATTGACCCTTAATATGAATTAAGTTGTTCCAATATCCAAAAAAAAAAAAAAAAAAATGTTCCACCATCAGGCTTTAGTAATGGTTGCAACTTGTTACCAATATGCAAAAGTACTAAATCCAATGATTGAAATACTCTCTTGCTGGACAATTCATGGTGATATTTTTAAAAATTGACACAGTAAAAATGGCATTTTTAAAATTCTCCCTACCATCTATCTCCTATGTCAATTAATTGGTGATTTTTTTTGTTCCATAAAATTATTTTTTATTTTATTTTTCAATGATTGTATATTTAACCAGAGACAAATAATATATTTATTGACACTTGAATTCGGTTAATGTTTACTCACAATTTGAAGACTGAATTTTTACCCGTTATGTGAAAATCAAGATAGAAGTTCCTTTTTACCTATATATTCAGAAAACTGCCTAGACGACTAGGTAATCTCTGGACCACTATTGATTTACAGGGGGCCCTATGAGCCTCTATTTTGCAAAGTAGAAAATAAAAAAATAACTAAATCTTAAAGAATAATAGAATAAAGGAATAGTTAAAAAGATAGCATTTTAAGAAAATGATATGAGATTATTTAAAAAAACAAAATTGTGATCTATTTTTATTAATAAATATTTATCTTTAGGAACAAAGCGAAAATAATTTTTGCTGCAAATTAAAGATGGTAAGTTTTTCTTAAAATCGATAATTTTTCAAACTATCTAATTTCTAGATTATTTTTTCATGTAAACCAATAAAACTTCTTCTTGTTCTTCTTTCTCCCACAATAAACCTTCCTTTTTCTTCTTAACTACTATTATATTTTATTTTTATAAAATGATTTCCTCGAATATGTAGAAGTTCCATACAAATGCTTCATATGAATATGTCTACGGTCAAATCCCGAATAAGCCATTTGATATTTGTGAGAATGTGGTCAAATCCCGAATAAGCCATTTGATAGTTGTGAGATGAGAGAAGAATGTGGACGGAGAAAGAGAATAGATTAAAAGAGGCTAAGAAGTGAGAACATATTGATTTATTCATCGCAACTTCCACCAGATAGACTTGTTGATGCCATCAACCTCACATCTCACTCTCATTTTTGACATTCGAATACCATACTATAGTTTCGGATTCTAACGTGTTTACTCCAATAAATATATCCTGTCTTCTAATATTTAATGCATCTATCTATATGTATATATATTTCAACTAATGAAATTTACATTTGGAGAAAGAACAAAAAAAAAAAAAAAAAAAAATCTATTATTAGAAATGTGTTTGAATCACACGCTTTACTTTCTACCGAGTGGTCAATGCATGCAATGGCCTTACAATGGGGGAGTAAAATGACGAAAACACCCTCATTTAGTGGGTATTTGGCAAGAGAGGTGATTCTTGGACCTGAGGGGCAAAACACAAACAAATCCTTTGCCACACATGTGCTTCCTCCACATAAAATCCATTTGACGTTTTGCAGGGACCATTCTATAGAGAGAAGAGACGAGGAGAGAGATAGAGAGGCTCTTTATTATAACTTCAATATGGATCAAAGGCAGATACAACGCATGAGTTGTCGCTGTGATTGTGAAGAGTTTGAAAACAGAGGAGAAAGAAGATTATTACAATATCTCTATCTTCAAGCAAGAAAAAAGAGAGAAAAGAGGGCAAAAAAAAAAAAAGAGCTTAATTGTCAGTTTATTCTCTGCAAACGTGCGGTCTAAGTAACAACACATGTATCCTCTCTGTTTCTGATAAGAACTCTTCTCTGTTTACACCAAAAAGAGACAAAAGCCTCACGCTTCTTTCTAGTTTCTTTCTTTGTTTGTTACTCTCTCTTCTCTCTCTCTCTCTCTCTCTTAACTCAAAAACAATCTCTTTTCTTTTTTGGTGAATCAGGTCGAATTACGGAGTGAAAGAGCTCACATGGGAAAATGGGCAACTAACGGTCCATGGTCTAGGCGAAGAAGTCGAACCAACCACCTCGACTAACCCTATATGGACCCAAAGTCTTAACGGATGTGAGACTTTGGAGTCTGTGGTCCATCAGGCGGCTCTGCAGCCAAGCAAGATGCAGCTGCAGAAGCCTAATGGTCCAGACCACAATTCTGAGAGCAAGATCGACGGATCTTGCTCAAGAAAACGCGGTTATCCCCAAGAAATGGACCGTTGGTTCGCTGTCCAAGAGGAGAGCCATAGGGTTGGTCACAGCGTGACCGCAAGTGCGAGCGGTACCAATATGTCTTGGGCGTCTTTTGAATCTGGTCGGAGCTTGAAGACGGCTAGGACCGGAGACAGAGACTATTTCTTCTCTGGATCGGTAATAACTAACAAATATACTTTTCTGTTTTTGTTTTGAAAGATGACTGAATAAGTAACCAAAAGAGAACACTTCAACAGGAAACTCAAGATACCGAAGGAGATGAACAAGAGACGAGAGGAGAAGCTGGGAGATCTAATGGAAGACGGGGACGAGCAGCAGCGATTCACAATGAGTCCGAAAGGGTAAATAAAAAGAAAAGAAAATTCTATAACTTTATTCGAGAAATCGATACTGACTCTTTCGAGTTTGAGTTTTGATGCAGAGACGGCGTGATAGGATAAACCAGAGGATGAGAACACTTCAGAAGCTGCTTCCAACTGCAAGTAAGGTAAATATAATACCCCCAGAAGAACACAGTTTGGAGTTTTGGACATTTTTCTATATCGAAAACCGGTTAGTTAAAATCCGAGTTAATCGGGATATCGCAGGCGGATAAAGTTTCGATCTTGGACGATGTAATCGAACACTTGAAACAGCTACAAGCACAAGTTCAATTTATGAGCTTAAGAGCCAACTTGCCACAACAGATGATGATGCCACAATTACCTCCACCACAATCAGTTCTCAGCATCCAGCAACAACAACAGCAACAACAGCAGCAGCAACAACAACAGTTTCAGATGTCCTTATTTGCAACAATGGCGCGAATGGGAATGGGAGGCGGTGGAAATGCTTATGGAGGTTTAGTTCCTCCTCCTCCTCCTCCTCCACCATTGATGGTCCCTCCTATGGCTAACAGAGACTGCACCAACGGTTCTTCAGCCGCTTTAACCGATCCATACAGTGTTTTTCTCGCACAGGTAAACTGTTTTACGATGAATGTTTTTCAGATAGACAACAAATCTTTGAGCTCATTTTTTGTTGGTCATGCTGCTGCAGACAATGAATATGGATCTCTACAACAAAATGGCTGCAGCGATCTATAGACAACAGTCTGATCAGAATACAAAGGTAAATACCGGAATGCCCTCAAGCTCTTCGAATCACGAGAAAAGAGATTAGTCTAGCGAGTATTATCGATCCATATATAGATCTTGAAACACCGTTGTATCGCGATTGTAAGAAATGAAAAAAAAAGACTGTTTTGAGTATGGAAAAAGACTTGCAGAGATAAAACTTGAAAGCTTCATCTTCTGATTACAAATTCAGTAATTGTCAAAGTAAATATATTAAACCCTTTTGCTATTTCGAGGACAGTAACAAGAAAATTATCTTTCTCTCTCGCTCTCTTCCTTTAAAATATGTTAACTCCTCAAAGTTTAAAATCTTGAATGTTATATTAGATCATATGCACAGAAATAAGTTTTTGTTTTTGTTTTTTCACTGTTCGGAAACCAAAGGACTAACCTGAGAAGCAGATGTTGTGGCTTTGCTCTGAATTTTCTGAGATGTCTTAGTTTCCTGAAGAGAGATAACAGTTTCAAAAGCACCAACAAGAGCTTTCACTTTGCTCTTCCTCACCTTTGTGAGCTTATTCAGTGTCTCCTCAATCACATTGTTGAACAATGTAATCATTTTCTTCTTCCCTTCTACTTTTCGATGCCTCAGAACAACCTTCTCACGTTTACTACTTTCACAAGACTCGCTTTTCGTCTCAAGAACCAATCGTTTATCTTTCAGATTCTTCTTCTTCCTCCCTTCGGTTTCGGTTTTCTGTTCCTGCACAGCCCTCTTTCTAAACTTGATCCATGTCGGAGAAGAATCCTCGGGTTTCGGTTCAAGAGTCTTCCCTCTCTTGAAACTCAGCTGCTTCGCTAGAGTCACCTTTACTCCTGTCCTCTTAGGCCTAATCTTCTTCTCAGGTTTTGGATTTGCTTCAAGATCCGCTGAAGCACTTTTTTTCTTCTTACTCAAACCGGTACTGATTTCACCAGGAATCTGTTTAGTAGGACTTTGATTTGTGGAACCACGTTTAGGAGTAGTCAAGCTTTTATGTCCACTTGTCATGGTTTTCTTCTCAGACGATGGCTGCTTCTCGCTCTGAACACCTTTGACGCTAGATTCAACAACTCGCACAGTCTTCTCCTTTACATCTTCGCCGCTAATTGCTTGAGTCTTTGCCTTCTCCTTATTCTTTGGAGCACAAACCTTGGAACTTTCGCCATCATCGCTAATCCTTGAAACCTTCTCCATCTCAATATTTGACTTCTCATTTCTCAAGCCAGGAACCTTTTTAACAAGAGCTGAACCACTTAGAGTACTCTCGGTTTCTTTCTTCTTCCGAGCTTTATCATTGCTATTAACGCTTGAACCATCAACAGATCTCGCGATATCACTACCATCTTCTTTGTAGCTATATGATTCTGAGTTCACAGAAGCACATTGTTTCTTTTTCAAAGCCAATCCATCTCTCTTTGCAGCCACAAGGCTCTCGGGTTTGGTAACCGGACTCTGTTTACTTCCCAACGACTTCTTTCTCAAACCTGAAGTCTCAACTTTAACTGCCTCTGAGCCTTCAACACTTCTTCTCCTCACCATCTTCCATGGTTTCACCGCATCATCTTGATCACACCTCTTCCCATGTTTACAGAAATCATGTATCGAACCAACATGATGATTCCCGCGATAACGGGACTGAACCTGCGGTTTACCTGCTCGTGTACCTATCGTTCCAGTCGAATGCCTTCTCAAATTCCCACCTTGTGGCTTAGACACTTCATTAACCTTTGGTATACACTCTTCTTGATCCTTGGATACCACTTCCTTTACAAGTACTGTTTCCACAGAAGCTTCTTCAGACATCACCGGAAGATTTGTGTCCAAACAATTCTCAATCTCTCTGACCTCTGAAGTATTCTTCTCCTCAGCCATTGCAAAAACCAGAAAAGATGCAACCAACGAGACCTGTTTACCAAAAACGATCCAATCAAAACAAGTTTCAGGTAATTTATAAAACAAAAACCAATAACTCCATTGATCTAACATCTATGACCAACTCTAAACAGAATCTCAGCGAAATACATGAAAGATATCACAGAACATATTACAAGAACTTAATGGATTGTGTAAACTGCTTCTCTTTATCCAATTACCTATTCTGATCAGATTGTATAATTTGACATCATAAAGAACAAATCTTTAAACGAAAATCTACCAAAGATAACATCAACGTAAGGTTGTTAATGAAGGAATCTACTTTCAAAGAAGGACAAATGTTGACTTCGAGAGTCTCAATCAAATATGTGTATTTTGTTCTCGTCAATCATCAATCACATCAACTAACTAAAAAGACAACAAAATTTGAAATTTGATCGTGACCCATTTCGAAAATTAGTGAGTTTGTATACAAAACAATGAAATTTGACCTGATTATACACTACCACACGCTTAAAACCCTACCAACTGTTTCTAATTCAAACGAACACAAACCTAACCAAAACGCATAACAAGAGAAATCCAGGAAAAAATGATACCTTTAGATTGCTGCGAGAGAAATTATAACCTAATTCTAAGAGTATTACAACAGAAGAAGAAGAAGACAAAGAAGAGAAAAAATATATATATATGTACTAGAAGATTGCTTTCTTAAATGAGATTAGATTTTCTTAACTTGGAAACAAATTGAAGAAAGAAGAAAGGTAGATTTGGTTGTTAGGGAAAGAAACACACACAAAAAACACAGAGGAGGGAAGAAATCTTCCTCTAGAGAAGTCTTATGAGAGAAGGAGAGACTGATTTTATCTATTAATAATAATAATCTCTAGAGAAAGTTACTTTTGCTCGATTTAATATTTAATGCTTTGTCTCATTTTATCTAATATTTAATTTAAATAAAACTGATACACTTGGATTTGATGCTATCAATAAAAATCTATGCTGTTTAAAATGTCATTAATCTCTATATATGCCCATCAAATAATGAGAAACGCATGAATTGTTCCAATAAAGTATAGATCCCTTTTTATAACTATTTTCGGTTAATTGTAATTTCTTTCTTTTTTTTTTGGCAGAAAGGATATTGACAATTTAATCTAAAATCACTGCTAAATCTCAAAATGAATTATAGTAGATATATATGTTTAGAGACAAGAGAGATATATTTTTTTTGTTAACGGGATGCACTTGACTATTTCCTCAATTTTTGCGGAGATCCATTTATATTGGGAAATAAACTGAAAATATGATTTTGACGGAAAAGAAAACTGAAAATATGATTATAAAATTAGCTGGAAAAACTAATTTTGTAATTGGCTATGTACTTTGTTACATCATATGACATAGCTTTTCAAGAATCTGACACCTCAAGTTAATTAGTTTTTCGTATTTTTGTATGCTCTTGGCAATGGACCGATCTTGGATTCTTTTGATAATTTATTGAAAAAGATAGGATAAAGTTGTTGACCCAAAACCAAAAGATGCGCACATCTGACAACTATTGGTGCTACAACAAAATGTGCTGAAAGCCAAAAAATTTATGGGTCTCGGGATTAGTCTGGGATTCGCCAAATTCCCCGGTTAACCAAAAAAAACAATATTTTATTAGCTGCCGGTTTTCTAACTTTTGGATGTAGTTTCTATTGGGTAAGCAAGAAAGCCAAAAAAATTATGGGTCTCGGGGATTAGTCTGGGATTCGGCAAATTCTCCGGTTAACCAAAAAACCAATATTTTATTAGTATGTAAAATAGCTGCCGGTTTTTAAATTAAGTCTTGGGTGTAATTTAGGTTCGGTAAGAATCGGTTTAACTGATTAAGCACGCTTTATGAAAAACAATTAGAAAAAACGGACTTGAAGAATCTCCCAAGAGAGAGAGAGAGAGAAGAGACGATAAATTCCAGAGACTTTGAAGAAGTGTTGTCGACGCCAAGAACAAAAACCTCTTAAGAGATTAGTTGTCACAGCTAAAAACTAATCAAACTCCTGATTTTTTTTTTTAATGCTGCTGGATTGATTCTCAGGTCAGTTTCTGTTCTGAGCTTTGCTTTTTATCTCAATCAGATTTTCATATCTCTTGGACCTCCAAATTATTAATTTTTTTTTTACTACATGTATCTAAATTTTAATCCGATTGCAACTGTTAAAAATTAGAATTTACCTGGTGGACTTGAAATTGTACTGTCGTCGTCTTTCGTCATTTCAGACCAACTTGCTTTTCCAGTTTTTTTTTGACACATTCCTTTCCAACCCAGAAAAATAAGTCGGGTTTTCAAACCCGAACCCGTATTTGTTTTTTTGACCCGCAAATTTCAGAGACGATTTCATTTTTAAATTAAATATTTCATGATTTAAATTCCCAAAAGTCAACTAATGCTCTTGGGCATGCGTCTCTGAAAACAATGTTTCACCAGAGAATCATTGTGAAATATGCCAAAACAATTAGATTTCCTATATTGTATGTAAATTCACCAAAATATCACAAATCAAATAATATATACAAAATTTCATTACTTTTCAACTAAAAATTTGGATTATAGCTTTGAAAATATCCTGCTTATACCACTGAACAAGCCTCCAAATATTGAATTTTTCTTAATAAATTCCATTTTCCTCTGTAATCATTTGCTTGTTCTGATAAGCAGTTTTCAGAATCATTCAAAAGTTGTCATCCATCACTGCTTTTTTTCTTCTCTTACAGATCAACCGATCGAAACGTGAGGCTCAAACAAAACCAAAATGGGCTTTAACGTTTGGTTCCTTGTCTTCTTGAGCTGTCTGCTTCTACTTCCGGTTACTTTTGCTAGCAACATGGAACAAACCACCATCGTTGTAGACGGTGCACATCGAATCGCTGAGATCGATGAGAACTTTGTCTGCGCAACGCTTGATTGGTGGCCACCTGAAAAATGCAACTATGATCAGTGTCCTTGGGGTTACGCGTCTCTCATCAATCTGGTATATAAACAACTTTGAGCTTTTTTGACCCTTAATTGCTTCATCTTTTGGCTAAAAATCTCTCTTTTTCTTTATAATCTTTTGAATGATTTCCAGAACTTGAACTCTCCTCTTCTTGCTAAAGCTATTCAAGGTTTGTGAAATCTCTATCACAAACCGATATTCGATTCTCACGAGACTTTTTTGATGCTGAAATATCTGATTGTTGTTAGCTTTTAGGACGTTGAGAATAAGAATAGGTGGTTCCTTGCAAGATCAAGTGATCTACGACGTAGGAGACTTGAAGACTCCTTGCAGTCAATTCAAGAAGACTGACGGCGGATTGTTCGGGTTCTCTAAAGGATGTTTGTATATGAAACGCTGGGACGAACTTAACCGTTTCTTCAACGCAACCGGGTAAGTATATAGTCCTTAAGAATGGGTTCTATGCGCATAATCCACAATTATCTAACTCTGATTCTGCAGTGCTATTGTGACTTTCGGTTTGAATGCGCTGTACGGGAGAGATAAACTCAGCGGAAATGCGTGGGGAGGGGTTTGGGATCATACCAACACTCAAGATTTCATGAACTACACAGTCTCAAAGGGTTACGCTATAGACTCGTGGGAGTTTGGTATATAGAAGAACTTAGAGCTCTTTCCTTTCCGTCTTCTCGGGTTTTTTAATTTTCTTTCTTTCTTGTTCTTCACTATAGGTAATGAGCTTAGTGGAAGCGGGATTGGTGCAAGCGTGAGTGTAGAGCTTTACGCGAAAGACTTGATTGTACTGAAAGATGTAATCAAGAACGTTTACAAGAATTCTCAGAGCAAGCCTTTGGTTTTAGCTCCAGGAGGATTCTATGAAGAAAAATGGTACTCGGATCTTCTTCGGCTCTCTGGACCCGGTGTTCTTGATGTTATGACTCATCATATATACAATCTTGGTCCAGGTCTGCATAAGCAAAGCAAAAATATCAATTAGAGATTCTCTTTGTAGCATTCTTAAACAATGATTGAGTGTTGAATTGAATTGGATCTTGCAGGGAATGATCCTCAGCTAGTGAATAGGATACTAGATCCAAAGTACTTGAGCGGAATTTCGGGAACATTCGGGAATGTGAAACGAACGATTCAAGAACATGGACCTTGGGCTGCTGCTTGGGTTGGAGAAGCTGGTGGAGCCTTTAATAGCGGTGGCCGTCAGGTTTCTGAGACATTCATTAACAGCTTCTGGTAAGGAAGAATCAGAATCTGCATTCGGATATTTCCATCTTTGCTCGATTTCTATGATGATTGACCAAAACTGATATTTCCTTAGGTATTTAGATCAGTTTGGTATGTCGTCTAAGCACAACACCAAAGTTTACTGCAGACAAGCTTTGGTTGGAGGTTTCTACGGCCTGCTCGAAAAGGAAACGTTTGTTCCCAATCCTGATTACTACAGGCAAGTTCATAAGAAAATCTTAAATCTTAAACCAAGTAACCAACATGATTACTATAGACGAGTCATAACATAACTTCTTGATCTCGAACAAAGTGAAAGATTTTGTTTTTTTTATCCGATCAGTGCGCTTCTATGGCATCGGTTGATGGGTAAAGGCGTTCTCGGCGTTCAGACCAATGCCTCGGAGTATCTAAAGGCTTACGCTCATTGCTCCAAAGCAAGAGTGAGTGTCTATCTCTCTATCTCTCTTTTTAAGTCCAAATCATCCTCTAGTTTCGGTTTGTAATCGCAGAATCTGTCATCTCAGGCGGGTATAACGATTCTTCTGATTAATCTGAGTAAGCAAACAACGTTTACCGTCGGAGTCAGCAATGGCATGAAGGTGGTTTTGCACGCAGAACCGATCAAAAATAAGTCTTTCTTGGAAGCAGTCAAGAGCAAGGTTTCTTGGGTTGGAAACAAAGCTTCGGATGGATATTTGAACAGAGAAGAGTATCACTTGAGTCCAAAAAACGGTGACTTGCGTAGCAAAATAATGCTCTTAAACGGTAACCCTTTGGAACCGACGGCCACCGGAGATATTCCTAACCTTGAGCCGGTCCGGCTCAACGTGAATTCTCCGGTTTATATCAATCCATTGTCGATCTCGTTCATTGTGTTGCCTACCTTTGATGCTCCTGCTTGTTCATGAAGATGATGATGATCTTTTGGTTATTTGTAAAAATGAAAATTTGAATAACAGAAAGTGTGATTTTCTTGGCAATTGTATCTACGTAATGCAAGTTATCGATGTAACACTTAATATTGCATATTGGTAAGTGGTTTATTCCAATCCAACTTTCAACAGTTTTATCGTTTGATCAAGGAGAAATATAGATTAGTGGAATGTGACTTGACTATACAATATGAAGATAAGGACTTGTCGTTTATGCTTTCTTTCATTTGCAAAGATCAAAAGACCGTACAAAAAAATAATAATAATGAAGAAGGCTAAAGTGGAAGCATTTCTAGGTAGTTCTGAGACGTTTTCTCTAGAACCTCCTAGGACCTTCAAACCGGTCAGACGACAAAATCGGCATCAGAAACTTCTAGAACTTTGTGGGTACCAATAGGGTTCACGCCTGCCTTAAACATGTTACCTTCAACGTACCTGCAAAATCGACACAGGTCGGTCTCCTCATTGTCAGAATAGAGACCGAAGAGAGAAGAACCTTTAACTTGTCTGCATAAACAGTCATCTCAAACTCGTCCAGATGGATTTCACACATAACTGTTCACATTGTTCGAATTCTTATACTCAATGGGTTCAATGTTTTGTGTATGGTTCGAAAATTGGGTGAGAACTCACATTTCTTTGAGGAATGGATGCTTGTAGAATGCATCTGGGATCCTCCCGGTAAATTGGTTGTGATCAAGATACCTGGTTTCATCAACATCATGATCCCATGAGAATGCATATTTTGTTTTAGATAGTAACCAAATCCGAGACAAAGAGAAAGATCAGCCTTTCTAACACAGATACTTACAGGTATGTCAGTTTAGGAATATGAGCAATGGCAAACGGAATGTTTCCGATAAATTTGTTGTAAGACAGGTACCTACATAACGACGTAAACCAAGATCAGAGATATCCAGATAAGGTTTATTGCAAATGACTTGGAGAACAGACTCTGATTTAATGTGTAGTGTAAAATGCTTACACAATCTCTAAGTTTGTCAGATTCGATAGCTGCGCAGGGATTCCTCCACTCAAATAATTATTATTCAAGTACCTAAAGAATCGAGATTTTAGAAAGAGAAAGCGTTGTATATGATAGAATATCAAATGGAAGAGAGAAGATAGAGGTAGATTCCGATGAGATGCTTACAGGTTGCGAAGAGCTGGGAAACTTCCATCAAAGCGGATGAGCTCCCGTATAGTTCCCACCATATGGTTGTTACCAACATCTCTGAAAAGAATGGGACACAAACCAAACCAAATCTCAGTAAAAATAATGGAGATTAATGATACAAAAAAGCCTAAACTGTAAGTAGAAGACGGGATTTGGTGTTTTACAGGTGGCGGAGGTTTTGCAGCGTCCCCAGTTCTGCAGGAATTCTACCAATGAGACGATTTTCTTGAAGATATAGATACCGAAGCTCAGGAAGAGCAGCCAGTTCCTTTGGAATTTCTCCCTTGAAGCTATTGAAGCTCAAGTACCTTAAAGATCAAAAAGAAATCATGACTTCATTTGGACATAAATGGACGATCATCAGAAGCTAAACAAGAAACACAAAAGGTACTCACAAATGGGTTAGTCTCTTCAGCTCCCCAATCTCGGCGGGAATCACATCTTGTAGTTTATTCCACCTCAGGTTTCTAACGGTAAGAACATAGTAAATGGTTAGGTCAAGTATTTAGAAACATTAGCATGATTTCACAGTTCAAATCTATGTTTCTGAAGAAAATTGGATACTATCCTAAGTTCGGTCTCAGAACAATAAACTGAGATAAAATGAAAAAGACAGTAAATCAACAATCTATCGTTGTAAGAGCACAAGGAACATACAGTACTTTCAGCCGTTTCAGTCGCCCAATTTGCGGAGGGATTGGACCAGTCAGCTTGTTGTTATGTAGATCCCTGGAAAATCCAACAAACAAAAACCATTCTCAATTTAAACGTCTCAAAAACAGCAAAGGTTTAAAGAATTCTCAGGCATCTCCGTATTGTAAGGGATACGATGATCTAGTTGACAAATAAGATAATTCAAAGACTTCTTACATAAAGCTACCTAATGACACAAACAAAAAGGTTTTAGAAAGCAACTTACAGTCTAGTCAAATCCAAAAGGTTTGTTACTGCAATGGGGAAAGGTCCAACAATCGAAACCGCGTAAACTTCTCTGCAAATGAGACACAGATCAAGGAAATAGTTTGGTCAAGTAAACAGATCAAATCAAACAGAAAGAAAACACCAAAAGTAAGAAGAAACTAGAACTCACAGTTCTGTGACAACCCTATAGTCTCCTTGTGTAGAACAGGTAACACCAGACCAAGGTGGAAGGTCTCCATCTCCACAAGGATCGTCACCGACCCATGAATACACCACTCTCCATCCCAAAGAGGCCTTGATTTCATTCAAAGCTTTCACTGTGCAGAAGATGAACACAGATTAGCTTTGAGGAAAGCTGAGCCTGAGCTTATAATATACAGCAAACGACTAAATGACACAGAGATAGAACTCGATTACAGATATTATCAGATCTATTCATTGTTCAAACAAAATTCTCTGTAAATTTCAGCTGAGCTCAGATTAGAAAAGCTAAATCATGAAAATTGATAAGAGATAGAAGGAATCTCGAGAATGGGTATCTACAAAATCTGTTACAGAGCTATAAAAATCAATCAATGGGGGATCTATAAACACACAAAACCAGACGGTGATTAAGGAGAATTACCGTCTCGTTTCAATGTCTTGGAGTGGGCAAGAGCAGAGAAGAGAGACAAGACACAGATCAGAAGTAGCTCACAGCGAGAAGCCATGGTTTTTTGCTTAAACAGCAAAACTGAAAGAGAGAAATGGATCTAAGAGTCGAGCTAAATTAAAAATAAAATAAAAAGCCATTTTTCTCTACTTAGATTCGTAAACCGAATACGTGTGTATTCACCGACGGGTCTGGGTTGCCAGATTATTGATTTTGTATCAACCGTACCGAATCCGGTTTAGTTGTATATGATTTTTTTCTCTCAATTAAGAAACTAAGAAGAAGAATAGAGGAGAAAACAATATGAATATAGCTACATATCTGTGTTAATTACGTTAAACACTCTTTGAACATATATGTTCCATGGAATAGCGAAATACAACACGATTAGATTAATTTGCCAAAACCACGCCTAAAAACAAAGTCGGCGAATGAATGACAAACACACAGTTTCAATGTTTCAAACACCAACCATAATATTTCTTTCTCACCAGTGTCTCAACTTGAGGAAAACAAAACACACCGAGAAACAGAGCAAAAGAAAACAACAAGATCAGTTCTCAGAACTGCAAGATGTGTCTCCACCAGATGAAGAAGACTCGCTGTTAAGCTTCTTCATCTCCTCGTACGCCCATTCCAGTCCGTGGCAGTAATGCACCGGCGGATTAAACCTTGTATCACTTATATCATCAGGCAAGAATGCGCCGTTCTCCACCAGAAACTTCACAGCTTCTCTCTTCCGCTCTTTGGCCGCGGCATGAAGAGGTGTCCACCCGCACGAGCCCCAGGTTCTAGCATCGATGTTGGCCCCACGCTCGAGGAGCAAATCCATGACTTCTATGTGGCCTCCCTCGGCTGCAAGGTGAAGCGGGCTAACTCCTTTTGATTTGGGTCCCCATGCTAGAGCGTTCACGTCTATTCCTTGGTCGAGCAGCTGTTTGACGGATTTCAGATCGCCTTTTCGGGATTTGATGTGGAGCGGAGTCCAGCCCCTGTCATCGACATTTGATCTGGGGGATCGGCGTCTAAATGAGTTACGCCGGAGCGAGAAAGCAACCGGCTGTTCTTGGAGCATTTCAGGACTGAACTTTAGTTAAACAAGAGCTAGCTTCTAAAGTAGGATGGGGATTTGTGCAGGACTAGAAGACTCGGGTAGGAAACAATCAAAGAAGATTTTCTCGAGAACTCAGCAAGCAGGATGACTTATTATATGAGGGAACAGAGTTACATAATTTTGGTGTAAATCTCACCCGAGAATGTCTAAAGAAGGTGCTACTTCTGGCTACGGGTTTGCAACAGTTCCAGAATAGACACTAAAAGAAGCAGACTTATGTAATTCAGTTGAAACGGAGCAACTCAATTAACGGGAGGCAACCGAGTGATTGGCGATGCAGTAAGGGAAAGAGGGATTCAAAACAGGGCCAAAGACACTAAGCTTCTGAGGGATCACAGTAAGAGCCATAGACAGGGAAGAGAATATGAGCATCACTTTGGATTAGAAGCCTAATGATTGTGGAGAAGAACCCTAGTCGAGCACGACCACATCGAGACTGAGAAAACTAGACCTTTGCGATTAACCCAAATTTCAGCCAAAAAAAAACAGTTGACGGCAACTGTGATCTGCCAACAAAAGGAAGAAGAAGAGAAACAAATTAGTGAAACAAGATGAACAAAACAAAAAACAGCAAAGCCTCACAGGACGAAAGCTATAAAATCTTTCTGTAATATAGCACAAAACCACAATATCACCCACGCATTTCCAATCACATCACTTTAGTAAGTCTTTATTCAAAATTGGCCGTGAAATCTCAGGTAAAGAAAACTCTGGAAAACGAAGCAATCAAAATTAGAAAACAAATACCGTCAAAAGACAAATCAATCGAATCAAAGGAAACTAGCGAAACGTCGATCACAAATCAAGCCATCACAAATGCTCCAAATTCCACACGAATCAGATTAAAATTCCCAACAAAAAGCATACGAATCCAGCGATTTATCCGAAACGAAACAGAGACAAAAAAAATCAATTTTAAAGAAAGGACGAAACAATCGAGCAAAGGATTTTCACACATACTGAATCGATGAAAAAAGCTCGAGAGGATCGTACCGTACCCAGCGAGGAGAGAGAGAACGAGAGATGGTGAAACCAAACTCGGAATTACAGATTTTTCTTCTCGCTGAGGAGTTGCAGTAGGGTTTTGTTCGTCGTCGAGATAGAAATCGAATTCTCAGATGAAGAAGAAGAAGGCGTGACAGAAAGAAATATCGGTTTTGTTTACTATATTTATTTCTTCTTGTATATATCGAATATGCCAGCTCCTACAGCTTAATAAAGAAAGGCCTAATATTAACGGGCCTTAGTGTCTGGCCCATTTTTAAAACCGCTTCTTTTTAAAAAAAAAAAAGCAAACCCGATCCGGTTAATTAGATCAATTCCCGGTTCAGTTTCGGGTAAAACTAGGTTTACACACAAAAAGCTTCCTCGATCAAAGCATATCATCGTCTACCTTCGAACGGAGAGCATCGCTTTGTTGACGTGAGGGAATCAATACCCTCCTTCGTTTTCTTCAATTCGGTATGTATATGGGTTTGGAGTTTTTCGTATCGTGAAATACTGTGCTTATTGGTATAAAACTATTGGTGCCTCTGGTCTGATCCTCTTGCGATTCTGATGCTCTTGTCATATCGATTTTGGTCAAGTTTAGGACTCTAAAGTGTGTTTATGGCCTTTGAGTTTCTTCTTTATTGTCTAAAGGAGTTGGTTCTAGAGACAATTTAATCGAGCTTGGTCAAGTTTTGGTTGTATTGGTTCTAAGGTTGGAAATGGAATTCTTGAATATGAATTTACTGGAATTGAATGCTGAATAATGAATCTCATCACTGTTTCTGGAGAAAATTAGTTTCTTTTGCTTTACGATTATGTGCTTAATCCTTTTCACTGTCTTCTTGTTATGTGTCAAAGTATGCGACTTTAGCCCTGATCTTGACTCCTTCTCTCTTTTTTTTTGCATTGCTATTCAGTTTCCTGCATTCTTCTTAATGTATTCTTATGCTGATTGCATCTAAGCAGGCTTTGTACAATAAAGGGTTAGTTTCCAATCTTGCAATGGTATCGAAGTCTCAAGTCCTCAGCCTCTGTCGTTCCCTGCTTCGAGCAGGACGTCAATACAATGATTACAACATCAGAGCGTACGTAAAGCGAAGGACCTTGGATGGGTTCCGCATGAACAAGAGTCTCACTGATCCATCAAAGGTGAATGAGGCTTATGCTGAAGGTAAAGCACAGCTGGAGGTTGCAGAGAGGGTGCTTAAGGTTTATTTGGCATATCCTCCCAGGACCAAGAACATCATGGAACTCAAGCTTCAGTAGATGTATGTTGTTGTCATTTCAGTATCCTCGAGAGCTATTTGTTATTGTTGGTCATGTTGGAACCACTTTCTACTGATTGGTTTTTGGCTGGGATTCTCCCAACTATGAAACATTGCTTTGTGCACTTCTCTTCTAATCTCTGTGTAGTATGGCTTCAGACATTATCAAGTGAAGAAGAGGACATTATGAGAGAAATCTCTTGGATTAGAGCAGAGATAGAGTAAAGGGAATGAAGAGTTCCTTGCTTTTTTTATTGTTCTTAATAATCCCACACGATCCTGCAGTTGTTCCATACGAATGTTCCAACTTTTCTGGAGTTTCTGTACTCTTTATGTCGTCAGATCTTTAGCACTGATACTGTTATGTTATAAATCTGGGATTTAAATACATAATATTTATCTATTTTCAGAAGTTGTGGATAAAACAACAGCAAAATTGCTTGTGTTTTGCACAATAAGTTTTTCGGTTTTCTGTAATAAGATCAAAATACAAACACATGCAGAAATGTATATCACATGATATGAACCTTGTGAGTTTTTAAGCAACAAGTTCACAAAAAAAATCAAACAAGAGAGGAAGGAGTGTAATGATCATATGACTCTCTGTTCATCTACTTCCCGAGCAAACGGCGGCCGCGTTGGTTTGATTGTTTCACTCTGAAGTTGAGTTCTTCAACATCATCATCAAGATGATCAAGTCCTTTGTTCTGCTTTTCGATTTCACTTCCCATGTCAACTGCCATGTTCTTTAGCTCGCCGAGTATATCACTCAAATCTGAAAGCCCATCGTCTTGCTTAGCTTTTTCCATCTGCAGTAAACGAGAATAATTTAGCAGGATTACGGGAAAAAACAAGAAATTTTTACTCAAATATCAAAGAAGCTAGCTTTCGATGTTCAGGAATGTCTCAAGTTAAGATCTTTGCGCATTTGTATTACATGACTCCAGATAGAGCATTCGTAATGTTCCTCTCTACAAGGAAAAAAGAAGAGAGGGGAGAGAAGTCCTAACCTCCACTCTCTGATAGGCATCAGCTGATTCAGGGAGCGGTTCTCGGTTTCTTGATTGTGCTTTTGGTGCTGGGTTCAGTCCCAGTTTTTCCCTTTTCTCTAAGTGGTTAACTCTTCTCGTTGGTGAGTGATCTACACCGAAACACAGATTGGGAATCATGCAATTAGGTAAAAGTAAAATAGCCGCAAGAATAATTGAGATAATCAATGATCAAGAAGCAAACCTCTGGTTATGATGGGACCATTTATAGGACGAGTCTTCTTCGGCTTCCATGTCTTTGAAAACATGCCTCCAAGGCTTCCAAGAAGCTTCTCACCCTGAAAACGAAAGCCAAATAATTTAGCATCTCAATCAATAAACCTCATCTCCCCTGTCTTTCATATCTCACAACAGAAAAAGGTTTGAGTTTTCCATTTATAACCAGGAACAGGAAGGAAGACAAAGCTCACTCGACTGAGATCATGATCGATTTCAACAGCTTTATTGTGAGTCCTTGTGATCTGCTCGCCCTGCTCGTGCAACATGACCAAAGTTCTGGTAGCATCTGACCTTATATCTTCTGCTACCTTCAGACAACCCTGTACAGATTTCGTAGTCTCTTCAGCCTTGTACACAGCATAACCCTCAAGCTCCTGAACCGACTGGTTTTCAACACCTCCTGAATCGCGGAAATCGTTCTTGTACTGGTATTTTGAGTTCGAAGTCAACGACTGCTTCGATGAACTATATCCTTTCTCAACCTCCTCACCGTCAAAAGGGTTTGTCATTTCAGCCAAAGAAGGTTCAGAGGAAGTCCTCTTGGAGGGGTTAAGGGTATTATTGTGTTTGTTGTCCAATTCATCATCTGAATCAAACGGATTAGGCTTGGAAAATTTGTGAAATCCAGGATCAGCTGAGTTATGCTTGGGAAGCTTTGCAGGTGATTTCCTCAAACCAAACATTTTTATCTCTGAAAAATATCACAGAAGTCGGATTTGCTTACTAATAAACCTTCCTGCAGAAACCAAACAGTAATCAGAGATTTGATGGTGTGATTCTAACTTTTAAGCTAAGAGAATAAAAAAACGGTTTTACGATACTAAAGCTTCAAAGTTCATCAAATACAAGAGATAACACATAAGTTAAGATAAATGAGAATAGCAACAAAATTAAAAACCATAACCTACAATGATTTCACTTCTAAGAACAGCTTACACGACAATAGAACACATCATCAAGATAATCAAAGTGTAAACCTAATTGGGGGGGGGGGGGGGTGTGCTGAAAACAATCGAGCATATGAAGTGGGTAAAGAAACAAAAGTAAGCAAAATTCCATCGAAGAATCAAAGACTGTTCTCAAACTTTCTCTGCATCGAAACAACAAAGAATCGTTCCAAAACCCAGGATCTACTACCAGACGGAGAGAAAGAAGAAGAAGGAAAAATCTGAAATTGAGCACAAAGAAACTGAGAGAGAGAGAGAGAGAGCAGATCGCGACTAACCTTGGATGAGAGAAGTGGATTCGAGAAGAAGATGAAGATTGGGTTCTTGAAGAAGTGTGAAGAAAAGGGACCAAATCAATGCGAAGAAGAAGAAGAAGGGATCACAAAGGGGAAGGATTTAACGCGGAAACGACTCGGAACGACCCAGGAATTTTGAGTTTCTAAGTCTTTGGGTATGTATTGACGAAATTTATGAAAAATAAAAAACAAATTGTGGAGAAGATCATGTAGCAGTAAACGTGGATTTATTAAATAAAAAAACAATTATTTAATTCAAAATATAAACGGTCATATATTTCACTCTGTTTCTTTTCATTTTCTTTGAACAACTCCATTGTGAAAAATAATAATACACTTATCTTTTAACAAATCTCTCAAAAATAAATATGTACAAGTATCTAACAAAGAAATAAAGAATTCTAATATTTGGATTTATTATATTTCCCAATTTCTGTTTTTTCTTTTTTTGTACCGATGGTTTAGTTTATGATTGCATGAGCCATCCCAATTTCCATTCTGACGTTTGGGGTAAGTTGTCAACTTGTCATCCAACAACGAACGTTCTTTGTTGAATTGGTCAAAAGAACATATTGTAGCCCAAAAAAAAATCCTAGTTGAACATATAAAATTGTTTGACAAAGGGAAAAAATAATCTACAATTTACATATGCATATGCCCAATTTATCACATTATTTTATTTATTACCGATTACATCGATAACATGTATAAAATTTTAGAGGATGTAATTCGATGGATTTTAATAAAATTTAAATCTAAATAGAATCTACTATTGTTATTAGATATGGTATTTGTAAATCATGTTTTAAAGATTTTAAAATTTAGTGTTATTTAATAAAAGATTTTAAATTTATTATTAAAATTTAGTTGTATTCAACAATGTATAATGCAGAGATTTTAGAATTCACACACATAAACTCCATCAAATCCAAAGTATATTGATGAAATTGACTTTAAATTATTGATTCAATAACATCCCCTTAATCTTCTAGTAGATAAGAATATAAAGATACACCAACATTTTATCTATTAAAATATTTTCAAAACATTAAAAATTGTATTAGAGAAATTTTAAATTTTTTTTTATTGCATTCGAGATCTGTACCAAGTTTTCTTCTTTTCTATTATTTTGGGAGTTGGATTAAGTTTTTCTTAAAGTCAAGTTGGATTAGGCTAGACAACAAATCTACAAGTGTCTTGAATTACAATACACATAACAGGTTATTTTCCTTGACCCATCTTCATTTAATCCCTTTGAATCATCGAGAAGATTACACAACAAGACTTTGCACATACATGATACAATACAAAAGACTTTTATTTTTTATTTTGACATTTAAAAAAAAAACAAAATTGGGCCGTCAAAATGGGCCCAATTGAGCTCGGCTAATCACAAGCCCCCAAAATATAGTAAGATACTTTGGTCAACGACCATTGGCTTTCTGATTCCACACTTTCAACATTCTCTCAAAGATTCATATCTCAATTTCTCAAAGATCTCAGAATGTTGGTAAAGACGTAATTAGACACGAATAAGCCATATGAAACAGCAGTTTCATTCTTCCAAGACTCAATTTCTATATATATACATAATCACGGACAAGAATTATGCACACTTACAATATATATTATAAAAAAAACCAAACCTTGTAGCTTTAAGGCTTATTTGAGGCATCAACTTCTAGTGATTCCAAGTTTAACTCGAATCTTAATTGTTTTATGCAGCAGAAAGAGGAATTATGCAAGTAGGGGACTTGTTCTTCTCTCTCTTGATCTTAACAACAGTTAAAAAAGAGAGGATACTGTTAGATATTCCTTCAGGATTCTCTGCTTGGTCACAAAGAAAATGGAAGACATAAACAAGTACCTGTGTTTCTAGATTGGTTATTCTTTGTAATGAAGCTTGTTCGATGCACGCACGCCGCTTACATTCTTCTTCCAATAAACATGTCATTTTATATCTTAATTCAGCCATTTCTTGTGTTAAGTCCTCTGCTTCTTCTTTGGCCTTTAGTTTCTCTTCTTTCAATTCGTCCTTGAGCATACCAAAGTAACGGTGAAACTAGTTAGAACATGTGTGATGTTTCCAAATGGCACCAAACTTTTAGTTCTATAAGTTTTTAGGTAATACCTTGAGCTGCTTTACAAGATCTTCGTATTGACGTATCTGTCTTGCCATATCCTCCATTTTATCTCTCAACTTCACATCCCGGAAAACCTCTGATTTCTTGATGAATTCATAGAAACATTCTCTGTGAGACAAGAGATCAGCAGAATTAATGAAATGAGAATGCCTCGATTGGATGTATTTGAATAGGTCTTAACCTGGAACCTACCGGGCTTCATGGGGTACTGGAAGCATGTGACTTAATTCAGCGAAGAAACACTCTGCATTTACAGGCGCTTCACTTTCACTTTCCATCCGTTCTTTGAATCTTCGAAAAAAGTCTTCTTCGACAATCCTTTCAGAGGCTACACATCTCTCCCTCAGCTCCTTGTTTTGATTCTCTAAGCACGTGGCGTACTCTTGTGCCTCTTGAGACTTCAACCGTAGCTCCTCAACTATTTCTCTTAACCTATCGCTTTCTCCTTGAACTTTCTTAGCATCAAAGAGCGCCTGCTCCAACGCTACTATATCGAGTTTCATGCTTTCTATTTCACTCTGGGACTCCAATGTTAAGGATGAGATAAACTCCTCGAGCTTCTCTACAGAAAACACAGACAACTGTAAAGCAGTTTCTGCGCGCTCCAGCTCTTGTAACAACAATAGTTGCTCAGATTTCGACGTACACAACTCCTCTCTCAAAGAATTAACTTCTTCTTCCAATTTCTCTGATTCAGTTACTTTGACTTCAAGATCAAGCACATGTTCACTAAGGTAGTTCACTTCTTTGCCTCTGAAGTTTACTTCATCGCGTAAGTAATCTACAAAGCAAGGAATTAAAAGAGATATAAAGCTCTTAGAACATAGAATTTTTGTTCATCAGAGTCTCTCCATTGCTACATTACCAATCTCCTGGTAGCAATTCAACAACTCCTTCTCAATCGTCTGGATTCTTCTCCTATCTTCTAATCGAGATTCTGACAAGGAATTTGCCTTCAGTTCCAACCTCTATGGTTTAAAAAAAAAAAAAAGATAACAAATTTCAGAAAAACTTGGACCAATCAATTAACAAAAACACAAGAAGAAACACTACTCTGACGAGATCAACACTCTGCGACTGTGATTCCCTCAGCATTTCCTTTTCTTTCCTTAGCTGCAATTTACAAGGAAAAAATGAAACGAGTTTCCCTTACATCTTGATCTATAAAGACATGATATACAAAAATAAAATAAAAAGATTCACACCTCACTACATCTTCTTCCAATCTGAAAGAGCTCCTCAACATCAAACGAGTTCTCAACATCGCTTCTGGAACTACTTCCCGAGCTATTACTTGTTGAAGTACTTCCCCAGCTACTCGACATTTAAAAGAACAAATTTTTACCCACAAGAACTGCCAATGGACCAAGATCACGAGTCATTAGTGACAAAGAGACTATTACCAAAAAAAAAAAAAAAAAAATGAACAGAGAAATCAAGGAATCGAAACAGAGAAATTGTGTTTATGCACACAACGACAGTTCGTAGGCGAGTTTTACCTCCTCCGTGAAATTCCTAAGAGTATTCCGGCGGAAAAGACTTGACCGGAGCAACCGAGCAAGTAAAACTCCGGGAGGATCCTAATTCTTTTCTTTTTTTCTCGGTATCTTTGAAAGTCGACGAATCCTCGTTTCACGCTTTCCCCTTTATTTTAAACAAGAGAAGATCCGGGCCGGGTCAAATCAGTTCGGGTCGGGTCGGGTAGGAAATTAGGGTGGCCCAGCTGAGCTGTATGGGCTCTCTTAAAGCAAAATAATAGACCGTTATAATACGATGATTACATACAGCCGAATTTCTGTTGGAAGAAACCTGTCGTCATTTCCTAATTTATTATAATGCCTCGCTTCTTGCTGGTCCATTAAAAATTATAATGTTTACAAAAATAGATATATAATTTTCCTATTGAACTTATTCCTAGTTTTACGAGATTTTCGAACATATGACTTCGTCGTTTTAATACGTCTCATTGGTGACACAAAACAATACATATTTTTTAATTATACGAAATAGTAGTACGATATGACAATAGAGTTAGAAACTAGTACAATTTTTTTTAATAAAAATAGTGATAAAATCACTTTAAACCACTATGTCTTTACCATTATTTCTTTGTGCATCAATGAATGATAGAAATTGCACCACACATCGAGCCAATATCTGTTTGTCTCCTCTCGTATCAAATTCCAAACCGATCCGATCAAGTTTACTGAACCTTAAAAAGTTGATTCGGATTTTTTTTCTTTTAAGAACAACTTGATCCTGTGGGGAAAAAACGAAAAAACAATTGATGAAAATATTCCCAAGAAATAAGTTATAAATGTTATGGGCCATATTACATAAGCCCCCATTTAGTGAACTTTAAGCCACCCATTAATCACCGTGTTTGCTCGTCATCCCATGACAAGTGGATAGTGAAGCGTGTGCGTTGCGCGTGTGTAATATGGACGGGGAAAAAACACTTGGCGCCCACTTAAGTTAAGTCCCATTTTTTCTAACATAAACAAGTTTGGTCCCAGCTCGCTTCTTCACCACGGCAACATGCTTCTTCACCACGGGAACATGCTTCTTCATCACAGTGGCAGCATGCTTCTTACCTGTCAGATGTGAATCAAAGCCCATTTGGGAAGTGCACATCACATTGCACCAATCGCAAACCCTAATTTGAGTTGCGGTAGCTCCATAATTCTTCTCTCTGTTGCAAGACAAGAGAAGAGCCACTATGTTGATATCCAGGTTCTGTTTTGGTATACTCTCTAACTCCCGGGTTAAATTTGCATCTCGAGAAAGTTCTAGTTTCTTGATAATGACATCAAACCATTCTCTGCACGTAGGATAGTGTATCTAAGACCATTAGAAATGAGAATACTTTAATTTGATGTACTAAAGAAGTCCAAGTTGGAAGTTTACCTAGCTTCTTTAGGGTCCGAAAACTCGGGGTTTAGTTCGGTGAAGATACACTCTGCATTTGGAAGAGGTTTGTTTTCATGTTTTCATTCTCTAGTACTTGTTCAAAAGTTTGAAAAAGTTCTTAAACACTCCTTTCAGGGGTGGCACATCTCTCTCTCAGCTCCTTGTTTGCCTTCTCAGGTGCCTCGCCAGTCTGAAATCGGAGCACCTCTATCATTTCTTTCGGGTGACCATTAAAAATGTATCAACTTTCATGCTTTTGATTTCACATTGCGACTCTAGAGTTGAGGCTGAAACATACTCCCTAATTTCTACGAAACCAAAGATATTCATCCAAAAGTGAGACTTTCAACGAGATCTAAAACATACTCCCTTCTTCTTCTTCTTCTTCTTCTTTTTTGAAGGTACTTCTAGTTTCTTGAAGACCGCGTCAAAACCGAAGGTATAAAATCCATTGTCAACGAGCCATGAAGATTCATACTGCGTGAGAGGACAACCACCTGCCAATAAACTCCTCCAGAGCCATGTTGTCTTTGCAGAAGCGATCAGCGAGGCTGAAGCTTGTTAAGGATGTGGCAAAAGAATGTTGTACCTCCTCATTCGTAGCCGGTGAAGAGCATCAGAGAAATTAGCCGGAGCAGGATTTTCCACCACCCACAAAAACATATCCACCAGAATCTTCTTGTCACTCGCGTCTTTCCTTCCTGTTTGAGACTCTTACGAAATATTAGTAAAGTAAAGCAACTCAATAGCTCATATTGTGATGCCAAATCCAACTTGTTGCAAAATCACTGCCACTTGGAATCAAAGTTTATGGATTTGGGAGATTAAAGAGAGTAAGGATGAGGAGATTTAACCGGAGGGGACGTGATTAAGAGCGATTCCGGTGGAAGAGAGAGCTTGCTGGACGAAATTAGGGATGAGATTGAGAGAGGACCACAGTAGTTCATCAAAATTATTGAAGAGTTTAACAGCTCACAACTAGATATATTTTATCAGTTTAAGACTAGATTATGTTTAATTTTTGTTTTAATTCATTTCTTAACGTTATATTCTCGTTAGAACATCAACTATCAATGAATCAACAGTAGTTAGTTCAGAGTTTTAAATCACCCTCTGTTTTTCATTTTGATCCAATAATTATTAGATATATAGTTCAATTACGATAATTTACATACATAATTGTTAATCACACAACCTTGCACTTAAAAGTAGGAAAAAAAAAAAACATTCATTGTTGATAACTTAAACATGCTATTTACAAAAATAACGTCCAAGTTGTTATAATTTCCAACAGTTCAAATTTCAGCCTTAGATTTAACTTCGCTAACTCTTTTTCCCCCACAGGCGGGTCCAAAAGTTATCAACTTGGCCCTTAATCTCTTCCCTTTTGACAGCAGCCTCTCCGGGATGCTCCTTAGGTCCTGCAGACTCCTTTTCGGGTTCCTGTGATTTCGGTTCGGGTTTATGCTTCGACTCATCTTCCAACTTCTCGGTCACGTTCACATCTGGTGGCAGTTCTACTCTCTCAGGAATCACGTCCAAACATCCTCTGTAATCCAATATCCAAGTAATCATTAGACACACACACATATTGATCAAAATTCAAGACATATACCATATTAAAAAACTCCCATGATTGTTGGATCCTACCTCGATTCTTTGGGTATTCTAGACTCTCGATTTGGTTCAGTGAAGTCATGCGCTAGGTTCTCAGATATGGCGTTTATCTCCTTCACTTCCTCTTTATTTTCTTGTGCCCCTCGAAACCCAAGATCATCGATCTTTACAAGTGAGTGCTCCTCTGCTGTTTCTTTTTCTTGACCGCTTTCTTCTCGGATTTTCCTTGAGTCCACAAAGAATGCTTCTGGTTTAGCTTCTGGTTCCAATGCTTCTCTCGGTTTTTCTTGGTCAGATTCTTGTCGAGTTCTCCTTGAATCAACAAGTGGCATCTACAACAATATTCTGGTTTAGCTTCTTCTTCTTTATTTCAATATACTCCATCACTTTTGAAGGGAATTAAACCTAAGTAGACGTGAGTACGTTTTTACTAAAAGATATGTAATATTGACGATCAAAAGCAATTTTCTAATTCGAGAAAGAAAACCAATTAGTAAAGTTATAAACTTGCCTCTGCTTGCTCCTTGACTATGGCAGCATGGTTCTGACTCTTCAGCTGAGAATCAAAGGCGGTTTGGTTTTTGCACAATACCTTCTTCTTTGTCTCTGCATTCTCCTTAGAAAGCTTGGCTGGTCCCATAGACATGTTTTCGTTCTTTGCCGATTGCATTTCCAACTTCTGTCGGTGTTTTTTTCCATAGGTGTGATTTGCATATACAACCTTGCTGTTGCAGCTGATCTGGCAGACTTGGCACCACACAGGCTGCAAACCCTCTGGTTCCTTTATAGGTTTGATTGAAACGCTGGACTGAGCATCATCACTGGCTACAAAGGCAGCAGCCTACACCAAGAATAAAAAGTCAAATGGATTTGATTTTGATCAAAAATAAAGAGGTACAACAAGAAGTAAGCTGTAACTACCATAGTCTTCTTTTGATTCGTCCGATGACCTTTCTTACCACAAACCACAGTTGACAAACCCTGGCTATCACAAATCACTACGCAAAGATTACAAAGCTTAGGTGCAGCTGCTATTGCTCGGCGTTCCTTCACTTCCTTTTGCTTCTTCTTCACCTCGCCTAAATGCTCAGTTGCTCCTTCAGACAGATTTACAGGCTTGACAATGCCATCAAAACATTCTCTGTGACACAAGTTGTAGAATATTATTAAAGATAAGGATTGTGATAAAGATTGTTCATTTTTGACATGCTAAGCAAGTTTGCAAAGTCTACCGTGCTTCTCTGGGTACTTCAAAATCAAATCTCATGTCACCAAAGAAAAGTTCTCCATTAGAAAGCTGTTTGCTAACAGTCTCTACCCGGTCTTTAGTAGTTGGAAAATGTTCTTTTACACTGCCTCCTAAAGTGCCACATGTCTCTCTGAACTCTTTGTTTTGCTTCTCAAAGAACTTGGCATGCTTTTGAGTGTTTTGAGACTGTGACTGAGACTCTGCGATTGTTTCTATTGGTCGAGCCTTTTCTCGAACACCTTTCTCTTCAAGCTTACTAGCATTAAAGAGTGCCTGATCCAATGATATTATATAAGGCTTCATTCTTTCTGTTTTATCACAGTTATGACTCTCATACTCTGCGTATGTTTTACTAAACTAAAAAAAAATGTTAATTAAAATCCCAAATTCTCAAAAACCAAAAAATTAGAAACTTGCCTCTGATTGATTCACCATGACAACATGCTTCTCAAAGCAATTGCTATTCTCTTGAGCGTTTTGAGTCTCCAACTGAGGCTCTGCAATTGCTTTTCTTGGTTGATCCTTTTCTCCGACACCTTTCTCTTGAAGCTTCTTAGAATCAATGAGTGCCTGATCCAAAACTATTATATCAGGCATATATATTACCAAACTGGAAAAGTTTCAATGTCAATTAAAATCTCAAATTCTCGAATAGCCAAAAGTTGGAAACCTGCCTCTGATTGATTTACAATAGAAACATGCTTCTCAGGCCACTTGGTATTCTTTTTAGCTATTTGAGACTGCAACTGAGGCTCTGCGATTGTTTCTCTTGGTTGATCCTTTTCTTCGACACCTTTCTCTTGAAACTTCTTAGAATCAATGAGTGCCTGATCCAACAGTATAATATCAAGAATATGTTTTAGCAAACTGTAAATTATCTTGTTTGTAAATTCCTAAGTTCTCGAACAGCCAAAAGTTAGAAACTTGCCTTTGATTGACTCAGCATAGCAACGTGCTTCTGACACCTTAGATGAGAATCAAAAACAATTTGACTCTGGCACACCACATTGCACAAACTACAAACGTGGTCAGATTTTGGTTTAGGCTCTGCAATTACTTCTCTTGGTTGATCCTTTTCATCGACACCTTTCTCTTGAAGTTTCTTAGAATCAGCGAGTGCCTGATCCAACGGAATTACATCAAGGATATATTTTGCCAAACTGTAAAAGTTTATATGTTTGTAAATTACTAAGTTCTCGAATAGCCAAAAGTTAGAAACTTACCTCTGATTGACTCAGCATGGCAGCATGCTTCTGCCCCCTTAGATGAGAATCAAAGACAATTCGACTCTGGCACACCACATTGCACAAACTACAAACGTGAACAGCATTGGGTTTAGCTTTATCTTCACTCGTCATCCTCTTATTCTTCTGTTTCTCCAGAACCTCCTTAGGACGCTCAACAGGCCCTCGAGACATGTTTTCGGACTTGCCTGATTGCAGTTCCAAGTTGTTTCGGTGTCTTTTACCATATGTGTGCTTTGCATATGCAGCTTTGTTGGTGCAGCTGATCTGGCATACTTTGCACAATACAGGTTCCACGAGCACTGGTTCCTGTATGGGTTTGGCTGAAACGCTGGCCTGAGCTTTTTGACTTGCTTCAAACACATCCTGCATAAAGAAATTATACGATTTGTTTTTTTTTCCTTAGTTTCCGGACAAAACCATCTTCAAGTAAAGATACAACAAGAAGTAAGTGGTCATTCAAGTTTCTGGCACTGAATCATATCTTCAAACTGATTAACTCAACTTATAACTTAAAAGTACAAGCCTTTTACAAAGGCAGATACCAAGTTCGCCTATTCCACAATGAAAACTAACGAGAAAATTTGGCACCCCAAAATGGGCACAAAAAGAGGGACAATATGGTGAAAGAAGAGAGATATACAACAATGCAGAAAAGATACAAACCAATAATGGAATACTTTTGATCTAAAATGCTAGATAAATCTTTGGTTTACCTGAGATATATGCCTTTTATCTGAGAGGTGCGCAGCAACAGATTCACATGTGGCTCCTCTACCACTCTGAGGCATATTTCTTCTCGTCTCTTGAGGTAATCCTCTCGGAACGTTGTTTTCTCTGTCCTTGTGATCCTTAGTATCTCCAGCATCAGAAGCTGAAGCAGTTGGTTTGTTGGACTGAGCTTGTTCAAAAACTGGATGTTTTGACACTTCACAATTAGAGACATGACAACGTCCATTGTTGAGGAGTCGAGAGGATTCACCACTTGTAAGAGGAGGACCTCCCAAAGCTAGGCTTGTCCAGAGCCATACATTTATGGCAGCAGCGACAAGCGGCACAGAGGCCTGTGGAGGCTGAGCCAAAAGAATGTTGTACCTCCTCATACGTAGCTGGTGAAGAGCATAAGAGAAGTCTCTGTCACCGGAGATGAGCATGAAATTCGCTGGCGCAGGGTTGTCTATTGCCCACAACAACATATCCACTAGAATCTTCTTATCGCTCGCATCCTTCACTCCTATTCAGACCACAAAAACAGCACAAACTCAATCTTATATTCGACCCTAACAAAACTACCTAAAGACTAAGATTTGATCACTGTTTCCAAAAAAGAGCTACTCCAAAGTCAATATGGTCATGCCCAGTTTCAATTTCTTGCATTGCAGAGTGAGCAAACAAAACCTAAACCGATCGACCCAAGATCATGATCTAACACCAACAGTCACCCAAAAACACATACTTATATAAAGCCAAAGACTGAGACTTGATCACAATCTTCCAAAGTGAAAACCAATTCAATTTATTGCATAGCAAACAGAGAGCAGAAAGCGAAACCCCAAAATTACAGATCCAGTATCATCATCTAACCACTAACAGTAGCCAAAATCAACAACCCAAAACCCCAATTCCAGGAAAAACAACAAAAGCGTCTAAACATTAGCGAATCAAAGGGGGTTTATATGAGAATAGAACCTGCGGGAACGTGATTGAGCCCAACACCAGTAGAAGAAAGCGCTTGCTGAACAGCATGAGGTATCAGATTTGTGTCACCATAAGCAGTGATTGAGACAGGTCCACAATATTTCATCTTCAACAAAGCCGAACTCACATTCTGGGCAATCGCATGTGCATCCCAACCTTTGGGTACCTCACAATTCTCTATATCCCACCACACCGACGTTTTTGCCGTCGCGTACTCCATTTCCGCCGTCGCCGCCGTGGTCATCGCCTGAAATTCTAGAGAGAAGACACGGTTGTTGATTTCAAATGAAACAAGAGTGAACAAAACTCTCTCTCTCTTTCTCTCTCTCTCTCTCTCTCTCTCTACAGTCTGGGATCGGAGTTAGTAAGGCATGGAACTAAGCTAAGTAAGAAGTTTCCTTTTTTTTCTTTCCATGTTGACGAAGAAACCTTTCCCTTTTTCATGAGTCCAACTTTTTTCAATTATCTTTTGTACGATTAATTACTATTTTACTTTTTTTTTTACAATTATTTTAAAGCCACGTCAGCAAATTGAAAGCGCGCCAATCAGATAATGAGACATGCAATAATAGCCATTGTTACTTTGGAGGCTGTAGCTACATCGGTAATTAGGAGAAATAAAACTCGAAAGTTGGATTAATAAAGCAAACCCTTTTTAATTTTTTCTTAAATAATTAAGCCTACTAAATAGATGCATCCATGCCTAATCCGTTACGCTCTAATTAAATGATCAAGATTAGCTTTTTGTCTGGGGAAAAAAACCCTTAACTCTAATTTAAAACATTTTAGAATTTTTTCCTTAGTATTCTAGAATTTCAATTCCAGAATGTATATAATTGTTACCCTATTAAATAAAAAGGTTTTATGATTTCTGGAGCAATTAAGTTAATTAACATCAAAATCTATAATCTCCAGGGGAAAAACAATTATGCAACTTTTTCCAAAACCAAAAGTTTATCAACTTTGGCTCTCTTCCTTTTCAAAACAATTAAACAATTATCAATTATGTAATATCTCCATCGGTAATTAGCAAAACAAAATCAAAATTAGGATTGATAATAATAATAACCTACTAAATAAATGTACGCATGCCTACGTCGAACTTATACACAGGCTTCCCCGATATCGAAAGTTTTAGATTTTTTTTTTTCATAATTATTCAAGAATTTATTTGCCAGAGTGTATTAACAGTTGGGGTCAATTTACATTAAAGAACATGTACGTTTGCTCATCTGGCATTTCCATTCAAATGGTACATCCAAGTGTTCCACCTGAATGAATCATCTCTATTCAAATGATCCAATTTGGTTCAGCCAAATGATTTTAAAAAATTGCCTTGAATTTTAAAAATTCATTCAACTGATCCAGCTGGATGTTGTTCATTTATGGTACTAAACGAACATCAATTCTCATCTTCATCCAAATGAATCATCTGAATGAACAAACGAACATGCCTAAAATCTAAAATCTCCAGTTTCAACAAAGAAAAACAAAAGTTATTATTATTTTTGAACAGAAATTTTTCTTATTAAACTGGATCAGCTTTATCATTTCATTATTCATCCAACGAACAAAGATGAGATTCAAAAGAAAAGTTTGGCAAGTTTCAAACTCTAATCGCATTTTCTTTTCACTCTAAATCTAATAAGGAGACCATGAAGATCAAAGGTCATTCGACAGCTGTTTAACTAAGATCAAAAGTTTGGCAAGTTTTTTTGTAATATCTACATCGGTAATTAGCAGAAATAAAACTCGAAAGTTGGATTAATAAAGCAAACCCTTTAAAAAAAAAAAAATTAATAAACAGGAGTTAAGGAGGTTAACAGTTATATTTGTGAACATGAAAATTGGGTTTGTTGAACTGTAAGAAACCCAATTTATGTAGATGCTAAGAGATTATTTGAAAACATGGGTACATACGTGGTAACACTTGGACTGACAGATATCAGATTGTTTTTGTCATGACTAGTTAATTTATTCGAGTTTCTACTTTCACTGAAAGAAGAAAATCAGTTTGTCACGTTGAAACGCCGATGCAGATTGACACAGCACGGCAGCATGCCTCTGACCCCTTAAATGAGAATCAAAGTCAATTTGACTGTGGCACACCACATTGCACAAACGACAAACGTGGTCAGCGTTTGGCTTAGCTTTACCTTCTTCACTCGTCTTCTTCATCTTGTTCTTCTGTTTCTCCAGAACTTCCTTAGGCACCGAAATGTTTTTGGACTTACCTGATTGCAGTTCCAAGTTGTTTCGGTGTTTTTTACCATTTGTGTGCTTGGCATAAGTAGCTTTGTTGGTGCAAATGATCTGGCATACTTTGCACCATACAGGTTCCACAAGCTCTGCTTCCTCTATGGGTTTGGCTGAAATGCTGGCCTGAGCTTTTTGCCTGGCAGCCTGCATAAAGAATTCATACCATTTATTTTTCTTGCACTGAGTCATATCTTCAAACTGATTAACTCAACTTATAACTTAAAAGTACCCGCCTGATACCAACCAAATTCACCTAACCCACAACGAAAACAAACGCGGAAATTTCGTAAACGTGAATCTGTCACTGCAGAAAAGATATTAACCAATCCTTTAGTTTACCTGAGATATATGCCTTTTATCTGAGAGGTTCGCAGTGACAGATTCACATTTGGCTCCTCTACCATTCTGAGGCATATTTTTTCTCGTCTCCTGAGGTGATCCTCTCGGAACGTGATTTTCTCTGGTTTTGTGATCAGAAGCTGAAGCAGATGGTTTGCTTGACTGAGCTGGTTCAGAAACTGGAAGTTTTGACCCTTCAGAATTAGAGACATGACAACGTCCATTGTTGAGGAGTCGAGAGGATTCACCACTTGTAAGAGGAGGACCTCCCAAAGCTAGGCTTGGCCAGAGCCATACATTTTTGGCAGCAGCAACAAGCGGCACAGAGGCCTGTGGAGGCTGAGCCAAAAGAATGTTGTACCTCCTCATACGTAGCTGGTGAAGAGCATAAGAGAAGTCTCTGTCACCGGAGATGAGCATGAAATTCGCTGGCGCAGGGTTGTCTATTGCCCACAACAACATATCCACTATAATCTTCTTATCGCTAGCATCTTTCACTCCTGTTCAGACCACCAAAACAGCACAAAAATCAATCTTATATTCGACCCTAACAAAACTACCTAAAGACTGAGATTTGATCTAACACCAACAGTCACCCAAAAACACATATGTTATAACCAAAGACTGAGATTTTACCAAAATCTTCCAAATTAGAGCAACACCACAGTCAATATGGTGAAACCCAATTAAATTTCTTGCATAGTAAACAGAGAGCAGAAAGCGAAACCCCAAAATTACAGATCCAGTATCATCATCTAACCAAAATCACAGAAAACCCTAATTCCAGGAAAACAACAAAATCGTCTAAACATGGCGAATCAAAGGGGGTTTAGGAGAATAAAACCTGCGGGAACGTGATTAAGCACAACACCAGTAGAAGAAAGGGCTTGCTGAACAGCATGAGGGATCAGATTGGTGTCGCCATAAGCAGTGATTGAGACAGGTCCACGGTACTTCATCTTCAACAAAGCCGAACTCACATTCTGGGCAATCGCGTGTGCATCCCAACCTTTGGGTACCTCACAATTCTCTATATCCCACCACACCGACGTTTTTGCCGTCGCGTACTCCATCTCCGCCGTGGTCATCGCCGGAAATTTCTAGAGAGAAGACAGTTGTTGCTTCAAATGAAATAAGAGTGAACAAAACTCTCTCTCTCTCTCTCTCTCTCTCTCTCTCTCTCCACAGTCTGGGATCGGAGTTAGGTAAGTAAGAAGTTTCGATATTTTTCTTTCCATGTTGACGAAGAAACCTTTCACTTTTTCATGAGTCCACTTTTATTTCTTAGTACGAGCAACTTAATACCGTATTCTACTTATTTGTTTTCTACAATTATTTTAAAGCCACGTCAGCAAATTGAAAGCGCGCCAATCAGATAATGAGACATGCAATAATAGCCATTGTTACTTTGGAGGATGTATCTACATCCGTAATTAGCAGAAATAAAACTCGAAAGTTGGATTAATAAAGCAACACCCTTTTAAAAAAAATATTAATAAATTAAGCCTACCAAATAGATGCATTCATGCCTAAGCCGTTACGCTCTACTTAACTCTGATTTAAAACATTTTAGAATTTTTTCCTTAGTATTCTAGAATTTCAATTCCAGAATGTATATAATTGTTACCCTATTAAAGAAAAGGTTTTATGATTTCTGGAGCAATTAAGTTAATTAACATCAAAATTTATATATGCAACTTCTTCCAAAACCAAAAGTTAATCAATTTTGGCTCTCTTCCTTTCCAAAATCCATCCCAACTACCAAGAAGAGACCTCAAAGCCCAGTTTGGAAATTACTACACACACTAAGTTGCATTTTTGTGTTCACTCCAAATCTAGTAAGACACAATTAGCGAGAATGCTAGGATTTAACTTTGAAGTTTGTTTCTGTGTCTTCGTCCTAAAATGTGATCTTCAAACGCAGCTTCGTTCGGGCAACGGACCTGGCAAAGGCTACGCCACAAGGTTTTTGGTTTCTCCTCGGGTCTGGTTAAACCACTGACTTTAGCCTCTTGGTTAGCTACTAACGCAACCTACACAAGAACAAAGTGAATTAAGAAAATAAAAACTACAACAACAACTGTCAATCAAATGGTGGTGGTCTAGTGGTAAAAAGACTCAGGGGAAAAAGTAAACTCTTTCAATCTGAGTTCGATTTTCCGTGGAACACTTTCACTTTTATTTGGCCAGTCGAAATGGTGCCACATTTTAAGCCCATTAGAAAACCTGGTGAGTGGGCTACTCGACGGCTAGACTCATCCTGGGGATTAGTCGAGTGGTAAACACCGAAATTACCACTTGGTTATCAAAAAAAAAAAAAAAAAAAACAACAACAAGTCCAAACTATTCATCAACATAAAGTAAAAAAACATAATTAAGTGTCACACGTCTAATCTTGTTGGTTCTTGAAGAGATTGGTAATGTCTTCACATCATGGGATCCGACAGCGGAGAGAAAAAAAAAACAAGAGAGTAGTATAGTTTTACCTTGTTCTTGTGCTTTTTGCCAGAGAGGTGAGAGTTGAAATCAGCTAAGCTTGAGCAAGCAAGATTGCATATTTTGCAGAATCTCTGATCACTTCTCTTGCTTTCAACGACCAAATCTGAGCTCTTCCCCTTGCCGGGCTGAGCTTGTTTAGGAACCTCATAGCCAGAGCCAGCTCCAGCAATGCTCCTCCATAACCATATTGTCTTTGTAGCCGCAATGAGAAAAGGAGATGCATTCTCAGGTCGTACAAGAAGAACATTGTACCTCTTCATCCCAAGTTGGTGAAGAACGTAGGAGAACATTGTACCTCTTCATCCCAAGTTGGTGAAGAACGTAGGAGAAGCCTCCATCACCGGATATGAGCATTATATTCGCAGGAGCTCGATTTTCCATTGCCCACAACAACATGTCTACGAGGATCTTCTTGTCGCTCCCATCTTTTACTCCTGTTTGAAATCACGCCTTTAACTACCATTAAAGACTAAAAACTATAGATAAAGAGAGAGAAATTTGAGATATTAACCGGCAGGGACGTGATTGAGCGAAACGCCGGTAGAAGACAGAGCTTTCTTTACAGAGTAAGGGATTTGCTTGGTGTCACCATATGCATAAATGGAGATCGAACCACAATAGTTTTTTTCCCGCAAAGCCGATCTAATGTTCTGAGCAATCTTATGGCCGTCGCAACCTTTTGGGACCTTGCAATTCTCTATATCCCACCACACCGACGTTTTCGCCATCGCGAAATCCGCCTCTGTTCCTCCGCTCGTTGCTGCCTTAGTTAGATACTTGAGCCCCACGCCGTTGAGAGACAGTCGTTGCTGAGTGATTGGATTGGTCACATTCTTCCCAGCGCCGTTCTCTAATGTTTTAGCCCTTGCCGCCGTAACTTTCTTGATTTTTTTTGGAAAAAAGAGTGCTCGTAGAAGTGAAGTTAAGCTCAGACTTGGTTTCATTTTTGCAGGAAATTAGATTTAGACCTAAAAATAATTGGCCAGATAAAATGGCAAGAAAATAGGAGCAATTTATTTAATGTTAAGCCAAGTCTGCAAATTTGAAAGCGTGCCAACTAGACTTGATTAATTATAATAGCCGTTGTAATATCTTCATCGGTAATTAGCAAAACAAAATCAAAATTAGGATTGATAATAATAACCTACTAAATAAATGTACGCATGCCTACGGCCCAAGTCTTTTTGTAAGTTAATGATCATGGAAGATAAACCGTCGAACTTATACACAGGCTTCCCAATATTGAAAGTTTTAGAATTTTGTTTTTCATAATTATTCAAGAATTTCATTGCTTGAGGGTATTAACAGTTGGGGTCAATTTACATTAAAATCTGAAATTTCCAGGGATATAATTTTTCAACAAAGAAGAACACTCCCATGTAGCACAATCTAAGGATTTTGGTTACTTTGCAAAAAAAAAATTTTTTGTGTGGTTATCCCACAAATTCACCATTAGTACAAAAATTTGGTTGGATAACCATAAAAAAACATAATTTACAAAATAACCAAAACACTCCATGTAGCACAATCCTAGATATTTTGGTTACTTTGCAATTTTTTTTTGAAGCTGAAGGCGATCCACAATCCTAGGAACCAGGTGGCTTAATACCTCGGAGCTCGAATGATGATGATGACGTCCACTGTCAATGGGTCTGTTAGGACGATCCCTAGTAACAATGCTTGTCCAAAACCATACTGTCTTTGCAGCAGCGATGAGCGGCGCTGTTGCTTTATCAGGTCGTGCCAAAAGAATGTTGTACCTCTTCATACCCAGTTTGTGAAGAGCATAAGAGAAATCTCTATCACCAGAGATGAGCATTATATTAGCAGGAGCTTCATTTTCCATTGCCCACAACATCATGTCGACAAGCATCTTCTTGTCGCTCCCATCTTTAATTCCCGTTAAATTCTCAATGACACAAACAATTTGAGAAAGAAAGAATCAGCTGATTTGAGAAAAGAGATTAACCTGCAGGGATGTGATTGAGCGTAACACCGGTGGAAGAGAGAGCTTGTTGTACAGAGGAAGGGATTAGATTGGTGTCGCCATAGGCATAAATGGAGATGGAACCACAATAGTTTTTTTCTGCAAAGCCGATCTAATGTTCTGAGCAATCTTATAGCCGTCGCAACCTTTTGGGACCTCGCAATTTTCTATATCCCACCACACGGACGTTTTCGCCGCAGCTAAATCCGTCTCAACGCCATCGGCCTGGCCATGGTTAGAGATGGCGTCGCCGAGTGAGTCCAAATCCTGGCGGTTCTCTATGTCCGGAAACGCCGACGTTTTAGTCCTTGCGTAATATGCCGCCATTTACGGAAATAGGTGAACAAAATCGTTGAGCGTTTGGCAACGAGAGATATTGAAACGGCAAGGTTAGGCCTTGTCCTTGGAACATCCACCAACCCCTTCCACCACCAACCCCTTTTCACCATGGAATATTTGAGTAGGGTTCTCATCATTAAAATAATAGAAAAATAAAAAAAGAGAATGAAAAGGGGTTTTCAAATGAGTGAGACACTTCCCAATCAATTATCTCAGCAGTCAATTCCAGCAAAATCCGATCTTCTTCTGGTATTGATTTTAATCACTTGTTTCCAGTAATCAGCAACTTTACTCAATCCGTTACACTCGCAGATCCTCTGAAACATGCTTACATACGATACGGTGATAGTAACTAGTAAATTGATTCATTGCGACTGGAATTCGTGCATATTATGATAAGTTTACTTTGTTTAAAAACCGCTCTTTTGCCAAAGTAAATACATTAGTATGTTAATAAAACTAAAACATAATTTTTTTGATTATCTATTCATTTTTTAAAAATACATATTTAAATAAAACAAATCGAACACGACATTTTCGTGTATCGAATACTACGGAGAAAGATTTGAGAATCATAAAAATCAATTTAACCGACCTTATCTCGTATAATGATATCTAACATATAGCTTCTTCCATATTTATATGTAGTTGCAAATAATATGGATCTAATTGACTAAAAAAAAGAGATTGGAAATATAGATATATAACTTTTGTGTAAACACCATATTTTAGAATAAAATACTAAAATATAACTAAAAAATAAAATAGAAATGGATAATTTATAAATAGAACTAACGAAAATTTCAATTCCATAAAATAACTAAAAACTCAAAATCTTATAGACTTTAAGATATTTTCTTATAAACCACATTCATTTTCTTCCATTCAAAACCACTCGTTTAAACAATACAATCCTATATATATTACTTAAGGAGACATTCACAAAAAAATCATAGCTGTCGTTCAAAGAGAATTTTAGGGGACATGTCATTTAATTTAACCAATCAGAATATTTCAATTAAAACTATATGTCATGGTGGAAATCTCTACATATTCTCATTAATTTTATAACATAAGCCCATTAATACATATTTTACAAATTTAAACTCAACTAAATGTAATATTTTAGACTTACCATATCATATATTTTTATTTTTTTATGATATATTAACAAACGTTTTATTCTTATATTTATAACAATATTATATATTGTGTATATATGTATTTAGATTAATATACTATACAAATATTTTTAGTACGATGTAGTCTATTATACATATTTAATCACACTTGCATATATTTATACAATTCATTATTGGAAAATATATATTTTTCGTTTGTTATGTCCCACAAATTCATATAAATCTAAAATTTATCTGATTTATCGTATGCTCTATAATTTACACGAATAATGAAGATCAATTTTACACTTAAAAGATATTGAAATAAATAACATTTGCATATGTTTTGATCAATTTTACACATAAAATATTAAAAATAATGACATTAACAGATTCTTGATCAAAAATATTCAACTTTATTACATTTAAGCACAATACATATCATTTTGTACGTTTATGAATGTTAGAATTTATATGTTTTGTCATACTCGTTTAAATATTAGAAATTTATATATATATCAAAATCGATTAGTCAACCTATTTAATCACTTAAGTACGAATCGTGTTAAATTTTGTATGGACGGATTTAAAGAATCGTTAGGACGTTTATAAAAAAAATCTAAAGTGTATTATTTTAAAATGTATATCTTTTGTTGTAAACAAATTTCACAATTAAATTAATGTTTTATGTTCGCATCGACGAATGTCATGTGTTGTCCCAAAATAATTCACACCAATTTATAGAGTTCAAAAATAATTTATTAACAATTTATTAAAAATAATCATTCACACCAAAATGATTCCTAGGAAAATGATTCCTAGGAAAATGATGCCACTTATACCATTTTTTTATTATTCAATTTTTAATTTTTAGATCTAATTTTTAAAATCAGTATTCTAATTTTATATGGAATTGTTATTTTTGTATATAAGATTAAAAAAAAATATTTTGAAAATAACCAATTTCATTATTTTTGATATTTTAAGTTTTTTTTTCTTATCATTGTTATCCTTTTTTTCTAGTGCTCACATTTATTATCTTTACTCAACGTAAATGTTTGTATTTATTTATATTTTTATTAATTTTTTTTGAAGAGAATATTATAAAATTATTCATTAACATTGTAACATCAATTTATTTTTAAAAAAATAAAGGGTACTAAACCCTAACATGGAAGTCTAAACCTTTATAAATGCACGTAAATATTGAAAATAATTCATAGATCCTAAATCCTAAACTCTAACATCAAATCTTAAATCTAAATACAAACACGTATAAATTGATTTTTTTTAGTAATCGTATGCCATCAAAATTTTTGATTAGAGATGTTAAACCCTACCATGAACTTTTAAACTCTAACCATGCACACAATCATTGAAAATTATACATAAACTCATTTGATGATTTACGGAAAACGAATAGGCTAGATGTAAATGATTCAAATCCTCGATTCATCGTGACCAACTATTAGTAGTAAAATCTCCACATTATATCATTTCATAGAACAATTTGATCGATGATTTTTAATTTGATTTTTTTGTTCTTATTTCTACATAAAGTATTTGAAGCACATGAGCTTACTGTTCGAACTTAAACAATAAGAATTTTTTTTTGTTTTAAATAATATGTTTTGTCTTTTTTTTTAGGAATAATTCATAGTTCCGTTTGTTTGGGTTTTAGTGTTTATTTTATCGGAACTATGAATTATTCCTCAAAACAGAGATAATCCGAACAAACCTCTTCATCGAATAAAAGACTCAAAAACAGAGGAAACTTTGTTAAACACGAAAAAAGTATATGTTCATGTAACAAATTCCTTTCAAACATAAAGGGTAAAAATATTATAAAGAGATATTTTGTTGAAGAGGCAAAACCTAAAAGAAGAAGTAGGATTAAATACCAAACTCCTTTCAACGAAAAACGAAAATATGTAGAGATAATATTATTAGAAAATTACCTTATAGAAAAGGTCAAATTCTGGGAAAAAGAAAAATAAATAAGAATCATTACAATAGTAAGAAGAAGAAAATGAATAGATCAGATAACTAACACAAAAACACAATTACTAAAAATGTATGTCATCATAGATTCAAGACACGTAAACAAATTAATATTAATTTAAAATTTTAAAATAAATATTAGAACAAAAGTACAAACCATATTTAATAATAATAAATAAAATTTTATAATAATTTTTTTTTGTTAGAAATAAATAACTGATTATTGTTAGAAATAATACAATATATAAAATACTAACTATACTTACTTTGAAATTAACGAAAACGTTACAACCTATAAAACGAATACAACGATAATAATTAAGACAATAAAAAGACGAATATAAGATAAAATGAACACAAGCTGTATAATAGAGAACAAAACACATAAATTTAAGAATAAATAAGAACAAATTATACCTCGGAGTGGAATTTAAAACCTATAAAAACGAATGAAACGATAATTATGTGTAAAAAATAAATAACGATAATATTATAAGGAGATATCTTGTTGAAGAGGCAAAACCTAAAAGAAGAAGTAGGATTAGATAACAAACTCCTTTCAGCGAAAAACGAAAATATGTAGAGATAATATTATTAGAAAATTATCTTATAGAAAAGATAAAATCCGGGAAAAGAAAAATAAATAAGAATCATTACAATAGCAAGAAGAAGAAAATGAATAGATCAAATAACTAACACAAAAACACAATTACTAAAAATATATCTCATCATAGATTCAAGACACGTAAACAAATTAATATTAATTTAAAATTTTAAAATAAATATTAGAACAAAAGTACATACCAAATTTAATAATAATAAATAAAATTTTATAATAAACAATTTTTTGTTAGAAATAAATAACTGATTATTGTTAGAAATAATACAATATATAAAATACAGACTATACTTACTTTGAAATTAACGAAAAATGTTACAACCGATAAAACGAATACAACGATAATAATTAAGACAATAAAAAGACGAATATAAGATAAAAAGAACATAAGCTGTATAATAGAGAACAAAACACATAAATTTAAGAATAAATAAGAACAAATTATACCTCAGAGAGGAGTTTAAAACCTATAAAAAAGAATGAAACGATAATCATGAGTAAAAAATAAATAACGATTTCACGATATAATAAACAACATGAATAGTATAATAGATAACAAAACACATATACATAAACAACAAATATAAGAACGAATTATACCTCTAAGAAGAGGTTATAACCTATAAAACGAATAGAACGATAATTAGTAGAAAAATAAAAAGAAATAAACGAATAAACAACAAAACTAACAACATGCGCAGTATATATTCTATAAACACAAAACGGACAAAATAATACCTCGAAGACGGTGACATAACCTAGCAAAAACAGAACAAATAAAACAATATCATTAGGACAAAAAGAAAAAGGTATTACAGAACAAATAATATTGTGTAGTCTCTATCGTATTTATAACAAACGATAAAATAATACATAGGGTTTTAAAACAACGACACAAACAAACGGGCAAATAAAATAAACACTAAAACCCAAAACGGATAAAATAGATGGGCCACAATAAAAACATATTCAAACACAAGCTGTATAATAGAGAACAAAACACATAAATTTAAGAATAAATAAGAACAAATTATACCTCAGAGAGGAGTTTAAAATCTATAAAAAAGAATGAAACGATAATCATGAGTAAAAAATAAATAACGATTTCACGATATAATAAACAACATGAACAGTATAATAGATAACAAAACACATACATAAACAACAAATATAAGAACGAATTATACCTCTAAAAAGAGGTTATAACCTATAAAACGAATAGAACGATAATTAGAAGAAAAATAAAAAGAAATAAACGAATAAACAACATGCGCAGTATATATTCTATAAACACAAAAACGAACAAAATAATACCTCGAAGACGGTGACATAACCTAGCAAAAAACAGAACAAATAAAACAATATCATTAGGACAAAAAGAAAAATGTATTACAGAACAAATAATATTGTGTAGTCTCTATCGTATTTATAACAAACGATAAAAATAATATCTAGGGTTTTAAAACAACCGACACAAACAAACGGGCAAATAAAATAAACACTAAAACCCAAAACGGGTAAAATAGATGGGCCACAATAAAAACATACCCAAATCCATAGCAATTATATATGTTCGAAATAAGGATATTTTAATCATAAAATTTCGATGGCAAAAGATTGTAATTAAACGATTTCATTAATGACATAAAGGTAAAAACAGGTATGAGAGTGATTCTGGAACCGCCACGTAGGATTTTGCACTTGCTAAATAATAGTATAATACATCAAAATCATTTTTTTTTTTTAACACTTTATTCTCGTTTATCGATACGTAGACCTTGATATTACACATGGGACATGAACCGGTATGGAAACGTAACCATCCGTAGCCAAGAGCCGGTAAAGTAACATTTCCCCATAGCCAGAAGTCCAAAGGAGAAAACCAAAGAAAATAAAAACAACGAAAATAAAGAGGGATTTAACCCAAACACCAAAACAAACAACACTTAAAAACAAAGCTTTGAGAATCACCATCAAAATCAATTACTATATAATTTTCTTCTTTTCATTTTTCAATCTGTTCATTTAACAAAAAGAAGCATTTGAACAAAACAAAAACCCAAGCAAACAAGTTACAGCATATAACTAATAAGTTTATAGCTAAATTCATGAAATGATTAGAAACCGAGGTCAAAGATAATATCAAATATGTAGCCATAAGTCGTTGAGAATAAAAAAGAGAGCAAAAGAGAAAAACTCATCAAAACAAAAATGAGAAGGTTTCAAATGCAACTCATTCCATAACTAATCTCAAACATAAACCTTAAACTCAGAGCTGACCACCTCTCATAGTGATTGATTTAGATGGCAGCAGCGATCCTTCCTGCTACTTGGTCAAGATCTCTCTGACCACTTGATGTGATCTTCCTCCCCCTGGTTACATCAGAATATGTAATCATTAGCTGGCGTAGATGTAACAATTGAATCAATACTGGTACTAGTAAATGAAGTAATAATCTTGTTACAATCTTGTTCGTCGACAAGGTCTGGACAATCTTATGTCAAAAACGCATCTTTAAGCGGAGCTTTCCTACGCAGAAATCAAATCTAAGTGGGTGTATACAGTTCTGTATTGACTTTCTTGCCATAGAGTTTTGAGCTTAAATCGTGTCAATTAATTTCTCTGTTACTAAAATTCCTTTTTTCCAAGTAAAAATATAAACCAGAGAGGATAAAAACTCACCCCTTAGTGTCAAGGTCAACGATGTTCATAGTATGGAGTTGCTCCAGAGTCAAACAGAACATGGGTTGCCACACCACCCATATCCAAAGTCCCTACACATTCGTCCAAGAATACTAAGAGCCTAGCAGAAATATGCAACAAGCAATTTACGAATTAAAAGGTAAGTGATAGGACTTACCAGTGATCGGACGGGAAGAGCTAGGATCCGCAGTCTCCTCCATGGCCACATTGTACAGTTGAGGCGTTATGACTTGTCTCTTAGCTAGTCCATCATTTCCCCGTTTTAGCTGACCCATTACTTGCTGCACAACTCCTAGCTTCGGACAGTCCCTCTTGAAATGTCCAGGTTCATTGCAGTTGTAGCACACCCTAGCTACACCATCTTTTCCCGGATTCTTCGCCCTTGGAACCTCTTCTGGGCAGTCACGGACCTTGTGTGTCAAGCTACCACAGCGATGACAACACCAGATTCTGGGCAGTCACGGACCTTGTGTGTCAAGCTACCACAGCAATGACAAGCACCAGATGCAGCTCTACACTCGACCACATGCATCTTTCCGCAAGTCGAACATACACTGCGTCCAGCAGATGACTTGCCCACATTCTTATCCCACTTTTTTTTTGTTTTGCCCACCCATATTCTGACCCTGCCGTTGAGTCACAATCTGCACAAAGAAGTCAAACGATTTGTTTTTTCTTTCCTTAATAGTTTCCAGACAAAAAAAAGCAAGTTGTCATGTTTTTTTCTTGCACGGGATGATATCTTTAAAATAATTAATTCAAGCCAAAACTTAAAAGTACCAAAATCGCCTACTACACAATGAAAAAACCTTTAGTTTACCTGAGATATAGGCCTTTTATCTGAGAGGTGTGCCAAGCTATCACAGACAACATTGCAGGTAGTAACAGATTCACATGTGGCTCCTCTACCATACTGAAGCATATTTCTTCTCGTCTCTTGAGGTAATCCTCTCGGAACGTTGTTTTCTCTGTCTTTGTGATCCTTAGTATCTCCAGGGTCAGAAGCTGAAGCAGATGGTTTGCTGGACTGAGCTTGTTCAGAAACTGGATGTTTTGACACTTCAGAATTAGAGACATGACAACGTCCATTGTTGAGGAGTCGAGAGGATTCACCACTTGTAAGAGGAGGACCTCCCAAAGCTAGGCTTGTCCAGAGCCATACATTTTTGGCAGCAGCGACAAGCGGCACAGAGGCCTGTGGAGGCTGAGCCAAAAGAATGTTGTACCTTCTCATACGTAGCTGGTGAAGAGCATAAGAGAAGTCTCTGTCACCGGAGATGAGCATGAAATTCGCTGGCGCAGGGTTGTCTATTGCCCACAACAACATATCCACTAGAATCTTCTTATCGCTCGCATCCTTCACTCCTATTCAGACCACAAAAACAGCACAAACTCAATCTTATATTCGACCCTAACAAAACTACCTAAAGACTGAGATTTGATCACTGTTTCCAAAAAAGAGCTACTCCAAAGTCAATATGGTCATGCCCAGTTTCAATTTCTTGCATTGCAGAGTGAGCAAACAAAACCTAAACCGATCGACCCAAGATCATGATCTAACACCAACAGTCACCCGAAAACACATACTTATATAAAACCAAAGACTGAGACTTGATCACAATCTTCCAAAGTAGAGCAACACCAAAGTCAATATGGTGAAAACCAATTCAATTTCTTGCATAGCAAACAGAGAGCAGAAAGCGAAACCCCAAAATTACAGATCCAGTATCATCATCTAACCAATAACAGTAGCCAAAATCAACAACCCAAAACCCCAATTCCAGGAAAAACAACAAAGGCGTCTAAACATGAGCGAATCAAAGGGGGTTTATATGAGAATAGAACCTGCGGGAACGTGATTGAGCCCAACACCAGTAGAAGAAAGCGCTTGCTGAACAGCATGAGGTATCAGATTTGTGTCGCCATAAGCAGTGATTGAGACAGGTCCACAATATTTCATCTTCAACAAAGCCGAACTCGCATTCTGGGCAATCGCGTGTGCATCCCAACCTTTGGGTACCTCACAATTCTCTATATCCCACCACACCGACGTTTTTGCCGTCGCGTACTCCATCTCCGCCGTGGTCATCGCCGGAAATTTCTAGAGAGAAGACAGTTGTTGCTTCAAATGAAATAAGAGTGAACAAAACTCTCTCTCTCTCTCTCTCTCTCTCTAGAGTTTGGGGTCGGAGTTAGGTAAGTAAGAAGTTTCCATATTTTTCTTTCCATGTTGACGAAGAAACCTTTCACTTTTTCATGACTCCAGTGTCCTTTATTGGATCAATTGCTGAGATGACCTTCTTAGCCAAACCATAATCCCAAATAACCATTTTAATTATTTGGTTTTCAATTTTTTTTTTAAAATAAAAAAGTGGTTCATTATTCTTTTTTTTCTGTACTTAATGAAATATTATTTTTACATCTCAACCACTAAACCTAATACTAAGAACAAAAAAATTCTCTCTTCTTTTTTTTTTATCGCCTCTTCTCCTCTCTATCTTCGCCTTTCTTTCTCTTTGCCTTTCTTTCTCTGCAACTCGCTTCATCTTCTTCGTTTCTCTGTCGCTTTCTCCGCCTCGCTTCTATGTCTCGCCCTCTACACTTCGCTTCTCTGTCTCGCTCTCTACACCTCGCCTCGCCGTCTCGTTCTCTCCATCTCGCTTCATATCATTCTCCACCACGTTCACCATCGAAGAAGAAGAAAAAGCAGCTTCATCTTCTCCGCTTCGCTTCATCTTCTTTCGCTGCCTCGCTCTCTCGGCCTCGCTTATTCTTCTCTCTCCGCCTCGCTTCATATCATTCTCCAACAAAGAAGAAAAACTCATACAACTAGTAAAACTAGTACAACTAGTAAACTTGTAAAACTGGTACAACTGCTAACAGTTTTCCTAGTACTACTTGTAAAACTGGTACAACTGCTAACAATTGTCCTAGTTATACCATTTATTTTAGTTATACCATACTAGTTGTTCCATTTATACCATAATTTTTGGATTTTAAAAAAAAATTATTATTATTAAAATTAAAAAAAAAATTAATCAATTGGATAAGGGGTATAATAGGCAGATCATTATTTCATTAAAAGGAGATGGTTATCTAGATTAGGGAAGGTTAGTGGAGATTTTTTTTAACCAATAAGGTCATTCAGATTTTCACCCACTTTTATTTCGGATCAATGGCTGGAATAACCTTCCACATCGTAAAATATTCTAGAACGACCCTATTATAAAAATTATTTTATTTTTCCTTTTTTTAAAAGTCGAAAAAGGATAAATTACCATTTAGTTTTAAGAATCTATGTTAATTACGGACCCAACCACGAAAATGGGTCAAAATCTGAAATGACCTTATGGATTAAAAAAAAATCTCAAGTAACCTTCCCTAATCTAGATAACCCTCTCCTTTTAATGAAATAATGATCTGCCGATTATATCCCTTATTCAATTAATTTTTAAAAAAATTAATTTTATTAATAATAATTTTAAAAAAAAAATCTAGAAATTCCGGTATAAATGGGACAACTAGTATGGTATAGGACAATTGTTAGCAGTTGGTTTTACTAGTTGTACCAGTTTTACTAGTTACACGAGTTTGAGTAGTTGTTCTGAGTTTTACTAGTTGTACTAGTTTACTAGTTGTCTAGTTGTACTAATTGTACTAGTTCTACTAGTTGTACGAGTTCTTCTTCTTCTTTGTCGGAGAATGATATGAAGCGAGACGGAGAGAGAAGAATAAGCGAAGCCGAGAGAGTGAGGCAGCGAAAGAAGATGAAGCGACCGGATCGGCCTGGCCATCGTTAGAGATGGCGTCGCCGAGTGAGTCCGAATCCTGGCGGTTTTCTATGTCCGGAAACGCCGACGTTTTAGTCCTTGTGTAATATGCCGCCATTTACGGAAATAGGTGAACAAAATCGTTGAGCGTTTGGCAACGAGAGAAATAGGTTAGGGCTTGTGGTGAGCTTTGTACTTGGAACAAGTGTATCAAAAGTGATTGTCACATCCCCCACCAACCCCATCTCTTCACTATATAATATATATTAAGGCATGGAATATTTGAGTAGGGTTCTCATGATTAAAATAATATAAAAATGATTAAGAGAATGACAAGGGGTTTTCAAATCATGAGACACTTCCCAATCCATTATCTCAGCAGTCAAAATCTCATCTTCAGAAAACTGAGGATCATAAATGCTCAGACTCTCTTTATCCCCCACTTAAACGCGTATCTCCAGTGTCTTTCTTAAATGCAAATCCAAGAATCGCAATTTTTTTAATCCAAAACCGTGTTGAACATTGACGAAACCATCCGGTTAACGAACCGGTTCTTCTGGTATTGATTTTAATCACTTGTTTCCAGTAATCAGCAACTTTACTCAATCCGTTACACTCGCAGATGTAAACCAATTTGAGAATATCTTTCGGGAAACAAGATCCTCCGAAACATGCTTACATACGATACGGTGATAGTAACTAGTAAATTGATTCATTGCGCGTTGACTTTGTACATATTATGATAAGTTTACTACTTTGTTTAAAAATCGCTCTGTGCCAAATCTATTACATTACATCAAAATAAATTACTATATAATTTTCTTCTTTTCATTTTTCAATCTGTTCATTTAACAAAAAGAAGCACCATAAACAAATTTTTTTTGTTGAACAAAACAAAAACCCAAGCAAACAAGTCACAGCATATATAACTAATAAGTTTATAGCTAAATTCATGAAATGATCAGAAACCGAGGTCAAAGATAATATCAAATATGTAGCCATAAGTCGTTGAGAATAAAAAAGAGAGCAAAAGAGAAAAACTCATCAAAACAAAAATGAGAAGGTTTCAAATGCAACTCATTCCATAACTAATCTCAAACATAAACCTTAAACTCAGAGCTGACCACCTCTCATAGTGATTGATTTAGATGGCAGCAGCGATCCTTCCTGCTACTTGGTCAAGATCTCTCTGACCACTTGATGTGATCTTCCTCCCCCTGGTTACATCAGAATATGTAATCATTAGCTAGCGTAGATGTAACAATTGAATCCTAGTGGTACTAGTAAATGAAGTAATAGCAAAAAGTATAAAACCATATACATTGCATCTATTGAGCAAGATTATCTTGTTCATCGACAAGGTTTGGACAATCTTATGTCAGAAACGCATTTCTAAGCGGAGCTTTCTTACGCCGAAATCAAATCTAAGTGGGTGTATACAGTTCTGTATTGACTTTCTTGCCATGGAGTTTTGTGCTTAAATTGTGTCTACAATTTCTATGTTACTACAATCCCATTTTTCCAAGGAGAAATATAAACCAGAGACGATAAACTCACCCCTTAGTGTCAAGGTCGACGATGTTCATAGTCTGGAGTTGCTGAAGAATGTGACGAGCAACACCACCACTGCTCTTGCAGAAATGAGGTGGACGGCTTCCGTTCCTCTTGCTTCCTCCATAGATCCTACGGAAGGCACCGACTCCAAGACCACCCCTCAAGTAGACTTTCCTTGCCATGGATGCTAAAGAGTAGAAATTTTTCAGATACACAAATCATAGATGCTTCCACAGTTTATTCACAGACGCAAACATTAAGGAAACGCCCAATTCCCATTTATAGATGTTACACATACCGGCTCTGATGTAGTACCAGTCAGGGTCATATGGAGCAAGCTCCTTAAGTTTACCAGTCTTGACGATGTCTGTCCACAGAGGCAGCTCAATCTACATGAAAGGAAACATTACTGAAATCAAAAGCAGAAATTTGTTGTGCCATGGTAAAACGAATACCAGAAACAAAGCCAAGCATCCAATACGAATACGAATACCAATCTATGGTTTTAACTGAAATCTCATCCACAAGACAAAAGATGAAGAGACACACAAACCAATATTCAACCCTACTGAGATTTTGACATTTCCGCACAGTTACGACTCAACGGTGATCATCTCACTCTCACGAGGTAATCCTAATCCCAAACACCAAACCTAAATTAGGGAAAAATCGAAGCTTAGAAACACGATTCGTAAGATTTACCTTGCCGGAGCGCTTGAGATGGGCGGCGTAAGCCTTGACGAACTCGTGTGGAGAGACATCCTTCACCGTTCTTCCTGTCGCCATTGTAACTGCGCCTCTGTTCCTTCTGCTGCGGCGTCGGCGCTACGTTTGGAGTGTTGAAGAGGGGATTGAGAGGAAATTATGATAAGCGAAATTAGGGTTTTTGAGGAGTTCCTGTGAGGGAGGATCTATGATTTTACATAACTACCCTTAATATATTGGGCTCATGGGCTTATGACATATTTTCGGCCCGTTATTTTGTAATTTCCACAAAATGACCATAAACTGTGGAATGAGTTAACAAAACTAAGAGACAAAGGCCGAAAGAGTTAACCCTTCCGATCGTCGGAGCTCAGATCACGAGCACCGTCACCACCGTAGCGCCGAGAAAGAGGTAGTGACTGTGTGAAAAGAGAGGCGAAGATGAAAGAAGAAAAGAGGGTTGAGATGATGCAGAATCTGTTCGGAGATCAATCCGAAGAAGAGATCGATTCCGAACATGAGTCCAACCCTCAGCCCAACTACGCTTCCGTAAATCTCCCTCTTTGATCTTCTTAGGGTTTCATTCATTTCGTGATCGATTGTTTCAGTTTCTCGTATTTTTTTCACGGCCACTGTTTTCTTGAAGTAACTTGGAATGTTTCGGGTATGTGATGGGTTTCTGGAAATTTTTCTCGCCTGAATTTTAGGGTTTTTAGGTGAATTGCAAGAACATATGCAAGTAATTAGGCCTGATTCAGCTTTGAAAATTCTGAGATCGATATGTTATTATTGTCTGATTCCATGGCTTGTGCAGTGGATATGTAATCCATGATGTTGTTTGATTTCTTGCTTTTTTCTATAAACGGAATATCGAATACAAGTGAAAATGTGGCTGAACTTTCCAATAGGATGAGGCCGAGGGCGGGGTGGAGCCTGAAGGAGAAGGTGAAGCTGAGGTTGAAGTTCACGGAGAGCCTGAAGCTGAATCTGAGGTAGAACCTGATCCTGGAGAAAGTGAGGGTGAGAGGGAGCAAAGTTCAGAGGAGGTTGATGTTGCTGATCCTCAAGAGGAAAGCGAAACAAGAGATAGTGATAGTGATAACAAAGAAGAAGGAGATGAGGAGAGAGTAGCCACAAACAGGAGACGGGATGTTGTTGAGAGTGGTTCAGAGAGGTCTGGTGAAAAGCATTACGAGTCTGAAGATGAAGAGGTTGATCAAACTAGGAGTCCAAGGTACCCCTTTTCCCCTTTTTTTCCTATCCGTTGTGTTGCTTCTCGTGAAATTGGTATTGTGCTTTGGATGAGTAATTAGTTTGATAATACTTGCTAGTCATATGAGATTCCTTGGATTTTTTAATTTGCTTATGGTTCACTTTGTCTGTCGTAAATGGAAAAATGGCATGGCGGTAGATCACCTAGTGAGGAGAAGGAAGAGACTCAAGTTGCGCAGTCAGATGTAAATATCCGTAATGTATTTGGATCTTCGGATGATGAAGATGCAGAAGAATATGTTCGGAATGACATTGAGCAGGATGAACATGTGAGTCTTGCATCTCATATTTACAGCATGGCTGTTTCCTTTCCACTTTCTTATTTCCTTTTAGAAACCATATGACTTTACATGTATGTATGCTGAGATGCCTAATTTTTCAGAGATCGCCAATCGAAGATGAAGAGGGCTCTGAGAAGGATCTGAGAGACGATATGGTGCCTGATGATATGGTCCCTGAAGAGGAACCTCGATACGAGTCCGAAGATGAGCATGTTGAAACTAGGTACAGGGAGAAGCCAGTTGGCCCCCCTTTGGAAGTGGAGGTTCCTTTCTGCCTTCCTCCAGGTGATCCCGTAAAGGTATATGTGCTTTCTGTTGCTAAAATATTTTCTGCTGACATGGCTTTCAGGCTTTGAATCAATAGTTTGTTATCTATTGTATTTTTCCTTTCTGATAATTCCAAGTTATCAAAACGTCTCTTATTATTGTGGTTTCGAAGAGTGAGTATCTGATGGCTTTTATGTGGAGAACCATTGCATTGAAACATGCTTCGGGCATTTACTTAGCATGAAGGGCCATTTGTTGTGCAGGAGAGTGCTATTCAGGCTTATATTTGAAACCCCATTTTCTAGCTGTCTATCTGTAGTCAAGATGTTCTGTAGCCAAAATGCGCTTCCTCCCATTACCTTTTTTTGTCTTTGATTTTTTCAGATGAACATGATAAAAGTTTCAAATATCATGGGTATCGATCCAAAGCCATTTGATGCCAAAACATTTGTTGAAGAAGACACATTTGTGACAGATGAATCTGGAGCAAAGAATCGTATTCGTTTGGAAAATAATATTGTTCGCCATAGGTTTGTTAAGAGTCGAGATGGCAAAACATATGTAAGTGAACACTTCAAACCTTTTCCGCTTTTAAACTTTCCATCGAAGCTGTGATGAAGCTATGTATTTTGCCTATTGCTAATACTTCTGATCTACCAATTTCATGAACTGGCATTTCTTGGTTTGTAATGTAACGTTATGTTCATATGCAGAGTGAAAGTAATGCTCGGTTTGTAAGGTGGTCAGATGGAAGCTTACAGCTATTGATAGGAAATGAAGTTCTTGATATCACTGAACAAGATGCACAACAAGACCAGAATCACCTTTTTATCAAACATGAAAAGGTATTACTTTGTCATTCCTTCTGCGTAAGTTACCCGATCAATTTGTAGCTGCTTCATCCTCCTAGGACTTGAAAGCATCCTGTGAATCAACTGATTATTTTCAGAGAGTACCCATATGATTCTCTTTACTAGCTTGTCATGGGAAAACCAAATTTCTTCTACATTCCACATTCCATATTTTCAAAGTGATGTCTCAAGTCTTGCCTTATCTGGATGTTGTTGTAGGGGATCCTTCAATCACAAGGAAGAATTTTGAAGAAAATGAGATTTATCCCATCATCTCTAACATCGAATTCACATAGGCTTTTGACTGCCCTTGTTGACTCAAGGCACAAGAAGGTCTACAAAGTTAAGAACTGCGTCACTGACATTGACCCTGAGCGGGAGAAGGAGAAGAGAGAAAAGGTAACCTCTTAATTGAGCTCCGACAATCCAACTGTAGTGTCATTGTAGAGTTTCTCATTTGATATCCCAATTTCTCAAGGCGGAAAGCCAAAACCTCAAGGCTAGCACAAAGCTGAGTCAGGCGAGGGAAAAAATTAAGCGCAAGTATCCACTTCCTGTTGAAAGGAGACAACTTTCCACTGGGTACTTGGAAGATGCTCTTGAAGAGGTCTGTTTTGTAGTTTGTGTACTACTTTGCGTTCTTTCATTTTCTGATGCCAACGTTCTCCACCGTTAACGACTGGTTGTTTCTTGGAACCAGGATGAAGAGACAGACCACTATGGTTCTCACCGCTCAAACCGTGGCTTTGAGGAGGATCTCGAAGCTGAAGCGCAACGGGAACGCCGAATTATGAACGCCAAAAAGGTAAACAAAACAAATTCATATCGCTCGGAATGCAAAAAAAACATTAGAAGTTATTAAACAATTATTTAACCGCTTCTCCCTCGGGTTAACCAGAGCCACAAAGGCTTTCCGGGGAGGTCTTCAATGACTTCAGCGAGACCATCAAGGCGTCAAGTGGAGTATTCTGAGAGTGAGAGAGAGGAATCAGAATATGAGACGGAAGAAGAGGAGGAGGAAAAGTCAGTGCCCCGTAAAAGAGTCAAGGAACCAGAAGATGAGTACGAGGAAGATGCAGAAGAAGATGAAGAGGAGGAAGGAGGAGGAAAGGCTAATCGATATTCTGAGGAAGACGAAGAAGAGGAAGAGGCTGAGGTACTAAAAGTAGAAATTTATTTTAGTTGTTAACGAGGAAGATTATATTGAATGTTATGTTGTGGTGAATGCAGGGAGTTAGGGCAGAGAAGGATCGTGGGAGTGGCCGGAAAAGGAAAGGGATTGAGTCCGACGAGGAGGAATCTCCTCCAAGAAAAGCTCCGACTCATCGTCGTATGGCCATGGTTTATGACAGTGACGAAGATTGATAATTTTCTTACCAATGTTTCACTCTCTCCTTTCATCAATTTGTTATAATGTAGTCTGGAATTAGACTCGTTTTCATCAAATAAAGACATCAAATCATGGGTCGACTTATAATTCTTAAAATTCATGTAATAAATGGGGTTTTCCCTTCTGTAACTGTGATAAATAATTAATTAGTCCAAAATAATAGTATTGTATAATTTACACAATCTAGAAGTTAACCACAAACAGCCGACACATTTAAGCTCTTGAATTATTATTTAGTCCAAAAATCTGTAACACTGTATTACATAAATTGGACTTCTGTATTTTTCGTTTTCATTAACAAAAGAAAAAAGAAAAGAGTTGAATTTAAGAAAATTTCGACGACATCAAAAAAATTGCATAAAAATATGGGATTACTACGATATTAGTTAAGAATGACTCCCTCCTATCATCTGATGGCTCATGAGCGTCGTGCAAGTTGTTCAATGGAGTGTTCTTGCTCAAACCCCAAATAACAATCCGAAACTAAGATTAGTTTCGTATCCTGACCAAAAAATAAAGACGACAAATTCAGCGATAATGTTTGCAGAGTGTCAGAGAAAAGACGAAGAAAAATGGACCTTAAGAGAGGTTATGTTGGGAGGTAACTCCATGTGTGTGATCAGACGACCAGTGAATGATACTCTCTTCACAGCAAAGAGTTCGGAAGTTGAAGTGTCACCAAGAACCAACCACCACGCTTCGTCTTTCACCTATAATCGACATAAATGTGATGATATTTAAATGCATCCCAATACATATTTGTTTTGAGCTCAAAGTAAAATCTGTGGTAAGTCTTTTAGTGAAACCTTTGGGAATCGAGGTGCCAACGCCCTCGAGCTATTCCTCTTTGATGTCTTCTCCAATCTGATTTCCAGCGTCGAAGGCTTCTTCTTGCCATCAGAATCCTTTTTCTGGAGTCTCACATTCATTTGGATCCGCGGAAATCGCTGGAGATCCTAATTAACACCGGAGAGTATAGAGAAGAGTTAGACAAGTCCATGAGTTGAAAGTATAAGATGCATAAAAGAAACAGTTGTGACTAATTTGAGAGCGATTTGGTACCTGAGATAATCTTGATGCAGGGACGTTTCCGGTTACACTTTGTAGAGTTTCCCTTGGAAGATCTAATAGCTGATGCAGCGTGTGGATTCCTCTTGCAGTCAGAGATCCTAGAAGATCATCATTCATGCATGGGATCATCCATAATGACGAATCTTGATCGGACCACATGCCCTGGAATTAAAAAGAGAATTGGATCAAGTAAAAGCGCTCCCCTTTGGCAATTAGTATTGGTTGTGCTTCTGAAGAAGTGGAACAAGATAAGAGTAGTAATCTTCAGGAGAGTACCTGCATGACCATTTGCAAGAGACGCATGCACGTCAGCGAGCTTGAGAGCCATCCACTGTTTGCGCAGATATCAATCATGGCCTGGAGGATTCGAATGCTTTGGTCCAAGACTGACTTTAAATCCGTGTTATAATCACTGATTGGAAGTGCCAACTGAGAAAAATGTGCCTGGAGCACCGGAAGTCGTGCATTATAAAGAACGGTCACAATCATTAACTTTATGATTCAACCATGAACTCATACAGTTTGGATATTTGTGTTTATCCTTCAATGCATTGTAGTGTAAACATACCTGGAAGAGCAGATTCGCCTTCACATGAGGATCATCTAGATGGTTCTTATCCACGGGATACCGAACTTCCTCTGAGAGTGTTTTGTTGTAATTTTCCTAAGGAAGAAGAGGGCATAAAGAACATAAAGAGCGATGATTGTAGACAGCTTATCACTAAAATTACTATTTTCTAAGTACAACAGGGTGAACAAAGAAACAGACCTCATTGTGCCGCACGGGAAGTTCATCATACTCAGACGCTCCCGCCAAAATATGCAAAAATGCCTAAAAGGGTAGTGGTCAAAAACGCACACAAAAAAAAATCAACATCTGGTGTATGGATATATTCATGCTCAAGTTTGATACACATTAGAATTGTTCGGATCAGCTTCTTACTTCGAGCGAAGTGTCGGGGCCTATATTAGAGCCAAACATAGACACGGTCATGTAGCAAAGGTAATACTGTGATGCTATTGTACCCAGCATCGTAGGCTCCACACTATCTTCTGTTACTTTGAGGCATCCACTGTCTTCGAGATCATCAAACGTGTTTTGTACCAATCTACAAGAAAATCCGCCCACATATCCCTATGTTATAATGGCTCTTAACTTATTACAGAAATCTTCTTTGTGAAATCATTTTGGTATATACCTTGATAAGTAGGAACACACTGTTTCATCTTGAGTACCTTCTAGCCCATAGTAAGCAGGATTGGCCATCTGTTACATAGACATTCAGTTCATAAGACATTGATTCACTGACAGAACAGTTTGCAGCAACGGAGAACTCTTAAAGGGAACAAAATAATCTGGCTGCTGGTGTCAAACTTGGTAAACAGTTTACTAGTCAGTGCTTCAAAACTGATTATGAACTTAGCACAATTCCTCATAGGAACCAGCATCGAATTCTCTAGCTGTGTCTCGCTCTTTGATAGAATAGGAAGCATACTTACAAGTCTACGAAACAAATACGTCCATGTAAGATAATGCACTGCGTCTTCTTTATTGCCGATTGTCCCAGAGACTATTTCTGCGTTGAAGTGATCGTGCAACTTCTCTTTTAGGCTACTTTCTACCGGGAATGGTTCATACAAGAACTGCAATCAGAGGAAAGATGATGATTGAGATAAATTCATGCAAAGGATATCAAGATCGCTAGGGAATCTCAATTGTGCTTGACCTTTTTGTAGAAGCTCTTTTTAGGTTCATGTACAAGAATAACCGCTTTCCCATGTTGATCAAACTGTGGACGTCCTGCACGCCCCATCATTTGCAAGATCTCTGTAAGAGGAAAGTCAACATACCTTTTGGTTTTTCCGTCGAAGTATTCTGTTCCCTGTGGCATTAAAAAACATTGCCAAAGACAACAGTATTAAAGAGAAAAGATAATGCGTTAGAAGAGAAAATCTACGGAAGTGACTCCAAACAACACGTGTAATAGATACAAATCGAAGAAATAGCATAAATATCAAGTAAAAATACAATGTCATAGCAGAGGATCTGCTTTTACCTTTATGATAACTAAGTGAGCTGGTAGGTTCACTCCCCATGCCAAGGTACTTGTTGAGACCAAAACCTAATATGGAAGCATGAAATTCATCATCACTCTTTGATGTAAAAGCGTGATCATGGACGAAAACATAAGGGAGGAGAGAGCATAGGTTGAGGGAAGTGCCTGAATCTTGTTGTTCGTGAAAAGCTCTTCCACTGCAGATCTATCGTGGTCATTCAAACCTGCATGATGCAATCCAATGCCAAATTGCAATGTATGTCGGAGGTTCTGGTCAGTGATCTGAGAGAGGACCATCTGCAAGTCTTCCTCTGACACACTCAGAAATTGCCGCGGATGTTCGTCTGAAGCCGCAAACTTTATTTCATAGGAAAAGAAGATACAAAAGATTATTAAAATTAGAGTTATATAGTCAGAAGATGATTTGGTGTTTGAGTTTGATGATTAATCATGCCTGAATCAGATCCAGTGCGGTAAGCCTTGTCTGTCTACGAGATGAAACAAAGATAAGAACAGGTTTTGTAGGTGAATGGGTACATATGGCTGCATATGCTGGCTTGTTCATGCTATTCATCCTTGGGCAGTAATACTTTCCAGGATAACCCTGAAAGAAAATAAAGGTTAAGTCTGGAAATCTCATGCTTAAGTAGTTTCCTCGCATAGCTTCAATCCAGCCACCGAAATGGTAATAAAACAGCTCAAGAGACTGAAATTTTGATAGTCAAGTACAGTATAGGAGACTTAAATATCGTTTTGTTTAAGGAAGAGAAAATATATTGACTTACCTGAATATGAACTTCAATTGGTACAGGTCTGACACTTGGTTTAAAATTGAAAAGTCCGATCTCCCCAACACCCAACCAGTCAGCCAAATCACTGGATGAAAATGGATCATCAAGTAAAAATCTTAAACCAGAAGTTTTCAGCATACAGAACTTGAGAGAATAAGTTGAATTAACAGTTTCATATAGTGGAAGTGAAATTCAGAGAAACAGCTACCAGAAAATGTAGAGTAAGGTATTTCTTACGGCATCTTCCACAACTACATTTTTAGTAGATAAGACTAAAATTTAATTTAAAGTCCTTCATTCATATATCATACTATAAGCATGGTATCATTAGCACAGTAAAGACATGGATAACAGTCTACCAGCTCGAACACTCAGTTGCATGGTTCATGGTTAATTTAAGAAGACAAAAAAGTAAAAGAAAATACACACAGAAAAGAGCCTACAATATTCAAAGAGACATAGAAGTTAGAATACGGACCCTGCATTTGCCAGAGCCGTAGAAAGACCAACAAACCGGACGGAGCGCTCTGTCTGTGATGATATGTATCTCATTCTAGACACAATAACCTGGAAACCAAATGTAGATTGAAAATAAATCGGGTGGAACATAGAACTTTGAAAAAATTTGTTACCGAAAGAATATCAGCTCTTCACCATAGAGATATTACAGGTGTCATGATATAACTCGAAACTTCTAAGCAATTGGTGGAGCTTAGCATTAGTAGTTAGAAATGTGATATAACAGTTTTTACGCTTCTACCTCAAGGATGGGTCCTCTGTCGGCTCCTAGCAAGTGAATCTCATCCAAAATTACAAGGCCAACCTATACCCCCAGAACATCAGTTACCACTCACGAAAAAGGCAAGCCGACACAGCAATCTATTGACAAAGAAATATACCTTTTTGACATAACTTCGAGTATGCCAATTACGACTAATGCCGTCCCATTTTTCAGGGGTAGATATGATGATATCTGCGGACAAGAGAGCTACTAAATCTGGAGTGTAATCTCCAGTCATTTCAACCTGTGGAAATGTGAGTGTTAGGAATAACATCTGGTAGCCAAAATAAACAGCAAGCATGGATTATGAGTCTGCAACATGTATAGATGCTCAATATCCATATACCATTTCTTTTCCAAGTGGAGCAACAAGATGCATTTTCCAATCGTTCATTCTTTCTCGAACAATAGCCTTTAGCGGTGCTATGTAAACAACCTGCATGCCGCAAAAATTTAGGCATCTTCAGTAAGAAAATAGAACACTATAAACTAAACTAATCTTTGATATCGTTTTGATTTCATTTAAATAGGGATATTTCGTAACAGGCCGGTAATTCAGCTTAAACATAATCATGTAAAGTAAAATGAAACAAGTACTGGAACAAAATAATTAGCCAGCGTTAGGAGACTGTGAACACCTTCATATCAGGGTTGGTACTGAAGAGACGCAACATTGCAAGTTCAGCAGATATAGTTTTCCCACTTCCAGTTGGAGCTCCCACAAGAACATTGTTGTCTGTGTGATATAACACATGAAAAATCTGCAACACCAAAGCATACGCTTTTCAATTAACTAGAAACGGAGTGATTTATAAAAAACATTAATGAACAAAAACAAGGGAAGCATAGGCCAGAGTATGCTCAAACCTGAGTCTGTATTGGATTGAAATGTGAAAATCTGTAAAGCGATTCATACAACCTATTCCCAAGAGAAGTCACAGGAAGAGGTTTCAAGTCTAGAAGCTCTGTGTGAGACGTTCGTGCCTGAACGAAGAAGAATGTTAGGACTTACCTTACAGAAAACTTAAAGGTACAAATGATTTTGTGACAGTTTAGAAAATAACAAACTCTAGAAGCAATATACCTCTGGTAATGCAAGATTGTGGAAAGAGATTGTGAAGAAAGACTCAGCGTGCAACCAAGAATCAGAAACAGCATGAACATAGTATTGCGGTGGATGTGGTTCAAATATAGGCACGGTAAAAGAAAGCTTCTGCGGTTCCCCTCTAGCCATCCGCTTCGTTAGTGTAAAAAGATCTGAGTGGTAGATATAATCATTCTCTGTGTCCTGTTGAAGACAATAGCACAAGATAAGTGTTACTACTGGAATATATCAACACTGCCAAAAGAGTAAGCAATATTTAAGATAGAAATTCATTAGTTAACTAGCAAGCTTGTTTACAAATGCTATCCAGCAGAGAGCAATTTTCCTTCCTAGTTATGAGATACTAATTGTAAATAACAGCTCATTTTTGTCACTACAACACATGTGTCTTAATGCGAGTTCTAAAGTAGAACCTCAATGAGAATCCACCAACGAAGAGCAGCACCATGAAAACGATCCTTCCATATGAAATCTGGAGTTATAAGCAAATCCACCTAAAAATGGTGACAAAATGAACGATGTTAGATAGATTGTCGTCTGAAAGAATATTAAATATTGAAGAGGCCTTCCATAAGTTACCTTCAATACAGTGCGGGTGATTGGACTAACTGTAGCTGTCAACTGAATTGAAGGAAAATATCCTAGATGTTGCTTGACCAACTAGAATTCCCCATGAAATCAAAAAGCCAAAAATGTTAGTTCTTTTTTCCATATATGCATGCATTAACTTAGCGAACTTAAGATATATATACCCTCCCCCCAGGATTGTAACGAATCAGCGCTCCAATGTCCTTTTCCTCCATCTCATACAAACGGTCTAAGTCAGCCCCTCGCTCTTCAAGTTTTCTCAATGTCTGATCAATTGAGATGAATTAGAGAAAAAAGCATTACATATTACAAGTCAAATGTAACATTCAGAAGCTTACATCAAATGGTAGATCCCTATCGAATTGCCGAAGAGGATGTTGATGAGGCCATAGTTGACGATCAACTGCCTTGCAGTATTCCAGCATAAATAAAGACATCTCACACCAGCCTTTTCGCAAGCATATCTCAAACAGAGCACGCATTATACGTGCTAAACTAGCACTAATATATGAAGCATCAGAGACCAGAGAAAATGAATCGATTGACCCACGGGAAATGTACAACTGCAGATCATAAAGTCAGTATATCAGAACTCGATATCAACCATCTGTTTCATCTCCTAGGTATAATATTGCAGTGGTAATATTGCAGTGGTTGTATAAGTCGATGACCTGAATGAGAATCGAAATTTTTCCATGTTTGTTAGAAGGGCCTCCCTTAACTTCTAAGGGACAGCAAGAGCGTGCAAGAGTCTCAAGTTCAATCTGCTCTTCCTCTCTTACCACAATATTGTCAAATTCAGAAGAATGGGCAACCATATCAATTATCTACACCAAAAAATTTGAAATCAGGAAGTAATGGACAAAACTTTAGCAAGGTACCAAGCAAGTAACAAGGTGGGCACCATCGAAACTTGTAAAACAAGAAGCTAAGATAGCAACGATATGAATACAGTCATCAAAAGAAAATGTAATAAAACAAGAATTATTATAGCAAACCTCGCTTTCATTCATGTGCCGCTTCAACATTTCGTTGTATGTTTCAACACTAGAATATTGAATATAGAAGTGACTTGCAACCCGTCCAAGCTCGGTACAGTAAAAGTTTCCACTTTTCTCATCGAACCTCATCATCTTAGCTTTGTCCAGTGAACGTGCAGCATCAGCCACAAGGGCTCGTTGCTTCAATGTTAAAGAAGGATCGGCAATTATCTGTGACGAGTAGCATGGTGTTTTAGGCGCATATATAATTGTAGCACAAACACATCGGAAGTGTTTAACTATAAAGTGGTACGAAAACACATTATGAACACAAACAAAATCCAGATTTAAGATCTCCATGAACACTTCTAGAGCTTACAAAACCAGCACAAAATTAGAACACAGATTAGGAACCCATATCACTTTGTAAAGATGGAGAAGGACAAAGATCTTCATCAGCTGGAGTGCAGATAGCTATGGAGACTACCCATGTAAACAAGTGTTCCCAAGGGATATAGGAAAACATAAAGTTTTAAAAATTAAATACCAAAATGCAAAGAATAACACACCTCGTCCCATCCAACGCCATAAGCCAAAGGATTTATCTTCATCCGAATTGACAAATATGTATATCCCAGCCAAGCACAGGCTTCCTTAACATTAGTCACAGTTCCCAAAACCACTTCTGCGTTTAAATTGTCTCTCAAGGAGCTTATGAACTGCAAATAAGAATTACATTGAACTTTGTTGTATGTCCAAAGAAATTGACAGATCAAACTACAAATGCAGGTTTAAGCATTAAGATGACAGACCAAAGTCCTTTTAGGTCTCTGTCCAATACCTGACTTTCTATGGGAAGCTGACTCGTCAACAGCCGAAGGTAGTATGACAGCTTGTCATGGGATGTAATGATAATTCCCTCACCACTCTTGTCAAACTGCGGTCTCCCAGCCCTTCCAAAGATCTAATGCATATAATAGCATGATACATTAATACCATAGATATTGCAATGTTATGCCCTTTTCCAAAGAAGAATTTTTCCTTTACCTGCATGACATCAAGCATTCCCAAGTCTTTCCACCCACCAGCCTTGGCATCATACAATTGTGTTCCCTGTAAATCAACCAAACATATTGAGCTATAAGGAAAGGTTATATAAATGCGTAGAAGAAGACCACTTGTGGATCTCCCGGAAGAAAAATCTTTCTCGCCACAGATTACAGAGTGAAGTTTGGCTATACAAAAACCATTCATTCGCGAAAGCAGCTAAAAATATAAAAATCAAGTTGTCTGCAGATAAGCATACCTTAATTACGACAGTATGTGCAGGCAGATTTACACCCCAAGCAAGAGTTGCAGTGCAAACAAGCACCTGGATGACAAGAACAACTTGGACGAAAATAAGTATCTAAACAATAAAGAGCAAGCAGACAAAAATATTTCTTACCTTCAAGAGTCCATCAGAAAACAGCCTCTCCGTAAGTGTTCTATCAGATCGCAACATCCCAGCATGATGAACACCGAAGCCCGCTTCAAAGAATTTGACAAGATCCTTATTTCTGGACTTCATGACATCTTTCTGAGATGCAGCAAAAACAATCCAGATACATTAATAACAACAATGAAGTTAAAAGAAGATGATGTGTGCTCCTCTTATTTACCTTCATCAAGTGAAATTGGGGATGGGTCTCATTCGTGAACAAATCCTGAGTTTCATATTTCTGGGCAAGATCAACCTGCCAAAGTGAAAATATTGAAGTCATGTACGTCTAGATCTGGATTCCGAAATCCATTGAGAAATCACATTTGCAGCAAGACCATTCACACGTGTTTTCAGGTGTATTCAATATTTAAGATTTCAGGAAACCCACAAATGCAAGCATTTTTGGAAGACATCGGGTAAAGAGAAGCCGCCGATTATAAAAAGGTAAAATATAATGTACCAGTTTCTCAGCTGTTTTTGAAGTGTCTTTTCGGGAATGAACAAAAATCATTGCTTGATGACCTTGTCTAATTGAATCAACAACCTAACATTAAAGCATTACCAGATAGATAAGTAACTGTCCATATTCACATAGATAACGAAGAGGCTTTGCTCAAGATAGAGACCTTTTTGTAGCATATCTCATTTAACAATTCGTTTCGAGCAGCAAAGTTATGCTCGGTGATGCCTATATACTGCTGAGCTAAGGGAACTGGGCGATAACTCGAATCAAAATAGAAAAGGCCAGTGTCTGGATTCACTCGTAGAAACTGAGCAACCTGAAATCCAGAACACAAAAAGCTTTTACGAAAACACAATTTTGAGCGACCTTAATTTCTTGGTTACAAATAGGATATGTGAAGTAAAACAATGTAGTGGCACAACAACATTGTAACAGTGATATATGGAACAGACCTGTAGGTAGCTAGGTAAAGTGGCTGACAGGCCGACAATTCTTATCATTGTCTGTGTTGACTCCACCTGACACACAAAACAAAAGTCAACAGATGTTAACCTGCTGCACCATAAGGAGGAGCACAATTAATACAACTTCAAAATTTTACTTTAACAAATCCAACTTTCACGGGCAGATTATTTTTAGCATTTAGCTCAACAATGAAAAAAAATACTATCACACAAGATGTTACCTGGCGGAGGGTCCGAGCAACTAGTGCCTCTATCACTGCACCTCTATCATCATTCAGAAGATGCACTTCATCAATGATCAAGAGTTTTACGAGCATTGACAATGACATGTCGCTGCTTTTGCGAGTAATGACATCCCATTTCTCTGGTGTTGTCACTATCATCTGATTCACAATCAATAAATAACAGGTACATATCAGTTCCTGCATGTCTCTACAAGAAACTTAAGCATATTTTCTAAGCTTCAAGTGAAACCTGAGTTTCTTCAAGTTCATTCTTGGTGAGTTGCATATCCCCTGTAAGCTCCTTCACAATCATATTTAATGGAGCTAGACGACGGCTAAAAGCTGATGTGACCTCTGCCGCTAACGCCTACAAAGAACAAAGAACAAAAAAAAAAAAATTATGACGACAAAACTCATCCATAAGATTATTTTAACCTGATTCTACCTTCATAGGAGCTACATAAACAATCTTAAACTCGTTTTTGTGCAAGTAGCCATCCCTGAAGTGTTGTTTAATCTGCAAGACGAATTCATAAAATTTCAGAGTAAATTATGAAATAATTCAGTGTGATTAAAATATATCAACTTCCTTTACAACACAAACACACATTGCAACAAAAATCTACTCACGCTCTTAGAAAAGAAAATCTCAATTCTTTTCGGCATGATCAATGATCAAATCAAGTTCGGACAAACAAAGATATTAACCACGTAAAAAATACCTACCTCGTGTAAAACAGAAATCATGGCTATATTTGTTTTTCCAGCTCCTGTTGGAGCACAGACCTGCAAAGTACAGAATATACTTATGCTTGACAAGGTAACAGGCATCATCGCTTGGTATGGACAAAAGTTTTTAAAAAGACGCACCAATATATTCTCGTTGGTGTGGTAAACTGTCTGAAATATTCGACTCTGAATACGGTTTAAAGTTTTGTAACCATGAAAAGCAGCTTGAGCGAAGTCATCCAATTCTTTTATCTCAATCTGGCAACATGCAAGAAATTAGAGTTAGTACACGCAATGCCGCAGAAAAAGCTACAATAGCATCTATATAAGAAAATTCATTAGAATGTTTGGAAAACACTAGAAGATAACTTCCCGGCATGCAAGAATTGTCATCTATCCTCTAGATATGGATGAGACGTACCAGCTTCTCGCCAGGTTTCATTTGTGCGGTAGGGGTTGGCGGGATAAAAACTTCCTCATATCCTTTTGAGTGCTTCCTTACAGTACCTTGGGGAAGAGCAAATGCAAGAGAATTGGCTTCTCCAGACCCGATCAAATCCTCAAATCCAGTTTTCTTTTCACTTGCCTCAAGTAAATAAGAAAAATTGGCCTCTGATATTTCACTCTCTAAACCAAACTCGGCACTCCGTTTGTTTTTCTTTTCCTCCTTACGCCGAAGTTTCTCAATTTGCTTTGCAGACTCTGTTTGAACAGTAACCTGAAAGGTGGCTGAGGGTTACTGTTGCTATAGAAAAAGAATTGTATCCGACAGTATATGGGATGCCTCACTCAAATGGCACTACCTGTGTGCCATAGGTAGGCATCCGAGGTTGGGTGTTTGAAGCTGTTTTGTCAGACTTGAGAATCATCTGACCATGATGGATAGCATCAACAATCTCCTTCCGATGCTGAAAAGAGAATCAACAAGCCAGACACCATTCACATTTCTAAGAAACTAGAAAGCAGAATATAACTTCAGTATATACCGATGCAACAACCCTTTTACTATACATACGCACACACCCACACATACATGGAATGACTTTAATTCAAGCGATCAGTGTTATTCAGCACATAATTCAGTTAAACACCATAAAAAGCGGCTTACAGGAAAGACATAGGCTAAGCTAGTAAGTCACTTCAACTAAGAGCTACAAGATGAGATTTCACCCCTGAAACTTTCAAACATAGTAGTGCCACTCAAACATAACAGCAACCCACAAGACAGGCATACCATACTGTAGAGTCTAAAGCAAATCAGGCACAAAGTGTCGAACCACAGACTTCAGATAATAGAGCAATACAAAAAGTTGCGCCTTACCATAATAAGGTCCTGAACAGTCTCGAATGCGTTATCCCCAACAAGGTCCAACAAATCTCCAGCTATCTGCAGAAAAAATGTTAAAATCCCCTCTACTTTCACTTGTAAATATAATCCTCCAGGATCAGGCATAGTAAGTCTGAAAATATATATCACCAAAAAAAACAACATACCTCCTCACCAGGCTTATCCGAATCCAGAAACCTGCATATAGCCATAGCTAGTTCATCACGGGAAAGTTGTGAATTGCTTTCTCTAACCATCTGCCCGCATGCATCTCTAAGCCAACTTAAATCGAATTTTCGTGCACTTTGATTCTTTGTCGTGTCGCTGACACCGCTCCATCCTTCAAAAAATGATGCATGAACGTCATTGCTTTCAACATCCTGAAATCCTCTTTCGCCAAGAGCCGCTTCCACCAGAAAACGAGCTGGTAGATTGAAAACAAGGTCGGCACCAAACTCAGCTCCATCATCAACCTCATTAGCATATGTCTCAGACTGATGAGTAGGCTGAATTGAGTGAAGTGCCCAAGCTAAGGAGGCCACGTTCTTTACATTAGCATCTGAGACAGCATGCCCAACAAGATTTTGCAACTCTAACCTGTTGAAAATAAGCAAAACCCAACTACATCTGAACACCCTACCTTGGCCACTTGTATACATTAATCTTCAAATAACTTGCCTCGTCATGGTTGATAAATAAGTTAATAAACAAAAACGGAAAACCAGAATCAACAGTACTTACTTCTTTCCGGCAATGCTTTTATCATTAAAATCACTATCCTCCTCCACTGGCTTGCCAAACAGACGATATGTGGCGAAAGCAACCTCACGAAACTCATCTGATGGAACTTCCCTGTCAATCAACTCCACTACAGCTCCAATAAACTGCTTGTATGCTTGACGCACTTCTGGAGAAGCTGTCACAACAATTCCCATCAAAATACACAGAACACTGCTTCATATTCCATCTAGAGAAATAACTTATATATTTGTGGAAATTAAAAAACAAAATTATCATCAGAAAATCACCTCCTTCCCATTGATGAACTATCCTTCTAGCAAGGTCAGATTCATCAAGGCGACTCCCGGAGCTGAAGTGGCAAACACAAGAAACACACCAATGCCAATTCAATTAAAGTATATACAAGAAAACAATAGACTTCAAGCGAATAATTTCCAACTTTCCAAAAGTAAATTCCAGGAGTTTAGGAAAGATTAACAAGATACACCATATCTCTTTCTTCCACATTGACATAGTGATCACCAGACTATACAACTACCAAATTCTATATACTAGAACCAAACAGATCCTAGAGAACCCACTGAAAACCTACTAAAAGTGAAATTGGTTCCAAAGAAAAGAGAAAATTTCAGGAACTGGGGAAAAAAACGCCGACCTGCGAGGCTTATTAAGAGTTTGGAGAATAGTTTTGCGGCGAAGGTACGCCTGATCGATGTCAAAAGGCTCTCTAAGAGAGCTAGTCAAGCGAGGAATCTGAACCAACATGACTAAACCCTATCTGTGATCGCGCCGTTTACGCTTCTTCTTCTCCCCTGACTCTTCACCTCTGGTCGGTTCTCCGAGGAAGAAGACGATCACTAGCGTTTGAAAAACGGCGTCGTTTTGATACTTGAAGAACAATTTTGCTAGGACCCGTATACCGATCCGCTTAAATACGGGTTAAAAAAACGACGCCGTCTCTCGATTTAAATTTAATTTAATTCTTTTTATTTGGCAACGATATAGGTTTGGTGAAATAGGGTTTTCAAATTCAAATCAGACAATTAAAAAAAATAAAAAAATTCTGAACATTTACTGCAACTATTGTTGTAATTGATTATGTCAAAAAAATTTAATTTTACATTGGACTGTAATAAACAAAATTTCACATCCGACCCCATGATGAACAAAGATTATGTGATTCAGCATTTACATATTTCACATTTTTTTTAATGTGGAACACCACCTGCAACACAAAATTTGGCCTTTTCAATAAGTAATAAACAATTTAATTTTATTTAATTTTATTTAATTTTATTTAATTTTGTTACCAATAATACCATGTGTCTTTAATTTAAAATCTGAAATATACATACAAAAAAAGTCTACAAGAGCTATGTTCTTTAATGATGCAAAAAAGCACTCAAAAGGGTTTTGAGAAGAGACAAGAGGACACAGAACAAGTAGCCACTCTCTTCTTACCCCTCTCTCTCTCTCTGTTCTCTCCACTTTCTCTTCTTCTTCTTCTTGCTCCAGAGATCTCTATCTTCATCCCTTTCTTTCTCTCTCTCTCTCTAGAAGACAACAGTGACATTTTGTCTGAACGCATCTATGGCTGCTCTGGTGGTTTCGCTTCTTCTTCTAGCCATGGCTGGCTGTTCTAGTAAGAGCTTATACTCTTCTTCAGATTTCTTAGCTTAGTCTTATCTTTTCTCATTCTTAAGCCTTTTGGTTCTGGTCTGAAAAAGGGTTCTTGTTGCAGTCAAGGGTTTTACTGTTCCTGAGTGTTCTGTCATTGAGTGTTCTACCATTTGTTTTCAATATATTGTTCCAGTATATATTTCTCTTGGCCTCTTGCTGTTTCTTTGGTTGCTTTTGCTTTGAAGAATGAAAAAAAAAAAAAAATCAAGATTTGTCTTCTGTTCTCGTCTCATTTTTCATCTACCTCTTCTTTTCTTTAAGGCCATTTCTTATTTTTGCTTCTTTTTATGTTTTGAAGTGCTTTTTCTAGGAAAAGTTCACAAATTTCTTGAATCTTTCTGGTTTATCCGAGTTGTTTGTTTACTCACAACTTCATTTTTCGACCTTATTGTTGATAATTTTCAAATCTTGCCTTTAAAAGATGAAACCCCTCAAACTAAATTCCAAATTTTCCCCAAATCTTGTTGGCTTCCACATTATAGAACAAGTAAGATGGAGAGCCTTATGCTGTGTTGAATCAATCGCTAAATGTCGGCTTTTTCTTTTGGTCTATGTAGGTGCCTCATGGTGTGTGTGCAAAACAGGACTGAGTGATTCGGTGCTACAGAAAACCCTAGACTATGCCTGTGGCAATGGAGCAGACTGTAATCCCACTCACCCAAAAGCACCTTGCTTTAACCCTGACAATGTTAGGTCTCATTGCAACTATGCAGTCAATAGCTTCTTCCAAAAGAAGGGTCAATCTCCTGGCACTTGTGATTTCAGTGGCACTGCTACTCCAACTAACACCGATCCCAGTTAGTCTCTACCATCCCTCATATTTGCTGCTCTTTTTTCATCTTTAATATACAATGTGAATGCTAAAGAAACTTGAATTGCTTTTTTGATTGATTGTTATGATTCCTGTGGTGCTCAATTGATTGATAGTCACAGAAAGTTGAAGGCTTTTTGTTTTTTGTTATTATTGAATGATTTTGGTATTCAAGATTCTGATACAATGTGGATACGCCAAATGCATGATAAAGACTATATTTCTAGCTTCAAGTCTAAGGATAATAATCAATGTCTTAACATTTTCTATGTTTGTTGGACTTTTTTTTTACAGGTTATTCAGGATGTACCTTCCCTACTAGTGCCAGGTATGCTTCTGATCAAAATCAAGAATTTGATCAACTTTATCTAGAATTCGAAAGAAAAGTTTTGCATTTTATGGGGACCAAAATCAAGAATTTGATCAACTTTATCTAGAATTCGAAAGAAAAGTTTTGCATTTTATGGGGACCAAAATCAAGAATTTGATCAACTTGTTTTCTATATTTGTGGCAAAGAGAAAGAGGGGACTATAAAGCTTGATTTGGGTCCCAAGTTTGCAACTTTTTGTTTTCTTTTACTTTTGTTGTGAAAGAGATAGCATCATTCAAATCAATTAAGAATAGAAAACAGCATCATTAGTATTACTTAAATAGAAGAAAAGAAACAAAAATAAGTAATGAAAATTTGACTCTATTGTGAACAGTCGATTACTTCGTTTTTTTTGAAGACCCTTTCAACATGAACCTAAAAAGTACGCAATTTACTTATTTCTTTAACCAAACTTTTCATCATATCTCTACTCAATTCAAATGCTTTATTGGAATACAGTTTGAACACATGATCAGTATTCTTGACTGATATGGCCGTAATACGCAATGGTACTCTACATCGTTAATCTTTTTGACCCATCAAAGACCCTTTAGCTGTTAGAAACCGAGTCTCTTCTTTTGGTTAGATTTTTGAGTTTATAATATGGATTTGCTGTAGAGTTCTTCCATTAGATCAAAACCTCATTTCATCAAGATTTGGTCTGGTTATAAACTTCATATGACCAGCTTCGATTATGAGTCTCTCAAAGTGGTTGTTTGTTGTCTGGAATTCTCTTTAATGTAATTTGTGGCTTATTTTTTTTTTCTAGCGGCTCTGGAGGTAGCACCACCTTGACACCTGGCACAACCAATCCAAAAGGCAGCACAAGCACCACCACACTTCCGGGTGGCAACAGTCCTTATTCAGGAACCCCAACCAATGGAGTTTTTGGAAATAATAGCACAGGAACCACTGGAACAGGGATTAACCCGGATTACTCGACAGATAGCAGCGCGTTTTCTCTGAAGAACTCAAGCAAATTGTTCGTCTGCCTTCTCTTGATCGCTTCGAGTGGTTTCTGTTCTTTCTTGATGGTCTAAGGATGTTAAATGTGCTCTGTTTCGTGGGTGCACTTAGTTATTGTCTCAAGGACATTGTTCTAGCTTAGTGGTAATCTCTGTCTGTGTGCTATGGGGTCTATGTTATGTTTTTTGTTGTAAGAAGATTTCAGCCCTTGCTTTTACTCTTTACCTTTTGATGGTTTCTGGTAGATTTGATGGTAGTGAAAAAGTTATATATATAAATTATCTTGTCTCCATTTTTTTTTCCTTTCACAAGATTAGTAACCAGTGTTGGTCTAATCTTCTATGTTCCAAAGAATTACGCATATCAAGTTGTTTGAAAATGTTAAGAAAGTTTTTTTAAGCTCTGTGGTACGAATTCTCACTCACTCTCTTAGAAAACGTTTGCCCCCCTCGTGTGTGTTCTTTGTAATCCTGACTTCCAGCTGACAACATTTTCATCTAATTGATCTTCTTCTATCCATATTCGTAGCATAATTTGAGTCATAGAAATCTCTTACAATGAATGATCAGTTTTTTTTTTTTTTTTTTTGTATTGCAACTTAGTGTTAAATGTTCTTTTAATGTATATCATGACCAACTTAACGACTAGCCAGTGTTCTCTTGAGGGTTTACTCATATCACTCCAACAATATAAGCAAAATCAAGTTTTTATCCAATCATAAAGTACATCATGCTTTAACATGTTATATCAAGTATATTTATCAACAACTGTTATGCTACTTTTAGAATAGTTTGTTATCTAATTTTTTAACATATAATTTTATTCAATAGATATATAACATGATTATATTTGTTATTATAGAATTTCATAAAGCAACTTCACTTGGAGGATTTTTTTTCTTTTTAAAAGCTCCCTTAAATTCTTAACATCAATCAGTCCATTTATTTATAAACTGTAAAATAAAAAACGAAATGACATTTTTTGGAATAAAAACAAAAATTGAAATTTATGGAGCTAGTCAAAATAGTGAAAAAGTGGAGATAATTAAAGAGTGACGAAGACATTCGTCGATAAGAATGCGGAAACATGTCAGACGTCACCATCGTTCTATCTCTCATCAGCACATGGGTCATTTTTTGTAAGTTTGAAGAAAAGTATCGCCTTTTTCATAGTTTTTAAGAAATTGAGGGTCTTTTTAATTTACTTTAAAGGTTTGGGCAGTTATTGCAATTTTTCCTTTTTATAAATATTTCTTCTTCCGTGTGATTATTTTATTCCCTCTCTCTCTCTCTCGCTGGTCCCTCAAGTCCACCTCCCCACCTTCTTCCTTCCCCACTCTCTCTCTATCTTTCTCTCTCTAAACCCATTTTTCTTACTTCTAAAAAATCGAAACTTTCCATCGGATTTTTGACATTAGGGCTTCGTTTTTGGCACGAAGCCTAACCGTAACATGGTATGTTCGAAACACCATTTCTGTTTTTCTTCTCATCGTCTGCTCTGCTTTCGTTGTTTTCTCGTTTTTTTTTCGTTTGTCACCACTTTTGCTCCTTCGGTTCCGTAATTTGCAAGCAAGGGTGTGTTTCAGAGATTTGTCTGTCGATTTTATGAAAGTGTGGTTTTCTCTTGTGGACGAACTGATTTACGTGTTTAGCTGCATTTTGATATCACGCGTTTGGTCCTGTACCGAAATGGGTTTTTGGGGTTGTGTAGGGTTTTTAATCTAGGGTTTCTATTTTTGGAACTTTTTTCTACTAAACACCCAATTTCAGTGAAAATCCTTTTGCTTTAGCTGATTACTTGTTTTCGATTTTGTTTTCGTTGGAGTTTGCTAATTTCTGCCATGGAGTGTAAATGGGAGATCAGTGTTTTAAGATGTTCTGGCTTGATCAAATCGATCATGGACTTTCTCTTTGATCTGAGTTGCAATCATGTTCGCTTTACTGTCTTGATCAATGATTTGAGGATTGATTTTTGTTCTGAGTGAGCTTTCCTCTCTTGTTTGAAAAACTCGGATTTGATTTACCGTACATGTGTATGAAAATTAAGATGTTCTTTTTGACATGAGTTCTGGCTTGATCGAGTCCATCAAAACTAGTCATGGCTTCTCTTTGATGAGTTAAAGACTTGCAGTCATATTTGCTTTACTCTCTTGATCAAATGATTTTCCTTTTTGAGTCTCTTGTTTGAATTACTTGATTTACATGTTTATCCATCACATTTGGCCAGTGATCCGAGCAACTTGAATAGACTTTAAGTTTACCTGAGGTTATGAGTCTTTACAATGTTTCCTTTAAAGGACGAACAATGCATCAACTTTAGAAGTGTTGAGGAATCAAGAATTAGTCCTAACAGTAGTCAATGAGGAACAATAGAGCTGTAAAAAATGCATACCAATATCGTTATGTCCTATATATGACTCCTGATCATTGTCTTTAGGTTTTATTGATGTGTTCTATCTGTTCTATTGCTTTACAGAAATCATATGTTTGCTTGCTGATGATTCTCTTTTACTGCAATTATTGTAGAGGTCAGTTTGTGAAACATGTGGAAGCCAAGGATGGAAAGGACTACTTGTAACTTGCTCTAAATGCCGTATAGCCTGTGAACACCGGTGAGAAGTTATATCACATGTGTCTCCTGTTTCCTAATCTGCCCTGAGTGTTGATGTCGAGTTTTACATATACACAAGCTTGTGGGATTACTTTCCTATCTCAGTTATACGATATTCTACATTTAGCTTTAGAAAGGCAGTTTATATACTGATGGTATATAAAGGTTGCGTGTTCGATCCACGCTCACTGCGGTAATTGTTAGACTTGGGCCTAACAACACCTTAAAAGCCCAATGGGTAGAACTCATCCTCGAAAGCTAGCTTGTGAAGAGAGGGTGCCATTGAAGTCATTTACTATTCCTTCCCCTTGCTGATGTGGATATTTTAGTGATAGTTAGTAACTTAATCTTCCAAATGTGGGATCTTATCATTTGAGTTGACTTATCAATTCTTCTCCTTGAAACTCTTATCTCATATCTAATTGGTTTGGCTTATGTGGTCAAATGAATCTTTTGATTGTCTTTATCTAATCCTCAATTCATTTTTATCTTTGTTTTCCAGTTACTGCATGGAGGAACATTCATTTGAGACCTCAGTAGATTTTTTATGTGCTGATTGTTCGATGAGACCTGTTCGAAACAGTTTCGCTTCAGAGTCCATCAAAGCAGTCCCTAGAAATCATAGGAATAAAGTGCGGGTTGAATCTTCAAATCCAGTTCCCAGATGGAAAAAAATTCCTGAAACATCAAAAATGAAGTTAATTTCACCAGAGGAAGTGAGAAAACTTTCATCCGGAGGCAATAAATCAACTTTTAAAGTACCAAGACCTGTTCCAGCTCGTTCTCCAATGGGTTTAACAAAACAAACTGTTTGCTTTCCAAGAGCTAGGAGTCTGAATTCGACAGTTGTGGCTCGCAAAACCAATCCGATTCTCCTTCCACCTAAAAAGGTTGAGCCTCCTATTCCGCGTACTATGCAGATTCGTTCAGGAGTCATAGGACAAGCTTCTAAAGCACAAGCAGTAGTAGAAGGTGGTATCTTTTGCTTTCTCTCTTTTTCCTCTATGTCCTTTCTAAAGGCCTAAGATGCTAAACTTCTTTCACTGAATGACTAAAAACATTTATTGTTGCATTTTGTTCTTTTGTCTTTTCAAGGGTCAAAATCGAAAGTTGGTGGTGGAGCCAAAGATCTTGTTTCAAAAGAGATATGCCGATCAATCTTATCAGAAAAATTGTTGCAATTACTTCCATATCGACCAGCTTTGCACACCACTTGGAAGTGAGTTATAGATTACTTCAAACACTATGTCATCTTTTGCCTAGATATGTGTTTTGTTAGAAGCTTCAATCAGATCACTCTATATTGTCAAAATGGTGCCATTACTCTGTGAAAATTACCCTTTTATTGTCTCTCGTTGTCCTTAGTTTTATATGCATTCTTAAAAAGAAATCTCTTTAAATTTCTAACATTAGGCGTTGTTACATTGCTGAAGATGTGCATCTTTTATAACTTTTATCTTTTTGTCACTAAACCAGGGGACGCATTGTGGATTCTGCTACACACCATCAGAGTTTAACGGCGAGTTTTTGGCTCAACCGGCTTCTGAAATCTGTGGCAAGGCTTACAAGCTTTTAAAGATGATTCCTGTCATACTCAAGGTCGAATTGGTTCCTATAGGCAATCTTTTGAATGATCTGTTTGTGAACAGAAACCCAGCGCTTTCAGATGTCGAGATGTACATTTTCCCAGATGACAAGAACACAAAAAGGTACTCAAGCCTCCTTTTGCTACAAAGGCCAAGCTTGTTATGTCATTGTTATCACAAAACTTACGATTCTTGCAGGTTTAAGGAGGACCATGCTCATCTCTTTGAGACCATGAGGACTCGCAATGCCATGGTCAGAATTAACATCAAGGACACACCACTGTTGATATTCTCTTCAAAACAACTGGACAAGTCCTCCCAGAGTAAGCCTAATGTATTCTTGCAGATTTTTGTTGTTATGTTTTTTCATTGGCTTTAAGAATGAATAACATCCGTTTTGTTTGTTGCAGATATCATCGAGATGCAGAAGAAAACAAATAACTTCCTTTGGGGGATTTTTCTTGTGACGAAAAAGTCATTAGCACTTGTTCCAGGAACTTCCAATCAAACTGCTAAACATTTTGATGATGGAGATGTGGTTGACAATGATACTAAAGTAAGGCTATTTCCTTCTTTTTTCTAAATCAAAGAGCCTTCAATGATTCAGAGAAAGCATCATCATAGCTTCATACGAACGAGTCTCAGAGTGATTCTTGTCTCTGATGTAATGTGTTATCAGCCCCAATTAAGATATGCCAACCACCGGAATTCTGGGAAGCAATTGCAGAGACATTACAGGGAGAGAGATTGATCGATGCAAGTAGCTTATGTTGTCTCAAGGTCAAGGAAAATGCTAACAGCTTATTGCTAATCTCTGACTGTGTTCTAGTTTGTACTGTGTTCTAGTTTGTTGTAAGCAATAAATGTTTTAGCTCTTGTGTTACTTTTTACCTCCTCATAGTTGCTTGTAGATTTTATGGGTACCAAAAAAGTTTATCTTCTTGTTGTTCATGTTTTTCCAACCCATTTTTTATTAACCGTGAATGGTATTGGTAGACTTCATTAACATACACTAGTTGATAAACCTTTATTCTATCGATAAGGGATAAATAACCAATAAGTAATAAATATAGTATTTTAAACAAATAACCAATAAAATAGACGATATTTATTAGTATAATTTAGGGCTTTGGTTTAAAATGAAATATTTACTATATAATTTAGGGCTTTGGTTTGGAGTAGATGTTTTAGAGTTTTTACACACATTAACAAAAAAATTAATGCATACAATTTTCTATCAATCTAAGCAAATAATAATTCAATAAAACAAATTATTTTCAATTAATGTCTTGGAATTTATAATTTATCATTATTACTTTATAAATAATGCACAGAAAATGTAAAAAAATTATATTTATGAATCAAAATAAAAAATGTAAAAAAAAAATTTTAGAAAGGGAGGGAGTATTTTTTAGTCAAAAGTGTTTGGATCACACGCATTTTTATTTAGTTCATTCCTAAAAGTTGAAAGTTGAAACTATGAATTCACTTCAATGCCACGTGTACAACTTAAGAAATAAAGATATGACGTATTGTTAGAGGTGACGTGTATTTATGTTTTGTTTTGATTGGTTTTTCAGATTCGGTTTTTTTATGAGGTGTCGTGTATGCGAGCATAAAGAAACTGAGATGTTTTCTCCTTGAGAAATTATAGTGTTATTATGGTATTGAATTTATGTTAGAAATGACTTCGGCTTGAGTGTTTTTTTAAGGAAAAAAAAAAAGAAATCTAAATTCCTCTGATGTTCATTTTCCCTATTTATTCATAATTCAAGATTCAAGTTTGGGTTTCGAGAGAAGAGTAACAAAAAAGTTGAAGCTCGTCTAACTCGCTCTTGAGGAGAGAAAAAACCCGTTTCTTCCACTCCAAGAAAACGATCGTCTTCTTCCTTCTTTCTTTCCACATCGAAACCTTTTTTTTCAGTCGTCACCATTGAAGACCCTTTGATCGATAAGAATGGACAACGAAAGTGGGTACGATGCTGGATCAGAAGTTTCACTACCTTCTTCAGATATAAGCTATTCCGATTCTAAGGTAAAAGCTAAAATCCAATTATTTGTCCGATTGATGAAAAGAAATTGCATTTCCGACTATTTACTTATGGTTTATCTTCAGATTTACGCCTCTCCTTGTAATCAGAAACCATTGCTATTTGATTCTTAGAAATTTCTGCGTCTTTTTTCTCTGGTTTTTATGTTTTCTTTGGTTCCTTGAATTGCAAGATTGATGCCTATTCTTGAATTAGCAGAGAAAACTGTTTCTTAATCTTAATCTTATTTTGATGAAACAGAAGAAGCCTTGTGAGATTTGCGGAAGTGATGCCAATGACAATTTTATAGTGACATGCTTCACGTGCAGAGATACACGAGAGCATACGTAAGATTTTTAATTTCAAGAAAACTCTTTTCAGATCCTTACTTTGATAATTACTGCTAACAAGGATCTTAATTTCCATTTATATATATGTGTGTGTGTGTGTGTGTGTGTGTGTGTGTGTGTTTCAGTTATTGCATGAGGGTGATGTTACATTCTGTTCCACCAATGTGGATATGTGAAGAGTGTCGTTCCTCGGACGAAACTGCTGATTTAAGAGCTAATCATCAAGTGGAAGATAACGAAGCTGTCCATCAGAACATTACAAGCGACTCGCGTAATCAGCTTTCAGAGTCATATTCAAGTCCAGTTGGTAATGAAACCAAATCTCTTTTGCTTAACTCTGTTTTATGAGAGTATGAAGAAACTGATGTGTCTTTTGATTTTATCCATATTATAGTCGAAGACGCTTCTTCTCCAGTGTCTATGGATACATCTCCAGTCGAGAAACAGGAGTTACCAGAGTTGAATCTGCTGCCCTCTGATTCGGAATCTGCTAATTAATTTCAGAGAGATTTGCGTAGCATTGGTGTTTTTGTTCTCTTGGGTCACAAGTTACTGAGATTGGACTTTGTTGATCGTCATTTTGAGTCATACCCCGATACTCGTGTCGTGTAGATTCTTGCTTTACTTGTGTTGTGTCCTTTGCTAAGCTTAGTAGCTTACTATGTGAAGCTTTTTTGTTACAATAAATTGATATATCTGTTAGAGACAGTTTCTTGATACAAATATCTTTTCATTAGTCGTGAGAAAATTTCCCAATATGTGATGCTATTTCCCAAAGGTGATCTTATAAGAAAACAACAAACAGATTCTGGTATCTCCTCTGATTCGGAGTCTGTAAAGTAAATGCAGAGACGTTTGTATAGCATCTTACCGTTGTCAGAGATATCTGGTTTTAGGAGCTTTTAAAATGGCATTGGTGTTTTTGTTTTCTTGGGTCACAAGTCAGCGAGATTGGACTTTGTTGATCTTCATTTTGAGTCATACTCCGATGTTCGTTTTAGGGCTCCTTTTGTTTAAATGCTCTACTTTTTTTTTCCATATGAGTGTTCGTTTTTCATACAATTTTTCTCACAAATGTAATGTTAGAAAACTCTTAATTTATTTTCTTAAACAAAATCTGTTTATTATATATCATCTACCTTTCTTAGTTAATTACTTATATAACCTTGAAAAATTAGATTATTACTATAATAATTTTGGTAAAAAATACCTAACTAAAAAGACATTAATATTTGCCAAAAGACTTATAACCCAATTTTAAATTACATATTTACATTTTGTGCCATTTTAAATTATTTTTTACAAAAATATATATAAAACTAAAAAAAAAAATTCTCTCACTTCTCTTTCTTCTCTCTTTCTTTCTCTGATAAATTCCTCCGGCGAGTTCCTCCGACGAGTCCTCCGGCGATTCTTTACCATCACGTCTCCCTACTTCCGGTAAAAATAATTTTTTTGTCTCTTACCTCTTTCTTCTCATCTTCATGCAATCTTGTGTATATATTTATGTATATATGTATCTTTTACTTTATTTTGATGTTAGATTTACAGTTTATAATCTCTTGTGTATGTCAAATATACAAAATCATGACATATTTAGTGGGTTTTTTCATAACTTAATTCCACTGATAAAATAAGTCTGCTATGATGCAAATAGATATTCTTAACGACGAATGACGAGACGTTAGCGTTAGTGACAGACGATGAATCTTCCAACATCGTTTTCACCTCTATTTTCGTCGGATATGTGTTAGTTGTGATAGATTTCGTTTTCGATTTAGAAACTTGAAAATTTGATATTTTTATGTAGTTTTGTTGCAGAAACTCGTTGTATGAAAGGTCGATGAAATGCATGAATGAAAAATAAGTCTGCCAAACTTAATTTCGCTCATAAAATAAATCTACTATAATCCAAATAAATCTGCGACAATGATGCATAAATCATATAAAATAAGTCTGGTATAATTCAAATTAGTCTGCTATAAAATGCATAAATCATATAAATAAGTCTGTTATGATTTAAATAAGTCTGCGACAACGATGCATAAATCACATAAAATAAATCTGTTATGATTCAAATAAGTCTGCGACAACAATGCATAAATCATATAGTGACCAGTTTTGATCCAGACATGATCCAGACACGATATTCTTTGATTGTACTCACAATACTGAAGAAGATGAAGAAGAAGAGCATTGTGGATGTTTCAATGGAGAGATATGTTTGGATGTTTATAAGGATGTTTGATTTCATGCATTGTGGATCTAACTAGAAGTTATTAATGGATAAGAAACATTGAAGCAAAAAAATCATGGGTTTTTTTCTTTTTCTTTGGGTTATAAACATTATTAAGAAATAGAAAGATTATCATTTTGTTGGTTGATAAAATGATGCGTGTGATATTGTAATCTTTGCGACTAAGGTTAATAAGCAATTTACTTGTGTATTCATACTTATTGTTTTTTCATGACCAAATAATTTGCACGTAATGACATACTTGTTTATTTGATGACACATATGAAATGTTAGAGACGCGAGACATAAATAATTTGCACGTAATGACATATTTTTTATTGCTATGTAGTTATCTCTCTGTCCCCTAAGATCCATTCCCTTATCAACCTTATACCTACCGTTCACTCAAATTTTGGCTCAATGACTTTTCTCCAATTTTTGCTAAGTATTGAAAACAATCATGTCATCGATGAGCTTAATCGTTCGTCTCTCAACTCTACATTAATTCATATCTTGTCAAGTCGATGAGTATTCATCATTCCAACAAGCTCTATAGTTACAATATTTTGTCATGAAATTCAAATACATGCAGTAGTCGATGATATAACTTAAAAAAAAATTGATATGGTGAAGCATATTCATGCCACTATTGCCGCAGACTTATTGGTATTGATGCGGCAGATTTATTTATGAACAATGGTTTTTCCCGGGGCAAAATTGGAATTTCACAAAATCGTTGAGATTTTGATGAAGAAAATAAATATCCAATAAGTTTGCCGTTGTGGTTAATTAGTCTGCCAAACTAACAAATCTGACACTTAAAATCTGCCACAACGCAAATACATAAGTCTGCCAAAAAAAATTATTCTAGTAAGAAATAAGTCTGCTGTTAAAAGACAACATAACTCTGCTATCAATACGAATAAATCAACTGTGAAAATAAAAATCTGCCATCACTAAAATTAAATCTGCTGTCACTATAAGTCTAGTCTAGTAATAAATAAGTTTGTATTAGTTTGCCGCCAATAGTAAAAAGTATGCGACAATTTAATAAATCTACTACCATAAACTCAATAACTCTGCCAATATCCGAGAAATATGTCGTTATTATTAAGAAATCTGCCAAACAAATATGCCATACACTTTCAATATGCCATACATAAAAATATCTACCATGTCGTAGCAAAATAAATATGTCATTCCCTAAACAAATCTGTTGCCCGACGAACAAGTCTACCAATAAAAAAATAAATCTACTCAAAAAAATAAGTCTATTGTTAAAGAAAATGAATCTGTGAAACAAATCTACCGTCATCTAAACAAATCTATCATCCTTAAATAAGTCTGCCATTTTTTCAGAAGCCTGTCACCATTGGAGCGACAGATTTATTGCGGAGACTTGTTGTTATTCGAAAATTCCAGTGACACCCTTCGTAATTAAATGACTGGTTTTTTCGTAATTAAATGCAACTTCTGCTGACGTAAAAAAAATAGTAATGACAGTTTCGTAAATACGTTTTTCCTAACAAAAGATTATAAGGATATGATATGCACGAAAAACATTCTAATAATTTAATAAAAATGGGATTTAATTTAGTCATTTTGATATATTCTAAGATTATTATAATAACTCACATTTTATTTTATTTATTTATTATCTAACTTTTCAACAAATTTATTTACCATACATTAGTACTTCAAATTATTGTTTTTACTCAATTGCGTGGTTTAAGAAGAAGAAGGACACATATAGATCCACCACTCCCTGCAAATTAAGAGAAACCATATGAGTTTCTAAATCAAGATTTAGAAGAAGCAATTTCAAAATTCGATTTCGTTGATTCAAGTTTAGGTTTCGAGAGAAAGAAACAAAAAACTGCTTCTTCAGTCTTTCGTTTCAGGCGTAACCATTGAAGGTCGACCCTTTTGATCGATCGATAACAATGGGAAACGAAAGTGGGTACAACGCTGGATCCGATAATTCGCCATCTACTTTTCAATCAAGTTTTGTTCAGTTTCTCTTTCTCTGTTAATGGAGAAATGAAGAAACTGATGATATATGTGTGTCTTTTGATTTATCAATGTGTCCAGTGTTCAAGCCATTTTATGATAGATTTCCATGCAAGACGCTACCAGAAGACTCTGACCTACCCTCTGATTCAGAATCTGAAGAGTAAATGATTTTTTTACAGAGAGGTTTTACTAGCTCTGGTGTTGTTAGAGTCATCTGGATTTAGGGTTTTTCTTTTCTTGTGCCACAAGTCATTTTGCAAGCTAGGTGACACTTGACTTCTTTGATCGTCATTCGAGTCGCACTAATGTACATTCTTCTTTCTTTACTTGTGTCCCTGCTAGCTACCTTGTGAAGCTATGACTTTAGGCTTTTTTCTATGCAATTTGTTTATAGATATGATGAGATCATTCAAATTTGAATGAATAAAAAGAGGAATGGGAAATATATAAAGAATTGTAATGTTGATTCTCTCTAATTTCAAATAACATGTTACTAGGATATTTTGGTCAAAATGTTTCATTAAAAGAAAATACAAAATTTGCATGTTATTGGGCTAATTATGATCCATTTCTAAGTCATATTATCTAGTGGATATCATGTTATGTTTTTCACGAACCAACATATTTCTGATCCTAACAATTTTAGAGCTAGCAAGATATATACTGTTCGGATATTTTTAAAGTATGGATATCCGATTCGTTCCGTAATATTTTTTTTAAAAATTAACTAAAAATAAATTGCAATTTTTGGTTAGAAATTTTTTCTTTTTTTTTAATTTATAGATATATAATAAACATACAATTTATATATGTCTATTTATTTATATATATAAAAACACGTATGTGAATATATTAATTTTAGCGTTGACCAAAAAAAGAAGAATGTATTAATTTTAAACAAATTTTAAATTTTAGTATTTGTGATTTATTTTGCATATAATAAATATTAAATTTTAGTATTTGCTTTTGAAACAAATCTGCCAAATAATTTACCCTCCCCTAATATTATCCAATTTCCCTTTTAAAATCTTATTTTGCAATAATTTTGAAAACTTGAAATTTAGATAATCCTTAATATATTAAATAAGGATTGTTGAACAAAAAAATAATAAAAGGATAACCCTACGTTTAATTACCCCAACAAGTGTTGTCAAAAGAAAAAAATTACCAAGTATAATTACCCAATAATTAAATCACGATTTAAGAGGTAACGAAATTAGAAGAATCGATTATAACTTTAGTCCTTTCGTATTATGTGAAATCAAGATTCAAGTTTTTGGGGGTTTGGGTAGTCTTTAGAGAAACTGCATCTTCCGTCGTTCCAGGCGTACCCTTCGACTCCATTGAAGACCCTTTGATCAAAACTAATGAAAAGGAAAATCAGGAACGAAGACGAATCCCAAAGTTCGTCACTTTCCTCAGACAAAGTCAATCAAGAATCAAGAGTAAGGCCCTAAATTCTGATGTAAAAGCTAAATCTTTGTCTTTTCTTTGCAATTATTAACGTTGTTTGTGCTTCTTGGATTTGTTAGGTCTACGTTAGGTGATTGGAATATATATGTGTGTGGTCACGAGTCACACGACTTGTGAAATTGTGACTGCTTATGGTTTATCTTGATTTTCGTCTCTTCTTGTAATTGGGATCTGTGGGGTTTAGAAATATTGACTTAGAACTGTTTGATGAAATGCTTGAATGAGTGAGCAGAACACCTGAGAATCGGAATCTTTGGGTCTTCATTGTTTAAGGACTTTGTTGCCTATATATAAATGAGATTTTAGGGTTCTTGATTATGAAAATTGTATGTCTTTCTTTCTCCGCATTATGTTCTTCAATTGGTTCTTGGTAAAATTGAAAGTTCATTAAAAACTCCGGGAGGTAATGCCGTGATTCCGATTATGTTAGCGAGGTTTGATGCAATTCTTTTTAAATTTGGCACTGTTCCTTTGCTTTCTGCTGATGTATTTGTTAATCTAATCTTATTGCTATACACAGGAGCCTTGTGAGATATGTGGAAGTGTTGGCATCGAGGGTTTGATGATGATATGTTTCAAGTGCAGAGATACGCGAGAGCACACGTAAGAAAATGATGCTCTTAAGCAACAAACAATCCTGTTTATCCTCTAATCGTTCGTATATATTTGCCATATATACTTCACAGTTGCAGCTTCAAGGATCTTCTTGTTGTTTCATGGCTTTTTCCTATTTGTGTCTTTTCAGCTATTGTGCAAGGGTATCTTTACCATCTGTCCCTCCCATTTGGTTATGTGAAGTGTGCCGGTTTTCGTCTCGCATATTGCTCATATCTGATGTCGCTGAGGATCTAATGGATTTAGAAACCGGTGTTGCTGATTGTTCCTTAGATCCAAAGAACTCTAACAATTCCAGAGAAGAAGATCATAAAACTGGTAAATTAAGAACTAATGATATGGAAGAAGTTGTAGATGCCGTAATTTCTTTGCCAGTAATCCTTCAAACATCGACAAGCGACTCTAGTTATGAAATCCCTGCAAATGTCAGCTCAGTGATTCATGCACCTTCACAGCCACACACAAGCCCAGTAGGTAATGAAACCTATCTCTCTCACATTATTTTTGAAACATACGAAAGAGCTTAAGAAATTGATACTTTAGACTTGAGTGGTATAATTTTGCTAACTACTTGTGAATCTCCATATTGCCTTTGATTTATCCATATATCGGTTTAGCCTGTTAATCCAAGTGCTTGAAGGAGTCTTTACGAGGTTCCAATTTTGCTTACGCAGCTAAAGAAGCTTCCTCAGTATACGTCGATGGCACAAGTGAAGGCAAGGAGCAGCATCAACTACCTCAGGCCTTTCCTAAAAAACCAAGGAACTTTCGGTTGATGGGCAAACACGTTTCACAGTCAAGCCAGACTCTGATCTCTTCTCTGGATCAATCTCTAACAGAAAGGCTTCACCAAAGTGTAAACCAAAGACGCTTCAGCTGAAGGGTAAAACCTTTAAAGTGACACCAGACTTAATTTGATTCAATCTATTGACGGAAAATCCTTAGGACAGCATGTAAAATCAGTGTTGTCAAGACTCAATTGTTTCCATTGAGTGAAAATTTGTTAAATCTTCAGAATTTGATCTCTGAAGAACTAACGGATATGCTCTCACAGAAGAAAACGATCAGCAAAGAGATCATATTTTGTGTATATTCCATCTATTTGATTGTGATGATACACACAGTTATTTTTTTTCCTTGGATCACAAGTTACTTACAACAAAAAAAGTCAGATTTCACTTCTTTAATTGTCATTTTTAGCCACACTCAACGTATATTCTTCTAATTTCTTTACTTTTGTGTGTTCTTAAACAAGTAGGAAAGTCATCATATATTTTCTGTTTTTTTTGTTATTTATAATGAATTTATAGCTACCCAAAATCGGACGCATCTGTTGAAAAATAAATTAAAGGTACGAAGTTTCACAGAAAAATGATAGAGCTGCTATGATGACAATGTAAGGACTTGGGACTCATTAATCGAGGTTACCATATATAGTAAACCTACGTCTTGGCTTTTCTGGATTGACGGGACCATTTCCCCCAATATTATTAAACTCTATATTTTTATTTAAAAGATTTCATATAACCCAAATCCGAGTTACATAAATTTTGTATGTAATTCATAATATTTTTTATATTGAAAATTTTACCCATTTTTAAGATTAGAATCTAAAACGCCAAAAAAATTATACAAGCAGAAAATGGGATAATTTGTGTAATAAACCATAAATATGTAGAGAATTATGATACCATAGATTCATAGAAATAGGTTTCTCTCTCATAGAAACAACTTTATCAGAAAAAAATATCGCATCAATTGTCAAATTATTGACAGAGAAAATTGTTTACTCTCTGACAAAGAAATCATTTTATGGTTGAATTTTTCATAAATAAAATTCTAAACATTATCTCTAGAAAAACAATATTAAAAAATATTACGATGAAACTGAATGTTGATATATTATTCTGCACCGCACTGAACAGTAATAAAAATTTATATTTATATCTATGTATGTATATATTTTTGTTACTATTTGGATCGTCTCACACCTATTCCATCCCGCATCGCATTGTCACCATTTAAAGCCCAAAAATCTCAAAAATCAGAATTGTTAACCTGGGTCTTTTAGTAATCTTAAGAAAAGTCAGCTCCTTTTTAATATTTATAGAATATGAGGGCATATTTTTATTTAAGTAAAAGATGCGAGATGATATTGCAATTTATCCTCAAACATATTGTCGTCTTCCTCGTTTCCCCTTTCTCTCTCTTACTGCATAACGTCCCACCTTCGCACCACTCCACTTTCTTTCTCTCTCTACATTCTTTGTTCCCTTTTCAACCTCAAAAACTCGCCGTCGGTTTCTGATTTCACGGTATGAAGCCGAATCGTTTGGTATCTAAAACCACTTTCTTTCTCATCTTTTGCTCTGCTTTCGTTGTTTTTTTCATCGGTTTTTTTGTTGGGATCATTTTGCTCTTTCTATTCCGTACTACGCAAGCAAAATGAGGTTGCGGTTACTTTTCCTTTGATGATTTTCTGAAATCAGTGGTCTTCGTTTTGAACAAGAACACAAAAAAAGGCTGATTCTGTGTTCCGGTTTATCTGCATTTGCTGTCACGCTTTCCGTACTATGTAACTAAAATGGGGTTTTGTTAGGGTTTTTCAGGTTTTCAATCCGTATCAGATTAAAGCCCTAAAGATAAAGGAGAAAGCCATCGACTTGGTGAGATGCTTCTCGTTTCTATGCCTTTTTTTTCTTCCGTTTCCTTGTTTATTCTTCAGTAATGTCGAGAAAAAAGTATGCACCAAATTTCGATTCCAGCCTTCGAAAGTTAGGTTTTTTTATCACCACTTGCTTTCATTTGCTCATGAATTTCGATCCTGTGTTCGACACTGGCTCGTTTATTCTCCGCAATCACCCCTTCTTTAGGTTGTCATCTTCTCTGATTCCCCGTTATTTCGGTGCTTAGGTTCTGTAACTGGTTGTTGAAATCGTCATGACTGAGGCTGAAACTGTGGCGACTTCAAGTGGATAAAAGGTTAGATTTTGATCCCAATTTTCAGTTGTGACAGAGAATGGAGTTTGTGTTCTTGAACAAGTGTTACCTAATAAAAGTTTTCTGAATCAGATTGTGAGAAGAGTGTCTTCCTTGCCTGACGTTCGTCTCTGCCGATTCAACGCCCGAGAGTTTAGTACGTAGTAGTTACGGTTTTAAACCTCTTCTTGAATTAGATTCTTGGGTTGACGTTTCCCATTTCGTTTTTGTTGCAGGTTGCCAATTTCTCAAAAAATCTTGATTGTAAGATGAGTCCTGGTCAAGGCAGTTTGCCTTCAGATTCGATCAAAGTAGTCCCTGGCAGGAGTAAACTGCGGGTAGAATCTTCAAATCCAGTTCCCAGAGGGAATCCAATAGCTAAAACTTCAAAGGTGAAATTGATTTCACCGGAGGAAGCCATACAACTTAAGTCTGGATGCAATCAAATGGCGGTTTCTCCAAGACCTGTCCTGGCTCGTGCAACTTCTGAGGCACCAAGACCTGTCCTGGCTCGTGCAACTCTTGAGGCACCAAGATCTGTCCCGGCTCGTCCAACTCCTGAGGCACCAAGATCTGTTCTTGCTTGTCCAACTCCTGGGGCACCAAGACCTGTTCTTGCTAGTCCAACGCCTGAGGCACCAAGACCTGTTCTTGCTCGTCCAACTTCTGAAGCACCAAGGACTGTCCCGGCTTGTCCAACTTCTGAAGCACCAAGGCATGTCCCGCCTCATCCAACTTCTGAAGTACCAAGACCTAAGCTTGCTCGTCCAACTTCTGAAGCACCAAGACCTGTCCCGGCTACTACTACAGCTCGTTTTAGAAAAGAAATTGTTTGTGGTCTTCGAGCTTTGAGTATGTATACTCAAACAGTGAGACAGAGAACCAATCCAAGTCTCCTTCAATCTAAGATGGTTGAGCCCCCTAGTCCACGAGCTTTGCAGATTCGTTCGAGAGTTAAGCAACAAGCTGCTAATGCAACACAAGCTGTAGAAAGTGATTATCTTTGGCTTCTTCTCTTTTCTTTCTGAAAGTCAAAGATCCTAAACTTCTTTTCATTCAAACATGTCTTGCTTTTTCTTGGTCTCTCTAGGGACAATTCTGGAAGTTGGTGCTGGATCTAAAGATCATGGTTTCAAAGAGATATGTCAATCAACCTCAGATGAAGAATTGTCGGGGTTGCTTCCATATCGACCAGCTCTGCATCCTACTTGGAAGTGAGTTACACTTAACACCTCATCATGTATTTTTGAACTAAACATGTGTTTTGTTAGAAGCTGTCAATCAGATAGATCACTCTATTTTGCTAAACTATTGCCATGACTTTTACCAATTTTACAACTTCTGCGGAAAATGCTGTGTGAAATACTTCGCCTTATTTGCATTCTTTTAGGAATTCCAGTGGTTAGAGTGTTAAGCGACCCTTTATCTCTTTCTCATTAGGCATTTGCTACATTGTTGAAACTGAAGATGTGCACATTCAGATACTTGCTTGTTTTCTGAGATAATGACCATAATAAGATTCATGATGAACTTTTTCTTTCAACCACTGTACCAGGGGACGCATTGTGGATTCTGCCACACCGCCTGAGTTTGACTGCGAGTTTTGGGCTAAACCGGCATCCAATATCCGCAAGAAGGCACACAGACTTCTAAAGGCGATGCCTACGTTACTCAAGGTAGAACTGCTTCCTACAGGCTATATTTTGAATGATGTGTTTGACAGAAGCCCAAGGCTATGGGATGTCGAAATATACCTTTTCCCAGATGAGAAGAAAACAGAAAGGTACTCCTTTTCTACAAAGGACAAGCTTCTTATTCTTGTTCTACCCCTTTTATCAGAAAACTTATCCAATCAGGGTATGTACTCTCATTCTTTCAGGGTTAAAGGGAAACATGCTCATCTGTTTGAGGCCATGGGGACTCGCAATGCTGTGATCAAAGTTAATTTAAACGGCAATGAGTTGTTGATATGCTCCTCGAAACTATTGGACAAGACCTCCCAGTGTATGCCTACTACTGTGTTCGTTCTTGCAGATAATTTTGTGTGTGTATAAGTTCCCAATGGCTGTAAGAATAACATCAGTTTTATGTTTGCAGTTCTCATCAATTCGCAGAAGAAAACAGAAAACTTCCTTTGGGGTTTTTTTCTCCAGACCAAAAACTCACTAGCTCTTGTTCCAAGAACTTCTTATCAAACTGATAAAGACCATGATGATGAGGATGTTGTTGACATGGACTTAGACACTGAGTACCCGACCCCAAGTCTGGCTCTGAAGCTAATTGCAGAATCACAAAGCACTGTCTCAGGATCACCAGGGAAGGTGAGCAGAGAAGTTAGCTTACCTCCTGGTTTCGAGAAGATATGGACACCAACCTTGGTGAAACTTAATATACAAGGAACTTCAAACCGTCTGTCTGATCTAACCGGATCCGCTGGAATAGTGCGAGACCAATCAGGGAAGTGGGTGTTTGGCTACTTTAGGTGTAATAAGAGCATGTCTGAAGTGGGAGCTGGGCTTTTGGCTATATACCATGGCCTTAAAATTCTCTGGGACAGCGGTATCCGAAGAACCCGCTTGGAGACAACAAGCCTTGAGATCATCAATGCTCTAACAAAAAATTCGGACCTGTTTCCTAAACGAAAATCGATCCTGGACCTGTGCAAGGACATAATCTTGAGGAAGTGGGAGTGTGACATTTACCTTATCTCCAAAGAACAGAACTCGTGTGCAGAATGGTTAGCAAGCAGATTAGAAGAACAGCCTCAAGGACTGGTTTTTTTCGAATACCCTCCTCGAGGCCTTGTGGATCTTGTGGAGAAAGACCGTCTTGCAGCTACTATATAAGCTTCTTCAGCTTTTTGAGGTACAGTCACAGCTTAGAATAGAGGTGTACATATCTCGATATTTTGACCTTTTTGAGAATATTATAACAAGGAGAAGAGATCTTTTTTTGTGAAGATTCCAAGTGAAAAGTTGTGACTTTTACTTGTCAAGTAACAGTGACTGTTGAGTTTCCCTCTAGACTCTGATGTTGCTTCTTCTTCAGCTTTGGTTTAGGCACTATCTCCCAATTCACAAACAGACCAGGTTTTAGTAAAACGTGACCTGTCAGACTGTGATTGGTTGAGATACTAGGTTTCTCATTTTCCCTCCAAAGACGCTACAAAATGGTCAAAAGAAGAGAATCAGAAGTAAATAAATAAAATATGAAAAGTAAAAATATTTGAAGACCCAAAATTTTGATTTTCAATCTCGTTGACCCCTTTAGCCTCACTTCTGAATTCTGATCGTCGGAAGATAAGACTGTCACATCTCCCGGAGATGGCCATGGCCCTCGAATCTTCCGGAAACAACTTCGGAGATTGCGACTGTAAACTCGGCGAGAAAAGCCAGCGAAAGGTGGGTCTTGTTTACGACGAGACGATGTGTAAACACGACACACCTGACGGCGAGGATCACCCAGAGTGTCCCGATCGCATCAGAATTATCTGGGAGAAGCTTCAGCTCGCTGGAGTCGCTCAAAGGTTCCTATTTTCCTCTTCTCGTATGGCTTTGTTGTTTGTTTGGCGATAAACCCTAGAAAAAAAAAAGGGCTGAAATTTAGTCAAATTGGGTATTTCTGATTCTCTTAGTTGAGAAAATGGTCTCAGTTTGTTTTCCTTGTTTGGCTTAACATTTAGGTTTCTCAATCTTAATTGTGTATTATTTCATTGAATCAAAAAGCGCATAGCTTGGTTAACTGTTTGTATTCCCCCGTTAAGACGTTTTCTTTCACTTGAAACACTTCGTAAATTGGGTTTGAGTTATGTTTCTAATGTCTTAGTTGAAGAAAGTTCCTAACCCTCTCTGGATTTATTTTTCCATTTTTGTTTAATTTTCACTCAAAAGAGACTATCAGTTAGAGTAATGTAATGTGGCAGCCTATTAGTTAGGAAGGTAAAAACTAGTCTTTCGGGAGTGTATTCATCAAAATATGTTCTTGGATTCTACTGAAATGACATTTTATTTACGGATTATTTTGGTCTTTCCTTTCGCAGATGTGTGGTTCTTGGTGGTAGCAAGGCGGAAGATAAGCATCTCCAATTGGTTCACACAAAGGACCATGTTAATTTAGTTAAGAGTTTAAGCACAAAACAGAAAGATTATCGGAGAAACAAGATTGCTTCACAGTTGAATTCGATATATCTGAATGGAGGTTCATCTGAAGCCGCATATCTTGCTGCTGGATCTGTTGTGGAGGTAATACTAGATGCATATAAATGACTTGTCTCTTTCACATAGGAGGATAGAAAACTGTTAGTATGATTTCATTTGATTGACGATAGGTAACAATATTTTCTTGCAACGTAGTAGGTGGCGGAGAAAGTTGCAGAAGGAGAGTTAGATTGTGGTTTTGCTATTGTCAGGCCCCCGGGGCACCATGCTGAGGCAGATGAAGCCATGGGTTTTTGTTTATTCAACAATGTAGCAGTTGCTGCTAGTTATTTACTAAACGAAAGAGTAAGGAATTCTATTGACTTCTGTATTGCTATTTTTTCTTTTACTTACTCTCAAAATTCTTTGGTCACATCCTTTGGTGTGTTTGTTCCCAAATTCTTTTGGTTTTTTATAAATGCAGCCGGATTTAGGCATCAAGAAAATTCTGATTGTTGATTGGGATGTCCATCATGGAAATGGTACACAGAAGATGTTCTGGAAAGATCCTCGTGTACTATTTTTCTCTGTTCATAGGTATGTATTTGCTACCTCTGTTCACTCTTGTTTTGATGCTGCTTGTCATGATTTATGGAGCCATTTACTCTACTACTTTTTCATTTGATTTTTGTTGAGTTTTATGCTTGGAAAGTGACTGGAAATGCATTTGTGGCTAGGCACGAGTATGGAAGTTTCTATCCAGCGGGTGATGATGGAGACTATAACATGGTTGGGGAAGGTCCGGGTGAAGGGTTTAACATAAACGTTCCATGGGAGCAAGGAAGATGTGGAGATGCAGATTATCTTGCCGCATGGGACCATATCTTGATTCCTGTGGCAAAGGAATTTAATCCCGATATTATTTTGCTTTCAGCTGGATTTGATGCAGGTATATATGGTTTAAGCATTTCTTTTTTCAAGGCTATGTCACGATAAGAGGTGTGTAACCTTTTCAACTTCCTCTTAACAGCTATTGGTGATCCGCTCGGGGGTTGTCGTGTTACACCATATGGATATTCAGTTATGTTGAAGAAGGTTGGTATTGAAGTGAACTCCCCCATTGTTTGTATTTATGTTCCACGGGTCTCTATCACTGAAGGTTACACTGCTTGGTTTGGCTGGTTGTTTAGCTCTGAGCGACATAATTTACACTTGGATTTTATTTACCTCATTTAATTCGTTTCACCAATGTTCTCTCAGCTGATGGAGTTTGCACAAGGAAAGATCGTGATGGCGTTAGAGGGAGGGTACAATCTTGACTCAATTGCAAAGTCGTCACTCGCATGTGTCCAAGTTTTGCTTGAAGACGAACCGATTCAAGGTTCTTCAGAAGCATACCCATTCGAGTCTACATGGCGTGTCATACAAGCGGTATGGCTCTATATCATCCTATCTTCTAACTTTCCCATTTCACAATCTGAAATAATCTTGTATGAATTGGCTTTGATTTCTCTTTCCAGCTCAGTTTTCTGTCATAAATATTCTGTAGCGCTTATGTTACTAGTTGACAAAGCTCATCTGTTTTTTTGTGGGTCTAGGTACGCAAGAGACTATGCACATATTGGCCTTCACTTGCAGATGAATTATCTTGGAAGCTGATTGATCAGAAAACTCCTACTCCAGTTGGGCGCCTTTCCTTTTGTCTACCATTTCCATTTTCATTGTTCATCAGAGAATTGCTTTTGTTTGTTGCCAGATCCAGTTGGGCACCTTTCCTTTTGTTTGTTCATCAGAGAATTGTGTTTCCTTGCCAGATCGATTTTCGAAAAACCTCACTTCCTTTTCACTTAGCAACTACATCTTAACTTCTTTGCCTCTTCGTTAACTTTCCTCTGCTTGATATTCTTTTTTCTAGCAGTCTCTGAATCTCTTATCACAAAATTGCTTTTGTTTGTTGATTTTAGATTATCCTTACCTCAAGCTCTGACTCTGAAAGTGAAGACTATGCGCATGGAATCCTGGATCAAATGTCGAAACTCAACATTGAAAACCACCAAGTCGATACTGCTTCTACATCTTGGAGAGCAGATCTCGCAAAGGTTGACATTTGGTATGCCTCTTATGGATCCAACATGTGGAAACCAAGGTTCCTTTGCTATATTCAAGGGGGACAAGTAAGTAACCTTGTTTTTTTCATTTTTGAGGGTCGAGTCTGAGCTTCGGTCTTAATTGACACCTCGATCGTCGTTTCTGTTTATTTCAGGCCGAGGGAATGAAAAAGGCATGTGTTGGTGCAATGGATAAAAGTCCACCAAAGGAAATAGTGTGGAAAACATTTCCACACAGATTATTCTTTGGCCGTGAATCTACAGTGACTTGGGGTGTAGGAGGAGCTGCTTTCATCAATCCCCTTTCTAATATCAATGACCAAACTCATATGTGTTTGTACAGAATCACGTTAAGTATACCACTCTTCATCTCAGTTTCTGTTTCACTTTCCATATTTGAATCATTTGGTGATCTTTTCTGCTTATTCCGCTGTAAATGGTTGTTTTTTCTTGAACAGGCTTGAGCAGTTCAACGATGTTTTGTTTCAGGAAAATGGTTTGAATGTAGACTCTGATTTTCCGCTCTTTGATCTAGCTGCTCTGCAGTTAGTAGAGAACAGAGGATCCGTTTCACTTGAAGCTGCTTTGGTTAGTCGGACAATAAATGTTGATTGATACGCTAAGAGAAGCATTTAATCATCACACTTATATTCTTGTATGGACATTTTTACAGGATGGTTGGTATGGCAACGTAGTCTGCTTGGGGAAAGAACTCGACATCGCTATACTTACAATGACGTAAGTTTTCATCAGTTTACAAACCGAGTTAAACCGCTAAGCAAATGCTCTCACTATCATTTACTTCATCTTTTCCTGCGGTTTCTTAATAACGTTTTGTTTGCAGATGCACGCTTTCTGCTTTTGAGAAGTTCAAATCCGGTGAGATCCCTCTAAGACCTCCTGCAAAAGCCTATGCCAACACTTTGGTAAGGGGGCTTGTGGAAGGAGGAAGATTCTCTAAAGAAGAAGCTGAGGCTTACATAGACAATGCTGCCTCTAAACCTCTCTAATAAATTATTCACTCGGAAAACCGCCTCTTGGTCGCGATTTGGAGCTTCGGGTTTCTGATCTATTCATTTTAATATTTGAAACCACAGGTTAAGAAATACTGTGCGACTTAAAAAGAAAGATTGTGTCTTCTCTTGGCTGTGTTATGCTCGAGTTTGCTTAGGCAAACCCTGTGTATTTGTATTAGGCATTTTGGTTATCTTCGGTTTAGGATTTACCGAGAAGTTGTCTCCGGTCTAGTTTATGGTTTGTGTAGGCATCGGTTCTTGAATGCCTTGTTCAGAATGCATTTCAATATTTTGAAATTCGGTTTATTGGGATTTGAAGAAGAATTCTTGGTTTTCCCGATTTCATTTCTGTAAGAAAAGGAAAAAAACGTATTGATGTGTTTAATGCCTTATGAATTTTTAAATTCTTATAAATTTATAATCAACATTTTTACATTTTACAAATTAGGCATATAAGAAGAATATAAAAATGGAAAAGAATAATATACATGTTTTTTGTAATTATACTATAACTAATATTTTTAACTTTAAACCGTTTTTTTGTTTCCAGATTTGACATATATACATACGAAAAAATGCATAAAATAAAAATTAACAAGAAAAAGTAAGACTGACAAAAAAAAATTTCGAGAAATAAAAAATCATTTTGTTTTGATCCTTGTCAAGATTTTATAAATTTTATTAATCATACAATTGCTATATGTCTGATTTTTTATGAGACATGGTTATTTTTATAATTAAATATTTTATGAAATAAGACGTTGTTTTTCCAGTAATTTTAAATCCAACTAGCTAACTTCAAACTATTTCAAAATCTGTCAACTACAACACTGTTTTTCTACACCGCTAATGCTCTTTATCACTTGAATTTTTTTGTTAAAATATCAAAAAATTAAGTCCGGAATAAATAATATATTTTTTTATTAACAACATTATTTATTCTAATATAAATCTTTATGATACAACAATTACACTAATAAAAATCACTATGTTTTTTTATGTATTCTCGTAAAATAATATTTTAAATATGGAAATGTTAGGCAATGGAAATTTATTTTTTGGTAAAATAGGCAAAATGATAACTGTTTGTCCTCCAGTCATTTTTATTACAGAGAAAAATATCTACTGTCAATTTGTCATTGACTCATTTCCCTAATTTTTTAATACTTTTTTGGATTATACGTAAAAAAAAAATTCTTTTTCTTTCCGGCAACATTTTAATTAAATTAATCGTTTTTAATTATTTCTGATGTTTTCTTAATTGGAAAATTTAATAACCTTACAGTTTTCTCACTAACTCGCCGTATCGTTGTTTTTTTGTAAACGAAGAAGATAATAAATAAAAGACACAGCCTTTCTTTCGTTCGTCCATGTTTGTTTGGCTGATTCGATTGAACCAACTTCCGACGAAGATCCTCCACCTTTTCCGATTGTCTTCTTATCCTTTCGATTTCTTATTGGCCTTGAGCTTCTCCATTGTTTCATTGATCTTTTTCTTGAAGCTACATAAGCGCAAGGTCTCTTTTTTTTTTCCTGCTCATCAGCTCATCTCTGACGGAAAAATCGAAGCTTTTTCTGAGTTTACGCAGATGGGTATTGCTCAGTGATTCGATTTCCGTATAGTTTGGCACAAAGTGGGGTTTTTGGGCATTGCTCTCGAACGAAGTCGAGACCTGAAATCTCTTCTCTTTTTTCTTTGGTTTCTAGGTCTCGACTTGAGGTTGCTTGTGTTGAATTGCTAAAAAGGACCTGTTAGCTCTTCTCGATAGATTAGGGATTGTTCTCTGCACTTGACTGTAAAACCCTGAGCTTTCGTTTTGAAATTGGAGTTTGTTAATTAGATTGGTGTTTTATGGAAGAGGTTTGTTGCACTGTGAATTGGAACGAAGAAGGAGAGATTCGACTGTTAAATTTCGGGTTGCTCTCTTGATTCTTGAGGACGAGAGAGGAAGAAATGGATATATGGTTAATCGCAGCGACTGCTGCAACGGGATATATAGCTAAGCAATTGCGGAATGTAGCGAAAGGTAAAGATAACTTTGTCGAATCTTCTTCTGATGATGCTCAGAATGTGAAGCCTGAATCTCCTCCTAGATGCCTGCTTAGCAGATTGGTAAGAGTCAAGAATACGAATGAAAACAAGTTTGGGGATGAGAAAATGATATCAGAAGGGGGTAATCCGGATGCATATCGAGTTGATGTACCATCTACGAGTGGGGAGAATTCGGGAAATTATGAAGATATTCATTCGGATTCTTTGTTCGGTTTAATGCCCGAATTCTCTGAGATTGAACATGGTAATTGGAAAACCAGTGGTACCCTTGCAGGTGACATGGAGTTGAATTCTTCATTTAGGCAGAGAAGAATCACTAGGAGAAACCAGCGGTACGTGCGATTAACGAAACCTTTGAGTTCTTTGGAAAGCTGCTTAATGTCTCGGTTTCATGGAGAGCAAATGACAATGGAAGATTACATGACTAGCCCATTCCCGTCGCCACATGCTTCAATTTCAAGGCCATTGCTCGTGACTGATGGTGCTCGAGTAATTAGCAAGAGCACTGCAGATCCTCTATGGCTGAGCCAACAAATTATTCTCAACGAAGATAAGGCTGCACTTAATTGCGGACTCCTCGGGTTGGAGTCTTCGGTTGAGAGAGAAGTGGGAAATGACATGACCAAGTGTAGGAAACATGGTAAAGTTATTGTTAACTCGTAATAGCAAATTATACTGGAAAAAGGAAAAGACTATACATGACACTTAAAAGTTTCTATTATTTTCAGGACCAAGTGATGCAGCGGTGTTGCTACAAATCGGGATCTCGATTGGGATAGTGTCCTCCTTCATGGCAAGCCAAGCTGAAGTGAGCAAGGTCAAACAAGAGCTGAAGCAAACAGAGAATTTGGTACATGATTTAGAAGATGAGCTCGAGATGAAAGACTCGTTGATAGTGAAGGAGCTAGATATCGAAAAGGCAGCTGAGAATTCAGAATCTATAAGTAATATTGAAGCAGAGCTTGAAGCTGAACTTGAAAGACTAGAAATCAACATGAACTCCTCCAACATTGAGATAAGCCTCTCTGATATGATCGAGGTGCGTGTCTACACTTTTAAATATGCTCTTTTCTTTGCCTTGCCTGAATTACCAAAACTCGTCAAAGATGTTCAAAGTTCTACTTTGATTTTTTTTTGTAGATGGAGCTGGATTTCGAGGTAGAATTTGCACAGGGTGAATTGAGAACTGATCGGGTTAAAGGGAAGCGTTTAGATGAAACTGAGTCCAACCAAGACCCAAGTGGTAACTCCACACCTGAGTCAGGAAACTATGCTGTCTCACCTCGCGAATTGAGCCTGCGGTTGCATAAAGTTATCAATTCACGCCTTGAGAAACGGATTACGGAGCTCGAGACTGCACTCCAAGAGAGCCAAAGGAAGGTGGAGCAGCTGGTTATGGAATCAGAATGCAAGAAGAATTCATGGTCAAGATTATGGGAAACCCGTGAAGTGATGACATATAAAAGCGACTCGAAAATCCCAATTGCTATAGAGCACACAAAGACTAATATTTCTGAGATGAAACCCCTGGTTATGAACTTAACAGGGGAAGCACTTGATGCATTCAATGACTCTTACGATGAATTGATGAAAATAAACGATGACTCTGAAGACGATGATTCACCACTGGAGATGCAAGAGAGCGGGCTTCACCAAGAAGATTTCTCTTCAACAAACAAAAGCTCACCTTGGAGCCGTCAGAAGGATGATTCCATGGTGCAGGAGCAAGAACTGCTAGACTTCATTGGTTTGGAAGAAGAAGACGAAGAAGAAAGCAGTGACTTTGAGAGTGAAATGGAGAAACAACTGATAAAGCAGATTGTTGAGAAAACAAAACAAGGGTCCCCTGTTGTGTTGAATGCTCAGAAAATGCTATTTCTCATGGAAGAAACAGAACAGAATCTGTAACATTAGGTGACATTAGAGGTTTGTCTGATGGAGAGAATTTGTAAAGTCTGGTTAGTCAGTAGATATGCAGAAACAGATGAAGTTTTCTCATATCAGACTACAAGCAAAGCTGAAACAGAGCTCAATTTTCTTGTTATAAATTCAATGTATACCTTAAGAAACAATCTCAAGCTAAAATTGTTTTCAAGATAGCAAAACCAGATTGTTTCTTGCTAGAGCATTTCATTCATGGGAAGCTATAGAATAACTACTACTAATCATAGGGATAAATATGAAAAGACAAGTCTTGACAACTTTTTTTGCTAGTTGCTTCAAGCTCTTTTGGCAACATCGGTGTCATCTTCGAAATCTCCACCCACTGGTCCGTTCTCCATCTTCGTCTCATTGTTCTCCATACTTCCAAATTGAGCCTCCCCGCGAAATTGGCCACCAACACCAAACTGAGTATCGTCACCACCAAACTGAGAGCTGTTGCCAACCGGGGTTCCTCCAAACTGGTTGTCTCCAGCAAACCCACCATTGCTGCTACCGTAAGTATTGCCACTACCATAACCACTACTGCCATTATAGCCACCAACAGCACCTGCACTGGCACTTGAACCTTCACCATAACTGCTGCTGCTAGAATCAAAGCCACTGCTTACACCATATCCACCACCACCTCCGTGACCAACAGTAGCATTGCCTCCGTAGCCACCAGCACCACTGCCTTCATAGCCACCACCAGCAGCATTGCCTCCATAGCCACCACCAGCATTGCCTCCATAGCCACCACCAGTAGCACCGCCTCCATAGCCACCACCAGTAGCACCGCCTCCATAGCCACCACCAGCACCGCCTCCATAGCCACCATAACCTCCAGAACCACCCCCATAGCCGCCACCACCACCTCCATAGCCACCACCACCACCTCCATAGCCACCACCTCCAAAGCCACCACCACTTGTTCTATCGTTTGCATAATTCACTTTAACAATCCGGCCATGAAGATCCTGAGGGAGGAAGAAGGCATCAGATCAAGAAGGGAAAGCCGGAAAGGGTTCTTAGTTCAAAACAAACAAAAAAATTCAGAGAAGAAGATATTGAATACTGTGAAGATACTCAATGAAGAAAGTTAACCTAACAAGACACCTGGAAGCTCACAGTCTAATACTCTTAGATTCATAGATCAGCAATAGAAATTACCTGGCCATCCAAAGCCTGGATAGCACTAGAGGCCGCCTCTGCAGAGGTGAATGTAACAAACCCAAATCCCCTCGACCTACCAGTTTCACGATCCGAAATAACCCTAGCTGTGTAAAAACATAGAGGCTGGTGTTAGCAAAAGGCAACTAAACAAACTATACTCAAGAAACAAGTGCCTATCTGTTCACTAACACACTGCAATAGTATCTACAAGAATACTAAATATATCAGTTACTTACTTTCGACAACTTCACCGTATTTGGTGAAAGTTTCTCTTAAGCTGTCTTCATCCATGCTATAAGCCATACCTTACAAGAGACGAAAAAAATCATAAAGTTAGTAAGAAGATACCAAAAAACAGCTAAACAATTCTTCGTTTGAACAAACTTTCTAGGGCTAAACTCACCTCCAATAAAGAGCTTAGAAGATGACATGCACCTTATCGCCTGAAAAAGCGAAGGGCTTGATAAAGAAACCTGAGCATTGAGTTGCTTGCTCGTGGTCTGCTTCAGTATGTTTCCGAATTTACTCAGAAAAGCCATCGTTGTTTAATATCTAAGATGGAAAAAAGCAAAACTAATCGTAATTAGGCATAGCACTAATGTAAAGTAATGATCATATCATTTGATTTTCAATTAAGAAACAACCCAATTTCATACTCTTTCCCCTTAAGAACAGTGACTCAAAAACCAACAATCAAAGCTTTTAAATTTATCACTCTTCATTTCCTTGCAAATCCCTGACTTTTCATGAACCAAAACAGTGATTGAAAAAACCGAAACAGAAAGCAAACATCGGAACCAAAACCCATTAAAATGAAAAGCGAAGAAATGACAGATTATTGACCGAGATCACTCGAAATCAGACACGAGAGAACCTTTAAAACAGCTAAAGAGGATCAAATCTGACAACTTTCTAGGGTTTATGAGAAAGAAATGACCGTGAAGTGTAAGTACCTCTACACTTCGCTTCCTCTGTGATTCTTGCGCTTTTCTTAAAACCCTACTTGTTCGAGGAAGGGTTTATGTAGTGAGATCTGCAAACGATCTAAGTAAATCGCAACCGTTGAAAATTAAATGATTTGTCGAAAAAAAAAAAAAAAATATATATATATATATATATATATATCACATACGTAAGGCTTTTTCATTGGGTCGTCATTTGCTTTACGTGACAGCCCAGTAGCTATAACGAATAAATTACCCCCCTTTTTTCTTTAAACGATTAAATTATTGTAAATTAAATTACATCCCCACAATGGAGTGCATAAAATACTACAAACCTTATTTACATGTCTGTAATCACAAAATCATTGCATAAGTTAAAAGAAAACAAAAGAAACAAATCATAAATAACTTTCTTCATCATCATCTCCTACGAGAGCTTCGTAATGATCTTGGAGACGGCAAACATTCAAAGAGATCGAGGAGCAAACTCTCAATGTCTTCACAAGTGTATCTGATGTGTTTTTCGCCTATACGAGTTGCATTTCTTCCGAGAAATCCTCTGTAAGACTGAACAACTTTGACTGAGGTCGAGATGTGAAGATCATCGCGGAGTTCTGGATCAGGAACAGACCAACGGGTTTGATTCTTGTAAACATCATCGAAGGCAAGAGCGAAAAGCCTGCATCTTTCTCTTAAGGTAGTTACAGAGTCGTTGTTGTCTTTGAGCAAAGAGAGTATAGAGCTCCATGTGGATCTCTCGTAGTTTGTGACATCGTGTTGGTACCTTGCGATGTGTTTCCTGATCCATTCGTCTCCAAAGAAGTGTCTCAGCTCTGATCCCTTTACCTTTTGGACCATGTAATGATAGTTGTTGATTAGGAAAATGAATTTGAGGGATTCGTCTGCGTAAAGCTGAGCTTTTCGGTCGAGGTTGGACTCCAGAGTTGTGACTATTGACCGGAGATGTCTAGCCATTGGAGAGAATGTGGAAGGAAGGATGTCTTGTCCCGTTTTCTCGGGGATTGAGTCATCAACTTCTAGGTTCTGAAGAAGTGAGTTTAGAGTGTCGGTGTACTCTGGTAGAAGCTTCAAGTAGTTCATTACATACCTCGTCAGGTGATGAATCCCGCCCCCAGCAAAGGCACGTGAGGATTCGTCTGAGGCAATTGCGTCTTTGAACTTTAAGAAGGTTGCGGTTGTACGAACAGCTAGCTTTTCTGACAGCTCGTGGAATGCCATTCTTAGAAACGAGCCTGTTTCGTCCGGGAAAAGGTTATCGACATCCAAAAGAAGCTCTGCTGAAACCTCATACATGCTAAGGAAGCGCTCAAGCATTTCTGGCTGGCAAGATCTCAGCGCTACAGCTTCACCAAAGTTGAGGAGAGATAGAATTGTGCCTTTAGAGATTTCAATGAAACAAGCTGTAGAAATCGACTCAAAGTCTCCCAAGATCTGTTCACAAAGCTGTTTTTCACTGGCGAGATAAACCCGGGTAATGATCTTTAAAACCCTTGTCCATTTTCTCATCGCACCATTCAAATCCTCCCATTCCATTTTAAGAACATCCCCGCAGCTGAATCTTTCCATTTCGAGAGTGACCATATACTCATCAAGAGCTTCTCTTCGAACGCTGATGAAAGCCTCACAGAATGCTCGTTCATAGTCACAAGCAAACATGGCATTAGCAATAGCTTTGATGTGAGGAACGACGAGGGGATCAACTAAATCAGCATTTTGGAATCCCAAAGTCCGTTCATCATCTTCGGGTGAAGAAGCTTCAACAACAACTTCATCATCTAGGGAGACAAAGGACTCATCGTAAACAATATCCTTTCCACGGGAACTAACAGTCAAGTATTCAGGCTTCACATGCTGTTTGTGCTGATACAGAACATCACAGAGCTCTTTCTCAAGCCTCAACATCGCGATGTCAAGAGCAACCGTAGCTTGGTTGTAAACATCTTTCTCCTGGTTAGTTTTGATGGGCAAAGCATTGAACCCCATAAGAACCGTTTGAACTTCATACAAGGCTTGAAAGAACTGATCAGCTTCAGACAGACCAGCTTCCAATATCATCGAATGGTTAGTCTCCCAGCCGAGGATTCTCTTCTGAGAATCTTTGAATCTCACCATAATCTCAGAGAATCCTGTATCTTCAACTTTGGTATCAACCATCCCAAATGTTGACAAATGCGACTCAAGGTCACTTAGGAGCTTTCTCAAGTTGGCATCGAGGTTGTTATCAGATGCCCTCAGTGCCTTAACAACATGGTGACATGCCTCAAAGACATGATTTTTCACTCCAGAAACAGGAAGTTTGGATTCAAACTCTGCCATACCCAAACCAAAGACTAGAGCCTAAACTCAACTTGAATTCTAAGAGACCAAATTTAAACACACACAGCAGAGGTAAGAAAAGTCAAAGATGTTTCCAGGTGACTAAAGACTAGACTAATGGAAAACTGTTTGATCAATCCATGAAGATCGTAGAACTGGAGAAGTTTTCTAAATATAACCAAGTGGTGTTCTGCTCTTAAGATATAAAGATGGAAGCAAACTTAACCCCGAAAACTAGTCCCTTGGACAACACCCGGAATGAAGTAAACAGAGAGGAAGAGGAATCCCCACATGAACATGGTAAAAACCATTACTAGATAAGCTTAATCCAATTGACATGCTTATGGTAATAGATCAGTGAAGCCCTCTTCAAATCCAACATTTTTTCCCCTCATCACAAGACCATTCTATCTCTATGAAGAAACAGAGCTATAAGCCCCCACAAGCCCACCAAAGAAAAAGTCAAGTCAACAGCTTCCTGAAAACCCTTTCTTGCTTCTGTAAAAAAGGAGAAAACTTTGAGGAAATTCAGACAGGAATTTGAAAAGTTATCTGTTCTTTGATCTCACAGAAACATTTTATCATACACTTGGTGATCGAACAGAGTGACGTACCGTGAAACCAGGACTGCACTTGTGATTTCGATTTCTATATCATCAAAGAACAAGTTGTTGAAGCAAGAGCAAGATAATTAAGAGAGATTATGAGGAAGAGGAATCAAAGGGGGAAAAGATTTGATGGTGTGAGCAAATTCCATATAAGAAAGTTGAAAAATGGAATGCCTCCTAGAGAGCGAAGAAGAAGCGTAATTTCGCAGATAGGGAAAGGTTGAGAAAAATGATAATAACGCAACTTTGTTTATTTGTCTTAGAGATATACTAATTGATTCGGCCATTGACTTCCCCATGGACGAGACCAAAGGACTAGAAGTCAATTAACTGAAATTTGGGGGTGGAAATACAAGTAAGAAACTTCGAAATACTCCCCCTTATTCTTATTAATTCATCATAGTAACATCCATATTTCGTTTAGTTACACTTGCTTCCTTTATCGATACTATACACAATTTTTCATTAACAAGACGCTTTATACGGATTAACAACATTCAACCACGACTATATTACAAACAACTAAAATATATGTTTTAGTCACATAATTTTGTTTTATAATTTTTATTTTGATATGACATGATTTCAAATTAATTTTACTAAAGTTAACATTTTTGTCTATCTTTCGAATTGACTGGTTCTTGCAGATGGAGGAGATAGATAATCGGTTTTCAATTCCCACATTTTTTACTTGTTTCATTGGGTTTTGGTTTTTTTTAGATCAAATGAATACATTCAGGATTGATTTTAAAATTTTAGGAAAATAAGGGTACAACAAAAATGCTCCTTTTTCTCTGGCTCTAGTTGCTAATTGCTCAAATAAGGTTGATTAGTCAATACTTGAAGTTTGACTGGCTCATGAAATGAATTGATCTGAACCGTCCGATTATACTGCACGGTTCAAACGAATAGATGCCAGCTCATCGCAGGATCTCATCTCACCAAGTTTTTTCCCAGTCAAATCCTCTTATATTAAAAGGTAAACACTGATGACCAATTTTTGTTTATGTATCCGTAATTTTTTTAATTTTTTTTTATTTTTTTTTATTTAATTATACTATATTTATTACCAAATATATTTATTTCTAATTATTACTTATTTCTATTATTCTAATTCATATTGTCAAACACATTTCAATATTCCTAAACTTACCAAAAATAATTATTTCAAAAATTCTAATATTAAATCTTACCATTAAATGTGAACAAAAATTAATATATGTTTTGACAAAAAAATGAATATATTTTCCAACAAAATCCTATAATTTTAAGTAATTTTGATTATTTACTTTAAAAAAAACAATTATGGAAAATAATTCAAAATACGAAAATTTCTTCAAACAATATTTTTCCAAAAACGTGTATATATATATATATTATTTATTGTAGCTAAATCATTCAAATAAACAGTTATTGGAACGACTCAACAAAAAATAAATTATGGAGGTATTCTCTTAAATTATTATATTTAATGTGTATATTCTATACAATAAAATCGTTGATATAACTGCATTTTCTAAATATTTTAATCATGAGAATTTATTATTTATAAAGATCTTTAATCGTCGGCATAATTCAATATGTCGGAGAAATCAAGTTTCATCGTGGCGATTAGAGAACGATGATGTATAAGTTTGGTTTATTTTCGGTAAATATTGGTTAATTTTGCAGATATTCTATGAAATTGGTTAACCAATAAAATTTAAATTTTAAAATACAAAAATAATAATAATAACTATGTGATAAAAACCACCTAATCAATTAACAAAAGTTTGGACCACTAATGTTAGTCTATGAGGTTGATATTAGGCTTAGGGTTATGAATGACTATATAAGTATTCTTAACCTAGATTTGTTAAAATAATGTTGTTATGGTTTAAAAAATTTAAAATTTAATCGGTTTAGTTTTGATTTAGCCTAAACCGATTGTTGAACGTAATAATAATTGGGAAAAGAGAGATGAGAGAGATGGCGAACCCATGGTTTTCCAACGATGGCATTTCCGGTATAAGTCCTCTCCTGGCTTCGGCTAGGGTGGTGACTCCTCCTCCCCTGGCTTCGGTTAGGGTGGTGACTCCTCCTCCCCTACCACCTGACTTTCCAGACCCTTCCTACCAGTTCCATTTCCCACCATTTTCCCCTCCTCCTCTTCCTCCATCTTCCATTCCTTCTTCTAAATCTCCAATTGGTCCGAGTCCAATGATTATTGACTCCATCTCCACTATTTCTTCCCTTAGTCCTCTTACTGATGTGCTTCTTTCAGGCTAGCTTGAGATCTGTATATCTCAAATTGCCGATTTGGTTGGCCAAAACCCTAGATCTGAATCAGCTACAATACAATCTACTACCTCTATTTCAACTATTATCCCTCCTTCTATTGCTCCATCTGCAGCTACCTCGGCTCTCTTGGCATCCTTAGTAAACTCCATCCCTTCAACCAACATAGGTATCCCTTCTCAACCAACTATATCTATAGTAACCCCCATAGTTCCCTGAGAATATTAATTCCCTCACATCAATAAAGCGTTGAGATTCTCCGTTCCAAGGTAGACGATGATATGCTTTGATCGAGGAAGTGTATAAATAGGCCTGTCAAGCGGTTCAAACCCGTCCCACTAGATCCGCCCCGCAGTGGATTTAAATTTTTTTGATCCGCTCAGATCCGTCCTGCAAAATTCACGGGAATAAAATATTGAATTCGCACCCATCCCGCTTGATTTTGCGGATCCCGCGGGTAACCCGCGAACATTTTAAATAAAAATAAATATTAATTTATACATATTTTAATTAATTTAATAATAAAAAATTAAATATTATAAAATATAAATACATAATTTTCTTATAAAAACTAAAGATTTGTATTAAAAAGAACATAAGGCATGACCAATATGAAATGATTATAAGTGTGAAATGATTATAAGTGTGAAATGAGGTCGTTTATATGAAAATGAAAGTGAAGATATATTTTTCAAGTTCATTCATGAATAACCACGGCAGTTCAAAGCCAAAATAAACAAAATAGAGAACTAAGTTCTACGAAAAAATGAAGTTGTGCTATAGTTGTTGATATGTAGTATTGATCTTAAGAAATGCTTGAGTTTAAGAAAATTCAACAAAATCCAAGAAAATCACTTTTTCGGACTTACCCAAAGCCTTACCGGATTACCGAAGAACTATGCCAGAATACCGAAAAATCCCCTTACCGGACCATGTAGACTACTGAGGAAATCCGGTACATGCAGAGCATTACCGAGGAAATCTTGACTGGACCGATAAATTCACCGAGCATATACCGAACCGCCTGACCGAAACATCGCTTATCCAGATAGTGACTTTACCGAAAATTACTACCCGAAACCACTAAAATCGGATTTTGTCCTAAACGGTGATACTTTACTACCCATTTCACTTGCCATTTCAATATTCCACCACAAGCTATCAAGACCACGACCAAACAAAACCAAACAGGACGAAATCATCACATCTTTCACCATCACCTTAAAGAGACCAATTTGAAGCCATTTAAGGAAATACTTTTTCAAAGGCATAACTTTCAATTCTACCTTACCGTTTTGAAGTCTTACACTGGTTTAAGAGACTTTGATCACTCCACCATCCATTCCACACACCAACACATGAAAGGGCAAAGTAAAGAAGAAACTTACCATAATTGAACCATACTACATCAAGACTCTTCACCAACGGTCTGAAAAAATCTATTAATTTTACATCATAAATATTGTCGTCTGAATTTTAAAATAGCAATTCGGTCATTTAGGATGGTTTTTTATCACATAGTTATTATTATTATTTTTGTATTTTAAATTTTATTGTTTAACCAATTTTATATAATATATGCAAAATCAACCAATACTTACCGATAATAAATCAAACCACATTATCGTTATCTAATCGCCACGATAAAACATGATTTCTCCGACATATTGAATTACGCCGACGATTAAAGATCTTTATAAATAATAAATTCTCATGTTTAAAACGTTTGGAAAATGCAGTTACATCTACCGATTTTATTGTTATAGAATATACACATTAAATATAATAATTTAAGAGAATATCTTCATAATTTTTTTTTTTTTGAGACATTCCAATAGCTATTTATTTGAATGATTTAATTACAACTTATTTGGGAAAATATTGTTTGAAGAAATTTTCGTATTTTGAGTTATTTTTCATAATTATTTTTTTTTAAAAGTATATAATCAAAATTATTCAAAATAGTAAGATTTTTATTGAAAAATATATTTATTTTTTGTCGAAATATATATTAATTTTTGTTCACATTTAATGATAAAATTTAATATTAGAATTTACGAAATAATTATTTTTGGAAAGTCTAAGAATTTTCAAAGGCGTTGGGGAGTTGTCAAAACCTTCTCCTTGGTTTACAGAATTTCATGAGGCGGCAAAGCAGGAAAAAAACTCAAAAAGAAGCGGGAGGAATTTAATATAGCTCCCGCTCAAACTCTTGTTTTACAAAACCCTTCCTCTTCCTTTTACCTTCCATTCATCTCACACATCTTTTGATCTTCCATTTCGATACAACCTAAAGACAAATCGAATGGCGACTTCTGTGACCCCAGATGCTATTTCCTCCGTATTGTCAAACCCATCCTTCGATTCCTCCTCCGATCGACCTGAGATCGTCGTTCAAGTTGTCGATCTTAAGCCTATCGGCAATCGATATACGTAAGTATAGCTTTACGATTCGTATAAAATAGCTTTGAATCGACGATAGAAATCTGGGTTTTTGAAAAGGGTGTTTTTTTTATAGCTTTATCCCTAGTTTCGGGTTTCTCTTATTAGAATTTGACCTGTTTGGATCTTCTACATGTCTCTGATTCTGGTTTACAGATTTAATGCAAATGATGGGAAGACTAAAGTCAAAGCAATGTTTACAGCCTCATTAGCACCTGAAATTATTTCTGGAAAGATTCAGAATCTCGGTTTAATACGTCTCCTTGATTTCATGGTTAATGACATTTCAAGCAAATCAACAAAGTAAGAATCTCTTTTGCTTCTTGAAATCAACAGTTGCTAATTCATACTGTTTTTTTACTACCGTCTCTGTGTTGTTGACCTGCAGATATTTCCTTGTGACAAAATGTGAAGCTGTTGCTCCTGCGCTTGATTCAGAGATTAGCTTAGAGAGTAAGAGTGAAGAGGAGGCTCCTGAGCTCAAGAAGCAGAAACTAGACCATTCTCCTGCGAATGATGCTAAAATTGATGTTTCAGCTGGTATCACTTTGAAACCAAAGCTGGAATTTGTTGCTAAATCAGCTTCTCAGATAGTCAGTGAACAGAGGGGAAAGTAAGCAAAATCTCCTTTTGTCTTTGAATGTTTCCATTTGTTAAACGATTGTGATTGTTCGCTTAATCCCTTTTGGGTTTTTGCAGTGCTGCACCAGCTGCAAGAATGGCCATGACTAGAAGGGTTCATCCACTTGTGTCCTTGAATCCCTATCAAGGAAGCTGGACCATCAAAGTCCGAGTCACTAACAAAGGAGTCATGAGAAATTACAGAAATGCTAGAGGAGAAGGATGTGTCTTTAATGTGGAACTAACAGATGAAGAAGTAAGAAAGCTCCCACTTTCATGGAATCTCAAACTTTGTATAGACTTTCCATGCGGTTACACTCATTTTGTTAATTTTGGTGTAATCCAGGGAACACAAATTCAAGCCACCATGTTCAATGACGCTGCACGGAAGTTTTATGATAGATTCCAATTGGGAAAGGTCTATTATATATCAAGGGGATCGCTTAAGCTTGCTAACAAGCAGTTCAAGACAGTTCAGAATGATTATGAGATGACTCTGAATGAAAATTCAGAGGTTGAGGAAGCTAGTAACGAAGAAATGTTCATCACCGAGACAAAATTCAACTTTGTACCTATTGAAGAGTTGGGTTTGTATGTAAATCAGAAGGAGCTTATTGGTAAGAGTTTTTTTCTTCTCATTAAACATTCATTTTGCTGTTAAATCATACATTGGTTTAGGATGCTAACAATGTAAATGTTATGTTATTTTCAGATCTTATTGGAGTTGTTCAAAGTGTTTCTCCTACCATGAGTATTAGAAGGAAAACTGACAATGAGATGATCCCTAAGAGGGACATAACTTTGGCTGATGAGTCAAAGAAAACAGTTGTGGTGTCCCTGTGGAACGACCTGGCAACCGGCATAGGTCAAGAACTGCTAGACATGGCTGATAAGTCCCCAGTAATCGCAATTAAGTCTCTCAAAGTTGGAGACTTTCAAGGTAATCTTGGAGTTTGCTATGATTTAACGATAAGTTGAAATCACACTTCTTTAAACCTGTTTGCTGAATTAAGCCAATCTCTCCAGGTGTTTCTTTGTCCACCATCAGCAGAAGCAATGTGGTGATTAATCCTGAATCACCAGAAGCTAAAAAGTTGAAATCTTGGTATGCGTTTTTGATTTGAGTCCGCTGGCAAAATAAAATGAATAAACTTGTCTATGTTTATTGAATTAGCGTTTTCTTCGTCTTTTGCAGGTATGATTCTGAAGGCAAGGAAACATCCATGTCTTCCATTGGCTCAGGGATGAGCCCATCTGCCAAGAATGGATCTCGGTCTATGTACACCGACCGAGCTGTTCTCTCACACATCACAAGCAACCCATCTCTAGGCGAGGAAAAGGTACCAAAACACACTGAATTCCAGTCTTGGACCAAAATTGCTTAAAATAGAGTTATGAACTTATTATGAAGTTGGATTTCTGTTGCAGCCTGTATTTTTCAGCATTAGGGGTTACATAAGCTTCATCAAACCAGACCAAACAATGTGGTACCAAGCTTGTAAGGCTTGTAACAAGAAAGTGACTGAAGCAATTGACTCTGGTTACTGGTGTGAAGGTTGCCAGAAAAAAGATGAAGAATGCAGCTTAAGGTTAGAAACACAGATTCATATATCAAAACTTGGTAGAATCTTTTCTTCATTTTTCAGACATCTTAACTTGTGTCCACTTTGGGGGTTGCCAGGTACATAATGGTGGTGAAAGTATCTGACTCAACAGGAGAAACCTGGTTATCCTCATTCAACGATGAAGCTGAGAAGATTATTGGATGTTCAGCTGATGAGCTCAACAAACTAAGATCAGAGGTAAGGAAACAAAACCCTATAAAAGCCATAACTTGAACTGTTAGAACTATATAAGAGCATTTCGATGTCATGTTTTATGTTTCCAGGGGGGAGAAGTAAATGAGTTTCAGACAAAGCTGAAAGAAGCAACCTGGTCATCTCATATCTTCCGTGTTAGTGTCACTCAGAATGAGTATAACGGTGAGAAGAGGCAGAGGGTAACTGTGAAAGGAGTAGCTCCTATTGATTTTGCTGCTGAAACAAGATTATTGCTCGAAGACCTCTCCAAGAAGAACAATGCATCTCATTAGTTCTCAAGTTTCACATGTTAGGAATCTTTTTTGCCTAAAATATCTCAAAACGTTGCTTGTAATATAAGTTTTTTCCGGTCTAGTAATTTTTTACCTGCATGAGACTTGCAAGTGATCTGCATTGTGTTTGAATCAATCTAATATGACAAACTTAATGGGCCTTTTGCAAATCTTTATTGAGCCCAAAATTTGAGATATGAAGCCCATACTAGGCCCAATAAGGCTATTAAATAGCTAAAACCCTTAAAAAGCTCTTACCACTCTTTCTCGGCCAACACTCGTCTCTGTTCTTATTTATCCAACTCGCGACCGATTTTCTTTACGCTGCTCGATTGATCTAAAACCCTAAACCTCGTACGGCGTTTTTTGGTCCCCTGCGATTTCCTTTCAGTCTGTGTGATTCCCGCGCGGTGTTTGAGGTCCAGGGAGGTAAAGAGAGCGAATTTCTTGGTGGGTATTGAAAATGGAGGAGGAGAACGAAGTTGTGAAGACATTTGCAGAGCTTGGTTTGCGTGAGGAACTTGTGAAAGCTTGCGAAAGATTGGGATGGACAAACCCATCGAAAATTCAAGCCGAAGCCCTTCCTTATGCTCTTGAAGGTAGGGTTTTTGATCTCGACGACCTTTTTTGTTTTTGGGAGATTTTCCAATGCGGTTACATTCTTTGTTGCTGTATATCTTATGATTCTCAAGCTTTGCGAGATTGAAAAGCTTGAAATTGTTGATTATTAGGGTTTACATACAATTACTTGAATCTAATGTGTTGATGTCTCGTTCAGGGAAAGATGTAATTGGACTTGCGCAAACCGGTTCTGGTAAAACCGGAGCCTTTGCGTTGCCTATATTACAAGCACTTCTTGAGTATGTCTATGATTCTGAGCCTAAGAAAGGGCGTAGGCCTGATCCTGCGTTCTTCGCCTGTGTTTTATCTCCAACTCGGTATGATTCGATCACCGGTCTAGCGTTTACTTGACGCCTTTTATTGGTAATTCTTATTGGATTTGGTTGTTTCTGTTTTCTTCTCTCCAGAGAGCTTGCAATCCAGATTGCTGAGCAGTTTGAAGCTCTAGGATCTGATATAAGTCTTAGGTGTGCTGTGGTAAGCTGATGCATTTTAATATGTTTACCATAATTGAAATCTTCCTGCTACAATTGGATTCAAACCGAGTATGTTTCTTGATTTTCCAGCTTGTTGGAGGTATAGACAGGATGCAGCAAACTATTGCTCTTGGGAAACGGCCTCACGTTATTGTATGTTTATTTCTTAAATTGTTTTCGATTCTCCACTTAGGGTCATTTGTTTGAGTGTCTGCACTTATTGTGAGCGAATCTAGTGGCTAAGTTTGCATTGTTGTTTCGTAGGTTGCAACACCTGGTCGTCTTTGGGATCACATGTCTGACACAAAAGGCTTTTCTCTGAAGACATTGAAATATCTGGTAAATTTAAGCTTATGATTGTTAATCCTTTTTTGTTTGGTATAGTCTATTCTCAGTTGCTATCATTTGTTTTATTTACTCACATTGTTCAACAGGTTCTTGATGAAGCAGATAGACTGCTGAATGAAGATTTTGAGAAATCTCTTAACATGATTTTGGAAGAGATCCCTCGTGACCGTAAAACATTTCTTTTTTCAGCAACTATGACTAAAAAGGTAGGAACCTTGCTTGACGGTGTTTTGATTTTGATCGATCTAACTGTCTCTTTATAATATTTTGGTGGAGTGGAAGTTTTAAGAAGGAACAACTGATTAAAGTCACATAATTTGTTTTGGCCTTGTAGGTTCGAAAACTTCAAAGGGCCTGTTTGAGGAATCCTGTGAAGGTATGGAAACGCTAAACTGACTTAAATTATTTCTTATCACATCTATTATAACAGTTGTATGTTCGTTGCTTTCCTCCAGATTGAAGCTGCCTCCAAATATTCCACTGTCGATACTCTAAAACAGCAGTATCGGTTTGTTGCTGCTAAATACAAGGTACCTTATTTACATCATAGACCTTAGTAGATTGATAGTAGCAAACTTATAAGAGAGTTTTTCATCTTCTTTGACTAAAATAAGCTTTTATCATCATAACAGGATTGCTATCTTGTATACATTCTGAGTGAAATGCCTGAATCAACATCAATGATTTTCACTCGAACATGTGATGGTACTCGTTTTCTGGCTTTGATGCTTCGGAGCCTTGGTTTTAGAGCCATTCCTATCAGTGGTCAAATGACTCAGGTAGATGATGCACTCCAATTTGTAAAACATTTCATGACTTATTCTCTTCCAAATTTGCTCATACTTTGTAAACTATTCACAGTCAAAGAGACTGGGAGCCTTGAATAAGTTCAAAGCAGGGGAATGTAACATCTTGGTTTGCACCGATGTGGCTAGTAGAGGGCTAGATATCCCATCAGTTGATGTCGTTATCAATTACGACATTCCCACAAATTCAAAGGTTAGCCCTTTTTTTTTTCCTTCTGATGAATCAATGATCTTGAGAACACACATTGATCTTCCAAATTTGGGTCATAGGATTACATCCACAGAGTGGGAAGAACCGCTCGCGCTGGACGTTCTGGTGTCGGGATATCACTTGTAAACCAGTATGAGCTCGAATGGTACTTGCAAATCGAAAAACTCATAGGTAAGTAAAAAAAAAATCTGCGATATACATTTCATTTTTGTTCTCTCGTAGGAGGATAAAGACATTTGACAATGTTTCGACATACAGGCAAGAAATTACCAGAATATCCAGCTGAGGAAGACGAAGTCTTGTCATTGTTGGAGAGAGTTGCAGAAGCAAAAAAATTATCCGCAATGGTATTTCTACTCGTGCCTTGTACTAAATATCAAATGGTTAAATTGGTTTTGCTTATAATTTATGTTGTTTTTGTTGTAGAATATGAAAGAATCAGGAGGTAGGAAGAAGAGGAGGGGAGAAGATGATGAAGAAAGTGAGAGATTCTTGGGAGGTAACAAAGACAAGAAGAAACCTTCCAAGAAGTTCAAACGTTAAAATGCTTGTTTTTGTATTATTTTCTGATTAACTTACTCCAACGTATTTTATTTAAAGTTTTCCACATGAAATTGGAAAATTTTATTCAATTTTGTACTCGTTTTTTGTATTGAAGACTGAAATTATGCTATTAAAAGTGGTTTTAGAAGCTCTGGTCTCTGTTCTTGGTGGCTTTTCGTTTTCTCTCTAATCTGCAGAATTCTGATCAACCGGTGTCTGATTCAGTTTTATGTTTTCCGGTTAACGAAATAGATAAACTGGTCTAGGGTACTTCTCTTGCTCTCGCTTTTGATGCAACACATCTGACTACAAAAACTAAGAACATCTTTCCATAACGAACACAAACTTTATAATGAATTTCTTATGAAATTGAATGTCTATGAAGAAAGTAACCAAAGAAAGATCGAAGGATGAAAAACCAAAAAGAAAAGCAAGAATATCGAAAAACTAAACCGATGAAAAAAAGCCAAAACGACTTTGCCAAATCAACTCAGCTCAAGTACTAGCCAAAAAAAAAATAAAGGATGCAAATCAAAAATTAAAACTACTCTCTTATGGAGGCACCTTTAAACGCAAAATCAAGATGAACCACCGCCGCGGGGCCCACCACGTCCTCCTCCTCCTCCTCTTCCTCTTCCTCCGCCTCCGTTTTGAGGAACCCTTTGGTATCCTTCTCCTCCGTCCCGTGGGTTTGAGCTCTTTGGTCTACCGGAAAACTCACCTCCTCCTCCTCCTCCTCTACCATAGCCTCCTCTTCCTCCTCCACCGCGTCCTCCTTTGAAACTTTCGTTTCGGAAGCTTCCTCTCCCGGAATAGTACCTTCCCCTACTACCTCCTCCGTTGTTGCCTCCTGCCAAACATTAAGCCCATCTTTCATATACGCACAACTCTTCACTAAACCAGCTTTTTTCTTGATGAGGTCTCTCATGTTTCTTACCTCGACTGTTTGTTTTCTTCTCCTCTATAACAGCTTGACGATCCCCAATTGTAATCGGTGAGGCCTATACAGTTTACCAACCCAAAGAGCCAGACAATCTAAGACAAAAACCGAGCTCGAAAAGGCTTAGGAAAAACAGGAGGATATGTTTTTACCTCGAGCGCTCTCTGCTTTCCGCTAGATGTTTCGAATTCCACAAAACCAAAACAGAAACCTTGCTGCTGAGAGTCACAAAATCGTGTAAGGAACCAACAAAGCGAGGGGTTTTAGGAGGAAGATGATAGATATTTATATATCAAACCTTATTGCTTCTGACTTGAATGCCCTCGTGCTTAATAGCACCAAAGTTCTTGAACACCTCTTCAAGTTGTGTTGGTGTGGAGTCAAAAGGCAAATTTCGAACATATATCGAATGACCATCATCTGTAATAACAAGTAGACAAAAAAACAGAAATCAATAACCGAGTTAAGATTGCGTATATTTCAACAACATAAAATGAAAAGAATTTACGGACCGTCCACATCAACATTGCTACTATTTGGAACATTCTCAAGAGCTGAAGCTACGGGTGCTGCTACAGGCTCAGCAGGAGTAACAGTTGGCTTCTGGTTGGTACTGCCTAGAGCTGGTCGTGGCTTGTTCCGAGCAACGTGTGTTGGTGCTGGTACGCTTTTCATCAGTTTGAGCTGTTGAAACACACAAAGACTTGTAACGTTTACTATAAACGAAAAGAATATCGAGAAAACAAAATAAAATCATTTATCAAGCAAAGTTAGACTCACGATTGAAGCATAGGAATGCTTAGGAGCATCTCCTTGAGACACTGCTAGAATTTCATCATGACTTAATTGAGTTGGAGGTTCAATAGGCTCAACGTCAACAACGACTCCTTCATCTTTATCAGAAGGATCATACACCTCCGCCACATTGTCAAGATCTTCCTCCTCAATGGAAGCAACTGGCTCAGGTTCTATCTCAGCCTCGTGACTAACGATAACACGTTCTGACAAGAAGTAAGGGGGTGTTAATATCCTAATCGTAAAAACCGAGTACTACGTGGTAAGGAAGAAAATAAAAATTGTGAAATTTTTCATCTAACCTGGTTCCACGGGAGCCTGAACATCCCCGGTGGTTCCATTGATGGTGACAGACCGGGCTTGTGTCGTCACCTCTTTCTCCTCTAGGAATCGAAACACGTCGTTTAAGACAAAGTATCCCTTGTCTTGTGGAGCCAAGAAAAAAGTTTGACAGAACTTCTTCCTCACATTATCTTTTCCGGTTAAGCGTCCTGTCACCAGCACGATAACGCCTCTCTCATGAGACTCCTGAGCATCCGCAGTTTCTATCTCGGCCGTGTAGTCTTCATATTTCAATGACAGAATCTTATCGTTGATCGCCTGCAAAACCCAAATTGGAATCAAGTTAATATGACTCAGAAGAGAACAACATAAAAATGTTAAAAAAAAGAGAGCGTAATCTCACTTCCATAGTTGTTACAGTAGTCACAGCACCGGTAACATCAGGTCGGGTTAACAAGCTCGAATCCTGATAAAACCGATGAACTAAACCGGGGGATTGGTGAAGAATATGATAGTATTGCTCCACAAAGGCACGACCAACAAGCTCAGCACCAGGGGAAGGACTAGCTTCCTGCTGTGCCATCTACACTCAATATATATATATATAATGAGAGCTTATTATTAGCAAAAATCTATGTTCTTTATACAAATAAACATAGCTTAACTTTAACATTAACGATAACCAAACTGTGTGTTGATTCATTTGATTCCAACTTCTAAGTAATTGTTGAGACTCAAAGATGAGCTTTTTGCTGCTTATGTTTCTCTCTAATTTGCAGAAATCTGATGAATTGGTTTCTGATTCGGTTTCATGATTTCCAGTTCGCTAATGCAATTGACGAAATAGAAAGAACCAATCCGGTACCAATCCGATATATATATTCACTTCTGCTGCCTTTTGATGCACACATCTGACTACAATTCTAAGAACAACTTCGAATAAAAGAAGACAACTTTATAATGGATTTTTTACGAAATTAAATGTTTATGAAGAAATACCTAAAGATTGAAGGATGAAAAACAAACAGGAAAAAAAATACAAACTGACTAAAACAAAAACAAAAAAAAGCTACAAAGACTTTATTACATCAACTCAAGTAGTAAAATTTATGTTCTTCATACAAAAAACCTAGCTTGTTTAAATATCAACAATAATGAAGCTGTGTAATAATGTATCATTTGATTCAGAAAGAAAAACAAAACCTTCTTCTGATGTGGTAAATCGATTTTAACATTTAACGTCTTTCAATCAATAACCAAAAGGATGATTCGATTTCGTAGAAACTCAGATAAAAGTCAACGATCTAATAGAAAGTCTAAATATTTCACTGTTCTAGATTGAAATTAAGCTTAAACACACACACACACACACACAAAACCCTAAAATGAATAAAAAGATCAAAACACTTTTACAAGAACAACACTAATTCACAAACTAATCGATAACAAAAGAAGAAATAACGAAAGTCGAAAATGTTGGTGAGAAATGAATCAAGAAGAAAAAGTAAATGAAAGAAAGAGTCAGATCAAGCTCGATAAAGAAAAAGAGAGAGATTAAGGTTTCGACCAAATCGAGATTAAAGAAAAAGGAACAGATCGAAAGAGGAAGAAAGTAAAGCTGTACTACTTACAGTGATCTGAGGGAGAGAAGGACAAAGAGAGATCTGCTGCAGAAGCTACGAAACAGAGGAAGACGAGAGAGACAGCGACAGACGGAGAAAGAGAGAGAGTGAGAGAAGGAACAAAACAAGTACGGAGTTTAGTTTAGTTCGGTTCGGCCCACTAAGACTCAAAGTTGGGCTTCTCTTCTAGTTTTGTTTTTAGAATATGTCGGTCTTTCTTGTTCGTTATCTAAAGTTTTTAAAGTTTAGAAACTTGCTGAAGTATGAATGACATAAATTTTAAGTTAATTATTGTCTAGGGTAAAAAAGATTACATACATATGTGTGTATATTGGTTATTGTCATGGTCTAGAGCCCATGAAGAATGATAGATATTGAAAGATAATATGACTTTTATAATGCTATTATCATATCATCGTATTTTTGGAGTATAACATCGTAGAATTAGCTAAAAACTTAGAAATATGAAAGTAACGACAAAATTATTCTTAAAAATAATATAAACATTATTTTGTGGTAGGAAGAGTTGCGCTAACAATTTTTGAGCACGGATTTTTTTAACACAAGAAAAAAAAACGGATTGAATGGAAATTTCGACATGTAATTAGTTCCGGTTTTCAAAAATGCTTTGCAGCAGACGAAACCTATGTTGCCGAAGTTTCCAGTGAATATCGATTAAGAAATTTCGGCAATGCATCATGGGATATTAATCACTGATGACCAACATTTTGTTATGTCTGGTAATCCTAATATATTATGATTCGGTTGGAATAGAAACAGAAAAGGAACTGAAACCGGAAATTGTGGTAACTGAGCATTTACGGAAACTACAACGCATACGATTGCCAGAAGAAAAAACATGTTTTTAAATAGACATAATGAGATATTGCACAAGAAAGAAATAAAAAAAAATCCCTTCGAATGTGTTTTTATCAAATTTTTTTTTTTTTTGTTACGAACGCACTTCATTTATTGATTATACAAATACATTAGATGCATCTACTAACTAATAAGGAAAAGAAGTACCAATGGTAGAAAAAATTGTTTTCCATAGGCGAGCATTCATAGCAAGTAGATCCGTTTTGGTATTCTTGTCGCGGGGTTTATGGATAAGAGCAAACTCCAGATATGTTTTCCTTAATTTTTTGAATTCCTCTAATTCTGGTTGAAAACCTAGCCATTTTTCCCGATGAATCACCATGAATGTTAGCTCATTGGAATCTGTCACAAACATAGAGCAATATCGCTGTTTCTTCTTCAAACTAGCCATAGCCCAAAATAGACTATGCATTTCAGTATGAAGTGGGGACATGGATCAACTCATTCTTTTAATATCTATTAAGTCGATCGCGCTATCCTGTAATTCCAGTACCCATCCAATTCCACTAGTAAGATCTTCGTTATTCCACGATTCATCCAAGAAACAGGTAAAAGTTGCGGGGATATCGCCTGTGAAAAATTCTTCTCTCGTATGTCTGCTTTATCTCCAACCGTGTCATCAAATGTGAGTCTTTATCAAATTTGTTTTTGATTGATGAACAATATAGTACAATCGTTGTTTATTTATATGGGAAGAAATGAAGCTACCGGTATTAATACACTGAAGAAACGGAATTTAATTAGCCGTTCTTAAAAATTAATTAGCCGAGAGGATGAGACGAGCGACATCAATTAATTATAACTGGCGTCCCTTAACCATACCGGTATAGTACAAAATTTAAATCAACCAGACCGGTTTATAGCCATTCGGTTATGTTTTGATTCAACTTCGATTCCTTTCTTGTTTGTATAAGCCAAAGCTCTCTCTCATCCGGAGACAATATACCAATTTCTAGAGTTTTTGTGGTATTTTGTTGTCTTTATCTCTATGGAGAAAGAACATGATGATGATGAGTGAATTGTTGGAGTTTTTTTTGTTCTATCTGCCCTATTGGTTATGATAAGTTTATGAGTAAAATTGGATTGAAAAAAACCGTTTCAATGGCTTAGTACATCGAGTCCTTTAGGTTTCAAGTTTATTCCTATTTCAGTAGCTTTCCAGAGAAGTATGATTTGTCAATGGTTCAGTTTAGATCAATTGCAATATTTTGCTTTGTTACTATATATGGTAGATCGGTGAAGGAACTGTCCATCGGTACTATTTGAGAATGCATGGGTTTTATCTAATTAAAGCATTTTGAATGATTTGGTTCGAACGACAAATTTAATGTTTAAAATTTAACTCAATTCATGATGGTTTAATGGTCGAAATATTCAACATGAACACGGTAAATGCTGTAAATGGCAAGAATATATGATTTTTTTCATAAACTATGAGAATTAGTTTGAGCTTTTGTTAGGATCCCAAATTATTAAAAAAACATGAATTTTTCAAAATTTTATAAAATATAATGTTATTGGTTATAGCATTTATAAATGTCTTTTAAATGGTTGGGAGGTAAAGTCAAAAAAAGCTTAGAGATAAAAAAAAAATAGTTGGGAGGTTTTTGGTGTGTTTTATAACTTAGGTTGGAGAAGAATAAGCGGACGAATAGTCTCATTTATATAATCTTCATTTAAATTTACGTATAAGACTTCTTGTTCTATTCTCCAAACAAAAAAAGAAAAAAAAAGTTGGGAATAGTGAATGACAGCTAATTTATAGCTGACATATACTATTTTCTATATATTTTTGAATGTAAATTTGTTATGAATAAATAAAAAATAGTAGATTTTAGCTAAAAAAATTATTGTGACAATTAATATCTTGTTTTTTTTATTTATATAAAGGTGTGGTGCAACGTCTTATTACGTTATAAAATCTCTAAAATCTGTAGGTTTGAAGTGATATTGTAAAATTGATTGAAAGTTTAGGGAATTATATACTATTATATAGGTTTTTTTTTTTTTTGGTCAAATATACTATTAAGTCACAGTATTTATATGTGTTAGCATATGTAACGGCCTGACAAAAAGAAATCATATATATGTAACGGCCTTTGACTCGCTGCAGGTACACGTCAATTTACCATTTTATCCTTCCCTGCATTTGGACGAGCTCTTTGCTTTTAAAATTTATAAGTTTCACCCAAAACGTTTGCATAATTATCAGAAGAACCCTAAACTACAGAAAAAATCAAAGATATAGCCACAATTTTATAAATTATCCATTTCAGTTAGACAATTGAATATGAAATTACCCACAAACGAAACGATCTTTTCTTTAATTCAAGTATAGATGAAAAATTAAAATACAGTTCTAAAACAACACGAGCTAAAACTCTTGTTTTTTATACGAGTTTAGGTTTATTTAAGAGAAAAAAATAATTGGGCTTTAAAAGTGAGATAGGAATGAGTTTGGGTAATTCTTGTAATTTTCACAAAAAACAACTCGGTGATTCTCTTCTTCTTCTCCAAGAGTCTCAAAATCGCAGAAGAATCGCTGCGATTTCGCAGGAGTCCTCTCCGGCGAGTGTTTGTGCTGGGCTTGCCGGACTAATCGGAATCCCTAGCTCCGCCATTGTAAATCGAAGAGCTCACCAATCTCCGGTACGATTCTTCTCACTAATAAACATTTGAAGCTCTCGGCCGCGATTTTTCTCACTCATCTTCAAGACCGTCTTTGTTTTTGAAATAGTTTCCGTTTAATTTGTAAATTTAGTTTAGAAGTTCCTAAAATTATCCAAAACCCAGACTAAGATGTTATATTTGACAGGTTTTTTGCTGTTTGGGACATACACCAGCTTTTAGCACAGAAATGGTAAATGTCACATCTACTTTGTTTTCTGGGTTTGTTATCTCAGATAATAGATGGAGATGATAACAATTTTGATGTGTTTGTGCAATGTTTTATGAAAGGCTGAACATTCAGCTGGCGATGACGAATTTGAGATTGATAACTTCCAATGGTCTCCATCTTCATCTCCTGTGCACTCTAACTCAGTTAGACCCGTTATTGTAAGTCTTTGAAATCTGATGTCTTATGATGAAATTCTCCAACTTGTCTGATGCTGAAAACATGACCAGTGTGATTCTTTGTTGTTTCTTTGTATAAACATTAGACAAATTCTTCATCGAGTTCTCTTTGTAAGACAACTCTGATGGGAAATTCTGATGAGACGGTTGCTAGGCTAATCGAGATGGGATTTTCAGACGAAATGATTGCTAGAGCAATTGAGGAAACCAATGGTGAGGCTATTTCTTATTCTGTGTTATCCGAGATATTCATCTTCTTAGGTCAAATAACGAAATGTTTATAATTTTGCAGGAGCAAATTCAGAACCTGAACTGATTCTTGAAACTCTCTTCAAGTATTCTGTGAGTTTCTTATGTTTGAATCCTTTATGTTACTTGTAATCTTCTAAGTTTATTCTTTTGTGGTCACATACTCACAGTTTGCTTGTTTCTAATCTCGTGTTTCTTTGTGAAGACGAGCTCTGAAGCTAGTTCTTCAAAATCTAAGACCATAGATCTTCTTATTGCGTTGGGTTTCTCCGAGGAATTGGTGATAAAAGCTATACAATGACATCTCTCTCGCTCTTTTTATTTTTCCAAGGAATTGAGAGAATTTTATGCAGTTTTCTGAACTGTCCTTGGTATGCAGGAGATGAAAATATAGACGAGATTATAAACAAACTTCTCAGTGATGCAGTAAGTAGATACTCTGATCATATATTATGTCCTGTAACTAGAATACAATATTTCATGGAGTAAAAGTTCGTTACTTTTTTGTAGGAGATAGAGAAATTGCGTGAAACAGAGGACGAAGACATCAACTTTAGCTTGCTGTCAGATAATAGTGATGATGATCTCTACTCAGGTCTATTATCCTCAGATGAAGAGGTCTATGTACTGTTTTTTTTCCAAGTTTCAGACCGTTGCTTGGTTATAACATTTTCTACACATTCTTTTTGTTTCAATGCATTTTTCTTATCTATTTATTTTTGAACAATGACAGAACGATCTAAACTACTCCCCTGAAGATAGTAGATTGCGAGATTTGGTCAGAATGGACTATTCGAAGGATGAGGCTTCTGTAGCTATAGAGAGATGCGGTAACGTCTCTGCTCAGTTATTCATGATTCTGATTTCTGTCTTTAAACTTGTTAGGTGTTTACATGTATTTCTCTTATAGATACACTTAATGTCTTGCAACTTATGCATGGTTATTTTCAAAAATTATCAGGAGAAAATGCAAGTGTGGCGGAGATTATAGACTTCATTTGTGCTGCTCAGATGGCACGGCAGTTTTTGGCTCTTCCTGATGAAGAGGTAAGAAGTTTAAGTCTCTTTGTTTTTGTTGAAGTTGTTACTGTGTGTATCTAAACAGAAGAAATTACAACAACAAAAAACACTAAACTTTCCCCTAAGTTTTGCAGTTTTTCATGCGTGTTCACTGGAAATCAGTGGTTTGAAAGCTTGACTTTGTGACTGTGCAGGCAAGAATTAACAGCAAGAAGAGGCGAATATACAATGAGCCGCCTGAAAGAGGGAGAAAGCCTAATATTGCCATGGCCCATGATGATGAGCTCATCCGACTACCGAATCCAATGATCGGGTTTGGCATACCTACCCAATCCGGAGTTTTGATGCACAGACCAGTCCCAATTCCAGATGTAGCTCGTGCCCCGCCCTATTTTTACTATGAAAATGTCGCTATGGCACCTACAGGTGTTTGGGCCAAGATCTCCAGCCACTTGTATGATATCATGCCGGAATTTGTAGACTCACAATATTTCTGTGCCGCTGCGAGGAAGAGGGGCTATGTACATAACCTTCCCATCAAGAATAAATTTCAGATTAAGCCTCCACCACACTATACCATAAAAGAAGCATTTCCCATGACGACGAGATGGTGGCCCACTTGGGATAGGAGAACCAAACTGAACTGTTTGCTGACTTGCATCGGCAGTGCCAAGCTCACGAACAGACTCCGCAAAACTCTTGAGGAATATGAGGGAGAACCACCTCCAAATGTGCAGAAAGTTCTCATTCAGCCGTGCAAAAAATGGAATCTGGTTTGGGTCGGTAAGAACAAACTTGCCCCGCTTGAGCCGGATGAGATGGAGAAGCTTCTAGGTTTCCCAAAAGATCATACGCGAGGAGGTGGTATTACTAAGACTGATCGCTACAAGTCACTCGGGAACGCATTTCAGGTATAGTTCAAACTCTTATCAATTTCAGTTTTGGTTTTAAAGTCTTCAGGTCTAAAGTTGTTTTTATTTTTTTCTCTAGGTAGATACTGTTGCATATCAATTGTCTGTGCTTAAACCTTTGTTCCCAAATGGAATAAACGTTCTGTCACTCTTCACGGGGATTGGCGGTGGAGAAATGGCACTCTATCGTCTCCAAATTCCTATGAAGGTAGTCGTATCGGTCGAGATTTCAGAAGCGAACCAGAATATCTTGAGGAGTTTCTGGGAGCAGACGAATCAAACGGGCACTCTGGTTGAGATTAGAGATGTTCAAGAGCTAGACAGCCACAAGATCGAACAACTTATGGACAAGTATGGCGGATTTGATCTTGTCATTGGCGGTAGCCCCTGCAACAACCTTGCAGGAGGTAATCGGCGTACTCGGAACGGCCTTGAAGGAGAACAATCGTCATTGTTCTATGACTATTGCCGTATTCTGGAGGCTGTTCGTTACAAAGCAGCAAGAATGAGGAGATGAAGAGGACTTTAAGTAGCTGCTTCCATTTTTGGTTTCTGGTTCTGATTTGCAAATCGGTTTATAGTCCTTTGGCTTTAATTGGACTTGAAATCGATCTTATTCAGGTTTGGTTTCTAAGTTTCATTCTCTTTTCAAAGAGATTTTTGTGAAACTGAAGCTGGACTGTGGACAAATCTTAAAAGCCATTCTGATTCGGCCACCAAGATTGTAAATGGCTTTAGGGCTTGGGCTTATATGCAATTTAAGCCCATTTATCCGTTTGAAAAAAATTGTGAATCACATAAAATTTTAAGTAATGGAGTGAAAATCGAATTGAAATATTACTTTCAGAAGAAATTGAACATATGTTCTTTTTTAATATTAATTTCAGAATTAATTGAAAACTAAAAATAGTTATATGAATTAGACCAGAATTGATTGGTCTAAACGTTTAGAGCTTTTGCCGAGGGTCACTCGACCGTGGGCTAGTTTACATAGGTTGACAATTTTTCTTTTTTCTCAACATAATTTTGAATTTCATAAACTTTTAATGTCGTTTTGCTAATCCGTTACAACGGAAACGATATAGAATCATAAGTAGTAAACGAGAGAGTTTGTTTTGCAATTCTATCCAATGACCTTTCCAATATGAAATAAAAGTGATCACTTAAGGAGTTAAAGCTTTTAAAACTGGTCATGTAGACACCGGACTATGAAAAGAAAACATATTTATATGAAATGCATGATTAGATCGAATCTTGTAACATTTTTAAGTATATAATACTGTAATATAATCACAAATATTTGTAGATTGATTACTTATATTAACTGGATAAGAAGTGACAATCTTTGCAATGATTTTGGGTCGTAGGTTTAAATAAAACATTAGTAGGTAACTTATTATATATATAATTTCAGAATCTGAAACATTATACTATTAATTTGGTAATGGATTAGTGAGGCGTGGCTACAGTATAGAATATTATTATGTAAAAGTAACTCAGCAAATACTGAGAAATTAATAAGTGTTATTATTATATCATTGTGATTTTTTGGGTACAATATCGTAAAATTAACCTTGCTTTTCAACTAAAAAAAATCACCGATTGACCTAACTATTTTTTCATTCTATTTTGGAATAGGAGGAGTTGCGCCGGAAATTCTTGAACATTGTTCCTTTAACATAGGAGGAAAGAACGGATTGAATGGAACTTTCGGCATGCAGTTGGCTTCACCTTCTAAAAATGCTTTGCAACAGACAGGACCTATGTTACCGAATTGTCCGGTGAATATGGATTGAGAAATCTCTGCAATGCATTCCGGGACATTCATGACGGATGACCAACATTTTGTAATGTCAGGTAATCTTGGTATACCAGGACTCGGTTGAAATGGAAATGGAAATGGAAAAGGAAAAGGAGCCGGAAACTGTGGCAACTGAGCATTTGTAGAGACCAAAATGCATATGATTGATAGAAGAAAAATCAAATTTTTGATAGCCATGATGATATATTGAGAAAAAAATAGTTGTATGGTAGGCAAATATATGTTTAATGCTCGATTTTTTTTTTTATTGATGAACAACAATGAGATCCTTGCTTATTTATATGGAAGGAAACGAGACTATGGTACTAATTATCCTGATAAACGTCTTTGAATTCTCTTATTATGTATTTAATTAGCTGTTTTCTAAATTTAAATAGAGTCGAAACCCTCCAAGTGTGAAACGTGCGACATTAACTAAGAAATATTGGCTGTCAAGAAAAGTCAAAAATATATATACATAACCGGTCCCCTTAAACAAGAACCGGTATAGTCCAGAATCTAAACCAATTATCCGTCCTATTGGTTTTCAATCTTTTGATTTGTATCAATCTTTATTCAGGTTTGGTTTCTAAAAGTTCCTTGCTCTTACAAATTACAATGGAGTATTTGAGGATTTGCTGTTAGCATAAATATTATGTGAACAATCATAAAGCCATTCTGATTCTGTTGATATCTCTAATACACTTGTGAGTATATCAACCTTATTTTTTTCTTTCTAGAGTCTTTGCTCATGATCACTCGACCCATCACCCATGGTTTGACACTTTTTTTCTTATTTTCTTAACATAATTTTGAATTTCATAATTTTTTTTTAAGTCGTTAGGCTAATCCGATGTAACTATACGGCTTGTAGACATTCCGGTACAACATAAGTGATTGTAGAATCACAAGTAGTAAACGAGAGAGCTTGTTGTGGAATTCTATCAAGTTGGTCACCTTATATAAGCATAAGGAGTTTTGCAATTATATCAACAACTCCTACCTTTCCAATATGAAATAAATTGATCTCTTAAAGTAAGGTCCGTTTTAAAAAAGGGGTTAATTAAAGCCTTTAAAAATGGTCATGTAGACACCGGACTTGGAATTAAAAGAAATATTTATATGAAATCCCATGATTAGATTAAATCTTGTAACAATTTTTTAAGTATATAATATTGTAATTAATATGATCACACATATTTGTAAATGTATCGTAATACTTATATTTAGTGGATACGAAGAGACAATCTTTTCAATGATTTTGGGTCGTGGGTTTAAATAAGACATTAGTAGGTAAATGCAATATTTATTAAATAATTTCAGAATTCTGAAACATTATACTATTAATCTGGTAATGGATTAGCGCGTGGCTACATTAATGACCATTGTAGTGTTATTACCATATCATTATTATATTTTTGAGGTACAATATCGTAAAATTAACTTTACTTTTTCAACTAAAATTTTTCAACAATTAACATAATTATTTTAAAATTCTATTTTGTGGTAGGAGGTATTGCGCCGGCATTTCTTGAATATTGTTCCTTTAGCATAGGAGAAAAAAATGGATTGAATGAAATTTTTGGAATACAATTAGTTTCAGTTTCCAAAAATGCTTTGCAGCAAGCGGGACCTATGTTACCGAACTGTCCGGTGAATATTGATTGAGAAATTTCTGCGATGCATCCTAGAATGTTCATCACTGATGACTAACATTTTATTATTTTAGGTAATCATAGCATACCAAAATTCGGTTAGAATGGAAACGGTAATAAAAACAAAAACGGAGCTGAAAACTGTAGTAATTGAGCATTTACCAAAACCACAATGCATACAACCGCTAGGGAAAAAACAACGTTTTTGATAGCCATGATGAAGAAAAAAAAAGTTTTAAATAGTCGAATGTATGATTCTTTCTCAAGTTTGTTTCTGAATGATGAACTACTAAGATCCCTTAGTTATTTATACGGGAAGAAATGAGGATATGGTTATTAATTGTCTTTAATAAAACGTTTTCGAATTTTAGTAGGTCTTTAATTAGCAGTTTCTTTTTCTGATTTAATTAGCAGTTTGTAAAATTGAAATACATTACAAAACCTCCTCATTAGACGAGCGACATTAATTAGAAAATAATTTGACTATTGAGATTTGGGAGTCGATTGGAAAGGAGTCGATTGGAAAGGATTGTGGCTGTAAACTGTTGTTGTAGGCTTTTGGCCGTAGAGAAAATTGCTGTAAAAATTGTGACTGTTACTTTTGAATATTAACAAAGTCTGATTGGTAATAAAAACTGTAGAAACTGTTGCTGTTATTTTAAATATTATAATTTTATATTAAAAATGTAAATTATGAAAATATCAAGTAAAGTATGAGTGTTGTTATCGGTCCATGTGATCTTTTTCTATTGACATAAAGACACATATATTAGTATAACATAATACATAAATATTTTTAATAAATGTTATATTTGTTCTTAAATTACTTTACGAGAAAATGATGATGATGCCATTTTCTGTAAGAATAATTTTTAAAAAAAAAATCAATACAATGTAATACAAAATAGAAAATAGAATTATTTACACAAAAAATGAAAAAACAGTAAAACTTTTGCTTGAGTAATATTTCTTATGTTCATCATTGTATTTATAATCTTTAGTGATATTCTAAAAATAGTGTTCGAATCTTTTTTAAAAAGTTGTTTTCAATAATTGAGAGCTTAATCGTTGAACTATTGACTAGAGATTACTTTGAATGTTTACTCTTGTTCAGGATAAATATTTATCCCTATAAAGTAAAAAATATCAGTAACAAAATAATTTTGGAGAAATATAATTGGCATAATGAACAAGAAAATGATTAATTAATTAATTAATTGACGTACCAACAAAATAGATTTTAAAAGAAATAGAAAAAAATAATAATGATTAATCAATTAATTTTTTTTTTGTAATAAATGTATATAGATTTATATATAGTTTTTAATCATATTGGAAAATAAAATAAAAAAAGTTTTTAAGTTTTTTATTTTTAAAGTCTCTTTACTCTTTAGAAAAAACAAAGGAAAAAAAAATGTCAGAATTTAAAATAAAAAAATGAAGCAAAAGTCTGATTGGATAAAAAAAAGTTGTAAGAACTGTCAAATGGCCTACGGCCTTAACACCTATAAAGCCGATCTCCCCCATGATTAGAGATGGGAAAACAATAACCGGTGGCCCTTAACCAAACCGGAATAGATCAGAATTTTTAATACAATTAAACCGGTCCAAAATCCTTGGGTTTTGATTTGATTCGAGTCGATATCTGTTCGTTCCTCTCTCTCTCTCTCTCGTAAGCGAAAGTGCCTCTCTTTTATCCGGAGACAAATCTACCTCCCGGAGATTCAACGCCGGAATACCGCCGCGCGCCGATTTGAAGAACGACGACACAACGTTATTCCGACGTCGAAGTAGAAGAGATTATTCACTTGAAAATTCCAGTAGCAAAGGATCAGAATGTTCTTTACGGAGGGTAGGAGAGGAATTTGATTTAGCTCGCTGATTTTTGGGTCGATTGAGATTTTGATGGCCTCAATCGATAAAGCTTGGATATATTTTGTGTTTAGGTTTACATGTGATTGCCTAAACAAATAGCTGTGCATTTGGGGAACAAAAGATGTAATAAAGTCAATTATGGTCTTCAGGTTTGGTTTCTCAGAGTTTCTCGTGTTCTTGCAATGGATTTTTCCATGGATATATCATATATATATATATATATGTGCCTTTCCCTGGAGATTTCAATTTGTGAGATTTTTGCCCATAAGCTTAATTAGTAGTACATTGGGTCTTTTAGGTCACAGTTTGTTGCAGGTTTTTAACCTATTTGGCCTATCATTGGATCAGTTTTTGTGATGCCCATAGCCCATAAACTACTTCAATATCAGTACAATATTTGATCTTTTTGGACTAATCAGTATATACAATTTGTTTCTATGTAAGAAAGCTTGGATTTTAATTTTATCCAATGGGTTGCTGAATCATCATCTTTAGGTCAATCAAGAAACCTAAAAAAGCTTTTGTTTGATCCATTAAAAAGCTTAAGATCTTACTGTCCCTTTAGAATGTTTTCATATAGAATGAAGTAGATAACTTGGGAATAACTGATCAATTTGGCTTATAAGCTTATGAGCGATTTGGAGATATAACTAACTCTGACTTAATTTTTTTATTCATCTCCTTCTCTCTGAGAAAATTAAGTTTCTTGGCTTTTATGAGCTGATCATCACATGTTCTGTATGAATGTTTCTTCTGATACTAAAAGCCAGTCTTAGCCATTAGTGCATTGTTAAAGTTCAATGCATGGAGTCCTGTTTGAGTCATGAGATTGCTTTATTTTTCAAGGTCCAAGCTCTAAAAAAAACATTATCTGCAATAATTTCTTACTCAATGTCCCCTTTGCTTATTGCTCTCCCCAGACATTAAAGGCATTTCACTATTCCATATAGTAACTTTCTTACTGCATTTTCTCTTCCTTTTGCAGGTTCGTATCTTCCCGTTTGTCTCCTCTCAATACCTCGAGGATATATATATTTTGCATATCGACAAATAATGGAATCCGAAATGAATATTACAAACCAAAATTCAACAAAGAGAGAGAATCATGTTAGATCAAATTTATCTACCTTATCTTATGCGTACGTCCTTTACTTCCATACATCCACAAAAGCCAATCCTTGTCTTGGCATATAATAAGATATGTTTGTCTTATATAATAAACCCGTGATTTTTTTTATTTTTAGTTTCCCAAATATGATGTCTAATGTAACAGTAAAACACAGAGAGAAACGGGTAGTTTCAGTGGTTTTATGTGCAGCAAACTCTGAAGACAACTTTTCTGCATCAATAATACAAAAAGGAGGAAACAGTTATGTATGTATATATGTATGTAAATCATTATGTCAGCATCAGTATGTATATATATACATAAATATATATAAATGGGTGTATAAATGTAGCTAGTTTTAACTTGTAATATTACTTTTTTGGTTGTTTTACTTCTTTTGGTGTTGTCTCTTACAAGGACATGTCGTTGTCTGTCTCAGCATGAGCCTTCTGCATTTACTGACGTTCAGACCCCGAAAACGACGGCTCAGAATCAAAAGACAAAAAGAAGAAGAAGACGTTCGTTCTTATGCATACGACACCGTTTAGCTCATTTAGATTTGTGTTTTTTCTTCGTTCTTTGTTTTTTGATTCTATTGTAGTCGAAATAAATAAAAAAGAGATGTGGATGTTATGATTCGTTAATATCAACATAACGCAACGCAAGTATGAAAATTTGGATTTTTTGTTTTTTTTTAAATCGTTTGTAAGAATTTAGTTCGAGTTGTGACTCTGTACACGGTGTGATGGCGATGGCTTAAGAACAACTTGTCTAATTAATGTAGTACCATTTGAGTTAGAAAATAATAGAGGGGGGTAAGAGAAAATAAAGATGCTTTTATTGACCTAAAAATGTCTTGATGATTATAGACAACATGTTATGAGTTTTGGATGCAAGAAGGTGTGTTCCCACATCAAAAGACAAAAATGTCCAATTACCTAGCTTGCTAAAGAAAAAAAGAAATTTATCATACGTGTATGCATGGGTTACTTATCATTGATATTAGCTCAGTTCACCTTTAAATTCTTAATTATATATTATATACAATACCATCTAATTAAACCTAAAAGTTGTTTTAAGATTGAATATAATAAGTTGGTTCAACAACAAGTGATGGTGGTCTAATGGTTGAGAATTCGTTTAGAGTGCTTTTTTGGTAGAGTTAGAGTCCTTCCACTGCGATTTCAATCATTTTTAGTCATTCGTAGACGTCTTCAGTGACAAGAAAATATGAACTTCTATGGGTTTCAGAGGAAGCGGGGATCAGTTTGGTTACATTTTTTTTTTTTCATATATAACTATTGATGTGTTGCGTTTTGGACGCATTCTAACCCAAGTTTTCAAAAGTTTTTCGAATATTTTCTGTGTTTTTAGTGTCGTTTCAGGTCGGAGAACGTTTGAAAGGAATCTAAAGCATAACGAGCAAGGATTGGAGCAAAATGAGCAAAAAATAGACCATATCGATCGATCTATACATGGATCGATTGATCCAATCTCAAGCCAAATCACCGTAGCTTTCTGGATCGACATGTGAAGCCCATATCGATCGATCTAATCTGGATCGATCGATTCACAGCCAGATCGATCGATCCAGTATGCGGTAACTTTTCAGATCGGCTTGTTTCACTTCAGATCGATCGTGCCATCATCACAAGGTTTTGCAATATCTTTTCATCCAGAACGTTTTTAATATATATTCGAGTTTGAGCCATTGTTTAGGCGAAACTTTTCATACTCTTTCATATCTATTCATACTTTTTGGTTTTCTGCAATCTGTAAGCTGTGGGAGACGAATCTCTGACTCTACAATCGTTGAGAAGATTTTTGAACCCTTTTGAGTTATTTTATTGATTATGAGTTTTTTTTCATCTCCTTCTGCTTCCTTTGCTTTCATATCTGAGTAGTTTCATAGTTAGGTTTAGGGTATTCAAAGAAATTTATGAATCGCTGAATCAAACATAGATAGGGATTTATTATCTTATCTTCACCTATCGTTGTTCTTACTGCTTAGATTAAATTGATCACTTAGTCTCTGATTTTAGGTTTAATCTATTCATCAAAAGTGTTATAGATTGCTTGATAGAATATATGTGAGCAAATTGTCCTTAACCAACGAAAGCTGATGTTAAGGCAATTTGTGAACATATCAAACCTGCTCGTTAATGCTTGTTTAGAATTCTAAGATCAAACGACAGTTTAGATTCTTACGTTGCTAGATAAAATAGTTGATACCACGAAAGTAGATTGATTATACATTCATGTTTGAGTTCGAGACTGTGCTTTATCGTTCCCTGAATAATTTTCTGATTCATGACCTCTGAATTCTTGCGAATTGCCCTAGACTTAACGCTTGTTTTTAATTGATTTTACATCGTTTTTATATTGCTATTTCTTTTGCATCACAACAAACAATCATATCGCCATCTTAGCTTAATTTCACTCATATAGATTCGTAGCGTTTCACTTGGTTATCGTAGATTCGATCCCTAATTACTACTTCGCTTGTTGTACACTTGCAGTGATATTTTAAAGTTAAAACTCGTTGTATTAACTATTTAGATCAATCATATACTATATATATATACAATTTTTGTTGCGCAGTGACAAAATTTGTAAGAACAAAATAAATTACTATTTCTAGGTTTTACGGATAGTCAACTACGAGAAATTTATTTATATATATATATATATATTGGTGGTAATAATACGGTTAACTAATAGTGCCATTTTTGTAGTGTCATATCTCAGCCACCACCATCATTTTCATATTCTCGGCATGCGACCACACAATCAGATTTTCTTCCGCGACATCTGCAACTTTTCTCTTACAACTCCTTAATATTCAATTTAAGTTCTGCTGTAAGAGAAATCCCCAAAAAAAGTAATTATATTGAAGAAAAGTACAGGCAAGCATGTAAGCATTCTTAAAAGGGCGTAATTTATATAAAGTGAATTAGGGTTTCTAGTGCCTATATATAGCTATATCAATTTTTGAGAAATATTATGGCAAGGAAAAACAACCTGGTTATTAAGAAAAAGCACATGGAGAACTTATTTGAGCAGACTGAAATTTAAATTTTTGCAGACCTTGGACATAATTCAGCCAAAAGTCAGAAGTATCATGTATATATATATATATACATGTATACAAATATATATGTAAAATGTATATGGTACTATGACATGCATAAGGATCACAAGATCCTATGATCGAAAAGTCGGAGGAAGAAGTTCAAGTCCCATCATCATGATTCATCATTCCTCATCTCTAGATTCTCTACTTCTTCTTCGTTCTGATCATTTCATAGAAACTTTTGATACCCATACGTATATATAAATACGGACATATTATGCTACCTTTTATGTCAACATGATTGTTCACCCACTATCACCCGTAAACGCTATATTTTCGGACGATTGCGGTTGGTAACATTTGACAACAATCACAGAAATCATTCCATACTGCTCCGTACCGATTTATATCGTTTGAAATCGTTCTAAATCAAAAGCTACTTCCCACGAGCGTTTGTGGTTGCGGACAGTTGCGGGTGGTTGAAAAAAAAAATATTTTTTAAAAATATTATCTTAAATAATAAACTAAAATGTACAAAAAAGTTATTTTAAAAAAAATACTTTTTATATCGAATATTATCATATAAAATTATATACACTTGATATATATTTAATTAAACTAAAATAAACTTGTAATTATAAAAAAATTATTGTAAAAATACTATTTAACTATTCTATAATTTATTTTAAATATATAATTTTAACTTTTTATAATAATATATTTTTGATTTCAATTTTAATTTTAATAATTATAAAAAATGTTCCAAACATTTTTTTTTTTTATTTAATTATTCTATGATTTATTTAAAACATATAATTTAAATTTTTTATAATAATATATTTTGATTTTTATAAATTATATATTATGTGTATTTTGGTAGTTTTATGTAAATCCGCTATCGCACCCGCTGTAAACCAGTCATAAACGTCCCGCAAACGCACCCATTTCTAGCCGCTTTATCAGTCGCATAAATTATCCAATAACGCTAGAAATCGTTACCGCCCCCTTCTGTAAACTCTCGCAACCGCATTCACACCCACTATGTTTAAACTAGTTATACCTTAAATTAACGTAGGATAAAGAAATTCCTATAAATTATCGGTTTTATGAAGATGCATGGTACATATTATCACAATTAATTATACTTAATTAGAACTAATTTATATATATACACATAATCCGATGTAAAATTCTATTTCCTCCGTTTATAATTGTTTGATGTTTTAGAATTTTCACACATATTAAAAAAAATGCTTAATTATAAATGAATCATTTTTTTGTGCTAAACGATTTTCCATAACTTTTACCAAATAACAATTCAAAAAATCCAATTATTTCAATTAATATTTTTTGAAATTTACATTATACAATTAATTATGCATAGAAAATAGATAACATCAATTTTTTTAAAACAATTTTTTTTCTAAAATATCTAACAATTAGAAACGGAGGAAGTATATGTCATTCATTACAATAATTCTCTACAATATGATAATTTTTTCCGTAGTTTATAAATCATAGTTTTTCTTTTGATATATATCGTAAAATTCCTTAAACCGTAGCAAATTTAGACGGATTTGTGACCATATTTTATAACAAAAATATGTTTTTAATTTTTTGAAGGCAAATGTGCGATTGTAAATTTAAATCAATTTAAGGAAATTGAAGTATTGGCTTTGACCTTTAACAACCAAACAATTCATATTTATAGTTATATATATATATATATATGTAACTATATAAGAACTAAAATAAAATGATTATGATTTTTTCTTTCAAATTAGATATATAGAAATATGCTATATAGTGGAAAAAGTTTTCAATGGTTTTCTACTAATTTAAGATAGTTTGTCTCTTAATATTTAGTCATAAATATATCACAAATTTTGTTACAATGATCAATTTCATCACAAGATTATAAATATGTTACATAGTTTTTTTTGCAACAAATCTAAACCGGAATTCTCAATTTGAATCAATAATACAATATTCTTCGTATAACAACCATTGGGTTAATTAAAGGCGTGGTCAATTATAGAAGACTTTATAGTAGTGATCAAGTTGGATGCAAAGAGGAAAGAAAATGGTGTGATTGTGGGCAAAAATCTCAGTGGCAAAGACACATAGAAGAGAAGTGGTCCTCAAATCTCTTTGTGAGTATTTAAGCATTAGATGCTTTAAAGAAAAACCTATAATCTTTGGTCCATTCTCTATCTCAGAGAGAGACCCTTACCTTCTCTAGCTGTCAATCTATAATATATAGTTACATATATATATATATATATATATATATATACATGTATATATTTTTTTTTATGTTTTGATATATATATATATATATAACCCACAAGCTATTAATTAGATATAAAAGCATTCCCAACAATTTGATTTTAACAAGTCTACATTTCTTTATCACTAAATTTAATTAGCTAGGGTTTGAATAGTTGCTTCGTTAATAATGCAAATTCAACCATTTTCTATATAAAATTGTAGTTTAAAACGGATAATGTTTTGGAACATAAATTGGACATTCCTTTTTTTCCAAAGTTTTTGGGTTTTATTGAAAAATTAATATCGCAAAAATTCCAAATTCTCATAAATTGTTTACAATATAATTAGCCTTGTTTACTTTTGACCCAAAAAACAAAAAAAAAGCCTTGTTTACCATACATGTTTTAAAAAAATATTTATACTACTAAAAACCTCGGTTACAATTTGAAAGTAGAATTTAGCCGCCTTATCTCAAACAAATTGTCTTTTCTAAATGTTTATTTTTACCGCATGTTTTCTCTTAAATATCTTTAACTGTCGGTTAAAAGATTTGTTACCAATCGAAAATATAAGAAAGACAGTGTTTATGAAATTGGATAAAAAGATTAAATTAAATCAAAAGTGAAACCCAGGAAAGGGAACCAAACTGAAAATACTATATTAAATCTTTAAAAAAAAAGTTTGACATATCTTTTAAAATTTATTGTAAAGTTTTATATATATTATAAAAATTTATGTGACTGTGAGTGTAGACGAAATACATTCCCATCAGAGTATCAAATACACTACATAAATTGCTCCTCTTTTGTCCTGGTGCATAAATTCCATTCATACCAAAATAAAACCCTAGGGATTGGAATATAATAATTAAAAAATATAATTTAATTCATTTATTATTTAACTTCCCCAATCATTATAATATACATATATAATTCGAGTTACCAAAAAAAGAAAAACTTCACATTGTTCATCCTCTGCCTTCTTATCTCTTTCTTTCTTTCTTTTTTTTCTTCTTCTTCTTCTCTCTATCAAGCTAGATCTTGAACTAGGCACTCAAGCTTACAAGTCTTCGATTGATGTAAGAACATATTATCTTCGACATGCATTTCTTTGAATTTCTAATTCTTCAAGCTTTCCTTTTATAGATATGTAGACCCAAGAAAGAGATCAATTACATCTATTTTGCTTTGTTTTTCATGTGAATTTTTCTCCCAAACATGTAAAACAAGCAGCAATTTCATCACTTGACCTCAATTTCATGCCATACTTCAACTTTCTTTTCATTCAATTCAATTTCATCACTGGACCTCAATTGCATTCCATATTGTAGAGAAGCTAAGATTTCTCTTCTTGATTTCTTTAAATTTTGTAAAATTGTTTAATTTTCTTCTCTTCTTGTTTTAGATCTGTTCTTCACAAGACAAGATCTAATTGAGTATTAATAAAGATGAGATCGAGAGAAAGCAATGAAGAGGACATTCGAGCAAAACAAGAAGGAGATCATAATCATAATCATCAAGTAAACTTAAACCAAATGTTGCAGCCGCAGCATCAGCCGAGTTCTGTATCATCTTCGAGGCAATGGACCTCAGCTTTTAGGAATCCAAGAATCGTTCGAGTCTCGAGAACATTCGGTGGCAAAGATAGACATAGCAAAGTCTGCACAGTCCGTGGTCTTAGAGACAGGAGGATAAGGTTGTCCGTACCAACAGCGATTCAACTCTACGACCTTCAAGATCGATTAGGGCTGAGTCAACCAAGCAAAGTCATCGATTGGTTACTCGAAGCAGCAAAAGATGACGTCGACAAGCTCCCTCCCTTACAATTCCCTCATGGTTTTAACCAAATGTATCCAAATCTCATCTTCGGAGAATCCTCATCATCAGCATCGGCATCACCATTTCCAGGAACTAATCTCGGATTCTTGGAAAGTTGGGATCTTGGTGGCTCTTCTTCAAGAACAAGATCAAGAATAGCCGATACTACTACTACTACTACTTCTACACAGAGGGAAAGTTTCGATCTTGATAAAGGAAAATGGATCAAACACGATGACAATAGTAATCAAGATCATGTGTTCGACACCAATCATCAACATTTCTCACTGACCAATCCCTACAACAACACCTCCTCTTATTACAACCTCGGACATCTCCAACACTCGTTAGAACAATCCGGTAATAACGTTACTGTCGCAATATCTAATGTTCCTAATAATAATCTCAATTTGCCTCCTCCTTCGTCGTCTGCTGGAGACGGGTCACAGCTGTTTTTCGGTCCTCCTCCTCCGGCAATGAGCTCTCTATTTCCGACATACCCTTCGTTTCTCGGAGCTTCTCATCATCATCAACATCATCATGTCGTTGATGGAGCTGGAAATCTTCAGCTCTTCGGCTCCAATGCCAATACGGCGTCGCAGCAACAGATGATGACGGGTAATTCGAGTTTGATTAGACCGTTTCATCATTTGATGAGCTCGAATCATGATACGGATCGTCATAGTAGCGACAATGATTCAGATTCGTGAAAGATTTTAATATATCTATACTATCACATACATCTGTATACGTATTTTTCTATATTTATATATATGCGTATTGTTGGATTGATTTATATATCTTCTTCGTGTATGTATATAAAGAATTTTAATAATCTTTACCAATCTCGGATTTGGATTCGAACAAGGATATTAGTAATGCGAGGTTGGTGGAATTATATCTATATTTTGAGTTCTGATATGGTCTTATGTGTTTTTGCTTGCTTCTGAAATTAATTAGATGAATTATCCTTGAATGTCTTTCAGGATTCATTGATGAATATATACACAATATAGTTACTCAAATAAAAAAAGGATTGTACTATATATGTATCCAATAAATATCTAAACAAGGATGTAGTATCTATATAGTCTTTCAGCTTCATGTATAATTTCGATTAGTAATTAATCTTGGTCAATTATATGTCATGAGTTAGGGTTTGGATTTTAAAAATAGGATACTCGACTAGCTAGCTATTTGCCCGAGAATTCCAGTTGAGCAGAAATATTAAAACGAAGTTCAATTCAACTAGAACAGATAAATATTCTTACAAATATGAAATAGCAATGTTGCTAAAAAATAAGGTTTCTCGGAAAAAACAAAAAAAATTGTGACGGATTTATCTCAATCGTCGATTTGCAATATGCTTACATAGTCACGACTTGAATATAATCGTATATACAAATTTCTATTGCTAAATATTCTTGTAGTGCTATTAATATATGTAGGAAAGTTTGTGAAGTAAACATAAGGTCGTTGCTTGTCATGTGTCAGAAAAACACCAATAAGTTTCAAATAATTGTATGTCCACCATCATTCATTTTTCTAATAACAACTACGTATCTTTGTACGGGTATATTACAAATGTATTCATAGGATATATGCGTATATCTCTATGTGTGTGTACATGCATATTCTATATATATATACAAAATTAGTTAGAAGTATAGATAGGTTGCTGTTCACAATGCCTAGACGCACGGCAATATATAATGCATATGCCAAACCCTAGCCTAGCGTATACATGCGTCACACCCACAATCATGTACACATCACATATATTTATGTATACATGATATATGCATTCGTAACATAAGTGAGTATGTACTAAGAAAATGAGTATGTATATAAATAATATATGTATAGGCAAACTAGTTGAGATAGCTAGCGTTTTCCTCATCTCCGTAATTGCTGACTTTTAATTTATTTCTCAAAAATCAAAGTTCAAAAAAAAATCGCTGGTGGTCTTTAGTCGACGCTCAACTGATTTCAATAAGAGAGCTAATAAATGTGATGCGATTAATTATATTCATAAGTACATTCACATTCACATTCACGTGTGTGTGACTGTGTATGTGTGAGGGAAAAATATTATATTTAGGTCGAAGCAACGCAGAGATATATATAAAAAGGATGATAAATTTAATTATGCGTAACATGCTTAGTAATCTGGAGAAAACTACACTTCTCAGCGTTAAATATATACACTTAGTAATTTATACTTCCTGATTGCATGCTACTTCCGTTTCAAATTAGTTTTGTTCTAATTTTTTTTTTCACGCATATCATTTTGTCATTTTCAAAGTAAAAACTCTGCAATTTTTTTCTTTACGTATCAAACTTTATTTATAACTGCTTGGCCTCACTCAATCGCTTCCATCAGCGGACCCCTCTCTTCTAAGCATCTGGTTTGGACAATTCCAAGTTTCCTCCCATCTAAATTAACCTCTTTGGAATATCCTCTCATGTCTCCTCTGTACCCTCTTAATCAATTTTATTACTTTATTAAGGACAACGAAAAACCCTCCGTAGGGCTGCTTTTTGCATTTTAGTACATATATTAACCCTTTTATAAAAAAAGAGAGTTTATTTATAACGCTAAATTACACTTATTTTTAATTATTTTTATGAAAATATAAAACAACACTTAAGAATCATAACCACACTTAATTTTAAACATGAGGAGATATAAGTTATTCAATTCAAATTGATTATCTTAATATTATTCTTGGTTATTCTCTTTTTTATAGAAGCAGATTTAAGATTTTTTTTTTTCTTCAACATGCATGTGAGTTTAAATCTGAATGGTGATATAATGACGATAATAACAGAAACTACTAGACTACGTTAAGTGATCACTCTACGGTTAAATAAAATATATAAAAAATTACAAATTTATACAATTCAAAAAGTTCATACTATAAAAGTAATCTTAAATTTAGATATCCTAAAATCCATAAATCATAATACAATTTATGATTTATATATCTCGTTGGAGATTTTTTTTTTCCTGAGTTCGATTTCTACTGAAAATACTTTCATTCTCGTTTGACTAGTTAAAATAGTGCTATGCTTTATGCCTATTAGAAAATTCGGTGAATAGGTTACTCGACGGCTACATTTAACCTGGAGAGATTAATCGGGTCTCGGCCCGGAACCTTCTGATTATCAAAAGAAAATAAAAAATGATTTATTATCTAGACACATATGATATGAGTCGAACCCCCTTATAACCTCAAGTTCTTGGTCATAATACCACCAAAATCAAATCAAAAATATATATGTAAAGAAAAAAGGAGAAGTAGATGATGGTGAGTATTGGGATTGGAGGGGTCAGAGAAGGAAAGGGAAAGAAGAGAAGCAGTTAAGACAGCAACTGAATTGCAGTCAAGCACTGATCCCTATCTTCCAATATTAGTCCTCTCTCTCTTTCTTTTTCAATAACTCTATCTCTCGCTCCTCTTCTCCAAGTTGTAGGGCCATTAATCCCCATTGGTAAATTATTGGTTTTGAAAACATAACTTATTTTCCTTTTGGGTGGTCCTTTTGATCTTTTATAAATCATGTGTTTAGATATAGATGGGCACACACTTGTCAAGAAAATTCAAAGATTTGCTATATTAGTTTTCTTTTTTTCATCCAAGATTCGATTAATTACCTACACCACATCTCTTCTTATAGATCGGTTGAAAATGTTTTATATACTTAAAAAGGGTATTTATTGCACTTGTTCTTTGTTAGATAGTATCATAGTACTAATCAATCAACCGACATTATATCTCTTTTTAGCTCTCTAATGTAATTTGAAATTAACATAACATTTTTATTTATTTGAATGAGCATGTGATGTGATCATATATATAACTAGAAAATTCTGGACCGAAATCCGTACATCCCTTTAAATTTGGGACCAGAACATATAATATGATCTCGTATCAAGTGTCACTTGATCTTGCGACTTATAGGTTTCGTGCTATAATATATATATATATATATATATATATATATTTACAATGGACATTAATAGTTAGAATTAATATATACGTTTTTTAGAATCTTTTAGTGCCAAGAGCTAATTTATCTTAAATGGGATATATTATATGTAGAATCTTTTAGTGCCAAGAGCTAATTTATCTTAAATGGGATATATTATATGGTCCATATGATTATAAACTTCTTTTTCATCACCAGCATGCTTCAAAGTTAGGAGAGGAGGGAAAAAAAACAGGTCCACTTTATTTCATTTTCACATAATTCACTCACTTAGGCATGCAATTCTTTTTGTTTTCTCCTTTTTCATTTTTCAATTCTTATTATTATTATTTTTTGTAGAAGTTATTATTTATGGTACATTTTTGTTTCCTATTTTTTATAGACCACTAAAATTTTTTATCTGGTTTATCTTTTCTCAAAGAAACCTTATACCATTTTTTTGTTCATTAATGTAGTTAGATTTATTTCTCCCCAATATAAAAACTCGAGATAGAGATCCATCCGATCCTCCTCAATAGACTGAACAATATGGTTTTTTTTTTGTTGCATTTTTCATGGATTTTTTTTTATAACTTAAAACTCATTAATTGGAGTTGTGTGGTTTTCATATATAGTCTACATGTACGTATATGTTGTATTTTGGTGTCGATGCAGTCTACTAACGACATCAGCTTTTCAAAGGCTGCAAATATTATTCGTCGTGTATCATCTCTTGAGTCTGGGGTTAAATTTGGGGTATAAAAATATCTATTATCTCTTTCTTTTTTTTGTTAAATTTTTTATCTATTATTCTATACTTACTCCAAAACAAGTATTAGATATTTGAATGAGATTCAAGTACATATTCGAAACGGACGTCCTCATCCACTGACAATATATCTGTTGGACATTTTCGAGCCGAGAATATATGTTTACAGTCATGTACCTAAGATTTGTATCCTATAAATGTTGATCATTGATTTGGCTAACCAAGTTAGGTTTGATATGTATTTGCATGCTCTGATTTCGTGGGTTAGTGTTTCATTCATAGTAATAAAAAACAGAAGTTTGCTAAGAATTTTTTTTTTTTTTGAATCATCTTAACATTTAAACCATAAAATAAAATAAAAATTGAATCATATTCGTACATATGTCAATTATATTTATGGCAAAAAAAAATTGTGGATTGCTTTTAAATGCACCGCCAAAAGGATATATTGTAATTGACAATTTTTCACTGTTTTTTTGCATCTGTTTATATTTTGACTATTTTAAAAAAATTGAAGTTTAAAACAAAAAAAAGATGTTAATGATATTTTCTGTTAAATTTTAAATATAAAATTTACTTTTTCTTTGAAAATAAAGTAATAAAAATCTATGATATTTAATTTTAATTATAAAATGGTTAAAAAATATTATGTTGTAAAAAAAAGAATTTAGATACTAATTGTCAAAAGACTCAAAACAAAATAGATTAAAATTAATATTTTTAAACAAATCAATTGTTTCGTTATAACTTGCACATTTTTATCTCTTGCTACAATGGCCTCAAGTGTTTTCTACTCATCCAAAAAATAACCGCATCATTCATAATTACAAATAATAAAAATAAAATAAAACAGGTGTTGTAAGTGGCATATAGATTCATAAAGAACAATCATTATACGCATATAGCTATTGTAAACACCCTTCTCCCTAAAATAAGGTGTTTAGGTGTTGTTTTCTTCATAAATTGAAATTATTCGAAAGAAAATTGTATAGATTATTTTTATCGTCCAATACAATTTTATTTTAAAAAAAATCGTTTCAACTATTAGAAATATTAGTCAAAAATATGAAATTTTGTCATACATAACTATATTTACTATGATTACCATTAACCTTTTTGTTATGATTGTTCGGCATCGTTTATTCTTATTAATTAGTACTGATTAGTAACGTTGTACTGTAGTGGTACCATTTTTTGTGTAATCATTTAGCGAAACAGTAAAGAAATGATATTACGAAAGATAATAGCACTGTTTTTATTATACTGTTATACCTTGGTTATCAATATTAGTATTGCTTCTAATTATACTGATATCTTATACCACTATATTATATCATTAAAAAAATTGTACGGCCTTGTGTCACCAGTCGAATCATATTCTACATACCCACACTTATTTTGCTCTCGCTGATCGGATCCCAATCATAAAAAAAAATGATGGGCCGTATGCATCTACCTACGCGAAGATGACGTGACATACATTCCTAAGTTAATGTGCGGAGTATACACTATTGGAACTTAAAAAAAAAAACAAAAAACGAAAAAAGGCTCTATAAATTTGAGTAGAGCCCCCGGCGAGGATCGAACTCGCGGCCTTTCGCTTACGAAGCGAACGCAATACCACTATGCTACGGAGGCATCACAGCCATTATTAGCTATTACTCTAATATAACCAGTAATTACTAATTAAAATATTCTCCCCAAAGAAACAGTCATTTTCAATTAACTGTTTAAGATTATTAACCAAAAACTAAAGTAGCTTTAACTAATGGATTCTTCATGTACGCAAAATGTTATGAAGGTAGAGAGGATTACGAGAAGAATCACAGTGACTTCATCATTGTATATCCTCACAACCGAAGAAGAACGATTCCGACTAAACATTCATCGTGTTTCTCATACAAGACAAAAAAATGTCTAACATCAATTCTTCAGCAGAAGCAGCAAAGCCGTGTTTTGTGAAATCCCCTTTGTCCTTTGATTCTCTTATCTTCTATGCTTTTACATACTTGTCTACATAACCCTGCCAAAACAAAAATGAAGAACCATGACGAGTCTGGTTCCGTAATGACAGGATTTTGAGGAGATTGTGCCAAAGCTTTTATGTTTCTTACCATGACGAGTTTGGTCAGCTTGTGCTGTGAAGTGTCAATGTACCTATCGATCTTAGCCCTTGACTTGGGAACACGTCGACCCTCCATTGAATTCGAAACTTTCTCCACCGCTCTCTTCACAATGGTCTTAAACGCCTCTTTGCTCATATTCCCTTGCCTCCACGACGGTTTCAGAAGATCCTTCACGAATTTTGTAAGCACGACCTTGAAAAGCTTCATGGACCTTGATGAATCTTTCTCCTTTGGATTCTCTCTACTCTTTTTCCTCGTGTTATCACCTTCACGGACATTGTTATTTGCTTTTGGATTCTCGTCATGAGAGTTTGGAGTCCCGCTCTCATGGCTGTTACATTCTCTTTCGTTTTCTGCATTCTCACCAAACTCATCGTTGTCTCCAGAAACAACTGCTCCAATATGGTTTCCTTTGTTTTCTTCAACATCGGGTGGTTTGTTGGAGGAAACACTGACTCGAGCTGTCATGTCTGACTCACTTAGAGCTTGTTTATCAACACCTTGGTTGTTTTCTTCCATATTGAGTGGTCTGTTTGAGGAAATGCTCGCCTTCGGTGCAGTGTATGAGTCGTTAACTGGTTCGTGTTCTTGAACACAATCTAATTTCACAGATGCTGGTTCAAAGCTGTCTACGAAGGGATCATACATGTCACCAAGACCGCATTCCGGAACAATCTTCGCTCTTCCAGAGTAAGGCGAGGAAGAAGCTTGTCTGGAACCATTATCTGTATCTTGGTGTATTTGAGCATATGACTTTGAACCAGGGAGCTCTGTTTGAAAATTCATGGGGATGCCTGTGATAGAATTGGTTTCAGCGGAAATACGTTGTGGAGGCGGCTGTTCTGTCTTTATGTATGCCCCGGGAACTTGATCAGAACCACAGTTGAGAGGTTGGCTTGGGTAATTCTCATTCTCAGGCAGCGTGATATCATCTGAAAAAAAGGAAGACAAATATAACAAATGGGTAAACAAGAAAGCACCAAACTTTGGTATTGGCCACTGTAAAAGTTTCAAATTTTCTCACACGAACCTTCCATCTCAATGTCAGGATCAGTACATAAAGGAGAACCATGCTCTGCTTTCTCAAGTGGTGAAGAAGATTCATCAAAATGGATATAATTCTCTTTCGAAGACCCAGCGTCTTCAACAACGGGTCCTTCTATGCCATTTAAAGACACGCTTTCACAAACATGCTTCGTAGCTTCAGGTTTATTACAAGCAGTGTCTGCAACAAGTGCCGATGAAGATCGAGGAGGTGGAGGAGGAAGAGGCATCCCAGGAGGTTCCAAACTTCTGTAGGGAATAGAAAGTGCGGGTGGCATGGTACCAGGAGGTAATGGTGGCGGGGGAGGCAACATTGAAGCAGGTGGAAGATGACAATGAAACTGCTGTGAGTTACCATGAGCGGTTTGGGTCTCGCCTTGTGAAGACGGATATAAATAAGATGAATTTGTGTATGATTGACTTGTCCCCGGCATTGTGATTAGCTGAGCTTGAGGGGTTGAGGAAGCAGGAGGTGGAGGAGGCGGATAAATATAGGCTTGTTGAACCGGAGGAGGAGGAGGGGGGGCGTGGGAGGCGTGATTCTGTTGCAATTGCGGCAGATGCTTCTGATTAGGAGGGCCATTTCCTGGTGAAGGATTGAAGCTTCCATTGTTGTACATCGGAAAATGCATTCTTTGGTACAATGCGAAGAAGTTTAGAACCAAGTTGGAATGTTTGATATTTGTGCTCTCAGGCTAAACGCCACTGCAGAGAAAAAACACCATGAGTTACATGTTAAACTGAAACACGAATATAGACACACATAGAGTATCAAAATGTGCAAAGAGAAACCCAAAGTTTTTAGAAATTGATTTCCTCGTTACTTAATATATTATTAGCCCTGAGTCTCACTGCAAACTACGGGAACATTTAACGACAACATATTCATCGCCTTAAACCCTGACGAGGCACCCGGATGCAAAAATCGAAGAAACCCAACTTCTGAAACTTTCTCATCATTGTTCTCCAACCTAAACGAAAATCTAAAATCTCAAGGTAACATCGCTCTCTTCGTTTTGACCCAACTCTTCTCAGAAACCAAACGCGGCCAACGCAGATTTTGCAATCGCGAAAGTTTGACGTATCATCGAAGACAGAAAGACTCACCAGATTACAAAATCAAAGACTTGAGACGCATCAGAATGCGCGATTTTCCCGGACGAGAAGAGGAATGGAAAGGGAACGAAGAAATCCACGAATTTGATCAAGAGAAGAAAAACCCTAAAAATTTGTGAAAGTCTGAGAATTTTCAGAGATTTTATTGCAGTCTGTGTTTACTGCGGATTCAAGCTTACAATGCCGACCCAAACAAAAAAAAGACCACGAGGGTGTCTAGATTTTTACAAATATTTAGGATCGTTCAAAGAAATAAAAAAATGGAGATGCGGGGAATCGAACCCCGTGCCTCTCGCATGCGAAGCGAGCGCTCTACCATATGAGCTACATCCCCATTTGACAAATGATTACTTGTATATATATCTATAGTTAATGTAAACTCTAAAAAGGGCTCAAACAATTTAAAGCCCAAAGCGAAGCCCAATTATTCATGATGTTCCTAAATCCTGATCTAGGGTTTTGATTCTACTTCCCTTGTTTCCACACTCTCTAGTGTTACCATTTCTTCTCGCTAAACCAAAAATGCCGCCGCCGTTACCGTCTCTGCAACTCCGGCGGCTGCTCCTCCGTGGCTTCTCCTCCTCCTCCGCCAATACTCTCCTATCTCAGTCCCGTATCATTTCTCCTAACCCGTCGTTTCCTCCACTGCCGCCTCCTAGATTCTCGATATTTCCTTGCAGATTCTTCTCATCAGAAACCAATGCGGAGTCGGAAACTTTCGATTCGAATCAGATCGCTCTTTCTTTCTCGAAGGAGCTCACTGGTAATCCTGAAGCTGAGCCTCACTCCATCTCGCAGAGCTTCCAGCTTAGCTTCTCCCACATCACGCCGAATCCCGATTTGATTCTCGAAACACTCAATCTCTCCCCTGAAGCTGGTCGCGCGGCGCTAGGTTTTAACGAGTGGCTGGATTCGAACGCTGGCTTCTCCCACACCGATGAAACAGTTTCGTTTTTCGTCGATTACTTCGGCCGTCGTAAGGATTTCAAAGGGATGCAAGAGATCATCTCGAAATACAAAGGTGTCGCCGGACCCAAAACACTAGAGTCGGCGATTGACAGGCTGGTCCGAGCTGGTCGGGTTAAGCAGGTCGTTGAGTTTTTCGAGAAAATGGAGAACGATTATGGATTAAAACGCGACAGAGAATCGCTTACCTTGGTTGTGAAGAAGCTCTGCGAGAAAGGGCACGCGAGTTACGCAGAGAAGATGGTGAAGAACACTGCTAACGAGATATTTCCTGACGAAAACATCTGTGATTTGTTGATTAGTGGTTGGTGTGCTGCTGAGAAACTCGATGAAGCAACTAGATTAGCTGGTGAGATGTCTAGAGGAGGATTCGAGATAGGATCGAAAGCATATAACGTGATTCTTGATTGTGTTTGTAAGCTTTGTAGGAAGAAAGATCCGTTTAGGCTCCAACCCGAAGTAGATAAGGTTTTGCTCGAAATGGAATGCCGTGGTGTGCCAAGAAATACAGAGACTTTCAATGTGTTGATTAACAATCTGTGTAAAATCAGGATGACCGAAGAGGCGATGAAGTTGTTTGGTAGGATGGGTGAATGGGGTTGTCAACCAGATGCTGAGACCTACCTTGTTCTGATCAGGAGTTTATATCAAGCAGCTAGGATCGGTGAAGGAGACGAAATGATCGATAAGATGAAATCAGCAGGGTACGGTGAGTCTTTGACTAAGAAGGAGTATTACGGGTTTCTGAAGATATTGTGTGGGATTGAGAGGCTTGAGCACGCAATGAGTGTGTTCAAGACCATGAAAGCTAATGGATGCAAACCTGGGATCAAGACTTATGATCTGTTAATGGGGAAGATGTGCGCGAATAACCAGCTGACTAGAGCTAATGGTTTGTACAAAGAAGCGGCTAAGAAAGGTATCGCTGTTAGCCCTAAAGAATACAGAGTTGATCCGCGGTTTTTGAAAAAGAAGACGAAGGAAGTGGATAGCAATGTGAAGAAGAGGGAGACTTTGCCCGAGAAAACCGCTAGGAAGAGGAGACGTCTCAAGCAGATCAATATGAGTTTTGTTAAGAAACCGCGAAATCAGATGAGACGAAGAATGTGATGCTGAATAATCTTTCATCATCTGATAGAATTTTCTAAAGGTTTTGGAAAAAAAAAGGTCGTTGTTCTTTCCTTTTTTTATGAGGTAGTGATCTTTGATCATTAGCCAAATAATATTTTGGTTCAGCTCAATGTAACTTTGCACACAGTTTGTGATTGGCTTCAAGAGATGGAGATAAATTTAAGTTTCTTGCTTTTGCTTGGTTATTTGAAAATGTCTCTCTTGTACATCCATGTTGAGTTTAGTTGTAAATGGATCAACTAATCTTTGTTAATTACGATTGATGAAAGTTAAAAACAAAATCCCGGAGATAAAGGCATTCAACGTGATACAACTGTGCAAGTGTGTACCCACTTGATGAGGTCAAAGTCGTCGCCTTTGATCTTTCTTATTACAAAACTCCCTCTCTCTCTCTCTCTCTCCCTCTCTCTCCATTGGAACCACAAGAATGGAGTCTCTCTTCTCCGCCATGATTGTCCTGCTCTTGGTTTCCTTTTCCTGTTTCACTTCTTCAGGTAAATCTTTGAATGTGAAGAAGAGGGTCTCTCTCCTTCCTACACATTCGCTTTCATTTCTCTGTTTCTCTTCTAAAGCTTACAAAGTCTTCTGTCTTCTCTGATCTGCAGAAGCTCTCACCAGCAACAATGGAAACATCACAATCAAATGGGATCTCATGAGCTGGACACCTGATGGCTACGTTGTAAGTTCAACTTCTTGTTGCCACCAAATCTCAAAGATATGCTTTAGCTTCAAAATTGAATAAATCTTTGTGTTTCCTCAGGCTGTGGTTACAGCTTACAATTACCAGAAACAACGTTCAATTGGTCGACCGGGATGGGAAATGAGCTGGAGATGGACCAAGAAAGAAATGATATGGAGCATGGTTGGTGCACAAACCACAGAGCAAGGAGATTGTTCCATGTTCAAAGAATACATCCCTCATTCCTGTGTTCGTAAACCAACAGTCGTCGATCTGCTTCCAGGAACTCCTTACAATCAGCAGGTCGGTAATTGCTGCAAAGGCGGTGTCTTGAAACCCGGCTTAGAAAGTAGCTTCCTGATAAGCGTCGGTAAAGCTGGTAGCTCGGTTAAGACTGCTCGGATGCCGGTAAACTTCATGTTCACGGCACCTAAACAACGGTATATCTGCGGACCGACTAAGAACGTTAGACCGACGAGGTTTATAACCGCCGACAAAAGGAGAGTGACTACAGCCATGAGTAAGTTTTCAAAAAGAGAATCTTCTACCAAATCCATAAGTCTGATTACTGAAACTCACCTGTTCTGATTTTTTGTTTTTATGCAGTGACCTGGAACATTACTTGCGTCTTCCACAAGGCAACATGAACAACGCAAATCCTCGAAGGAAAAATCTCATAAGCAAATCTATCTCGGGAGCTCTGTGTTGTTTTGTATCTTTTCATGTATGGTTTATGTTTTAAGAAAATAAAAACACTACTTTGATTTTATTGGATTCTCTTCTAGACGGTTTCCTTCCAAACCGAAGTGATCTGTCTGTTCCACAGGTAACAAAGACTGATTCAACTGGAGAGTTACGCAGAGAAGATGGTGAAGAACACTGCTAACAAGATATTTCCTGACGAAAATATTTGTGTTTTGTTGATTGGTGGTTGGTGTGCTGCTGAGAAACTCGATGAAGCAACTAGGTTAGCTGGTGAGATATCTAGAGGAGGATTCGAGATAGGAACAAAAGCATATAACGTGATTCTTGATTGTGTTTGTAAGCTTTGTAGAAAGAAAGATCCGTTTAGGCTCCAACCCGAAGTAGACATGGTGTGCCAAGAAATACAGACTTTCAGTGTGTTGATTAACAATCTGTGTAAAATCAGGATGACCGAAGAGGCGATGAAGTTGTTTGGTAGGATGGGTGAATGGGGTTGTCAACCAGATGCTGAGACCTACCTTGTTCTGATCAGGAGTTTATATCAAGCAGCTAGGATCGGTGAAGGAGACGAAATGATCGATAAGATGAAATCAGCAGGGTACGGTGAGTCTTTGACTAAGGAGTATTACGGGTTTCTGAAGATATTGTGTGGGATTGAGAGGCTTGAGCACGCAATGAGTGTGTTCAAGACCATGAAACATTACTTGCGTCTTCCACAAGGCAACATGAATAATGCAAGTCACCAAAGGAAATATCTCATAAGCAAATCTATCTCCGGAGCTTTTTGTTATTTTGTATTTTCATGTATGGATTATGTTTTAAGAAAATAAAAACACTACTTTGATTTGATTGGATTCTCTTCTAGACGGATTCCTTCCAAAACCGGACTGATCTGTCTGTTCCACAAGTAACAAAGACTGATTCAACCGGCGAGTGCTCGATCCAGCGCGGTGCACCGTTATGGCTCGAAGGCCATTTTGCAACTTTTTCTGCGGTTCTTGCATCCCACGTAACTACCTCATTGTTTGCTTCATCTATGGAGATTACAAACTCTTCAGTGTCATTAAAGGTTGCCTGCGTTAACACAACAATGAAGACCGTTCAAAATAAGCCGGACCGAGTGAATATTACTGTTCCGAGGTTGAGAAAATCATCACCTGAGACTGCAGTTTTACCCGCTTTGCTCCGTGGTATTCCTTTACCATTCGACCCGAAGCTATTTCCCATAACTTAACTGTAGAATCCTTACCGGACGAGAGAACAAACCTAACAAAAGCCATAGGATCAATCAATTGTTCTGTCAAGAACTATTGAGAAAACTAGTGATTTCTCAGAGAAAAATGGATTGAATCTTCTTTCTACCTTTGGTCTCTGGTAAACACTGCACTTGTGACCTCTGATTTTCCATGTGCACCGCTAATGGAGCGTACACACTTTGCGCTAACCCCGTCAAAGAGTCGAATAGCTCCATCCTTTGAGGCTGTAACGTAGACAGATCCCGTCGAAGAATACCGCACCTGAGAAAGCCAATAATCTCACAGCCATGATCATCACAAGAGATGATTATAGAAAGCTCCTTAATTAAGATCAATCAGATAACGTGTGAAGTACCTGATTAATGGCTCCATTTACTCCATTGTCTGGGAAATTTGAAGGAAGAAAGCACTGATATGTGTTTACATCGTACAGATGTGGAATCGGATGATCAGTTCCTGCGAAAGCCAAGTTTTCAATTTCAAAATCATTGTTGTGTTTTCAACAAAAAAGGTTCCCAAGATGGTCTCGACAATAGACAATAATTTAACAGCTTATTATATTAGTCTTGTGAAAGATTTCACACCTGCAAGAAGAAACTCTCCTGAAGGATGAAAAGATACAGAGCGCACATTATGGGTATCCTGCAGAATTTAGAGTTATCGATTCAATGGCATGCCGTGTTTTTCACCATGTAGCTTAGCAGAAACTGATAACAACCATGAGCTCTACCTGAAAAACTTTGAATGCCCGTTTAGCTGTCGTTTTGGAGAAGTCGAAGAACCTGTCAAAGTCATAAGAAAAGACACAAAAAGAGGTGAACACAAACTTTTCTTGTAACCACTGTGAGAATCCATTGAGGTAGAGAATAGAAATGATAAATAGATACTTTATACAGTTGTCTTTGGCACTGGATATTAGGATTGTGCTCCGAGGGTGGAAATCAAGATCGTTTATTGGCTGCAAATTGATTTTTTCATAAGAATAAGACATGCCAAGAAAATCAAGACTGTTTGTGGCAAAAAATAATGATAACGGGAAGGCTTACTTCAGCATGATCAAAAAAAGTCCGTATTAACGGTCGAGCTTGAGTATCTCCTGAAAGCATCTGTTTAACTTTTGGCACCTCAAAGAAACAACACGGAATATCCGAAAAACTATCAATTCTTGATGATGCTTTAAGAAAGAAAGGTATGTACAATGAAAATGAACAAAGTTTATTAGTACCTCAAAGAGCTTAATTGACGTGTCTGCACCGCCAGTTGCAAAAAACATTCCATCGGGACTAAATCTTGCACACCTAACGACGCTCTATAAATTCATAAGCTTAACATCCAAAATCCAAAAGCTTGGAAGAAAAACATTATTAAGGAAAGACGGTCTACTGAGACATGAATACTGCATATATATACCTTGTGCTCCGATAGCTGCTTCGATTCATGCTTTGGGAGAGTCTTTGATGAGCCCTTCACATGAGTAACACTAGTTGGAAAAAGTCCAAACACTTGATTAGATGATAAGCAGTTTTGGCTTCATCTCTTAAGAAACATAAAAACTGTGTTACTCATTGGAAAAAAAGAGCATCTACCTGAAGTCAATAGAAGCTGTTCGAGGAGTAGCGATTGATCCATAAGAAGTGGGTAACAAGACTGATGAAGAAACACCCCTCAATGTCCCGTTGTTCTCCGCTGCAAGACCCTGTTCTCATCTCAGAAACCAAACATTTCTTCTGATTTTGTCCCATAGGACGAGAGAAACTCTCTCGCAACACTCCAAAAACATAAACATGAGAATGTGGAAAAAAGGAAAAAAACAATAAACCTTTGCAACAAGCTCTAGAAGACGATTTGGAGGAGCCTCAACATTCAATGGTGTCAAAGTGGCTGAAGCAACCGCACTTGCAGCCTAAAAGTTCGATCTCAAAATCAAAACTTTAACCATATAACAGTAATGAATACCCAAACTTGAGCACGTAAACCACTCTTCTAAAACATCATCCTTTACATATTATCTCCAGAACTAAAGAAGCTTCAGCTATATTTCAAATCCAAACAAGCTAAATATATAAATAAATTCCAAAGTTTAACACTTTAAACACAAAAAAGTATCCGAAAATGTATATGCGGAGAAAAATCCCAAATTGAGAAGCTGTATTTACTTACTTCTCCTATCCAAAAATGGCTCATATTGATGGATGCTATATAGGTGAATGTAAAGACACAAAATTGGAATCGGGTTTTGATGAGGAAAGAGATCAAAGACATGCCTGTGAGAGATTGTGGTGGCGTAAATGAGCGACGATTAGGGCATTGAGCTGTCTGAAGATATTCCCGTCTTGTAGAGCCTGCTCCAAACCGCCACTGTTGTCCATTTCTTATCACTTTAAAACCCTAAATCACTCCCTCACTCTTAAGTTCTCAATTCGAAACCAGAGTCGCCATTTCTTCTAAGCTTTCTGTCGCAATCGATTCGGAATGGGTTTTAATCCGAGATAACCTTTGATCGTACAAAACAAAATTATAATTTTCAAATAAGAAAGACGAAATTTTTTTTTCTCCAGAATCTACGATTTTTATTAAGGATACTGACTTTCTTTTTTCACTATTGAAAAAGCCAATAAATAATGGCGGATTTGGTTTGACTTGCTCCGATAACCATTCCGATTGGGACATGAGGGAATTCTCTTTTGTTGGCATAGGCACCCTTTTATGTTGGATTTGGATTTCGTGAGTGAGATTTGGTTAAATGCCAACTAAACTGTATTATAGAAAAGGGTTTAATCAAAATTTCTACATATGTATTAATGTGGAGTATCTTCGATTGGACTCGGACGACACACATTAATATATCTCTTTCTTAAATTTTGTGAACTAAATTTTACCGTTTTTGGTATTCAAACCAATTCATCGGTTTGCAAAAAATGAGCTTGGGCTTTTGACCCAAAACAAATTACTTGGGCCAAAATGAGCTTTCAACGAGGCTTTACATGGGCTGAAATCAACTAATGGGCCTTTCATTTATAGTTCCCATGTGCACATGTCACGTGCGTAACGGTCTCAAAGAAAATTTGAATTCGGACCTGAGCGGCGGGTCAATTTGATTCCATAATAGTTTAAGTTTACCTTTTTCTGTTTTTATTTTCGACCTCTCAAAAAAGTCCCCCTTCTCTCTCTCTCTCTCTCTCCCCTAAAAATTTGAAATCCCAAATGCTTCGCATTTCGTGAAAACATTTCTGCTCGAAAATTTCCCAGCTCTCCGTTCCTTGATTGGATCTACTCTTCGTGGTCTTGGATTTGTTTTTTTGTTCCCATCGGAGGTGGTGATTTCTGTTTCTGGATTCGATTCGAAACCAAGGGTTTCTGGGTTTCTGCGCCGGAACCGGAGATGGAGAGCACAGAGTGCGTTAGGGTTGCTGTCAATATACGTCCGTTGATTACGCCGGAGCTTCTTAACGGATGTACCGATTGCATCACCGTTGCTCCCAAGGAGCCACAGGTATTCAATCGGAATGGGTTTTTGTTTTTTTCCTGTTTTTCGCGTGTGGCTGATGAGATTCCATGTAGAAAGGGGCTGTAAATTCTTTGGGATTGATTGATTGGTTCCATTCGGGAATCAATATATGCATGAATCGGGAATTATAAGGTTTTGCCGAGAAGGGGATTGTGAAAAAAGTTTGTCTGTTCGTGTTAAGGATTCGAATTTGGAAAGAGGCTTAAATTTTCAACAAAACAAAAAAAATCATGGATCTTCTTAGTAATTTGATAAATGCAGGTATGAGAGCTCACTTTGTTTTGTTGGCATTTCTTATGAATTGAACAGGTTCACATAGGTTCACATACTTTTACATACGATTTCGTATTTGGCAATGCTGGCTACCCGTGTTTGGAGATCTACGATCATTGTGTTGCTCCACTTGTTGACGCACTATTTAAAGGATATAATGCTACAGTTCTAGCTTACGGCCAGGTTTGATTTGAGATTTTTTCTTTAGAGCTCACATGATGTTTTTGGTTTTATCCATCAAATTCATTGTTTGTTTGTTGCTTATTGAAGACTGGTTCAGGTAAAACATACACCATGGGTACTAATTATAGTGGAGATGGAACAAATGGTGGTATTATACCAAAAGTTATGGAAGATATATTTAAAAGAGTGGAGACAACCAAAGATTCAACCGAACTATTGATACGAGTGTCGTTTATTGAGGTAAGAGCATCTATTGAGCTTGTTATTTTGAGATTTGATTTGTATATTTCAATTCTAATGCTTACCTCTAAAATGCAGATATTTAAGGAAGAAGTTTTTGATTTGCTTGAAACAAATTCGTCGGCCCTCCTTAAAAATGACGGTGGTGTTCAAGCAAAGCACAGTTCCCTCTCAAGAGCTCCAATTCAAATCAGAGAAACTGCCAGTGGAGGAATAACTTTGGCTGGCGTTACTGAAGCAGAAGTGAAGACAAAAGAGGAGATGGGCTCGTATCTAGCACGAGGCTCTTTGTCTCGTGCTACTGGCAGCACAAACATGAATAGCCAATCAAGGTGAATTTATAATTTGAAATGGTTCACTATAATTCGTTCTGCTATCTTCATACTTAAATACCTGCCAGAACATTGTGGTGAATCCATTTAGTAGAATTATGAATACTTGTGAATAAAGATAAAATCTCAGTATTGGATCAGATAAGTAAAACCAATGTTAAGAAAATCTAATCTCTACGAATATGCTAATGTAATGCTTGTTACTTGTTTTTTAGTCGGTCTCATGCAATCTTCACAATCACTCTGGAACAAAAGAAAATGTCCAGCTGTCCTTCCACAACGACTGAAGATGGTGGTGAAGATATACTATGTGCAAAGCTGCATTTGGTTGACTTAGCAGGGTCGGAGCGTGCAAAACGTACAGGAGCCGATGGGATGCGCTTGAAAGAAGGTTATTTCACATACACCTATCTTTGTGTTTTATATTATTCTTCTTTGGTTTTGTTAAGAGAATACGAATGACTAAACTGGGAGATTTGTTTTCTATACATTTGCACAGGAATCCACATCAACAAAGGTCTACTAGCGCTGGGAAATGTAATCAGTGCACTGGGAGATGAGAGGAAGAGAAAGGAAGGAGGTCATGTTCCTTATCGTGACAGCAAGTTAACTCGTTTGCTTCAGGTACTACGGCTTTTTTGTTTGTTTCTGTTTTATTCACAAAATCACCTTGTCAATCGAATTAGACGTCATTGTATATTGATACCGAAGAAGAAAACCTAATGGTAATAACCTAATGGTAATTCAGGATTCCCTTGGTGGCAATAGCAAGACCGTGATGATTGGTATGGCTTTCTGATTGATTAGATCTTTTGAACATTCAATTTTTTTATTCAAGCACGTAATTCATGATATCTCTGAATGATGCAGCTTGTGTAAGTCCAGCTGATACAAATGCTGAGGAGACATTAAATACGCTGAAGTATGCAAATCGTGCTCGCAATATTCAAAACAAAGCAGTGGTGCGTTTATTTTAGTTCTTACTACGATTTTTCTCTGATATTTTTGCTTTTGTGACCTTACCGATTTGTCATTTCGTGCAATGAATAGATCAATCGAGACCCAGCAGCCGCACAAATGCAAAGAATGCGGAGTCAAATTGAGCAGCTGCAGACAGAACTCCTGTTTTATCGGGGTGACAGTGGTGGTTTTGATGAGCTCCAGGTATTCAATCTGATCTAAGACAAACATTTACATTTGATTACATGATTTTAATATATAATATAACCTCTGTCAGATTCTCAAGCATAAAATATCACTGCTTGAGGCAAGCAATCGTGAGTTACAAAATGAGCTTCAAGAACGGAGAGTTGCTTGTGAGCATTTTTCAAAGCGTGCTTATGATGCTCAGGTTTTCTTCTATTCTCATTGTTTATTATGGATCAAACTCATATGAAATCTAACACTTAACACTTTGTTTTCATCCATTTAGGTTGAAAAGGACAAACTTGTAATGACAATTGAATCTGTTCGCAATGGTAAATCCTTGGATGAGATTGAATCCTGTCAAAATGAGGTGGGATGTCCTTTATGATTCCTTACTTGAAGTCTATGACCAAGTGATCTTTTTTCGCTGAAGTGCTTAATCTTCCAGGATGTTGGTTTGGTGAAGAAGTATGTTTTGAAAATTCAAGAGCTAGAAGGAGAGCTGTTGCATATCAAAAGCTGGAAGAAATCCAGTAATTGCCAATATTCGGATTCTATGGATTCCTATGACGATGGGCCCCGATCGAATAATGTCTTGTTCCCCTCATCTAATGAGTCGTCGGATTGTGAAGACAAAGTGATTGATGTCACGGGTTGGTACCTCAACTATTGTTTTAAACTTTAGATGCTAAAAAAACATAATTTCTTTGTCCACTTGCAGATTGTTAGGCTGAACTAAGAAATAAACAATATATGAGATGCTTTGCTCTATAAGAACTCTGTTTGATTAGCTTTACCTTGTATGCAGATGAAATTGAGTTTGAAGAAAAGGAGCTTGAACATTGCTCACTTCAAGAAAAGTTGGATATGGAGCTAAAGGAATTGGATAAGAGACTTGAAGAAAAGGAGGTACTGTTCTCATTTTTGGAGTGTCCTACTTTAGTTTTTCATCTGTTTCCTTTCGATAGTACGCATAAAACTTTATACTTTATTTTTTCATGAAGGCTGAAATGAAGCGTTATTCAAGTGGTGGTACATCTGTTCTCAAACAACATTATGAGAAAAAAGTTCATGAACTAGAACAGGAAAAAAGAGCATTACAGGTCAGTGTTTTGTGGTTTATATTGTATTTTTAAGGGAATTTATGGAACCTAAATTTGATTAAATCAAATATGCATGCAGAGAGAAATTGAAGGTTTGAGACAGAACCTTGCTAGCATACCATCTGTCCCAGGAGATGGTGCCCAGAAACTGAAGGAAGAGTATCTTCAGAAACTGAACACGCTTGAAACACAGGTAACTCCCACTTTTATTTACCAGTTATACTCGTGTTTTACATATAATTTTCATAATGCATTTTAATATGTTTCTTCTAGGTTTCTGAGCTGAAAAAGAAACAAGATGCACAAGCTCAACTCTTGAGGCAAAAGCAGAAAAGTGACGACGCGGCAAGAAAACTGCAGGATGAGATTCACAGAATTAAGTCCCAGAAGGTGTTTTTTTTCCCCCAGTGATCTCTATTCGAGAGTCTCTATATATGTTCATGTTTGTATTTCTTAACTATGCTAATCCGCTTTGATTCTATTTTCAGGTGCAATTACAGCAAAAGATTAAGCAAGAGTCAGAACAGTTCAGGGCTTGGAAGGCTTCGAGAGAGAAGGAAGTCATGCAGGTATATTTGATTCTTCACTTTGTTGCCAATTAAGATTCTTCTTGATGACTCGAGGCTTACTTGATTTTATTGATTGATTAGTGTGTGTGTCTTGCTCCACTACTAAACTAGTTAGACAAGTGTTATTTTCTGAGTCATTAGTCACCTGTGTTCAAATATGATCAGTGCTTGTAAATATTTTGACTTGAAGGTCTCGGAGTAGTTCTGAAGACATTTTGACTCGGTTATTCTGGAATCACTTTTGTATTGAACTAATCATTATATCGTATTTTAAATTTTGACCAGCTCAAAAAAGAGGGAAGGAGAAATGAGTATGAGATGCACAAACTCATGGCTTTGAATCAAAAACAGAAGCTGGTGAGCACATCTTTTTAAACTTCCAGACCAGTGGTATCGATCTTTTCTATTATTATGGCTGCTCAAAGTCTATGGTCCTAACAGGTTTTGCAAAGAAAGACAGAAGAGGCATCTCAGGCGACAAAAAGACTCAAAGAGCTTTTAGAAACTAGAAAGGCGTCTTCACGCGAGGCATTGAGTGAGGATTTTGTATACATGATTTTGTACGATCACCTTTGTTTGTATGCCTGGTATAGACTAGTAATTTTGTATCCTATTCTATTTGCAGGTGGGGCAAGTGTTAATGGTCCTGGAACTCAGGTAACAGCCACCAAATTCTATGAAACCGATGCTTTGTTTTTCCAGTTACTAATTAGATTTGGAGAGTTTAGTGATTGTGCTGTGCTGGTTGGTTTGTAAATGCATCTTTCTTTTTTAACTTAAAAATTATTCCATTTACAGGCATTGATGCAAGCAATTGAGCATGAGATTGAAGTCACTGTTCGGGTTCACGAAGTGCGTTCTGAATACGAGAGGCAAATCGAAGAGTATGTCTTTTATTCATGTTTGTTTCATAGCTTCTTCATGGCCTGTCAAGAAGTGCTTCGTGATTAACAGTAGTTTGCTACTAAACTGTCTCAAATAACACTAACTGTCTGTAATATAGGAGAGCAAGAATGGCTAAGGAAGTTGCAAGGCTAAGGGAAGAAAACGAGCTACTCAAGAATGCCAAAATAAGGTGAGTGTGATCTGGATAAGACAAAGATTTTGCATAAACCAAGATCAATTCATAATGAACAAATATAGTAAACAATTTGTCTTCTCTGACCAAAGCAGCGTTCATGGTGACACCATGTCTCCGGGTGCAAGAAACTCAAGGATTTTTGCTCTGGAGAATATGCTTGCGACATCTTCAAACACTCTCGTCTCCATGGCATCACAATTATCTGAAGCAGAGGAACGCGAGCGTGTGTTTGGTGGAAGAGGGAGGTGGAACCAAGTTCGAACACTAGGTGACGCGAAGAGTATCATGAACTATCTGTTCAATTTGGCATCAGCTGCAAGGTAAAAAAGCTCACCTAGTGACTGAAGCTTCTTTAAGGATCATCTTCAAAATATGATGCATAACTCATCCTACATTCTTCTTCCCGTCCATTGTTTAATTTTGAAGGTGTCTAGCCCGTGATAAAGAGGCGGACTGCAGAGAAAAGGATGTCCTTATAAGAGACCTGAAAGAAAAAATAGTAAAGTTTAGCAGTTATGTTAGATACTTGGAAATCCAAAAAGCAGACCTCGCGCATCAAGTGAAGGCGCAGGTTAGTAGAAAACATCTTCTACTATTGTTTTATTAGACAGATACTGTGTAGAAATTTAGCATATTATTAATCCATCGGCATTCCATTTTACAGACCTCTGCATTGAAGAAATGGGCTGCAGAGGAGAACATAAACAACGGGGATGGGTTGAAAAAGCAGGAAACCCGAAACTCGGTAATAGTTCTTGAGGACATGGATACCTCTGATTCTGAAGAGTCGGACCACGAACGGGAAGATCCAGATCTTGATGATGAATGGAAACCTGAACAAGAATCAGAACGTGATTCGGAACAGGAATCAGTTCGAAAGATGAATAGGAAACGGAACTTTAAAGTGGGAAGACGGCGCTCTAGTGTGGTGGTGAGGCGTTCATATGAAGAGAACTCGGGTGCTCCTTCAGATGATGCAGTCAAATCCACATCATCGTCTGATGTGTGTTGTTGCACTTGCAGTAAGAGCTCTTCTTGCAAGACAATGAAGTGTCAATGTCGGGCTACGAAAGGATCTTGTGGTCCATCATGCGGATGTTCTTCAGTCAAATGCTCCAACAGAAACAATTCCGTCTCGGAATTAGAGGCGTTGGAGAGCAATGAGAACTCGCAGGAATCTGATGACAAAGAGCAACAACAACAACAAGCCCTTGCTTCACGTGGAGCTTTGCTGCTACAAAACGCTCTTGCTGACAAGCCAGTTGAGGAGACTAATAATGATGGTGAAGGAACAAGAAGGAGAAGAAAACCTCTATCAGACATAGGAAACACGACGGTAAAACTCTATTAGATTTGATCATTTCCACAAATCTGCTAGGAAACAGCAGTCTACTTATTCGATCAAATTGGTTTCAGGGTAAATCGAATGCGCCAAGACCAAGCCAAAGAAAGAAATGGAAGAAGACTGTGCTTCAACTTGTTCCTGTAGGTCCACCACCAACACCAACACCACCAGCTTCATCTCAGGAAGAAGCTAATCCGGCGAATTTGGACTCGGAAGCAGCGAGAAAGCCGGAAAACAGCGACTCAGGAGAGTCAAATAGCATCAGACTGAAGCTACCGAGGGCGATGAGGTCAACATCTACTAATGGCAGCAACTTGCTGAGAGAAAGAAACGCTGATCAAAGCGGCGGTGAATCGGTCGGTAATGGTGGATTTGTGCAGAGTAATTCCGGTAGGGCAAGTGGAAGTAGAGCTTCGGATGAAAAGGAGAACCACACTCGTCGGATCTAAAGTGGAAACGGAGACGTTGCTTGAGAAGCAAGGAAAGATGGGTTTAGATTATTTGTATTTTGTTTGTGATGAGATAACATTAAAAAACAAACACATTATTTTAGGGTTGTGAATTCGGATTCTGTTGTCAGTCCTCTCAGACAAGTACAACTTCCCAAAATCCTGGAATTTCGATTTCTAAAACTTGATGTAAGTGTTATGAAACGGTATAAATCAAGCTGGATTTTTGGTTTTCGGTTATCGTGAATCGTTTTGGTTCGGTTAGATATAAACCGGATTTCGAAAATTTATAACCGAATTATTGATTTTCACCTATTTTTTTACCGGCATGCACTATACTATACAGTTGAACATCTATAAATTAAATACTTTATAAATTAATAATTACTATAAATTAATAAATTATTTCGGTTTTACAGTAAATCTATATAAAAATTAATGAAATTCGATAGGATAATAAGATAATAATTTTTTTGAAATTCCTATGTAAAATATATAGCATAAATTAATAATAAGATAATAATTCTTAAAGTTAGAATCTTGTTGGAACTAATCTCTAATTTTTCTTATTGTATCAAAAATTCATGGTGTTGTCATCTTGATCTTCATCCAGTTAAAGAGGTCTAGACGTGATAATTGTTTTCTTATGATTAAATACTTACAAAAGTACTGTTATCTCGTTTTCAATTTCATCATCAATACCAAGAATTGTAGCCGCGATTTTTTCTTATTTTTATTTTTATATAGATAATCAAATAGGCTATTAGCATCCATCTTATTATGATAACAGAGATTATTAACATAATATGAAATAAGATGAATATTTATAAAATATATAAAAAAATTTAAATAATAAATAATTTTAAAAGAATTTTTATGAATTTTTAGGTAAAATTTTTATTTTAAATAAAAATTTTCAAAAAATTATGGATTAAAAAAATCACTCTATAAATTAATAAATATTAATTTATCGATTAATTAATAACTCTATAAATTAATAAATTTTTAGAATCCTAACATTATTAATTTATAGAAGTTTTAGTTTATATCATAACAAATACACCAACACAAATCATTAAAATACTTGATTGATTAGGTTCAACATTGACAATTCAGCTCGGTTTGGCTTATCTCTAAACATTCTAATCAGCTTAACTTTTTTCTTTTAAACCAAATTAACCAAACCGAATGTAGTTTGTCATATTTTCTCGGAGTAAAGTGATTAGTTCTTGGTAGTGTCGGCAATATAGGAACTTTTTACTTTTCCGCGTGATAAAGTGTCGTCATTAATAAACAAATAAATTAACGAGAAAATCAATGAATCATACTTACAAAATAAGCCAAGATATATAGTAGTAATAAAGAATCGTTTTTAGGGTTGGTGGAAATGATGTACGTAATAATAGGGATTTAATAGTTTGGGGGTGGGGTGGTCTTATCGTCTTGACATATTGACAAAGATTGTTTACTAACCACCCATATTTTATACATCGAATGACTAATTTCGAAAATTTAATTATGTTTACTTTTTGTTTGTAATGGTTAATTGTGTATTTCCATTGATAATCGGTCATCAAAATATAATTTGTTGGGACTACAATCACTTGATTTGTAAATTGCCATATGGTTGTTAGGACATATCTAAAATTGCTTTATATATTATTAAAAACAAATCGCCGACACTTTTTATTTCGCTAATGACATTGAATCTTTCAATAAAATCAACTCCATTTATTTTAATCTTTCTAGTTTGTTGACCAAAAAAAAAAAAAACTATGTATCTAGTATAATTTTTTATGCATAGAAAACGAGTTTATGCAATTTGGATTCCAAATTTTTTAATAAATTTGGTGTAGTACAAAGTAAAATCATATAACTATCTATAACACAGATTTGATCATTATCTCTTTTGGCAATACAAATTATTAGCTTTAACATTTCAAGAAATACAAAGTAAATATATTATTGTTACCCAAAATAAATGAATAATAGAATTTCTGTCCATATATCATTTTTCTCTCCACCGACAGCCGAAAACACTGTCAATGGCCCACGTTCCCTCTAAAAGCTGTCGTCTTCGGTAATATATCTTCTGGTATTAAACGAACTTCTGATCAAAATTACACAAAAGCCCTTTTATCATTTATAAACATAATAAACTTAAGAGAGAGAGAAACTAGATACTTATGATAAGCTTTGATTAAATGTTTGATATAATGTTCCTATAATTAACATTATATCGAAAAAATTACTTCAAAAATTAATGAAGAAATTTTCTTGTTCTTAACCTATGAAATTTTTATTTAAGTGTAATTTATCAAAATATTTTGTAATTTTCACCGGTCAAAAAATACAGTTAATAAAAATAAAATAAAAATTGATTGAAAATAGTAAAATTGATATAAAAAAAACAGATTGTATATTTAATATTTTAGTTTAAAAAAAAATCTTAGAAGAATTCTTAAATTGTGCCTACCAATCAGAAAAACCTTGGAAGGAGAAAAGAAGCCAGAAGTAAGGTTCTTATTAATGAAGATTGTTTTGTTTATTAGCTTTCTTCTCCAAATGATAGAAGGGTAAAAAGGTCAAATCAAACTTCCCGTCTCAAATTTTACTAAAACAGCCACTAGCCAGCCAGATCCCAAATTTCTCATTGCTTCTCCATTGTATTCGCAAAGCTGAAATAATCTTGCTGCTGTCTCTATAAGTCCACTCCTTCAAGCAAAGCATCTTCCTCTTCTTCTTACTCTGCGATTGATTGGTTTTGGATTTCAACCAGACCCATCTAAGGGATCTGGAACAAGCTTCGTCTCTGCTTCTGCTCTGATAATCAGAGAATTAAAAAAATGGAGTCTTTCTTCTCCAGATCCACCTCCATCGTCGCCAAATTGAGTTTCTTTGCCGTATGGATCGTCTTCTTGATTTCTTCCTCTTCTTTTACTTCGACAGGTGATGATTTCTTTACTCTCTTCTTTCTCACATTAATCTCAAAGCTTTTTCAACTTCCCATCTTGCTTCTTGATTGGGTTTTCACTTTTTCAGGGTTTAGCTTCGAGAAATTATTCAAATTCTTTGATTAAGACTATGTTTTTTGGCATCTGGGTATCTTCAATTTGTTGGAATTGTTAGATAGATCTATCTACTCTTAAACTGTTATAGAGCTATCTTTTTCATCAAAGCTTAGATCTTTGTTCCATTAGTGAAACAACACTTCAATTCCATATTAGTGCTTCATTTCCTATGTTTTAGTAGATCAGTCGATTCTGCTTATATCAGGAAAAGCTAAAAGTTTGAGGTTTCTTCTGATCTAAAAATATAATCTTTCTAAAAAAGTTGAATAAGTACAAAACTTCAAAGCACACTTGTTAGTTATCCAGACACAGTTCGGTCTATTTCTACAAAACCAATAGCTTTGAGATTGAAATTATCAATGTAGATGAGCAAAGCTGGATCAGTAGAAACAAAGTTCTGACTTTTTTTTTTTTTTTGTAATTTTGTAAAATCCTTTTGCAGAAGCATATGATGCGCTCGATCCAGAAGGCAACATTACGATGAAATGGGATGTCATGAGTTGGACTCCTGATGGCTATCTTGTAAGTTTTTAAGATTCAGAAAAAAAAAATTAGCCTTATTTACATGTTTCGATTCATCTTAAGGTTAACCAAGTTTACTAAACCGTTTGTTTGTTCGATCTAGGCTGTGGTTACGATGTTCAACTTCCAGAAATACAGACACATTCAATCCCCGGGATGGACATTAGGTTGGAAATGGGCAAAGAAGGAAGTTATATGGAGTATGGTTGGAGCACAAGCAACTGAACAAGGTAGCTAAATGTTTCTGTTAAAACGAAAAGAAAGAAAACCCGTTAGTTTACATTAGGATTGCGACTTATCAGGAAATGATTTGTGACAAAATGTGTTAATGTTTTCACAGGTGATTGTTCAAAGTACAAAGGAAACATACCGCATTGTTGTAAGAAAGATCCAACGGTTGTAGATTTGCTCCCCGGGACTCCTTATAACCAGCAGATTGCAAATTGCTGCAAAGGCGGTGTCATGAACTCATGGGTTCAGGACCCTGCCACTGCGGCTAGCTCCTTCCAGATCAGTGTTGGCGCGGCTGGAACCACAAACAAAACCGTTCGGGTGCCAAGAAACTTCACTCTCATGGGCCCTGGTCCAGGCTACACTTGTGGTCCAGCTAAGATTGTGAAACCAACAAAATTTTTCACGTCGGACACACGCAGAGCCACTCAAGCTATGAGTAAGAACTAAGATCGCAATTTGGACTTTTTAGAACGGAAATGTTGACATTGTTTCTAATCTAACAGACTGTTTCTTTTTCGAATTACCGCAGTGACATGGAACATTACGTGCACATACTCGCAGTTCCTTGCTCAAAGAACTCCGACTTGCTGCGTTTCTTTATCTTCTTTTTACAATGAAACCATTGTCGGATGTCCAACTTGTGCTTGCGGATGCCAAAACAACAGAACTGAATCCGGTGCCTGTATCGAGTGAGTTGCACAAATCCAATTCTTTCTTCCTTTTCGCCACCGTTTTTCAAATTTTCAATTCCCCGCCTTTTTGTTTTCTGTTCATATTCATATTCATTCCCAAAGTCTCAAACTTTTGATTCTTCTGGTTTCAATGTTCAATCACAAAGTCTGAGACTTTCTTTCTTTTTTTGTAATGGCAGCCCGGATACACCGCACTTGGCCTCGGTTGTGTCACCGCCGACAAAGAAAGGAACGATTTTACCGCCATTGGTGCAATGCACGAGACACATGTGCCCGATCCGAGTGCATTGGCACGTAAAGCAGAACTACAAAGAGTATTGGCGAGTGAAGATCACAATCACAAACTTCAACTATCGCTTAAACTACACACAATGGAACCTCGTCGCTCAACACCCAAATCTCGACAACATCACTCAAATCTTCAGCTTCAACTACAAATCTCTCACTCCTTACGCAGGATTAAGTACAAAAACACAAATCCCCTCTCTTTTATCTTCTCTCTGTTTCTCTGTGATTATCATAAAGATTGAATTTTTTGTTTGGTTTTGGTCTTTTTGCAGACGATACGGCGATGTTGTGGGGAGTGAAGTTTTACAACGATTTCTTATCAGAAGCAGGGCCTCTAGGGAATGTGCAATCGGAGATTTTGTTCCGTAAAGATCAATCAACCTTCACATTCGAGAAAGGATGGGCTTTTCCTCGAAGGATCTACTTTAATGGAGACAATTGCGTCATGCCTCCACCTGACACTTACCCTTTTCTTCCCAGCGGTGGTTTCCGGTCAGAAATCTCAGTCTTCGCCGCCGTGTTCCTCCCTGTTCTTGTCTTCTTCTTCTTCTCCGTGTAATCTCAGATTTTACGGTTTTGCCACTGACGACGATCCTGTGTCCGGTACGGTTAGGGTTAGGCGGCGGCTGGTTTGATTGTACGGTGGAGTGGTATAAACATTATTTATAATTCTTTCGTCTCCCAAATATTATTATATATAATCTTTTGATACCTTTTTTTTGTTTCTTATTATATAGTTTTCAACTTCGTTGTGTTTTAATTTTTTACTTGTGTTCGTAATATTGTTGGTTTCCGTCCTTGTAGAGTATCGGAGAAAAAAAAAAAAAAACATAAAGTGTTAGATATTTTAATTTATTACCTTTTTGGTCTCCTGTTATATATTTTCATTTATGTTACTGTGATCTAAAATGTTTAATAATGAAAAAAAAAGTAAATCGAAAAACCTCAAGAGCTGGTTTGTTATTTTAGAATTTAGAACTATCAGGGAAAATTCTAAAATTCAGTTCGTTTTTTAGAATTTCGATTTATAAATAATAGTTTTTAAAATAAAATATAATCTATCATGAATGGTTTGGTACAATTTCGGTTCTGATTTAGATTTAGTCAAATATATTCTTAATTTTTAAAGAAATTTTGGTTTTAAAATTTTTTTTGGTTCGGTCTGAATTCGGTTTTTAATGCAAAAAAAATATGAATCAATTTATACTATATTAAGATATGGTTCAATTTTTCGATCAATTGTTTCGGATCAGTTAGTATCGGAACATATTGTTTTATCCGGATTGAACACCATTTTACGTAGGCAAGGAAAGTTTGGTGTTAAAACTTAAAATGCTAACTCTATATTATCAAACATAATTTTAAAAAGGATCTTGGGGGTAAGATAAAGAAGAAGAAGGAAAATTGATGGGCCTTAAACTGGGCCTATTTTCCTCTTAAGGACAAACACTAATTTTGTCAATATATTTATATTTTGGAACTAGTCTTGACATGTTCTTCTTTATATCAAAATCATGACAAGAAAATGAAATGAATTCAATCAAATTTTTAGGAAAAAGAATATATTTGAACTTTCAAAAAATATTTCTTAGCTGTTACTTTCAAAATATAATTATTGAAATGGGAATCTATTGGGTATCAATATCATTAAAGAGAAAAATAGGAAGAGATAATGGAGTCGTAAAATGGGGGGTTGATTAGTTGTGTGGCAGAGAGAATCTCATCCAAAATGAGACAAAGTGAGAAGTTGCTTTAGAAAAGTCTGTGTGCGTTGTCGATTCCATATTTGCATCTAAACCCTAAAATTACTAACTCTCCATAAAAGCAAACAAAACATTATAAATAAAAAACTAAAGTATGTAAAGTTAGATTATTAAATTCCTTCTTTGCAATACGATGTTTATAGTATTTATAATTTGATTTCGTTATAAATAATTAAATATAGTCATGGTGTGTTATGTGTAGATCTATAGAATGGGGTTCGTCTTTTTATTGCCGAAAAAGGGAGATTACAAGTGACAAGGCCCAAACCCTAAAATGTCAATGCTATTCTTTTTTATTCATATTTACCAAAACACAGTACATTTTAACTTATTACATCTGTGATTACCCTATATACTATAGTAAAGTCACATTGAAATTTACCAGTTATTAATTTTTAATACAAAATATTATTCCATTTTAATACACATTTATTTAAAATCATGTCTCACATCGATGATTGATCAAACGTTAAACAATTTAGAATATAACTTTAAACTTTAATTTAAGAAAACATTTCAGCCCAAATTCCCTCAGAAAATTCCAAAATTATTCTCAAGTTGATTTTTGTGTTAAAATAAAAAAAAAAATCTGAAGAACCTTGTGAAACAGAGGAAAAAACTGAAAAGGAAGAAGTGCTTCTATTCAATTCCATATTGCTTTAGAGATGCATACTCAATTTCTTTTACATTTGTGAAATATAGTATAAGCATAGCTCAAGTCAAGGACTAAAATCTACCAACAACAAAGTCACGACCGCCGTATAAACATGATAGAGACTAAATATTATTATGATAAATCGTTTTAATTTTTTAGAAATATGATCATTCAGATATATCTGTTTGGCATATAGTATAGAGTTAGAGTTGATTTTGTTTCGTTTGTAAACTCAGCTCTTTGGTTTGGGTTTGGAGTATTTAATTTGATTGGGAGGATGTAAAAAAGAAGGAAAATCATATAATTAAAAATTAAGTGGATCTAATGATTCCTAGTATTTTTCTAATGGTTTGTTTCCAAAAGACCATACTAATATCTGCAATTTTTATTATTGGAGAAGATGAACTTAAGAATTAAAAAGACGTTAAACTTCATATAGATCTTGAGATTGAGACAATAGTTTTTTTTGTTAAATTATATTTCAACTTTTCTTAGAGTACGTATATAGAAATAGTAGTAGTAGGTCCTTTTTTGTCAATTTTTTTTTCAATAGTAGTAGTAGCAGTAGTAATATAGTGTCTGTATGTAGATTTTAGAAATATATACCGCTTATAATGTTTACCCAAAAATATATACCGCTTATAAAAACTATCGTAGCAATTCTCTAAATATCATTTTTATTTTTTTTCCTTAAAACTATCACCAAAATTCTAAATTGAAGTTTTTTTTTTTTAAACTACTCATACATGGATATTATATAAGCTCATTTTGATTCCTTTTTGTAAAGCTTTTAACAATTCAAAAAAAAAAAAAATCTACTTATGCAAATGGATATCTCCTTTGGTTTTATTGTGTGACAAATAAAAGTACTTATGTCGTTTTCCAATCAAAATAGTTGACGTGGCATGTGTCACACTGTGGAATTATTCGTAATCACCCCTGTCGAATGGTTTACAACTCGACTGGGTTCTCAATTACGTGTCAAGTTTTGATTCCCCCACAATTAACTTCGAAATAGGAAATCTGTTTCCTTTTTGGCAAAATTAGAAAATACTATGGTTATCCTCGGTATTGACTTACTATTACTTACTTTTAAAGTATTATTTTGGTAAGATTTTTCAAAGCTATTCAACAATTTACTAGATTATTAGATGGCATATCTCTTCTATCATAGTAAGATTTTGATAAGTATCAAATAACTCATTTGGTTAGCACAAACTTCTTTGGAATATTTAAGTCTTTATTTCTAAATTCGATTTTTATTGAAAAAAACTACTTACGTTTTAACAAGTATTATCAACAGTTTTTCTAAAAAAGATTTTGTTAATACAAAAACACATGATCAGGTAAACTATTGTAACATTCTCTCTTAACATTTCTTAGTTAGTATTAAAAAATGTTTTATAGTTTTTTTATAATAAACAGTGAAAATTCCGAATTTTTGATCCATAATTTTTATCGGTACACGGAACCGGTCGTTGATAATACTATTTTTAAGACGTAAATTACTTATCCCAAGTGGACTTGAACTAGTAACTTTGCGTACTCTCAAGAACCATTAGACCAAGACTCACTTGGTAAATACGTTTTGATAGTTGTTTGGGTAAATTGTTACCTCCCCCAAACTTATGTATTACCAGAAATTCAAGCTTCAAATAAAAAATAGAACATTATAATTATGATGATGACCCTTGTGATGAAATAAACTTCTCTTAATATTTGCTTTCATGTCAACATATTGGCGTAGAAAATTTAACTTTTCACCATACCATATGCGTATGAATTATCATGTACGAGTGTGGTCACACACAAAATAAAGACAAGGCGTGATGTTAAAATGGTCCTAAGTTGACATATGTTTGTAAATTACAAGCTTTTAACGATCTATGTCCAAAAATTCAAATTTCACAAAAGGATGATTCGATATAAATATTAATAATGGAAAATATGGGTGTATGTCCACTATATATTGGTATATAAGTTTGACAAGACAACGTGCGATATAATATATGCGGTCTTGGGATGTGGACTAAACATAAGGTATGAGAAGGAAAAAAGATCCAAAGTTTTGATCTAAGAGGGCAAACATTTATCGTACTAAGGAGTGAACCAAATTTATGTTAATAACGATTCAGAGAAATTAAATACGTTTAGGTACTATCCACCCATTTAGATGTTTAGGGCTCATCAACACCCAATTGTGGTCCATTTCTTTTTGTTCATGTGGTCCAATTTTGGTATATACTATATAGTCTATAATACCTTTACATACATTTGATTTGGGCGAGTATTTGTCTATGCCAAAATATTGTTTACCGAACAGTACCCTATAATATATATATATATATATATATATATGATTGTATTCTTTTAATGGCGTTCGCCCTAGCCGCTCTCGGGTACGAAGAGCAAAACGGAGAATCTCGGCTCTTTCCGTTTCAGTAGAGGCTTACGCCTCCAGTCCTCCACCGTCCGTCCATCCTCCGCCTGTATCGATGTCCTGGTTTCTTTGAAGAGCTCTCTCCCCATTGGAAGAAGAAGCATAGAATTTCTGTCGAGATTTCTTCCCCGACCCTCGATGAGAATCCTTTGGCTTCTCCGACGTCTTCGCTTCGGTTTTCATGACTATTGGACTCGCTCCAGTGACAGATCTGAGTTCTCCGAACTTCTCTCCGGCGAAGGCGATGACTCTTCTCGTCCTTAACGGTTTGCTCAGGGTAAAATTTCCTCTGAAGCTAGCCGCCAGAATAGCTCAAATTCCAGAGCCACCGGATCTTCCGCGGTTGCTAGTCACGGACGATGCTATCATGGTGTGCTCTCGATTCTTACCCTCCAATTCTAATTGTGATTGGGGTTTCAATGAATGGGTACGGTTGGTCATATTGGATCCGAGTTTCATTGGCTTAGTCCCGATTATTTCGGTTACTTTTGGTTCTCCTATTGCGCCCTTTACAGGTATCTTTGTCGCCTTTGTGCGATCCCTTATTGCAATATGCAGAATATTTTTTCTTACTGCAGTATACAGGTTTTTCCTATTGTGCCATCCGTTGGCAAACTTATCGCCTCTGTGTGATGCTTCTCTTGTGCCATCCGGTGGCAATCTTATCGCCTTTGTGCGATGCCTTATTGCAGTATGCAGGTTTCGATCCATTGTCACCATGACGGACCATGATTTCTCCTTAATGGAGTCTAGTTTACTTCCAAATTCTTCACTTGTGTTTAGTGGAATTGGTATAGGGAGCTCTGCATCGAAGTTGTTTCTGCTTGAAGTGGAGACGATCGCAATCAAAACTGCAATTTTAGCCGCTTCAACTATAGAGATCCGACATCTCAATGTGTTCACAGATTCTCTTTCTCTTGTCAAGTTTCTCAAGTCTAGAGATGTTGTCAATGAGTGGAAAAACATCCTACAAGACATCTTTTATCTCTTAGGACCCTTTTCTTCTATCTCTATCTTTCATGTACTTTGCACCGCATGTTTTAGGCGAGTCTTTATCTATGTCTTCTTTGTTAGACTTTAACATTTCCTCCATGGTTGGAGTTTGAGTAATCAATAAAATATTGGTTTGTTCAAAAAAAAAAAAGAATTATATACTTTTAATATTGTTAGAGAAATTGCTATCTATTTATTCGTTTATAAAATTAATTGTATTATAAGTTATTTTATAATATCTCTACCTTAAATATAGTTAATCCAAAAGGGGAATTTTTTAAATTACCAGTAAAATATGTTTTTGTTCCAAACATACTCTCATTTAGTTTTTTTTTCCCAAAAATAACACTAAAAATTTTGTTTTTCCAAAAAGAACACAAATACTAAAAATGAGTTTTAAGAATTTATAATTAATTTTTTTTTGGTTTAGATTTAGTATTTTGAGTTTAGGATTTAGTTTTTATGGGTTAGGATTTAGTTTTTAAGGTTTCGATTTTAATTTTGAGGGTTTAAAATTTAGTTTTAATTTTGTGGTATTTTTGAAAAAAGAAACTTTTAGTAATATTTTTGAAAAAAAACTAAGTGATGGTATATATGGAACAAAAAAAATTTTGTGATATTTTTGAGAAATGCCCATCCCAAAATTCTAATAGAAAAATATTCCTATTAATATATACTCCATATATTTAACTAGTTATATAACTATAGTCAAATAATTGTTTATTCTATTTTCTTACATCATCTATGTTTGTTTACAGGATGTTACAAGTATCCGTGTCAATTTAGAATAATTCGTTAGTTCCAATTAAGGTTTAACCTAATAATTAAAAAAACCAGGTTGAAATAATTCAAGTGCTAGATTTAATTAGTACTAATTAGTAACTAATAGGAAACACAAATATAGATATTTTCAACAGAAAAAAATTAGATTTAGGCGTACTACAACAATTTATCACAGATTTCAATTTTTTTTCTAAAGTACAATAATTTTCTTTCTCAAGGCGTACCATTGACAACTTGACATTAGAAATCACCAAAATGCACTGTTTCGAAGATTTATAATTTTTTGTTCCACTGGCGCTTCAGAAATTTAATTGTTTCTGATCAAACAATAAAAGTACGAACAATAAAAGGAGCCAAAGCAAATTTACGTCTAAAAGTAAGGTAAAAAGTGATGTGAGTTACGGTGATTCATTGCCTCATTGGATCAGTTAATTATCAATTCTTTCCACAAATTGATTGCTCATTCAACTATATTTTTATGTACACAACTAGTTTATGTCGTGTATCAGAGTTTCAATTATCAATTCATTGGATCAGTTATCAAATCTTAAAATAGTTTTCACTTTTCAGAAGATCAATTTATGATGTGTTTATATATCACAGACCTCATGAGACCCATATTAGTCATGGGACCGACATGAATGTTGTTTTACTATCGTCTTAGCGGAACACGTTTCCTATTCAACAACCACAAAAAAAAAAGTTGAACCTTCAGACGAAATTATTTGATAATATTATGTGTTAATTAATCCTACAAAAATTAGAGTGAGTTATTAAGTGTAGAAAAGGTGTTAATGTTCTTAGGATATTTCGTACATTGACTACAATAATTGTCCATTACCAATTAATCGCTAAAGATCTTTACATTTTATTTAATTTAAAAAATCCATCTATATCCAATGGGTCTTACTATTGATATCAGACCAAATTATTTAAAGGTGTATAAGAAAATGGTAAGTTGTCTAAGAGACTTTTCCTACATTGAGAGTATCATACGTTTGAGATTCTCTTCCCATATATAGGCCACTTTTTTTGGTCAAAAGAGAAATTGTAAATCTATAAATTGAATTATTTATAGAATATATAGGTCCAAAAGATCAACACAAGCTGATCTATAGAGAATTCCATTATTTATCTTTCTGTTTTAATTTTCGTTGTCCAGCCTAGCTTCCCCTTTTGTAGGTTAATCATTTTTTACACAAAGAGAAAATAGATTTTCAACACAAGATAAAAACATATTGGCACAAACAAAACCCATATACTAAAATGACCTAATTATTATATATGAGCAGATAAAATAAATTATTAAATAGAAGCAATTAATTATTTCATAGCCACGATTTGCCTTCAATGGATAAAAACAAAAAAATAAAATTTATAATGTGAATCTTAGTATCATTTAAATTGTAAATGCAAAAGTGAAAAGCAAACGAAAAAATAATAATTAGGTAAACTCTTCCAAATTAAGTTAAAAAATGTGAAACGCAAAAGAAAAATTACATTTGCGCTTAAGTTTACAATGTCAAAATGATGTTTGATTAAATTCGCTTAAAATTTTATGTTTCTTAAGGTCCAAATGTTTTTTATAAGTGTACTTGTTAAATTCTTGTATATCTAAGGAAAAAAAACATTACATTTTAGTCTCATTTTTATCAAACATGTATTAAAGATTGTAAATGAAAACAGAAAACAAAAATCCACTTGACTGACTTTGTATTTGCGCTTACAATTTGCAAATGATTTTTGAAAAAGGTTATTTTGTTTTAAAAGTATATTCTTGCATTTGTGTTTTTTTTGGGTTAAATTCCTGTGTTTATTTTTAAAACACACGATCTTTTAGTTTTATCTAAAATATTTTTGACATTGTTAGCGTTTACAACATGCATATATTTGATAAAATAAATGAAATGTGTTTAAATAAATGAAATGTGTTTAATATTTTGAATTACCAAATACAATTTGCATCAATTGGACCCTATATATATATATATATATGTATAGTTTTACTCTGTCTTCCCTTTAATACCAATTAAGATTTGGGTTGTTGATCTCTTTTCTTAACCTTAAAAGCAATGGCAATATTAAAAACGTCGTACGGTACGGAAACAACGTAAGGCAAAGGGAAGCACAAAACTAACGAACGAGTTATTATTACAGAAGAAAAGAGCCAATGAGAACTCGACAACACATCAAATGGTTTATTTCCCAAACAGCCCTTAACTTTATCCCCACTCTGGGTCTCTTCCACTCTCTCTGTGGCTTTTCTCTCTCTGTTTCCACAAATATCATTGTCTAATGTATTCACATCAACATACCGTATTTATACCACATCACTTACGTCACTGTACACACTCTTACGTCACTGTAGACTCACGCGAAACCCAACAAAAGTCCACAAAGAAAGAGAAAAAGAAAATAAAATTTAGTAATTATCACAATCAACACAAAAGATACCCAGAGAGACATAAGAAAGAGAGAGAGAGAGAGATACTTTGGTCATTTCAGGGTTGTCGTTTCTCTCTCTTGTTCTTGAGGGTTTTGAGGAGAGAGAGAGATGGGAAGGGGTAGGGTTCAGCTTAAGAGGATAGAAAACAAGATCAATAGGCAAGTTACTTTCTCAAAGAGAAGGTCTGGTTTGCTCAAGAAAGCTCATGAGATCTCTGTTCTTTGCGATGCTGAGGTTGCTCTTATCGTCTTCTCTTCCAAAGGCAAACTCTTCGAATATTCCACCGACTCTTGGTAATTTTATTTTCATTTACAAACCATAATATTATATTTGTACATCACATCGATCGCATCCGTCTGTTTTTTCTTGATTTATAACAAGATTTTGTTTTTTATTCGTACGTTTAGATTTCGATCGTCGTCAGCCTTGTAAATCAATCCAAATCTTGTACCTTGGTGTTGCATATATACTGTAGATTTGTTTGTTCCCTAAGAAGTGGCTCGAAAAATTAGGGTTTTTTTGGGGGGATTTTACGTACGGAGGGAAGAAAAAGCTGTTTACGTTTATTTTTTCCTTGCTTTACCCCAAATGAAAATAGCATAAAATTATGAAACTTAGTACACAGACTCACGATTTGATTGCCCCTTTTGATGTATGGAAGCACGTGCAGACAGACACGTACGCTTATGTATATGTATATAACATGTATAATAAATTACGTATAACATATATTTTGAAAGAAATGTTGATTTGAAACGATGAAATAAAGCATTGATAAGGATGTGCTATAATCCAATGGACAATAACATAACGTTCAACATATATGTAACTTCGTACTGGTATAAATGTTTTTTTGTGTGTGTGTGTATATATGTTTGTTTGTACTCATCATACCGTTTGCTTAGATAACCGAGTCAGTAGGATAACACGAATCTTTGCATCGAATTTGTACGTATGTTTTTTTTTGTATGATGTTTTGTGGACTCAACAAAACCAGGTCTTATATACATTTTCATGTTATATGCTTATTTATAGCCATACTTTGTCAGTATACCATATAAGGTAAACTTTTGGCTAACACTTTGTCTCAAATTAATGTTGCACATTATTACATTATTAAACGTGTGAAGTTATAATCTGATCTATATGGATCAAATTAATTAAGTAAATATTGATTTTTTTTTTCTTCTCAAATCTAGCATGGAAAGGATACTTGAACGCTATGATCGCTATCTATATTCAGACAAACAACTTGTTGGCCGAGACATTTCACAGAGTGTAAGTTTTACGATATGTTATTTCTTCTAGATTTTTATGTTCATGAGTACTACTCAATTATGTATCTTTTGTTGTTTAAACTACTGTCTATATTCATATACCAATTTTGTAGGAAAATTGGGTACTAGAACATGCTAAGCTCAAGGCAAGAGTTGAGGTACTTGAGAAGAACAAAAGGTATATATATTATATATACATATGTATTTACCATATTATCTTCTTGTGCATAATGTCAAAATAAGATTGCCAATCAATCTGTGTGCTTATCAAATCGCAAGTAAAACGTATATATACAAGAGTTGTCGCAAGTCAACTAGACTTTGGGTTGAACATAAACTTCTAATGTATCCAACTTCCTTCCTTAAGTCCTGTGATCATGTGACTTATAGAGGTGATGCATCATGTGATTCATTGACTAAGTTATTTTTTCATAACTTATGGTACTATACGGTAATCGAGGAACTTGCTATTTGTGTCTTGGATCCTCATAAAGTTCATTTTCCGTAAGGAAATTTGATCATAAAACTTAGGCATAATATCAACATAGGTAGCGAGGTAACATAACAAGCACAATGCTAATATAATCAGTAGCCACTAAAATGAGAATTTTGCAGGAATTTTATGGGGGAAGATCTTGATTCGCTGAGCTTAAAGGAGCTTCAAAGCTTGGAGCACCAGCTTGATGCTGCTATCAAGAGCATAAGGTCAAGAAAGGTAAAAGGAGAACGTTGATACATACGTCTACATATGTATGTAAAGCTTTAGATCAAAAATTTGAGTTTGGCAATGAACTGGAGTAAAAATTTGTGATCGTGTTATTTAAATAATGTATATTATATGCAGAACCAAGCTATGTTCGAGTCCATATCTGCGCTTCAGAAGAAGGTAAAGTGTTACAATTAATTACATCTTAAAAACAATTCATTTTTTATGTATATAACTTTACTTGTTTAATTTAAATTCATCAGGATAAGGCCTTGCAAGATCACAATAATTCGCTTCTCAAAAAGGTTAGTAACTCTATTTTTGAATTAAGTGGTTAATATATATTTGAATTAAAATGGGATTGAAAGTTGCGAAATGAAATAATTTACATAAGTATGTCATCTCATCAATTTTTTTATTAAAAGCTAGACTGTGTTCAATAGTATTTATAACTACACCAGAAGAATATAAATAAATAAATAAATATATATATATATATATATATATATATATATGTTTGCAATTAAATTAATTTACTACATATAGAATTGCCTAAAGATTTTTATTATACTATTAAATTATAATATACTAGCGAAACAATGGTATTGATATATAAATGGAAAGAAACGTATATATATTTCTTTATTAGTAGTGTTTAAAATACATAAATAGACATATTATAATTATTATTATCGGAGTTAATAATTTTAATAGATGTATGAATTTAAAAATGGTTATTTTTTTTTTACTATCAGAAATTGTTATTATTTATTTCTTTTTAGTAGTGTTTCTAATAAAACCAATGTCGAAATCATCGTTAAGGCGTTAATAGGACGATCAGTTGTAAGCGTTTATGCGGCTAGACACAGATTAGTTATAATATGTATATTTGGATCGATTAATTTACCTAATTTTTGGAACCATGATTGAAACATATAAATATTTATTGGTTTTATTATAGTTTCAATAAATATTTTTATGTAGATATACAGCCTTTTCTAAAGATTTTCTACTGAGTGAAATAAATCAACTCTTTTGGATACAGAGTAGAGTACAAAAGAAAACCAAAACTGAAAAACATTTTATTGAATAAAAACTTGAGCAGGTCTTGATTGAGGCAGTTTCCGGAAGTTGGACCGAGATATATATAGTTTAGTTTGTAAAAATTAAAAGTGATTATTGTATTTAATATTTATGAAGTAAATATGAGAACAAAACATACAATTCGTGCATCTGTAGATTTAGGATTAGTATTACTACTAATGGCAAAATAATGATATGATAGATTAAGGAGAGGGAGAAGAAAACAGGTCAGCAAGAAGGACAATTAATCCAATGTTCCAACTCTTCTTCAGTGCTTCTGCCCCAATACTGCGTAACCTCCTCCAGGTCTTGTCTCTCTCTCTCTCTTTTATGGTATTCCCAATTAGCTTTAGATGTTGATTAATTGTGTAATATACATACAGTGACGTGCTTAGATCTGTAGTGACTTGAAGCGAATTAAAAAATAAAGGTCCTTTTAATATAATTTTTTTAAACAATATAAAATTTCAAAACAAAACGATAAACGATAATATAAAAAGTTTAAGACATAATTTTTTTTTTTTTTTCAATAAAGTCTTTTACCAAACTCTCATAATCTAAATTCTTAACTAGTTCTCTTTGTAAATTGTAATGGTTATTTATAAACTAACATTTACAATCGATTCATTTTCAATCTGTGATTATGATTTTTTTTTAGAATTAGGATCTAGATTTTCTTTTTGATTGGAACCTCGATCTCTTTTTTATTTGAAATCTAAATTAAAAAAAAAAACAAAAATACAACAAAGACTCGAACCTAGATTCTATAAATGAAATTTACTCTCAATTCCACTAGGATGCAACATATTTACAAAAATAAGGGACCTCTAAAATTTTATATATTTTGGGGTCCTAGACAAATGCTTTTTTTTTTAACTCATTAAGCACGGCTATGTATACATATAATTCAATGTTATATATACATGGACTTCTTGATATATCTATGGTTCTGTTTTTTTAACGAGGAAATTCAGTAGTTTTTGGATCCATAATCTCTCTCGACCAAAAACCGGCTTATCATTCTAATGAGTTTAATATTATTTTGGCAGGGATGGCTTTGTGGAGAGAGTTGGGGGAGAGAACGGCGGGGTACCACCCTTGTTGACGGAATCAAACTCTCTTCTCCCGGCTTGGATGTTACGTCCTACCATGAATGAGTAGAGTTATTTATAAAGATATATATTATAATATAATTAATGTTTAATATTTTCATAATTTATATCAGCATTTTTTTGGTGACCTATAACTAATACTGATATATGTTTTAGCTAGTCATATTTTATATGTATTGATGGTTTTTTTTTTTTTGATAAAGTACTCGTGTATTGATGGAATTCCAATGTCAAGAAGTACGTACGTACGCTATCACTAGATTCATTGCGTCTTAAGAACAAAAGTTCATGAGATCTTTGTGATGATTTATAATGAATGATGTTACTTTTTTTTTTTACCGTGGCATAAATGCGTGAAAGCAATATATCAATATTCTATATCATTAGTGTTGGGCTTTGCCCACATCCAATTCATCTCGTTAGTACGATATTATTCGCTTTGGATCATGTGGGCAAACCCGTACGAATTTATTCTTGGACTCCTTCACAAAATACCTCATACTAATTAGAGTTGGACACTACTTATATACTAGACAATATTTGTCTAAAATTCCGATGTAGGACTTGGATTGATATTCCAACAATACTTCCCTCAAACCAAGGACCATACAAACCCTTGGCTTCCCCTCCAGCGAAACCTGACACCCATTTTATACCGTCGTAATTACCAACGGAACTCTTCACCTAATCTTTCGCCAGTCATGAAGACTTTTGACACAAGGCTCTAGCACCCTTAATCGCGAGGTCACTTTGAGGGTTCTCCTCCCACAACGAATTTGCAGCCCACATCCACTTCTTTAGGTCCACCTTTTTTTTGAACCTATGCTTTTATACCAATTGTTGGGCTTTTCAACCCCATGTCCAATTTCTTCTCATGATATTGTCCGGTTTGGACATGTGGACAAGTCCGCACTTATACACCTGCCCAACAGTACTTTTGAACGTAAGTTTTGATTGGCGGTATATATGTTTCAAATTCTATTGACTATTTAAGGCGAGACACCAAAATATGAGATTCTATGATGGTATACAAGTTTTAACTTTTTGGAATCCATTATACAGTTGATTTGTGCGAAGTTGTTCGTCGGACAACATCGTTGTTGTTGGTTTTTGGTGAGCAAAGATATAGGCGAACTTAATGTCACCTTTCATTTGGTTTGGATTCTATTCTTTGTTGTGGGCTTCAAAGAATGCTAGAATGATTTTAAACAATATGGTTAGAATATCTTCTGAAAAGTATAAAAAATGTAATTTGAAAAAACGAATGAGTATAAAAAAAAGGTGATTTGGAAAAACGAATGAGTGTAAAAAAAAACGTGATTATTATTTGGTTATGAAAATATTGATTGTTATTTTGGGATTTGCTTTTAGGTTTGAAAATAAAATTACCAAATATATTTTAGAATACACAAATTTTGGTGTCATCTTGTTTTGTACAAATCAAGAAGAGCATGAATATGAAACATAGTCAAGTGAGACATATGTTTGTCCACAAGTTCCTAATTTTGTAAAATTTAATATAAAAGTTTCATATATATACTTATTTACTTTTGCAGTGTATCATACTACAAACAGAGTTGGCCCTAAACCCCCAACCCAAACAAGCGAAGTTTGAGTTAATTTACGACCTTAAAAATTTATATATTTTAGCGAATGAACCATTGGTTGAAAATCTCATTAGTCTAGTGGTAAAGGACCACAGCTGTGTTATTCAAGTAACGTGTTCGACCCTTCTCCCCATGATTTTTTAAAAACTCACTATTGAATTGGCCCTTTTTTTCTTTTTCCTAGCCTTTACATTTTAAGAGTCAGCTCTGACTAAAAAATAATAATCGTAATATATACACAAAGAGAGATCGACTATGGCGGAGAGCTCGACGGTGAACATGTGAGAGTTTAAATCGAGAATTAGAGAAATCGGAATTCCATAGAGAAATTGTAGTATGATCTTTTAAAAGAAGTCAATGGTAAAACTTGTCATTTAAGACAATTTGAAAAAAGAAAAATTTCAATATGGCTTTTTTTTCTTATTTTGAAAAACCAATTGTTCTTTTAAATTAATTCATGATAGTAAAATGGTTGATATATTCATCCGGAAATTAAAAAAAGATTTAATAAGATTTCATTCATGGTTAATCAAGTGGATTGTATTTAATTACATAAACATTTGGCTCTTCCATGAAGCATGATTGTTGTCAATTTTGAAGATAAACCGTGGGAGATTTGGACGTTCAGTCTATAATCTCTCCGATACCCAGATTGAATCCGGGGCACAATAGAACCAATCTTTTATGTTATCACTAGGCCACCATCTCATTGATAAAAAAAAATTTGTACGTTTTAAATTTGTGAATGTGCTATTACAACAAACATACAAGTATACAACCACATTTGTACTCTGTTTATTACATACCGTGAGTCTATGGGCCTTAGTCATTTTCTCCCATGGCTCAAATCTCTTTCAACCTTCTTATTGTTTCAAGTGGGCTCAAGTGTAGCTAGCCCAAATTGTTTGGTTTTGGTTCACGTCGGTTTCAAAAGAAAAGGAAATAGAGACGTAAAGGCTTCTTATAAAAAGGCAGAAGACATTCAAAGAAGACCTAACACAACACAAGAGAACAGAGAGAGTCTAAGAGAGATCGGAAGAGAAGAAACCTAAAGCGAAAGAGGAGTTCCCCATGTTTTTGCGAGATAAAGTTTCTTTGATCTTTCTTCTTCTTTGTTGTGTCGTCTTTTTTGTTTTCACTTGAAACACAAAAAGAACGCCTAGGCGTTTGTGTAATCTATTTGCTTGATAGTGAAAGTTGTGGGAGACGGTTCCCACCAGAGACATACCGGTTAGAGACCGGAAACTCGGTGATCAAATTCTCTTTGTTAAGTTCAAAGAATTAGCAATCAAACGATCCAAATAAAATCTCTAGCAAGTGGTATCAGAGCAATCTAAGTTTTGATTGCGGTGCAAGAAAGATTCCGGAGTCTGAACAGATTTGCAAAGAAGAAAGATAAAGGGACCTGTATGTTCTTCGACATAGAGTGCGAATCAATTGTCTCCAAGGGAGAATATCTTCTTGCTTAAATCTTATGTCTTGTTTACCTGTTGCAAAAGGTTAAATAATACAGTTAGATAGCGGAACAAACACATGGAATTTGATTTTGAAAAATTTGATGGGAAAGGTGATTATGGTTTATAAAAGTACAAGAGGCTAATGAAAGAACAGTCATCCAAAGAGTTTGTTCTTGATATGTTTGTGGTGCAACCAGTTAGAGATTGGTTTAAGGTGGAGTTACTCTCCGGTTTCAGATGGATTCTGGTTCATAGAAGATGTGAGTTATGGTGTCTTGACTCAATGCTATGAAGAGAAAAATCGAAGCATCATCCGAAAGGCTCAAATCTTGTAGACTTTGAGTCTGTATCCGCTGCAATGGTTGTTCTTGATCTCCACAGTAAAGAATTTAAATCTGATGGAACATGAGTTTGTATGTCGACCTCTAACGAGGATTAGGCAAGTTTCACTACTGGGTTTCAGTTGTTTTTTTTTTTGCTTGGGTTAATCTGCTTGTTAAGGTCTGATGCAGTTCAGTTCAAGGTTGATTAAGTACTGTTGGTGTAGGCTCATAGATTCTTAGAAGTAGGGGACATCCTAGGTTAAAAAAATCTGTGAGCTGGTTGTTCTGGTATCAGTTAAGGCTTCAAATAAAGGAAGTTACATATAAATATGAAACAAGATGGGAAACCTGTTGGAGTTAAAGACATGTCGTATGGTTAAGGTTTGAGGAGTTTTGGGTTGCAGGTTCAGTCTCAGTTGTTTAAAGTTAAATTCTTGTGAATTTGAGAAGTTCACAGGTCGTGATGATCAAGGCTCCAAGTAGATCGTCATGGAATTTATAGCAGCAACGGTTATGTATCTATAAAGTGGAACAAAGCTGCTGGTTTTGTTGGTGTTATTTCTGTGGCACTATGTGCTGAGACAGGATGTGGCAAAGATATATTGCTAAAATATTAGCTCAAAGTAGAAGGTATCTGAAGATACAAGTTGATGGTCTTATGAGCTAAGGGGCAGGCTCAATTATAAGTGTTTGAGATGGAAGTTACAGAGACAGCAAAAGTGGATCATCAAGAATGGAATAAGATTGATCTTAAGGAAACTGTCTAAAGAAGACTTGAAGATTGTTCTGGTGGAAGAAGAGTAGGACAATGGAAACCTCACTTTGAGTTCATCTCACACGGGTTAAAAAAGACTTGAATCTAAAGTCAGCTATGATGTCAGAAGATCAAGCATAATCAGGTTGCAACAGGGGTTAAAAGTTAAGCTTGCGAAGCTTTGTTTTATTGCTTGATGGTGGTAAATACATCTAGATATAAGTTGCAGGTGTTAAGCAAGTTCGAGTTACCGTGGCTGTCAAGAAACTAGACTGTGTTGCTCAAGAAAACGAGAAATAGTTCACGAATGAGGTTGAAGTGATAGGTCAGACTCACCACAAGAATCTAGTGAGGCTCATTGGCTTCTGCAACGAAGGGCGGAGCCGGTTGATCGTCTACGAGTTCTTACCGCACGGGTTGCTAGCCGATTTTCTCTTCAGGCGTCCGAGACCGAGCTGGGAAGATAGAAGGAGAATTGCAGCTGGGATTGCCCGCGGAATCTTGTATCTACACGAAGAATGCAGTGAGCAAATCATTCAATGCGACACAAACAGCAAAACATACTTCTAGATGAGAATTACAGTCCCCGGATCTCGGATTTTGGTCTAGCAAAGCTTCTGATGATGAACCAAACTCACACGCTAACAAACATCCGCAGAATAAAAGGCTACGTGGCGGCCGAATGGTTCAGGAATAGTCCCATTACATCCAAAGTATATGTCTGTAGCTACGGAGTAATGCTTTTGGAAATGGTGTGCTGCAAGAAAGCCGTCGATCTTGAGGATAATGTGATTCTCATCGATTGGGCGTACGATTGTTTCCGACAAGGGGGGTTGGAGGATCTGATCAAAGGCGATTTAGAGGCGATAGACGTCATGATGACAGTGGAGAGATATGTGAGAATAGCGATATGGTGTATACAAGAAGAGCCAGGGATGAGACATAACATGAGAAATGTTACACAGATGCTTGAAGGGGTGACTCAAGTTCATGATCCTCCAAACCCTTCTCCTTACAGTACCTTCACTTGTGATGGCCAGTCTCTGTCTAGTGATCCAGTGTCACTTGTTTGATTTTTGTTAAAGTTTATACAGAGACTGCTACAAATCTAAGCACTCATACATGTTTGACCACACGCCAAAGCAAAATCAAAGAATCAATCCAACCATGAGAAGATCAACAACATAATCACTGGATCCATCCAATTGCAAAGATGGCCCAAGTAAAGCTTACAAATTCAATATGAAGCATTCCAACTCCGAACCACCTTGTCATGTCTTCACCATCCTCTTAAGAATATTTAAAATGAATATTATTTTTTGTAGTGTCAGAAATAGATATTATTTGTTTCTTTACTAGTAATCCTATATATATTAACAGATGAGATATTCACAAAAAATTCTAGGTGTCAAGCAATGAGTAACTTAAGGGACACATCATTTAATTTTAACCAATCAGAACATTTCAATTAAAAATATATGTCATGGTGAAAATCTATACATATTCTCATTAATTTTATAACATAAGTCCATTAATACATGTTTTACAAATTTAAGCTCAACTAAATATATATTTTAGACTTACTATATCCATTTTAAAAAATTTATGATATATTAACAAGTTTTTTTATTATTTTGAAGGTCAATTTAGACGGATAAAAATGAAGATCAATTTTACACTTAAAAGATATTGAAATAAATAACATTTACATATTTTTAATCAATTTTACACATAAAACTATTAAAACTAATGGCATTAACATATGCTTGATCAAAAGTATTTAACTTTATTACATTTATGCACAATATATATCATTTTGTACGTTTAAAGATATTAGAAATCATATGTTTTGTTATACACGTTTAAATATTAAAAATTGTATAAAAATCGATTCGTCAACCTATTTAATCATTTAATCCCGCGCTTGGTGTGTGTCAAAATCTAATTTTCTAACAAAACCAACGTTAAAATCCTCGTTAGTCCTCCTATGTTAAAATCATCGTCAGGCGTTAATAGGACGACTATAAGTTGTAAACTTGCGGCTAGACACATATTAGTTAAACTTGCGGCTACTATATTCAATTTACGACAAATACATTTCATAGTAGATTTATATTTAGAAATTTGTAAAAAATTAACTAAATTTTAAATTTAATATTTGGTATAAAGTATACACATCCTGACAGCTAGCAAGGTGGGTGATCCAATGGCAATGGCGATGGATAGATCCGACGAAAGTAGCCATGGGCAGGAGCATAACTTATAAGTGATCGGCTGCAGACACGCATGTGGATGGACATACTATTTTCTAAACCACACTGAATATGGTATATGTGTTCCACAAATTAAAATCTGTAATGTTTTTGATGTAAGACAACAAAATATGAGATTCTATGATGTATATATGTTTCAAATTCTGCTGAATATTTGGTGTGAGACACCAAAATATGAGATGATCTATGATGGTATATATGTTTCAAAATTTTGAAATCCATCGGACGGTGGATTTGTGGGAGGTTGTTCATCAGAGGACATAGCTATATATATTTGGTGAGCACGGATACAGACGAACTTAACGACATTTCTCTCAACTGGTTTGGAGTCACGAGGAATGGTAGAGTGATTTCGAGATAATAACATGGTCATAACATCTTCTTGGAAAAACGAATGGGTATAAAAAAAACGATTGTTATTTGGTGTATAGAATATTGATTGTTATTTTTTAGTTTTGAATGTTAAATTACCAAATATATTTTACACAAATTTATGTGTCGTCTTTTTGTACCAATCAAGAAGAGTATGATGATGAAACCTAATCAAGTGAGACATGTATTTGTCTACACAAGTTCCTAATTTTGTAAAATCTAATATAAAACTTTCATAATATATTTTCATTTACTTTTGCAGTGTATACATATACTACTACAAAAAATCATAATATATACACATGTTTTTGTGTATATACATAGAGAGATCAATTATGGTGGATAGCTCAACGGTGGACAACTTTTTGACGGTTCAAATGAGAGTCAGAAAGATTGGAATTCTATAAAGAAATTATAGTATGATCTTTAAAAGAAGTTAATGGTAAAACTTGTAAGACAGTTTTTAAAAACAAATTTAATATTGCACTTTTTCTTATTTAAAAAAATATATCCTTTTAAATTAATTCAAGGTAGTAAAATGGTTGGAATATTCACATGGAAAGTGAAAGAGATTTGAATATTCCAATGTAATTTTAATCATGGGTAATCAAGTGAATGCATCAAATAACAAAAACACCCGGCTCTCTCATAAAGCATGAGTATTGGTCTCAGTTTTGACTCAATATCCCATTTTATTAAAAAATATTAAAAATTAAAAAAAATTCCATTCAAAAGCCAACACAAGGAAATAAAAGTCTGTTACGTTTAAAATTATGAATGCGCTATTACAACAAACATACAACCACACTTGTACTCTGTTTATCCCAAACGTTAAAAGACTCATCTTCAGAATTGTATGGAGGAGAGACTCCGTTGACTCGGTGAAAGAAAAAACATTCAAAAAAGTCTTCTTAACCCTTCTTCTACGTTCAGTAGTAACGAACAAATCAACATATATTAAACCTTTTTCTATATATATATCTATCTATAAACACATATATAACCTCAAGATCTAAGCTTCAGCAAAATGAGGTTTCTCGTTTGTTCGATAATCCATCTTTTTCTTCTTCTGCAACTACAAACACTTTTCGTTTTGTCTCAGAACATCGTAAACGGTTCTGTTCCTGTCGGAAAATCTCTCACAGCTTCAGAGTCCAAACAATTCTCCAATTCATGGCTTTCTCCTTCCGGTGACTTTGCTGTCGGATTCCGCAAGATCCAACAAAACGATGGTTTCACTCTCTCTATATGGTTCGACAAGATTCCCGACAAAACCATCGTGTGGCACGCACAGGTTAACACAACCACCGGTCTTGTCCCTGATGGTTCGAAGGTTACACTAACCGCAGATCGTGGTTTGGTTCTCACTAACCCTCGAGGTCAAGAACTCTGGAGATCTTCACTTCCTCCGAGTAGTGGCTCTGTTTCTCGAGGGCGCATAACCGACACCGGAAACTTTGCTCTGTTAAGCGAGGATTCCGGCACGGAGTTATGGTCTAGCTACGCTAATCCCACCGACACTCTGTTGCCTACTCAGGTGAGTCTTGTCTTATTGGTAACACTATGGAATGAGTAGTGGTTTTACAGTTATGTTTGTCATTAAATTTGGGGAATGAAAATCGCGATTCCAGTCGGTCTTGAATTTTAGGAGACTGCAAACTAAAGAAAAAAGGACCATCGTTTTATAGACAAAACCGGCCTTGGTTTTAGAAAACCGCAAACCCATGCTTGGTCTGTTTTGGTTCAGGATCGGCCCTGACTCAATTCACATAGGCTCATTGTATTGATTCGTTATTGTAAGTATATATATAGACGGACGAATGTTGCTGATGATGCAGAGTATAGAAGTTGGAGGGAATCTCTCATCTCGTCGGACGGAGACAAGCTTCACAAAAGGAAGATTCCGGCTACGACTAGGTGATGACGGAGATCTTCAGCTTCTCGTTCTCAACTCCAACTCACTAGCGAAAACAGATGAATACTTTTCGTACTACGCAAGTAACACTGACGATCCTCTAAATCCCGGGATTCGATTAGTTTTCAACCAGTCAGGCTACATGTATGTTGTTCAAAGCAACAATTCGAGATTCTATATTATCGAAGATGAAGTTCCAGAACCTTCTAGAGACTTCTATCTCCGTGCCGTTCTACATTTCGACGGGCTTTTCGCTCTGTATTATCATCCCAAAGGGCAGGGGAATAGTGGGTGGAAGTTGGCTTGGTCTGAACCGGATAATATATGTGGGAGATCCGCTGCAGATGTCAAGAATATAGCTTGTGGGTTTAACAATATATGCAGTTTGGGAGATGATAAGAGGCCGAAATGTCAATGTCCCGAGAGGTTCTCATTGATGGATTCTAGTGACGAGTATGGTGATTGCAAGCCGGATTTCGAGATGCAGACTTGTGGACCGGAGAATAACAAAACCGCGGATGTAAATCTTTATGAGTTTATTCGTCTAGAGCGCACGAATTTCCCTTTCACGGATTACGGGAGGTACGCAAACTATGATGAAGAAAGCTGTAAAGCTTCTTGTCTTAGCGACTGCTTTTGTGCTGCGGCTATTTTCGGAACGTATCGTGATCAGGTATGTTGGAAGAAGAAGTTTCCGCTGTCCTTCGGTCAGAGAACTTCGAATGGTGATAGCGATACATTCATTAAGGTTCTAAAACGCGGTGCGGATGTCCCAATTACCGGAAAGAAAGGGAAAAAACGTGACTGGTTAATCATCGCTTGTTCGGTTCTGCTTGGAACTTCAGCTTTTGTGAATTTCATATTAGTTGCTCTGTACAGAACGAAGAAGAAGAAGAGTAAGAAGGTGAAGACCAAACCGAATCAAGCTAGAGATATTGGTGCTGCTACTGCTACTGCTATTGAGTTGAGTCCGAGGGTCTTTACATACAGAGAGCTTGTTGCGGCTACAGGAAATTACATGGAAGAGCTTGGAAGAGGAGCCTTTGGGATTGTTTACAAAGGATTTTTAAAATTTACCGATGATTCTGAAGTTACCGTGGCTGTCAAGAAACTAGACCGTGTTGCTCAAGAAAACGAGAAAGAGTTCAAGAATGAGGTTAAAGTGATAGGTCAGACTCACCACAAGAATCTAGTGAGGCTCATTGGCTTTTGCAACGAAGGTCAGAGCCGGTTGATCGTCTACGAGTTCTTACCGCACGGGACGCTAGCCGATTTTCTCTTCAGGCGTCCGAGACCGAGCTGGGAAGATAGAAGGAGAATCGCGGTTGGGATTGCTCGGGGAATCTTGTATCTACACGAAGAATGTAGCGAGCAAATCATTCATTGCGACATAAAACCGCAAAACATACTTCTAGATGAGAATTACAGTCCCCGAATATCGGATTTTGGTCTAGCAAAGCTTCTGATGATGAACCAAACGCACACGCTAACAAACATCCGTGGAACAAAAGGCTATGTGGCGGCCGAGTGGTTCAGGAATAGTCCCATTACATCCAAAGTAGATGTCTATAGCTACGGAGTAATGCTTTTAGAAATCGTGTGCTGCAAGAAAGCCGTCGATCTTGAGGATAATGTGATTCTCATCGATTGGGCGTACGATTGTTTCCGGGAAGGGAGGTTGGAGGATCTGATCGAAGGCGATTTAGAGGCGATAGACGACATGGTGACGGTGGAGAGATATGTGAGAATAGCGATATGGTGTATACAAGAAGAGCCAGGGTTGAGACCTAACATGAGAAATGTTACACAGATGCTTGAAGGTGTGGCTCAAGTTGATAATCCTCCAAACCCTTCTCCATATAGGAGTACCTTCACTTGTGATGACCAGTCTTTGTCTAGTGATCAAGAGTCACATGTTTGATTTTTTTTTTTTTTCTTTCCTTAAGAGACATTTGTATCGAATATTTTTGTTAAAGTTTATTTGTATCGAATAATGTTCAATAAAATGCAAAATAGCTTTTTGTTTTCTTCTTATAGCGTAAAGAAAAAATGTGTCACAAATTGGAGAAGATCGTAACAGTTGGACTTCTTGCTCTTTTTATATTCGACTCGGCCCATAATAATTATTTTGTATCAATAATTGCGCAGGCCCATAGTGAGATTTTTGGCTCACTTTCGGCCCGGCCCATAGAGATGTATATACTTTTACTTTCCGACTGCTACTCATTGTTCTTGGATACTTTTTCTAACAGTTTTTAATCGGAATTTCTTTCAAGTTCTCCTTGAATTATACTCCCTTTTTTATTAAATAAATAAATTTAGTCATTTTAAGCAAAACATATTATTACTCATAGTAAAATTGAAATGGAAATAAGTAAAATATATCCCATAAAGTAGATGCTTTTATATTTATTTTTATCTGCAGTAATAATATCACTGTAGAGAAGTTGAACCAGAATATTCTTAATATAATCTGGCCGTTTTATTGGTTAAACCAATGCCATTATAGAAGAACATCCATTTTAATGTCCGTATGATTTATATCTTGTTAATTTCAGCACATGTCGATATTGCTATTTAATTTATTAATCTGAAAAATCCACCAGGTTCAAAGTTAGTCCAGCGTTAGTAAGGCAAGCCTACATCGACGACTGTTAAAAAGTATAGTTTTAATATCAGACACGTTTTAAGCATAAGCTGTAAATATTAAATAACATGAATTGAAAAAATGAGTAATTTTGCTTTTAGGTTAACATGTGTAGAGGAGCTGGAGCATAAAAGTAGCTAACCATCATTGACCTTTATCTTACGCGATTGATTTTGTTTTGTTTTCATATATGATTGATATCTTTTTTTGACAACTTTCATCATTAGATTTTTTTTTTATATATAACCAAAGTTTTTGAAAAGTTTCTAAGAACAATAAGATATTATTGGAAAATTATATATATTGTTTTCGTGGAAAATAATAGATTATTGAAACAAGTTATCTATTCCAATTTCTCTAAAATTATTACGAGAGACATCAAACTTAAATAATAGCTACATTTTTTTTTTGACATAATTAATAGGTAAATTATGAGAGTTATTGCGAGTAAAGATTTGCATTAGATCATGAATCATGATGATGGGATAGAAGAACAGTTAACATTTCGATCATGAATCCTATAAAATTGTTTTTTTTTTCAGATTCTGATAGGTAGTTATAACAAATATAGTGATGAATGATATACAAGGAACAAAATTTTAGTGGAAAAAAAACGGTAAATAATAGTGGATTAGTTCAAAATAAAAAGAGATAACGATAAGAAAAATAGTAATATCGTTTTTGGTATCGCTAAATTATTTTCGATTTGTGATTAATAAATGTCAAAACAGTATATTCCCTCCGTTTCATAAAGAGTATCATTCTACGATTTTTTTTTGTTTTAAAAAGAATGTTGTTTTATATTTTTATTGCAGAATTTATGACAAAAGTTTTAACTCTTTTATTTTAATGTATTAATTAGAGAGAGAAATTTGTTTAATATATTAATAAAAAGTATAATAGAATTTTTAATACTTTTTTTAATCTGTATAAAAAATTGTAGAATGACATTTAAGAGTTACCGATAACAGTATAATTAATTGGTTTAGAACGCTTTTTGTAACCGTAGCATATCTTATCAAACATATATGTATATATGCCTAGGGCGATGTGCATTGCGCATGACAAAGATATTGAAGTTTTCTATATGGACAGCTTGAGTTATATATATAATCTAAATGCAACTTACATAAGATAATGATTCTCGAATGGTGTGTTATGCATATACTCGTATGAGTGTAACTTAGTGCCGTAGTAATAGATATATGTATAAAAAAATCTATAAAGATTACGCGCATTCACGTGAATCTGCCAAAAAACAATCGTGCTAGACGTTCACGTTGTATCTTTGTCACGGGAATATTTTATACGGAATGGGGGATTCACTTTTTAGGGAATATCAGTCTAGCAGAGGAATATAATTTATTTTTCCAACCCTTTAATTATTGATCTGAATAAGATAGGTTGCTCTACAGTAAATTTCCCCATGTTTAAATTTTTGTATACAGATTAAGTGATCACATAAATTAAGTAATTTTTAAAGTTTCTCTATATCAAAACATCGTTCTTTAAAAAAAAAAAAAAATTCTATGCTTAAAATAAAATAAAAAAATAATTTGGATAAAACGTCATTTAATATGATACAAAGAGAATATTACCAATGATTTAGAAAATAAATTAATGATCGAAGTGTACCATTTTATAAAAAAAAAAAAGAAAAAAACGATCGAAGTGTGCCCAGGTCACGGACTCACGGATATCTCAATTTAAGGATTATGTTGGTCAGGTCAAATGTTAGCTAAGCTGATCTCAACTCGAATCCGTTTTGGAGGTCAAGATGCTATGTTACTTCAAACGTCAGAACTTAGAAAATATAAAATACGAAGATTAAACTTTTTATCTACTCCAACATTTTTCAAACGACAGAAATTCAATGATATGGCCCTGCAATCCTAAGTTAGAACAAATATTGTGACTAATTTTCCCCGATGCATAGTGTCTGTCATGGTGTTTTAAAATAAAATGGTAGCATTCCAAACAACAATCGGTTGTGATTTAATATTTATTTTTATTATAGATGTTTGCATTGGATAAACTTGCTTTTTTGGTTTCCTTGCTAGCCATTTTTTTTTTAATAAAGAATATTCTATTTAAAACAGGTGATCGAATCCCATTCCTTGCAAATGTTAGGGATTAAGCTACCAGTTGTGGCTCAATATTGAAAAAAAAAAAAAAAAATATATATATATATATATATATAAGCATGGCAAAGCATAAACTATACGTAATTGCACAAATGATACTAAAAGGCATATACGTCCATACTAGAAGCATGAACCATCTACAACCCCAAAAAGATATAGAGCATTACGGTCCCAAACTACAACTGCGGCTATGGAAGAGCGAAGCTCGAGACGTACTTTCAAAACAGAACAGTGAATCCTAATAGCCGAGGGAAGTACACTGTCTTAGAAGAGGACCAACCACAAGGACTAAACGAAGAGAAAGCAGATCACTAATCCTTCGATCACAGAGAGGAAGGCAAGCCACGACACCATACCAAGGTTTACAAAGCAGAACCTGATCAAGAATAAACCGCAAACATCCTAGAGCAACCCAAACTACAAGTTGCACAGAAATGCATTGCCAAAACCGAACAAACACCAAAGGGTTTGCACTAACCCAGACCAGAGAAACCGACGGACCCAAAAGATGCATCAGAACCACAACCCATACAGCGCAAACCTACCACATAAAGACGATGTACCGAGTACCAATCCCCAACTTTCTTACAAAGGAAGAGGCTCAATACAACCAGGGAACAAAAAGCATGAAGTGGAACCCAGAGACGACACTAAACCCCTCAAGATGATAAAAGAAGAGAGACACACACCTCAAGAGGACTAACCCCACCAGTAAACCAAACCAAGCTTGTCTCCTGGAGAACCGATCACAACTTCAGCAGGAAATCAGACAGAGAAGCAGCACCAGTCGGAGAAGGAAGAGGCCACTGGAGCTCCAAAACTAGAAGGCGAGGATGGGAAGAGGAAGAAACGACATCGCCTGGAGATCCTTAGGACCAGAGACCTCAAACCTCAACCAACAACAAACCGAGGATGCATAGAGAAGAAGATAAGCATCAACAGAAGATGTTAGAAGCAGAACCTATCTCCGAATCGAAACCAACTCCAAGCCAGAGCAAGGAAAGGTAAACAGAACCAGAAAATCAAACACATAAATGGAGACAACAACATCCAAAAAACGAATAGAAACAGTCGAACATCCAAACAACGAATAGAAACAGTCGAGCAAACAAGGAAGCATTTAATAAATATTAGCTAGATGAATATCCGCAGAGAATTACCATAGCCAATACCAATAACGCAGAAAGAGGACCCAAGTGAATCGCCGCTGTGAACAGGTAGAGGAAAGATGGAGTATGACGCATCCTTGAAATGTAATCAATAGAGATCCACAACTACATAACCCACACACCGGGCACTTAGATCCGCCGAAGAAGGACCAACTCGACAGAGAAAGTCACTGGAGCTCACAAAACCTCAGATCTACCGCCGTCTTTGAGCAGCAGAGACGAGGAGGAGGGAACAACACGCGACTCCGACCAACGGAGAGAACCAACAGCACATACCAGAAGCAACCGACTTCGACTCCAAAACCTCCGCGATTTGAAGGAAGAGCACTAGATCCACTAACAACTGCCGGAAACCCATTAGAAAAGGCCACAAAAAAGAGTAAGACGAGGCGGACCCTCTCGTGATGGCAATGAGAAAATCTGACCACCGGAAAAAGAGATCGTAAAACCTTTGGGACGCGGTGCTAGGACAAACGATGGAGAGAGAGCTCTGCAACGATTGAGCTTTTTTGCTAACCATTTTTTGCAGACACAATTTTCTTAATGGTAAAATGAAAAAAAAATTTGATCACGAGTAGATTAATCTGCTCCATCTACCGTCATCGTTAAAAATCTAGTGTTGCGAGGAGTTTGAATCCCGGTTTACGACTAAGACGGAAATTTTATTCATATTTTTATACGTTTATAAACAACTTTCTGTGGTTTTAGGAGACTATAAAACATTTCTCTAATATATCTTTTTTTTGTTAGCTAAGAAATTCCAAAATCTGTAGCTTTTCCAGATCCGAAAGTAGTCGTTGACAATATTTTTTGGAACGTAAATCTTACCCTCCAAGAGTCTCGAAGCAAAAGGCAAAGTTTAACTTACATTACAAAAGGACAGTTTTTTTCGTCACTAGCCTAGCACACATTTGATACGTAATGGATCTATTAATTCCGTATCGTAAATAATAGAAATTCATGTACTTTCATAAAATAATTAAAATATGCATGTAATTTTATAGAAACTTTGATTTCATATTTTTACACCTGATTTGTAAACAAATTCGTGTAATATTTATTATTATTATTGATTTATCATTAAAGCTCATTATTATGGCGATACACCAATATCCATCGCAAAAATAGAATAATTAAAGAGAAAACCAACGTGAGATTGATTTTAGTTTTGACTCGTTAAAAAAAGACACCTACCTTGGAATCTAACGAGCTCACAAACTTCTCTAAATCCATTTTGTCTTCTTCGATCCAAGAATCAAGAAAGTCCGGCGAGTCTTCAATAACTCCGCCGCCAGCACCGCCGTAGCTTAAAATACCTTTTAACTCCTCCATAAGCTCAAAATTATCGACTGTCGTACACATATCGGAGATCTCTTCGCTGCTAAATAAATCGGTTAAATCATCGGAGAGAGAACAGTTGTCGGAGAAGCCTGAAGATGTCGACGCAGTGTAATGATTTGGTTTGATCATAATCGGTTTTCCCGCCATTTTGTTGAGCAATGTGGAGGTCGGAGAATCGACTTCGCCGGAAATTTGGGAATCCTCGGGGATGATTGTGGAGTTTCCGCCGATGATTCCGGTTAGTAGATCCCGGTTTAAATCGACGGCGTATTTGCTTGCGACTCGGTTAAGAAGCCTTGCGGGACCGGATGAACAGTCCGGTTTATGAATTTTTGGTTTGAGACCGGTTGAATTGATCGCTTTTTGACTGATTGGATCGAGGCCTTTTAGTTTTAATCGCTTCTTGAGATTTGTGTTCCAATAATTTTTTATTTCGTTGTCGGTTCTTCCAGCCAAACTAGTGGCTATTGCGGCCCACCTTCAAGAAGAATCAAATCAAACACCATTATAAGACATAAACAAAATATTGTATCTAAGTTTTTTGGAATATATCTAACGATGGAAATTAAATTGACTACTTTCTTGTTGGAAAGAAAAAAAATTGAATATTTTCTTGCATTACAGAAACAAACAAAAAGATTCTTGGCACTATCATATTATAATTATAATATAAAGTTGCGTTACGCCTTTAACGAACATTAAAATAGCAATTTAAGAAAAAAAGAACTGTTTGACGAACATGGGGAATCTGACATGAGATTTAAACTTACATAAAATACGTTAATGAAATTTTGATTACTTACTAATTTATTTTGAGGTAAGAAAAAACCTGGCTATAAATAGTTTACATGATTCATTTTCTAGTATATTTCGAAGTCTCGTTATCATTAATGTCAAATGTTGATTATTATTTCTCTCTCAATATATGTGAAACTCAGAAAAAATTTAATAAAAAAAAAACTATTAAATTTCGTAATGATGCAACAATATTACATATATAGATCGATTGTCTAATCCAAAAAAGTTAATAAATGAAGAAAAGATCCTTACTTGTTACCCTTAAGAGCATGAAGCTTGATGATAGTGTCATCTTCTTCAGGACTAAACTCTCCTCTTTTAATGTCGGGTCTTAAATAATTTGCCCATCTCAATCTACAACTCTTACCACACCTCTTCAATCCTATATACATGTACACACATTATATAAAATAAAATAAACAATTTTTTTTACAAGAAAGATAGTTAATAATTCCTAATAATTAAACCAAAAAAATTACCAGCTTTTTCCGGGAGAGTACGCCATCCACCTTCACCATGTAATTCAAGATAAGCAATAAGCTTTTGATCTTCTTCAGGAGTCCAAGCCCCTTTCTTTATTCCTTCTTCTTTGCAACATGGTGTCCTCACCATTTCTCTAGATCTTCTTCTTGATTCTTGTGTTTTTTTCTTTTTATATAAAAACTAATTAAAACCCTAGCTAGAGATGTCAAAGGATAATTGCGAATCAAAAGAAAGACTCGTTTAATTCCATTTTTTTTTTTTTGAAGTGAAAATAATAAGAAAAGGAGATTGAAAAAGATGACTAACTAAGAAAATTTAGTCGAGCGTCTGATCAAAACCAGAAGACACTTGAAGATTGTACTCACTGAGACACTCTTTTGACGAGGAACACGTGAACGCGTTCTCATTATATATCGAATTTTTAAGAACAAGAACGATCGATGTTTTTTTTTAACGCTCTCACACAGATTATAGATATGCTCATTATATAGTAAAATTAAGAGAGAGGAGGAGAGTGAGATGAATTAATTGATGTAGAAAGAAATAAAATAGTTTGAAGGACGAATGATTGATATATTACACGATTTTCTATTATTTACAAAGGCCACCTAATCATCGTAGTGTAATGCCACGTGTAACATTATCATTGGATCGTTGAGCATCTGTCAGAATTCGCGGTCACACGGAATTGCATATTTGATAACACTGTTTTGATTCTAGTGGGACTGGCCGTATGAGTTTGTTTCCTTCGGGAAAAAGGTAAAAGAAAAAAGGCAAGATTTTGGGTATCGATTTCGAGGAGATGCAGTCAAGGAAAGTGTGCTGATTGCTTTTTTTTTTTTTTAAACTCAAAAAAACGTTTTAGACTTTTGATTTATCACAAAGTGTACACGATTACTAATCCACAAATCAAAAAGATTGAAAAACAAAACTTCTGACCAAGTAGTTTTTAGTTATTTGGGAGGAGATTATATAAAATGTTTTGATCTTCGATCTGAGGAGATGCACGAACTTAGGTCAAGAATTTTTTTGTATTAAAAAAAAAAAAAGATATGACTCTTCTAAAAACGTGAGAAGTCGTGTTTCTCTGAATTCGAATACTGTTTTAAAAAAGTGGCGGTTTTTATTTAATAAGAATCTGAAAAATATTGATTCTTACAAAAAAAAAAAAATAGGTGAATAATTCTATCGGATGCTCAGTTGCATTTTCTTAGTTTTTGTTTTTTTTGTTCAAATCATTTTTTAGGTCTAAGGATAATTTTTTATCACTTTCTGACTACTTTTTATCAGAAATTTCCAACCAATTTCGGACCATTTTCCAAGGATATCTTTAATTTAACCTAGATCTAAAATCTTCCTCTCTCATTCTCACCAATTCATCTTTTTCTTTCTCAAGCAGCACCGAATTTAGGAGTAACGATGTTTCTATCCATGAGGCACCAGAGATTTAGGCAGATGGAGCAACAACCAAAAGACTCGTCGTGGCTGAGTATGATTTCTTCTCCTTCAACCTCTTCATCTTTGTTTGCTTCTTCTTCTTCAACTTCGATTATCTAACCCTTATTTTCTCCTTCCGTTATCTCTTACTCTCACCAACATTTGCATTCTCGCTTCCCTTTCTCTATTACAACAACTTTGGATTGTCTCTTTAAAATCTTAGGCTGACTCAGATGACGTTGTCTCTTAACATAGGTAAGGAATTACTAAAAAAAATCTTGAATTGGTGTTGTTGATTAAAAACGTTTGTTCCTTTTTTCCTCTTTTTCTAAGTATCTCCCATAAACATCATTGTCTCTTTTTCCAGATCTATGACTTCTCAATTAAAAGTTTTATAATCTTCCTCTCTGCCATTCTTTACGAGAAGAGGTCAGTGCATGTGTTGTTTTCTTATTTAGCTGGCTACTCCATCCAGTTGATTTGCTTCATTAGTTATCTGTGTCGAATTTTGATTATAGATAGGACTGATATTACTAAACTTTCCTCTGAATCATGACTTAAAAGCATAAGTCTCGATTTTTTTTAATTTTTGTTAAATCAGAGAGGAAATGGTTGGACTTGGTTTGAACCTATGGGATTTTTTTCAATTTTGCTTTGTATGAAACTATAAATTAGTGATTGAACATGGTTTTGTATGTTCGTTTGGCAGTCATATTCCCACGAATATGTGAATAACAACATCACGCTAATTGTAATCTTCTTTTATAATGTTTATGACTAATTTGACACATGTTTTTACGTGATTTGTTATTGTTAAAATGTTTAATTTACTTGTTACTAATTAATGTTTGTGTTTTTTTTTATCGTAGATTTTGTTGTAGTTTTTGTTGTAGATGTTGCGGCTGAGAACCGAGAAAATTGAGACGTTGGAGAAAGACAAGGCCAAGAAGAACAAGATAATCAAGTATTGACAAAGTTGATTCTCATGTTTCCAGATTTGTGTCCTTCATACGATGATGATGAAACTCAAAACTAACTATATGTCATTTCGATTTTAGTTTTATTTCAAAAAATATTTACTCTTATGTTTCTAAAATTCAATTTTCTTTTATGTTTCAACTAATTTTAATTTTAAGATAATTTTCAGTATTTTCATATATTTATTATAATTATTATTCAATTAAATTAATAATTTTATAAGATAATTAAATGTGTAATGGTCGTAAATTCATCGGAATACAAGTTGTCGGAAATTCGTAAGAAAAGCATTGTCGAAATTTCGTCAGAAAGTGGTCTGAAATTTTCCGACCATTTTCCGATGACTATTTCCGATAACATTTCTGACCAATAAAACGGTCAGAAAATTCCGACCACATTCTAACCATATTTTATTTTTCGACAGAGCTTTTCCGACGATTTTTGTGTGGTCGAAAATCGGTTATAAATAGGTATTTCCAACCATCTTCTCACGAAAATGGTGGTCAGAAATTGAACTATTTCTTGTAGTGTGAAATAGGGAAATGAGAAAAGAAAAAAAAAGTGAGACACACATACTAATTAAAAATAAGATAAAGACCATGTTTAAAGTATTAATTAAATTTTTTTTTTAATAGAAAATTATTAATGAAAAATAATGGGTCGCGCGTCATTGCATAACAATATTATCACACTCTTGTCCCTATCGGGATATTATTTTCATATGGGATGGGATCTTGAAAATAGAAACAGGACACAAATATGAAACATACAAGTTTTTGGCCATTTTTCATTATAAGTTCACATCCTTATATTACAGCATTTATGTAGAATTTATGTCTCTAAGCACGTGTAAAATATTTACTTTTTACGGATCAAATAGTTGGTTCAAAATGAAGAGTTTTTTTTTTTTTTTGGGGGGTATGTAATCTCATGTATATACGAATTAATATCTTCGATTATACAAAAATTTTATAGATTTTGGATTTTGAGTTATGGGAAGCGATTGCGCGCACATATATAAATTACAAGGACGTGAAATTTTTTATGTGGTGCAACAAGATGAATCAATCCATTGCAAAGCACAAGAATCTAAAGTTGATCAGTTAAATTTCTGTTGAAAATAAACTCTGAGAAGATTTAAACCTCATCTACATATCGAGAATTCCTTGGGTTGTATAATATTTTGATCTAAGACATATAATAATATCAAGTTGAACAACTTGAGTATTCTAACTATGTACAAAAAAGCTATCGGGTTGTTAAATGGGTGTTGTCATACTATTCTTCTGCAAAAATTGTATGTAAAATATTACTGTATTATTGTTAAGACTTTATCTCTTTTAAAAAATTTAACGGTGGCAAGCGAACGATTCTTTTATTTAAAATCAATCAAGTGAAACATGTACCTAATCTAGCAAAATAGATTTACGGCTTGGAGAATACCAAATCATATGAAACCTATGTCTTTTTAGATCATCCCTCTATGAAATAAATATATGTATGGCTCGATTGGTAATGGATGTAATTTTAGATTTTTGCCGTAGAATTTAGGCTATAGATTTTTTTTTTGTAACTGTAGGATTTTGGTTGTGATTATTTAAAAATGAAAGCATGATTGGTGAATTTATATTAACTAAGAATTGTAATTTAAAATAATTAAGAAGTAACATATGTAATATTTTTTAGATCATGTATGTATAAAATTGTATACATCGTACAGCACTAAAAGAGAGCATCTTTGGGATTTTGGATGTGAGATAAAAAAGGAGAGCCAAAATATGATTGGTTTAGGGTTTGATTGGTGTTGTTACTGTTAAGACTGTAGGATATTTGACAGTTTTTACAGTTTTTTTTATCCAATCAGACTGTAAGTGTATTTTTTTTCTTTTAAAGTCTATACAGTGACTTTTTTCTTTTTTCCTTCTTCCTTTGCTTTTGTTTTTTAAAGCGTGGGTATTGGGACTTTGATAACTAAAAATTTATAAATTTTGTTTATTTTTTTTCCCAAGATTATTAAAATTCATATATAAATCTATGTGTAATATATTACAATGAAAATTTAATTAATTAATCATTAATTTTTTTCTCTTTCTTTTGAGATCCATTTTGTTGGTATTTTTAATAAACCAATTATTGTTTTTGGTTTGAAGAAAATAGAGAAATCACACAATATTATATAGAGTTAGAATTCTATTGCTTTTCGTCTTTCCTTAAGGTAACATATATCACCCATTACTTCAAATTCTATTGTTTTTCGAATTATTTTAATAAGTATTTTGATATTAAATTTAGGCCATTAAAGAAACAAATTTAAATCAATAAATTTCTTTTTAACTTTTCAGAATTTTAGTTGGTCAGACGAGGCTACATATGTGTTGCTTCAACAAGTGTTTGTAGAGAAACAAAATCGGGAGAACGAAGATAGTCGTTTAAATGATCGCCAAAAAAAAATATTATTCAGAAGATTAATGATTGGTTTGGAGCTATTTTGAGTTGGAAAAACGCAAATTAAAACATCGTTTAGATTTTTTAAGAAAGTACTACGATTTTTATCAGAATAATTCAAAAGTTCTACAAAATCGAGCAAATTTTATCCAGTTTCTCCCACTTCTTGATGCTATTTTTGGTTAATAAACCAATGCATAAAGTAATAAATATAGATGAAATTTATTTATGTTGAATTTTTTTTTAAGTTTTGGATTAAATTTTATTTTGTCGCATTATTTAATTTTTATCTAGTTAATAAATTAATGTTAACTGTTTGTGTGACTTCCATCGTTATGTCAACACTTGAATGCAAATTCGTCGTAATTCATATTTTTGACCCAAAAAAATTAAAATATTTAAATTAACAGTCACAGCTTTTACAGTTTTTATTACCAATCAGATTTTAATTAATATTTAAAAATAACAGTCACAGTTTTTACAGCCAAAATCTCTATAACCAAAACTCCAATGTCTTTAGAGGTTGATTGGCGTTAGGATTATTAAGACTTTAGAAGGTTTTATTTTTACAGTTCTTACAGTTAATTTTAAATCAATCAAACTTTGTTTCCTTTTTTTTCTTCTCTACAGCCTTAATTGTTGAATATTTTTGTTTTAGTCTTTGCACTTTTGTTTTTCTAAAGTCATGGGAGCATACTTTTAAATGGTTGTTAGATTTATTTTTTTATTTGTTACATTTTTTTTAATTGAGATTTCGTTCTCCCATCATAAGGAAAATAAACACCTTTGTTGATTAAAAAAAAACACGATCAAGATACAATCTGAATTTTTTTTTTAAAATGCCATTTTTGAAATATAATTTTTCAAAAATGCCATCTTTCTAAAATCTTTTCAAAAATGCCACTAAAATTATATCATTTACACAAAATAATTTTTAAGTTTGGATTAACTATTTTAAGTTTAGGGTTTAGTTTTTAAGGTTTGTTAGGAGTCAAAACTCTTTTTAGACTTAGGGTTTTTAAACCTAGACCTTGAATCATAATCCATATAAAATCCTATTTCAATAAATAAAAGTAATTTAGTCAATTTACACTTAATGAATGACATTTTTGAAAATAGATAATTCATGGTGGTATTTTGAAAATGGACACACCAAAAGTGACATTTTTGAAATTGTCCCATAAAATCTTGGTGATGAAATCAATTTGAGAAAATTTCAAAAATGCCACTTTTGGTGTGTTCATTTTCAAAAATGCCATAATGAGTTATCCATTTCCAAAAATGTCACTCATTAAGTGTAAATTGACTAAATTATTTTTATTTATTGAAATTAGAGTTTTATAGGAATTAAAGTTTAGGATATATGGTTTAGGGTTTAAAAACCCTAAACCCTAAACCCTAAAAAAAGATTTTGACCCCTAACAAATCATAAACCCTAAAAAATAAACCATAAACCTAAAATAGTTAACCAAAACCTAAATGTTATTTTGGGTAAATGATATAATTTTAGTAGATTTTTGAAAAAATAAATTAGAATAGTAACAATTTTGAAAATGGTATTTCAAAAATGGCATTTTTCAAAATTTCTCAATTTAAATTGGATTTTGTTGTAAGAAAAATAAAATACTATTATTAGTTTTTAATAAACGATTTTTACTAAAAATAATTTTATTAGCTGATAATTAAAGTCTATAGTTTTAATTACCTAATTAGTGAAATCAGTTTCCATATACTATATAATATATTTTATATTAATTTGTAAATGTTCTTATTTATAAAATAATTAGACTATATAGAATTATTAAAAATCCATAAATCATATCTTTAACTATTTCATTGATTAAATAAATTGCAAAATAATTTCCATTTATTGAAAAATATATTCCATTTATTATTATTTTAGAATGAGTAATAACCTTTTTTTAAACCATTATTATTTATTCCATCAAATTTATAATATTTTCCATAATTTTATAGATATTAATTTTTAATAATTATTAAATTAAACATTTACAATTTTAATTATCAATCAGATTTTTATCAATTTTTAAAGTTACATTCATAAATTTTAAAGTCATAAAAATCTACAATAACAGCTTACAACTACACTCCCATGTCTTTTTAGATAATCCATTTATGAACTCTATATATATATATATATATATGTCTTTAATTTATAAAATAGATAAATCTATGTCTTTTTAGATCAATTGGAAATAAAAGATATAGTTTTTTTAACTTTGTCTATCTATATCTTTTTAAATTAGGATTGATGGACTAAATTTTATATTAATTAAAATTCTATTATACCCTTAATCTATAAGTTTTTTTCACTAAACGCATTTCTTTTTAACTACTACAAAATTGACCGAACTTGTGGTATTAATCTGAATTTCATCTCGAATTTGTTCAGTTAATAAAAAATACAGACATAATGATCTACCACTTGTGGTATTCTCTCTCTTGACTTCTCTAAGCACATCGTTATCTTATCTTCTTGTAATCATTTCAGGATAAATTTTAATAAAAACATATTTTTTTGTATTTAATAACGGTTGGCGAGAGAAAATTGATATATTTATATTCTACAAACAATTTTCAAAAATACCACAAAAATAAAAATTCCAAATATACTACTACTATTTTTTCTTTTTTAAATACCACTAAAAAGTTTTTTTTTCAAAAATACCAAAAAATTAAAATTAAATTTAAAATTTTTAAAACTAAATTTTAAACCCTAAAAAACTCTAAACCCTAAAATCTAAATCCAAACCCAAAAATTTAAATTATAAACCTTTAAAAATTATTTTTAGTGTTGAAATTTTTTGAGAAATACCATTTTTGAAATGCCACTTTAAAAATACCACTTTTCTAAAATCTTTTCAAAAATACCATTAATATTATATTATTTATTCAAAATATCATTGATATTTGGATTAACTATGTTATGTTAGAGTTTGATTTTAGAGATTAGAGTTTGTTATGATCAAAACCCTTTTAAAATTTTAGAATGTCAGGGTTTAGAGTTTGAAAAATCATTAATTTGTGACATTTTTGTAAATGGACAACTCATGGTGGTATTTTTGCAAAATAGTATTTCAAAAGTGACATTTTTGAAATTCTCTATTTAGTGTGTGTTATTTTTGAAAAAACAAAATTTTTAGTGGTATTTTTGAAAAAAAAAAACTTAATAATGGTATATTTGAAATAAAAATATATTAGTATTTTAAAGAATTTCTCATATTTTATTAATATTTTTCCAAACAAAATATATATGTAATTGAGGAGATTTTAGGGGAATTAGCTAAAATAACAAATAAAACTATAAATGACGAACTAACCAATTTCTTTTTTTTCTCTCTCTATCTCTCTAGAGTTTTGGTTAGTTTTGTAATTATAGTTTTTTTTATTATTATTATTACAAATCACCCGAGATTTTATTCTTCAATTAATTTGTTATATTATGAATTATATGGTATTATTTTTCTACAATGTAGCGGTTGTTAAATAATATCAAAAAGAAATTCTTATATATTTTTGGATAAATTTATAAAACTATTTTTAACAAGGTAGTGGTTGTTTAAAAAAAAAAAAAAACAAGGCAGTGGTTGTTGCTCTTTCATTGTCTGTACGGTTTGATATTAGATTTTAGTGAATTTTTTTTTTTTTTATATAGGTATGTGTATTTAGAACTGGCTTAGTGGTTTAAACATCTAGTATAATTATTAAGTTGATAAAAATAAATACTCCACTTCTCTATTTTCTTTTCAACTTTTCTTTTAAAATTTTATTTCATTAAGTTTTGAATTTTTTTAAAAAATACCATTTTTCAAATACCACATTTCTAAAATCTTTTCAAAAATGCCACTAAAATTATATCATTTATTCAAAATATCATTTATGTTTTGGTTAACTATTTTATGTTGGAGTTTAGTTTTTATAATTTAGAATTTGTTAGGGGTCAAAACTCTTTTTAAAGTTTATGATTTTAGGGTTTAGGGTTTTAAAAATTCTTAATAAATAGCATTTTTGAAAATGAACAACTCATTGTGGCATTTTTGAAAATTGACACATCAAAAGTGATATTTTTGAAATTCTTCCGTTTTAAGTTTTTATAAGTTAGTAACGATTTGAATAAATTAGTTTTTGTAACTAATAGTTTAGAGATGTACAAATTTAAAACCCGTATACAATGTATATTTTCATATAATAAACAGAAAAATTAGCGGTACCAAAAGACAGCATTATAATTTATTTTTACTGCTATTTTTTATCTATTCTTTCGATATTTTTGTTTGCTAAATTTTTTTTTTATTATTTTGTATCATCAATTAGATTTTAAGAAGAATTTAAAAAATTCCATTTTTAAAATACCATTTTGTAAAAATAACATCATAAGTGATCTATTTTCAAAAATACCACAAATTTATGATTTTTAATACTCAAATTCTAAAATTTTAAACTTTTAAAAGGATTTTGACCCTAACAAACCTTAAACTCTCAAAACTAAACCCTAACATAACATAGCTAACCCAAACATAAATGATATTTTGAATAAATGAGATAATATTAGTGGCATTTTTAAAAATATTTTGAAAATGTGACATTTTTAAAAAAAATTTGAAAATGTGATATTTTTAAAAAGTATCATTTCAAAAATAACATTTCTCTAAATTTCTCTAGATTTTAAACTTTTGTTAGTTTTATTAATCCCAATAGATGAAAATGTATATGGTTGTATATTTTTATAGAGAAACAATGTTTTGGTTTAACGAGATGAGATAAAAAAAAATAACTGTGTTTTTGTTTATGTTCTCTTTGAAATTTTATATTCATTTAAAAAATATGAATCATTGAAGATTTTCTTTATATATTTAAGGATACGTAAAGAAAATCTTCAATATCTTCAATGATTCATATTTTCTTTTGAGATCCATTTTCTTTACATATTTAAAGATATTTAAGACCTTTAAGGAATTCCATAGAGGCGAACACATGTCTCTGACTCTCATCGACAGAGACATCTATTAATTTAGCTATCCCAAGAAAAGAAAATATTAATTTATCAAGACAAAATCAAACCGGAGTGGAGGTAGATCATATATGTCATATGAGATTCGGCACCTGGCATGAAATGCCAAAACACAGACACTAACATAACTCAAGGGGATTTTTATAGTCTTATGGTTAATTATTTTAAATTTAGCGTAGGATATCCAAATTTTTCTGAACAGAATTTTTGGTAAAGAATTTTCCGTATATCTACTACGAATGAAGCATTTTTTTTCTTTCATAAATGCATTTCATTATTAATTACATAAATATATTATCTGTAATCAATAAATCAATAAAAAATAGAAGTGTCGATAAAAAAAAAGAGTGTATTCCTAGTACGTGTAGTCCTCGCAAGCAAATCCGCTCTCCTATTCCTCTCCCGTTGCCGGTAGATAAAATCGAATTCGGAAAATGATTTCCTAAGTACTGCTAATGAAACATCTAAACTAAAGTCCAGATGACCAAATAATTTACGCTTATAGTTTGCATATATTATAATCGAATCTGGAATTTAGTAAATTAAATGATTATTCTATCGTAAGTTTCGTTATAGTTAGCCATTGCATATGTCTGATTATTCCAAATATCCAAGAAATTAGTTGATCCAAAATCTTTCGATTATTATAGCAAGTAATTTATAATAATTTTAAACATAGTCGATGTAACTATTAGACCTAATAATTTACACTGTAACATTCCGAACTAACTATCATTGTAGATATTTTATATGGCAAAAACATCCGTCTCTTTTCATACATCCGAAAGATCAGTGTATGTGTAGATCCAAAATTCTCCGGCTATAAAAATAAATAAAGTATAACACATTTTTTTATAGTGTTTGGTATAATAATCAATTATGAAAAACACACTTTACAAGTCAATTGATCGCGCAAATCACATTTGGACGTGAATCATGTGCTTTACAATGGTCCCCTCCCAACCTAAACCCCCTGCACTTGATTTTCGCGAATATGCGGTCTAATCCCAAAAAGTATTAGAAATATAAGAGTATTATAATTAAAAACAAATTTGAGAAAATTATAATTTTTAAAATTACATTATCCAGATCATGCTAATCCAAATAATGAAGGGATTTGATAATAAGTAAAGAAACACAAAGTGTAATTCTGAAAACAATATAGCATGTTGTAAGACATATATATTTGTTTTTTCCGATAAAGTCGACGTGTATATATATATATATATATATATATATATATATTTATTTATTGATCAATTAAATTAAAAAATTTCATGAATATATATATATATATATATATATATATATATATATATATATATTCACACAAACTTAAACTAAAAACATAAATTTATGTAATCTCAAATACATTAACAGAGAGAAAATGAGAGAGAAACTAGCCAACAATTTGGTTGTTGTGTCGTTGTTGCATGAATGATTTAAAGAAACTTTTCATCAAAATACAAAATCTAGATGTAAATTTTAAATAATAAAATATTACAAAATGCTATTTACTAACAGTAATATACACTAATAATTATAGATATTACCAATTTTTTTTTAAAAAAATTTGCTCTTCAAATGGCAACTATTCTATATATAATTTATAGTAATTAAATATCAAATTTAATATTCAATTTATAATAATGTATATTAATGATTTGAAAATATAAATCTAATATTTCACCGCAGCCAAAAATTAACACATAGAAAAAGTCGTGTTTCGACGTAACAAAAAATCGAGTTAAATACACCACCAACGGTCTCATACCTAACCCATTTATGTATCCGTGGAAATATATTAAATCAAATTGAATATGAGAACCCGTTTCAAAATTAAAAAAAAAAACTTAAGACAACAATACTAAGCTAAAAATTTTGTTTTTTATTTGTGAACAACATGCATATCATACATGGATTTGAACACAAATAATAACATAATAACGGAATTAACACAAACAACTAGATTACATATTATAGAATTTTCGTTATACTAGAAAGGTACCTTGGGATAATTCAAAAGGTCACATGATCGAGTGACGGATAATTTATTAAAGCCTAGTTCGGACCTAGAAGGATATACGGACTTTGATCTATAATCTCCTAATTAAAAAAAAAAAAAAAAAAGGACATGGAAAAAATGAGATGACTTTTAGAAAATAATGTTTTAGTTTGAAAATTTGCGAGAATTATTGGGCCGGTGACGATCGCGCGTGCAAGTTTCGTAAGCTTCGTACAATATTTAATCAGATAAATGGGCTTTAACATAAGGCCCATGTGATTCGAGAATCCTTTCGTCGTTACTTTCATAAATTCTAATGAAGCTTTTGAAACTCATTTCAAAAACCTTTATTTGCCACCATAAATCGCATCCATGTCTTCTTGTTCTTGACACACGAAAATTGAATTAATAAATTTACAGATGAATATGAAAAAAAAAAAAAAAAATCCGAATATCTTACAGCAGTGTTTATTAATTATGATAGCATTTACTGCCAATTATTAAAATTCCAAAAATAAAAAGAAGTTATTTCCTTATATTCCAATAAATATTAAATGCATTCATGTGTTACACATTGTAACCCCCTTTCCCTAATTCATGGCAATCTATTTCTTGTCTCCATCTTTTTTCAAATTTCAAATCATTCTTCTCCTCCCTCATAATAAATCCCTATTTATTCATTTCTCTTCCTTCTCAAATTTTTTATTTGAAAAAGTAAATAAAGAAAAAACTATTTTCTCGGGAAAAAAAAAGAAGAAACAGAAAAGTTCTTCTTCAAGAAAAAAAAAACATAACAAGAACAGTCATGGCTTCACAATGGACAATACCAAAACTTGTCACTTGGAGAGTCAAAGATTGGGCTTCCTGTTTCTTGGCTTGCAAGTTTCCTCTAGGTCTTCCTCAAATTCTATTCTTCCTAATTTCATTTTTTAATTCTTGTCTAAATTGTTTTACGGATTATATATATTAATCAGACGTAAATGAAGATGGAGTTAATAGTAATGGAAACACAACGAACAACAATAATCTGATGTTTAAGAGGACAAAGAGGAAAATGAAGAGTACCAAGAAGAAGAGATCAGAGAGGAAACTAAGTCTAAGCCCACCAGGGACACGTCATCATCATCTTCATTTAAGGAGCAGCAGCGTTTCTCCGACGACGTCGGCGTCTCAAAACCGGCGGTTGAGCTGGCCGCAGCCACCAGTCTCAGACGAAGCTGGCTTCATTGTCTTCTGCTTCGACCGCGAAGATGGAGGTTTCGATGTTGTGAAAGAGGAGAAACAAAAGAAGAAAGATATCGAATTGTCATCGGAAAAGTCACCGAGGACAGTGAATCGCAAGGTTCGTTGTCGGAAAATCGAAACCCTTTCAATAAGTTTTAAAATTTTATTATCTTTTAGCACGTGCAAATGGTGCATTGTTCGGATTTAAAACCTTTGATTTTTATAGAAGAAATTTCAAGTATTTATATATATGTTTAAACAATTGATTTTTTTTTTAAAATTACAAAGCCTACAAATAGTTGGAGACTGTAAAATTTTGCCTTAAAGTTTTGACTTTTTATTGCTTTCTCTTTAAGAACAGCTTATTTATGGAGATCAAGGAGGAGGAGGAACAGAGAAGAATAGCTCGCCGGAGATTAAAGGGACAGAACAAGATCAGAACGACAACACTTCATGTCAAGAAACCGAAAATGTCACTTCTGATGTTCATCATGAAGTAATGTTTCTTAAGATGTTTCAGTTTCAAACTTGAGAATTTACCATTTTTTATTTATTTAGTTTCGTCTGTAACAGAAGAACGAAGAAGAAGAAGAAGAAGAAGAAGAAGAAGAAGCTGATGCATCTGATAAATCTAGCGGGTCTAATAACTCAGATGAAGGAAGAGGATCTTTTGCATTTCCCATGTGAGTTTCAATAACAACAAGAGGATTAACTTTTTTTGGTTTCGTTTGTCTTGGAAATTAGGGTTTCTAAATCGATAAATTGGGATTGAAAATTCATGCAGATTGGGAGTAGAGTGGATGGGAAGCCCTGTTCAGATGCCTAAATCCGATGACTTGTCTCCCAAGAAACAAAAGCCGATCGCTTTAGGGTTTCAGTGCTGTAGATTCTGAAAAAGAAGAGGACATTCTAGACAATTTCTATGATTCTTTTGTACTACTCTGTTTCTGAGCAAAGGTTTACTCACAGACAATCTACGATCTCGATTTTACATTTCTCAGTTTTTTGCTGAAGAGAGACAAGCAAGATCTGAAAAAAGAAGAAACGAAATGAAATCATCGGTTTCTTGATGTCTTGATGGTTACATATATCAATATATATATATATATATATATATATATCTGTTCTGAAAATTTGGAAGTACATATCTAAGAGACTCTTCGTCTTGTGTTTCCTTTGCGCTAGTCCTCCCTCATAGTTGCAATAAAAGATCTACCTTGTGTCAGAGATAATTGCAACTGCAAAGTCTTTAAAATCACCAACTAACTCCTTTTCAGCAACTAACCATTTTGTTTCTTCAAGATTTTCAAATTTTCGTTCAATTGATTCTTCGACATCTCCATTGGCTTTAAAAGTAGCAACAAAAAAATCACATATCTTTTTGGCATTATATTTGAAGTTATTTGGAAAAATGAGTGATTTTTATTTTGACGACAATATGCATTATGTAGGTATGTATATGAATGATAATATAGTAACACCACTAACACAAACCAGTATGATACTATGTGCCATTACATGTCCTGAATCATAGACAAAGAATAAACTCTTCAACAAAACACTATGCTCAAAGAATCCAAAAAGACAGAAGATTGATTATGGAAAAGGTTTATAATTTTATGGTTTTAACAAAATTTTACGATTCTAAATAATAAAGGGTCTTTTTGACAAAAACAAAAATAATATAGGGTCTTAACGAGCTATTATTCAATCTTACTCCAAATCGCTGTCGTTTCAAAAAGCAATGCAATGCCTTAAAACCCCCACCGGTAACGGCTCGGTGGTGACTGAAACTCCGAGGAAACAATGACAGCGCTTAGCCACCGCCTACGTAGCTTCACGCGCCGCTTCTCCTCCACCCGGAGCACTCAAAGAAGCGGCGGAGCCACCAAGATACCCGTACTCTACAAAAGCCCAGAGATCGAATCGGCTTCCGTGACCCTGCAGCTCCTCTCGTGGGGACGAGGCGCGTCGGGTCAGCTTGGAGGCGGAATCGAGGAGATTCGAATGTATCCGTCTCCGGTAGCTAACCTCCTCCTTGGCTCCGATCAATCGTTCTCTCTCGCTCAAACGCCTGGAAGAATCGACGCCGATTCGCCGATTAACGGGTCGAGTTTTCGGGTTGGAATCTCTTGCGGGTTGTTCCATTCGGGTTTAACAATCGACGGAGATCTATGGATTTGGGGAAAAGGAGACGGAGGGAGGCTAGGGTTTGGTCAAGAGAATTCGGTGTTCGTGCCTAACTTAAACCCACTTTTCGAGGAGCATTCGATTCGCTGTGTAGCTCTCGGTGGCTTGCATTCTGTGGCTTTAACCCATAAAGGAGATATATACACTTGGTAAGCTAGCTTCGAATTCGATCATTCACTAATGTTTTTTCACATTTTTGAAACTTGATCTCAATTTGAGTTAGGAATCATAGTTGATGTTTTGAGAAATTGAAGCAAATGTCTACTAGATTACATTTCTGTTTGATCTTTGCTTTTGTGTTTTCTGCATAATGTGATGGTTCCATAAAATTAAAAATGAAGTTGACAGGGGTTATGGCGGTTTTGGTGCTCTTGGACATTCGGTTTACACCAGAGAACTCGTCCCTCGACGCGTTGAAGGCTCTTGGGACTGCAATATCTCTGCCATTGCAACCAGTGGAACTCATACCGCTGCTATTACCGAATCAGGTTCCACATGCTTTCTCTTCGTGTTACATTTCTCCCCAGGTATTTGCTCTGCTTAGTTCTTAACGAGCAAGACTTGTACTTGGCTTTAGGAGAGCTATATATGTGGGGTAGAGAAGAAGGAGACGGCAGACTTGGACTCGGGACAGGCCGAGGACCAAACGAAGGTGGTGGGCTTAGTGTTCCTTCAAAGGTCAAAGCTGTAACAGTTCCTGTAACCTCTGTCTCATGTGGTGGTTTCTTCACAATGGCCCTTACACAAGAGGGTCAACTCTGGAACTGGGGAGGTAAAGGCCATTCTAGCCTTAGTTTCTACCATTGTCAGTGTAAAAAGAATTAATTGGATCATTATGTTTTTTTTTCTATTAGCAAATTCCAATTATGAGCTCGGACGTGGTGATGACTTGGGAGGTTGGCAACCAATGCCGGTTCCTAGTTTAGAAGGCGTTCGTATTACCCAGATTGCGTGCGGTGGATATCACTCTCTTGCCTTAACTGGTAAACAATCTTCTGCAAACCGAACAATTTCTCTGGTTGGTTTTCTACAAGCTTGGCTTGAAATTTGCTTGGTGTGACAACAGAGGAAGGTAAAGTACTCTCGTGGGGTCATGGTGGCCACGGCCAATTAGGTAATTCCTCGCTCCAAAACCAGAAAATTCCTACAGAAATCGAAGCATTAGCAGACAAAAAGATCGTCTTCATCGCTTCTGGAGGTTCCTCTTCTGCAGCGATAACAGGTAAACTACGCTGTTGTTATGTTCATTCGACTTGATAAATATATAAAAAAACCTAATAACATGGGATTGCTTTTCTACAGATGGAGGTAAACTCTGGATGTGGGGAAACGCTAAAGATTTCCAGTTAGGAGTTCCAGGACTCCCGGAGATCCAAACTTCTCCTGTCGAAGTCAACTTCTTAACCGAAGAAGATGGGCTTGAACCGCACAAGGTTATCTCTGTCTCCATCGGTGCTTCTCATGCTCTGTGTTTGGTCTCACGATCACATTAATAAGAAACAGTCACGGCATTTAGAAACGCTGTACATTGAGGTTCAACACAAATGTTGTTTGGCCTATACATTTTGAAATGGAAATGCAAACTTTATCAAAACGCATCGTTGATCAATATGTTTCAAGTGTGAGTGACTATACAGATAAATGAAGTAGATCTTCACATATAACACAAAGGGAAAAAACGAAACGAGATCGACACAACAGTCCACAGATGTGTGTTCAACTATCTGAATCGGAAGAAACCGATTCTTGAACACAAAACATCCTCCTTGGACCCATCAATTTGAGCAACAACCTACCTTTTTAACCGCGGAGACATCGTCTTTGGACCCGACATTGATTGTCTGTCCTCTGGGAAGAGCGGCCGGGTCGTCACCTAGATCCAGCGCTTTCCGGCTAACCACACGGTAAATCTGAGAAAGCACTTCGGTGAAAGCATTCTCGACGTTCATCGCTTCGAGAGCTGATGTCTCCATGAAGAAAGTGTTCTCTCTCTCTGCAAAAGCTTTAGCGTCTTCGGTTGATACAGCTCGCAAATGACGAAGATCTGCTTTGTTCCCAACGAACATGATGACGATATTGGCATCTGTATGATCTCGAAGCTCCTTTAACCATCTCTCAAGATTCTCAAATGTCAAATGTCTTGTAACATCATAAACAAGCAATGCTCCTACAGCTCCTCTGTAGTAGGCGCTTGTGATCGCTCGATATCTTCAAATCACAAAATCAATCAACAATATATCAGCCAATTTCAAATCTCATGTAGCAATATTCATACGAGAATCCATCAGAAGAAATCTCAAATCGATCCTTTAAATCAAGGAAGCCTGAAGCGGAGATGTATATTGCATACATTATAATACCTCTCTTGGCCGGCGGTATCCCAAATCTGGGCTTTGACGATCTTATCATCATCGACATGGATGCTGCGAGTTGCGAATTCGACACCGATCGTGGATTTAGATTCGAGGCTAAACTCATTGCGCGTGAATCGAGAAAGGAGGTTAGATTTTCCGACACCGGAGTCTCCTATCAACACCACCTTGAAGAGGTAATCGTAGTCGTCGTCGGCTCTGTACGCCGCCATTACGAGATTCTCCGATTAGAGAAGCTCTCCTTAGAAAGATATTGGATCGGAGAAGAAGAAGAAGAGACGCACAAGAAACAGATTCAAATTTTTAGGGGAAAGACGCAAATGAATGAAAATCGCGGAGATCCGGGTCCGATTCGACTCTGGATCCGATTCCGGGTTCTAATCGGGTCCGGGCCTTAGATCTAATGGGTCTGGGAAATTTGAATCATTTTACCTCCTCGGCTCCTTTTAATCGGGTCCGGGCCCTACTATACATAGATATCAGTTCAATTATAAATGATTTTTTTTGCTTTAAGATGGAGATGATATATATATCAGAAAAAATTGAAGAAACTAAAAAAACACAGCACATTACAGTTTCATATGCAACTTAGGTGCCATTTGTAGAATCTGATGGAACACAAATCCACAACTTTTATCGCCAAAAATGCTATTTTTTATGTCAAATTACGATTCCATAATTTTTTTTTTTCGCAAAAAGTTATTTTATAAGAAAAAACCAGCAATCCCACAATTCAGCAAATAGAATCATTCGATAATGATTTAATTTAATTTTTTTAATGGATAATCTGAATGATAATATGTTTCAAGAAGAACAAATGAGATCATCTGTGGCAATGGAAAGATTAAAAATGTTGGCAAATAAAAAAATAGATCATATTAATTTTTACGTTCAAACGCAATATTTGGACTTTTTGCGTTTCCACATATTAAGATCGGAATGAGATGGGGTTTTTTCACGTTTCACCGTAGTACCCGGTTTGTCTTGATTTCCAACAAGAAGTCAAATATAACGTTTTGTAATATTAAAATTTGTATTAAAAAGCTAAGTTTGGATGAAAATGGTTTTGAAATTTAAAAATCTGAAAATTTTGAAATGCTAGACAAAAAAGAGTTTGGTCTTGCAACACTAAATATGAATCTATAGATACTCTTTCACAATCGCATAGACACTCCGAACATGCATCTGGATGGTGCATCTAAATACAAAAATGGAAGAGGAACATAATTAAATTTGTCTAAATGTCATTGTGTGAAGATCCCTCTAATATTGTCAAACGAGTCGATCGATGAGAAGAAAATACAATAGAAATCTTAAAATTAGAAAACGAAATGATTAGGGAACATGGTGGAGTCATACACCAACCCACAGACAATCCCAAACTCTCCCAACCGCCCAACCAAACTTTCCCGTGTGTGATTTGTATGAGATTTTATAAACTTACGCACATGCCTTATTGGACCTACTCTCCTCTCAAGTGTTTCCCTACAATGACTACTACCTACCTAATATGGACCCCTTCATCATCATCACCATTGATTCCGCAATGTCACCAATCCGATCTCACGACGTTTATTAAGACTTAATCTAACGGCCCACAAATCACAGGATCCGTACTCTTTGAATCTTAATAGATCTTTCAAGCCTTCTTCTTCTACGAGCCAGCGGTTTGGAGTTGGAGAAAAGAAGAAAAACGACGAACCGACCATGAATGAGATAAGTACGTCAGCCACTGACGTTACGACACGTGAAGTGGGACCTGCTAATGACGCCACGTGGAATGCATGAGACTCGTCACTAACACGTGGGTCCCATGCGCAATCGCCCGTCGTATTTGCTAAAACTCTGTGTTTACGCGACGGCACGGCTTATGTCGTTTTTTCCGTACAATTCCCTTAAACTTTCTATTCGCCATTCGAAAAATATTTATTCTTTCTTTTTTCTTACAACAACAAACCTAAGATTACTCTTTCGAGTTAATTTTTAATTAATAGTTGATAAAAATTGGTTAATAATGCTAGTGTAAGCTGTGATGTGAGAATAAATAGTTGTTTTTATTCGATTATAAAAATCGATCATATGTTTCCGAAGATAAAGTATAATAAGAATAAATAGTTGTTTCCATATTGTTTATTTAAGATCTAACACGGCTTAATTAGGAGATAAATACGGAACTTAAGCTACTCTGAACCTGGTCACACTCTTAACGACTAATTAGCCATACTTAGAGAAACACAAAATCAAAGAATTCAACCAAAAGAGAACACATAATCAAAGAAGCAGAAGATAATAAGATTTTGTATGCCCAAATCAATATACGAATTTATTAGATACATCAATGAAAAGAAATCCCATAAAATTAAAATCTTATCAAATATACAAACGATAAGTAAAACGGTCAGTTGAAAAACTGAACCAAAGCCAAATTAAAAAACCATGCCACATAAATTTGCACTCTTGGGATATTCCAAAAACTTTAAAAAGAAAAAAAAGATGTAGATTTTATATTTGGGGAAAAAATTTACAAGCAGTCATATCATATATTAATAATAAATCCCGTTTTTAACCCATAAAAATAAAATTAAAAACCACTTCATCGAACTTTACCTTATATGTTGTATAAAATATATATATATATATTTGGGTTAAGAAGAAGAAGCTTGTGAGAAGAATCAAGGAAGGTAGAGACCATTCTGATCTTGGTCAGACGTCGTCCATTGACTTTGACTCCAGTATGCATGATCAACGGTGCTGGTTAAATCAAAGAGTGTTTGATCTCCTCCTCCACTTCCCCAATCCAACGGCTCAAATCCCATATTCGGATCAACCTGAGCCGTTTGATCCCCAAACTGCTGCTGTACAGTATTATTATCACCTTCCAACTTCAGATGATCATCCACACACTGTTGATTTACCGAATTACCCCCGAATCCAAACGGAGTCGTTTCGAGCGACGACGCCGCAGTGAAACCACCAATCTCCGAGAAAACTCCACCTTCCGATGAACCTTGTCCGAGCAACGTCGACCATTCGATCCCGTTTCCGTACAGTTTCAGATTAGGCATAGCAGTAGCGATAAAGCCCGAAGACGCAACTTTTACGGCGGCGTCTGTGGCGGAGACGGCGGCTGCGACGGTGGAGTTAGAGGCGGTGAGAGAAGAGCTTTCGCTGCTACTGGATTTTTCCTCGACGTCTTGCGTCGTTGGTTTGTCGGTGGAGGAAGGCGACGACGACGACTGAGGCTGCTTTGATGATTTCGATCGTTTTGCTTTACGGCAGCCGCCTCCGACGGGGACGTTACGGAGGACGCCGCCTTTTGTCCAGTAACGACGACAGTTTTTGCAAAAGTGTCGAGGCTGAGAGAGATTGTAGTTGTTGTAGTAACAAAACTTTGTGTTAAGAGAATTACAACGAGGACACTTGAGAGACTGGTGATGATTAAGGATATTGTTCTGATGAGCTCTCATCCTCCGATCTCCACCTCCTCCGCCGCCGATTCCTCCACCAAAAAACCTCCCTCCTCCTCCTCCGCCGCTGCCTCCGGTCATCGAGTAATCATGAATATCTTGCATTTCCAAGAGAAGAAAAAGAATATACAATCAGGTTTGTGTAGCGAATAATGAGAAAATTGGGGAGGTTACAGTGGGGAGAGAGAGAGAGAGAAGAGAGAATGGGAAAGAAGGCTTCTGAAACTCTGACAAAGCATATCTTTCATATGTCTGAACAGACAGTTGCGGTCTAAATTACGATTCTGCCCTTACGATATTTTGTATTTTACATTCCCTTAAGCGTGGCTGTATTCAGAAGTTAGCTTCGAGTCCAAAAAATTGGCCCCATCAATTTGTATATATTAATATCTTTCGCATCGAAACGATTTGTTATATATTTCGGTTTTAAAATTTATTTATACCAAAGAGTCGCATCAAAGGTCCAATGATTGATCAAAATTAGTGTTTAGACATCTCTTGTTGTTACATCGAAATGTTAATGCTACCGTTTGACAAAAAAAGAAGTTAATGCAATTTTTAAAAAACAATATATATATATATATATATTTTTTTTTTTTGAAATGTTAATTAGTACAAATTATTTCTTCAACTATAACGTATTGTGTAAGTTGAATAATTCGCTATGGCTCCGTGTATATTATATTGTTTTGTCATGGAAAACATATTATTTCCTGTAAAGAGGTTAATATCTTCTAACGAATATAATGAGATGATAATGTAATAAACAAGTTGATTTCATTTTGAAACAACGTATTTTCCAGATAAAAATAAAACAATAAGTAAATAAAAATCTGCAAAACAGTAAATAATTCCTTTTTCAAAAAAAAAGTACTTGTTTAAAATCTAAATTACCTAATAATTTATAATCTCTTTTTTTGCTAATAATTTATAATCTCATATGAAACGTTAATTTTAAATGGGTTGACTAGTGACTACGTATGTTTATGCATGTTAATACAAATTGTATTTTATCTCTAGACATTATCCTCGTACCGAGTCCGAGGCATAGTCCACGATATATAGATCTCAGTGAACTACATTGCTTGAACATGCTAGCATCATTTCTGATGTACGCACAATCCAACATGAGTTGTAGTTAATTAAACAAGTAGTATCGAATTTTACTTTGCGTGTGAAATTGAAACATAACATAAATAGGTCTTTTCGCGAGAAGCTTCTTTTGGAATCCGAAGTTACGGTAGAGCTTTTCGATGAATCACTTGCATTGTTTTCAGATACTTTTGTATTGGGAATTTAATGAGACATTGTCAAAACGTAAAATCCAACCAGTTGCTTCATCTACAAGAAACTTAACCTCTAATTTATCGGCTAACATTTGTTGCATGTTTAAGGGTTGAACAGTGAAATAGTAGCCACGATACAATTTAAATGATCTTTAAACAATTATATTAGTTTAAACGTTCGTACCGTTTTCAGATGTACAAATATTTCAACGTTGTATCGGGGTTTTTAACAATTGTCATAGTGTTATAACGGTCCGAATTGTTTTTATTTTATTTTTTATAACCTCGATATTTGGGGTCTAAATATGTACATCTCCATGAACTATGACTGAACTAGTGATAATACTAAAATACGGCATAAATTATCTCTCCCAAAAGAATTCAACCTGGAAGATAAAGAACCGTCCAAATTGTTTTGGGAAAATCGCATAAAAAATTTTCAAAATGGTACGCACTGACATTTTAAGCCTCCAAAATTTATCACTAGCACTTTAAATCTCCAACATGACATTATTCATAATATAAATCACCAACATGACACTTTTGTACGCGCCGCCAAAATTTTAAACGGAATAGTAAACGTTGTTAACAGAAAAATAACTCCGTTTAAAATCACTTAACTACGTTTTATTTTTTTTAAAAGGAAAATTGCATTAAAAACCTTCAAAGTGGTGACTACTAGCACTTTAAACATCCAAAATTTGACACTCACAATTTAAACCTTCAAAGTGACAATTTTAACTAAATAAACCTCTAAAGTACGTTTTTTATTTGTGCCGACATTTTACGGAACAGAATAATTAACTCCGTCAACATAATTTTAAGTTATGATTATTTTATTGTACAAGTGTTATTTTATCAATTAAAATAGAATTTATATATTATTTTATATATTATAATTAATAAGTTATTAGAATAAAAAATGGAAAAATAAATGGAAAAATAAGAAAAAAATAAAAATAATTATGTTCTTCTTCCTCCTCCGCTTTTCCTCTAATCTTCATCTTTTTTTTAAAAAAAATTTCTCTTATCTAGCAATCTGACCTGTTCGTCCTTCTTCATCCTTCTTCTATAGATTTTAATTTCAGATTTTATTTATGTTGATGATCGAAATTTTGTCTTCAATTTTGAATTTCTATTTTATTGTTTAATTATTTTGCATAGTTTCAAAAACGAATGATAGAATATGAAAATTAAGGAGAACTCAATGACAGAGACATCTTGTTAGGAATAATATATGTGGTGAAGAAGAAGACGATGTAAAAAAATCTAGAATTATGAAATGTCACATAAGATATGAACGAAAAAATCGATGTAGCAGATGAAATAAGGTTTGAGATTTAAAAAAACAATGAATTGAGACTTAAATTAGAAGTTAATTCTTTCGAAAACTCAATTTATTGATTTCCTCTCTCATAAACCCTCACTCTTAGTTTCCGCCACCATCACCTCCAATCAGTTCTACGATTCCTCGACCTTTAATCAACACGTCAATTGAACAAAGAAATTTTGATATTACAGATTTGGAATGCATAACAAATTTAACCTAATAATATAGTGGTGGGCCAAGGCCCAAGATATTTTGTCTTGGGAATAATCTACCCGGTTGATAAGGATAATAGGACACGTGGAGGGTCAAGAAAGAAGAAGAGTTGATGTCCACATAAATTGGATTGTCGACTTGTCGGCCACCCCGTTTATCTGTGATTGAAGAGCTCTGTGTCTTGTTCCAGTGGTTCTCATTCCGCCACGTCACCGTATTCCTCTTAAGAATAATAATCTATTTGGTATGAGAATGTAATGTATGTGTACAAATCTGGTACTTGTATTCACAATTATTTGTTGGGTTGTCAAATTAAGTAATCGCAACTATTTTTGTATATTCTAGATCTACAGTTAGTATTTGATACTAGCCCTTAGTAGACATGCCAATCAGGTTAGTCCGGTTCCGTCCATAAAAAATACGGATTTATATTTGGAAGCTCGATCCGGTCCGAATATAGTTACAGGGCTATTATGGACTTTTCAAACTTTTATTTTTAAAATAAAAATAAATCTTAAACAAGAAATAAATATAAAAATAAAATTATTTATCAAAATAAATCCAAATTTAAACAACCCAATATACTTTTTTCAAATCCTATTTAATTAAAAACAAAAATTTGATAAAATAAATGCAAATAAATCCAAATAAATTATATTACTAAATAAAATCTAAAATCAAAACACTTAAAATCTAGATAATAGAATCTATACTCAAATCTCCAATAACGCCTTTTAAATCTTCTTGCTAATCTCTGCACCAATCAATAGTTGCTTCACATCATCATCTGTGGTCTTTTTTTACATCCTAGTGCATGACGATTCATAGTTGATGTTCCAAAAAATTTCTTAGCACAAGTATTCCAGCACAAGACTTGCATTTTAATATTTCTTGACCATCACTATTCTTTTCATTTAGATTGAAGTGCTTCCATATTGTCGAAGGAAAAGGAATGTTTATTTTCGGATTTTCCGAGCTGGCCGAATCCAATCGGATTAAGCCCTAAAAACCCTTTAACCCAAATGGATCTAGCCCAAAATATCTAATTTTTTTTTTATTTGTATATCTAAATCCGAACCCGGTATTTTTCAGGGCCAAGTCGAATTAAACTTTGGATTTTGGTCGTAATTGACATGCCTAGCCCTTAGTGACATTTCAATTATTTTCCTTATATTATAAAGTTTCTAGATCTTCTATCAATAATTTTGTGGATTTTCGATTGGACCTCAGTAATATTTTTATAGGAATTGATTGGTTATCTTTTACCGTGTGTACATTTAAAAAAATCACAAATCAAAGCACTAGAAAATTATTTGCGGTGCAATGATTTTAATCTAATTTTAATATGTTTTTATACCGGTTATTTACCCTTTGGTATCCGGTATAACATCAAAACGCGAATGCAAAAACAAAAATGAATTTCCAACTGGTTTTAGCCATAATTGGATAATTTATTCAACTAATTTGGAGGTAAACCATTTACGTTAAACTAGTTCTTACAGATTTAACTTTTGGATAAAAGTGTGAATTGAAATCCATAATCAGCATTCACATTACGACTGAATTTGAACGTACCTTCGGTTGAAAGATAAGAGGGTGAAATATCCATGGTTGAAATATTGTGAACACTTGGATGATGTACGAATAGTTTCCAGAATTATGAAATTGACCCGTACTTTAGTGGAAACAGCAAATAGGACCACTGAAGTGGGTAAACAAATGTCGGGTGCGAAGTGCAAACTGCAAACACTACAACAGTGACATGTAGACATATAATACAATGCTCATCGCTCATATGTCATAGATGCTGTATTGCTGTTTGTTTTGTAATTATCCACGACAGTTATGAGCAATAGCACTGGACTATATATATTATACGGTTAGTTTTGTTATGAGTAATGAACAGTAATAGAGATGATATATATCGATAATAGCAAAATCTTTTTTTTTTTTCATTTTTTCTTTATGTAATTATTATACCGAGAGAGACAGATCCAAAAAATACTTTTAGTAGAACGGTATAAACATATGAAAACAATTTATATTTTGAAAAAAAATATCTAAAATATTTTATATTATAAAACAAAGAGAATATATACTTTAATATTACCATATAAAATTTTATGTAAATTATTTTAAAAAAAATCAGATAAAAAAATTAAAAATGCACGCATGACCGGATCTTTGGCCAAAAACCGGTTATGTGTGCACGAATAAAAAAATAAATAAATTTATTTTGCACATGTTTCACTATTCATAACTAAATTAAACTTTACAAAAATCAATCAGAAATGAATCTCTCATGCCCGATAACCAAAAAAAAAATTCTAGCCTCTTTTTTTATTTTCTTCGGCAGCGCAACCCATCTCTTCATCGGAAAACCTCTACTCAATGAATATCTTTCGCCTGCTTCTCGCGGTACCTACTTTCTGGCTTCGTGCCGGAAGGTTAGGTTTTCTCTGAGGATTTCGCATTCCAGCTTTTCTCTCTCTCTGTTTTTATTTTCTCTAGATTTTGGATCTCGATTTGATCTTCCCGGACGAACCCTTAGCCTGGATTCTTCACCAGTGTCTCTGCGTCCACTCCTCCCAGGCGAATCTGGGTCGATGTTTCTACTAAATTTCGCTCCTTTGCGATGCCTTACTGCTATGTGCATCCCTGTTCTGTTCTCGGTTCAGCGTTTGGATTCAAGTGTTTCTCTTCTAAGTATTGTTTATGCTTTTTGTTCCTCTCCTCACATGATTCTAGGAGTTGTCGTTAGTCTATATCTGAGAAGACTTAGCAAGACTCCCTCGTTGGATATGCGAGCCACGTTGTATCCCTCTTAAAGATTCTCGAAATTTATCAGTCTATTTCAGCGGTAGAGTCTCATTCCCTGAGGTGCACTTCTTAAATGCTACGATGCCTTGTTTACCTTCTATGTGGCAGATTGAAGGGAGTGTATTAGACAAGACTTGCATCTTGACACCGTCCTCTTCCATGGAGAGATTGCATCTCACATCTTACTATTTTATGGAGATATCGCTGCAACTTGTTTCCCTCAGTGGTAACCTTTGTTCCCCCCAACTCCTTACTCATGACGACTAGCTCCAATAATCGTGTCCTTCGAGTTGGGTATGAGTCTTTCTCATCATTTGTTAAGGAATGCCTTCTAGTAAAAAATGATTTTATAAGGAAGAGTGTTTGGTTGCTTGGTGATGTTCGATTGAGCCTTGTAAAATCTGATCTTTGTCCCTTGTATTCAGTCTCTTTGTTGGTTGTCGTGTTTTTTGGTCACAAAAAATGTGGTTCACTCTTACCTCGTATTGAGGTTGTTACTAGCTTTAGTTTAGTCTATGTTGTTGTTACGGGTTCATTCCCGATTGTTAGCATTCGTGTTAGCATTAACAACTCTAATTACTCTTTCACGGAGTCCTCTTTTCTCCTAATTTGCTTTCTTGTGTTGAATGACATTGTTACATGGAGCATATTTTAGGCTGCGATCACTAGCTGTTCAAAGCGTTGGTCTCATTCTTCGGCAATTCCAGACTTCACAGCGTTGGTTTTGATTGCGAAGCTCTAGCTTTGAAGATTGCTATATCAGAAGCTGGTCGTTTAAGAATTAGAAAATTATATATCTTCTCTGATTGCAAGATGCTTTGTTTGCACTTCACAGCAAGATGTTCACTTTTGGAGTTCAAAGATCTTCTACGTGATATTAGAAGTATATGTGGTCAGTTTGACTTCTTTGCGCTCGTCATACGAGTAATATATTTTTGGATCTGTAACTCTTTTTTTTTTTTTTGTTTAGCAAAAAAAAAACTCTTTCTTTTTTAATAGAGGCAAACTTGTGAAAAAAAAAATTAAAAAAAAAAAATTTTGCATGGAGGAAATAGCATTTCAAATAATCGAACCGTCAAAACCATCACTCAGCATAGAGTATTTAAATGTCACATTATCATGATCATATCGACAAAATGTAAAATGTGACATGTGTGTCTAATCAAATAATTTATTTTCTAATCGGATGTCAAGGGATAGGAAGACGAATTTAGATTAATTCTGAACGATGATTAGAATTGATAATACTGACCACACTGTACTTAAATGCACCCTAAAATGCATACCTAGATGTATATATATTCAACATCGCGTCTAATCTCTGCGATTGAACACAACGATTTTATCTTGAAAATTTTCAATGAACTTTTGAAATATATATAAAAAAAAAACTCTTGTACATCCTTCTATATTTTTCATGCATGAACCTTGTTCATTACACATGCGTTTTGAATCTTTGATATGACGTGGTTACAATTATCACAAACATTACTATTGAATTCATAATACCCACACGAACTTCGGATATTATACTATACATACCTACGCGTGGACGTGAAAAACATATACTATACCTATGCGGCTATGCGTGAATATGCATGTGCACCACACACATACACGCATGTAAATTTTTTTTTAAACCGGCATCTAAGTATTTTATAATGACGAATGTTTGAAGCAACTAATGAAATTAATTTACAGTCACTATCGGCCGTATTTTTCGGAACCTAGCTCCACAGATTTGGCTGCCCTCATAGGAAATCAAAATAAAAATCACCTGCAAACAAATATAATTCACTAAATTAAAATTTTAAATATAATCATTAGAAATATGTCATACAGTTGACTCAAAATAAAAAAGTACTGCTAAGAGATTGTACTCTAATGAGCATAACAATACCATAGGACATATATATATATATATATATATATATCATATATTCCCATTCACAGATTTAGAAGAAAAAACCTTACATGTTTCGACAATATTTATGAAAAAAAATTTCATTAACAAAAATATATAAAAATATAATTTTTTATCTTGCATACAACATCCAAAAATATTATAATTATTATTGAACATCTATTTCATAATTGTAAACATATTAAATAATAAAAATATTTAATTTTTACAAAAATTAATTTGGATTTCGGCGAAAAATATCTAATTAAAAAAATGATAATAAAAAAAAAAGCGACCCCATGGGGACAGATGTGCACACTAATAATACTATTGTACACAGGTGTCCTTCGCTACGAGCTAGTAATTTCACAATCCATACATATACCCTACAAATATATATACATAATATAGATATAGACCTGCTTTTTCATCCTTACAATAAATTCCAAAAATTGATACGAGAGTATCTAGAAAATTTATGGGTATTTTGTTTAGCATTGAAAGCTATAAGAAAATAATAATGTCTATTAAAATATGTTCAAATGGTAATATTAAAAAAATTCTATTTTTGGGAAGTGATATACAGACTCTAATACGTATGAAGTGTTTGCTAAACCGACGGGGCGTGTCAGTGAGTTGAGCCGAAAGGTCAACATCGAGATCTCAACGCCCAAGGTCCAGTCGTCGGTGGTCAGTTAAGATTGAAATGTCTTCTTAAGGCCCATGGGCCCCATCTCATCACATCTCTCACGTGATTATTGGGCCCACAAGGCCCATCTCCTGTCAATATCTCACAGCTCTCATCTTTCATACTTCCATTTATTATACATAACACACACATTCAAATACATACAACACATGTATGTACGTCAGAAAGTGGCGGGAGACGGCTAGATAATAGATTGTGATGTTTGATCTGGATAGATTTTTTTTCATTGTTTTTCAATATAAAATAATGAAATGTCGATGTTTTTTTTGTTTTTGATAATGCGATTTATATTCTGGATATCCGAGGATCAATGAGGATAATGATCATTGTGGTAATTATTTTTGCTTAATGCTGTTTTAACGTACTAAGCAATTTGTGAGATAGTAAAAAAAAAAAAATTAAAAAAACTAATCAATTAACCTAAATCTAGTGGTTGTGATTGTACAAAATTGGTTACGTGAATTTTTTGTTTTTATTGATTATAAGGCAAATTAACCAATGTACGTACTACTGTACGTACCAATCTTTTTTTCTATCGTGTTCAATAATAAGAGTAAGTGTTTTTTTTTGTCTACAAGTGTTTGAATCTCGATAGTAACGCAATAATAACATAAGATTAATACATATAAAGTATATATCTTGGTTGAATACAAATATGGTTATTGGCAAATAGTCTTACAATCATATATATTATATATTTAATTGAAGCATAATGATCGTTGTAAGTTCTTTTGAAGTTATGTTATGTCTTAGAAGAATCAAACTTCTTGTATATGACATTATAAGCCAGACTGTTTTTTTTTCCATCTTTTTATCTCTTATTTCAGTTTATTAAGTTACTTTTTTCTTAGATACGATTAAATTACTTTTTCTTTCATGATTACTTTTAATATTAGAAAAAGGTTACGAAGATTTGTAAACCTTTTCACTCGAATGTCCTAATCTCTTACGCAACAATTACAAACACTAATTATCATGGATAATATTGGCTAAATATTACTGCTCTGTGGAATCAGAGAACAGTACTGTACTTCCTTTGACGATGATAACATATGAGATGAGAGCTTCGATTTTTTTTTCTTCGCGTCAATATACAAAAGGGCAATACTTAAAAGCCTCATAAGGCCCAACTCAAACAACGACATTGTACGCCTATATGAAATTATTGTTACATTTTGTTTGGAATGTGAATTTCATAAGAAAAATAAAGTTACTTATGAAAAAAAAATGTGAAGAACCTTTCAAAGTGTATACGCAGTGACAAATAGATTTACAAAATTCAAAGAATACTTTTCTTGGTTTTTTTCCACTTTTGTCACAGTCAATGATGCTTTTGTAAACAAACCTACAATTAATCTTAGTTAGCAATTAAGTAGTGTTATTATATTTTTATTTTCAAGTAATTATATTTGAAATATTCTATTTAAACTACTGAGATTTGTTTCAATCTGAACTATTCTGCCTATACTACAAATACAAAATCAATTTTAGTTATCCTACTTAAACTACTAAGATTTTTATTTTTTCCATGTGAAATAATAAATATATATTTTATTTATTTTAATGAATGAATAAAATTACAAAAATTTTAAACGGTGTTAATTCCTTTCAAAATAGAAAAATAAATTCGAAAACAGATCTCAATTCTTAACTTCTTCATATATTAATGAACATTGATTTTTTTTTATCGATATTTTAAATTTTATTGAATTTAAATTCGGATAAAGAAACACCAACAACACTAATACAGACCAATAGCTATAGGTCTTCATTTTTTTAATGTCATTAAATTTTTAACTATTGTACCTATATTACTAAGATTTCTTTTCAATCTTAATTATTCTACCTAAACTACTATTATTTTTTTCAATCTTAACTATTTTACCTAAACACAACACAAAATATTACCTAATCTACTACTCTTCCATTTTGCAAAGAGTGTTATTCTAAAATTTTATTCGTTTAACAAAGAGTGTGATTTATGCATTTTTAATGCAAAATTTAAATTAAAAAAATTCAGTTTTGATCCTTGTGTATTTGTCAAAAAAAATAAATTTATTTAGTATATTAATAAAAGTTAAATAAAAATTTTAATTATTTTTTTAATATATATAAAAATATGTAGCATGATATTTTTTCTGAAACGGAGGAGTAATATTCTTTCAATCTTAACTATTTTACCTATACTGTTAAGATTTTTTTTTTTTGTTGTTCTTATATTAAATATGACATTTTAAAATTTGCGCGTGATCAAATATAACTTATACTTATAAGAATTTATTTTAAATATAATTTTTATTTGTTCTACAAATATTCACTATCTTTAGTAAAATGTTCAAATTTTGAAATTAAAAAAAAAATCCGACATAAAATTATTTAATTACGCCAGACAAATTACCAAGTTTTTATTATTATATTGATTTAAATAATAAAAAGCTGAAAACAAAAAAAAATCTGAGAAAGCACACACAATCATTAGATAAAAAAAATTTCAAATTTTCCGAAACGTGAGACGTATGACGAGCGAGATTGCGACATCTCCGGCGATTCCGCCTCCGCAGGAACAACACTCCGAGCATCAGCCACCGCCGCAGAATCAAGTCAACTCCGATCCCATTTCCGCCGTACCTCCCTCTCCGCCACGAGTTACGGTACTCTCCGCCCTCTCTCTCTCTCCGCCTCTCTCTGTCTCTGAGTAATAATTTGCACGATCTGTAAACTCCGCCGTGTTGCAGATGGAGGTTATTATGAACAGCAACGGAATAGTAACAGACCAACCGATTGATGAAATCGAAGAACCATCTTCTTACAAGTAATTTCGTTGCTTTCATGATTTTGATTTTCTGTCTTTTGGTGCAATTTGTTCTTCAGTTAGAATCTAATTGAATGTTCTGAAAAACCTAATTCACAAATGCCATATTTCGTTTTTAGATATCTCGATAGCAAAGAGTATGCTGATAAGTATCGAAGATACGAATCTGAGTTTAAGCAGTATCTCATGGCAAAGTATTTCTCTGGGAAAGATCCCAATGGAGGTTAGTTTTTAATAGCTTCATTTTGTTGTTCTTTTGGTCGAATTTTTCATGAAATTTGATATTTTGGGGGGTTTTTTGTTTCCAGGGGATATATTTGAAGAGAGCACAACAATTGATGGTGAAACCATTATGTCAAGCAAGTAAGCATCAAATTAGGTGTTTTTTTGTTTTGCTTCTGTGGATTGTGTTGTCTAATGGATTATACTCTTATCTTGGTTTTTGGGTATAACTCTTTCAGGTGGCCTTGCACACGTTCGTACGCAGACCCGGAGATTTCATGCCTTGATGAAGAAGAGGAAGAAGAAGAAGAAGAAGAAGAAGAGAGTGTAGATTCAGCTTCTGCAGAGATAACCCCTGGTGAAATCTCCAATGGAGGTATTGCCTTAGAGAAGAACAGTTCTTGATGTTGGCAAGAAACCGAAAATGCCCGTTTAGTTTTGCGGTATTGACAAATGACAATGTTTGTTTAATTGAACCTTTTGCTTAAGTTGATTTGCTTCATAAGACCAAGAATGTGATACATAATTTCGATCGAGGTAATTGTGGAACCAGTAGATTTGAATAATAGCTACTTCATTGTTGTGAGCAATATTATTTACAAATGCAAGTAATTGCTTTAGTGTAGTAGTCACACATACTGGTCAATCTTAATCATTGTACTACTGGCTTAAGCACACCAAGAGATGGAAGATTTGGAGCATTGAAACTTCTTTTACTTACCAAAGGGAGCGTTGGTCCGGTTCGATGTTTCTCCTCGTAGATGATTCACATTGCGGTCATTGATGCTGCTCTCGACATTTCTCATGGGTAATAGCATATCTGCCATGATCAATTGAAAGTAAGAGACTTTCTCTTTCAGCTGTGAGTTCTCTTGCAAGATCTGGTGGTTGCTCTCCAACAAATTGATGACTTTCTCAGACAAGTGATGATTCAACATCATGAGTTGTTCCACCTGCTGCTGCAGCTCTTCGATCTGTTTCTTCTTGCGCATACGCGACCTTCTTGCAGATTCCCGGTTAGATAGCATTCTTCTTGCCCTTCTTTCGTCTGGAACAAGACCCTCGTTATGGTAAATGTTTCCACCATTTGGGTTTAAGTGAGAGTGATTGTTGCTACGGGTCGATATGTTTTGGGATACCGATTGTAATTGGACATGGAAGTTGGTGTTTGGTAGGAATGCCGAGTTGAAATGATGATCGTCCTGTAACGGGATTCCTTCAAGAATATCGAAACAATGAGACCGATGGACACTTGACTCCATGTAAGGTTTTAGATGTTCAATCATCAAAATGATTTCTCTTTGATGCAAGAATCAGAAACACCAAAAGTGAGTGAGAGAAGGAGAGAGAGAGAGAGAGATTTGTGTAGGCTTAAACTTAAGATTTTGGATGCTATTTAATGACACACATGAATTTACTTGCAAGAAGACAACCGTATTTACATATTTGGGGTTTTTCCTTAGCATTTGAAACTCTCCACTAACCAACTCTCTAGTGATACCTTTTGACAAAACTTCACTTATTTCGACATCTTTGTCAAGGTTAATATACCTTATATGGGGTTCTTGTTTCTTAAGATAGTTTATTTTTCATGTCCTTTTATCTTTATTTCCCATGGGCTTACCATAAATAAAGAGGCTTATCACCCACCGATTATATTATTTTAAAAACAATTATCAAAGTTTATATAGGTTTAATTTGGGGAAAATGGTCAATTCATACACCAACAATTGGCCACGGTTACAGATCGGATATGAACTGCAAACCTGTGCGAATTCATACATCAACTCATATAAAATAATTAAAAACTTAAAATATATATTGACAAGTCAACAAGTGTTGAGTCAGCTGCCACGTCACCGAGTTATCACCAGTCAGCTGCCATGTCATCAAAAAAATCTATAACATAAAAAATAAAAATTACACTTAATTTAAAAATAGTTTAATCATAAAAAATAAAAATTACAATTAATTTATTTTATATGTAATTATTTTTTCTTTGATTTAAATATAAATTTAATTTTCTAAAAGTATTCCATTTGCATCGGCTTCTTGAGTCAAGATATACGTGCATAAGAAAAAACCCGCTAAAATCTCTCAAAATATCGGAGGTATGCTTTTCGAAGATTTTCATCGTTCAAATCATATGAGATTCGAGAACGGGTTGAAAGAGAAAGTAAATTTGACTTTTTGTAAAAGATAATAGATTTTTGAAATTTTTAGACTCTATGCATTTGTATAATTTCTCCATGGCAAGCTAGGGATAAGACACGACATGTACATTTTTTTTCACTTTTAGCATTCTCGTTCTCTTTCAATCCTGTCTCGAACCTCATATTTTGGTACTTTGACCGACTATGATATTTTTTTTTCTGGTGCACGTACATTTATTCATCAGAAGTCCATGAAAATAGTATATTTTAAGAAAAGTAAAATTAAATTTAAGTCAAGAAAATAAAATTATATTTAAATCAAGAAAAATAAAATTATATTTAAATAATTTTTATGATTAATAGCATTTCTAAAATAATTTTGTTGAAAAAACCAAAATCTATGTTGGATAATTAAAATATCTAAGATAGTACAAAATTTAGATAAAAAAACAAAAACTATATAAACAAAGATATAATTTTTCTTTGATTTTTTTACAAAAAATTATAGATTTTTTTGATGACGTGGCAGCTGACTGGTGATGATTCAGGTATTATGGCAACTGACTGGTAATGACTCGGTGATGTGGCAGCTGACTCAACACTTGTTGACTTGTTCATGTATGTTTTAGCTATTTTATATAAGTTGATGTATGAATTCGCACATGTATGCAGTTCATGTCCGGTCTGTAATCATGGCCAATTGTTGGTGTATGAATTGGCTGTTTTCCTATTTAATTTGAGTTACAAATATTTAAAGTTACGAATTATTTATTAGAAACTAATTAATTTTTTTGATATATGTTGATTTTTATAATTTACTTGTAAATACAAATATATAAGTTTTAAAAGAAATAAGATTTGTATTACACATGTCAAAATCTAATTGGAAAAAATTTTTATGCGTCAAAATCCGATCGATCGACTGACACGTGTCATCGTGTTAATTACGAAGTTTGATGCATGAAACTTTATATAATAAAAAATATTTTTTAAGTTTTCATTATGTGCGGATCCGACATACGCTGATCCGACATTATGTGCGGATCCGACAATGAATGTCATCAAAAAATTTTACCATTACCACTTTGCGGTGAAATGGGTCGGTGGATGCTAACTTGCACGTTTTGGCTATTCTCACTCACAAATTTACTTTTCCAAATCTATTCGTCAAATTAGAAAATCCTAGGATTAGCATAATTTCTTTAAAAGTATACAAAAACTAAATGCGAAACGATTCAAATTAGTACTCACATTAGCGTAAGTTAATCAAATTGATTACCCACTTGTACAAAAGATAATGCTAATTTTGTAAAGTTAACCCTTTTTGCAATTGGATGTACATCATATAAGAAGAAAACAATGCCGATTAATAAACACAAAACTGCTATAAAGTCAAAGACATTATTAATTAATGCATTGTTTACAAACAGATGAAAAAGAGAGATAATGATGCTTAACAGCTTTGAAAGTATATATCAAAATGTGATTAGCGTTACGGAGAGGCAATGTCTTGTTTCCAGAAGAGGACAACAAGTCTCTTTTCTGCAAATTTCGTCTGAACAAACACGAACCCATTGAAGCTCTATCCAGCTTTAATACTTATATCACACTCACGATCGTTGATTATAGTAAACGAATCTCTAGATGTTCAAAATGACAAAGATCACAGAATATTCTAGAAAAAGATTATGATATATTAAGTTCTTAAATGTGGAGCTCTGGTCTTCTAAAAGTTACAAATGACATTTTTGGACTCAACAAACGTGTGTCTGTACTTGAAACAGTTTTCGGCTCAATCCATCACTATAAACAACATCATCGACATGCTTAAATCATTGTCGTCAAAATCATATGATTTGCTCTTTAGAAATTATGGGAACATTATAATTTTCTTATGGAAAAGTTGGAAAATAACGGGGAGATAAGCCAAGATATTATTGTGGTAATAGAGGAGAAAACGTGTGACGTCTATATTATTTTTTAATCTAATAAACTTGTATGATATTCAAATAATTTGGCTTATAAGTACACTAATGCTGATTTTAAGAAAAGAAAAATTCATCAAAGTTTGTTATTTTAAATGATTTTAAATTTTCAAGCGTTGTCTCCATTTCATCATCCTAAATCAAGTTTGGTTTGTATACAACTTGTAATATAAACATATTTATGCAAAAAGCTACAAGTTTTGTAAAACATTCATAAAGGGGAAAAAAACAACCTCACAGGAGAACAAAATATATCAATAGATTAGAGAGACAGAAACCCTAATTTATATATAAGATGTAAACATTTTCTACCAAATCTTAACTCTTAAGATCCACAAGTCAAATTATCCTATTAATTACACAAAGAAGACATCACACCTTAATCATCTTCTTCTTCTTTTATAAACCCTAATTTTCAGGGTCTTCAAAACCCGGCCTTGCTCGGTCTTCATCTGAAGAAGGCAACTCAAAACGACAAACGGGACAAGTGTTCCTAATTTCAAGCCATGGAACAATGCATTCAGTATGGTACTTGTGTCTACAAGGCAACTCTGCAACCTCCTTCCCTACATTCATCTCTTCTTTGCAAACCGCACAACACATCGCATCATCGTTCTCCATAACATCCTCTTTGGTCACAGGAGACACTTTTAGATTCTTTATGAATGATTTGGATGCTGGAGGCTTGCCCACACCAGATGAAATCTCAGCCTCAAACAACATCTCATACTCTGTTGTATGAAGATAGTCATCTTCATCTTCTTCTTCTTGATCAATATCACCAATGTATAATTCCATGTTGCTTTGCGCGTCGTCTAGGTTAAACTCGAGACTTCGAGAATTTAACAAAACTTCCCACCCTAGATTTCCCCTTCTCTCACCTACAGCTAAATCTTCAAGAGAGATTGTGGCTGAGACAGAGACTGAGACCGAATTGTTGTCATCAGCTTCTGCTAAAACGCTTAAAACCTCTCTCTCGTCATCACCATCAACTTCTTCCCACTCGAATTCCTCATTGTTTATCCCTAAATCCTCCAATTGAAGTGAATCCCAACAAAGAGGGATTGTCACACTAGCATCTTCTTCTTCTTCATCATCACCATCATCATTCACATCTTCTTCATTCAAATCTATTCCCCAAATTTCATTGTCCTTCTCTGGGTCATCATCATCATTCACATCTTCATTCAAATCTATTCCCCAAAATTTATTCTCCTTCTCTGGGTCATCTTCATCATCATCATCATCATCATACACATCTTCTTCATTCAAATCTATTCCCCAAATTTCATTCTCCTTCCCTGGGTCATCTTCATCATCAGAATCAGAACCCGAGTCCATTGTAACCATAACATCACCAGACTCCATCCCTAAATACCTCATCTCCTCAAACAAATCGTCTTCATCACAATAATTAAGGTTAACAACAAGATCAGTATAACCTATTATATTCTCAATATCAGATTCTAACTCCAACCCTAATTCAAGTTCCAAACTATCCCCACCCATGTCGCAATTTCCCTCTACCACACCAAAACCCGATTCTACGCCGGCATCAAGCGGACTACCCTGAGATTGTTCAACGCGCTGGTGGAACAGATCCATGACAAAGCTACGCCTGTCGAGTAATTCAACACCGTCGGCGGCCGTTAAGACTAAATCGGAAACCGATACGTCGCCGGAGAAACCAGATTCGGAAGGAAAATCGGTTTCAGAGACGTAGAGATCGACGTCGTCTGATTGGATCCAGTGAGGAAGCGAATCGAGGATCTGAGAAAGCGATTGATCTCGCAGGTGATGTCGCCGGCGTCGGTGGTGGTTAGTAGGGTTACAATGGTTCAAAACGGCGTCGTGGATCTGAAGGCAAGACATTTCCGCCATTTTTTCCGGCTTGGATCTCTCTCTACCTTCGCTCGCTTTTTGAGAATGAGAAACACAAACAAAAAGTTTTTTCTCTATTTTGCATAAAAAAAGACTTTTTGGACTATCTGAGCAAGAACGATACAAAAATATATATATTAGTGGACTAAAAGTACCAATTTCGCTTCTATAATGGGCCGTATTTAAATGGGCCTTCTTGGACCGATTCGAGTTTTTTTTCATGTTTTCTTGGTTGGTCAAAAGATTTTTTCATGTCTATAATAAATATTATTTTCTTGTGGAATTTAATTATATAGCCTAATAATTTATAATTATGTTGTTATTTTATTATTATTTAAATTTAAATTCGGATATTGCATGCTATTGGCAAATATATAACAAAGTTATAAAGAGGACATGTTAGCAGAATCATAAATTAATAGGATACGATTTTGTATATGTTTTTAGATAAATAATTTGATATCATGTAAAATAAAATATCGAATAAATTAATACATTATTGGTTTATTGATTGAATATACATGTGATATATCCACCCATTTGTTTACCATTTTTCCATCACATTATTTTTGTAAACAATTTTTATCCTATAGTTATTTAGTACAAATACTCTTTATTTTTAGAAGCTAAAATAAAATAAAATAAAAAAGAAAGTTGGTATATTATTAAATTATAAAGATCTTTTTTTTAGAGTGCATAAATAAAAATTACACAAGAAACATCACGTGAAGATGTCCTCGGAAAGTAAAACCCAATTTTGAAATTTGCATCTTTTTATATAAATAAAAAATCTCATTCTTCACATCCACATGAGGGTTTTTAGTATCCCCAAAACGACTGCGTAAAACCCAAGAGCGTCTGGTCGGTCTTCTACATTTGTTGGCCGGTGCTGGTTTAGTTCTCTTTTCCGGTACAACTGCAACTCATACCAAAAATTCCATATAGCTATTGCATAATAAAATAAAGCTGTGTTTGACCAAAACCAAAAATAAAAAATAAAGTTATGTATTCCAATTCTATATACATATATCACGATTTCAACCTATCTCTACCAATAGTCGTTAAAACATTTAATGCTCATGTTTGGTTAATCCAAACCAAAACCTTTCTGAAGTCTTCGGTTTGGTACGAAAACCAAACCGGTCCGCTTAAGTTGAAAACTAGTTCGAGTCTTTGACTAATCACGTTGCAATACCACTTTCTAGGGTTTAGTAACGGGATTCTTATAATAATACGATTGTGTATGCATATGTCGCCGTATGTGTGATATAAGACACACACACATATATATCGTATATATATATCTATTGTTAACTTTACAATCTGTCCTATATAAGTATATACGCACCAAAATTTAAAGCCTAATCATAGGTTAACTACCTATGTATAAAGTTGTTAATCATATGGGTTTTCATGTTTTATTATTTAGTCAGTCAAGATTTTTGTACATGTTCAGTCACAAACTCAACATAAAACACAAAATTGTGGGTGTGTATAAGAAAATATCTTCTTAGCAAAAAGAAAAAGTGTATAAGAAAATGTTATACTCCTTGCGTATCTTAGTAAATTATATTTTAAAACGCACATATTTTAATCTCACAAAAAAATATTATTACATATTATTGTTTTTTACCATTAATTATAGAATAATACTGTAATTATTATAGAAATAAAATTAGAACATTGTTTATTAGAAAATAAAATAAGTAAATAGTATTATCACATGGAAATTTTTATGAAAATATATAATTTGAAACACATGATATACAAGAAGAATTCCCAAAACCAAAGCTTTGAACAACATTGGACTTGGCACCTTTCATTTTTTTTTTTGGTTGTCTTTATTTAAACAAATCCCCAGGCACAATCAACATTCAAAACGGTTAAACGCATTTGCCCTCTTGTTTTTAATTTATAAAATATCATGTAAATTTTTAAAAGAAAAAGAAATATACTAGCTAGTAAAGGTTATTGGAATACTAGCTTTGACCTTTCGCTCTTTTTCTTCGTCTTGGACTTTTTGTCGCTCTTTATAATCTTCCCTCTCTTCTCCCTCATATAGACACAAGGCTCCTCTTTTTCTTCTTCATACACAAACATTTATACATCAAGCCAAGTAAAGAAAAAAGGAAAAATAAATGGTGTCCAAGAGGGTTTTTGGCTGCCTTCTAATGTTTTTCAATTTGCAATTACATGCTAAAGTCTCCAATGCAAACTTTAATAGCCAAGGTATATATATATATAGATAGATAGATATGCGTGTATATACATTAATAATTTCTCTGTGTGTTTCGGGGTTTTATGTATGTTTATTGCTTGAAAATAATATATGTCTCAAGTTTCATAAATACGCTCATCAAAATTACTCTATAGCTCCACAGGTGGCGAATAGTGAAGGTCTTGGAGCAAACATTATCACTCATATTGCCAACAAGGTACGTAGTATACCAAATTCTCAATTCATAACCTTTAACATATTGGTTTCAATCAACTAATATTCATTTGAATGATTTATCATTAGGCTATTCAAGATGTAATCGAAAACCGAAAGACTTTGAAGCATGTATATGTGAATGTAGAGGCAAACGAGAAGAATGGTTTTGAGATAGAGAGTAAAGAAACGGTGAGGAGAAGAAAAAACAAGAAGAGACTCGCGAAAACGGTGAGTTTAACGGCTGATTACAGCGACCCTGGTCATCATCCTCCTAGGCATAATTAAAAGGAATGTTAATATATATAGTTTTGTTACATGAAACACGAGCCTCTCTTTGACAAAGAGGCTTCAATTTTGATGCACCACTACTCAGACTTTGATATAAAAATATTTAAGACATATTTTTTACATACTAATCAAGTTACGTGGAACATGGTTTTTTTAGGTAGTACTTTTGTATGTACGTGGAACATGGTTTTTGGTTATTAATGTCACTATATACATGTTTATTTATGGGTTTTCAGGAAAAAAAACCATATTCTTTTGTTGTTGTTGGAAAATGTGTTTATGTAAATAAACTGTTGCAGTCGACTAGTTTTGATTAGCACCAGTGATTGTTTCTCACTTAATGCAGTAGAGACTACTATAGTTTTATTTTATTTTATAAAATGACTAACAGTCTATAAGATCCCGTAACTAGATTTGGTTGATAAGACTTGATCAACCCAGAAAATGTTATAATAAACAAATGAAATAAACTTAATATATGGAAAACTGAATACGTAATTAACTAATAAAAAACCCGGAGAATCAGTCCTCCGTTGGGTCTGTTCATATATATATATACACACATATATATTATATATCCAATTGATTACTAATTATAAATAACTAGCTTTAATTAATATATAGTTTTAAGCTAAAACAGTTCTTCATAAGAGTGTAGTTTGTAAAACTGCCATTTATAAGAAAAACGTTAATCGATTATTGATTAAGTTGTTTTTGTAACATACATAAAAAACACATATAAATATGATACCATATGATCTCAATAACTTCACAATCAAAACTTAGACATTAACAAAAAAAAAATTAATATATATATTTTCTCTAGAATATATTGAAACTTAAAAAAAGAAAAAGAAAATATTTGTCTTGTTTTTTACTCTTCTAATTCTTGTTTTATCATGTAAATTTATTATCAATTAAATAAAAAATATTTATAACACACTTTTAATTGTATATTAATTTTGTTGGGATATCGATTCAAATTTCACATCCGAAGTTTAGACAATAATAGTCTAATATATAAACGAAGCCCAACTTCAATTAGTATAGTGCATTTTGAGAAGGAATCCAAAAACAAATTTGTGTGGATTTATCCACACAACTCAAAGTGGATAATATCATACTAATGGAAGTAGTTGGTGGGTTTGTAGAGTCCAACTTATTTAAATGTTCAATATTTCTATTTAAATTTTTTATTAGTTACATCAAATATTCTGGAAAGTCGTGATTCTAAAAGAAATTTTGTTTTTTCTAATCAAGGAGAGAGTCCACCATATGTGCATTTTCGAAGCTTCTGGGCTGATCATACTCTTGACTTATGTGAACTTCAGTGTAGCATTTCTTGTTATGATAAAAACATGTCTATGGCTTATTGTGACGATCATATATGTCGTTGTGCTCCCTGATAAATTCACGACGATATTGCAACTCCGCACTAAAATTTTATAAAATAAATAAAAACAACATCTATTTAATTTGATTTTCTTGTTCTATTTCATTATTTTTACCCTATACATTAAAATATTATATAAACATAAACCCGGTTTAATATTGGACATAGTTATTGATGTAAGTGAATTTACCAATTAAGATGACGAAATTATTTTTTACTTAAAAAATTATGTTTACTAACTCTATTTTACTCATCTACACAAATTGTACATTTAAATATTATTTAAGAAAATCAAATATTTGTAAATTGTACACATGCATATGCACCACATGTTATTGCAAATCAATGAAAAATTTATAATTGTAATTATTCATTGTACTATTATTTTTTTGATCATATTTATCAAAAATGTTCATGTATGTTCGTTATCTTTGAAAACATTATATCTAAAAACCTATTTTGATAATATTGATGAATAATTTTTAGTTGATCAGTGATCTTCCAATTTCATAAATCTCAAAACTCTTCCACTTAAAGATTCAACTGCAATAAAACAAAAAAAAAGCATTATAAGAAAATTGCATATTTTTCTTCTTGTTCATCACATACTCAATGCCTTAACAATATAGACACCTTTTTGTATCCCAATGGTCGGACTAAAATCAACAAATGAAAAATCTCAAAAACACCAATTAGATCAAACAAAACAAAGATCTTGCAGATATATTTTCCTTTTTTTTTTTTTTTTTTTTTTGTCTTCTAAACGTACGCACCCTTTGGTCTTTCGCCGATGCATCCTCCAACACTATATTAGCGGTTCTTCTCTTCAAGTCCGCTTCGTTCTTCGTAGTGTTGGAACGCAGCGTCAAGAGCCTGGCCTAGAAAACCGGTTAAGATCACTGCAATGCCTGGTTTGGCTGGTTATAAACCGGATAGATACAATGTGAGAGGAGAATGCAGACTTAAACCGAGACATGATGTAAATTAAATAAAACTCTTATCTGTAAGTACCGGAAGAAGCTAATTAACCTGTTGCATTGGACTTAACTAGTTGAGAAACCTGATGCCGAAGATCAGATTGCAGATTGCCTGAGTCACACGAGGTTACAATAAATTAATAATCAAGGAAACAGTACATGAAATGTAATTTAAAAACCATACCATATACAGGAAGATTCGACTACAATGGCACATGGAGCTTACTGATGAAATCACGGCAATCATGCATGTCCGAATAATTTATTTGCACTGCTTTGTGTACTGGGTTCACTCATCAGTAAACAAATAAGAGGCAGCTCAAATCGGAAACAAACAGCACCAAAGTTGAAAACCTCCTTGTGAGAGATCTTATGTTCTAATGATCATGAATTCTTCCAACACAAGAATATCTTAACATTGAAGGCGGCTCGGTGGCTAAGAGTAAACCACTATACATATTTAGGTTTTAAATTTTTGTTTCGGGTATATTCGGGTTATAACCAAACCGATGGGATGATTTGTTAGAAGACTTTAAATGCTGTATTGATTTTTTTTTTTTTTTTAAGCTTTTAACATTTTTACGGTCCCAAAAATATGTCAGTTCGATTGGTTTGGGTTGTAGGTTGTTATTATTACGTTAAAATCTTACTACAGAAATTTTGGCGGTTAAAATAATAGTTATGATTTAAAAAATGTTTAAAGCATCTTTTACTCACTTTTAAAAAAAAACATAACAAGACAAACAACAATTTCGGTTGTGAAAATTTAAATGATTTTAAAACACTTAAAGTGTGTTTGGGTAATGCTAGTCTTTTTGAACTTAAAAAATAAAATAAAATTAAAGCCTTTAAAATCTCTACCAATAAGTCCAACATGTCATTTTCTAAAGTCCATAATATCATATAATTTTTAACTTTTTTAAAAGGCATCATCGTTATTTCACAGCTAAAATCTCTACCACAAAAACTAAAATAAAAATCCTATAAGTACAGTTTTAACCGATCAATCTTGAATCTACGTATATATGTAGATATCATTTTAAATTGTTGGACTGGTATCACCATCGTGATCGCCACTGTTAGTCAAATGATAAAAAGATGATAACATCTTGTCGATTTTGTCGTCCATCATGACGAATCCAAAAAAAAAGAAGTGATTGTTAATTAACTCGATTCGATTTCCGATTTATCAAAGAGGCTGGTCGGAGTAATGGAGGATGAAAAAAATGAAGTTGGTGTTGGAGTAAATATTTTTTATATCTCTTGTACGTACAATTTAATCTGAATTATATTGTCGTCTTTGTCGGTTTCTAATCATATTCATCAGAATAAAGAGATATCATACACGCTCTTTTTCTTCATATTCGTTTAATAACGTTTGTTTTTGGTGGAGGGTGTTGTTAGGGATAAACTGATCCGAACCAAAACCGAAGAATATATCTAGAAACTAAACCAAAATCTATCATGGTAAACCAAAATCTAGAAACAAAACACCTATGTTTTTGGCAGGTTTAACCCCCGCAGAAAAAGATCAATATGAGCAGCAGATTTGGATTTCAATTGGATACGCTTCCGGTCAGATATCTTGGATTACCCCTTTTACCAAGTAGACTTACTCGAGCTGATTGTGAACCGTTGGTAGAGAGAGTTAGAAGCAGACTACAATCCTGGAAAGTTAGGCACCTTTCATTTGCAGATAGATTGCAGTTTATAACCTTTGTTATTCAATTCATAGTATTATTGTCTACTGGTGTGCGGTATTTGTTCTCCCTGGAAAATGCATAAAGGCTTTAAACAAGCTTTATAGAAGGTTTCTCTGGTCAGGCAACTCAGAGACACCGAAGCAAGCTAAAGTTAAATGGTCTCAGGTTTGTACTACAAAGATAGAAGGGGGACTTGGCCTGTGTGACATCAAACAGTGGAATAATGTTTTTGGTCTACGTTTGATAAGGCTTTTGTTCTCAGAATCTGATTCTTAATGGGTTGCTTGGTGTCGAAAATATTAACTCAAGAGAAAGCCCTTTTGGTTACTATCTCCAAATAATAAGGGCAGTACAATGTGGAAAAATCTACTTAAGACCATTGACATTGGACTTCTTATCCTGTAAAGTTGGTGATGGGAAAACATGCTCATTCTGGTTAGACAAGTGGACACCTTTCGGTCAGCTTATCACCTATCTTGGTCTGGAAGCACCTCGGCTACTTGGTCTACCTATTGATGCTCTTGTTCAACAAGCCAAAACAGCGAATGGTTGGTGTTTTAATGGTGCAAGGTGTGAAAAATCAGAAAAGCTATTTTGCTATCTGACAACTGTCTCCCTTTCGTCTCCTGGAAACTCAGACACCTACCTCTAGGCATCAAGCACGGGAGAGGCCAAAGCAGAGATTCAAGTTTGCTGACACATGGAATCAGACCAGGACAATTTTACCACCAGTTCCTTGGTATGGACATATTTGGTTTAAATGTGCTATTCTGAAACACTCTTTTATTATGTGGTTGGCTTGTCTGGACAGATTGCCAACACTTTCGAGATTGCAAACGTGGGGAATGGAGGTTGAAAACACTTGTGTTCTCTGCAAGATTTACAATGAAACTAGAGATCATTTGCTTCTAAGATGTCCTTACAGCTATGATCTCTAGCGACTTTGCACAAGAAACTTGTTATGTCCGTTTATGGGGTTCAATACTTGGCCTAAATTTCTTCATTGGTTTGCAAGGACAAAACCTGGAAACATCGACGGCCTGGTTGCGCCTAATTGCATCTCAAGAGGTGATATACAACATTTGGCGAGAAAGGAATAAAATAATTTTCTCCAACACTCGCACCACGACATAAGTTTTATTCAAAACAATTGACCGAGGAATTCATAACACTTGCTCTGCAAGATGGCACATCCCTCGGTATAAAGATGCTCTCGCTCTGTGGTTCAGAGGCTCCTTCCCTCGGTAATGGTTCTAATGCTTTGTTTATGTTCGGGATTGTTAAGTCCAGAAATTGATGTCGTTTGACACGTTTTTTACTTCTTATATAATATAATTGCTCCTTTTTATAAGTGGAATAAAATCAGAAATTATATCAACAAAAATATATTATTTTTTATCCCAAAAATGTAATTCAAGCCGTACCTAAAAATTGTTCTTTTTTCATTCAAATTTTTGTGTTCGGGTGATAGAATGACACCTAGATTTCAAAGCGTAAATTCGCATAAGTTAGATTCCTGCTTAAAATTTGGAGCGTTGTTGTTTTTGGGTTGAAATTCTGAACTTGTTTGGATGATGCATGATCCTTTTAATATGGTGATAGAAAACTAGATTTTTCAGGCTTACATATTTAACATGGTTTGTAGACATCTCAACGAGTTTGCAATCTCGGATAGAAGCAACCATCACACTTAGACAACTAAAGTCGTGGAGGAGTCCTCTAACCTCGACGCCAATAATACTAAGACGTGAAAAGATGCAATGGGAATTAGAAAGCACATCCAGTGGACTAAAACCCGAGATTGAAACAACAACTAGTGCTAGATAATCAATCAAAAAATCGGCTATAAACGCATAGGCGACATGGCACCAAATTGCTGAACCTTTACGAAAACCAGACACCGAAGCATCTATACACTTTGACACAATACTTCCTGCAACATAAGCACTCAACAAAAGTGTATAATATAGGAGGAAGTATGCTCCATATAGGAGAAAGTCGAGGAACCAACCAGCTGAGTGGACACATCAATTACTAATTTTTGAATTGCCATATAAGAAGAGAAAGCCACCTGGTAATGTCCAAAACAGGAGGGAATACTAACCGAGGGATGCATACTGCAGTAAAGGATTGCACATAGGCAATGTCACCAATGGAAGTAGAATCATAACAACCTAAAGAATAATCTGGGACTGGGAGAGAGGCGTTCAAGCCTAGAGACAGGAGACGCGAAAGTGCGGTGAAGCAGGAGGAGGGTGCATGGAACACGGGTCTGATGATGAAGGATGCTAGACTCGAAGGGTTAGCCTGAGGATATAAACTCAGCGAGAGAAATAAACATCAAACTTCCAATATATAGAGTGAGACCGGAAAAGAGGCTGCATATTGCAGTAAAGAATCGAACCAAGGCGAGAGAGTTGCCAACAAAGACCATAAGAATACGAGTTATACATATGGAAGAAACCACATACATATCCAGAATCTGGCAAATCGGAAGAGGAAGAGAGCTTGAGGTGATGTATGAAACCGAGCAAGACACACATAGCTCTAATGCCATATCTGGCGAATCTAAGGGAGAAGTTCCATCGTCGAGAATGAGGGTCAGATGGAGGAGAGCTTCTGGTCCTTTTGGATGGCGGGAAAAGGTGAGATCCGACGAGAAAAAGGAAGCAGCAGCGAAAGACGGAGAGGCAAGAGCAAGAAGCGGCGACGAAGCGGCGAAAACTCGTGAGTGACTACGAGGAGTGACGAGAGACCGGCGAGAGGACAGAAAAGACAACATCGAGAGACGAAAAAGCAACAACGAACGACAACGAGAAAGACGGATTCGGCTGAGCTTTTCTCATGACATGAGGCCGGAGAAAAGCTCGACCCTACACCAGGCGAAAGGCGGTCCCTAGAGGAGGAGACGGAGAGGCTGCATGGAACGGAGGCGAAGAGGTCCGAGGAAAATTCTGGGCTGCGACGCCTTGAAAAGCGTGTTTGGGAGAAAAAATTTAGGGCGAACACTTTTTTTCTGGGCTGTGGCGCCTTAAGAGTAATTACTTCTTATATAATGTAATTGCTTCTTTTTACAAGTGGAATAATATCAGAAATTATATATAAAAAATATATTATTTTTTATCCCAAAAATGTAATTTAAGCCGAACCTAAAAATTGTTCTTTTTCATCAAATTTTTGTGTTCGGGTGATAGAATGACAACCTAGGTTTTAAAGCATAAATTCGCATAAGTTAGATTCCTGCTTAAAATTTGGAGCATTGTTGTTTTTGGATTGAAATTCCGAACTTATTTGGATGATGCGGAGTCCTCTTAATATGGTGATAGAAAATTAGATTTTTCAGGCTTAGATATTTAACATGGTATGTAGACACGAGTTTGCATATCCGTGGAATTAATCGAATTCTCCTGAATTATCCACCAATGAGAAAAAGGGCTTAAAAGAGTTATCGACTTAGAAGAGTTAGTGGTGAAATCTGAAATTAAGACTGCATGAAAAAAGACAAGAAATTATCTGATTCCATGGCAGGCAATCTTCTTATCTCATCACAACTGACTTTTCCCAAGGAATTTCACAAACAGTAGAGCATCTGATATAAGCCTCACCTACCTAGAGGTGCATAACACGTGATTAATATGTGTGATTACTAATAACTTCAAGATCGACATTTTAATTTTTGTTCCCGCTTAAAAGAAAGAAAGAAGTTATGATCATATTCTATATTGGTAGGCTTTTTTCCTCTTCTCCGTGCTTGTATTTATAAATAAATTTAAAATTGTTGTAATTAAACTGTGTCCGCAATCCGTTGGAAAACAACTGACTTTTCCCAAGGAATTTCACAAACAGTAGAGCATCTGATATAAGCCTCACCTACCTAGAGGTGCATAACACGTGATTAATATGTGTGGTTACTAACAACTTCGATATCGACATTTTAATTTTTGTTCCCACTTAAAAAAAAAACAAAGAAGTTATGATCATATTCTATATTGGTAGGCTTTTTTCCTCTTCTTAGACTAGATAGTTAAGTTTTTAATGGTTATAAAGCTTAACAAAGTATGATCTTTTTACCGTGCTTGTAATTATAAATGAATTTAAAATTGTTGTAATTAAACTGTGTCGGCAATCCGTTGGAAAACATGCGTTTGTTTGATAGTTACGCGGTAACATACTGGAGTGCTTCATCAAAATCTGGAGGTACTTGACATGCTCTAATCACTAGAGAGTGAAGATCCAATTAGGCGCTTAAGCTTTATAATTTATAAAATTTTAAACAAAATCACAAATGCATGGTTACACCGATGTAGTATTTAAGGGTTGATCCCAAGAGATTAAAATTTGTACACTAAAGATGTGAGAAACAAAATAATCTATAGCAGATAGTTTTGGAGTTTTTAATGGTTTAAAAGCTAAGAAATGCAAGAAAGTAGAAATGCAAGAGGCAAAACAAGATAAAGTATTGGACCATGAGTTTAACTGTGATAAGAATGGATTAACAATCAAATAATGATGCAAAAAATTGAATGAAACACTATCCTATAATATGAAACTCACAAATATGACTAATCCACTTCCATGGCACTAATCACTTCACTAATCACCTAATTATCATAAACTTCCATTTGCAATTAGATAATCAATGAGCATTAAGAAAAAGTTCAATTAGTTCACTAAACACCCTAATCATCAATTTTCATTGGCTAGGTATGTAAAGCTCACAAAAGATTTGGTCCAAACATTTTCACAAACACCTTCCGGGCGTGAAATGCCTAAAATCTAGATTTTGAGTGATCAAGTCAAAACTAGCATTAATCTCAACTTAAATGAATGATCTAACAAATATCAACTTAAATCATCATCATCTAACCATCAAATCATCTTAATATAGCATTACCCATGATCTAACAAAAGGCTAATCACTAAACATGATGAAGAACAAACAAAAAGACATAAACATAATGAAAATACATAAATAAAAAGATAAGAGATAAAAGTTTGAAGAATCATTTTCTAAAGTGGCATGAGATGTTGAAGATCAATCCAAAAGATCAAAAAAGAGTTTGGATCTAAATCCAACTCTAGAGAAGAGGTTTTTACAAAGTTAAAAACGTATTTATAGTGAAGCAAAACGAAACCGGATTGACCCGGGACAAACTGGGTCGAATCATAAAACTTTGGAAAAATGACAGCCATACCGAGGGTCTACTTTCAATATAGACCCACAGTATGGCCCATGCTTTTTCAGCTTTTTCTTCTTCTTCAATGGGTGAGCCATACCGAGGGTCTACCCTCAATATAGATCCACGGTATGGCTGCTGGTTTTTGTTTCCATTTCTTCACTTCTTGGCCACCAATTAGACTCCTCTTTCCACCAACTTGTGCCCTTTTGATCTTCAATCGAATCCCCATCTTTTGCATCCATATAAGCTCCATATCGCCTCGTTGTGGATTCATCATCTTCAAACTTACAAAAACACAAAAGAAATGCAAATGCACCTAAAAATGCCTAAATGCTATGCAAATGTGTGATGAAAATGAGATGAAACAAGGTTGAAATGGGTAAGATATGAATACATCAGTGCCGAACCGCCGTTTGTTCAATCCCGCTTTTAGTTTCGATCCAAGCCCCTTATAATCCGGCTATGGACATTATGTTTTGTCGAAAGCATGGAACAATTTGGTATTTCCATATTTTCATGCTTTAGCCAGGCTCGACTCGAATCTTGTATTTCCAGAACAGCTCCTCGTCTTGGAAAGCAAAACAAAAGCTTCCATTTCAAGTTAACTGTCTCTACCATTGGGTTATTATCATCTTCTTGGGCGCGATCTAGATGGGATTTATTCAGCTCCTCAATTATTCTGATGTAGATCATTAAGTACGTTTTGATCTTATTGCCCCCAATCTGAGATACAAATTCTTAAAACCAACTTTATCAAAACCTTTTTTGTCCAAAAAAAGGAGAAAAGAGGATTCTGATCTTTGTCCACCTCCTTGTTTTTAACGATTACCTATAATGTCATTAAAATCAGATATCATAAACCAAACATCATGTCTTCGACATTCCCACACACACAGGTTTCGGTACTTAACGACAGGATCACCATAAACAAAGGTCATAGAGACTTTATTGCCTGTTTTAGTATTATCTATCATGTGATTTATTCCAAAATAAAAAAAATTAAGAGCTAGAGAATTCATGTAGAAAAGTGTTAAACCATCGTGTGATTATCAGCGTTGATTGAAACTTGAACATTTGCTCCCTTCACGTCCACTTTTATACCTCTACGTCGTGGCGGAACATTCTCCTTCTTAGGGTTAGCTTGAATTGATCAAGCAGATCCGAATACTACAAGTCCAAAATCCGAATCGGCTCGTCTTTTTCCTCCACACATTTTTTCATGATTGTCTTTCATATTTCTTTAATGATCCATGTCACGATTTACCGAAACGATAAAATCGCACTAGGCGAAAAGCAAAATCACTATCTCTGATAATGACATTTGAGTTTATGAATATATATATATATATATATATATATATATATATATATATTATTTTTGGGGGTTATTAAAGATGAGATTATGAAATTAAGAGATAATTACCAAGATGCTAGAGAACTTTTGGAGATGTTGGTGGGGACATGGTCTCTGTCCTATAAAATATATATAGACATGTTCTCCATCTCAATGCAAAACAATTTCCTCATAATTAAAATCAAAATATCTCTCCTTTATCTCCTACGTACTCTATCGTTATGGCTTCGTCACTTGTGACATCTTCCGGTCTTATCTCCACCACCCGTTCCACCGTGGTTGTCCCGTCAGTGTTACCCTTTGGATCTCTCCGCCTGACCCGTTCGCACAACAAGCCGTCCTTGTTCATCTCCTCTTGCTCCTCTGTGCCCAAAAAGGCAGCGACTGGTGCTGCTGACCTCAAACCCGTCGTCCAACGGTGGCCGGCGTACATTCCAAACAAGATCACCGACAAGAACTATGTGCGTGTATTGGACACGACGCTCCGTGACGGCGAACAATCTCCCGGTGGATCCCTTACTCCACCGCAGAAGCTAGAGATTGCCCTGCAGCTCGCTAAACTCCGAGTAGACATCATGGAAGTTGGTTTTCCAGCATCATCTGAGGAAGAGTTCCAAACCATCAAAACCATTGCCAAGACCGTGGGGAACGAGGTTGTTTTTTTATTTCCGTTACTTTTTTTTTTTTTTATAGTTGTTTCTTTATTTCCTTTACTTTTTTTTTTCTTTTTGATAGTTGTTTCTTTAATTCCTTTACTTTATAATATAAATTTTCTATGTTCAAACTATAGTTGACCTTGTCGTCCGGGACATTTGACAAAATTGGAATGAATATTTGCAAGCTTTTTGCGCAAAGAGTACACCACAAATGAATATAGTTAACGATGTAAACATATATCTTGTACTTTGCTCAGGTGGATGAGGAAACAGGCTACGTCCCGGTGATAGCCGTCCTCGCACGAACCAAACATAGCGACATTGAGGCGGCTTGGGAGTCGGTGAAGTATGCGAAGAGGCCGAGGGTAATCATATTCGCGTCTACTAGTGACATTCACATGAAATATAAATTGAAAAAGACTAAAGAAGAAGTCATGGAGATGGCCGTGAGTAGTGTTAAGCTTGCTAAGAGCTTAGGCTTCAAAGACATCCAATTTGGTTGCGAAGATGGCGGCAGGTCCATATCTTAAAACCTTAATATATCTCGATTGTTTGCTTGCGTCCGTTGGGTTTTACGTTACAAAAAATTTTGTTAGTAATTTTACGTGTGCGTTTATATTTGGTGATAATATTTTATACAAAAAAAAAACTAAGAAAATGTTTGTTATTTAAATATAAATTTTTTAAAACTAATTCATAGTGATGTAGTGGTTAGAACATTCATCAAGAGGTTGAGAGACTATGCTCTAAATGGCAAGAACACTCGACTTTTCATAGACTCCAAGGATTAGTTTGAATTTTGGTTTGAGATCCTTGGGTTATAAAAAAAAATTGTAATTTTTTCTTAAAACAAGGTTTCACATGTAAACAAAAACATATGGAATGAACGGTTCAAACAATCCTGTTATGGATTTCGCGTGACTATATGACCTTTACATATTTTTTTATCATGTCATATATACAGTGACGTGCCCAGACTTCTTGAGACTTGAGGCCAATTTGAATAATGAGGCTCTCAATTTGAATAATGAGGGGCTTTCGATATATTTTTTTAATAATAAAACTGGAAAAAAAACAATGTTTAAAGTAAAGAAGATGGGTTTCGAACCAGGGAGGTGGGAGAGCTCATTAAGGTAGTTATTACCACTACAATATGAGTAATATTTGTAAATTTGGGGCCCCTAAATGTATATATTATGTGGAGACCTGAGGCAAATGCTTCTTTTTTAACCTTATAGGCACGGCCTTGCATATATACACTGATTTTTGAAATACTAGTGTGTGATTAATATTAAGCAGGACGGAGAAGGAGTTTCTATGCAAGATTCTAGGAGAAGCGATAAAAGCAGGTGCAACCACGGTTGGCATCGCGGACACAGTAGGCATCCAAATGCCGGAAGAATTCGGAGAACTCGTGAGCTACGTCATAGAAAACACTCCTGGAATGGATGATGCTATCTTCGGCATTCATTGTCACAACGACCTTGGTGTTGCTACCGCCAACACACTCTCCGTACGCAATTAACTCTCCTTTTTCTTCATTTATTTACATACATGCTTCCTCCGTTTTAAAATATAAGATGTTTTGGCTAAAAACGCAGAGATTAAAAAATTATTTTTATTTCAAAAATATCATTTAATATATAAAATAAAAATAATTCAGCCAATTATAAAAAAGACTACAGAATACTATTGGTCACACAAGATCCAATAAAGTTAAAAATGCATAGAAATGTGAAAACATCTTATATTTTGAAACAAAGAAAACCCCCCCAAAACACTTTATATTATAAAAAAAAGGGAGTATAAAACAATGACTTGATATTTATATTAGTATTGGTCCCTTCAATTTTTCCGATGTTTGATCCTAACAGGCTATATGTGCGGGAGCAAGACATGTCGAAGTAACAATCAACGGAATAGGGGAAAGAAGTGGGAATGCGCCACTTGAAGAGGTAAGATCATCATCATTACCATGATCGTCGTCATCAGCATCATCAACAACAACAACAATATGAATATTTCTTTGGTATGTAGGTCGTGATGGCTTTGAAATGTCGAGGAGCATATCTGATGGATGGTGCTTACACAAGAAGACACACGCCAAATTATGGCTACTAGCAAGATGGTAACTATTTTATATATACACATGGAAAAACGATCATGGTAGCTTTCTTTTTGGCATTTATAATAATACTATATTAGGAACTATATTAGGATCCGCATATCATGTAAAATAGGATCATGATGGTAACTATTTTATATATACACATGGAAAAACGATCATGATCGTTTTTTTTTTGTCTTTTATATAATAACTAGATTATGACCCGCGTAATACGCGGGGTTTTAATTATAACTCATTTATAAATGATAAAAAATAAACTAAAACGTGTCGGTAATCGATTAAATTTCATAAAGATAAAATTTATGAAAATGTAAGAAATATATGTTAAATCTTGTTGATGTAAATATTTAGATTTTGATTGTTACTCACACACTTATTTTAGATGTTGATTAGTAACTTTGTTTCAAACTGAATTTCAACTCCACGTATTTCATCTCGCAATACAACTCATGTATTTCATCCATAATATTAAAACCATATTTTTACTCCATGCATTCCTTGTCAATCAATAATACACAAAATTTTCATATCAAAATAATATATGCATAATGCATTCTATCAAATTTATGTCTATATATGTCATTAGTGTTAAACAAATAGTAAGAAAATTAACAAAATATATTAGTAAATAAATTTAAAAGTATTAACAAAACATGTCGTAATCTCATGAATATCAATTTTTATATGCCGCACTAATACTTTTAGAAATTGGAAATAATTTATCTTATTTTTCTTTTTTAGTTTTTTTATTTAGTATTCCCTTTTAATTTTTTAATAATATGTCTTATTTTCTTTTTTTAACTATTATTTTATTTTAGTTACACTACAATTATAAATAATTTGTCTTATTTTTCTTTTTTTAGTCTTTTTGATTTGCTATTTCCTTTTAATTTTTTTTTAATAATATGTCTTTTTTTTTTAGATTATTAATTTCTTTTAGTTACACTACCCTTTGATTTAAGAAATAAATAATGTAGAGAAAGAAAATTTATATTTTTATATTAATATATTGACACGTGTCACAATCTCAATTAAAATTAACACATGTCACGATCTGGTGAGTTACGATTTTGCCTACGTGTCACACTCACGTTGGGCAAAATTTAAAGTAAAATAGTTTTGATCAATTTGTGGAACTCTCGAATTCATGATTTGCTTGAATGATGTATTTTTTTTTTTTCTCGATTAGTTATGACATTTTTGTTTTTTTTTGTTTTTAAACTTATTGACATGAAACGAATTTTCCTTTTGTAATGATATTTTTTTTTTACAAATTTTCCCTTTTACTTTTATTTAATGACATTTTTTTTACAAATTTTTCCAATGATGTATTTTTTTTCCTTTCTTTCTCGATTAGTTATGGCATTTTTCCTTTTTTGGTTTTTAAACGTATTGACATGAAATAAATTTTTTTCTCTTTTTTAATGATATTTTTTACAAATTTTCTCTTTTACTTTTTTTTTAATGACATTTATTAGAAATTTTCCTTTTATCTTTTTAGTGACATTTTGTTTACAAATTTTTCCTTTTTTTAATGACAAATTTTTTTTACAGAAGGACATTGACTTTTTTTTGTTACGTTATGATTTTTTTTTTTTGGCGATGATGTATTATATTTTTATATTAATATATTGACACGTGTCACAATCTCAATTAAAATAAACACATGTTACGATCTGGTGAGTTATAATTTTGCCTACGTGTCACACTCACGTTGGAAAAAAATTAAAGTAAAATAGCTTTGATCGATTTGTGGAACTCTCGAATTCATGATTTGCTTGAATGATGTATTTTTTTCTTTTCTTTCTCGATTAGTTATGACATTTTTCTTTTTTTTTTAAAACGTATTGACATGAAACAAATTTTTCTTTTTAATGATATTTTTTTTTACAAATTTTTTCTTTTACTTTTTTTTAATAACATTTTTTACAAATTTTCCTATTTACTTTTATTTAATGACATTTTTTTTACAAATTTTTCCAATGATGTATTTTTTTTCCTTTTTTTCGATTAGTTATGGCATTTTTTTTTTTTTTTGCTTTTTAACGTATTGACATGAAACAAATTTTTCCTTCTCCTTTTTAATGATATTTTTTTACAAATTTTCTCTTTTACTTTTTTTTAATGACATTTTTTACAAATTTTCTTTACCTTTTTAGTGACATTTTGTTTACAAATTTTTTCTTTTTTAATGATAATTTTTTTTACAGAAGGACATTGACTTTTTTTGTTACGTTAGGACATTTTTTGTTTTGCGATGATGTATTTTTCTTTTAACTTTTAGATAAAAAAGAAATATTATTTAAATTAAAATTAACTTTATACGTTAATATATTAACACGTGTCATCATCTCAATTAAAATGACACATGTCAGAATCTAATGAGTTATAATTTTGAGTGCATTCTTCTTTATATAATAAGATAGATGTAAATTCTTGAGCAGGTTCAAGAACATAGTGGCTTGTATGTTCAACCACATAAGCCCATAGTTGGAGCCAACTGTTTTGTTCATGAGAGCGGCATTCACCAGGTTCCATATGTTAATATATGGCATAAGAAAATTAAATAAGCGATCGATTTGGCTTAATTATATGATGATTTTCAAACATTTTGCAGGATGAAATATTGAAAAATCGGAGTACATATGAAATCTTATCACCAGAAGATGTTGGGATTGTAAAATCTCAAAATTCCGGCATTCTTCTTGGAAAGCTTAGGTAATTATTCTATTTAAGTGATATTTTTGTGGTTTTACTTAATTAAAACTACGTATGTACCATTGTTTAATGTATATTAAAAAACAATGGAATTATGCAGTGGACGTCACGCTGTGAAAGGTCGGCTTAAGGAGGTGATTTCGTAATTTCTTTACTCGTTGATTATAGAATGATAATATATTATCAAATAAGAGATCAATATTAATTCGATGAATCATTATTTTATATGAATATATATATACTTGTATGTGTTTATTTTCTATTTTCAGTTGGGGTATGAAATCGATAATGGGAAATTGAAGGACATCTTCTCACGGTTCATGGATTTAACCAAGCAGAAAAAAGTTTTCCAATTTTTGTTTCGTACCTTCTCATGCACATATATGTTATGATTTAACTTAGATATATTTTTTAGTTATATATATATATATATATGATATAAGAATGTAAAATAGGAATTGATTATATAAAATTTAACACTTGATTCGTTTCAAAATTTCAGAGAATCACAGATGCTGATCTGGAGGCATTAGTAACGTGTGGTGATAAAATCTCTTCAGAAATATTAAACGGGACTAACGGTAAAAAAACTGACGACTCTATGCTAATCCCTGAGATTCCCTCTATCGTATAAATGTGTGAACACGGTCCAAATGATATGCATGTGTTGTTGTAATGAATAAAATCAGTATTACAAGGAAATCTTTTTCTTTTCTTAATATGTATGCAAATAATGTTATAAAAAGATAGTGTTTGATAAGTACGATCGGTGATTTATGTGTGTTTAAATAGTACTAATGAAATAAATTTAGAAAAAGGTAATAACTCGTAAACTTGCAACATAGTAATGTAAATCGAATTTTTATGAAACAATTAATAGATTGTCGCATTTTAAACAGTACAAAACTGCCAAAACACCTCATTGTTAGCTATTTTGCAGCAATTTCTTTTCTAATCTCAATTTCTTTTTTGACTTTTTCTTTAAATATATATATTTATTAATCGAAACGGTTACAAGTCACGACAGAAGTCATACAGTTTTAAAAAATATTACAGAGAGATTAAAAGCTTGAATTACATAAAATGTAATAGAGATAAACGAATCTTTTGCTTCGTTTGATTTAAATAGCAAAGAGAGACATCTAGCCACATCCACCGCGGTTCCCACGTCCTTTTTTTCCTCGTCCACCGGATCTGGAAGATGATTACATCTCCACGGCCTTGATGGATGGTTTCACCGGTCTTTCACGAATGAGACTTTACCCGGATGGGGTCATATCAGAAACTTCTTCCTGATCATATAAATCATCTACCGAATCCAAAAAATCCAATGCTATGAACCGGTTAGATCCATGTACATTTCCAACTAAAGATGTGTTAGTCGATGACGTGTTCATTCTGGGAACATCACTATTAGTAGTGCACTTAGGAGCTATAACACTTGGTATATCAGCAAGTGTTTCTTGTGGAATATCTGAAGTGGAAATAACTTCCACAGAAGGAAAATGGCACGAAACATGACATGTGTCTTGGATCGGATCAGTCACATGACTAAGAGCTTGTTCTGAGATTGGGGCATTGACGCAAACTCTTGTATCAGAGTCTGGTAAAATCGCTGGAATCACAACATTTGCCTCTAAGAATTCAGCTCGGAAGGTGGGCTTATCCTTTTTGAGATAGTTTTTGTCTCTGGTGGAAGAAGAGATTGCAGACACCAAGAGGCTTATGTCCCAACTGTCCACAATTACCACATTTAGTGGGAACCCAAGCATACTCTACGTCTACCATCGACATACAACCTGTTTTATCAACAGCAACAATTCTTGGAGAAAAGGCCTTGCTCAACTCCACTTCACCAAAATCTTGGCCTCTCCCATTAGTGAAGGGTCAAGCCTGGGTTTGTAAGTAGCCATAGGAGCACCTAGACCAGATGCAATGTGACTTATACCAGAAATTGAGTATAACAAGTTAGGAATATTCTTCAAAGTGACCCAGACAGGAATTGTAGAAATTCCAGGGATAGTAAATGAATCTGTAGTAGACCAAGGAGTTACAAACATCAGACAGTCATCAACATGCCATAGTCCTCTTTGAAGGACCCAAGCCCTTGTTGATGCATCCGGAATATGAAAGAGGAATTTTGAGTCACCTAGATGACGCATAAAAATTCTACACTTTCTTTCCCAGATTCTATTAACCACGGCATGAATCAATCCACCAGACGGAGCACTACATCTATAAAACTGGCCTAAGACATATTCCTTCTGATTCTCTAGACCCTGCTTTAGAACATGACTTGGAATCATTACCTTCGGAGTACCGTCTTCCATGTATTCCGGAGCTGTTGCTCTAAACAAATTCCTTGATGAAAGATCCATTTTTGCAGCCCAAGGGAACAAAATGGCATCCTCCACAGTCGCTTCTGGTTGAGACATCACGAACGATGCAGTAGGCTTAACACAAGCCACAGGTCTACTGGTCTTGCCAACTTCCCTTGATATCGGATTTGATGCCGATAGCGATGGCCATTGCTCTGAAGATGGTCGCTGGATTGATGGTGACTCGGCAGAAACTACCCTCTTATGGAGATTTAGAGGCACTGACCAAGCACCTTTAAGAAACTGCGAGATAGGCGATGCTAATGTATCCTCACCTAACTCTTTGCCCGTCAAAGTAGATACAGAGAAAGGTCTCAGAGACTGCGTATTTGGGGTTGTAAGGACTATTTCTTCGTCAGAGTTATGGCCGGATTCAACATATGTTACTTCCTTTTCTCGCAGTTCTGTAATCTCAATTTTTGTCATCACAATATTAACATTTTAAACGATTGTTTTTTCTACCTTTTCTACCACTATAACATTTTAGAAAAGCCTATTTAGTTACTTCTGAATCCCATGTAACAAAAGAAAACTAGATTTATGGGAAATAGTATTTTCGATCTGTAACGGTCCGTCTCTTAACCGCAAATCCGTTATAGGAACCGTTTGGGAAATTAACGGCGTCAATAACTCAAATCAGTGAGACAAATCTGTGACTGCGAGTGGCATGCTAAACGACAAAGGCATTTGTGGCACATTAATTTACGGCAGGGAATGGGCACACGTGACCTGTGTGTCTCTCCTCACGTGCCCTGGCTTGTTTTTTAACCTTTTTTTACTGGCTGTATATATGTGCTAAATTTCTTGAATAGTGACATATTATCTATTTTAATATGATTCTTAAAGTGAGGTTCATTAGATTGGAATATTGTTTTGAGACTTAAGAAGCAACATTTTGTTATCAAATCGAGAGTTTTTGTTTTTCTAAAAAATTGTCTATTTAATTATGGAATGATTGAATAATAGAAAATAAAATAGTGAAATGGTGGACTTAGTGAAATAAAAATAATATTCTAAAATTTGTTTTTTTCTATAAATGAATGGTTCGGTTTTATTAGTTTTATTTTTACCGTGTAGAAGATATCTATCAAATTTATTTTCAAAAATGTGAATTTTTTTTAGGGTAAACTTAAAAAGTATATTTCTGGCAAGTATTATCGCAATTTTATTAAAAAATATCACTTATTTACATACAAATTTAAAACCATTCATCTTTTCATCTGTGTTGAATTTTTTTTTTTTTTTGTTAATAAGGAAGTTTTACCTAAAATTTAAATTGATGTCTTTTGATTGAGAATCGGATAAATTGATCTCTTTTGATCGAGAATCGGAATGATAATATTTATTATTTGTTAAAGTGTTTTTACGGCGAATACTCAAATCTGGTAGCGAGAACTCTATCTCTTTCTAAAAAATATTTGCTACCAATTAAACTATATATCGGTGTTGTATACAATTTTAGATATAATAATAAAAATATAAAACTAAATATATTTTGATCATAAAATACAAAAATGAGATAAAATAATTATAAGAGATTTTTTTGTCAAAACTACCATTTTTCGAAACAAACATTTCCAAATCTATCTCTTTCGTCATTGTTAATGTGGATAATTAAAAATGTGTATATATTGTAGACAATCGATACGATGTTGGGACAACTTAAATTAGAACTTATCAATGCAGAACTTATTATATAATAGACAATTATTTATATCTTATTTATAGATAAGAGACCAAATAATAATTGCAATAACATAATTATTTAATTTTGTGCTTTTAATGGTATATTTACCAACGTAAGAAGCATCCATCATGATTTGCACATATAAAAGAGGGCAAAATGATTTTTTCATTTTGAAATTATGGTATGTGGCGAAAGATGCATGAGATTATGGTAGTTTTGAAAAACAAATTTAAAAAAGTGGTATTGTATGTAATTTTCTCTAATTATAATCTTGATTAATTATTGTAATTTGTTTTGAAATGTAATTTTTTTATTTTTTTTTTAATGTTGTACGGGAGAAAAAACGATAGAATAACTTTTAGGCTTTTAATAACATGTAAATGTAACTATTAATACACACAATTTTTAATTAATATTTTTCTATTTCAAAATATAAAATATTTTGGGTAAAAACGTAAAGATTAAGAAAATATTTTAAAAAAATATATATTATTTATTATATAAAACAAAATTAATTCAACCAATTATAAAAACTACAGAATATTATTGGTCACATAATATTCAATAAAATTAAAAATTGCATAGAAATGTAAAAATATGTTATATTTTGAAATAAAATTTTTTTCAAAACAACATTTTTTATATTATATGAAGTGGGAGGAGTATTTAAAATAAAAATAAAAATAAAATAATAAAAGAGGGAAGCGGAATAGCGTAAACAGTAAAATGGGACCCGCAATAATAGAGCGGGTGAGTTGGCCACGTGATAGAGCGAGGGTGAGGTAGGCAGCTTAAAGTTTTCTTTATCACGTGATACGCCGCGACTTACGTCACACAACTGCCACGTGTCGGTCATCCTCCTGATCCCAGTTTTAAGTGTTTAATTTAAAGTTTACGTGATTATTAATTTAAATGGAGACGTACTATCATTAATTATTTAATCTAGTTTTATCATAACACGCAATAGAAGAAAAATAAAAACAGAGATAATGTTGTTAACTGATCCCTAAGACGATTCTTGAGCAGAGGAATGTCCATGTTGTAAGGAAATTTGTTTACTCCATGTTGATCAGAGGAGTATTAATTTCAACTACTTTAATTGTAAGAAAAGAACATAAAATAGGTATGATTAGGGACAACTAATTGTCCTCATTAAAAGAAAAAAAAAAGAAAAAGAAGACAGCTAACACATATGCGATGCTCTCTCATCAGTGTTTTTAAAACCGGACCGGCAAAAATCCAAAAATCGGTAAACTAATTGAACCGTATTAAATTAGATTTAGTTATTAAATATAATTTAAAAAAAAAAAAAATTACTATTATTTTTTAATCATTGGTATTTGGTACACTTGGTTTATTCTAAACATTATAATTATGAAAGTGTTTTGTTTGATATTTAGATATTATAATCATAGATAGAAAAAGAATATAAAACCAAATATACTAGTATTTTTAAAATATCATCAAAACCCGGTTAAATCCGGTCGGACCACATTAATCCATGATCCAAAAATTTCTCCGGTTCGGTCGCGGATCCGATTTTAAAAACATTGTCTTCCATACAATATTTTGTGTATAACAAGTTTTTCTTCTTGATAAGATCATAAAAATTTAAGAAAGGTTTAAACATATTACATTTTTCAAAAAGTATAACAGCTAATAAATTAGGGTTTATAAGATTTTTTACTAATTGCACGGAATGGAAAATGTTTGAATTTTTTTATACATGTTAGTTTTTTTTACGATAAGATTGGCTTTGATATAAATATTGTTTTATACTTTCTTGCCAATCATGATAAGAAGAATTCTCCAATGATTTTTAAAAATCATCAAGTTTCTCGCATCTCCGACTATTTTCAATGGAATCATCTTATTTTATTTGTTATTATATTCACAAATTCGAGGGGATGAATTTGCTAAAGATCCTGATATTTTCCCCTTATTTTAAAATATTAATTTTTTATATTTTATATTAAGTGCTGCGTGTACATGAACCTGCCTGGGGTGTGGAATCTTCAATTAGTTTATCTAAATCTAATTTAATTAATATACTAAAAATATGTACATAAAAAAGTGAGAATATTTTTTAAGAATTGCAACTACGTACTAACTAAATCAAATAGATGAATGTTGGCCAAAAAAATAAGAAAAAGGAAAAATTTTGAGAAATACCATTTTTGAAATGCCACTTTTCAAAAATGCGACTTTTCTAAAAAAATTTCAAAAATATCACTAATATTATATCTTTTACTCAAAATATCATTGATATTTGAGTAAACTATGTTATGTTAAGGTTTAGTTTTTAAAATTTAGGGTTTGTTAGGGTCAAAATCTTTTTAAAAGTTTAGAATTTTAGGGTTTAGAGTTTTGAAAAATCATTAATTTATGGCATTTTAGAAAATAGACAACTCATAATGACATTTTTGTAAAATGATATTTTAAAAATGGTATTTTTAAAAATTTTCCAAAAAAAAATCAAATTACCAACGGATGTTGAGGAAAACTAAATCTGAATATAAAATATCGATAACTTTCAGATTTGGATTAATATATGCACATTGCATCATAGCGTAATTGGGGATTGTAGTGGGAAGCCAATGGTCTTTCCATACATTGATTTTATTTGATTTTCCAACTATCCAACAGATTTTTTTGTTTCTTTAAGAAGAGTCCAACCTAATATGATACTACGCCAGACATAACTCGATCTTTGGCTAAGTCTAGGGTTTAAATTAATAAAAGTAATTCGATCCTGATACCAATCATTCGTAGGTTTATAGATTTCTAAAATTTGTTATTTATATTTTCCCCATATTTATATCAATAGAATTAGGGGTTGATTGGTAAGGATTTTGGCTGTAAATTTTTGCTGTAAACTTTTGACTGTAAAAATTTTGGCTGTAGAGAATTTGGCTGTAAAAACTGTGACTTTTAATGTTAACATAAAAGTCTGATTGGTAACAAAAACTGCAAAAACTGTGACTGTTTTTAAAATATATATTTTTATCAAAAATATTGATTATGTCCAATTTGGACCACTCACGCAAACTACTATAATATATATTTTGGTCAAAATATAAATTTATTAATTAATAAAATTTAAACAATGTAACTACATATATTTGTTTCATAAATAATTTACCAGCTAAATATTCAATATACTTATATTCGCATAAATAATTAATAAAAAAACTGTTGACAAAAATGTTATAAAAACTCGAATATATATATATATATATATTTATTTATGTATTCCAACATTAATAAGTATCATAAATTGGGAAAACTTTGGTTGGAATTTGTAAATTGTGACTGTTATTGTAAATATTTAAAATATAATTGGCAATTATAAATATATAATTTAATTTATTTATTAATAAAATATGTTAGATCTAATAATTATATATAATCTAATTAATATATAAATAACGTAATTATGAAAATAATTTCAAAAATATCAACAAAAATTATTTATATAGTTTATTGAAACTGATTCCACTAATTAAACAAATTGATTGCCAATTCAGATTCTAGAATTTAATTTATTTATTTATTAAATATTTAGTAACAGTTGATTATTGGAAACTATTAATATTATTTCATTTTTCTTACAACAAAATCCAATTTCAGAAATCACTTAGATTTTATTTTAATTAATTCTATTATGGGCTCAATTGAAAAAAAAAGTGCAACAAATTAAAATATTAAATAACAGCCATGTGAAGTCTCTTTTCTATGACTTCAAAGAAAAAAAAAATTAAAGAACAAATGAAAAAAAAATTACGGTTGGGATGTAGAGAAAAAAAAGGAAAATAAAAGTCTAATTGATTGAAATATAAATGTGAGGACCGTAAAACTCAATAAAATCTCTACAATTTAAAGCCAATCACCCCCTTAGCCTAGTATTTTGGTATAAAAAGTAGTATTTGGTCTAATTGAAAGCTTGGAATTATTGGTTGGCTTTGGTTTGCTTGGGTCTACTTGAAACAGCCCCTACGAGCTATGCTTGTTACCAAAGTGCCCTACGAATGTCGAATTTCCATTTGTCCTCACTACCGCCGACTCTTGATGGTGTCATAGTTTTTGGCACGTGAGCCGGTGGGTCGACTCACGTGGCCCCCTCTCACTCACGTGTTTTGATGCGGAAATCTTTTATTCTTTTATGACCCATGCTTTTTAAATAAAATTATTTATCTAGTTAGTTTTTGTTGTTGTAGTAGTAATATGCAGAGAGCTGGTTATGAGCACAAGTACACCAAACATCAATTTGCAATCTTCCAAAAATTTGGATGATTACAAAATATCATTTTTTCAAATATATAAAACGACTTTTTTTCTTTTATCTCGCGATCCTCTAAAATTCAGAATCAGCTCTGTTAATATTATATATAAATGTATAAAATTCGATTTATAGCAAGTGAGATATGAATTAAAACACAATGAACTCTATACTATTGAGGGTATCAATGGGTAACTGACTACATGTATTTTGCATGTCTTTATATTCTGATTTCGAATTATGATATTATTTCTGTTTTAAAAGTAAAAGTGATTAATTAAAACATGTGTGATAAAATAAGGAAACATCGATTTTATCAATGCCGTATAGGAGTTTGTATTAATATTATTATTGTGAAATTACTTGGAATCAAATCGGATAAAATGCATATTGACAACAATAAAAAAATTGTGAATATTCTTAAATATTGTAAGAAAACTATTTTTACATAAGCTATATACATACAAATTAAATATGACTGATATGAATTATCTATCTAAAAATAGTTACTTATTGTTAGCTATGTCTACCATTTTTTTTACGCATCTTAAAACTCTTCACTAAATTAGAATAAAAATATATGTTTAAAGTTAACAATCTCTAAGCGACTATAACCATTCGAAAATAATAAATTCTATTACAAAATCATACACATTAGAATGATAAGCCAACGCATATGGACATTTGTTATTTTGTTTATCCTGAAAAGAGAAACAGCACCACCATTATGTGTGTTTTTTTTTTTGGGCTCAAATAGCACCACCATTATGTGTATTTTGCCAAATCAGATCAAGCCAGTTTCAAGAGTCTTGAATCACAAAAATTACGCTTTGCGATGCTTCAACTTCTATTTCCAAAACTTCTACCATGAATTTCCATTTTTTCCCATCTCACTCCGATTTTATTCTGCTTCGTCCTCTATTCAAAGCCTATATATTATAGAACATTAAGCGCGCGCAGCGAACAATCATTAGAAAACCCAGTAAAAATTATTAATAAATTTCTTAACATATATAGTAAAAAGTATTATCAAAATCTCTTGTTAAGTTCATTCTTAAATTTAAGAGAATCGTCACATTATTAGTTAGTGATTATTTAATACCTTTTAGTCAATATTTATTAAAAAAAAATCACGGGCTTAATATATGTCAGGGATGAGAAAGCGTGTTTAGAGACAACCTAACAACTCACGAGACAAAGTGGAGAGCATGTGAGAGTGTTCTTCTTTGTTTTCTTTTGCTATTTCCCTATTCTATATACTATTCTTCTTCTTGTGACGGTGACCCAACACTAATTAATAATTATCTATAGTTTTAGCCTATAGCCCTACCCTTGATCTAATTCATTAACTATATATTTAATTCCACATAAGTTTAATTAGAAAATACAACCTTATATGCATTTCAATCTTATCTTATATATATATATATATATATGATTACACACATTTTTGGTTAGAAGTCCAGATTGAAATGCATATACGAGTCTATAATTGCCATATATGTATAAAATTTTCGTATACTGTAACTCTTTTTAAAAATTTAGTTGTAAATTTTTTTGTATATTTTATATTCTTGTAAAATAACTGAAATGCCAAAATCTTTAAACGTATTATAGAAAGAAAAAAAAGAAGAAGAGAAAGTATGGCCACCGAGCCGTGTTTAATTATTTGCATTTTAAAACTATAAATTAATGAAAGATCGTATGATCTACCGTTACGGTCATGATTGTGGCAACCTTTGCCAACATACAAGATGTGCGTACGCATGACTATAAAAAGTTATATGAATATTAATTGTGCTTATTAAATTATTGAAAAATATGGCTTGCATGTGAGTTTTAATTTTCGACGGCTAAAATAGAAACTAATGAAAATGAAAATTAACTGTATTAAGAAGAAAAGTTATACACTAGTTCCTATAAAAATTTCATCATAAAAGGTGTTCATTCACGAGTTGATGTATCAAAATTCGAAAGGAATGGACTTATTCTTGATAGGGCCGGATCGGTAATCATATGATCAGTTCTCATTCATCTTTGCTGAAATACTTTTAAATTCAAAGATATAACAAACCTTTTTCAAAAAAAATTGCGTACTTTTTTTGGGTATATCCTATAAATCAATCTTCATTCTCGAATAATAAGAAAAAAGTATGCCACTTAGATTAAATAACATTTATTTTTTATAGATATTGATTTCATCTGAATTCAACCATTTTAAGTGCATAAATTTTCTAAACGTTCGTGTATTACCAATTTACCATCATATTTCCAGGTCTTGGAAAGGAGTGGCTCGAGCCAAAATTTAACAAAAAAAGGAAAGAAAAATCGCTTCGTTATTACATCCGGTCACTCAACATATCCAACGTGACCGGGCCAATAATCTAGACCAAAATAGAATATTACTCATTAATTAAAGTATTTGACCTTCTAATTCTTATTAGATCAGTAGTTTAGATTTATCCACAAAAGAGTTTGAGAATGTATTTTAACCCCAAAAAAAAAAAAAAGAGTTTTGAGAATGTCAGAGTACAGACTAAAAGATAATAATGTGAGAATGTACTTTTACAGGCTTGAAAGGTAATCAGAGGTCATCCACTGTTGCCAATAAAACAATTAAAAATTAAAGGATTTAAATTGGGATCGCCAAACAACTAAACAAAAATAAATCATTTTAAATAAAAATAATGCGTGTGAATTAAGGGATGGTGGAGTCTTTTCATATTTTATTGTCTTGAATTAACAAACTCTTCACTTAATTTAGACATATTTATTGTTTTTGAATTAAAAAAAAAAACATTTTTAACCAGTGTAGATATATTTAAATAAAAAAGTCTTCAGTTTCTAACAGGTAACGAAAATTGATAGGAAAATTTGTAAAAATAACATAAATTTATACATAATTTACCAAGTGCATATTTTTAAGAATGTCATTATTTAAGATATAAATTCTCAAAATTAGCATTAATTTTTGTTTTTTGAAAAAGATAACACTGAAAAAAAAAAGCTAATTATCATCGACTATATAAATAAGGTTTAATAGTAATATATTTTTAGTAAATTGCAACTTGATAAAATTTTGGAAAAATGGTATTCGATAAAATTCCTCTACATTACTATAAGGCAAAGCGTGTATTTTTGTTTTCCTTTTTCTTTATAAATTTTGTTTTGGTAGCGCCGCTAAACGGATAAACCCCTCTGTTATCTTCGACGACACAAGTAGACAAACCCCATGACGCTGTTAAATTAGGCAACGTAACGCCGTTAGTTCAACGTCGTTTAGATGAAGCGAGTTAACTGTTAAAAACGGGGAACGTTATCAACGACTGTATAAAAGGATCTCCGTCTCCTCATCTCCTCCCGAAACACAGAGAGAGAGAGAGAGAAAGTGAAGGAAGCTCTAAACTGTCGTCTCCGATCCTCATCGAAGACTCTTTGTGTTGCTTCGAATCTCCGAAATTTAAACCTTACACTTGTTCTTTTTTTCTAAGAGATCCAAACTTGAAAACGATTGTGGTTGATTCATCGTCTACAAGGTAAACTTCAAATTCTGCTGAATTATGATTTTGTTTTCTCTCAATTTTGATGGCAGATCGTTCGAACTTGAGAATTCGTTGTTTTTGCGGATTTTCGCTGATTTTCAATAATCTCTGCGTAATCGCCTAATCGGGATGAGTCAACAGTGGCAGATGAGTCAGAATTGTGTAAAATTGAGCTGAGAAAAAGCGTAATCGCCTAATCGGGATCGCGATATTCGCAGATCTGAGCGAATTAAGCTACCGAATTCAGTTATAGCTTTGCATAATCCAAGCGAAGCTTCTGCTTCTGCTGCTGACGATGGAGCTTCCTCAACCTCGTCACTTTGAAGCACAAGGTATACATTTTCACATTCTTCTTTAAATAAAACATATTAAAATTTTTGTTTTCACAAGTTTGTAGAGGAAAATAAGTAAAAGAGAATTTGTCTTTTTCGTTTTAATTTTTGATTTTTTAGAAGATTTTCCACAGGGAGAAAAAAACCAACGCATGATTTTTTATCGGCCTGCAGTAGTAGTAGTAACTCAACCGTCCACCCAGATCCAATGCCTTCATCTCAAGGTATTACCTTATTATTACTTCTTTTTTTTTTCTTTTAAAAAACCACACAAGAGGGAATATAATAGAAACGTATAAACAAATATAATATCCAAAAACAAAAATCAAGAGGAATTTTCTCAAGACGTCACGTGTTCTGGTTGTGCGCGCGTGAATGCGACCTTAAGAGTTGGGACGAGTCATGGATTAACACGCGCCATTTTACTGGGCCCACCGTTTTTATCCAGTCGTCATAAATATCTCGACGTTAATAATGATGACGATGACCCTCAGATCTGATTTGAGATCTGAAAAAAACACATTATTATATCATTAAATTATACAAGTGTGTACTATAAGCACCATTTCAGCTCTGAAAAACATCTGGATAATGCTCTGCGTCACGTGATATAGTAGAGATCTGGAGTGGAGTATTTAGTGTGATTTCTCTTTTTTAAAGAATTTTAGTTCATGTCAAAAAAAAAAATTAAAAAAATTTAGTTATGGCATGTGATTCGTTGGGACCTGTTTATTTACGTTTCACGAATATTGAACAAGTAAGCATAAGCATAGAAACAATGTAAACAAGTACAAGTTTTGTCAGCGTTTTGTTCTTAATTAGACTAATGTACGGACAGTACAGTACGACATGAGCTTATGTATTTTTTTATATATATATAATCCCCCATTATTTATGTTTGCCTTGCGTTTATATGTACGCATTTTACCACAAACGCAAAAAAAATTGCGTTTGAAACAATGGAGACACTAATCTATGATGATGTGTATCTGAAGCAGGTGGGTACCTGAAAACTCATGATTTTCTACAACCGTTAGAACGTGTTGGAACAAGAAGAGCTTGTGCCAAGGAAGGGATCATCGCAACAACCACGGCCTCGTCCGAGCTCAAGTCACCGCAGGTGCTTCCAGGTGGCATAGGGACTTACACGATCAGCCATATTCCTTATTTCTATCATCAGCGACTTCCTAAACCTGAGGTGTCGTCGCCAATGTTCACGGTCGAGAACTCAAACTCCAATTGCAGCTCTTATGCTGCTAATGGATTCACTCTTTGGGATGAATCTGCAGGGAAGAAAGATAAGACGAGCAAGGAAAATGTTAGAGAGAGAACAAATATCAGAGGTAATATAACATTTTTTTGTGTTTTTTAATACATTCATTCATAAAGGTTTAGGAATTTTCGATGGAGGTAATGGATTGTATGTGTAGCAGATGCAGCAGCAACAATGGGACAGTGGCAGGGGATGGAACAGCGAAGCAGTTTCAGTTCTCGCTCTTCTTCGCAGTAAGTCGCATGATTTCATCTTTAGTTCTGCCATTTGCTTAAATTTATATGCTAATGTTATATATGGAATTAATGCTATCTTGAAGGACGTCTGGTCTAAAGAGCCAGAGCCAGAGCTTCATGGACATGATAAGGTCCGCCAAAGGAAGTTCGCAGGAGGATGATTTAGATGATGACGATGAAGAATTCGCCATGAAGAAAGATAACAACTCATGCCCCAGAGGTCTGTACGTATTTAATCATGTGAAGATTTCTCCAACTTGTTTGTTAGCTAAATGGTAACAGGAAGAGTTTGTTACAGTGGATTTGAGAGTCAAAGTAGACGGGAAAGGTCATGGTAACGAACAAAAGCCGAACACGCCTAGGTCAAAACATTCTGCGACAGAGCAGCGGAGGAGGAGCAAGATCAACGATAGGTGAGTCTATATAAGATACAAAAATTGAAATTGGCAAGATTGTAAATAGAGTGAGACTTGATGATGCAAGTTATATATGAATGAATCTTAACAGATTTCAAATGTTGAGACAACTGATCCCTAACAGCGACCAAAAGCGTGACAAGGCGTCATTCTTACTAGAGGTATATATGAATAATGTCACTTTTAACATTTTCTCCAATATATATTGGTTTATAATTCTTTTGATCTCAAACTTGTTTAAAACGACACAGGTTATCGAGTACATTCACTTCTTACAAGAGAAAGTGAACAAACACGAGGTGGTTCCCTACCAAGGGAAGCTAATGAATTGGGTAAAATATCCCATTTTCCTAAATATTACTCTTTCAATCTCGTGATTTCTTAGCTTGAAGTTTTCTAATCGTCTATGATTAATTCCGTTAAAACCAATCTGACAGAGAAACCATCAACAGCCAGGGGAAGGAACTGTCCCGGTCCTCGAAGACGCTCAAGCCGTCGACATGGATCAACAGTGTCTGAACAGAGCAATAGAAACGACACCGTTTCCTGTGTTGGATCAAAGGAACACCTTCTTCTCTCCCGCATCACAGCTTTGTCCAGTTTCATCTGACGCAGCTTTGGAGAGTGAAAAACTCAGTGAAGAGGAGGAAGAGGAGGAGGAGGAGCTTTCTTTTAATAAGGGTACCATCAGTATATCAAGTGTTTACTCCCAAGGGTGAGTTTTTATTTTATCTTAATTATCCTTAGGCCCCTAACCAAAGTTTTTAAGAAAAAATGGTTTAAAAAATAGGGTTTTGGAACAGGTTACTGAAAACATTAACAGAAACACTCCAGACATCAGGAGTGGACTTGTCCAAAGCAAGTATCTCCGTCCAAATCCAGCTCTCTAAACAACCTCAAAAGGTCTGTCTCTTTACATTTGCTTCTATTTTTACTATCTCATGCTAAATAACCAATCATGTAGGGTTCATAGAGAAAACTAGTCTTAACATTTAAATCATAAATCCTAAAAATTAAATCTTATTCTACGTATAAGTTTCTTAATTTTGAAGGAGTGACCCTATTTTATTAATTTAGATGTTTCCCATCGTAATTATCCCTTGTGTTTCCTATTAATATTTACTTTTCTAAATTTAAATTAAAACTTTTTCATAAAAGAGGGAAAAAAAAAGAAGGATGTGAATGAATTTGATTGGAAATAGTTAATGAACATTATTTTTCATAACTTTTCTTTTGATAATAACTAAAATTATCTATAAGATTTTGAATTTTTTTTTTTTTTTTTTACTTTTGTCTTTCTCATCTAATTAAGGATGGAGAAGTTCAACGGAGGGTTAGACCTCGGTCGCAAAGTGGGGACGACGACCATAACGAGGACGACAGCAGCAGCAAGCAGTCGCGAAAACAGAAGATTTTTTTTTTAAAACGACAAGAGAATGAGAAACATATATAATGGGGGAAGCACAGTAAGTCAGTAACACTAGGATCGATTTTTCATTTTTGAAATTTTTTACTATTGGGATGAGGATATGTAACACAAAAGGGAATACTTTTTATTACTAAATATTACTATCGTCTTTCTCTGTTTCTACTCATATTCATAAACAGAGCAGAGAGAGACATCATACACCTCTTTTTCTTCCTCTTGGTTTGATAACGTTTGTTCTTGGTGGTGGGACGTGTTGTTCCAGATAAACCGATTCGAACCAAAATTGAAAGAACCGATCTAAAGGAATAATAACATTTTTTTGTTTTTACCGAAAATATATATTTATTAATAGTAACCGTTACAAACTAGATCGTAGTCATACAATTTTGAAAAATATTACAGATAGCTGTAGAGTTTGGATTATATAAAATGTAAAAGAGACAAACAAATCTTCCGCTTCGTTTGATTTAAATAGCCCGGAGAGACAACTAGCCATGTCCCCCACGATTTCCACGTCCTCTGTTTCCCGTCCACCGGGTTTGGAAGATGGATGATTTCACCGGTCTTTCACGAAGGAATCTTTGCCTGGATGGGGTCATAAGATATAACTTATCAGAATCTTCATCGTGATCGGATAAATCGTCGACTGTGTCATCTACCTCCGCTACGAGTGAGGGAAAAGCTTGTACTGTAATCTGAACATTTTCAGAACATGTGATGGAAGAAGGCACAGCCTCAATGACTGTTATAGCTGGTGGACTTGATCTTGTAGACAAGATAACATGTGAAGTATGCTCTGAATGTACTGCGTCAAACACAATGGCAGTCGCTTCTATGTCTATATCAGTTTTAGCGACAACGACATCTACATGTTCTGAAGCAGGGCCTACAAATGATGTCAGATGAACACGGATTACTACATCATCTGTGTCTGGGACAGAAGCATCAACAGGAGCAGGAGCATCAACAGTGGCAGAAGCAGCAACATCAACCGGAACAGAACTATGAACTTCTATAGAAGTTGCCATGTCTTTGAGTGGAGACTATTGCAAACATCGGGATGCCTTATGTCCTAAATTTCCACATCTTCCACATTTTGTGGGAATCCATGCGTATTCCATTTCAATCATTGAGATTGTGCACTTTTTATCATCCAATGCAATTCTTTGAGGGAAAGGTTTATCCAATTCAACCTCCACCATGATCTTAGCTTCGCTCATGAGAGTTGGATCTAACCATGGCTTATTTGTAAGTATTGGTTCGCCTAGCCCATAAGCAATACGACTTATTCCCGGTCTTGAATAAAGACGGTTGGGGGATGTTCCTTAGTGTCACCTACACCGAATCAGTGGTAATCTCAGGAAAGGATAAAGTAGATGCAGGGCTCCACGCAGCAATAAACATTAAGCAGTCGTCTACATGCCATAAACCCCTCTGAAGAACCCAAGAACGAGTTGATTCATCCGGTATATGGAAAAGAAATGAGGATTCCCCTAACTTCCTAATGAAGATTCTGCATTTCCTTCCCCAAATCCTATTGACTACATCATTAGTTACGCCTCCAGAAGTAGTGGAGCAACAGTAAAACTGTCTATGACATATTATTTTTGGTTTTCAGGACCATGGAAAAGAATATCGCTCGAAATGGTTACTTTTGGTGTCCCATCTTTCAAATAGATCGGTGTGCTGTTCTATAGAGATTTCTCATGACAGGATTAATCTTAGCTGCCCATGGAAAATGTAAATTCCCATCTTCCCTTACAGCGGGAGGAGGAATCTCTTCACCTGGGAATTTAGATACAATCGAAGCTTTTGGATTTTGTTGCGTTGATCTATCGTTGACTTCTAATCCTTTTATCTGCTTTTGTCTATCAGTAGACAGTTGTTTTCTTGTAGCAATAGGTGGTCAGTGGTTCGGTGATGAATTATCGTCAAAGAGGATCGAACCTTCTTCACGGAGTAAGGTCATCGGCGGTTGAGTATGTGTCGTAGTAGTCTTCAGTGGCCTCTCCCATGCTCCTAGGCTATGAACAAATGGTGGCTTTGGAGATTCAACCGGTACTGTAGCAGGAGACCCGTCGGGGTGAGACGCCTCTGCACCGGTAACAGCAAGGGGCTCGATGCTTGTCACGTCTTCCACATCCTCTCCTGTCACATGATCCATAGCATCGACCGAAACTCCAGCGTTAGCATCAATCTTTAATGGGCTAGAAGATGAATAATCTGATGCGAGTTGAGATTCCATGAACTCTAGCGGTGGCTTGGATTGACCAGACGAGGTGGCTGCGACGACATCAAGCAGATTCGGCGCACGAGAAGGGTTGCAGGCAACGATCGAGTGATTTTTGGCCATAGAATCGGAGGGACTCAAACCGGGTTTGAGAAGAATATATCCAAATTGAGCCGAGATAGAGTTCCACCAAAACGGCTTCACCGCTGAGAAAGGTTGCGAAAGCTTCTTAGGGTTCTCTCGATAAATGGCACTGAGAGAAAAGAACGCTTATATATTATGTCAAAGCCCACACAGCTTTAATAATAACATATACTTTCGTTCAATTTTGGTATGACACACACATGTTACATACAACTGGTTCATGCAAATTATACTTCTCTAGTAGTTTGATATGCATAAGCTCTTATAGCTTGTACTGTGATTTCATATCATTTACAACTCACTATCTTTTATAACTATGTGCTCAAATATTAAAAATATTTTTTTAAGCAAACAATCTAGATCTTATAGCATAAATTTGTAAAGATTCAGATTCGATTTTCGCTTGGAATTTGAACTTGTTTGGATTATACTGGATCTCATAGTCACTAATATGGTGATAGAAATTTTGGTTTCTCAAGCATGGATATTTAACGGGATATGCATGTATCTCCACGAGCTTGCAGACTCGTAACATTAATGGGGTTTGTCCAGATTACCCACGGGAAAAAAAAGAAGGAATATTGACTTGAAAAGGTTATTGATTTAGGGCATGACTGGTTTAAGTGCAGCGAGTGCGGATGCGGGTGCGGTTGCGGAAGTCTGCGGAAGCGGACGGTAGCTGTTTCTACCGTTATTGGACAATTTATACGACTGCTAAAGCGGCTGGAAACATGTGCGTTTGCGAGACGTTTATGACTGGTTTACAGCGGGTGCGATAGCAAATTTACATAAAACTCTCAGAATACACATAATATATGATTTATATAAAAATCAATAATATATTATTATAAAAAATTAAAATTATATATTTTAAATAAATCATAGAATAATTAAATAAACATTTTAAAGATGTTTGGAACATTTTTTATATATACAATAATATTTTTTATAATTATTAAAATTAAAATTGAAATCAAAAATATATTATTATAAAAAATTAAAATTATATATTTTAAATAAATCATAGAATAATTAAATAGTATTTTTACAATAATTTTTTTATAATTACAAGTTTATTTTAGTTTAATTAAAATATACATCAGGTGTATATAATTTTATATTATAATATTCGATATAAAAAGTAAATTTTTAAAAATATTTTTTTTTTGTAATTTTTAGTTTATTATTTAAAATAATATTTTTTCAACTATCCACAACCGCAAACGCTCGTGGGAAGGAGTTTTTGATTTAGAGTAGTTCCAAGCGATATAAAGTGGTATAGAGTGGTATGTAACGGTTTTTGTGATTGTTGTCAAACGCTACCAACCGCAACCGTCCGCAAACGTAGCGTTTGTGGGTGGTAGCAGGTAAACCAATCAACCCCTTAGAAGAGTTAGTGGTGTTGCTTTTAAACGTAAAATCTGACGAAGGATGCGTGAAAGAAAGGCAAGAAATCACCTGATTCCATGGCAGAAAGTTTTCTTAGGGCATTTCCAATCCCACTCCATTTTTAACTCCAAAATAGAGTTTGGAATAAATCCTCTCCAACCCACTCTATTTCCAACTCCAAAATGAAATAAAAAATGGGTTTACTCCAAATATAAAATCCTTCGTAACTCCATTTTTTTACTTTTCATTCCATTTTTTACTCCAAAATAGAGTGAGTTGGAATAAAACTCAATTCTATTTTAAATTACTCTATTTTAGAGTAAAAAATAGAGTAATGGATCGGAGATGTTATTAGCACGCTAAAGACTTGTCTCACAAGTGAGTTTTCAAAAAAAATATTACAAACAATAGCGTATGTTACTGTGATAAGTCACACCTACTTAGGGTGCATAACACCGTGATTTGTATGTCCTCTTTTACCGATTTACTAAACTTAGATATCGATACTTTAATTTTAATAACAATATCTCGCTTTACTTCCACTTTTTTAAAAATAGTTATGATTCTATCCTATTTTATTTCCAACTTTTTTAAAAAGTTAATGATTCCTATTTGGTAAGTTTTCAAATCGTTACAAAGGTTAACATAAAACAAAAATTGTGATCATATATTGTGTTTGTATTTATAAATGAATTAAAAAAATTGCTGTAATCAAAAATTGCCTTGCGTCCGCTCTAACAATATGAATAATTTCGGCCGCTAAATCACAATAAATGGCATTAGCTCTGCTGGTTAATGTACAGTATATTAGGAAAGAGATCATGGGTTCGAATTACATTAGTGTTTTTTTATTTTTATTTTCTTATTAAATAAATCAATAATTGGGTGGCCAAAACTTTTTTTTTTAGTTTGTGGCCATTAAATGTTGAGGCCGGCTCTGAGTACACTATATACGTTTTTATGTTCAAAAATCTATCTTGTGTTTTTCTCAGGTGGATGAGGAAACAGGCTACGTCCCAGTGATATCCGTCCTCGCAAGAACCAAACATAGCGACATTGAGGCAGCTTGGGAGTCGGTTAAGTACGCGAAGAGGCTGAGGGTAATCATATTCGCATCTACAAGTGACATTCACATGAAATATAAGTTGAAAAAGACTAAAGAAGAAGTCGTCGAGATGGCCGTGAGTAGTGTTAGGTTTGCTAAGAGCTTAGGCTTCAAAGACATCCAATTTGGTTGCGAAGATGGCGGCAGGTCCATATCTTAAAACCCTAATATATCGTAAAACCTTAATATATCTCGATTGTTTGTTTGCGGCCGTTGGGTTTTACGTTACAAAATATACATACATATTTTCGAAATACAATTTTTTTTTAAGCAGGACAGACAAGGACTTTATATGCAAGATTTTAGGAGAAGGGATAAAAGCGGGTGCAACCACGGTTGGCATCGCGGACACGGTAGGGATCAACATGCCGCAAGAATTCGGAGAACTCGTGAGTTACGTTATAGCAAACACTCCTGGAATGGATGATGCTATCTTCGCCATTCATTGTCATAACGACCTTGGTGTTGCCACCGCTAACACACTCTCCGTACTCAATTAACTCTCTTTTTTTCGTCATTTATTTATAAATATCTATTCACATACATATAAAACAATATATAAGTATTGCTCCCTTCAATTTTCCGATGTGGGATCCCAACAGGCTATATGTGCGGGAGCAAGACAAGTCGAAGTAACGATCAACGGAATATGTGAAAGAAGTGGGAATGCGCCGCTTGAAGAGGTAAGATCATCTTCGTCATCATCATCATTACCATGATCATCGTCGTCATCATCGTCAACATGAATATTTCTTTGGTATGTACGTAGGTCGTGATGGCTTTGAAATGTCGAGGAGCATATCTGATGGATGGTGTTTACACAAGAATAAACACACGCCAAATTATGGCTACTAGCAAGATGGTAACTTTTTTTATATATACACACATTGGAAAAACGATCATGCTAGTGTTTTTGTTGTTTTGCCTTTTATAATAATATATGTAAATTCTTGAGCAGGTTTAAGAATATAGCGGCTTATATGTTCAACCACATAAGCCCATAGTTGGAGACAACTGTTTTGTTCATGAGAGCGGCATTCACCAGGTTCCATATATTAAAATTACATGTATTTTTTTGTCAACATTATTATTACATGTATATGACATAAGAAAATTGAATAAGTGATTGATTTGGTTGATGATTGTTCAAACATTTTTGCAGGATGGAATATTGAAAAATCGGAGTACATAAGAAATTTTATCGCCAGAAGATGTTGGGATTGTAAAATCTCAAAATTCCGACATTCTTCTTGGAAAACTTAGGCAATTATTCTATTTAAGTGATATTTTCTGGGTTTTACTTAATTAAGACTACTTAATTAAAACTACTTACCTCGTCAAAATGGAAATATATATATATATATATATATTAATTTAAATTTCAAAAAACAAAACTATGTATACATTGTCTAATTTATTTAAACAATAATGGAAATATGCAGTGGACGTCACGCTGTGAAAGGTCGGCTAAAAGAGGTATCTCTTGTGATATTTTGTTAATTTCTTTACTCGTTTTTGTTATACAATGATAATATTTATCAAATGATAGGTCAATATTAATTTGATGAATCATTCTTTTATATACTTGTATGTTTTTGTTTTCTATCTTAGTTGGGATATGAAATCGATGATGAGAAATTGAACGACATTTTCTCACGATTCAGAGATTTAACCAAACAGAAAAAGGTTCTGCATTTTTTCTATTTTGGTTCTTCTCATGCACGTATGCGTTTTAATTTAACTCGGAAACATTTAATAGTTATATGATGTAAGCATGCAAAATAGGAATTAAGGCTGCATGTACTATAAATGTATGAACACGTTTTATGTTTGTTTGTGTACCAAACGATATGCATGTGTTGTTGTAATGAATAAAAACCCTATTAAGAATGCTTAGGTTTTACAAATTATGTTAACAAATTGCTTAATTTATGAAATTGGTTTCGGCAAAAAAAAGAATAAAAATATGGAATCAAAGCAAATCGGTATTCTATCGAGACCTTAGCTGTGAAGTGTCCGGTGCCGAGGAAGCAGCAATATTGATAATGAAAACTCGAGTAGAAGAAACATTCGTTAAAAAGTCGAAAAACGATTAACAACTTGAACGATTGTCAAAACGCCAGTCGCATAAATCGGAAACTGTTTCACATGTATCCCAAAGCTAGTGCCTTTAAACTAAGGAAAAAAATAAGCCGACGAATAAAGGCTGTCTTCCTCGTCTGTGAAACGAGGCTCGTCCAATAAATCTTAGAACCAGCACTAAGACGGAACTAAACAAACCCAAAAAGCCAAGCAGCACCAAAACTTATCAGCTTTACTGTCTCCTCCGACAACAAAGATAGTGCTATACACAACCGAACCCGAAGCAACCCCCAAGCAAGCTTCACTAATGGAACAACAATTTCTACCAGAAAAAACAAGCCGAAACACTAACCATACCCACACACCACGAAGACAAGCGGAGACGTGGTCGCTGTTGGAAACTAGAGCGACAGTCAACTTACCGGAAGGGAGACAGAGCTCCCGCCGCTACCCCGCAGTGGTCTACTACGAACCTAGAAGCCTTCCAAAAACCAGCTTTACCTTGCCGTCGAAGGAGACCACCGATGAACCCGCAAACCACAACTCCAGTACACCCAAAACCGACTAACCACCACTGATCGTTTTCATCGGCGGAAAAACCCCGTCTTCACAGACCCTTGAAACACACTGTCGAAACAGATCCAGTAGCCATCCCGGACTCACGAGCACCGCTGCGGAACAACACATAAAAATGTCCATTCAATTGTTACGTGCTCTTGTTGTTACTTTTCTACTTTTAGCAAGTCTATTTTCTAAAAATCCCTTTCTACTTTTAGCAAGTCTATTTTTCTAAAAATCCCTTTCTACTTTTACATAATGATGATCTTACTATGTGCAAAAAAACAAAAAAAAACAAAAAAACCAAAAAAACAAAAAAACAAAAAAAACAAAAAACCGATTCTTTTAACCATAATAGTAAATTTTTTATTAATTAATATTATCAAGATTATAATATTTTATTAATTTATAAATATAAATTATCGATAGAAAAGTTTTCTTTTGAGTCTATAATTTTTTTTAACTTCAATTAAATAAAAAATATGTTGACAAAAAAAATTAAATAAAAAATATAAAGTTAACATCAATAATAAAATAATGCTAACATAGTTTCAATTAAAGAATCAATACATAGAATTAATCTAGTGATGGTGGTCTAGTGGTTGAAAGATTCACTCATTTTCTGACAGAGTTCAAATTATTTCAATGTAATTTCAATCATATTTGATCATTTGTAAACGTTTTTAGTAATAAGAAAATTCACATTTTTTTGGACTTTGAAGATTAGTCTGGATTTCGGAGATTTCCCGATTAAATATATATCAATACGTATAGTTTATTTGTGCCGGTTGAATAAATTTGATGCTTACTTATACGACTGAAGTTATGCACAACTCACCTACCTACCAACCAGGAGGCGCAAACATACACGTGCTCTTCTTCTTATACTAATTAACTAAGAATATCATACTATTAAAGTATGATGAACTTTTTGTTTTCATTCCTTTAAAGCGATCAACATGTCATGTAGTACTAAAAAATGAAAAATGTTATTTCGGCAGAAATGATTACTTGAAAACCTCATTCCGCTAGACTAATTACAAATATCCCCAGTCCGTGTTTATTCTAATTTGTGATATGGTTTAACCATCCTTTGAAGATATTTTTTGGATTCAATCGGCTAAACTACCATTTTTAAGATCGCGTTTAAATATTTCTTTTAAAAATAAATTATGTATATACACGGATTCTAATTAATATTAAAAATAAAAGTAGTACATATTCAGCAAAAAAAAAAAAGAGATAAGAATTGATGCACAGCATCAACATGTCAACATGCATTGCCAAAAAAAGGCAAGACAATCATCATAAGAAATTTACTTAAAAGAAAAAGAAAAATCCTTGATGTAAGTATTAGTGATGCTGCTTTTAACTGTCATATCTGACGAATAGCGCGTGGATAAAAATGCAATACCACTCACCTCACAAGTGGGTCTTCACAATATGCCATATATGTGTCACCTACCTGGAGGTGCATAACACATGATTTGTATGTTTTCTTTTACTGATTACTAACAATTTAAATAAAAAGAATTTTTTAAAATACTATTAAAATATGTTTTTGTTGTAAATTTATTTAATTTTTTTAAAATAACATTAAAAATTTTATTTTTTTTAAATATCAAAAATACTAAAAATAAGTTTTAATAGTAAAATGATGATATATTTGAAACAAAAACTTATTTTTGTATTATTTTTAAGAATTATCCTTTAAAAAAACAACTCATGTTTTTTATTTCAACTTTTTAAAAGATATCTTATTATTATATTATTATTAAGTTTGTATTTAGAAACTAGACTGTGTCTCATCTCATGAGTGGAAAAATATATATATATATATATTTTAATAATATTTTAAGTTTAAATTTGCGGTTTACACTTACTAGGAATATATCGACGGCAATAGAAGAGGAAGTGGTGGTTAGAACACACATCAGAGACCTAGTATCCATCTTTACCGAGAATTGAGTCGTCGAATCCAAAAAGAGAGCCCAACGTAATGCCACTCCAATCCTCCGAAGGTCGAGAACCAAGCAAACCATAGCACAAACCGAAAATAGAAAACACCAAACCAGAAGCAGACCCAACGAAACTACCTATAGGACCCTTTGACAGCAACATCGCACCCTTTATAAGCCAACCTCGTCTAAACAAGGAATCGAGTTATTCAAACCCCACTTACTGACAAAGCACTAAACCACACAACTACCAGATAAGTGAGCAAGAAGGGGGCTGCAGACGATGCAAGTCACTCCCCGAGATGAAAAAGAAGACGATAGACACACCTCAAGAACAAATTTATCCCAACTAGAAACACTACAAGAAAACAAATGAAGAGTGACTACCCAAACAATCACAAATTAGTCGCAAACACGCGATTTATGACTATTTAGGGACTAAATAAAGTGGTCGCAAAAATTTAGTCGCTAATTACAGTGGTCGCAAAGTAGTCGCTTATTTAGGACTATTTTGTGACTACTAAATATAGTCGTAAATAAGCGACTACTTAGAGACAACATGTAGTAGTCGTATATTAGAGACTAAATAGTGACAGACGTATTCCTGAGACTAATTTGTGACTGTCTTTGTAGTCTTGAATTGGGACTATTTCCATACTGAAAAGTTTATAGGCTATAATTTTTTTTTTTTGAAAAGCTGAAATTTAGATGAAAAAAATCGAATTTGAAACATAAAATCCATAAACTGTTTGCAAAAGATACATCACATAAAAATCATATGTTGCATAGTACTACAAAACATAAAATAAAACATAAGATAAGTTCATGTTCAACACTAAAAGCATTTAAAAGAAGAGAGAGGATGATGTCTACTAGGGTGTAGTGGCAGCTGGTGTAGTGCTAGTTGGTGTAGTGGTTGGTCCAGTTGCCATTGGTTCAGTCAGAAGAGCTGCAATCGCGGGATCACTGTTCTTCAAGTACGAGATGAGCTTCTCCAAGTTTGAGATCCGTGTTTGAGCTTCTTGATGCTCCTTATCACGTCTTACATTTTCTAATCCTTGTTCCTCTATCTTACGACGAGCACTTTGAAGTTGCTCACAGATCTCTAATAGTGATGACGAAGAAGAGCTTGTATAACTTTCCTTTCTTTTCCCTTTGGTGACCATCTCTCGAAGTTGTCCAAGTCCAAAAAGGTTTCCCTTACCATCAGTTTTAGTACACTAAAAAAACAAAAAAAACAGAATGCTTAGTAACAAACAGAAACATGAAACAGAAGGAAATTTTAAATCACTCAAAACAGAAACATGATGAAACAAACAAAAAACACAAGAAATTTTAAATCACTCAAAACCAAACAAGATTTTGATCAAGTATTCATGCTTAGCAATAACTCGATAATTCTATGCTAAGAAAACAGAAGATTACCTTAAGAAATATCTCATTCTTCTCTTCAATGGTGAGGTTCCGACGAGTTGAGTGTTCAGACGAATTGTCTGAAGTTTCTGGACCATCGACATCATTTTCTTCCAATATATCTGCTATGTTCTTCTCATATGCCTCAGCTACTTGTTGGGCTTTGTGATCAACAAAGCTCCCATTCGCCCTTGTATGTGTTCTCATAAATACTTCTCCAAACGAAACAGGCCGTCCAAATTCTTCCTCCTATATTGAAACAAAAACATATTAATTGGATGAAGTTACTTATTTAAAATAAATGACAGAAGATTACCATATCTTGTTGAATATGCAGGTATGATTTTTGACCGGATACGTGTTTGTGGACTCCAAGACCACCACGGTCAGAGTTACGAGATTGTGAAGCAGTAGAACTCCTCTCCATAGCATCCGGAGTGTTCCAGTGAGTCCACATTTGTGCCCAAAGTGTTGAGCCAATCCAAGAAGGTCTTTCACCACTGTTCTTAGCTTGGCTAACGATTCCTTTCATCCTTTTTTGGCGATTTTCAGGAAATTCTCTTTCACAAGCTCGGTAATCCCGGTATCCCAATTGTACTTCCGCTACAAAATATAAACATTGATAAGTATAATTGACACTGAATCATTACAATACACGTATGAAACAATAAAAATTCTAACATTACCGCGAAAGTTCTGAAATATTTTTTTTGGATGTGTATAGGCGTAACCTTCCAACTAAAGTACGGACCGTCAAACTTTCGACGAAATATTCCAGCAATATCTCTAGTCAATTTTCCTTTGTCTCTAGTAAACCTAAGATCAAACAGAGGTTAAGAAGTTACAGAGAATCAAATATGAAAAGCAGCTAGAATGATGATGTTACTTCACTGACTAGGTTTGAAAAAAAGCTATATCATAACAAAACCTATTACACAACATCCCGATATTTGTTTCTTTGCATCAGAACATGGTTAGTTAAGAAGCATGGAGAAATATATATGATACAATGGAAACTCAAATTCCATGATACAAAAACATTATGCTTCCTACAGAATATCTCAAAGTTTCCATAGAGAAAGACAATTGATTGATAGCCTACTTAAATCAAGAGACATAACTTTTCAAACATGGTATGTAGACACGAGTTTGCATATCCGTGGAATTAATCGAATTCGCCTGAATTATCCACCAATGAGAAAAAGGGCTTAAAGAGTTATGACTTAGAAGAGTTAGTGGTGAAATCTGACTTAAGACTGCATGAAAAAAGACAAGAAATTATCTGATTCCATGGCAGGCAATCTTCTTATCTCATCACAACTGACTTTTCCCAAGGAATTTCACAAACAGTAAAGCATCTGATATAAGCCTCACCTACCTAGAGGTGCATAACACGTGATTAATATGTGTGATTACTAATAACTTCAATATCGACATTTTAATTTTTGTTCCCGCTTAAAAGAAAGAAAGAAGTTATGATCATATTCTATATTGGTAGGCTTTTTTCCTCTTCTTAGACTAGATTGTTAAGTTTTTAATGGTTATAAAGCTTAACAAAGTATGATCTTTTTAGCGTGCTTGTATTTATAAATGAATTTAAAATTATTGTAATTAAACCGTGTCGGCAATCCATTGGAAAACATGCGTTGGAAAACAACTGACTTTTCCCAAGGAATTTCACAAACAGTAGAGCATCTGATATAAGCCTCACCTACCTAGAGGTGCATAACCCGTGATTAATATGTGTGATTACTAACAACTTCGATATCGACATTTTAATTTTTGTTCCCACTTAAAAAAAAGAAGAAGTTATGATCATATTCTATATTGGTAGGCTTTTTCCCTCTTCTTATACTAGATTGTCAAGTTTTTAATGGTTATAAAGCTTAACAAAGTATGATTTTTTACCGTGCTTGTATTTATAAATGAATTTAAAATTGTTGTAATTAAAGTGTGTCGGCAATCCGTTGGAAAACATGCGTTTGTTTGATAGTTACGCGGTAACATACTTGAGTGCTTCATCAAAATCTGGAGGTACTTGACATGCTCTAATCATTAGAGAGTAAAGATCCAATTAGGCGCTTAAACTTTATAATTTATAAAGCCTTAAAAAAAACCACTTAAACAAAATCACAAATGCATGGTTACACCGATGTAGTATTTAAGAGTTGATCCCAAGAGATTAAAATTTGCACACTAAAGATGCGAGAAACAAAATAATCTATAGCAGATAGTTTTGGGGTTTTTAATGGTTTAAAAGCTAAGAAATGCAAGAAAGTAGAAATGCAAGAGGCAAAACAAGATAAAGTATTGGACCATGAGTTTAACTATGATAAGAATGGATTAACAATCAAATAATGATGCAAAAGATTGAATTAAACACTATCCTATAATATGAAACTCACAAATATGACTAATCCACTTCCATGGCACTAGTCACTTCACTAATCACCTAATTATCATAAACTTCCATTTGCGATTAGATAATCAATGAGCATTAAGAAAAAGTTCAATTAGTTCACTAAACACCCTAATCATCAATTTACATTGGCTAAGTATGTAAAACTCACAAAAGATTTGGTTCAAACATTTTCACAAACACATTCCGGGAGTGAAATGCCTAAAGTCTACATTTTGAGTGATCAAGTCAAAACTAGCATTAATCTCAACTTAAGTGAATGATCTAACAAATATCAACTTAAATCATCATCATCTAACCATCAAATCATCCTAATATAGCATTACCCATGATCTAACAAAAGGCTAATCACTAAACATGATGAAGAACAAACAAAAAGACATAAACATAATGAAAATACATAAATAAGAAGATAAGAGATAAAAGTTTGAAGAATCATTTTCTAAAGTGGCATGAGATGTTGAAGATCAATCCAAAATTTCAAAAAAGAGTTTGGATCTAAATCCAACTGTAGAGAAGAGGAAACTTAGGTTTTTACAAAGTTAAAAATGTATTTATAGTGAAGCAAAACGAAACCGGATTGACCCGAGACAAACTGGGTCGAATCATAAAACTTTGGAAAAATGACAGCCATACCGAGGGTCTACTTTCAATATGGACCCACAGTATGGCCCATGATTTTTCAGCTTTTTCTTCTTCTTCAATGGGTGAGCCATACCGAGGGTCTACCCTCAATATAGACCCACGGTATGGCTGCTGGTTTTTGTTTCCATTTCTTCACTTCTTGGCCACCAATTAGACTCCTCTTTCCACCAACTTGTGCCCTTTTGATCTTCAATCGAATCCCCATATTTTTGCATCCATATAAGCTCCATATCGCCTCGTTGTGGATTCATCATCTTCAAACTTACAAAAACACAAAAGAAATGCAAATGCACCTAAAAATGCCTAAATGCTATGCAAATGTGTGATGAAAATGAGATGAAACAAGGTTAAAATGGGTAAGATATGAATACATCAGTGCCGAACCGCCGTTTGTTCAATCCCGCTTTTAGTTTCGATCCAAGCCCCTTATAATCCGGCTATGAACATTATGTTTTGTCGATGCATGGAACAATTTGGTATTTCCATATTTTCATGCTTTAGCCAGTCGGCTCGACTCGAATCTTGTATTTCCAGAACAGCTCCTTGTATTGCCTATTTTAGTATTATCTATCGGGAGAACGGTTTATTCATACACCAATTATTGGTCACGGTTACAGGACGGACATGAACTGCATACCTGTGTGAATTTATACATCAACTCATACAATTTGGCTAAAACATACATTGACAAGTCAACAGTGCTGAGTCAGCTGCCACGTCACTGAGTCATCAATAGCCAGCTGACGTGGCAGCTGAATCATCAGCCACGTCAGCTGCTACATCATCAAAATATTTTAGTCATAAAAAAAATTAAAATTACACTTAATTTAAAAATATTTTTAATCATAAAAACATAAAAATTACAATTAATTTATTCTATATGTAGTTATTTTTCTTGATTTATATAGAAATTTATTTTGCACTAGAAATAAAATGTCAGGGTTGAAAGAGAACGAGAATGCTAAAAGTGAAAAATGTACATGTCGTGTGTCGTATCACTAGTGTAAACCATTTCCAACCATTTCGTCTGTCCAAAAATAGCTTATTTCTTGTAGTGTAAACCAAACATCATGTCTTCGACATTCCCACACACACAGGTTTCGGTACTTAACGATAGGATCACCATAAACAAAGGTCATAGAGACTTTATTGCCTGTTTTAGTATTATCTATCATGTGATTTATTCCAAAATAAAAAAAAAATTAAGAGCTAGAGAATTCATGTAGAAAAGTGTTAAACCATCGTGTGATTATCAGCGTTGATTGAAACTTGAACATTTGCTCCCTTCACGTCCACTTTTATACTTCTACCGTCGTGGCGGAACATTCTCCTTCTTAGGGTTAGCTTGAGTTGATCAAGCAGATCCGAATACTACAAGTCCAAAATCCGAATCGGCTCGTCTTTTTCCTCCACACATTTTTTCATGATTGTCTTTCATATTTCTTTAATGATCCATGTCACGATTTACCGAAACGATAAATCACTCTCTGATAATGACATTTGAGGTTATGAATATATATATATATATATATTTTTTTTTTTTTTTGGGGGTTGTTAAAGATGAGATTATGAAATTAAGAGATAATTACCAAGATGCTCGAGAACTTTTGGAGATGTTGGTGGGGACATGGTCTCTGTCCCATAAAATATATATAGACATGTTCTCCATCTCAATGCAAAACAATTTCCTCATAATTAAAATCAAAATATCTCTCTTTTATCTCCTACGTACTCTATCGTTATGGCTTCGTCACTTGTGACATCTTCCGGTCTTATCTCCACCACCCGTTCCACCGTGGTTGTCCCGTCAGTGTTACCCTTTGGATCTCTCCGCCTGACCCGTTCGCACAACAAGCCGTCCTTGTTCATCTCCTCTTGCTCCTCTGTGCCCAAAAAGGCAGCGACTGGTGCTGCTGACCTCAAACCCGTCGTCCAACGGTGGCCGGCGTACATTCCAAACAAGATCACCGACAAGAACTATGTGCGTGTATTGGACACGACGCTCCGTGACGGCGAACAATCTCCCGGTGGATCCCTTACTCCACCGCAGAAGCTAGAGATTGCCCTGCAGCTCGCTAAACTCCGAGTAGACATCATGGAAGTTGGTTTTCCAGCATCATCTGAGGAAGAGTTCCAAACCATCAAAACCATTGCCAAGACCGTGGGGAACGAGGTTGTTTTTTTATTTCCGTTACTTTTTTTTTTTTTTTTTATAGTTGTTTCTTTATTTCCTTTACTTTTTTTTTTTCTTTTTGATAGTTGTTTCTTTAATTCCTTTACTTTATAATATAAATTTTCTATGTTCAAACTATAGTTGACCTTGTCGTCCGGGACATTTGACAAAATTGGAATGAATATTTGCAAGCTTTTTGCGCAAAGAGTACACCACAAATGAATATAGTTAACGATGTAAACATATATCTTGTACTTTGCTCAGGTGGATGAGGAAACAGGCTACGTCCCGGTGATAGCCGTCCTCGCACGAACCAAACATAGCGACATTGAGGCGGCTTGGGAGTCGGTGAAGTATGCGAAGAGGCCGAGGGTAATCATATTCGCGTCTACTAGTGACATTCACATGAAATATAAATTGAAAAAGACTAAAGAAGAAGTCATGGAGATGGCCGTGAGTAGTGTTAGGCTTGCTAAGAGCTTAGGCTTCAAAGACATCCAATTTGGTTGCGAAGATGGCGGCAGGTCCATATCTTAAAACCTTAATATATCTCGATTGTTTGCTTGCGTCCGTTGGGTTTTACGTTACAAAAAATTTTGTTAGTAATTTTACGTGTGCGTTTATATTTGGTGATAATATTTTATACAAAAAAAAAACTAAGAAAATGTTTGTTATTTAAATATAAATTTTTTAAAACTAATTCATAGTGATGTAGTGGTTAGAACATTCATCAAGAGGTTGAGAGACTATGCTCTAAATGGCAAGAACACTCAGACTTTTCATAGACTCCAAGGATTAGTTTGAATTTTGGTTTGAGATCCTTGGGTTATAAAAAAAAATTGTAATTTTTTCTTAAAACAAGGTTTCACATGTAAACAAAAACATATGGAATGAACGGTTCAAACAATCCTGTTATGGATTTCGCGTGACTATATGACCTTTACATATTTTTTTATCATGTCATATATACAGTGCCGTGCTCAGACTTTTTGAGGCTTGAGGCCAATTTGAATAATGAAGCTCTCAATTTGAATAATGAGGGACTTTCGATATATTTTTTTAATAATAAAACTGGGAAAAAAACAATGTTTAAAGTAAAGAAGATGGGTTTCGAACCAGAGAGGTGGGAGAGCTCATTAAAGTAGTTATTACCACTACAATATGAGTAATATTTGTAAATATGGGACCCCTAAATGTATATATTATGTGGAGGCCTGAGGCAAATGCTTCTTTTTTAACTTTATAGGCACGGCCTTGCATATATACACTGATTTTTGAAATACTAGTGTGTGATTAATATTAAACAGGACGGAGAAGGAATTTCTATGCAAGATTCTAGGAGAAGGGATAAAAGCAGGTGCAACCACGGTTGGCATCGCGGACACAGTAGGCATCCAAATGCCGGAAGAATTCGGAGAACTCGTGAGCTACGTCATAGAAAACACTCCTGGAATGGATGATGCTATCTTCGGCATTCATTGTCACAACGACCTTGGTGTTGCTACCGCCAACACACTCTCCGTACGCAATTAACTCTCCTTTTTCTTCATTTATTTACATACATACTTCATCCGTTATAAAATATAAGATGTTTTGGCTAAAAACGCAGAGATTAAAAAAATATTTTTATTTCAAAAATATTATTTAATATATAAAATAAAAATGATTCAGCCAATTATAAAAAAGTCGGGCCACACAAGATCCAATAAAATTAAAAATGCATAGAAATGTGAAAACATCTTATATTTTGAAACAAATAAAAACCCCCCAAAACACTTTATATTATGAAACGGAGGGAGTATAAAACAATGATTTGATATTTATATTAGTATTGGTCCCTTCAATTTTTCCGATGTTTGATCCTAACAGGCTATATGTGCGGGAGCAAGACATGTCGAAGTAACAATCAACGGAATAGGTGAAAGAAGTGGGAATGCGCCACTTGAAGAGGTAAGATCATCATCATTAACATGATCGTCGTCATCAGCATCATCAACAACAACAATATGAATATTTCTTTGGTATGTAGGTCGTGATGGCTTTGAAATGTCGAGGAGCATATCTGATGGATGGTGCTTACACAAAAATAGACACACGCCAAATTATGGCTACTAGCAAGATGGTAACTATTTTATATATACACATGGAAAAACGATCATGGTAGCTTTTTTTTTGGCATTTATACTAATACTAGATTAGGATCCGCCTATCATGTAAAATAGGATCATGATGGTAACTATTTTATATATACACATGGAAAAACGATCATGATCGTTTTTTTTGTCTTTTATATAATAATATATGTAAATTCTTGAGCAGGTTCAAGAACATAGCGGCTTGTATGTTCAACCACATAAGCCCATAGTTGGAGACAACTGTTTTGTTCATGAGAGCGGCATTCACCAGGTTCCATATGTTAATATATGGCATAAGAAAATTAAATAAGCGATCGATTTGGCTTAATTATATGATGATTTTCAAACATTTTGCAGGATGGAATATTGAAAAATCGGAGTACATATGAAATTTTATCACCAGAAGATGTTGGGATTGTAAAATCTCAAAATTCCGGCATTCTTCTTGGAAAGCTTAGGTAATTATTCTATTTAAGTGATATTTTCGTGGTTTTACTTAATTAAAACTACGTATGTACCATTGTTTAATGTATATTAAAAAACAATGGAATTATGCAGTGGACGTCACGCTGTGAAAGGTCGGCTTAAGGAGGTGATTTCGTAATTTCTTTACTCGTTGATTATGAATGATAATATTATCAAATAAGAGATCAATATTAATTCGATGAATCATTATTTTATATGTATATATATATACTTGTATGTGTTTGTTTTCTATTCTCAGTTGGGGTATGAAATCGATGATGGGAAATTGAAGGACATCTTCTCACGATTCAGAGATTTAACCAAGCAGAAAAAGGTTTCCCAATTTTTGTTTCGCACCTTCTCATGCACATATACGTTATGATTTAACTTAGATATAATTTTTAGTTATATATATATATATATATATATATATATATATATATATATATATATATGATATAAGAATGTAAAATAGGAATTGATTATATAAAATTTAACACTTGATTCGTTTCAAAATTTCAGAGAATCACAGATGCTGATCTGAAGGAATTAGTAACGTGTGGTGATAAAATCTCCTCAGAGATATTAAACGGGAACGGTAAAAAGACTGACGACTCTATGCCAATCCCTGAGATTCCCTCTATCGTATAAATGTGTGAACACGTTCCAAATGATATGCATGTGTTGTTGTAATGAATAAAATCAGTATTAAAAGGAAATCTTTTTCTTTTCTTAATATGTATGCAAAAAATGTTATAAAAAGATAGTGTTTGATAAGTACGATCGGTGATTTATGTGTGTTTAAATAGTACTAATGAAATAAATTTAGAAAAAGGTAATAACTCGTAAACTTGCAACATAGTAATGTAAATCGAATTTTTATGAAACAATTAATAGATTGTCGCATTTTAAACAGTACAAAACTGCCAAAACACCTCATTGTTAGCTATTTTGCAGCAATTTCGTTTCTAATCTCAATTTCTTTTTTTTTCTTTTTTTTAAATATATATACTTATTAATCGAAACGGTTACAAGTCACGACAGAAGTCATACAGTTTTGAAAAATATTACAGAAAGATTAAAAGCTTGAATTACATAAAATGTAATAGAGATAAACGAATCTTTCGCTTCTTTTGATTTAAATAGCAAAGAGAGACTTCTAGCCACATCCACCGCGGTTCTCACGTCCTTTTTTTCCTCGTCCACTGGATCTGGAAGATGATTACATCTCCACGGCCTTGATGGATGGTTTCACCGGTCTTTCACGAAGGAGACTTTACCCGGATGGAGTCATATCAGAAACTTCTTCCCGATCATATAAATCATCTACCGAATCTAGAAAATCCAATGCTATGAACCGGTTAGATCCATGTACATTTCCAACCAAAGATGTGTTAGTCGATGACGTGTTCATTCTGGGAACATCACTGTTAGTAGTGCACTCAGGAGCTATAACACTTGGTATATCAGCAAGTGTTTTTTGTGGAATATCTGAAGTGGAAATAACTTCCACATAAGGAGAATGGCACGAAACATAACATGTGTCTTGGATTGGATCAGTCACATGACTAAGAGCTTGTTCTGAGATTGGGGCATCGACGCAAACTCTTGTATCAGAGTCTGGTAAAACCGCTGGAATCACAACATTTGCCTCTAAGAATTCAACTCGGAAGGTGGGCTTATCCTTTCTGAGACAGTTTTTGTCTCTGGTGGAAGAAAAGATTGCAGACACCAAGAGGCTTATGTCCCAACTGTCCACAATTACCACATTTAGTGGGAACCCAAGCATACTCTACGTCTACCATCGACATACAACCTGTTTTATCAACAGCAACAATTCTTGGAGGAAAAGCCTTGCTCAACTCCACTTCACCAAAATCTTGGCCTCTCCCATTAGTGAAGGGTCAAGTCTGGGTTTTTAAGAAGCCATAGGAGCACTTAGACCAGATGCAATGTGACTTATACCAGACATTGAGTATAACAAGTTAGGAATATTCTTCAAAGTGACCCAGACAGGAATTGTAGAAATTCCAGGGATAGTAAATGAATCTGCAGTAGAGCAAGGAGCTACAAACATCAGATAGTCATCAACATGCCATAGTCCTCTTTGAAGGACCCAAGCCTTTGTTGATGCATCCGGGATATGAAAGAGGAATTTTGAGTCACCTAGATGACGCATAAAAATTCTACACTTTCTTCCCCAGATTCTATTAACCACGGCATGAATCAATCCACCAGACGGAGCACTACATCTATAAAACTGGCCTAAGACATATTCCTTCTGATTCTCTAGACCCTGCTTTAGAACATGACTTGGAATCATTACCTTCGGAGTACCGTCTTCCATGTATTCCGGAGCTGTTGCTCTAAACAAATTCCTTGACGAAGGAATCTTTGCCTGGATGGGGCCATAAGATATAACTTATCAGAATCTTCATCGTGATCGGATAAATTGTCGACCGTGTCATCTACCTCCGCTACGAGTGAGGGAAAAGCTTGTACTGTAATCTGAACATTTTCAGAACAGGTGATGGAAGAAAGCACAGCCTCAATGACTATTATAGCTGGTGGACTTGATCTTGTATCTACAAGATAACATGTGAAGTATGCTCTGAATGTACTGCGTCAAACACAATGGCAGTCGTTTCTATGTCTATATCAGTTTTAGCGACAACGACATCTACATGTTCTAAAGCAGGGCCTACAAATGATGTCAGATGAACACGGATTACTACATCCTCTGTGTCTGGGACAGAAGCATCAACAGGAGCAGGAGCATCAACAGTGGCAGAAGCAGCAACATCAACCGGAACAGAACTATGAACTTCTATAGAAGTTGCCATGTCTTTGAGTGGAGACTATTGCAAACATCGGGATGCCTTATGTCCTAAATTTCCACATCTTCCATATTTTGTGGGAATCCATGCGTATTCCATTTCAATCATTGAGATTGTGCACTTTTTATCATCCAATGCAATTCTTTGAGGGAAAGGTTTATCCAATTCAACCTCCACCATGATCTTAGCTTCGCTCATGAGAGTTGGATCTAACCATGGCTTATTTGTAAGTATTGGTTCGCCTAGCCCATAAGCAATACGACTTATTCCCGGTCTTGAATAAAGACGGTTGGGGGATGTTCCTTAGTGTCACCTACACCGAATCAGTGGTAATCTCAGGAAGGGATAAAGTAGATGCAGGGCTCCACGCAGCAATAAACATTAAGCAGTCGTCTACATGCCATAAACCCCTCTGAAGAACCCAAGAACAAGTTGATTCATCCGGTATATGGAAAAGAAATGAGGATTCCCCTAACTTCCTAATGAAGATTCTGCATTTCCTTCCCCAAATCCTATTGACTACATCATTAGTTACGCCTCCAGAAGTAGTGGAGCAACAGTAAAACTGTCTATGACATATTATTTTTGGTTTTCAGGACCATGGAAAAGAATATCGCTCGAAATGGTTACTTTTGGTGTCCCATCTTCCAAATAGATCGGTGTGCTGTTCTATAGAGATTTCTCATGACAGGATTAATCTTAGCTGCCCATGGAAAATGTAAATTCCCATCTTCCCTTACAGCGGGAGGAGGAATCTCTTCACCTGGGAATTTAGATACAATCGAAGCTTTTGGATTTTGTTGCGTTGATCTATCGTTGACTTCTAATCCTTTTATCTGCTTTTGTCTACCAGTAGACAGTTGTTTTCTTGTAGCAATAGGTGGTCAGTGGTTCGGTGATGAATTATTGTCAAAGAGGATCGAACCTTCTTCACGGAGTAAGGTCATCGGCGGTTGAGTATGTGTCGTAGTAGTCTTTAGTGGCCTCTCCCATGCTCCTAGGCTATGAACAAATGGTGGCTTTGGAGATTCAACCGGTACTGTAGCAGGAGACCCGTCGGGGTGAGACGCCTCTGCACCGGTAACAGCAAGGGGCTCGATGCTTGTCACGTCTTCCACATCCTCTCCTGTCACATGATCCATAGCATCGACCGAAACTCCAGCGTTAGCATCAATCTTTAATGGGCTAGAAGATGAATAATCTGATGCGAGTTGAGATTCCATGAACTCTAGCGGTGGCTTGGATTGACCAGGCGAGGTGGCTGCGACGACATCAAGCAGATTCGGCGCACGAGAAGGGTTGCAGGCAACGATCGAGTGATTTTTGGCCATAGAATCGGAGGGACTCAAACCGGGTTTGAGAAGAATATATCCGAATTGAGCCGAGATCGAGTTCCACCAAAACGGCTTCACCGCTGAGAAAGGTTGCGAAAGCTTCTTAGGGTTCTCTCGATAAATGGCACTGAGAGAAAAGAACGCTTATATATTATGTCAAAGCCCACACAGCTTTAATAATAACATATACTTTCGTTCAATTTTGGTATGACACACACATGTTACATACAACTGGTTCATGCAAATTATACTTCTCTAGTAGTTTGATATGCATAAGCTCTTATAGCTTGTACTGTGATTTCATATCATTTACAACTCACTATCTTTTATAACTATGTGCTCAAATATTAAAAATATTTTTTTAGGCAAACAATCTAGGTCTTATAGCATAAATTTGTAGAGATTCAGATTCGATTTTCGCTTGGAATTTGAACTTGTTTGGATTATACTGGATCTCATAGTCACTAGTATGGTGATAGAAATTTTGGTTTCTCAAGCATGGATATCTAACGGGATATGCATGTATCTCCACGAGCTTGCAGACTCGTAACATTAATGGGGTTTGTCCAGATTACCCACGAGAAAAAAGAGAAGGAATATTGACTTGAAAAGGTTATTGATTTAGGGCATGACTGGTTTAAGTGCAGCGAGTGCGGATGCGGGTGCGGTTGCGGAAGTCTGCGGAAGCGGACGGTAGCTGTTTCTACCGTTATTGGACAATTTATACGACTGCTAAAGCGGCTGGAAACATGTGCGTTTGCGAGACGTTTATGACTGGTTTACAGCGGGTGCGATAGCAAATTTACATAAAACTCTCAGAATACACATAATATATGATTTATATAAAAATCAATAATATATTATTATAAAAAATTAAAATTATATATTTTAAATAAATCATAGAATAATTAAATAAACATTTTAAAGATGTTTGGAACATTTTTTATATATACAATAATATTTTTTATAATTATTAAAATTAAAATTGAAATCAAAAATATATTATTATAAAAAATTAAAATTATATATTTTAAATAAATCATAGAATAATTAAATAGTATTTTTACAATAATTTTTTTATAATTACAAGTTTATTTTAGTTTAATTAAAATATACATCAGGTGTATATAATTTTATATTATAATATTCGATATAAAAAGTAAATTTTTAAAAATATTTTTTTTTTTTGTAATTTTTAGTTTATTATTTAAAATAATATTTTTTCAACTATCCACAACCGCAAACGCTCGTGGGAAGGAGTTTTTGATTTAGAGTAGTTCCAAGCGATATAAAGCGGTATAGAGTGGTATGTAACGGTTTTTGTGATTGTTGTCAAACGCTACCAACCGCAACCGTCCGCAAACGTAGCGTTTGTGGGTGGTAGCAGGTAAACCAATCAACCCCTTAGAAGAGTTAGTGGTGTTGCTTTTAAACGTAAAATCTGACGAAGGATGCGTGAAAGAAAGGCAAGAAATCACCTGATTCCATGGCAGAAAGTTTTCTTAGGGCATTTCCAATCCCACTCCATTTTTAACTCCAAAATAGAGTTTGGAATAAATCCTCTCCAACCCACTCTATTTCCAACTCCAAAATGAAATAAAAAATGGGTTTACTCCAAATATAAAATCCTTCGTAACTCCATTTTTTTACTTTTCATTCCATTTTTTACTTCAAAATAGAGTGAGTTGGAATAAAACTCAATTCTATTTTCAATTACTCTATTTTAGAGTAAAAAATAGAGTAATGGATCGGAGATGTTATTAGCACGCTAAAGACTTGTCTCACAAGTGAGTTTTCAAAAAAAATATTACAAACAATAGCGTATGTTACTGTGATAAGTCACACCTACTTAGGGTGCATAACACCGTGATTTGTATGTCCTCTTTTACCGATTTACTAAACTTAGATATCGATACTTTAATTTTAATAACAATATCTCGCTTTACTTCCACTTTTTTAAAAATAGTTATGATTCTATCCTATTTTATTTCCAACTTTTTTAAAAAGTTAATGATTCCTATTTGGTAAGTTTTCAAATCGTTACAAAGGTTAACATAAAACAAAAATTGTGATCATATATTGTGTTTGTATTTATAAATGAATTAAAAAAATTGCTGTAATCAAAAATTGCCTTGCGTCCGCTCTAACAATATGAATAATTTCGGCCGCTAAATCACAATAAATGGCATTAGCTCTGCTGGTTAATGTACAGTATATTAGGAAAGAGATCATGGGTTCGAATTACATTAGTGTTTTTTTATTTTTATTTTCTTATTAAATAAATCAATAATTGGGTGGCCAAAACTTTTTTTTTTAGTTTGTGGCCATTAAATGTTGAGGCCGGCTCTGAGTACACTATATACGTTTTTATGTTCAAAAATCTATCTTGTGTTTTTCTCAGGTGGATGAGGAAACAGGCTACGTCCCAGTGATATCCGTCCTCGCAAGAACCAAACATAGCGACATTGAGGCAGCTTGGGAGTCGGTTAAGTACGCGAAGAGGCTGAGGGTAATCATATTCGCATCTACAAGTGACATTCACATGAAATATAAGTTGAAAAAGACTAAAGAAGAAGTCGTCGAGATGGCCGTGAGTAGTGTTAGGTTTGCTAAGAGCTTAGGCTTCAAAGACATCCAATTTGGTTGCGAAGATGGCGGCAGGTCCATATCTTAAAACCCTAATATATCGTAAAACCTTAATATATCTCGATTGTTTGTTTGCGGCCGTTGGGTTTTACGTTACAAAATATACATACATATTTTCGAAATACAATTTTTTTTTAAGCAGGACAGACAAGGACTTTATATGCAAGATTTTAGGAGAAGGGATAAAAGCGGGTGCAACCACGGTTGGCATCGCGGACACGGTAGGGATCAACATGCCGCAAGAATTCGGAGAACTCGTGAGTTACGTTATAGCAAACACTCCTGGAATGGATGATGCTATCTTCGCCATTCATTGTCATAACGACCTTGGTGTTGCCACCGCTAACACACTCTCCGTACTCAATTAACTCTCTTTTTTTCGTCATTTATTTATAAATATCTATTCACATACATATAAAACAATATATAAGTATTGCTCCCTTCAATTTTCCGATGTGGGATCCCAACAGGCTATATGTGCGGGAGCAAGACAAGTCGAAGTAACGATCAACGGAATATGTGAAAGAAGTGGGAATGCGCCGCTTGAAGAGGTAAGATCATCTTCGTCATCATCATCATTACCATGATCATCGTCGTCATCATCGTCAACATGAATATTTCTTTGGTATGTACGTAGGTCGTGATGGCTTTGAAATGTCGAGGAGCATATCTGATGGATGGTGTTTACACAAGAATAAACACACGCCAAATTATGGCTACTAGCAAGATGGTAACTTTTTTTATATATACACACATTGGAAAAACGATCATGCTAGTGTTTTTGTTGTTTTGCCTTTTATAATAATATATGTAAATTCTTGAGCAGGTTTAAGAATATAGCGGCTTATATGTTCAACCACATAAGCCCATAGTTGGAGACAACTGTTTTGTTCATGAGAGCGGCATTCACCAGGTTCCATATATTAAAATTACATGTATTTTTTTGTCAACATTATTATTACATGTATATGACATAAGAAAATTGAATAAGTGATTGATTTGGTTGATGATTGTTCAAACATTTTTGCAGGATGGAATATTGAAAAATCGGAGTACATAAGAAATTTTATCGCCAGAAGATGTTGGGATTGTAAAATCTCAAAATTCCGACATTCTTCTTGGAAAACTTAGGCAATTATTCTATTTAAGTGATATTTTCTGGGTTTTACTTAATTAAGACTACTTAATTAAAACTACTTACCTCGTCAAAATGGAAATATATATATATATATATATATTAATTTAAATTTCAAAAAACAAAACTATGTATACATTGTCTAATTTATTTAAACAATAATGGAAATATGCAGTGGACGTCACGCTGTGAAAGGTCGGCTAAAAGAGGTATCTCTTGTGATATTTTGTTAATTTCTTTACTCGTTTTTGTTATACAATGATAATATTTATCAAATGATAGGTCAATATTAATTTGATGAATCATTCTTTTATATACTTGTATGTTTTTGTTTTCTATCTTAGTTGGGATATGAAATCGATGATGAGAAATTGAACGACATTTTCTCACGATTCAGAGATTTAACCAAACAGAAAAAGGTTCTGCATTTTTTCTATTTTGGTTCTTCTCATGCACGTATGCGTTTTAATTTAACTCGGAAACATTTAATAGTTATATGATGTAAGCATGCAAAATAGGAATTAAGGCTGCATGTACTATAAATGTATGAACACGTTTTATGTTTGTTTGTGTACCAAACGATATGCATGTGTTGTTGTAATGAATAAAAACCCTATTAAGAATGCTTAGGTTTTACAAATTATGTTAACAAATTGCTTAATTTATGAAATTGGTTTCGGCAAAAAAAAGAATAAAAATATGGAATCAAAGCAAATCGGTATTCTATCGAGACCTTAGCTGTGAAGTGTCCGGTGCCGAGGAAGCAGCAATATTGATAATGAAAACTCGAGTAGAAGAAACATTCGTTAAAAAGTCGAAAAACGATTAACAACTTGAACGATTGTCAAAACGCCAGTCGCATAAATCGGAAACTGTTTCACATGTATCCCAAAGCTAGTGCCTTTAAACTAAGGAAAAAAATAAGCCGACGAATAAAGGCTGTCTTCCTCGTCTGTGAAACGAGGCTCGTCCAATAAATCTTAGAACCAGCACTAAGACGGAACTAAACAAACCCAAAAAGCCAAGCAGCACCAAAACTTATCAGCTTTACTGTCTCCTCCGACAACAAAGATAGTGCTATACACAACCGAACCCGAAGCAACCCCCAAGCAAGCTTCACTAATGGAACAACAATTTCTACCAGAAAAAACAAGCCGAAACACTAACCATACCCACACACCACGAAGACAAGCGGAGACGTGGTCGCTGTTGGAAACTAGAGCGACAGTCAACTTACCGGAAGGGAGACAGAGCTCCCGCCGCTACCCCGCAGTGGTCTACTACGAACCTAGAAGCCTTCCAAAAACCAGCTTTACCTTGCCGTCGAAGGAGACCACCGATGAACCCGCAAACCACAACTCCAGTACACCCAAAACCGACTAACCACCACTGATCGTTTTCATCGGCGGAAAAACCCCGTCTTCACAGACCCTTGAAACACACTGTCGAAACAGATCCAGTAGCCATCCCGGACTCACGAGCACCGCTGCGGAACAACACATAAAAATGTCCATTCAATTGTTACGTGCTCTTGTTGTTACTTTTCTACTTTTAGCAAGTCTATTTTCTAAAAATCCCTTTCTACTTTTAGCAAGTCTATTTTTCTAAAAATCCCTTTCTACTTTTACATAATGATGATCTTACTATGTGCAAAAAAACAAAAAAAAACAAAAAAACCAAAAAAACAAAAAAACAAAAAAAACAAAAAACCGATTCTTTTAACCATAATAGTAAATTTTTTATTAATTAATATTATCAAGATTATAATATTTTATTAATTTATAAATATAAATTATCGATAGAAAAGTTTTCTTTTGAGTCTATAATTTTTTTTAACTTCAATTAAATAAAAAATATGTTGACAAAAAAAATTAAATAAAAAATATAAAGTTAACATCAATAATAAAATAATGCTAACATAGTTTCAATTAAAGAATCAATACATAGAATTAATCTAGTGATGGTGGTCTAGTGGTTGAAAGATTCACTCATTTTCTGACAGAGTTCAAATTATTTCAATGTAATTTCAATCATATTTGATCATTTGTAAACGTTTTTAGTAATAAGAAAATTCACATTTTTTTGGACTTTGAAGATTAGTCTGGATTTCGGAGATTTCCCGATTAAATATATATCAATACGTATAGTTTATTTGTGCCGGTTGAATAAATTTGATGCTTACTTATACGACTGAAGTTATGCACAACTCACCTACCTACCAACCAGGAGGCGCAAACATACACGTGCTCTTCTTCTTATACTAATTAACTAAGAATATCATACTATTAAAGTATGATGAACTTTTTGTTTTCATTCCTTTAAAGCGATCAACATGTCATGTAGTACTAAAAAATGAAAAATGTTATTTCGGCAGAAATGATTACTTGAAAACCTCATTCCGCTAGACTAATTACAAATATCCCCAGTCCGTGTTTATTCTAATTTGTGATATGGTTTAACCATCCTTTGAAGATATTTTTTGGATTCAATCGGCTAAACTACCATTTTTAAGATCGCGTTTAAATATTTCTTTTAAAAATAAATTATGTATATACACGGATTCTAATTAATATTAAAAATAAAAGTAGTACATATTCAGCAAAAAAAAAAAAGAGATAAGAATTGATGCACAGCATCAACATGTCAACATGCATTGCCAAAAAAAGGCAAGACAATCATCATAAGAAATTTACTTAAAAGAAAAAGAAAAATCCTTGATGTAAGTATTAGTGATGCTGCTTTTAACTGTCATATCTGACGAATAGCGCGTGGATAAAAATGCAATACCACTCACCTCACAAGTGGGTCTTCACAATATGCCATATATGTGTCACCTACCTGGAGGTGCATAACACATGATTTGTATGTTTTCTTTTACTGATTACTAACAATTTAAATAAAAAGAATTTTTTAAAATACTATTAAAATATGTTTTTGTTGTAAATTTATTTAATTTTTTTAAAATAACATTAAAAATTTTATTTTTTTTAAATATCAAAAATACTAAAAATAAGTTTTAATAGTAAAATGATGATATATTTGAAACAAAAACTTATTTTTGTATTATTTTTAAGAATTATCCTTTAAAAAAACAACTCATGTTTTTTATTTCAACTTTTTAAAAGATATCTTATTATTATATTATTATTAAGTTTGTATTTAGAAACTAGACTGTGTCTCATCTCATGAGTGGAAAAATATATATATATATATATTTTAATAATATTTTAAGTTTAAATTTGCGGTTTACACTTACTAGGAATATATCGACGGCAATAGAAGAGGAAGTGGTGGTTAGAACACACATCAGAGACCTAGTATCCATCTTTACCGAGAATTGAGTCGTCGAATCCAAAAAGAGAGCCCAACGTAATGCCACTCCAATCCTCCGAAGGTCGAGAACCAAGCAAACCATAGCACAAACCGAAAATAGAAAACACCAAACCAGAAGCAGACCCAACGAAACTACCTATAGGACCCTTTGACAGCAACATCGCACCCTTTATAAGCCAACCTCGTCTAAACAAGGAATCGAGTTATTCAAACCCCACTTACTGACAAAGCACTAAACCACACAACTACCAGATAAGTGAGCAAGAAGGGGGCTGCAGACGATGCAAGTCACTCCCCGAGATGAAAAAGAAGACGATAGACACACCTCAAGAACAAATTTATCCCAACTAGAAACACTACAAGAAAACAAATGAAGAGTGACTACCCAAACAATCACAAATTAGTCGCAAACACGCGATTTATGACTATTTAGGGACTAAATAAAGTGGTCGCAAAAATTTAGTCGCTAATTACAGTGGTCGCAAAGTAGTCGCTTATTTAGGACTATTTTGTGACTACTAAATATAGTCGTAAATAAGCGACTACTTAGAGACAACATGTAGTAGTCGTATATTAGAGACTAAATAGTGACAGACGTATTCCTGAGACTAATTTGTGACTGTCTTTGTAGTCTTGAATTGGGACTATTTCCATACTGAAAAGTTTATAGGCTATAATTTTTTTTTTTTGAAAAGCTGAAATTTAGATGAAAAAAATCGAATTTGAAACATAAAATCCATAAACTGTTTGCAAAAGATACATCACATAAAAATCATATGTTGCATAGTACTACAAAACATAAAATAAAACATAAGATAAGTTCATGTTCAACACTAAAAGCATTTAAAAGAAGAGAGAGGATGATGTCTACTAGGGTGTAGTGGCAGCTGGTGTAGTGCTAGTTGGTGTAGTGGTTGGTCCAGTTGCCATTGGTTCAGTCAGAAGAGCTGCAATCGCGGGATCACTGTTCTTCAAGTACGAGATGAGCTTCTCCAAGTTTGAGATCCGTGTTTGAGCTTCTTGATGCTCCTTATCACGTCTTACATTTTCTAATCCTTGTTCCTCTATCTTACGACGAGCACTTTGAAGTTGCTCACAGATCTCTAATAGTGATGACGAAGAAGAGCTTGCATAACTTTCCTTTCTTTTCCCTTTGGTGACCATCTCTCGAAGTTGTCCAAGTCCAAAAAGGTTTTCCTTGCAATCAGTTTTAGTACACTAAAAAAACAAAAAAAAAACAGAATGCTTAGTAACAAACAGAAACATGAAACAGAAGGAAATTTTAAATCACTCAAAACATAAACATGATGAAACAAACAAAAAACAGAAGATTACCTTAAGATTACCTCAAAATAGAAACATGATGAAACAAACAAAAAACACAAGAAATTTTAAATCACTCAAAACCAAACAAGATTTTGATCAAGTATTCATGCTTAGCAATAACTCGACAATTCTATGCTAAGAAAACAGAAGATTACCTTAAGAAATATCTCATTCTTCTCTTCAATGGTGAGATTCCGACGAGTTGAGTGTTCAGACGAATTGTCTGAAGTTTCTGGACCATCGACATCATTTTCTTCCAATATATCTGCTATGTTCTTCTCATATGCCTCAGCTACTTGTTGGGCTTTGTGATCAACAAAGCTCCCATCCGCCCTTGTAAGTGTTCTCATAAATACTTCTCCAAACGAAACAGGCCGCCCTAATTCTTCCTCCTATATTGAAACAAAAACATATTAATTGGATGAAGTTACTTATTTAAAATAAATGACAGAAGATTACCATATCTTGTTGAATATGCAGGTATGATTTTTGACCGGATACGTGTTTGTGGACTCCAAGACCACCACGGTCAGAGTTACGAGATTGTGAAGCAGTAGAGCTCCTCTCCATAGCATCCGGAGTGTTCCAGTGAGTCCACATTTGTGCCCAAAGTGTTGAGCCAATCCAAGAAGGTCTTTCATCACTGTTCTTAGCTTGGCTAACGATTCCTTTCATTCTTTTTTGGTGATTTTCAGGAAATTCTCTTTCACAAGCTCGGTAATCCCGGTATCCCAATTGTACTTCCGCTACAAAATATAAACATTGATAAGTATAATTGACACTGAATCATTACAATACACGTATGAAACAATAAAAATTCTAACATTACCGCGAAAGTTCTGAAATATCTTTCTTGGATGTGTATAGGCGTAACCTTCCAACTAAAGTACGGACCGTCAAACTTTCGACGAAATATTCCAGCAATATCTCTAGTCAATTTTTCTTTGTCTCTAGTAAACCTATTACATGAAGATCAAACATAGGTTAAGAAGTTACAGAGAATCAAATATGAAAAGCAGCTAGAATGCTGATGTTACTTCACTGACCAGGTTTGAAAAGAAGCTATATCATAACAAAACCTATTACACAACATCCCTATATTTGTTTCTTTGCATCAGAACATGGTTAGTTAAGAAGCATGAAGAAATATATATGATACAATGGAAACTCAAATTCCATGATACAAAAACATTATGCATCCTACAGAATATCTCAAAGTTTCCATAGAGAAAGACAATTGATTGATAGCCTACTTAAATCAAGAGACATAACTTTTCAAACATGGTATGTAGACACGAGTTTGCATATCCGTGGAATTAATCGAATTCGCCCGAATTATCCACCAATGAGAAAAAAGGGCTTAAAAGAGTTATGACTTAGAAGAGTTAGTGGTGAAATCTGACTTAAGACTGCATGAAAAAAGACAAGAAATTATCTGATTCCATGGCAGGCAATCTTCTTATCTCATCACAACTGACTTTTCCCAAGGAATTTCACAAACAGTAGAGCATCTGATATAAGCCTCACCTACCTAGAGGTGCATAACACGTGATTAATATGTATGATTACTAATAACTTCAATATCGACATTTTAATTTTTGTTCCCGCTTAAAAGAAAGAAAGAAGTTATGATCATATTCTACATGGGTAGGCTTTTTTCCTCTTCTTAGACTAGATTGTTAAGTTTTTAATGGTTATAAAGCTTAACAAAGTATGATCTTTTTACCGTGCTTGTATTTATAAATGAATTTAAAATTGTTGTAATTAAACCGTGTCAGCAATCCATTGGAAAACATGCGTTGGAAAATAACTGACTTTTCCCAAGGAATTTCACAAACAATAGAGCATCTGATATAAGCCTCACCTACCTAGAGGTGCATAACCCGTGATTAATATGTATGATTACTAACAACTTCGATATCGACATTTTAATTTTTGTTCCCACTTAAAAAAAGAAGAAGTTATGATCATATTCTATATTGGTAGGCTTTTTTTCCTCTTCTTAGACTAGATTGTCAAGTTTTTAATGGTTATAAAGCTTAACAAAGTATGATCTTTTTACCGTGCTTGTATTTATAAATGAATTTAAAATTATTGTAATTAAAGTGTGTCGGCAATCCGTTGGAAAACATGCGTTTGTTTGATAGTTACGCGGTAACATACTGGAGTGCTTCATCAAAATCTGGAGGTACTTGACATGCTCTAATCATTAGAGAGTGAAGATCCAATTAGGCGCTTAAACTTTATAATTTATAAAGCCTTAAACAAAACCACAAATGCATGGTTACACCGATGTAGTATTTAAGAGTTGATCCCAAGAGATTAAAGTTTGCACACTAAAGATGCGAGAAACAAAATAATCTATAGCAGATAGTTTTGGGGTTTTTAATGGTTTAAAAGCTAAGAAATGCAAGAAAGTAGAAATGCAAGAGGCAAAACAAGATAAAGTATTGGACCATGAGTTTAACTATGATAAGAATGGATTAACAATCAAATAATAATGCAAAAGATTGAATTAAACACTATCCTATAATATGAAACTCACAAATATGACTAATCCACTTCCATGGCACTAATCACTTCACTAATCACCTAATTATCATAAACTTCCATTTGCGATTAGATAATCAATGAGCATTAAGAAAAAGTTCAATTAGTTTACTAAACACCCTAATCATCAATTTACATTGGCTAGGTATGTAAAACTCACAAAAGATTTGGTTCAAACATTTTCACAAACACCTTCCGGGCGTGAAATGCCTAAAGTCTACATTTTGAGTGATCAAGTCAAAACTAGCATTAATCTCAACTTAAGTGAATGATCTAACAAATATCAACTTAAATCATCATCATCTAACCATCAAATCATCCTAATATAGCATTACCCATGATCTAACAAAAGGCTAATCACTAAACATGATGAAGAACAAACAAAAAGACATAAACATAATGAAAATACATAAATAAGAAGATAAGAAATAAAAGTTTGAAGAATCATTTTCTAAAGTGGCATGAGATGTTGACGATCAATCCAAAAGATCAAAAAAGAATTTGGATCTAAATCCAACTCTAGAGAAGAGAAAACTTAGGTTTTTACAAAGTTAAAAAAGTATTTATAGTGAAGCAAAACGAAACCGGATTGACCCGGGACAAACTGGGTCGAATCATACAACTTTGGAAAAATGACAGCCATACCGAGGGTCTACTTTCAATATGGACCCACAGTATGGCCCATGATTTTTCAGCTTTTTCTTCTTCTTCAATGGGTGAGCCATACCGAGGATCTACCCTCAATATAGACCCACGGTATGGCTGCTGGTTTTTGTTTCCATTTCTTCACTTCTTGGCCACCAATTAGACTCCTCTTTCCACCAACTTGTGCCCTTTTGATCTTCAATCGAATCCCCATCTTTTGCACCCATATAAGCTCCATATCGCCTCGTTGTGGATTCATCATCTTCAAACTTACAAAAACACAAAAATGCAAATGCACCTAAAAATGCCTAAATGCTATGCAAATGTGTGATGAAAATGAGATGAAACAAGGTTGAAATGGGTAAGACCAGAGATATCTCACGAGAGAGGGACCGCCGTCCACAAAAACTCTAGAACTTTCGACGACAACAAAACCAGCGAGAAGAAAGATTTTCAGTTCTACTCTCATTGCTGGAGAAATCCAAATCGAAGAGGATCCTTAAAAAGTAAAGCGATGAGGGTTCCCTCTCACAGTGGTGGTGAGAGCCATCGACCACCAGAGAAAATGATCGGAATTTTTTTGTTTACAGTCGGCTAGAACGAACTAAAAGAAAAATAGAGAAAACGATAGGGAATTTTTTGTTAGCTTTATCCATTTTATGTGTTAAACAGCATAAAATTATTATATATTTGTTGTTGTTTATAAAATTTGAACGGTAGATAGTCAAATGTTTTAAAAAAAATTAGATTATGGTTTAGACAGTTAGAATGTATATATATATATATATATATATATATATATATATATATATATATATATATTATTGTTCAAAATTAGATTACATTAAAGTATTATTTTAAAATCGGATCGACATGTCGATAAGATACGAAATGTGAAACATAAATTTTCTCGGTCATGAACCAAATGGATATGATACGACTGAAAATCAATAATCTTTATTTTCATTAAAAACTGTAATTCTAGTCAATATTTGATGTTTTATAAGAATATGAATATCAGAGATTCATGATAATTAAATCCAAAACTAATATCAAAATTATAAGAAATGAATCATTATGATTTATACTATTAAAAACCCATAATTGATAAAATTAAAATATATCATATTTAAGTTAAAAAAATAGTCAAGAATTTAATTTTGACATGTTTTGATAGTATTTAAAACTAGGGGTGGGCGTTTCGGTTTTTGATTCGGATACGGATTGGTTTCTGTTTTTTGGATTTTTCGGTTTTACAAAAATTCAAACCATATAAAAACCGTTTGTAATTCGGTTTGGTTGTAGTTTGGTTTCTTTGGTTTTTTGGTTTTTCAGTTTTACAAAAACTCAAACCATATAGAAATCGTTTATATTTCAGTTCGGTTTGGTTTCGAGTTTTTCGGTTTATTTCATGATATTAGAAAGAAAAAATATATATATAAATAAGTTTTAGATAAAAAAAAATAAAGTAGATCAAAATTATCAAAAATTTAAAATAAAGATGAACAAAAGATATAAAAAAATTAAAGAACAGAATCAGAATCGAAATCAAATAAGTTGTAAACTTAAACATTAAAAATATAAATTAATCTTATTAAAACTAGTAGGAAGAAGGAAAAAACTAGAAAAATACTCTTATTATCATGTAGTCTCTTTATAATGTAGTTTTAATAACTACATAACCAAACTTAATAAAACTAATAATAATATTATAAAAATTATTTTAAAAACTCAAAAACTCGAACGGTTTTACGATTTTAAACCGAACCGAAACCAAAACCAAAATAGTTTTAAAATGGCAACCAAACGGGTTTATTGATGAAACCGAAACCGAACCGAAACACCTAATTACGGTTCGGTTTGGTTCGGTTCGGTTTTTTTGCCCACCCCTATTTAGAACCTTAACCTTAAAAGATTTTCTGAAATGATCTTCTAATGAGGTTAGATGTAATTAATTACAAATCAAAAGTTACGATATAATTTGCAACTCAATTAAAATAATTAAGTTTAATATTTTTTTTCAAAAGTAAGATTAATGGTAAATACTTAATTTTATATATGTTAAAATGACATATATATATATATATATATTCATAAATTAAAGAAAACAATAAATAAATACCAAATTCTAATTTTAATTTAAGATGAAATATAAAATATTTTTATAAAACTTTTAAATGGCATTTATATTTGTTATGATTTCATCAATTTAAGAAAAAATTAAATAATAAATACTTAATTAGTACTCCTTCCGTTTCACCAAGAGTGTCATTGTACGTTTTTTACAGATACTAAAAAAACTATTAAATTTTTTCTTATACCCCTTATATTAATACACTAAAAAATCTCTCACTCTAATTATTATACTTAAATAATATAATTAAAACTGGAATTTTGTTATAAATTTTGCATTGAAAATACAAACATCACTTTTTATGAAACAAAAATAAAGTCTTAAAACGACATTCTTTATGAAAAATTAGTAATTAGTAAATATCTTATTAATATTTAATTAGCATTTATGCTTGTATTGATTTCATCAATTTAATAAAAACGAATTTTATATATTAAAAAGATTTTGATTGTTATGAGAATATATTTTAATATTTATGTATAAGCGGAAACATGTGAAACTAAAGGATATATAATTATTATTTCTTATAAGATATTAAACGCAAAATAAACATAAGAATTGCCTTTTGCCTTCATCGTTTTCATTACAACAGAATGTTATATTTTAATTATTTGATTATCAAACGCAAAAACGCTATATTTAAAACACCTTATAATATTAACTCTCCTTTGAGAAAAAACAAAAAACTCATGATAATCAAAATGTTGCAAAGCATAATAATAAAAATAAAAATATACGACTAATGACAAGCTTAAGCCATCACTCCATAAAATATCTTCTACCTATAAATATAGATAATGCCCTCTCTTTATCTCTTACATCGTTATGGCTTCGTCACTTGTGACATCTTCCGGTATGATCTCCACCACCGGTCCCAACGTGGTTGTCCCGTCAGTGTTACCCTTTGGATCACTCCGCCTGACCCTGACCCGTCCGTACAATAATCCTTTCTTGTTCATCTCTTGTTGCTCCTCTGTTTCCAGAAAGGCGGCGACTAGTGTTACTGACCTCAAACCCGCCGTGGAACGGTGGCCGGAGTATATTCCGAACAAGCTCGCCGACAAGAACTATGTGCGTGTATTGGACACGACGCTCCGTGACGGCGAACAATCTCCCGGTGGATCGCTTACTCCACCGCAGAAGCTAGAGATTGCCCGGCAGCTCGCTAAACTCAGAGTAGACATCATGGAAGTTGGTTTTCCGGCAACATCTGAGGAAGAGTTCGAAACCATCAAAACCATCGCCAAGACCGTGGGGAACGAGGTTGTTTCTTTATTTCCTTTGCTTTATAATATAAAGTTTTTATGTTCAAACTATATAGTTTACCTTGTCGTCCCGGACATCTGATAAAAATGGAGCGAATATTTGCATGGTTTTTACGCAAAGAGTACATGCACAAATGAATATAGTTAACGATGTAAACATATATCTTGTGTTTTGCACAGGTGGATGAGGAAACAGGTTACGTCCCGGTGATATCCGCCCTCGCACGAAGCAAACAGAGCGACATTGAGGCGGCTTGGGAGTCGGTGAAGTACGCGAAGAGGCCGAGGGTAATCATATTCGCATCCACTAGTGACATTCACATGAAATACAAGTTGAAAAAGACTAAAGAAGAAGTCATCGAGATGGCCGTGAATAGTGTTAGGTTTGCTAAGAGCTTAGGCGTCAATGACATCGAATTTGGTTGCGAAGATGGCGGCAGGTCCGTATCTTAAAACCTTACGCTCGTTGGGTTTTTCGTTACAAAATATTTTTGCTAGAGCATCTCCAATGGTGAGAACTCCACAGAGTCCCTCATCAATATAATATTAATATATTTTAATTTGAAAACTTAATTATCTTAATTCTTCACATTCATGAATGGATGTTCCACTAATATAATATTAATATAAATAATATATTTTAAAAATATTTTATTAATATTTTAAAAAAACTATTTATTAATATTTTTAAAACATATTAAATTACATTTTAATATATTTGATTAAAATAATTAGTTATATTTATTTTTATCATACATGTAATAAAATAATTAATTTCAATAATATTAATAACAATATTAATAATGTAATACATCATAAATATAACCAAAGAGTTATATTTTTTTTTATATAACATAATTACACATAAAATTACATAGCATAAATTTTTTTTAAAAACTTACAAAAAAAATAGCATATATATTTAATTACAACATATAATCTCAAATTTTAATTACGAATTTTTGCCATATACAGTTTTCTAATATATTAATATAATTATATTAACTAAATATTATTTCTTTATATTATTGTTTTAAAGTTAATTAATATAAAGTAAAAATTAATATTAATATATAATTTAAACTCATGCATAATAGAACTTGATAAATAGATAATTTTATTTTATGATTTATAAAAAAAAATGAAAAGTAATAAAATAAAAACTATTTAATTATTATTCTAAACTATTAATTGGATATTTGATTTATCATTAAAAACTGAATGACTGAAAGCCATGTGTCCAAAAGATGGGTTTCTCATGGGACTCTCAATTGAGACCATCTCCAATGGTCCGAGAGGAAAAACATCAAAATTTGAGGAAAAACTCTCTCCAATGGTAAGTTTGTGTTAAATTTTTTTATTTACAATTTGATCCCTAAATTTTTACATGTTTTCATATTATATATAAATAAACTTAAACGTTTATATTTAATATTTTAATAAATTTTACTTATTTATTTTACTATTTAAAAAATGTATAAATAAAAATAATTAAATAATTTAAAGTGTAAAAATGGCATATATTAAAAGAAAAAGACAAAGACATAATCAACGATAAAATTAAAAATATTTTTTTTTTAATTTTATGTAGTGTTATATTGTTTTATCATGTAATGTACATTTAATTTAAATAAAAATCGTAATTTAGTTAAATTATTTTACAAAATAAAATGAGTGGGTGGAATTTGTAAATTTTGAAAGTTAAAGTGTGTTTAAAAATAAAAATATATAAAGAGAAAATAGAATATATTAAAAATTCTTTTTTGAAGAAAAAAATGAAAGTAACCATGGGAGTAAAATTTTCCCTCATTTTAGTATTCCCTCATTTTGAGAGGAAAAATGAAAAAAATCATTGGAGATGTTCTGAGAACCGATTCTCTCATCTCTCTTAATTTTTTTATTTTTTTTATTTTTTTTTTTAAATATGAGAAACCTCTCTTAGAACCCGCGTTTGGAGATGCACTTTGTAATCTTACGTTTACGTTTGCATTTATAACTTGACAAGAATATTTCATATTAAAAAAAATTGAAACGTTTTGTTATTTAATGATAACTTTTTTCAACCGTGGTCCCGTTGTGAAGATTAATCATGGGGTTGGGAGTCTACGCCTTTAAGTACAAGAATACCCTCTGGAGATTAGTTTGGATTTTGGTCTATAAAAAAAAAAGAAACAAAAATCTTAAAACAAGCTTTCACATGTAAACAAAACACACAAATTTTTAATTTCAAACAATCTTGTCATAATCTAAAGCGTAATTAGCTGTTACATATTTTTTTGATGACGTCATATGTACATAGATTTTTGTAATACTAGTGTGATTGAAATTAAGCAGGACGGAGAAGGAGTTTCTATGCAAGATTCTAGGAGAAGCGATAAAAGCGGGTGCAACCACGGTTGGCATCGCGGACACCGTAGGGATCAACATGCCGCAAGAATTTGGAGAACTCGTGAGATACGTCATAGCAAACACTCCTGGAATGGATGATTGTGTTTTCACCATTCATTGTCACAACGACCTTGGTGTTGCTACCGCCAACACACTCGCCGTACTCAACTAACTCTCCTTTTTGCTTCATTTATTTACAAATATCTATTCACGTACATAAAAGACAATGAATTTATATTAGTATTGGTCCCTTCATTTTCCTGATGTGAAATCCTAACAGGCTATATGTGCGGGAGCAAGACAAGTTGAAGTAACGATCAACGGAATAGGTGAAAGAAGTGGGAATGCACCGCTTGAAGAGGTAAGATCATCTTCGTCATCATCATCATTACCATGATCATGATCATAATCATCATCATCATCAACATGAATATTTATTTGATATGTAGGTCGTGATGGCTTTGAAATGCCGAGGAGCATATCTGATGGATGGTGTTTACACAAGAATAAACACACGCCAAATTATGGCTACTAGCAAGATGGTAACTTTTATATATACACATTGGAAAAACGATCATGCCAATTTTTTTTGTTTTTTTTGGCCTTTTATATAATAATATATGTAAATTCTTGAGCAGGTTCAAGAATTTAGCGGCTTGTATGTTCAACCACACAAGCCCATAGTTGGAGACAACTGTTTTGTTCATGAGAGCGGCATTCACCAGGTTCAAAATATTAATAGTATAACTATGACATAAGAAAATAAAATAAGTTATTTATTTGGTTTATATGACTGTTCTTCAAACATTTTGCAGGATGGAATATTGAAAAATCGGAGTACATATGAGATCTTATCGCCAGAAGACGTTGGGATTGTAAAATCTCAAAATTCCGGCATTCTTCTTGGAAAGCTTAGGTAATTATTCTATTAAGTGATATTTTTTTGGTTTTACTTAATTAATTATTCGACGAACGTACCATTGTTTAATTGATATTTTTTTTAAACAATGAAATTATGAAGTGGACGTCATGCTGTGAAAGGTCGGCTAAAAGAGGTATCTCTTGTGATTCCGTAATTTATTTACTCTTTGGTTATACAATAATCATATATTATCAAATCAGAGATCAATATTAGTTTGATGAATCAATATTGTATATGCGATGTTCCATATATTAATAGTATATATGTGTTTGTTTTTTATTCTCAGTTGGGATATGAAATCGATGATGAGAAGTTGAACGACATCTTTTCACGCTTCAGGGATTTAACCAAGCAGAAAAAGGTTTTTATTTAACTTGGAAACATTTATTATTTATATATGATATAAGCATTTAAATAGGAGTTGATTATAAAATTTAACACTTGATTGATTTGAATTTGCTAATTTGTTCAGAGAATCACGGATGCTGATTTGGAGGCATTAGTAACGTGTAGTGATGAAATTTTCTCAGATAAATTAAACGGCTCTATTCTAATCCCTCAGATTTCCTCTATGGTATAAATGTATGAACATGTTTTATGTTTGTTTGTATACCACTGTCATATCAAATTCCATATGATACGCATGTGTTATTGTAATGAATAAAACCCTATTAAGGGGAGGTGCTTTTCCTTTCTTTATATATGCAAAAAAATATTATGAAAATATAGTGTTTGATAATGAGTGTGTCTGAATCGGTGATTTTTTTGTTTTGTTTAAACAGTATGTGAAATTTTTGAAACACAAAAAAGTAAACAAAACAATAGGTTTATGTTATTTTTATTTACCAATATTAAAATCCATTTCAATATTGTGATTTTTTTTCTTTTTCTATGAACAAAAGAGAAAAGAAATTATAAACAAAAAAATTTAGTGCCGTGAAAAAAAAAGTTTTTCAAGGCAAACCCATATTATTTGGATTCTAGTTCTTATTAAAAATTGATGGAAAAAAAGAAATTAGATTCCCTAAATTTTAGGAAATCTATTTCACTAAAATCTTGAATGGATAAAAAATAGTTTTTTTGAGAAACAAACCAAAATCCATTGTAAAATTTAGAAACAAATACAATCAAGGCCTAAATGAAATAAATAAGTTTGGAAATATTTTTTTTATAATGACTAGTAGTATGGGCTCTTCTCTTTCCCTTTACATGGTTCAAGTGGGTTTCTATTGGTCTTTTCAATTGTTTTGCTTTATATTGGGCTTTGTAACTTAGTGATGGACTACAATTGCTACCGTTTATTTATTTTTTATTTTTTGTCATCTGTTTCTTTTATATCGATAAACCAACATTACAACCAACCAAACAACAATGATACTCAGATCACAAGACGTCAACTGTCAAAGACAGTACAAATAACCTTCAAAAAACAAAGGAACGAAGCTCCTTCAAAGAGCAATCAGACACCTACAAAGAGGACAAACGTTTCTCATCAACAAATAAGTCATGTAACCAACAAGGATAGCCAATAGCCAATTGCTACCGTTTATAAGCCAAGAAAAAAATTTTGAAAAAAAAAAAAAAATTGCAATATGTAAATCGATTTTTTTTTTTGAAACAATAAACAAATTGTCGCATTTTAAAAGCTAGAAAATCGCCAAAATACCTCATAATTGTTACCTATTTTACGTGGTTCTATTATCAACTTTTGTCGCCACAACAGATGTTTGTATTTTAAACGATTGTCTTTCTACCACGATAACAGATAGTATAATATAGAGAGTTCCAGTTTTTCATTTCTCATGTATTAAAAAAAAAAGAATTACAGGTTAATGGCGAAGAAAATAATGGATAAAGATTAGAAACAAAAGCAAAAAATAACGATTAGAAGAACAAAAAAAACAACGGAATTATCCACAAGTAAAATTAAACATAAAGTTCAAATTTCTTTGGGAGAATACTAATTTACGTGTTTTGGTAGCTTTTGCAGTTATAAGAAAAAAAAATTAAGCATAAGGCAGCTTTTCTTACTAGGAGAAGGAGTGAAAAGAAAATAAAAAGAAAAAACGATTCTTGTCATAATTTCTTTTGTTTATAACTTGGACAAAGGATTTTGGACAACAGACAGAGTAAATGTGAATTTTGTGTTCTTCGTTAAGAGTTAAAATCAACATCCACATTTAATCCTCTATATATTAATTCACAAGCAAAATAATATCTGTCCAAATTTAGCAAAATAATAATAATAATAATAATATCTGCCTGACTTCTAATTTGATATTATCTTGATAAAAAAACGTGTGTTATGCATATTTGTGATGCATACGTCTTTTTGTACATATCAATTAAATGCTCTATATATAGTTGGTTAATGACTACCTACCGGAAAGTCTGAAAAATTATTCTGAAACTCGGCTTTTGAAAGCGCTATTATGCAGAATTAAGCCGATAAAATTTACCGTATACCGATTTTTTCAAGAGATTAAATTTTTTGTCGATTTAGTTTAGCGCAGTTCCGGCGAAAGTTTTGTTTAGAGGGTGTATTCAATCTACCATTTGGAGTGATTTGTTTTAATTTGTCAAATCCTATGTTATTGAATCATAGATTTAAAAAAATATATATATATCAAAATCCAGTGTTATTGAACTAGTGATTTGGAAAAGTATATTCAAATCCGTTGTTATTAGAAATATATGAAAGATTTGATTTTTAATGATTTCAAGGAATTTTAAAGGGATTTCAGAGGATTTTTTAGTTAAAAATACAAAGAACCAAATCTCATGATTTTATGTGGGATTGCAGAGAATTTTATAATAAATTTTCTAAAATCACACAAAATCATTAAAATCATCTAAAAACTAATTAAAATTCAAATTCATTTAAATCTTAGATTGAACACACCCCTAAAAATAGAAGTACATGACTAGATAAGAGAAAGAGAAGAATTATACCTTTTTGTTCTACCTATATAGGCACAGCGCGCATCAACATGTCATATATATATATATATATATATATATATATATATATATATATATATATATATGTGTGAAACGTGTTATTTTGGAAGAAATAATTACTAGAAAACCTCATCATTATGCTAGACTAATTAATTACATTACAAATATGAAATATCCCGCCGAGAGCAATATATGAGCAGGTGACTAGCTCCATTATAGCCTTTGCTTCTCAGGCAGTAATTAAGGGGATCAACCCCGTTTCTAAGTTTGAGGTTAAAATATTAAGGGTTTAATTAGGTCTAGACAACAGAAATAAATAAATTACAAACATCCCTAGTCTGTGTTTGATTAGTCTAAGAGCTTCTTCACAAAGAATAGCATATGTAATATGTCACCTACCTGGAGGTGCATAACACGTGGTTTGCATGTCCTCATTTTACTGATTAGTGAATACTAACCATTTAGATATCGATAATTTATTTTACCAAGAAAATCATGTTTTTGTTCCCACTTTAAAAACAAAATTATGACTATATTATTGTGCTTCTATTTAGAAATGAATAAATTAATTGTAGCTTAAACTCACATTTATATATACAGTTTATCTTTATGTATAAATGTAAGCTTATGAAACTTCATAAAAGTATTTAACAAAAAAAACTACAATTAACAACAACAACAAAAAACTACATACAAAAATATTACACACAAAATAAACAGAAGAATTGGCATATGCCTTCATCGTTTTCATCTACAACAGAATGTTATATATATTTTTTATAATCAAACGTAAAAAACACTACATTTAATTATTTAAAACCGCTTATTAACTAGCCTTTAAAAAAAAACTCATGATAAAAAAATGTTGCAAACCATAATAATTGAAAAATCGGTTCGGGTAATTTTGAGTCGGTTCCGGTTCGATTTTTCGGTTCCGGATATTTTGTCCACCCGTAACTTGAGCTTATATGCTTAGAACCGAAAAACCAGAACCAAACCCAAACTGAATCGAGAACCGAACGGGTACCCAAAATATCCGAAACATAAATTAACTCATAGATATTTTGGTTCTAGGTTGGATATGTTCGGATAATTTGGATAAATTTTTATAATTTTTTCTTTGTTATTTTTTCGATTATTTCGGTTAGTTCGGATATTTTTAGGAATATTCAGATAGTTCGGATAAAAGTAACTAATTTAGGTGTATTATTTCAAATTTTATAGATTTTTTTTTAATTATTTTTCGGATATTTTCGGGTATTTTTGGGTAATTTGGGTAAAAAATATTTGGAATCGAACCGAACCGAATGAGGACCGAATTTTCGGGTAATTATCGGTTCTTATAATCAAGAATCGAACCGACCCGAAACCGATTGGAACCGAACCGAAACCGAATCGAAACTGCAAAAATATCTGATGGGTCCTAAACTCCTCTATCCAAAAGACCCAGAACTGATCGATTCTTACTCGGAACTGAACCGAATACCCGAATGCCAGGCCTAGCTCAAGCCATCACTCCATTAAATCAAATGTTTATAAACGTAAAAATTAAATTCCATAAATTTTATTTTACCTATAAATATAGATGTATTGTACATGTTATCCATCTCATTGCACAACAATTTCCTCACCAACTATCCTCCAAATCAAAATCAAAATCTCTCTCTCTCTCTCTCTCTCTCTCTCTCTCTCTCTCTCTCTCTCTCTCTCTCTCTCTCTCAATCCTACGTACTCTATCGTTATGGCTTCGTCACTTCTGACATCTTCCGGTATGATCCCTACCACCGGTTCCACCGTGGTTGTCCGGTCAATGTTACCCTTTGGATCTCTCCGCCTGACATGTCCGTCCAACAAGCCGTCCTTGTTCATCTCCTGTTGCTCCTCTATGTCCAAAAAGGCGGCGACTAGTGCTACTGACCTCAAACCCGTCGTGGAACGGTGGCCGGAGTACATTCCGAACAAGCTCCCGGACAAGAACTATGTGCGTGTTTTGGACACGACGCTCCGTGACGGCGAACAATCTCCCGGTGGGTCGCTTACTCCACCGCAGAAGCTAGAGATTGCCCGGCAGCTCGCTAAACTCCGAGTAGACATCATAGAAGTTGGCTTTCCCGTGTCGTCTGAGGAAGAGTTCGAAACCGTAAAAACCATCGCCAAGACCGTGGGGAACGAGGTTGTTTCTTTATTTCCTTTACTTTATAATATAAAGTTGTTATGTTCAGACTATATAGTTAATCTTGTAGTTTCGGGGACATCTGATGAAAGTAGAACGAATATTAGCATGGTTTTTATGCAACGCACAAATGGAGAAATTATCAAATTTTAACCATTAAAATAGACTATAAATAGTTAATGATGTAAACACTTATCTTGTGTTTTGTTTAGGTGGATGAGGAAACAGGTTACGTCCCGATGATATGCGTCCTTGCACGAAGCAAACAAAGAGACATTGAGGCGGCTTGGGAGTCGGTGAAGTATGCGAAGAGGCCGAGGGTAATCATATTCACATCTACTAGTGACATTCACATGAAATATAAGTTGAAGAAGACAAAAGAAGAAGTCATCGAGATGGCTGCGAGTAGTGTTAGGTTTGCTAAGAGCTTAGGCTTCAAAGACGTCCAATTTGGTTGCGAAGATGCCGGCAGGTCCATATCTTAAAACCTTAATATATTTCGATTGTTTGTTTACGTGCTTTGGTTTTACGTTGCAAAATAATTTTGTTAGTAATCTTACGTTTACGTTTGACGTTTAAGTTTGCGATTATCTTTGGCAATAATATGCTGATAGCAAAAAACTGAAAAGTGTTTGTTATTTAAATTTAAACTTTTTTGACCCGTGGTCTAGTGGTTGAAGGATTCATATTAGAAGATTAGAGTTCGATACTGCGATTTCAATCATTGTCGGTCACTGAATATTTTAAATGGCAAAAATATCTATTTTTCCACAGATAAAAAAAACCTTAAATCAAGCTTTCGCATGTAAACAAAAACACAAAAATGTAACATTTTCCAACAATCATGTCATTATCTAAAGCGTTTTTAGCTGTGTTATTAATTTTATTTTGCGTGTCCATATTAATGACCTTTACATATGTTTTGACCATGTCATACATAGATTTTTGAAATACTAGCTTGTGATTTAAATAAAACAGGTCGGAGAAGGAGTTTGTATGCAAGGTTCTAGAAGAAGCGATAAAAGCGGGTGCAACCACGGTGACAGTCGCGGACACAGTAGGGATCCAAATGCCGCATGAACTCGGAGAACTCGTGAGCTATGTCAAAGCAAATACTCCTGGAATGGATGATGTTGTCTTCAGCATTCATTGTCACAACGACCTTGGTCTTGCTACCGCCAACACACTCGCCGTACTCAATTAACTCTCCTTTTTTCTTCATTTATTTACACATACCTATTTTATCAAGTATGGTCCCTTCAGTTTTCCAATTTGGGATTTTAACAGGGAGTATGTGCGGGAGCAAGACAAGTCGAAGTAACGGTCAATGGAATAGGTGAAAGAAGTGGGAATGCCCCACTTGAAGAGGTAATTAAGATGGTCGTCGTCGTCATCATTACCATGATCATCATCATCAACATGAATATTTCTTTGGTATGTACGTAGGTCGTGATGGCTTTGAAATGTCGAGGAGCATATCTGATGGATGGTGCTTACACAAGAATAAACACACGCCATATTATGGCTACTAGCAAGATGGTAACTTTTTATATATACACACTGGGAAAACGATCATGCTAGTTTTTTTTTTTTTTTTGCCATAATAATAATATATATAAATTCTTGAGCAGGTTCAAGAGTATAGCGGCTTATATGTTCAACCACATAAGCCCATAGTTGGAGATAACTGCTTTGTTCATGAGAGCGGCATTCACCAGGTTCCATATATTAATATTATATGTATTTTTTCGTGGTCAACATTAATATTATATGTATACGACACAAGAAAATTGAATAAGTGATTGATTTGGTTTAATTATATGATGATTGTTCAAACATTTTTGCAGGATGGAATATTGAAAAATCGGAGTACATATGAGATCTTATCACCAGAAGATGTTGGGATTGTAAAATCTCAAAGTTCCAGCATTCTTCTTGGAAAACTTAGGTAATTATTCTATTTAAGTGATATTTTGTGGTTTTACTTAATTAAAACGACGTACGTACCATTGCTTGATTTATTTAAAAAACAATGGAAATATGCAGTGGACGTCATGCTGTGAAAGGTCGGCTAAAAGAGGTATTCCTTGTGATTTCGTAATATTTTGCTCTTTAGTAAATATTACGAGTAAATATCACACTTTTTAGAGATAAATATTTGATAAGTCACACTAATATATAGATACTTATGTGTTTATTTTCTATTCTCAGTTGGGATATGAAATCGATGATGAGAAATTAAACGATATCTTCTCACGGTTCAGGGATTTAACCAAGCAGAAAAAGGTTTTCCAATTTTTGCGTTATACATTTTCATGCACATATGCGTTTTTATTTAACTTAGATATATTTATATGATATAAGATGTATAAGGAATTGACTATAAAACTGAACATTTGATTGGTTTCAAATTTTCAGAGAATCACGGATGATGATCTGACGGAATTAGTAACGTGTGGTGATGAAATCTCCTCAGAGAAATTAAATGGCTCTATACCAATCCCTCAGATTACCTCTATGGTATAGATGTGTGAGCTCGTTTTATGTATTTGTGCCACGGTAATATCAAGTGCATTTGATATGCATGTGTTGTTTATGTTTTTAGTCATATAGGTGTGCATTTGATATGCATGTGTTGTTTATGTTTTTAGTCATATAGGTGTGCATTTGATATGCAAAGTGTTGTAATGAATAAAAACAAAATTAAGAGGAAGTGTTTGTTTTTCTTTCCATATATGTAAAAATATTATAAAAAGATAGTGTTTGATAATAAGTTTGATCGGTGGATTTTCAGTGTTTTAAATAGTATATGAAATAAATGAATTTGGGGAAAAAATATTGGTTAGATGGTAACCATGTAATTAAAGTTCGGTTATCTCAAAAATAAACCGGAATCCTCCTCTTATATAAGAGGATTTATGTAACAAAATTTACCAAGTTGAATAACATAAAACTCATTCCTTTTTATCTTCTTCTTCAATCAATCTTGATCTCTAACAACCGCCAAAATACTTCATTGTTACCTATTTTTTCAACAGCTTCGTTTCTATTATCAGTCACTGCTGTGGCCACATCGAATGTTAGCATTTTAAACAACTGTCTTTCTACCACTACAACAGATGGTAACATTTTAGAAAAGCCTATTTAGTTACTTCTACTTTTCATTTCTCATCATGTATTAAATAAAATTACGGATTGATGGATTGATCTGACAAACAAAGTCATGGAGACGTACGATTAGAAAAAGAAAACAAAAGTATGCACAAGTAAAATGAAGTATAAGTCACCTACCTGAAGATGCAAAGGTATCAATTACTCACCCACCTGCCGAACTGGAGTTGCAGATATCCACGTGCTCTTTTGTTCCCTCTCTACTTTTAGAAATTAGAATTATGGCAAAAATTATAGGAAGTGTCGTTTAGTGAGTCTTCAGCTATAAAGATTAATGAATTACATTTATAAAATAAAAATACTCCTTCAATTTTAGGTTAAGTGCCATTTTGGCACGTTTCATATGAACTAATAAAGAAGTTATAATTTCTATTATATATGTTCTCACAAAAGTATACTGATTCTTGAAATTCTATTATATTTTATTTTTATTTAATTAGGGGAAAACAAGATATTTTTAAATCACAAATTACATTGGAATCATAAAACAACTGTTTACAAAAAAAATATGAATTTAAAACAACACTTTTAATGAAACGGAAAAAGTATAATATAATTCTTGAATTTAGCACAATCGATAGTTAGAACTCTTAAGTTTTTTAAGAACACACATTTTCTCAACGCAGTCAAAACTAAAAATAAATTAAAAGCTCTTTACGTTCACTAAAAGTATATGATTTTTCTTCTAATATAAAAATAATAAAATTAAAAAAGTTTAAATATAATTTTTATTGCTAAAAGAAATTAGCTATGAAAAGGATTTTGAAATTCACAAAAATATTAATCCCGAAATAAAAATTTGAAATGTATCTTCACATCCAATTGTCACCTATATTGGTAACAACAAAAAATAATAAACTCAAGTCAACTGTCGAAAATATATTTAATTTTAAGGGTTTACTAGTAATTTTGGAGATTTTTTTTTTTTTTTAATAAACCGTGAAAGTTTTTTGCAATTGGTCCATAATCTTCTTCGGTATTATATTTGGAGTCAGCCATTAATAATACCGTATTTAAAACGTAAATCACTTTTTCTAAATAAAGTTAAACTAGCGACTTTGAGTATTTAGTGTTCAAAATCACTAAACCATCACCTATTTGATAATTTTTGGAGATTTTAAGTAAAAAGATTTGCAGACCGGTGCATGAGACCGCCGATATTCGCAGAAGAGACTAGAACTTTTTATACGTGTATCCGCATACTTGGTAAGCTAACCTACGATAAGTTAAAGAAGTTTTGTCCCGTCGTGAAGTGGACCTAACTTAGCAGATCGGTCCGTTTTGTCACTTTTAATTTACGAAAAAGAAAGGTCGACGGAATAGAGGCAAAGTCAACGGTTTAATTCAACACCGTCCAAATTAGTTAGTGGAAACCACGTCAGAACGTAGTGGCCTGTGCCGATGTGGTAATCACGTAATTTATGTCCAAAGTTAGGGCTTAAACATTTGCCACGTAAAACGTTTTAGTTTAAAGACAAACCACTCATAAAACAATAACCGTTTTTACTTTTACGGCATTGTAGTAGGAGTCCGTTACACGTGTGCGGTCCTCCGTTGCAGTTACACGAGTCTATTATGTGTAAATCACAACGATTTCGTGCATCTACATAGACATAACGTAAATATGCTTAATTATGCTTATATAAGTTATAATTATAAAAATGCATTCACACATGAAGAATTAATTAATTAATTTGAATTTATAATTATGCTTATATAAGTTATAAACTTAAAAAAAAAATTGGGATGTTAAGTATAGAAACTTAAATCCCTTATCAGCAATTTTTACAGGTTTTCTTTCAATTTGGAATATTTACAAATTTTCTTACCTAGATAATAATAAAATTGTCATAAGTTGAAAATAAAAAATCAACTTATCATAAGTCTCCCGATCGAGGTACTCATCACACTTTTATAATTTTATTTCATTAAAAAAAAAAAATTATAAAGTACTTTCATTTCTTCCTCGTATACATACATAACAAAACCTAGACATTCATTTTCTCCACAACTTAACCCACTTTCTTCTCTTCCCTCTCTCCGGTCAAAATAACCGCCGCTTAAACAATGCTCCGGCTAAGCAACGCCGCCGTGATAACAACGAACGCAATCCTTGCATTGATCGGCCTCGCCACTCTATCTTTCTCCGTCTACGTCTTCATTCAAGGCCCATCACAGTGTCAACGCTTCATTCAAAACCCTCTCATCGTAACTGCGACTCTCCTCTTCTTCATCTCTTCCTTAGGCCTCATCGCTGCTCTCTACGGCAGCCACGTCATCATCACTCTCTACCTATTCTTCCTCTTCCTCTCCATCCTCCTCCTCCTCGTCCTCTCTATCTTTATCTTCCTCGTCACCAATCCTTCCGCCGGAAAAGCGTTTTCCGACAAGGGAATAGGCAACGTTAAGACCGGCAATCTCCAGAACTGGATCGGTAACCATTTTCTTCAAGGGAAGAATTGGGAAGGGATCAAAAGATGCTTGTCTGATTCTACGATTTGTAAGTTTGGTCCACGTGACGTTGACTTTGACGCCAAACATCTCTCCAATGTAAAGGTCTGTTACATTCCACCCTATAACCGAAAAACAAAAATTTGTCTACATACCAATCTGATTTAGAGATTTTGATGCTAAAGATTAATCCGAACAATTTGTTTGTCTAAAAACTAAAAATAAAATACTAGACAACAATCCAAAGAGACCTTGAAGAGTACCGATCAAATGTTATTACCATGATTTTAATATCTTTGTACATGGGCTCTATTAGGTCTAAAGGTGTATAACGTATATATGTTTCGTGAGATGGCATACTGAAATAAGAGAAAACCCTTAATTTTCCTTCTTTTTTTGAGTCGATTTTTGACATATTTATACATATGTAACTGTCTTGATGATAGATAAAAAGAGATTTCTTGTTTTGTTTTCAGTTCGGTTGTTGTCGACCTCCAGTAGAATGTGGCTTCGAATCAAAGAATGCCACGTGGTGGACTGTTCCGGCGAGAGCGACGGAAGCGATCACAGGGGACTGCAAGACGTGGAGTAACACGCAGAGCCAATTGTGTTATGCATGCGAGTCGTGCAAGATTGGAGTTTATAAAGGGATAAGAAAAAGATGGAGGATCCTCCTTGTCTTCAATCTCCTTCTTATCCTTCTCGTCGTTTTGCTTTACTCATGTGGTTGCTGTGTCAGAAACAACAATCGGGTTCCATGGAAGCGCCGGTTCCTCTAAAGCTCCCTTTTTTCCAAATTAATTAATTAATTCTTCATTTTTTTAATTTTTTTTTGAAATTCTTACTTGATGATGTTTCTTGAACATGAATATTGGTTTGCAAGGTTATATTGATGTGTGAATGCATTGATAGGAAAAAATATGGTGCGATTCATTAATGATAGAAAAACTTAAAGTTACCTTAAAAACAAATATATGATCGAAAATATTCTTAAGAAAATGTTTATTGTTGTTGGTCACATGTTTGGATAAAAACAATAGTTAGAAAGGAGTTACATATGGGATTTAACACGTAAAGTTGGATGTAGAGGAGGGAAGAAACACCTAAAGCAAAGACATTGTTTGAAGATACATTGTGCGATTTTACAGTCCGAACAAATCTTGTGGCAAGTGTTGTCGTCGGTGCAAGGCCCTCCATGTTGGGTTGTGGCATCTTTCACTTCTTGAACTACTCTAACTCTTCCCTGCGATGCTTTAGCTACCCAAAAACCTACATTTATTCATATAACATATAGTTTGAATGCATATATCATCAATATTGTGTACTGGTATTCAAAATGGTTCAACATGTATACATATCTAGCAATTTATAATGACTTTAGCTATAAAAGAAAAAAATATATCAAAAATCAACTAAGAATTCTTATAACAACATGGTAGAGCTCACTAATTATTATTTTTTGTTGTCAAAACATAAGGCCATTTCTACCACTCAATTTAAAATAAATAAACTCTATATGACCAATACTATCTATCAAAATCATGTAAAAGTTAAGAAAACACAAACACACATGAAAATGTGAATATGTGATGTATGTAAAAGTTGAGAAGTGGACTCACATGAAAGAGACAACAGAAGTGCGAGAATAACTACTTTGCTAAACACCATTTTCTCGATTCCTTTTTCTTTTCTTTTTTTGAATATAAAGATGATTTTGATTCTTATAATAAGATGTGTGTAAAGCACGAGATTTGGAAGATTCTCATACCCAATTTAGATTATCAATTTTGGTAATAGAATTCCCATAGTTCGAAAGAAAAATCTTGGTTTTACCAGCTTGAAAACAAATTCAGATGTTCGAATCAGAATGAGATAATCTAAATGAATGTTTTTTTTGGGGGTCAACACATGAGTGTATTATCTATTAATTGATTTTTAGATATTTATCCGCTTGAGGTAAGATCCTCACCAATTGGATACGATATGTTGACAGAGCCAACATTGTGGAACTTAAGTTCTGTTTCTGGCGAGATCAGGCAACTTGGATTAGATTTGTAGGATGCAATGTATCAATCCGAAATTTATAATAGTCAAAAATAGGGATCATAAGTTTTATATATAAGAACAATTGTGAATCGAGAAATCAACCTGAATATTCAATAATCGACGCATTTTCTTCCCTTTTTTGTCGTACCAATGATTATAGACTACATGTTATAGTTGATAAACGAATTCATTAACTCGTTTTATTATTTTTGTTTTGACATAAAAAAATATATTCAAAGATTGAATTTATTTTCTTTTATGGTGGAGTTAGATAACTTGAACAGATTGATTTAAAAAAAAAATGGAACTGTGGAACCAATCAAACACTTAACAAATTTCACTATTTTATTCCGACGCCAAAATGTTCTGTTAAAATCTTTGGGAAAATAACGAAAAGAGTGGATGAAACCGCAACTTACTTGAGGAAAGTACAAGAAAGAAACAAAAACCCATAAGCAACCAGTGATGTTAGGAGCTCCAGTGTCCATGTTGGGTGAATGAGAAACGTCGGAATCATGGGAATGACTAATGAACCGCAGAACCACCCGGCCGCCAAAGCTCCAATTCTACAATCATAAGAACAAAACCGATCATGAAAAAAAAAGAGTGACCATTAAGTTTTCGTTTCAGCTAATTCGATAGCATCAGGATTTTACCCGATTAAGCAAGCTCTCCCTAAGCTCTTTGTCTTCTCATTCAGGAAATATATGCACGCAGCCAACGATACCGCCACCTACAAGTAACCGCCAAAGATTTCAGAAACTGACAATTTCTTAATCTCAAACTATGTACTATATATGTGAACAGAATAAGAAGAGAGACTCGTCGACTTCATCCATCTATCTAATAGTTAATCATATGATAGATTAGATGGTCTCTAAAGGATTATAAAGCCATTGTAGAAGCAGCAAACCTGAAACGCAGGACCGCCTTCTGCTGAGTTCATGATACTCCAACCACCCATGAAGGCAAAGAGGAACAGTCTTCTGAATATAGTGTCCATCGGAGGCATTTCAACAAAATCGAGAAGAGTTTTGAGCCAGGGAGGAGACTCTTCAACTTTCTTCTTCAACCTTGTTTTTAGATTGATTTTAGTCTTCTTCCTTCTGATAAAACTAGACATTAGAAGCTTCTCAAAGGCGCCTTCTATAGATTCTTCGCTTCTCTCATGTCCAGCGTACTGCTGCAAGAGAAAGTTACGGGAGGTCCAGATTTCTTCCTCGGAAGCATATGGACTAATTCCTAAACGTTTGTATGGATCCCAAACTCTGGTCCGGGGAAACACGGGGACATTGCCTATAAAAAAAATTCATTTGGTAATGAGAGAAATAGAAACATGTTATACCACTTCCCATTCAGATAGTAGCCAGACATGAGCAACAACGAAAAGTTCAAAACTTGAGAAAGAGATTATACGTAACACTCATCTTTCTAATCTCTTAGACTCTTACCATCCATTTCAGAAAAATTAATGTGAGCCAGTGATGTTTACAGAAGTGAGTCAAGTGATCAATGACTTCCACAAAAGTGCAAAACACACAATCACAGAGGAAAACACTAAGCCAGCTTTCTACTATATCCTCATGCTTATTCTCTGAGAGAAAATGTTCTTAAACATTCGAATTGTTCCACAGAAGACGTAAAATTTGGATAAGTTGGGCCAATTCCTAATCGACGCTGACTAAATTGAGAATGGGTATTACAAATTGAGCGAGAAGAAGTAGATAATACCTCCATATGGAGAATCAACGGCGCACCTAGGGCTTTTGAAGCTTCTCGAAACATTCCGAAATGATATCAGTGACTTATTGGGATTCCGTACGAGAGAACTGCAATCAAAAACAAAAACGCAATACAAAAAAAGCTCTTGAGATTTCGATTCTGGAACATACAAACAAGAACCCTAAAACTCGAAATCAGTAAAAGCTGAAATTCCGATAGAACAAAGACGCAAAGACCAAATTCCAAATCCCTAAGAAACGAAGGTTGAAGGAAAGGAGAGAGATATTACAGCTTCGATGGAGCGAGAAACGAAGAAGATACTGTAGAAGCGGAGAGAAGAAGAGACGAGGACATGGTTCCTCCGTTGGACTAACCCGACGCCGTTTTATTTGTTCTATTTAGCTTATGCTTCGATGAAGAAGATGATGATGAGCTATGGCTACGTTTTTGCGCTTTATATCACCAACTCAAAAAAAAAAAAAAAAAAAAAAAAAAGCGGACGGTGCTATCTTGCGCCGCTTCGCGTACGTTAGATAAATTACTCCCTCGTCTTTCGTATTTTTCGTTCATGTCCATGTATTTAGTAAAATATCTTCGAATATCACTCCTAATTCCCAAATAAGTTAATATGACCCCTCGGGATTGGTCATCATTCAACAAGACCAATAATTAACAAGTACACGGATCGCGCGCGCACTACATGTATGTACACTTGATCCACTCACAGACGATCGATTGCACAGGCTCAACAACATCTTTATTTATGTGAATTGAGAATCATTTATTGATACAGACATGGATATATTGATTGTACAACAAAGACCAAATGTTGTTGTGTGTAAATGGGTAAACAACATTTGGTATTGGAGAACAAATTGTCTTATAGTTTCGAGTTTAGACCCGCCTGAGTAAGCCGTTGCCTTAGAACTCTTCTCATAACCTTATTTGTGGCCGTCCTCGGTAGAGACGGCAGAGGCACAACAGATGATACCTGCCAGAAGAAAAACACACAAACATTCACATTAGCCCGAATATTGTATGAAATTTGAAACCCCACAACAACTTATGAGCTCTCTCTTGTGTTTTGTTGTTTGTATAAACCTTGAACAATGGATTAAGTTTCTTTTGTATCTCAGAGTTGAAGGACTTCTTCAAGAGGCTCAAGTCTTGATTTGGTAACTCTGGGCTCTTGAACACAACAGCGATTACTAGCTGCTCAGGACCTCCACTGGGAGGTGGAACACCGATGGCAGCTGTCTCTAGGACACTATCGTCAATGGAGTTACACACTCTTTCGATCTCAATAGAACCAACCTGCACAAGAACAATCAACAGAATATGATGATGATGATGATGATGATGATGATGATGATCCAGATCATGTGCATTTTTGTTATTAGTGGAGAAAATGAACCAATACTAAATAAGAATCTGTACAGTGTAAGGCTACCTTTATGCCCCCAAGATTCATTGTGTCATCAGCACGTCCGTGAGCACGGTAATATCCTTTTGAAGTCCGTTCAAATAAATCCCCGTGTCTTCGTAAAATCTATCGGAAAGCCGGCAAGCCACAGACACAAAACCGATGATATTCTCTGTATAATCAGATATAAATGTGACAAGAGCTGGATTACCTGTCCCTGGAAGGTGGGCATTCCTTTGAAGTAAACGTTGTAGTGATTTCCGTTCAGGAGAGTGCTAGAAGCTCCAAGCATGTGAGGACAAAGAGCCAATTCGCCTACTCCTGGTTCATTTGGAGGCTAAAATGACAAGGAAAAACAAAAAAGAAAGAGATCACACATCCTTGATACCGTAAAATCTTTCTGAAGAAACACTGCATCATCTTTGATACCATAAAGTTGCTTACAAGAGGATTGCCATCTTCACCAAGAATGAAAAGCTTGCAACCCATGGCAGCGGTGCTAAAAGCAGCAAGCGACTGAGGCTGAAGCAAAGAACCTGTGATAAAAGCACCTCCAATCTCAGTTCCGCCACAATACTCGATTACGGGTTTGTAATGAGCTCTTCCCATCAGCCATAGATACTCATCTACATTCGAAGCTTCACCAGTGGAACCAAAACAACTATCGAAAAAAGTATCAAAATAAAGCATTAATTTTACTGTATATACAAATTTTCTTGAGTTTAACGATGAGAAAAGATGTTCATTAAACACATTTTTTCATAAGAGGTAGCCACATTTTTCTAGTCCAAATAAATATATTTATTTCTGGAAAATAAGTAGGGACATGAAAACATTAAATCTAGTTTACTTCCTGTTTCTCAAAACATTTAGGTTCTGTGCTACAAAAAACTAGGCTCAACAACATTGAGGATGAACTTTGGGTATTACCGGATTCGTGACCAATCATAGCCAGAAGTAGTGTTCGAGTTTTGCCATGTCCGAACAATGCTTGGTATCACGCCTAGCATTGTTACCTCAGCGTCCTAACCCCAGAATATAAACATATGGTGAATTCAAGGGTTGCCTAAATCCCGGAGTTAACCATGCAATGATATCCACAGTCATTCATAGGTCCCATTTGATTTTTTTACAGTTTGATTTGTGGAATTATTTGCAAAAACTACTTGGTGCTTTTGCCTCTTCTAAGGTTTTCTTTTCTCTCCGTTAAAACCATGACATGAGAATGCATAATAATATGGGTTACCTGCACAAACTTGGCAAAGGCAGGACCAAGAGGTGATCCATTGTATAATGCCATACAAGCTCCATTTATCAAGGAAGCATAAACGAGCCACGGACCCATCATCCACCCAAGGTTGGTGGGCCAAGCAACAACATCGCCCCCATGAACATCCAAGTGGCACCAGGCATCAGCAGCGGATTTCAGCGGAGAAATGTTTGTCCATGGAATAGCCTTTGGCTCACCTACACCAGAAAACGAAAAACATTGTGTTTTAACACCCACCACATCTCATCTACATGCCATGATGTAGTTTATTTTCATTGGTTTACCAGTGGTTCCTGATGAAAAAAGGATGTTCATGTAAGCTCCCGCAGGTTTCTCTACAGCAACATATTCCACGCCTCTGCAAGAACAGTACAATATATGTGTGTCTTCGTTTATATAATATTCAACTATTCACGTGTTTCTTAAACAAAAATCGATGGAATTACATTTCAAATGATACAACTGAAAATTCAGAATAGACGTGTGATCCAAAAACACTAGTTTGCACATCAAACCATCATAAGTTCATAACTTATTGATTGGATGTTATTATCAGGTCGTCAGTTACATTTAAATGTAAGGTTTTACCCAAAAGACTATCCAAGTTTTCACCCAATGCAACAAAGTTTTGCAGTTGTTTTCAATTTCTAACTGGAAGATGCGAGATAATATGAAAAAGTTGTAGACAGCATTAAATACACTGAGTGTACCTCAAACTTCTTGCCTTCCCCAAAAACTCGTTCCAAGACAAATCATTCTCGCGCAGCTTCATTCTGCAGCTAGCGCCTCTAGCTGGGACAACAATTGTCATGGGTGCTTCTGCATCAACGACTCTTCTGCAGAATGGAGTAGATAATGTGAGACCAATGTTACAGCCTGCATCTTGAGAAAAACCAAGCCTGCTGGATTACAAGAACTTCACCTATAGAGGGGAATACTTTTATCACCACGAACGATCACATCCTGGAGACAAGAGAAACGAAATGAAAAGAGGAATTAAGCAACCGAATGATAACATCATAGCCATCTTTTTCATTATTTAACATGCGTAGAAACCATGTCACATGGTTTTTATATATCGTAGCCATTCCAATAAGTATAACCAAAGTGGCTCTTTCCATCCAGGCTTTCAACTTCGGCCATGTTTAAGAATCCACAGATCAGCTCACAACCGTTTCAGATTTTGGCCACAACTTGAATAGATTGAAAAGGCAAAAGCCGTCGCATCACACTCTAAAATAACTTGATAGAAAAAATTTACAGCTTCATTTTCCATCCATCAAAGAATCATGAGAAATTTACCTGAGTAAATATGGCTTTTGCTTTTGAAATTTTAAGCCGTGTTGATATTTCACGGGGAGAGAAACTATCGGCTATCGAAACAACTACGTGTCCTGCTAAGACAATGGCAAGGTATATGACCACAGATTCAACGTTCATTGGCATATCAATCGCGATTGCTGACTCTTCCTCCAAATCCAAGGCATTAAGAGCATGTGCAGCTAACCTACACATCAGATAACAATAGTTTGCTTGATTTTGACATGAAACACAACACTTGAAAAATGGAATCATCAAAGAAACAGCTTCATTAGCATTCTTCACCAAAAAAAAAACCTCATAAAACTTCTGATTTTCTAACAAAGGCCATAAGGATGAGCATTCATACCAGACCTGTGCTCGTAACTCCAGAAGTGTCATGGTGTTCACAGGAAGATCATCGCTTCCTTCGTCACGCCATCGGATCACAATGTCGTCCGATCTTCTCTTAAAACCATTGGTCAAACAATTTCTTGCAGGATTCAGGTATGCCCCAGGAAGCCAAATACCTCCAGGATTATCTGCAGATGTATTCTTCTTCTCTAGAATGCTCTTGGGAGGAACCGAAAACAATATGTTTAACTCATCCAGAACAGTTCTCCAATACACCTGACAAAAACTCAAAAACATGTAAAATCAACAGCTGATTCATGAAGCTTAATGGCATAATAATACCAATGTTACCTCAGGATTTGATACGGAGAATTTTTGAAAACTCGAGAAACTCGAAATCGGATTCTTGTAATTTTCACCTAAAAACTCTTTCCCACGCCTTTCCAGCAACCCACCAACGTTAGTTAGAGAAGCAACCTTCCTAAATAATACAAAGAATCAAAAACGATCAAAGAAACGGAGAAATCATAGCTTTTTTAGAGACAAAATTATGGTTTTATCACATACGGGTCGGGTATCCAAGCGGGTGGGTCGGGTCCGAAATCCTTGTAGCAACCATAATACATCATCTGGTGAAAAGAGAAAGGGAGATTAGGGTGAAGGATCCGCCGAGAAACCTGAATCCACGTCTCCGGCGGCGTGGCAGAACCGTAATTAAGAATAATCTCTTCGAGATCTCTGAGAAGCCTCGCCGCGACATCGCCGGAAATCCCAAGAGCTTCGATATCGGAGCTCGTGATGGAATCTAGGGATTTGTACGCCATTTTTGAAAGGAAGAGAAGTAAACAAAGAGCTTATGATTGAAACGAAAATTTTGATTTTTGAAGAGAGAGTGGCAATCAAGTGGGAAAGTTTTCCACGTAAATATAAACAAGGCTCGTGGTTGCCACGTGGCGGTCTGTTCCTGATCTCTGATACTTTTTTTTTCACTCTTTCCACGTCTGATTATCATCTTCTCGTTTGCTATTACTTTCGGTTACTTTTTTTTTTATGAAATTATGTATCTTTCTGTTGATTCCAGTCTATATACATTATAGTGAACTTGATTTCTATGAATCAGTACAGAGTTTTAGGCAAGGAAAACAAAAAAAAATCTGACATCAAAACGGAAATTTTAATCAAATGTGTACTATTTCTTCCGTTTCATAATATAAATTATTTATAAAAAAAAAATTCAAGATGTTTTCAAATTTTTCTCTAAATTATAAAGTGATTTAGTATTATATTTTGTAGTTTTTTTATGATTAGTTAAGTTTAATGTTTTTAAAACTGTTAAATTCAAAATATAAAACAAAATATTCGGTTTGATTTCAAGTTGGTTAGAGAGAAAAAAATGATGGGAATGATTTAAATATGGTATTATATTTTATCTCAAGTGACAAGCTAATAATTTGAGATGTTGCTGAAAGATAATTGTAAAAGATCTCTCAAAATTGAGAAATAAAGGAAAAGAAGATAACACTTTACATCTGGTTACTTTATATGATGTTATGCATCTTCATATTGATTTCAGTCTATATACATTATGAAGTTGTAGTCTCTTATACACTTTTGCTATTTCCCACTTTTGATCATCATCTTATCAGATGTTACATTTGGCTGTATGATGTTATGTATCTTTCTATTGATTTCTGTCTTAATACACTATTTAACATGTATTCAATGAATCAGTAGAGTTTTAGATGTTTAAAATTTTAATTGTTACAACATGCATTCTTAATTTTTCCAAAATTATTTCCGCTTTTTCACAAAATTGAAAGGTTATGGGCAATTGGCAAACCCACTTTTATATAAAACTAGGCCACAGACCTACCAGATGGTCCAAAAATGATTAGTCCATCTATGTGAAATTACAACCAGAGTCCATAACTACCATGAATTTACGGTTTCATCCCAAATTTCTTTCTATCATTTATAGACCCACCAATCCTGGTTTATTTGATCATTTTTTCTTCGAATTTTCCAGATTTCTTTCAGATGATCTTCAGCTTGATTTTGACTTTGTTATTTTGTTTTCAGGTTCCACTTCTTATCATCAATGTAAAAGACAAGTAATAATTCGAAAATCTTATAAAAAGATATCTCAAAGTTGAGAAATGAAGGAATAGAAAAGAGCACTTTTAGCTATATATATATCTCCTCTTGTTTCAGTCGGAGCTAGGAAGGAACTTAGTTCCGGATCTAGTACCGAAGCTTCTAGACGCTGCCGGGATAATCCGCGATGGAGAAAAGACCTCTGCGAACGAGAAGTTGTAAGAATCAGTGCCTAACCGGCTCTGCAACCATCCTCTGCTACCGGAGAACCCATCTGTCACAATCCAGCAATTCTTAAACCCGAGAACCTTTAACGTTTTCGCCACTATTTTAGCTGAATCCGAGTACCTACGAGCCAAAAAGATCAGTAAAGACGACTTTTTTTTGTTTGTTCAAAAAGATTCACAAAAGCCTTGTAAAGAGCAATAAAATTAACTCACGAGTCCATGATGATAATATTGGAGCCTTTGTTGATTCTCTTGAGGTAAGAAATCTTTAATGCTGCTATCTCTGCTTCAACTCGTTTCGAGTTCCTCACGATTCCTTTTACTTTGTTTGGTAGTTCTTCTAATCTGATAATCCGAAGAACACAGGTTTTTGTTTCTTTCAATTTTTTTCATGAAAGAAAAAAACGATCAAAGTTGTAAAAAATACACTTACGGAATGGCGATCATACGGTTCTTAGCACTTGAAGGGAGACGCGGAATCCCAGCTTTTTCCTTGTCTTTCTCTGATCTTATATCCACCATTAAGTAGTTCTTAGTGCAGAGAAGATCAAGTGTTTGAGCCGGCGTGAGATCACCTTCATTAGAAACATAAACCACAAACACAGAGTAATTCTCAATCAGTTCCCAACTTTTTGCTAATGATTACCAATAACCAACTAACTAAAAGTCATCAGCATTATGTGGAATCCCAAATTGAGTTTCAATCAGGAACGAGGAGCTCAATTTAGCCGTACATTTGTAACATTTTCACCACAAAAAGAAGTGTTTCAGGATAAGAAGAACATTTGGTTACTTTACATGATGTTTCACAAAAAAATATACTAAAGCTGAAGAACATTTGTAACATGTTCTCAATTTAGCCGTACATTTGTAACATCTTCATATTGATTTCAGTCTTATATGATGATCTTTATGGAGTTTCAGGCTAAGAAGTTTGAGGTACCTTTGTAACCACGAAAGTTGAAAGATATGACAGACCAAACAGGTGGTAGGAGAAGGTAAGCAAGAAACGCTGCACCAGCAGCAACAACAATGACATTAGGATCAGCTGAAGAAATCGTCTCAATGGTCGATGAAGCAATTGGCTTAGCATCTTCAATCGCTTTTGTTGTCTGTTGCGCTACATCTGTTACTGTCTACATCCCAACAACAGAAAAAAAAACACAAACCACTTCAAAACCAAACCTAAATTCCTAAGTTCTCCAACAAGTTTTAACATAAAAAACTGACCTTTGCAGCATTAAAGACAGGCTCTGCATCAAAACCAGAGCTCTGCATTGCTTCTTGAGCTTTCTTTGAAGCTTCTGAGAAAGCAGGAGAGGCAAGCTTTATAGCCTCTTCACCAGCTTGCTTTGCGATGGGCATAGCAGCGTCCAAGGCTGGTTTAAGAGCATCTCCTACTACTTGGAAAACACGTTGCGTTGCATCGAAAACACTCGAACCAGTTTCTTGAACTTGATTGATTGTTTTCTCCACCTGTTAAGACAAGATTTCGTCAACAAAAGGTTTCGAAAGAGAGAAGAGGGAAGTTAAGTCAGTGAGATGATTATTACTTCAGTGAGAGAGGAGACGATTTGGTCCTTGGAAATGGAAACAGCAGCTTTGGCTTCATGGGGAGGAGATGCGAAGAGGGATAACAGAGAGATTGAGGTTGATGTTGGAAGTGCGACAGAGATTTGTTTAACTACTCTCTTCTTACAAGACGAAGAAGAAGGAATAGTGAGTTTTGCAGATACTGAAGACTTCATTGCCATCTCCGCCATAGCCATGGTTGTTTCTTCTCTGCCACTCTTCAAATCAATGTGACAGAGAAAGAGACAAAAGAAACTCTTGTGCTTCTCTCTTTTAAGTTGTCTGCAAACTGTTTCTTCGGCTCAACTTTTTTCTGAAGATTATAAATATATTAGAAAAAGAAAATAAAAATTGAAAATTGAGTTTATGGTTATGAGCGTCTCTTGAAAAAACGATCGAAGAAAAGGGGATTTGGATGATGGTTTCTCATTGGTCAGATTAGTCCTACGGGCAATTGGTGGTTGCAAGCTGAGCCACCCATTATCCATCCAAAACCGAATCATTGCTTTTGATATATGTCATGTTATTGTGAAATTTGAAAAACACACAAGTAGAATAATAAAAGATAATCTTATATGAACCAAAACCAAAATCTGCAATCAAACTTCATCCCACACCCAAAACCAATGGTTGCTTGCAACAAACAAGACGGACTGATCTGGTTGCGAGCTGGACCGCTTTATTTTTGGGAGGTCACCAATACACTGCGGACCCAAAAAAAAAAATTCATAAAAACAGTCCGCAACGATTTCTTCTATTTATTGCTGTCCGCACTATTGTGGTCCAAAATTTATTAATGGTGACCAAAAAACGGTCATGATCGCAAACAAATCAGCCCGTCCCATCCGCTACAACCATTCAAACCCCCAAGTATCTCAAATTGGCTGATCTTGGTTTAGGTTCCTAGTTCCTTTTTCTCCTATAAACTGAACAGATTTGATTATAGCATGCTGACCAAGGGAACCCTCTCCTAGTAAAATCTAAACTTACTTTGGTTTGTAAAAAGGGTTGACTGCATAAATCCACCCCCAGTTATGCAACTAAAACTCTTTCCCCCCAAACTTTTTGCCTCTCTGTTTTACAACACAAACAATTTTCTCTAATCGTAAAACAACACCAACTTCATTTCTCTTACAGTAAAAAGAAACTCAAACCCGGATTTCCATGACCGGTTCATGGATTTCACCACTATGCTATTAAGTTCATGTCTTTATTTCTTCCATATAAAAAAAAAAGTTCATATCGTTTAAAGCATCGGCCTAGAAAGCGATATCATATCACTAGCACCACCATCATCACATATTCTATACAAGAACATAAGAGAATAACATTATCTTCTCATGTTTTATCACCCTCCAATGTGGGAAATCTAAGAGATCACAAGTCTTGATCTTGAAGAACAAGATTCTCTTTTTCTTACCTCATTTGAGAATGGAATCATGTTACCATTTGAAGTTTGCTCCAAGGAATTTTAAAACCCACGAGCTCAGGAATCAATCCACTTCACCAGATTCCCTCACCTTTTTTTCTGTGCTAGGAAAAAAAAAACACGAAGACCAATGACCAACAACAAAAGTGTCTTTTTTCAGCAGATGATGTCATTAGATAGAGACAAGAAAGTTTCAGGAGTGAATATGATTCTTCTAATGAACATCCACTTTCATAAATAGTAATGCTTCGAAACAGAAACTAAATCGAAAGGAACAAGAAGTAGCCTGACTCTCTAGACTGTTAATATTCACTGAATATCACTACTTGGATCCTGATTATACGGTCCTTGCGCGTGCAATGTATCACAGTTTATGAGTAAATTATTCCATATACAAAAGAGTTGTGTTTTATGTGGCTATCTTTTCACTAGACAAGAATCAAAAAGCAAGGGTTCTCGAGTACTGCAATGTCCGGGTCGTTTATTGGCGGTGTAAAGAGCCAGAAAAGGAAACAAAAGCACACATTGCATCAAGAAAACAAGAGATCACATCAAAACTTGAGAGATCACATCTAAACCAATTTAGTTTTTTCTTCTATATATCTTTCCACTTCTTCTATTTTTTGTTTTTTCTTTTTGGATTCAACCTTTTCATTTATAGTTTATAGTCTATAAATTAAACAAAATATGAATATTTGAGAAAATTTACATTGTTTTAACCAAAAAGAGAAAGAAAATCTGGTTTGTCTTTTGACTCAATTTAATTCTCCAACGGTTCAACGGATCATCCAAAATATGTTTTCTTAAAGAATATTTCTTTTTAATAATATGGTTAATTAGTAGAATAACACATTTGTGAGAGAGAATTTAGAAAGTAACATCGAAAAAAAAAAAAATTGATAACTAGTAAGGGTGGGCATTTCAGTTTTCGGTCTGGTTTCAGTTTGTTTTTTTTTTGTTTTACGGTTTATCGGTTTTATCAGAATTCAAACCATATAAAAACCGTATGTAGTTCGGTTTGGTACAGTTCGATTTTCTTCGGTTTACGGTTTATCGGTTTTATAAAAAAGTGAAACCATATAAAAAGCATATACAATTCGGTTCAGTTTGGTTTCGGATTTTTCGGGTTATTCCATTATTTTCAACCAAAAAAATTTGTTGCATAACATAAATATATTTATCCTCAAAATAAGGTTCTTAGCAAATAGTTTCTTTAAAAAGCTATATCAGTTGCAGAAAAAATATTAAACGATATCAAAATTATCAAATGTAGAAAGCTAGTATTATTACTCATGCAAAATGATTGTTAATAAATTATTATAACTTAATTTTGATAGAATCAAACATATGTAGTAATTAATATTTTTAACTAATTAAAATGTACGTTGAATTCATTGGTAATATATGTTAAATTTAGATTCGTTATATTCCTAAATGTTGTAATGAATTTAGAAATGATAAAACACCAATTTGACAGCAAATTAAATATTTTAAAAATTATTTATTTATTATAAATATACATAGAAGAAAAAGATAAGTAAAAAAAAAAGTAAAATGAACCTAGTTTAAATCAAAGAAATAAAGATTATCTCAAATTTGATTAAAAACCGAAAAAACCATTCGGTTTTACGGTTTTACGGGTTTTAACCAAACCAAACCTAAACCGAAAATTTCATAAAAATGTTAACCAAATGGATTTTTAGATTTACCATAACCAAACCAAATCACGTATTTCAGTTTGGTTCGATTCGGTTTTTTCGATTAAGATTTTTTTGCCCACCCTTAGTAATTAGCAAAGAGAAGAAAACTTTTGACGAAATTGCCTCTACATTAACTATTTTCGAAACATAGTTACATATTCAATTATCTCATAACATAGTTAACTACAGTTAACTACATCACAGTATTTCTGAGATCACATCAAAACTTGGGAGGGAACCCATAATAACATAGCCATAGTCAGGCAAAAAAAAAAAACAGAAACAAAACCAGCAGCGAGTGTCTATAAAGTTCTTCATATATTGCCAGGAGAAAAAGCAATATGCAAACCTGAATTGGTTGGTAACCTTGGCTCAACGAAAAACCTTGTGAGATGAAGAAAGTCTATAAGGAATTGAAACCTGGATTACATCATTTACATGTAAAACAAAAGACAAACTGCATCATGATCAGATTCTCAGGACTATTGTTCAAAAACAGATGAAGAAAACAAGCTACCAAAATTATCATAACATGTAGAGGAAATTGAAAAAGAACAAAAACTGAAGTTGTTACCAAATTTAAGATAAGTATATATCAGCCAAATTATGAACACAAGATGGACTAGAAAGTACACCTGATTGATTTTTTACCCCAAAATAATATAAAACCAAACCTTTCAAAGAGACAGAAAATCGCAGCCGCCCAAGAACAAAAGTCCTTAGCTTTTTTCTTTTTTCATTTCAACAAAAAAAAAAAAACGACAAATCAGAAAGGACAAGCGCTGGATGCAGAGGTTTATCGATCGATTCGTGCTTTCGTATGTAATTTATCCAACAAAATTTCCCAGGAATCGATCGATGAACCGCTGCCTCCAGCGACTTCGCTCTTCATCATTCGTCAACAAATCCAAACATAATAAAAAAAAAACAAAAAATCACAGATCTGAGAAATCGATGATCAACACAAATCGTTGATCGGAAGTTGGATCTCAAGAGATAAATTCACAGATGCAGAGTTAAAATCGACGAGCTCGTATTGTGTGTAATATATAGAGAGAGAGAGGCGTGGTTGGTTACAAACACCATCACCATGCATGTGAGAATAACTGGGAATCGGAGAATTTTCAATTGGAAACACTAATTAGTGAAACAAAGACCAAACGAATTTTTTTTAAGGAGTAGGAATCTGATGACTCACCGTTTTCTCCTTTTTGCCGTACATGTTTTCCTCATCCTCGTCTTCTGTCCCATTGGTCTATGATTGAAATCTAAATTATTCCAAGATTTGTTTTTTTTTTTTTTTTTCTTCTATATATCTTTCCACTTCTTCTATTTTTTTTTTTTTTTTTGTATTCAACCTTTTCATTTCTAGTTTCTAGTCTATAAATTAAACAAAATATGAATATTTGAGAAAATTACCATTTTTTTAAACCAAAAATAGAAATAAATTTTGGTTTGTCTTTTGACTCAATTTAATTCTCCAACGGTTCAACGGATCATCCAAAATATGTTTTCTTAAAGAATGTTTCCTTTTTCATAATAAGCATTTTCCAATTAATCATCCAAAATATGTCAACACAATTTTGAAAAGAAAAACTTATTTTTGTCTTTTTTTTTTTTGTCATCTGATTGATTTTATTACCACCCAAATTAAAATACAAAGTCAACAAACATAAACGTTCCCGAAAGTTAAGTCGGCAGAAAACAAGATTTCTCCGCCATATACTATGCCCTACACAAGGGAAACTAACGCAACATATTACAAATGCGAAGCTAATTCCAAATATAAACAAACCTAAACTAAACCAAAACAAACCCCAATTAAAATTGAGAAACGATCAACATATCAAACCAACAACGATCCTAAACTCGTGGAGCCCTCTTGTTAAAGTATATCCAACACCACCACCAAAGAGAAGCAGATCGGAGACGTCGCGATGCCGGAGCATTTAACCGGTGATCCACAATCGGAACCCATCCTCACAGCCAAAACAAACTCACCATCACGACCCTAGGAAACCCGGATCTGACAAGGGGACAAGCAAAGCAGGCCAAATGAAGACGAAATGAGAGATTTGACGATCTCCGTGAACACAAGAACCAAATCTGCTGTGGTGGAGAAAATGAGACTACGCCAAGGAACAAAACCCACCAGCTCCGATTTGTGATGATAGCAGCCTTGCTGCTCCGTCGCTCACCGAGCCAACACCACGACTTCACCGGTGACCTTAACCTCGACGAGAATCGACACCTCCACCGCAGACCATCACCAAATACCAAACTCTTGCAAACCTATAGAAACGAAAACAAGGAAGAGACAAATACACCAGAAGATCGGCGTCGGTGCTGACAGAATCACCGCACGCCAATCCGAACTTCAAGTCAAAGATCTGAAAATTTGCGGCGGTTAAAGTTTTGGAAGGAGTGTTTTTTATAGTTTAATTTTACTTTGAAGCTTATTTTTGTCTTTCCATATACTTTTTTTATCATGTTTTCACATTACAAAATTCTAGTTTGGTTTGCTCTTCACTAGTGGGATCATTTACTCTATGTTTATCAGTAAAACTAGCGTAGGTGATGTTGTCCTACAAACTACGGCAAACAAATTTAACCGTCCAAAAAATTTCATATTCAAACTGATTATATATCCTGATGGGTTTTGTATTCTAAAATAATTTATTTTAATGTAAATTTATAATGTCAAGGTTCTAACTGAGATTTGTTACTATACATCTTTGAAAAAGAAAAAAAATGTTTAAATCCCCAATTAAAAAAAAAAAATCAATAATTACAAAAAAACAAAAAAAATAAATCTAAATATTCGTTCCAATAAACCCTCTTCTTCGTTTTTCAATTTTGTACTAAACCCTAAAATAAAAAATTTGGAAGGTGCGAATTCGTGCGGCTTTCTTCACCATCTTCCTCATCCTCTGTAATAAAATGTTTGCTGTTTCCATGAGAACATTAATCTCTCCATCTCTTGCACCTTTCTCACTTCATCTCCCTAAACCTGCTCTCTTCTCTAGGGTTCTTCGCCTCTCCCATCATTCACTCATCAATTCCGTCTTCGCAGTCAATAGATTCCCCATAGACCCGACTCGTTCCTCTCTTTTCACAAGGAAATTACAGACGGAGTCTGCATCTCGACCTCCCTCCTTCTTGTCTCCCGGCGAGATACACGTCGTCGTCGGTCCTATGTTCTCCGGGAAAACCACGACGCTTCTCCGCCGTATGCTCGCGGAGAGAGAAATCGGGAAAAAGATAGCGATTATCAAATCGGATAAAGACACGAGGTACTGTGTTGAATCGATAGTGAGTCACGACGGAGAGAAATTCCCGTGCTGGGCTCTCCCGGATTTATCGTGTTTCAAAGAGAGGTTCGGTTTCGATGCGTATGAGAATCAATTGGATGTGATTGGGATCGATGAAGCTCAATTCTTCGGAGATCTCTACGAGTTTTGCCGTGAAGCTGCTGATAAAGAGGGTAAAACGGTAATTGTGGCGGGATTGGACGGAGATTATCTGAGGAGGAGGTTTGGGTCGGTGTTGGATATAATTCCGATTGCGGATACGGTGACGAAGCTGACTTCACGGTGTGAAGTGTGTGGGAAGAGAGCTTTGTTTACGCTGAGGAAGACGGAGGAAAGAGAGACGGAAGTGATCGGAGGAGCTGAAGTGTATATGCCGGTGTGCCGGAGTCATTATGTGAGCGGTCAAGGCGTTTTGGAAACCGCTCGGGCCGTTTTGGATTCTTCACATAAACCGCACGATGTGGCAAGTCTTTAAAAAAGGGCTTTTTGTTTTTGTTTGGATCAGTTGTTATTAGTTTCGAATTTGAAATTTTAATGTAGTTGTTACTATTTAATCAGTGATTTTAAGATTTCTCTTGGTAGAACCGTAAAAATACGAAAAATAAAATTATATGTTTTATCACCAAAAAAAAAACCAAATTTTATAAATCTTAACATCGAAACCAAAAAAAATACAACGAAAAAAAAAAAATTTAATAAATGGTAGAAGTTATGGACATTTAGTCCATAATCTTCCGGTTTCCGAAAAAAAAAATTTGTAATGACATCTTCGATATATTTAATTTTTCTTCAGATCCAATTCCATACTGATGTACAGTTGTGAATGATGCCACAAGATATGTACCTATTCGCTAAAATACAAAAAACCAATTGTAGTGGCAAAGTTATCAGATTCTTATGATCGATATCTTGTAAACACTGTCGAAACTTGATCAACTTGGACCTTTTTCGTAATTTTGAAAGTGCATAATATATTGAGGGGGGGAAAACATCGTACCATCACTTGTGTACATTTTATATGTAATTGACTGATCAAAAACACAAGTCTAATAAGTAAAAGGCTAAAAAAGACTTAGCACTTGTTTACCAAAATTGTTTACTAAAAAAAGACCATACAATATTTCTCTACCTCATACTAATACGTTGTGCGAATGAACCGATGAACCCAACAACCATATCATATAATAAACTAAGCTTTTCATTTGCTATATAATCTGACCATCGAGACAGTGCAGAGAATCATTCATTGCACATCTCGATTCTATGATGTTTCAATGTTCACATTAAGATGTATACAAGTGCTCTGATTTTTTCCGAGTTAAATCAGCCAATAGATCCGATTTGGTTTCAGTCTCGTCGCCTCCGCTTCTCCCGCCTCGACTCTTTCCGTTCTTCGTCCGTGCTGTACCGCGAAGAAGAGGAGTTCTTGCTCCTGTGATGCTTTGAATGCTTCTTGTGGCTACTTCTCTTCTCTCTAGAAGATTCTCTTTGCTTTCTTCTTGATCTTGAACCTTGCTTATCCCGGTTGTGGTAGTCGCTGGACGAATCGCTCTCTGAATCATTGTTTCTATGCCTATCCTTCTTAGAACGTTTTCTCCTCCGTTCATCTCCTGAGGACTCACTCAATGAGAGATCGTTCCTGTCACTCAACTTTCTTGGCGATTTCTCTCTCTTTTTTCTACTCTTTTCTTCTTCAGACCCGGATGCAAGGCTGCTTGTCTTCTCCTCCGCTTTCTCTTTCAGTCCAGATCTATCGGGTCTTTTCTCAGAAGAGCCTTCGGGTTTTTCTTTGGACTTGTTACCTTCTTCCACTGACTTGGTTCCTTCTGGGTAAGTGACATCAGAAGGTACTTCGAAACCTAGTTCTTTCCCTAGCGATTCTAGAAAATCACCAGCTATCAGTCGGTTTAATGTTGTTGCAGCCGCTTCATTCTTCTTTTCTTGACCCTCTTGTCTCTTTCCATTCATAGGTTGTTCTTCATCATCTTCAGAATCATCAGAGAAAATGGCCTACAAGTGAACATGACCAAATATTAATCGATTGAAAATATCAAATTGAGTTAGCATAAACTTTTTCAGACAAAGAAACCCTCTTTACCTTGTAAAGATCAACAGGTCTCTCCACATTCTCCACTTCTACCTCGACTTCAGGCTCTTCTATTGATGCCTCTTTCTTAGGTTCTTGCGACTCAGAGACTTGACGTGCGGAGAGACTTGCTCCCGACCCAGATGCAGCTTTCACTGTATCCGGCAAGAATATGAGAGAATCCATTTTGTTTCTCGCTCGCGGAGCAGATGGTGGCTGTAAAATCGAATCAAGCATTAAATTTTACGCATAAGTAAGAACATGACACTGAAAATTGCATAAACTACAGCTAACCAAAAGAGATCAAGTAGAAAGCAGTGTCTTCTCGTTTTTTTTTTTTAATCTCAACATGTACATCCACTGTGAACATATCTTACCACATCTGAGCAAAATTGCATGTCATGTGATTAAGGTCATGATTATGCTAACTTGCACTAACAAGTGCGTTCAGAACAAGACATTATCAGTTTGATGTATAGAACAAGCTATTCTCTAGTGTTCCACGAAACTAAGCTTTAAATGGCACTCAAGGAAGGAGAAGCAAGGAAACCACTATTTTACCTTTCCCATGAAAGGATCAGGAAGATCAAAACGTTTGCACAGAAGAGGTGCAGGACGCCATTGGAACTCTTCCCTTCTAGGGTACGTCGTACTCGATTTCATGTCTGCCACTCCAGTGTCTTTAATTTGCTGTAAGAAAAAGTTTTACATATGAGCATAGAGCCCCCAATAAACAGAATAACTGCAATGAAGATTCTGTAGACATACCTCTGTTCCACCAGAAGTAAACTGCAGCCCTCCTGCAAGGAAGTCGATAGGCTGTTCAGTAGCCCGTCTGACCTCCTTGTAAGCTTTCCCTTTCTCAATTGCCTCAGCTGCAGCCTCAAAGTCCAGCCTCTCTTGAGCACGAGCTGATTCTGACATACTGTTAACTCTGTTGGAGTCTGTTGTACGTAACCCTCCTTTGTATTTCTCCTTGAGAAACTGCTCAAATCTTTCTTGTTTTGCCAGGTCATCTTTGAAGGGCTTGACAGCATCTGCTGCCTCTTGCTATTTCAAGGAGAGAAAGACAAGTCTAGAATGTTAGTGCAAGGGAAACAAAGGCAGATCATTTACTTGAAACACATCTACCAAGCATAATCAAGCTAAAAGTCTTATAAGGTGTGAAGTTGTTTACTTACAGATGAAGCTGATTTGGTGAATGTGTCAGAGAGATTGGTCGGGAACTGGAAGGAGCCTCCAGAAGAAGCAGAAGTATCAGTTTCTTTCAAACTCCTCTGCAATGGCCTCTCCCCTAATAAGCTGCCACGTGTCTCTGCAGTCATTTTCTGCACGCTTGGAGAGGGCTTAACTTCAAATGGCAGCTGACTTTGATCATTGCGCTTTTGTTGCTCCTCCCACAGCCGTCTTGCGTAGTAGTCATGACCATTACCTCCACGAAGAAAATCAAACAACTGATTTGATTGGTTCTTCTCTCTAGAAAGATCCTCGTATAGTTTCCCGCAACGGGAAACAAAAGTTGCAAACCCATCGATCAAAAGTTTCAGATTATTATCTTCAGGGGGAGGAACATCTGGAGGAGCAGAAACAGTTGGCTTAGTTTCAGCTTCAAGAGGACCAGGAAATTTATGCCGGGCCACAAATTCCTTTGGGATTTTCGGAGGGTCAAATCTGGTACAACATAGAAAAACACAATGATATGAATTATAGTATTTATGCAGATGAAAGTAAATAGTCGTATTCAGAAAAGTCTGAGAGCAAGAGCTCCATTGGACGTGCAATAGCGTGATGACATTGAGTTAAAAATTACTTTGTTATACCTCTCTACACTGTAGTCAGAATTCGAAGCAGCTCCAAAACCTGGCAGAACGTTATGCTCTTTTGAGGTTAACCTCAGTCTATTGTCATTGCTCGGTCTTGTTGGCTGTTCATCTTCTATGACATAAGTCTGATCAAAATCATAACCTGAAAGAAATAAAAATACTTGGTATTGCAGCATATTCTGGGAATCAGGCGATTAATAAATCCAAAACTAGCACTTCAGCGAATCAAGCAGGTTTTCGCAGCTTTTACCAATATTATTCTTTTCCAAAAGCAAATTACTTTTACAACACACAGGAGCTATAAGTTAACCACAATGGACAATGGATTGCTGAATCACAGTAACTGTTCAAACTCAAGAGAAATACTTATGCTTATATTAACAAAGAGCAACCATGATTAGGAAATAGCCATCCTGTCCTTACCAGCATAGACATCTTCATCCTCAACATCAAGTTCCTCAAGTGCCCCAATGCCAAAACCCGGCGCAATCTTTCCTGCTGATTGTTCAACTCATATTAGCAACTAACACACCCTATGAGTAGTTTGCACGCAACAACAATGACACGCAAAAGCAGGCATAGTCTTTAAGCAAAGAAGATCAAGTTAAGAAGAGGAAAAAAAGACAAAAAGGGAGTCAAGATCTTACATTTGGGTCCGAAAAGACTTTCCTTCATTGACAAAGGTTTTCTGTAGCCAGCCTCCTTACCAGCGGACAGGCGAGATCTTTTCTTTTCTACAAGTCAGAGAATGAAATGCAAGTTAATGACCAAGAATGCCCTGACAGCAGAAACATCATAAAAGTCCAAACTAGATACCTCTAAATTCAGGAGCATGCTTAAAAGGATCATATCCTAAACCATGCGGGTCCTGCTTCGGATTGAGAACATATACCTGCAACGGATATTGGAGGAACAAAGAATATCATCACAACCAATGTAACTGAGGGTAATATCTAACAAACTTCTGCAGCAGATTAAAAGCTGTATTCACAGTCCTATGTGTCCTATGTTTAATCTGATACGAAATGTAGAACAAAAAGTTCAATAAAAATATAATAGATGTATGACACCAGTGGCAATTACAAGCAACAACATAAAGCTCGTTTGCAAAGAGAAACTGGAAAGTTGACTCACAGGAGTGCTTTCAGAAAATTTAATATCTTCACTAAGCTGTGGATCCAGAGAAGTTTCCACTTCAGTCTCCGAAACCAATGGGTCGGAAGTTTCCTTCGTATTCTCATCAGCAGAGAATGCTAAGAATGCTTTTCTAGCTTCTCTACGAGCATCTGCACCGACAAGAGTATAAAAGAGAGACATGTTAAAAAATGGATTAACAACAGAAAATATAGATTTAGGAGTAAAATCAAAAGGAAAAAAATGTTAAATGAAACAGAGTAGCTTGCTGTGAATTTCCAAAATAAAAAGGTACTGACGGTACTGTGCACAAAAGAAAATTATGGATTAGCGCATGAAAACAAGTTCAAACCTGAACTAGCACGCACATCCTTTACTGAGTGACCACGTCGCCATCCCATCTTTAGCAAAAGTTTGACCCCTGAAACAAAAGTAAGAAGCATATGGTGAGATCAAGATTTCTTTACTTTATGCATTGGAGAAAATAAAGAGCAGGGAAAAAATGGAGTTATTAAAGAGGCTTTTAGAAACCAACCAATTGACTCTGAAACTGGAGCAACAAGTTCGTCAGGCACTGGGCCAGGAATGGCTGATGGCCTGTGATACAGAAAAAAAAATGTTACAAACAAAGCATAAAATATATAGATAGCAACTTCATAGCCAACTCAAACGAAAGAAAAAGAACTTTAAGTTGTAGCAACTTCTTATCAAAAACAGACTATCACACAGTGTCTAAAACATCATTACTCATGCCAAAGCAAAATGGGGAAACCCCGAAAAAAATAGGCTAAACATAGCTCCTAAGAAACTTCCAAATGATTGCAAAGTGTAGTAGAAAGATTGATAAGAGAGAGTGGGATATCCAATCCACACTTTCTGACCCGGCTACAATAATCCATGAGAAGAAGCATCAAGGAATATGACACAAAAGTAAACAGAGACCTCTCATGCTGTTCTTTCTCAGCTTGCTTCCGAGAATGTTCGGCTGCCGTAAATCCAAATGTGTCAAATTGGGAGCTTGCAGACAGTGATTGGCCCTCCAACTCCTGAAATGCAAAAGCATTTAGAGTGGCTAAACATCGTTCCAAATATTGCACGTCTTCCAGAGAGAAAATAAAATTACTCACTCTCCCTGCTACTTCTGAGAGGTGTTACAGAAGGATTATGCAATACACAGTAATCAAACTTTGACGAGCTTAAACATTAATGACTTGAAATAAAGCTTTAAAGAATCTAACAAGGAGAAGAAGATGAAACGTACCGCCTTTTCATCTTCATCTAGAAAGTCTGAAATACTTTGCTTTCTCGCTCCAGCTCTGTTCTTCCTTGATGACGTAAATGACTGTGGAGCCCAGCCTGAAATTCAACTTAGATTGTAAACATCAAAGTATGGATGGAAATCTAAAAACAATCAAGTAATTTAAAATTTTACCCTCTTTTGACCCCACTGTATTGTAATACCCAGCAGAATATCCACCAGTAAACGCTCCATGGAACCTTCTCCGGCCTTCTTCATCGGTCACCTGAGGATTTAAAACTCGAGATGTTAGCAAGTTCCCACAAAATATGACTATGTACAGATTGACATTATTTCCAGCAAAAAAAATCATGGTGGAAAAGCATCCGCACTAGGAACCTGGACAAGAAATTGTAAGCAATACCATGCATCGATTTGTAAGGAGAAAATTGTCCAGAAAGATTGCTTAGATAAGTTTGCATCTAGAGACCAAGGATGATGCCAACATTTATAAATGCATATTTCAAAATACCTACAAGGCAACGCCTATATGCAGATTATCTATCTAATAACTATCCATATATACATTAATAAGGAAGAACAAACACAAAAAAATAACAAAATCTCACATATCAATCTCCGATAAACATGATTCTCAGTATTAAACCAGCTCCAGTACAGACATTCGCTTTGATTTCATAGCTAAAGTTAAACCCGTATACTCAACAATTTTCTTAAGCTGTTTAAGCTCCCACTACTCCAATTTAAAAACCGTGAAGAAAGAGAGCTGAAACCTGGAATGCCTCATAGTTATCGCTCTTACCTCACTCGGCATTAAACCTATTAAGCTCTCTACACTAAGTTAACATCACAGAAACAGACCCACCGAAAAAACTGCCATGTTCATAGCCAAAACAGGTCTCGCGATGCTTGATTTCCCTACTCATCCGCAACTAAACATACGACTAGAAGAATCAAAGACTCACCTCTTGCTTCCAAGCAGGGAGAGTTTTTAGATTGCCCGAAGCCGCAGCGACAGCTTTCTTCTTCCGGCTACCGATTTCATCCTCGCGCTCAATCGGCGTCCCGTGAAATACGAAATCTTCCTCGTCTGACCCCATTCTCTTCTTCACCACCGAGAAGAAGAGCAACAACAATCCGAGATTCCTAATTTTATTGTTCCGGAGCGGAATCAAAGTCGAGAATGATTAAAGGAGATATGGGCCTGGTTCGGGTCAATTTTCGGCCCATTTAGATTTTGATTTATTTAAAAATCCCGATTTCTCTTTTAAGCGATTATTTCAAATTATCTTCACGCGCCGTCTCTAGCGAAGTGGGATTCACGCGCCGTCTCTAGCGAAGTGGGATTCACGCGCTTTTCGTCTTCCGTTTGCCCTAATCGGCTCTGTTAGAGAAGGCGAAGGAGAGAGAAAATTTTGCTCCGATAAGATTCCGTACAATCCGATCGACTTCCCGGCTCCTGATCTCGCCGCGACTCGGTTGACTCGTCTGCTCTCCGATTTGGATCTTGTCTATTTGCGCTTCGAACCGTGTCGACTCAGTTACGGTGAGTCGATTATCCAACCTCTGTGTTTTCTTGATTACCCCCATATGCGATCTTCGTGTACGCATAGGTTTTCTATTTCTGGCCTTAAACCTGATCAATTTTTTTGTAGATTAAACGATGGATCCAATGGATATAGTCGGTAAATCCAAGGAAGACGCTTCGCTTCCAAAAGGTTAGTTTTAAAATCGGTTTTTCGATCCACTGACCATTCAATTATCCAATTTGTTCTTTAATTCGTTGTATTGGTAATCTCCTTCACCTTTTAGATTTTGCAAATTGTGCTCTCGATGTTTTGGGTCATTGATCATTGAAGGATATTGAATAGGATTTGTAAACCTAGCTCGATATATATGTGTCCATGTTACATTGAAAACTGCTTGAGGTGGTTACAGGATTCTTGAGCATTGGAAACTTCATGTTAATCCCAATTTGTATTCTTGCTAAAGAATATGTTTTGCTCTTATGGTTCAGCTACGATGACTAAAATTATAAAGGAGATGTTACCCCCGGATGTCCGCGTTGCTAGAGACGCTCAAGATCTTCTGATTGAGTGTTGTGTAGGTAAAGATCATATATTCTCTCGGTTTCTCTACTTCTCCGCATTTGGAATTCACTCGAGTTCTTGGTTTTCTTACTGCGTTTTAATTATCTGCATTTGCTTTGCAGAGTTTATAAATCTTGTTTCTTCAGAATCTAACGATGTTTGTAACAAAGAGGACAAAAGGACGATTGCCCCTGAACACGTTCTCAAGGCACTACAGGTTTCGTATTACATTTGAGATTCTTATCCATGTGACCCTGCCCAAAAAACAAACCATTTTTAGTTCAAATATAACGTTTTTTTCTCATTGGAAATAAATTTCTGTTTTTGCTATGAACAGGTTCTGGGTTTTGGAGAATACATTGAGGAAGTCTATGCTGCGTATGAACAACATAAGTATGAAACCATGGTAATAATCCTCTACTTCTTCTCCTACTCTTAACACCAAGAAGAAGAAGAAGAAAACCTTAACATTAACTGTCTCCTACATTTGCAACTCTATAGCAGGACACACAGAGGAGCGTGAAATGGAACAGTGGAGCTCAAATGACTGAGGAGGAAGCAGCAGCTGAACAACAACGTATGTTTGCAGAAGCACGTGCAAGAATGAATGGAGGTGTTCCGGTTCCTCAACCTGAAAATCCAGAAACCGACCAGAGAAGTCTGCAAAGCTAATTGAAACCGTAAGGGTAAGCTTTCTTGGAATCAATAGGCAAAAAAAAAAAGCATCCTTTTAACATTCCCTTGTAAGTTGAAATGCGTCTGTCCTCTGTTTATATGTTCTTAGTTTTAATATAAGTTAGTGTTTTATGATCTAAAAACATTTGTGATTCAGCTGTAATTAGTAAGCATTTCTTGTTTAGCGTTACTTCTGTCTTGAGTAAACATGGTGGGTCATCAGGTCTACAGCAAAGCATCTGATTCGATGATTTTACAGAGGGGGTTTGATCCAAATCCTAATGTTTGTAGATTGGATGGTTTTAGTGATTAGTGTAATTGTACCATTAATATAAACCAAGATTTGTATACGTTGCATGGATCCTTGTGTTTGGTGATTTAGTTAACGGGTTTCTATTGTTATGAACAAGTGACTCGATATGGCTCAGCTGATCGGATGTGAATGGGTCGGTTGGATCTCATTTGTTCGTATGTTTTGTCTTCATACATTTGTGAATAATGATCAATGTTACTAAGATTTACACACATAGCTCGTGGTCTAGTGGTTTTTTTGTGTTTGGAGATCCTATGTTCGATTTCTTTCGGTAGAAAATATTAACCACGTGTTTGTGGCATCGTGGTCGAGGCTTGGAACTTATAGGGTAGTGCGTAAACTCATATTCTTTCCGGGTTCGTATCCCATTGAAAACAAACACACATGCGCGTAGCTAGCGTGAGTTGGACTAAAGGTTAGTTGGAAACTTGATGGGTAGGATGTTTCGGCCGTTTTGGTCGCCCTAGAATTAGTCCGTTGGTCTGGATCACCTAGTTAATCAAAAAAAGAAAAAATTATGCATCAGATCTTCTTATAGATTAGTTTCTTACCAAAAATATACTATAAAAAGGTGATGAATTATGACATCATTAAAGCATAGAAAAGGTAGTGGTGATTCGGGTGAGGGAGAGTCGGAGAAGGGCAAGGTACTTACTAGGACCATCACCGGAGTGACGTGTCAGTTCGCAGGTTTCTGTTTTCTCTGCACCCGACAACTAAGAGAATCGAAACAGACCTATTTCATCATTTCAATTTATGACGTCAATAATTTCGAACTATATAACCTCATATACGTTTTGTATTATAGGATCGTTTTATTCTTCGATACAAGACAAAGCCTGTCGAATGTTGTATTCCCCTCAATGGCACGTCACACCAATCTTTATTTTGAGAATATTTTCGTACTGATCGATACTGTAAAACAATAATAAAAATTCATCATTCATGAATAGTTGAATTCATTAAACTTTCCGCTATAAGTCCATACAAAATAATATCAAACATAGAGATCGAATCACAACAATCGACATGAAATTCATCTGCTTTATGTTCCGACTAACCTCGAGTCTTGTTATCCGAAGTTGCTAGTTTGATCGGTTGAACTTGGAGTCAGGGTTTGGAAAAATCCAGATCAGATCCTGAGTTCGAATATCGGTTACGGATAAAAGACTAATTTACGATGGTCTATGGTCCAAAAAATGTATAAGGTTTTTGGTTACAGGAAGGAAAGAAATATAAATCTTTAGTCTTGTAGTGTACAACTTATGTGTTGGGAACCTATAATGGTTGTAGTATGTTTGATAGATTTCATTACAGTTTTACACTGCAACTGTAGATGTTAAGATGAAGTGACGAACTTGAGCTTTTGGTCCATGAAAAATCATACAAAATGCTTTTAGCTGGTTAATGTTTTTTTACCTAAACAACATGCATGATTTAAGTATGGCTGTGTCAAATTATTTTAAAAATTAATCTACAGTCAAAAACTTTTAGAAGAGTTTTCAAAACTGTTTGCTTTTTAAGCTAAAACAACAGAAAAAAATAATACAAAAACATATCTTCAAATATCAAATATGGCTGAACAGAACTGAATAGATGGAAAATTCACTTGCATTTATTTATATTGATTTCTAAGTTTTTATTTTCTGTTGATTGTAAATGAATATGTCAATTATAATTATCATTTTTTTCTAATCCGTTCATTTGAAAATCTGTTTGAAAACATCTTATCAAATTTTCAATATGATCAGAGAGGTTTTAAAACAAAACAAAAATGATTAGAGAGGTTTTGTGTCCAATAAAGATTTGATTTAAAGAAGGATTTAATAAGTGTACTATATTGTTTCTTTCTAATCCGTTCATTTGAAAATCTGTTTGAAAACATCTTTCAAATCTTTAATATGACTAGAGAGATATTTATTGTGTACAAATAAAGATTTGATATAAAGAAGGATTTGATAAGTGTACTAAATTTTGGTAAACACTTTATTACTGTATAAAGATTTGAAGTCAAAAAAAGGGAGGAGTCAAACAAAACTGAGGCTCTTTGTGATTACCCCACATCGAAAATGAAACAACACACACACTTTGTCTTCAGATTCCTTTCTTTTGTCATTTCTCGTGTTTCTCCCAAAGCATTCAACAAAAACACAATCCTACTCTCAAGTTATTCTCTACTACATATCTCAAAAGCCAAATAACACAACAACACTATAAAATTAATTACTAAATAAATAAAGATCCACATTCCTCAAAGACAACAAATTCAGTACAACTTTTTTCTTAGAATACACATTAATGCATTATATTTCCACTCTTCATTTTCGCCTAACTTCTTTTTTTATGAACGGGCCAAGCTTATGTATATTAACTTCACGTTCATCACAAAACAAAAGTATCGGAGTCATTTTGTTAGATATGGGAGGCACTAATTCTTCAAAACAAACACGCAGTGATATAACCGTAAATAAATCATTTCGTCGATTTAATGTCTAAATTCAAAAAATTATTCCCAAATTGAATCAATTGACACCTATATTAAACTAAAAAGCAAAAGACAAATCTACACATAATGAAACTATAGCTTTCTTAAAAAAAATGAAACTATTATACATTTCTCTTTTTTCTTTTTTCTCCTTTTATTTTCCGAAAATCCTCTACAAAGATGAATTGGTGGGTCCAGTCACAGTTGATTCTCTGTCAATGTATTATCTTCTCTCTCACACCAACACACTCACTACAACGACAAGAGAGAGATAGAAAAAAGAAAGAGAGTTATAGTCACCAAATAGACCAAACCCTGAAGTTAAATTCACACCAGCTACTTTGATCATTACCACTTCCATAACCACTCTCTCTCTCTCTCTCTCTCTCTCTCTCTGAGCTTCAGCTTTTCATTTCCATGGCGAGAGGAAATTCTCAAGACTTAACCTCCAAGAGACACCATAGTTTCCACTGGACTCGAAAAGTCGGATCAGACGAAAACGACGACGTTTCTTCCCATAACTCTCTTCCAGACAACACTAAACCCGTTTCCAAACACAATCTCTCGTCCGCTTCTTCTTCTTCTTCCTCTACTGTACTCACTCCCAAAAGAAAACTCCAATCTTTCGCCGTTTCTCGTCTCCGGTCAGTCATCGCTTCTCTAAGCAGAGCTCGACCCGGTAACCACTCCGGACTCGGGTCACGGGTCGTTGGTACTCTTTTCGGATCTCGTCGCGGTCACGTGCATTTCTCAATCCAGAAAGATCCAACTTCCTCTCCGACGTTTCTAATCGAGCTCGCTACTCCGATCAGTGGATTAGTCAAGGAGATGGCTTCAGGACTCGTCAGGATCGCTCTGGAGTGCGACAAAACCAAGGAGGAAGAACAAGTAGAAGGAGAAAACGGAAATCGCCGTCACGGCGGAGGGATTACGATTCCACGGCGGTTGGTGGAAGAGCCGATGTGGAGGACTTACTGCAACGGGAAAAAGTGTGGTTTCGCGACGAGGAGAGAGTGTGGTGAGAAAGAGAAAAAGGTCTTGAAGGCGCTCGAGATGGTTTCCATGGGCGCCGGAGTTTTACCGGAGACGGAGGATACATCCACCGGCGGCGGCGGCGGCGGAGGAGGAGGAGGAGACATAATGTATATGAGGGCAAAATTCGAGCGAATCGTGGGTTCGCGTGATTCCGAAGCTTTCTATATGATGAATCCTGATAGCAATGGAGCTCCTGAGCTCAGTATCTATCTACTCAGAATCTGATGAAGAAGAAGAAGATGATGATCCACATAAGCCTCTCATTCGAAAGGAGGGTTTAACGGTTAAATAACATTTTCCGGTTAAATAGTCGGTTAAGTGGTTAAATTTCCGGTTAAGATGTCTAATACTCAAAAATTCGTATTTGAATCGAAAACGACACATATCTATAATTGCAATACGGATTAGATGTTGATGTGATCGATCAATCGATAATGTGTTAGATCAAGGGTTTTTTTTGGGAGGTGGGTTTAGAGTTTTTTTAATTTGGTATATGGATTTGGAGGACTTGTAAATGTATAAATTTCGTTTTTTTTTTAATGCGTAATCTTTTTTGTTGTTTCAAATGTTTATGTTATAATGGGGGCACCGAGCCTGTTGAATCATAATGATTAAAGTCTCGATTTGTTTCACATTTCATTAGTATTCCGGTCACTAAATTATGCTTTAAAGTGTAAAATCATCATTGATTTTTCTTTGATCCAAGAATAATAGACTGATGAATAGTATGGACCATTTGGACCATATATTATAAAGAGTACGCGTATCGACTATAGCGACGCATTATTTTTATTTTTCGCTATGTGGGTCAATCTTTTAATTTTTCTAAATTGAACCTAATTCGGGATATTAATAGACTTACACACACTGAAAGATTAGTGTTATCAAATGAGTAAGGCTGGTCCATCATATTTTTTTTTTTCCTAAAAAATATTTTTTTATAAACTTTTGGTGTTTAGATGATGATGATCCGTGTTCTTTTATGCATTTAGGTAATTACTATTTATTTATAACTAGGACAATTAAATTATAAACTTACAAGGGCATTATCGTCATTTAATGTACAGAATCATCAGACGTACAATGTTTTTACTGGTGTCGTATGTCTTTTCCCTAGTTTCAAGGCTTTACTTCTTTTGTTATCAAATACCAAACACTATATTAGTATTTAAATGCCGGGGAGCCTCTGCTTTATTTTTATTTTCATTGTATATTAAAAAAAAAAAAAAGTTTATAATTAAAAATGTAAAACTGTAATACTTCATAATTCGGAAATAAAATTTCTATGCAATGTAGAAAAAAAAACTCCTATAATCCTATATAATTGTTTCAATATTAAACTTTGTCTTTCCCCAGAAAAAGCAGGCTCTTGTAGATTCACAAAGCACACAGATCCGATTAAGATTAGAGTATTACACTGCACGATACTCAAGGAACGTGTTTTCTTCTATTTTCGTTTTTTATTAACGTTAAAGAACAAAGTTTACTAATAAGAAAATAAAATTTCTTCATCAGAATTTGCAAAAGAGACAAAAGCTGATGCCTACAACAATTAAGATTATAATAATAAAAAAAAAAAATGAAGAACAAAAAAACACGTTGAGTCGTTGCTTTATACCCTTGTGCAGTTAATATACGAAATTTGACTACAATTCAAAGCTGATTCTTTCTTTTTACTGGTGATCTTTTAAGAAAACTAGTGTTTAATAGTATTATTTATAGTTTGAAATAAGTAACATTTAGATTTGTTTATGGGTGAATTTGTAGGATAGCCAAAAAAAAAAAATATGTTTGTAAAGTAACCAAAACTCCTAGATCTAAGGACTAGGATTATGCCACATAAGAGTATTTTGGTTACTTTGCAAATTCTATTTTTTTTTTATGGTTATCCAACCAAATTTCTCTTTGTTTATCTCAAAAAAAAAAACACTTAGATTTGTTTGATCCGGCTCCGGGACAGCGTTTTTTTTTATTTTTCCTACAACACACTTTAAGAAACTATTTTGAATTTTGATTGATTGGTTTTATTTTTGTTGCATTATAATCAATGTTTATGAGTTTTGTTTATTTGCTGGATTTCCAGCCCGAGACGTTTCCAAAAAATCATTAAAGATCGTAAGGAAATTTGTAAAAATATTTGTGACTATGTTCTTCAATCTTACTTGTTCTTTTTCGTGCTAGTAATTTGTGTTCAATGGTTTAAGTCTTTACCGTTTTGGTGTCAACTTGAATTTAAACTCAACTTTCTGCAATTGGGCGGTTAAAATGACAAAAACAAAAACATTGACGACACCATTTATTTTAATTACTAAATCCAAATACTCCCAAATATATAGGCAAATAGTAATGTTTTTTACCGATTTAATGTTTTTGTCCATTTTTTCTCCTCCCACCCTACCATTGACGGCTATGTAGTAAAAGAGAGAGACAACTAATGAAGTAATGAGTAAATTATACTTTTGCTTTAGATAAAGAGCCGGCTTTAGCCGTTTCTTACTTTTTTGTTTCCTATTCTTTACCTATTTTTTTTCTTATTAAAATCTTATTTTAAAACGATATTCTTAATTGGAAAGTAATTGAACATAGACTAGAGATAGCAAAATAGGTATACATACATGAAGAACATTAGGGAACATTTTTACCCCAATATAAAAAAAAAACATTAGGGAACATTTATGATTGACACGTTTTTTTTTTTTTGGGAGTGGTGATTCGGGTTCCAAGTATATATATCCACCTTTCCTATTGTGGTTTTTTTTTTTTTTAAGTACTATTGTGGGTTTTATGGTCGGGTTTGCGAGAGTCTAACGATCTTAATTTCGATTTATTCACAAACTATTTTTTCGTGTTATCTTAAGAAATGATATCAATTTTCGAACACATAAAGACTAATGCGTTGCAATTTTGTAGTGGTTTGTTCTATATCCAGTATTAAGTAGTAGATACCTTGCACTGAACACCAACTGAAGGGTAAGTCTGAACTTTTCTCGCCTCACTTTCAAACTTTAAGAGATAATATATTATGCATTCAACATCTCAAACTAGTTCAAAAATATCATTTCCTTGTACTAATCAATAATCCCATATAACCGAATAAGCCATTACTTGTGAAAATCCAAAAATATGTGAATTTTTAATCAAGTGGTGGTAATTTAGTGGTCGAAGATTCACTTTAAGTGTATTTTTTTGGTAGATTTCGAGTCTTCACACTACAATTTTAATAATTTTTGGCTATATGTAGACGCATTTAGTGGCAAAAAAACTCCAATTTCTATGGATCTCATGGATTAGTCTGGATTTCAGTATGAAATTCTCCTGGTTAAAAAAAAATGGATTTCTTCTAGGCCGAATCTCCTGGACCAAATAATTGATGTAACAAATAACAAATTACATTGATCCGTAGCTTAGTAAATTATATAACATGGCCCTTGATAAATTCTAACAAATAGAAAATTATTTTTGGTAAAGAACGGATAGAAAACGTTGCATGATCAATACACTAATGTTTATAGATTTTATAAACATTAAAAAAAAGGTTGACCAAAATACAAATCTATGATTTTTGAAACCGTTGAAAAGTAAAGAAAATCCTAATTATTTTTGCAAATCTTTATGAACAAATAACAATGAACTTATTTGTAAATTCATAATTTCCATCATTAGTTAGAAAATTAGCTATTTAAATAATTATTTATTAAATAGTAAATAAATGTATTTTGGTAATGTTCACATAAATGGTTTTTATGAACAAAATAACAATGAACTTATTTGTGAAATGTTTTTGATGTAAAATTAGTATAGTTTTAGTTAATGTGTTTGGTAATTGGAGTTAGAGTAATCTAAATAAGTATATTTGGAAATAAATGTGTTTGGTAATAAGTATATTGGAATTAAATAAATAAGTAAAAAGAATGGTGAGAAAAATTATGGTGATGACACATGAGCAAAAATTGTCTCCAATGTTTGCCTTTAATATAGAGAAGATTATTTTTGGTTTAACGTGTCAAACTTAAATCTATAAATTCTATTTTGTTATGATTTGCTTATTTTTTGTTCATTTTTTGCCAACTTATTTTTTTACTATTCAAAGAGTTTATAGATAGAGAAATTGGACTCTATAATAGAAATTGAGTAAACATATCAGAATTGAAATTTAGTAAGTAACATTTTTATTTTGTGAATTTTTGATTATACCCTTAGTTTATTCTGAAAACAAAATATCTAACTATACACTAAATAGTTAATATAGATGTAGTTAATTATATTTCTAACTATACACACACATTATAGCTAACTATAAACTAATATAGTTAATTATATTTACATGTAGTTTACCTATATTTCAAAAGTATTTAGCTAAACATTCATGTAGTTGATTATATATACATATAGTTAATTATATTTCTAACTATATATCCACATTATAGCTAAGCATACATTAATATAGTTGTTATATTTACATGTAGTTACCTAAATTTCTATTAAAAATGCATGTAGACGTAAATAACTCTTTATATATCTAGTATAAGTAAACTTTATAGTTAACTATATATAAAGCAAACTATATATCCACATAGTTGTTTTGGATTGACAAATAGTAACTACATTTTTTTAAATAAGTAACTATTACAACAATATTTTTATGTACCCAACTGTTATGAAATCAGTATAGTAGATAATTATGCTATGAATATAGTTAACTATGTTTTTAAATAGGTAGCTATTTTCTGAAAATAGGTAACTATGTTTAGATAGTTACATAAACATTGTGATGTAGTTAATTATGTTATGAGATCAATAGAATATGTAACTATGTTCCGAAAATAGTTAATGTAAGGGCAATTTCGTCAAAAAAATTATTCTCTTTGATAGTTACCTAAATTATTTGTTCCACATGTTACTTTCTAAATTCTCTCTCATAAATATGTTATTCTACTAATTAACCCTTATAGATATTAGGTAGAGTTATTAATTAGAAGAATCTTAAATATCAATTTTTCGTATGAGAGGAATAATAATGTTTCACATACAATTTGTTCATTGGATTACCGGCGCACTTGTGGTCCACCCTGGCCTCTTAATAAATGCTAGATTGTTTTATAATGGAGATTGATCTAAAAGAAGAAATAAGTACAAAAGAATCTACAATTTCGGAAGGGATGAAGAGGTGCCAAGCTATCGTTCGTAATTGATGAATTTTGAGGTTCACATCTAATTGGATTTAATTTAATAATTCACCTAAACACGTCTTGTTGGTTTGTATATATAGAGGGATAATGGTTAGTGTATGTTTGGAATTAAGTAAAATCAATCTTCTGAGAAAACAAAACCAAAAAAAAAAAATTGATTTCTTTGCTATGTCGTTATGCATCAAGATGAAAGAATTATTTGCACGCGTTCTATGATAGCCCCCAGAAAATCAATGAGATTGAGGAATCAACCTCCCTCAACTGCTCCAATTACTAGGAAACAAAACAATGTAATTCACAGGATTTTGACATCGCCACCAACAACACCACTGCAGAGAGGTCAAGATACATCACTCCAAAAGAAATGGATTTTTTTTTTGAGGTTCACATCTAATTGAATTGAATTTAATAATCCACCTAAACGCGTTTCGTTGGTTTGTATATATAGAGGGATAAGGGTTAGTGTATGTTTGGAATTAAGTAAAATCAATCTTATGAAAAAACAAAACCAACAACAAAAATTAGTTTCTTTGCTATGTCGTTCTCCATCAAGATAAAAAAGTATGAAAGAATCATTTGCACGTGTTCTATGACAGCTCTCAGAAAGTCAAAGAAATTGAGGAATCAACCTCCCTCAACTGCTTCAATTGCTAGGAAAAAATGTAATTCACAGGGTTTTGGCGTTGCCGCCAACATCACCACTGCAAAGAGGTCAAAATACATCAGCATCAAAGAAATAAATGTGTTTGGTAATAAGTATAGTGGAATTAAATAAATAAATAAAGAAAAATGGTGAGAAAAATCATGGTGATGATACATAAGAAAAATTGCCTCTAATGTTTGTCTTCTAATATATAGAATATATTTAGAGGGTGATTGGTGAATGGATTTTTAAGGCTGTAAGGGCTTTAAAACTAAATACAGTTTTTAAAGTTAATAATTCTACCGATCAGACTTTGATTTTAAGCCAAAAATAGACTTTTTTTTTAAATCATAGCTTTAACAAAATAAATAAAAGTTACGATCCACTTTTCAAATTCATATTACTGTAACAGTCTCCACAGTTAAAATTTCTACCAATCAACCCCTTCACCATTTAGTGTTTTTTTCAACAAGATTTATCTAAATTAAATGACTAATACGATACATGTCCCATTTTATCTCTATTTAACTACTTTTAAATATATGGTTTAATTTTGATTGGTTCATAATATTTATTTCAATAAATAACGTTCTCTTTAAATTGTATTTTCATAATAAAACAACTTGGTAATTTATTAAAATCTTATTATATAAAACAAATCGTGACACGTGTCCAAAATATTTGCAATTAGATTTTGCCACATGTCAAACATATTTTCTTTCAGATAAAAAATTATATATTTGTATTTATCAATTAGATATTTTATAAACAAAAATATATAAGGCAAAAAATCAAGTACATTTTTCATTGGAATCTTCTAATATACATGTACAAATATTTTGAGTTTGAATAGATTTAGGTTTGCATACCTAAATCTTCAAGTATTATAATATTTCACCTTTATTTAAACAATTTTTATGCTCTCTCCATCTTCTCACCAAGTAATTTAAAATTTAAATAATATTTTCCAAAAAATTTGTTTCAGCTTTTTCATCAGAAAAACAACGATTATTATCATATTCAATAGGTATGATAGAATACGACGATCTATTTTAGTTTTCTGAGATTAATAAAAAAATTTATAACTCAACTTTTTATTTTATTGTTTACAGCATCTATATCGTCACAATTATTTAAGATATTTCGATACATGTAAAAAACTATTGTCCAATTAATTTAGCAGCGTTCCCAAAAAAATTATCTATCTAAAAAATTAAAATATTATTATTTGTAAAAGAGTAAAAGCTAATGTCCAACTAAATTTAGTTACGTGGCAAAAGAGCTTTTATCTATTTAAAAAAATATAATATCATTATTTTTAAAATAGTAAAAATCAACGTAATTCAAATAGGAATAAGAAAAACTAATTAGTCAGAAATATAGAATTAAAAATCAAATAATATGAAAAAAAATAAAAGAATCAAATTAGATAAATAATTGGTAGACTTTTCTATCATTGGTTGCGTGTCAATGTTCTCGATCTAATTTTATTTACTTTTATTGCGTGATCTAATTTACTTTCCCACTTTTTTGTTTGGTTTCTTTTTTGACGATTTATATATTATTAAAAAAGTAAAAGTATCTCATTTTGCAAAGTTTGATTCGTCTACTTTGTAATTAATCTTATTGAGACATGTGTAAGTCAATCGATAAGATTTATACACGTGTAAAATATTTTTTTCAATTAAATTTAGCCACATGTCAAAAGATTTATCTATTTTAAAATAATAATATTTTTATTTGTAAAATAGTAAAAAGTAAACCTAATTTAAATAGAATTAGAAAAATATAATTATTTGGAAATATGGGATATAATTTAATTGAAAATCAACTAATATAAGAAATAAAATACGAGAATAAAATAGATAAATATTTGATAGACTTCTCTATAAGTGGTTTCGTATTGACATTCTCAATTTTATTTTCTTTATTTCATAGAGTGACCTAATTTTGTTTTCTGTTTTTTTTCGTGTTTGATATTTTTTCACGGCTTATAAAATATTTAAAGAGTAAAAATAGTTTAAATATAAATATGAGAGTAAAATTAAATTCATCAACATTTTTAAAAATAGATATTTGAGTAGTAAAATAGTTAAAAAGTATACCTAATTTAAATAGGAATAAGAAAAATTAAAAATTAAAAATATGTAATAAAATTTAACTGTAAATCAAATAACAAAAACATCAAAATTAATAAATAAATGTCATGCTTCTTAATCAGTGATTTTGCAGCAACATTCTTACATTTGTTTTAACGGATGATCTGATTTTATTTTTTATAGTTAAATATTTTATTTTTTCACAAATTTATAAAATGTTAAATTATAATAAGATACCTTCCGAACGTATAATCAAACTATTACTCCATTCTTCTCATATAGGCCTTCAAATTACGTACCAGAGGCCCACTAAACCGCAGTTTCTGTCAAATTTTTTATTTTAATTTTTGGTTCACAATCAATAAAAATTCTGCTATTTCCTTTCAAGTAAAAAAGCTTTCCTTTGTGATCTTCAACACCTGAGTCGGTTGCATCCAAAATTCTTCGAGATCAAAAACCCGACTTCGTAATCTCATCTTCTTCAAATGGGGCTGTGATTTTTCTAGCAACAGAGAGTATTTTAATCGGAAGATGGATTCACTTCTTCTCGAAGATTTTGGGCAGAAGGTTGATTTGACCCGACGAATTCGGAGGTTTTGTTGAACTACCCGGAAGGAACCACCGTGTTCAAGGAGCTCATACAGAACGCTGATGACGCCGGAGCTACCCGAGTCCGCCTTGATCCAGAGCCCAAAAAAAATCGTGCAACCCTCGAACTTCATGCCCTCCATAGTCTTTGCAAAATCTTTATCCCGCTACCATATGAGAGGAAAAAGGAGGTAGCGGATCTGGTAATTTATGAGTATTTGCTCAAACATGTGATCAAACATCCTCCGTCTACAAACATCCTCCTCACCTCCAGGGATAAAGTGGAAAACATGAAGTTCGAGGGTTACACGATTTTTCTTGCTCATCACGCCAATTCATCTACTGTGTTACAAATGAGCTCAATCTATGCATATCATTGGAACTCATGCATGTCAATGGAAACCAAGAACCATTGTATTAGGATTCGTCTGCCTCAATTCCCATCTCAGTCTCTGCCTCAGCTTCTGGCTCATCATCTGCCTCATTCTCTGCCCTATCGATTTGAATCATCTTTTTCCACGAGCTGGGGCAGAGGATGAGGTAGATAATGAGCCAGAAGCCGAGGCAGAGACTGAGATGGGAATTGGGGCAGACGAATCCCAATACAATGGTTGTTGGTTTCCATTGACATGCATGAAATTCCAATGATATGCATAGGTTGAGCTCCTTTGTAACACAGTAGATGAATTGGCATGATGAGCAAGAAAAATCATGTAACCCTCGAACTTCATACTCTCCACTTTAACCCCGGAGATAAGGAGGATGTTTGTCGACGGAGAATGCTTGATCACATGTTTGAGCAAATACTCATAAATTACCAGATCCGCTACCTCTTTTTTCCTCTCATATGGTAGCAGAATTTCTCCTTGTTGAATCATGTGGTTACACCCAGTATAATCACAGTCAATTGTTCTTTGCTCGACCTTAACAAAACTAAAGCCTTTACTCTCAAGGTGTGCTCGATCTTGGAAGTCGAGGCGTGTATGGCCAATTGCAAAGCTTTGACGTCCAATATGATACCTTCTATCAACCGTTTGAAGACTGCTATTCAGATGAGGGATCAAGTGCCCTATCTTCTTAAGACCACCGTGAACTGGGCAGTTCTCGATGTCCCAGATTGGGACAACTTGAAACGCAGGATCAAGGGAGATCTTAATTTCTGAGAGGTCTGAGGAGATACTATTGACGGTCTTGGAAGACTTTTCTCAGATAACAAGTCCCTGCAAATACACCCAAAACAGTTTCCTCTCTTACGATAAAGAGACTGTAAATGTACATTGTCTCGAGTCACCCAAAACAATAGCATCCTTAATAAACACATACTCATTTATATAGAGAAACATCAAAGAGAAACGATACAATACATAGGGTTTAGGAAGTAGTCTCGATTTCTAAAATCAAAAGAGAAATCAAATGCACGATTTCTAAAATCAAAAGAGAAAAATAAACCTGTTCCTCGAAGGAAACAACTATCGGCTGAATCTGGGTGAGTGTAAATTGCGCAATCTCCTTGTGCGTCTCTGGTTCAATCTCCCGAGTTCTTGTGCAAAAGCTGTCTCTCGAAATATCAGCGGCGGAGATCTCAGGCATTTTAAGTTACTGGGCCTTAGGGCATTTACTGGGCCTTATTATTAGACTTAAAAATTCAGGCCATTTCATGTTATTGGGCCTTATTACGCTTAAGATTTTGTCATCTCCACAACACGGCCCAAATCTCCTCACGTATTGGTGTGGTTGTCCTGACGCAGATTTCCCACGGTGCTCCTAGGAGCTTGTGATGCAGGGAATGCTGGAAGTGCTTCTGTTTCGGGTCAAGTTTTGTTAGTGATTCATATTGTTTGGCTTTTCTTGCTTGGAATCTCTCTTCTTGTTGGTGTTTTCTGATATTAGAGAGGAAATGGTGGAATTAGAACAAGGAATATAATCACATTCGTTGTATGTTTGTATGTGTGAGTTGTAAGTTGAGAGTGGATTTCTCTGCTGAATCAGACAAGGAACTTAATCCCAATTCGTTGTAGAATGGTTTCCTCTTGTGTTTGTATGTGTAACTTGAGTTAGTGTACGCTTTCTTGATATTATGGTTTTGCTGCTTTGTGAGCTTAGATAAATGGAATTGATTTTGTTGCTATACGCTATTTGAAGATTTTGATCAGGCAGATGCATAATAATACTTTATACACCATCAGTTTCGTTTTTGTATCCTTTAATGGATGAGCCTTTTCTTGCTTGGAGTCTCTCTTCTTGTTGGTGTTTTCTGAATCTTAAGACTTGAGAGGAAATGGTGGAATTTGAGAGGGATTCAGTCCAATTCGTTTTCTTTTTTCTATGGTAGGAGATAAATCTTAAACCTATGACTTTAGCTAATTGAAATTAAGATAATGCAAGAACGGACATATAAATATTCTGACCCAGGACTTCAGCTAGACATGATCCCATATCCAAAAAAGTCTGGTACAGATAAAACAAACTGGCATATTAGAATTCAATAACCTTTGGGGAGACACCAAATGGAATATCAAAGCCAAGTTCCAAAGGCATTGATGTGGAGTTCAAAATTATTACCTGAAAAAAGGAAAGATCATACACAGACTCAACATTTATAAGAATACAAAGTATATACTTTGTAATGAAGTCATACGTACTGTTGAGTATACTCGTATCAACTTGCTCTGCTGCTGCAATGAAACCTCATACACGACGGGAACAACAAAGCTGCTCCCAGAACCAGATTTATTTGCTTTCTCAGCATTATTACTGGAGTTTGATTTTTTGGAAAAATCAACCTCAAAATAGGAAAGGCCAATTCGATCCATTGAATGAGGAGGAGAAGCAAAAGATGTTCCATCAAGTTGGACCTTCATATAATGGTGTATGGCATCACCAAATTCACTACTGAAACAACCAAAATGACTTCGACGTCTATTAGGAATAAGTAGTGCGTCACTATTATCGAGATAGATGGGAACTGAGGAACCGGGTTGCACAATGTTCTGAGCCACCGGAGCTGACATATTGAGCACATCTGAATCATGCCCTTTGGAAAACTTGGTACCCCAAAGGAAGAGAAGTCAAATTTTGAAGTACATATGGAGAATATCCTTCTGTATCGGTACTTGTGGTGCAGTAAACTGACAATCCCTTATCATCAGGAACAGCATCTATTTCCATCAACTCCAAAGTGTTCGACATCTCAATTATCCTGAAAATGCACTTCAACAGGGAAAGGAAAAAAATGAACAGATATGGAATATTACTACAGAAAATTTTAACAGTGAAGAAATTATATCTCATCTCACCTCAAAAAGAGATTCTGTTAAGTTCACGTTGAGCTGATTTGATGATGCAACAACTACTTCAGTGAGTCCAGCATTATTTAGCAATTTGCCTCAAATTTTCTGGATAGTTTGATATTCCAGGGCTCAATAAAAGGCTCCCACAATACCTTGAACATATATTCACGGGTGGTTATCAGCATACTAGCAAAACAAAGATAAAAATGACAGCAGGATTCTGTTTCTGCCTCATACCTTGTGCATATTATTGTAATTCACTTCAAGATCACATGTAACCAAACCTTCCACATTTTTTTCGGTCAGATTAGTTTGCAGCTAGAAAGTTTTTCATAAGAAATTCAAGAAGCAGACCGCTACATCCCCACTGCATGAAAGACAAGAGCCAAGAGAAGTCTTTAGGAGAAGTAGCTCAAGAATTCAAGGTGAAATATTGCATATACAGAGCAAAAGCTATAGGTAAGGAGCTCACAGACAATCATGGAGCAAAACATATTCTAGACAATGGACCGCATATCATTTTGCAACTTTTTTGCCTTCTCTGCCTTGGTTATATATTTGAAACCAACCAAAATTCACCCATTAAGAAAAATTAAAGCTCGTCATCTCAGGCACTAATTATGAACAAGTGCCATTAGATTCATAAGCAGACATGAACTGATCACGAAGAACAAACATATACGGCACAAGGCATAGTGGCCTAACCAAGTTAATGCAGCACTTGATGATGTAAAAGTGAGATCAATAATGCAGTTCATAAAACATTACATTAGCATGGAGAAATCGAGCAAATAGAAAGACATGTGAGCTGCTGAACAGAGACATGGATTATGGCACAACAGAAGTGGCAACACCGTAACAGTGATATACACATTAGCAGCCATAGTTGATACTTGTGAGGTCACTTCCGTTTTAAATAACATTGACAGAGAATATATCAGCAAATAAAGCACAAGCGCACCCTTCCATCTGATATAAGGAGAGAATCATCTCTTATCTGGACTTTTATAATCATGTTTCCTTGCGAATTTTGTGAAGGTGGCGTCTCAGGTGCATCAAATGTAACTCCATGCCAGAAAGATAATACTTGATGAGATGCATGCATATCTACATTTTCGAACACTATCCCCACATCAATACTCATGATTTTCTTCTCATCCATCTGAATATTAGTTTCTACAAGTACTTGTGACGCCCCAAATAGAGAGCAAGATCTGCCAGTATCAACCCCGGATATTTTTGGAAACAAATATAGTCATAATCACTTCATATTTTCATATTTGTGGAAATAAGAGAAATAATTACTTTAATTTCAAATAAAATAATACTCTATCTATAATAAATTGATTGTTTTATCAAACATAAATAATAAACTACTCCCTATGTTTTAAAATATCGGATGTTTTAACTAAAAACGTGCAATTAAAAAAATATTTAATTTAAAATAATTTAACTAATCATGAAAAATATTGCATAATACAAATGTTCACAAAGTACTATATCATTTTATAAATTGCATAGAAACTTATAAAAAATTTATAATATAAAACAAAAAAATTTCTAAAATATTTTATATTATGAAACAAAGAAAATATTAGATAAATAAAATATTTCGTCAGAAATCCAACAAAATTGTAAAATAAAAACTCGCATATTATTGTAAAATAAAAATGAATATATAAATAAGTAAAGCTAATTTGGTCTCTCTTTTTTTTTTTTTCCAATACAATATTGTTTTTGGATATAAGATGATTTAATCTACCAAAAATCATATTCAAGATTGAAAACGGATTACAATCCTTAAATTGGGATATTTTCCCAATTTTGTTCCATTATTCTGTTTACCGTGTACTTTCACACTTCCTAAATTTTAATCAATTTTCCAGTTCTTCTAAGATGTTTTGTTGTCTTCCTTAGCATCCATTCTGTTTCCAATTCCAAATTAATGAGTAATAAAGGTTTGCCAAAACCAAATGTAATCACGAGAACAAAAACTGGTATGAATAAAAATCAAAAACATAAATTTAAAATAAACTGAAGAAAAATGAAGAACCTCCATTAATTACATTAGTGAAAAAAAAGATTGAGCGTCACAACTGGAATTCTAAGATAAAAACATGTACAAGTTAAAACATAGAATTAAAGGCTTTGATTCGTTACCAGTAACGTTCAATATACACTACGGCGATGGTGAGACCGATAAGAACTACGGCGATAACAACGACAACAGCAATTGGCGAAGACTACGATGACTTGGTATCCGACGAAGATTACGGCACCGGCGTCGGCCCGGCTAGATCAACTATAATCAGAGATCTGGTCTCCGACGAAGATTACGGCATCGGCGGCGGAAAAACGAATGCAAACAGAAGTGATAAAGAGTATTCTTAAGGATCAAAATTTCATTTTTCTATCTCTATCCTTATAAATCTAAATGAAGAATCACGATGATTTACTTGAAAGTTTGAGTTTCTTGGTGAAGGGGTTTATGAATGGAAGAATCACAACGATTCATTTGTTTACAAGCCTTTTCGGCAAACAGAAAGCAAATCTAAGATGAAAAAAAAAAACAAATCTAATCTTGACCGTTCAATCTATAAACAAAAATAATATCAACCATTGGATTAGACTTTTTTTTCTTATAAAAAAATGCTGACGTCAGCAGTTCCAAAAAACCAGTTTGCTATTATATATAGATACTTATACACAGATAACTAGCGCATCACACGGATGATGCAGTAGCGTTGATAGCGAGCCGCGTTCGAACCACCCTAGCTAGGTCTGGGAATCTCTCCAGTGCAATACCTGACAATGGTCCGACCACAACAGTGAGCCAGTGAGGTAGATCCACTTGATACGGCGAAACTGAGTTCATACTGATTTTGCCTTTTCCGCAAGGACTCTGGCAGCCTCCATGGAAAACATAGACCGGACCAACTAGTCCTTTATCCCAAAAATAACAAACCCAAAGATATAGAATTCCAAGTTCCACCTACGAACAGGTAAACAAAGATACTTCAACTATTACTATGCAGAAAAAAATTCCAACCGGAACATATAAAAGAAAAGAGTAAAGGCAAAACAAAAAAGATGCACGGATATTGTATTATCCTGTAAACAATCAGTGCATCAAATGGGAAGCTTGCAACTGCAGACATAAAAGGCCATGAATAACAAAAGTGATTGACGAAAACAAAAAGAGACTGATGATGTAAGCTTAATGAGACTCCTTACATGGGATAATGTCATTCTTTAATAAGTAGCACCGCATCATAATATATGACACAAAACCATAGCGAGTTATATTACTTGCGAGTTTGTTTCAGAAAATAGTCTTATACACGCATTGTAAAACGTAGAACAAGATGAGGCATAGGACGCATTGTAAAAGCAGAAGATTGTCTAATATTTTACTCCCAACATAAAAGCACACAGATAAAGTCTCCAATCTGCTTGTGAGTTTCCGCTTAGGTCCATGTAGGGTTTCCTCCACCTTAGTTCAGCTCTTGCGTTTGTGAGCTTCCGCTTAGGAATCCTCCATCTAAGTTTAGAAGACCAGGCCGTGCGAAGCCAACATTGAGATTTTCCGATTTCGAATCTTCAATAATTCTGGCGTAGATGCTGTCTTCTCTCATGTTATTTGAGATTAACAGCATATTCCATGGGTAACGAAGACGACTGTTCAATGCAAACCAAAGAATGTCCACAAACATCAAATCAAATCCTTTGGCCCCTGAAATAGTATATCAAGGGAGATCTAGATTAATTAACCAAGAGAAGAAAAAAAAAAATAGAGGAATTTATTTACCTTTGGTTTTGGATACTAGCGTGACGCAAAGTCCGCATTGAAAACATTTAACTTCCCATTCATCTATCAAGTCTGGCGAGATAATCTCTTCATCAACATAACCCCAGATATCCGGACACCAATTATACCCCGAGGGGCTTGGAGTTGAGACATGGAATTAGCAAGTCTCGTCCGCTTCTTATCGCTTCCATCATCTGCTAGGTTTGCCTGAAACTAGGCTGAGGATCCAATATGAATGTCACAATCTGGTTCACTATCTGATATGACAACACTGTAGCCTTATTTGCAAACATTCAAAAGTTATTTTTTGACCAAAATATAAATCCATGATTTGAAACCGTTGAAAAGTAAAGAAAATTCTAATTATTTTTTGCAAATCTTTATGAACAATGAACTTATTTGCAAATTCATAATATCCATCATTAGTTTAAAAAAATTAGATATTTAGATAATTATTTATCAAATAGTAAAGAAATGTATTTTTGGTAATGTTCACATTAATGCTTTTTAGTTTCTATAAAATATTTAACCATTTAGTGTTTTTAACAAGATTTATCTAAATTAAATGACTAATATGATACATGTCCCATTTTATCTCTATTTAGCTCCTTTTAAATATATGATTTAATTTTGATTGGTTCATAATATTTCTTTCAATAAATAACTTTGTCTTTAAATTGTATTTTCATAATAAAACAACTTGCTAATTTTATCAAAAGTCTTCTCATATAGGCCTTCAAATTACGTACCAGAGGCCCAGTAAAACCGCAGTATCTGTAAAAAATTTTATTTTAATTTTTGGTTCACAATCAATAAAAATTCTGCAATTTCCTTTCAAGTAAAAAAGCTCTCCTCTGTGATCTTCAACTCCTGAGTCGGTTGCATCCAAAATTCTTCGAGATCAAAAACCCGACTTCGTAATCTCATCTAATGGGGCTGTGATTTTTCTAGCAACAGAGAGTATTTTAATCGGAAGATGGATTCACTTCTTCTCGAAGATTTTGGGCAGAAGGTTGATTTGACCCGACGAATTCGGGAGGTTTTGTTGAACTACCCGGAAGGAACCACCGTGCTCAAGGAGCTCATACAGAACGCTGATGACGCCGGAGCTACCCGAGTCCGCCTCTGCCTTGATCGCCGGGTACACGGGTCGGGTTCTCTTCTATCGGACTCTTTGGCTCAGTGGCAGGGTCCTTCTCTCTTGGCCTACAATGATGCTGTTTTCACTGAGGAGGATTTCGTTAGTATCTCTAGAATTGGTGGGAGTGGCAAGCATGGTCAGGCTTGGAAGACTGGTCGATTTGGGTAAATTTTGGATTCCTTCTCTGTGTGAATTTACTCGCTTTTTTTGCTTCGTTTCATGCTTATGAAGACAGCAATTTGACTTCTTTTCATTAACTTGTAAAATGATGATTATTAATCCAATATAGTATGTGTTTCAGCCAATCTATTTGATGTTTGGCTAGTTGTGTAGCGATTTGAACATCTATTTAGCTTTTGTTTACTTTTATAATACTCCCTTCGTTTTCTGATAACTGTTCTGACTTTGATATTTATAGGGTTGGCTTCAATTCGGTATACCATTTGACTGATATACCTTCTTTTGTGAGTGGCAAATACGTGGTATTGTTTGATCCTCAGGGTGCTTTTCTTCCAAATATTTCTGCAGCAAACCCAGGGAAGAGAATTGATTTTGTTGGTTCTTCAGCTCTTTCTCAGTATGAGGATCAGTTTGTTCCTTATTGCGCCTTTGGATGTGACATGAAAACTCCTTTTAATGGTACTTTATTCCGTTTCCCTTTGAGGAACCCAGAGCAAGCAGCTTCTAGCAGGCTTTCAAGGCAAGCCTACTTTGAAGATGACATTTCTTTGATGTTTGATCAACTTTTCGAGGAAGGCGTTTTCTCGTTGCTCTTTCTTAAATGTGTATTATCTATTGAGATGTACACATGGGATGCTGGAGATCCAGAGCCCAAAAAACTTTACTCATGTTCGGTCAGCTCACCAAATAATGATACCGTGTGGCATCGGCAGGCAGTTCTTAGACTGTCAAAGACATCTATTTCTGGAGATAGGGAGATGGATGCATTTACTCTGGAATTCTTGAGTGAGTCTGCAAATGGAAGCCAAACTAAACAAAGAACAGACAGGTTTTACATAGTTCAGACAATGGCATCAGCGTCTAGCAAAATTGGTTCTTTCGCTGCCACTGCGTCCAAAGAATATGACATTCACTTGCTACCATGGGCTTCAGTTGCAGCATGCATATCAGATGATTCATCAGAGGTACTATGCGATTTTAATTATGCCTTTTTGCTATCTATAGTAATTATTTTTGCCAATGTTGCGCGTTCGTCTTTGTGTGTGTTCGCCTATCATCCAGATAACACTGTTAAAATTGGTTTTATTTTTGGCCATGTTGCATTTGTGTACATTCTGGCAGTACTGAATATACAGTTGTGTTTATTTATCTGTTTTATAGTAATATTCCTCTATCCTAACAATTGCGGGTATTCCATATGTTTCTCATGCTTTTTGATTATTATGGTATTACTCTGTACCATGAAGGAAGTTATTTGTAACTACTTTTGGAGATCTTGTGTTCATGATGTCTTCAATGGTTTTGACAGAATAATATCCTAAAACTTGGGCATGCTTTCTGCTTTCTTCCATTGCCTGTACGAACTGGATTGACTGTACAAGTCAATGGTTACTTTGAGGTGTCGTCAAATCGTCGCGGAATTTGGTATGGAGAAGACATGGACAGGAGTGGGAAAGTTCGTTCAGCCTGGAATAGGCTTCTCCTGGAAGATGTGGTAGCACCCACTTTTGCACGATTGCTTCTTTGTTTGAGAGAAGTGCTTGATCCCAGAGATTCTTACTTCTCCTTATGGCCAAGTGGATCTTTTGAAGCACCATGGAGCATTTTAGTTGAGCAAATTTACAAAAATATCTGTAATGCTCCTGTGCTGTTTTCTGATCTTGAAGGGGGGAAATGGGTGTCCCCTGCCGACGCTTACCTTCATGATGAGGAATTCTCAAGGAGCAAAGAACTTGGTGATGCTTTACTGCAGCTTGAAATGCCTATCGTGAGCCTCCCAAGACCAGTTTTTGATATGCTTTTGAAACACCCGACCTTTTTTGTTCCAAAAGTGGTTACTCCAGATAGAGTGCGCAACTTTCTCAAAGGATGCAAAACGCTTTCAGCTTTGAAGAAATCTTTGAAGCTAGTATTATTGGAGTATTGCCTGGATGATCTGACTGATGATAGTGTTTGCACACAAGCCAACAACCTGAAACTGCTTCCATTAGCAAATGGTGACTTTGGCTTCTTTTCTGAAAGTGCAGAAGGTGTCTCCTATTTTATTTGTGACGAATTGGAGCATATGCTTTTACGGAAAGTTTATGACAGAGTACTTGATAGGAACATTCCTCCAGGTTTATATAGCAGACTTTTCGCCATTGCAGAGTCACGAACAGCAAATCTTGCAATTTTCAGTATCCACAATTTGCTTCAGTTATTTCCTAGGCTTGTACCTGCTGAATGGAAATACAGAAGCAAGATTTCCTGGCATCCAGACTCCAACCCAGATCATCCATCGTCATCATGGTTTGTTCTCTTCTGGCAGTATCTTGAGAAACAGTGTCAGAGCCTTTCATTATTCTGTGATTGGCCAATCTTGCCATCCACATCTGGCTATTTGTATATAGCCTCTCCGCAATCAAAATTGATCAACGCGGAGAAGCTTCCCGATACAGTCAGAAATGTCTTAGAGAAGATTGGTAGCAAAATATTAAACAACAATTTTAAAGTTGAACATTCAGACTTGTCCTCCTTTGTTTCGGATGCTAGTTACACAGGTGTCTTAGAATCCGTTTTTGATGCTGCCTCTTCAGATATGGATGGGGTACAAAATTTAATTTATAATTTGAATGCTCAAGAAAAGGATGAACTTCGTAGTTTTCTTTTGGATCAAAAATGGCACATAGGACATCAGATTGGTGATCTATACCTTAGAATCTGCAAGATTTTGCCCATTTACCGTGTGTACGGAGAAACATGTGCTCAAGAATCCGATTATTCTGATCTTGTTAATCCTCCTAAGTACTTACCTCCGTTAGATGTGCCTGCCTGTCTTCTAGGATGTGAGTTTATTCTAAGTTGCCAAGGCAGCGAAGAAGATGTTTTGTCGAGGTACTATGGCATTGAGAGAATGAGGAAAAGTAATTTCTACAGACAGAATGTTTTCAACAGAATTGAAGTTTTGCAACCTGAGATTCGTGATCAGGTGATGATTTCTATTTTGCAGAATCTTCCACAACTGTGTCTGGAAGATAGATTCTTAAGGGAAGAATTGCAGAACCTAGAGTTTGTTCCAACTGTAAATGGTCCTCTTAAACGCCCATCTGTTTTACACGATCCTCGTAATGAAGAGTTATATGCTTTGTTGGAAGATTCAGATTGTTTCCCTGGCAGTGGATTCCAGGGATCTGCGATCCTGGACATGCTTCAAGGTTTGGGCCTTAGAACAACTGTTTCTCCTGAGACAATTTTAGAGAGTGCACGACTGGTGGAGCGACTGATGCACATGGATCTGGAAAAGGCTCATTCACGAGGTAAAGTGCTTTTTTCATTTTTAGAAGTCAATGCTGTGAAGTGGCTTCCTGATCAGTCGAGTGAAGATGATGGAGCTATAAACAGGATATTTTCAAGAGCTGCAACGGCTTTCAGACCACGAAATCTGACATGTAACCTTGTTAAGTTTTGGAGTGAACTTAGAATGATTTGCTGGTGCCCCGTTTTAGTGTCTGCTCCATTTCAAACTTTACCATGGCCAGTTGTGACATCTACTGTTGCTCCTCCGAAGCTTGTACGTCCAAAAACAGATATGTGGCTTGTGTCTGCATCCATGCGGATACTGGATGGTGAATGTTCTTCTACAGCTCTTGCATATAACTTGGGATGGTTATCACATCCAGGTGGAAGTGCAATTGCGGCTCAGTTGCTTGAACTGGGAAAGAACAATGAAATTCTAATTGATCAGGTTCTTCGACAGGAATTAGCTCTGGCAATGCCAAAGATATACTCAATTCTTGCAAGCTTACTTGGTTCAGATGAGATGGACATTGTTAAGGCTGTACTTGAAGGTAGTCGCTGGATTTGGGTAGGTGATGGATTTGCAACTTTGAGTGAGGTTGTTCTTGATGGCCCTCTTCATCTTGTTCCCTACGTTCGTGTCATACCTACCGACTTAGCTGTTTTTAGGGGACTGTTTGTGGAGCTTGGTGTTCGAGAATTTTTAACACCTTCTGATTATGCTGATGTTTTATGTAGAATAGCTGTAAGGAAAGGTACTTCACCTCTTGAGCCACAAGAAATCAGGGCAGCTGTGCTGATTGCGCAGCAGTTGGCTGAAGTGCAGTTTCTTGACAAAGGCACAATCTATTTACCTGATGTTTCTGGTCGACTCTTCCCTTCAAGTGACTTGGTCTATAATGACGCTCCATGGTTGACTGCATCAGACAATCATAACAGCTCTTTTAGTGCCGAGTCTACAATGCTATTAAATGCGAAAAGAACAATGCAAAAATTCGTCCATGGTAACATATCTAACGAGGTAGCGGAGAAACTTGGTGTTCGCTCACTTCGTAGAGTCTTGCTGGCAGAAAGTGCTGATTCAATGAATTTTAGTTTATCTGGGGCTGCTGAGGCCTTTGGACAGCATGAGGCATTGACCACCAGACTTAAACACATACTAGAAATGTATGCTGATGGGCCTGGGATTCTTTTTGAGCTGGTTCAGAACGCAGAAGACGCAGGAGCTTCTGAGGTGACATTCCTTTTGGATAGAACTCATTATGGGACTTCTTCACTCCTCTCTCCTGAAATGGCAGATTGGCAAGGCCCTGCTCTGTATTGTTTCAACAACTCGGTTTTTACTCAACAAGATATGTATGCAATCTCACGCATTGGTCAAGCAAGCAAACTTGAAAAACCTTTTGCGATTGGAAGATTTGGGCTGGGATTTAACTGTGTTTATCATTTCACAGATATCCCGGCGTTTGTTTCTGGAGAAAATATTGTCATGTTTGATCCTCATGCCAATCATTTGCCTGGCATCTCTCCAACTCACCCAGGCTTGCGGATTAAATTTGCTGGGAGAAATATATTGGACCAGTTTCCTGATCAATTTGCACCATTCTTGCATTTTGGTTGTGACTTAGAGCATACATTCCCTGGTACACTCTTTCGGTTTCCGCTTAGAAACTCTAGTGTTGCTCCCAGAAGCCAGATAAAGAAAGAGATATATGCTCCTGAAGATGTGTTATCCCTCTTCACTTCCTTTTCTGGTGTAGTTTCGGAGGCTTTAATTTTCCTGCGGAATGTAAAAACAGTATCCATTTTTATCAAAGAGGGAGCTGGCCATGAAATGCAGTTACTGCATCGTGTTTGCAAAGATTACAATGTTGGGCAAGAAACTGAACCAAAGCCATCTAGTCAAGTGTTTAGTCTTCTTGACGAAAATCTTTCTGCTGGAATGAATAAAGATCAGTTGCTAAAAAAATTAAGCAGCACTGTAGTTAAAGATCTCCCGTATAAATGCCAGAAGATTGTGGTGACCGAGCAAGATTCTTCTGGCTGTATTTTACATGGATGGATAACAGGTGAATGTCTGAATGCCGGGGTAAGTAAAAAGCACTTGAACCTTCCAGAAATGTCTCATAAGTTAATACCATGGGCGAGTGTTGCCGTGCTTATAAATTCTGTCAAGAGTGATTGTGTAGAGAACGTGGCTGCTAGCAATTCTGATATATTTGGGCCATCCGCAATTTCAGTTCAGAATAGAAGAAATTTTGGGGGCCGTGCTTTCTGCTTTCTGCCTCTACCCATAACTACAGGCCTCCCTGCGCATATTAATGCATATTTTGAGTTGTCATCCAACAGGAGGGATCTTTGGTTTGGTAATGACATGGCAGGGGGTGGAAAAGTACGGTCAGATTGGAATCTTTACTTGATTGAGGAAGTTGTTGTACCAGCCTATGGTCATTTGCTTGAAAAAATTGCATCTGAACTTGGTCCATGCGATTTGTTCTTCTCTGTCTGGCCGGTAACTCTAGGAGCAGAACCTTGGGCCTCCTTGGTCCGGAAGCTCTACAGTTTTATTGCGAATAACGGTCTTCGTGTGTTATATACCAAAGCAAGAGGGGGCCAATGGATTTCAACTAAGCAAGCAATTTACCCTGATTTCAGATTTCCTAAGGCAGAGGAGCTAGTTGATGTCCTTGCTGACGCTGGTCTCCCTGTCATTAATATCTCAAAGTCAGTTGCCGAAAGATTTGGAGAGGCCTGTTCATCTTTGCATTTTCTGACACCCCAATTGTTAAGGACCCTGTTGACCCGGCGAAAACGTGAGTTTAGAGATAGAAATGGCTTGGTCTTGGCACTAGAATACTGTCTTCTTGATTTAGAAGTTCCTCTTCTGGCTGATGTTCTTTATGGTCTACCCCTGCTACCTCTTGCCGATGGTTCATTTACAACCTTTAGCAAGAATGGGACTGCTGAGAGAATCTTTTTCGCAGAAGAGAATGGGTATGAACTTCTGAAGGATTCACTTCCTCACCAACTCGTGGACCGTGAAGTGCCGGAAGGAGTTTATAGTAAGCTGTTGGCTGTAGCTGAAAGCAAAGAATCATGCATTTGTCTTCTCTCTTGCAGTTTGCTTGAGAAGCTCTTATTCAAGCTACTTCCAGCAGACTGGCATCTCTCAGGAAAGATACTTTGGACACCTGGCCAACAAGGACATCCGACAGTCGAGTGGATCAGGGTACTGTGGAGCTATCTTAACTTATCTTGTGATGACCTCTCAGTATTTTCTAAGTGGCCCATACTGCCAGTTGAAGATCGCTGTCTCATGCAACTAACTGTAAATTCAAATGTTATTCGAGATGATGGCTGGAGCGAGAACATGTCTTCATTATTGCTGAAATGTGGATGCCAGTTCTTAAATCGTGAGCTTCCAGTAGAGCACCCTCAGTTGGAAACATTTGTTCAGCCACCAACAGCAACAGGCATATTGAATGCACTTCTTGCGGTTTCTGGTGGGCAAGAAAACATTAAGGGGATTTTCCTTGATGTTTCAGAAGGTGAATTGCATGAGCTACGAAATTTTATTCTTCAGTCAAAGTGGTTTTCTGGTGGACAAATGAATGAGGTCCACTTTGAGACGATCAAAAACCTCCCCATGTTTGAGTCATACAGAAGTAGAAATCTTGTAAGTTTGAACTGTCCAGTTAAGTGGCTCAAACCTGATGGCATCAGGGAGGATCTGTTGGGTGATGATTTTGTACGCTTAGACTCAGAGAGGGAGAGAGCTATCTTCAAAAGCTACTTACAAATAGAAGAGCCTTCGAGAATGGAATTCTACAAAGCTTGTGTACTAAATCGTATGTCTGAGTTCCTTTCTCAGCAAGAAGCTCTGTTGGCCATTTTGCATGATTTAAATGATCTGGTCGCCGATGATGTTTCCCTTCAGTGTGTACTATCTACAACCCCTTTTGTTCTCGCAGCTAATGGATTATGGCAACAACCTTCCAGGTTCATATATTTTATTACCTTTTTCCTATCCTGATATGTTGATATTTACTATATTTGTTGGCATTTACACACTTTATACAGCAACTGGATATTTCTATAGCTGTCTTCGTATTTTTGTCCTCTTTTCAGGCTTTATGATCCTCGTGTTCCTGGGCTACAGGAGCTTCTTCACAAAGAAGTCTACTTTCCTTCTGAGAAATTCTTAGATTCTAAGATCCTGGATGCATTGGTTGGTCTTGGACTTAGAACAACTCTGGATTGTTCTGCCTATCTGGATGCCGCTAGAAGTGTGTCAATTCTACATGACTCGGGAGATCTAGAAGCATCAAGATATGGAAGAAGACTATTCTTCCATATCAAAACTCTTTCTGTCAAACTATCATCCAATACAGGTGAAGCAAATCATGATGAATCACAAAGTCCAATGTTCAAGACAAGTGAAGACTCGCCTGATGGAGAAACCTATCCTGAATATGAAACGGAGACTAGCTATCTTGGGAGCTTGCTCACTGAACAATCGGAGGACGAGTTTTGGTGTCAACTGAGGTCTATCCCATGGTGTCCTATTTGTCTTGATCCACCAATAGAAGGAATTCCATGGCTTGAATCTAGTAACTTGGTGGCATCTCCAGATAGAGTAAGACCCAAGTCTCAGATGTTTTTGGTGTCTGCCACAATGCACTTGCTGGATGGCGAGTGCCACTCGTCATATCTACATCAGAAACTTGGGTGGATGGACTGTTTAAGTATTGATGTCCTGTGCAGACAACTAATTGAGATATCAAAGTCTTATAAAGAACAGAAGTCTCGTTCCTCAGTAAATCCCGATTTTGAGGGCATGTTACAAAGTCAAATTCCTCTACTCTATACGAGACTGCAGGAACATGCTAGGGAAAATGACTTTCTTGCTCTTACATCAGCACTAAATGGTGTTCCTTGGGTGTGGCTTGGGGATGATTTTGTCTCTGCAGATGTTCTTGCTTTTGATTCTCCGGTGAAGTTTACCCCTTATCTATATGTTGTCCCTTCAGAATTATCAGACTTTAAAGAATTGCTTCTACAATTGGGTGTGAGACTTAGCTTTGATGCAGCAGATTATATGAACACTCTGCAACACTTGCAGAATGATATAAAAGGATCACCGTTAACAGACGAACAGATATATTTTGTCCTTTGTGTTCTTGAAGCCATTGCAGACTGTTTCTTTGAGGCGTCACCAGATTGTGATAAAAATTCTGTGCTAGTTCCCGATTCCGCTGGACTTTTGGTCCCGTTAGAGGATCTTGTTTATAATGATGCACCATGGGTAGACAGCAGTTCTCTCTCTGGGAAAAGGTTTGTGCATCCTAGCATCAACAATGACATGGCTAATAGATTGGGGATACAATCTCTTCGTTGTATCTCCTTAGTGGATAATGATGTTACCCAAGATCTTCCTTGTATGGAGTTCACAAAATTGAAGGAGCTTCTATCACTATATGGCAGCAAAGATTTCTTGTTATTCGATCTTCTTGAGTTAACTGATTGCTGCAGGGTTAAAAAGCTGCACATAATCTTTGACAAGAGAGAGCACTCTCGCAAGTCCTTGCTGCAGCATAATTTAGGTAGTCGATGTCTTGAGCGTACTACAAGCCTTTCAGTTTATTCTATAATGTCCTTTAAATATTGTATTATTTGTGGTTTTGCTCTAAGCTCTTTCTTTCAATTTTGGAGAATGGCGGATAAATCTAAGGTGGATAAAATTTTCAATACCAGAAAAGATTTTTTAAGCTTGTATTGGATTTAAGCTTCTTTGTTGCTTGGTTTTCAATACCAGAAAAGATTTTTTAAGCTTCTATTGGATTTTAAGCTTCTAGGGTTATCTACCTTAATCCTCTTATTAACATGCTCTCCTTTTTCAGGTGAATTTCAAGGACCTGCTCTAGTTGCCATTTTAGAAGGGGCTACATTGACCAGAGAGGAGGTTTGTAGTCTTCAGCTTCTTTCACAGTGGAGAGTTAAGGGTGAAACTCTCAACTATGGATTGGGCCTTCTTAGCTGTTACTTCATGTGTGATCTTCTGTCTATTGTTTCTGGTGGCTACTTTTACATGTTTGATCCCCAAGGAACGACCCTTTCTGCATCCACGACTCAGGCTCCTGGTGGAAAGATGTTCTCCTTGATAGGTATGAACTTCTGGTGTTGCTTTCCTACTCCTGTCTTCCCCATGCTAAAGTTGCTTGACAATAATCCTTAAATTGATATTTTTTTGTTCAGTGGTCGTATCAGGGAGGGATCATATCTTAGCTTTATTACATTTCTCTTACCGTGATTTGTAATTTAATACTTATTATTTAGTCAAGCTTCATGTCGACCCATCCTGCTTACGTTCATCCATCCTTTTATGTTTCAGCTCTTGTTAATTTGATAAAGCAGTTATTGAATACTATTCAGTTGACTTGTTTCTTTCTTTAAGTTTACCTTTTATTATTTCCTACTGTTCTTTTAGGTACAAATTTGGTTGAGCGATTCAGTGATCAATTTAATCCCATGCTGATTGGTCAAGATAAGGCATGGTCATTGACAGATTCCACCATTATTCGGATGCCTTTATCATCTGAAATCTTGAAAGATGGACTTGAGGCGGGGTTATATAGAGTAAAGCAAATATCTGACCGGTTTTTGGATAATGCCTCGAGAATCCTCATTTTCTTGAAGTCAGTTTCACAGGTATTATAATATGTATATCTACACCGCCCTGGACGTCATCGATATTCTTTTCTTATGGTAGTAGAATGCTATTAAATTGAAAACTGTAAAACAGAATATAACCTAGAGACTGGTAAATCTGGGATTCAAACAGAATATAACAGGTAGTTAGGAACTGTTAAGTAAAGAATATTCTTAACTAATTCGATTGTTCTAAGGCTGTTTTTCGTTGATGGGATATTTTGTTTAGGCATCGTATAGAAAACATGATTCGTCTGGACCTTTTGGAATTTGCGGAAGCACAAAAATAAAATGTGTTTGGCATTCTTCCATCTGTTGAATGTATCTCTTAACTGTTTTTCTGGCAGTTACTTGGATATTTTGGATAGATATGAGGAATGAGTGAGGTTTGACTTTTGTCCTTGATTGTATGAAACTCTGTACATGTGTAATGTTAATCGCTTTATGTATGTTCTGAAATGATTCATGTTTTATCATGTTGCATTTCGTTTTAATCACTTGATGTCTATTCTAGGCAGCAGATGGACTATGTATCATACCTAAAAAACTTGGAAAATATTTGTCAATTTCAGGTTTCATTTTCCACATGGGAGCAAGGAAATGCACAACCACATCAAGATTACGCGCTGCATATTGATTCAGCTTCAGCTATCATGAGGAATCCCTTCTCAGAGAAAAAATGGAGAAAGTTTCAACTTTCAAGGTTGTTTAGTAGCTCAAGCTCTGCTGTTAAATCACAAATAATAGAGGTTAACCTTCAAATAGGGGAAGACAAACTTCTGGATCGATGGCTTGTTGTTCTCAGCATGGGCTCTGGACAATCACGAAACATGGCTCTTGACAGGTATGAAGTCACTAACTATTACTTAACATAAAATCTTGTGGCAGTAACCTATATGCTTTGACGTTCATGTCACCTCAGAAAGTCATGTCAGACAATAAAGCGATATACAATAATCTCTTTCCGATGTTTAGTCCATCTATTTAAATTTAAGATGTTACAAATTCTGATCAAAATCATAGGCAGCAAACACTTCCAGTTCACTGTGCAAGTATGACACTTTTCTTACTTGATAACAAAAGCATTGGTGTGGAACTGTCGGCACGAGTAAATGAAAACAAATTTTTTTTTTTTTTGATAAAATAAAAAAAAACAAAAGAATCCCATTTACTCATGCATTTTGTTAAACCTAGTAGATATGATGAGTGTTCGAGAGGTTATCATGTCGCTATGTTGTTGAAATATTACTTTCTGCAGGAGGTATCTAGCGTACAATTTGACACCTGTTGCTGGAGTTGCTGCACATGTATCTCGAAATGGTCGTCCTGTTGATGTTCATCCAGCCAGCCCCATAATGTCTCCTTTGCCTTTGTCTGGTAGTGTAAATCTACCGGTCACCATCCTTGGATGCTTCCTCATTCGAAATAACTGTGGTCGTTTTCTCTTCAAAAATCAAAATGAGAGTGCTATGTCAGAGCCACAGTTTGATGCTGGAGATAAATTGATTGATGCATGGAACAAAGAGTTAATGTCATGTGTGCGTGATTCATACATAGAAATAGTGGTGGAGATGGAAAGACTAAGGCGAGAACATTCAAGCTCTTCAATTGAGTCAAGTACAGCACGTCAGCTAGCCCTTTCTCTCAAAGCCTATGGTCATCAGTTGTATTCCTTCTGGCCACGATCTAATCAACATGGCGGTGCTATAGCAACAGAAGTGCTCAAGCCGGAGTGGGAATGCTTGGTTGAACAAGTTATAAGGCCATTTTATGCTCGTGTTGCTGACCTTCCTCTGTGGCAACTTTACTCGGGAAATTTGGTCAAGGCTGAAGAGGGTATGTTTCTAACACAACCTGGTAGTGAGGTTGCTGTTAATTTGCTTCCTGTTACAGTTTGCAGTTTTGTGAAGGAGCATTACCCTGTGTTTTCGGTGCCTTGGGAACTGTTGGCTGAAGTCCAGGCAGTCGGAATTCCAGTTCGAGAAGTTAAACCAAAGATGGTTCGCGATCTTCTAAGGAAGTCATCTGCATCTATCGATCTCCGATCTGTTGATACTTATATTGATGTACTTGAATACTGTCTCTCGGATATTCAGTTCATTGGAGCACTTAACCCTGAAGGGGATAACATGGATGAAGGAAACAGTACTTCTGCTTCGATGTCGATGTCTAGTCAGGCTCAGGCTGGCTCAAGTGATGCTTTTGAAATGATGACAAGCTTAGGGAAGGCTTTGTTTGATTTTGGTAGAGTTGTTGTTGAAGATATAGGTCGTGCTGGAGATTCGATTGGTCAGAGAAATAGTAGTAATAATAGATATAGTAATGTTGACCCGAGGTTTCTGTCTGCAGTTAATGAACTTAAAGGACTACCGTGCCCGACTGCAACAAACCATCTAGCACGCTTGGGTATTTCTGAGCTATGGTTGGGCAACAAGGAGCAGCAGGCATTGATGTTGCCTGTGTCTGCACGATTTATCCATCCAAAAGTGTTTGACAGATTGAGCTTGGCTGATATATTTTTGAATTCTTCAGTTCAAGCATTTTTAAAGTTAAGGAGCTGGTCGCTTCCTTTACTGGCCAGTAATATGAGATATCTTTTTCATGACCATTGGGTTAACTATATATCAGAATCAAATGCTGTGCCATGGTTTTCATGGGAAAGTACATCCAGCTCTAGTGATGATAGTGGTCCCTCACCTGAATGGATACGACTCTTTTGGAAGAATTTTAATGGATCAGCTGATGAGCTCTCCCTCTTTTCAGACTGGCCTCTAATTCCTGCCTTCCTTGGCAGACCAATATTATGCCGTGTAAGGGAGAGACACTTAATCTTCTTTCCACCACCGCCTTTGCAGCCAATCCCTAGAAGTGGCACTGATATGCATCAGAGAGACAGTGATATGCCCACAACATCAGTAAGTGACGGTTCCTTATCTGAGTTAGTACAGCACTATGTTTCAGGCTTCGAGCTAGCACAGAGCAAGCATCCATGGCTGATTTTACTCTTGAACCAGTGCAATATACCGGTTTGTGATGCTGCATATATTGATTGCGCTGAGAGATGCAAGTGTCTGCCTTCACCAAATGTGTCACTTGGCCAAGCTATTGCCTCCAAGCTTGCTGAAGGCAAACGAGCTGGCTACATTGCTGATGTCGCTTCTTTCCCAACATCTGGCCGCGATGAGCTTTTTACCCTTTTGGCTAATGATTTCTCTTCCAGTGGCTCCAGATATCAAGCATATGAACTTGAAGTACTAAGTTCACTTCCTATATTTAAGACTGTCACTGGGTCTTATACGCATTTGCAAAGGCAGGGTTTGTGTATAATCACTGGAAATTCCTTCCTCAAACCATATGATGAATGTTGCTTTTGCTACTTTTCAGATTCAGTTGAATCTCACTTTCTTCAAGCCCTGGGGGTCGCTGTGTTGCATGATCATCAGACTTTAGTAAGGTTTGGGTTAGCTGGGTTTGAAAGCAGATCGCAGTCTGAACAAGAAGATATACTAATATATCTATATGGAAATTGGCTAGATTTACAGGCCGATTCTACTGTGATTGATGCTCTTAGGGAGGCTAAATTTGTTAGAAATTCTGATGAATTTTCCTCTGAGCTGTCTAAACCGAAAGACTTGTTTGACCCTTCTGATACATTACTAGTGTCGGTCTTTTTTGGTGAAAGAAAACGATTTCCTGGAGAAAGATTCTCATCAGAAGGCTGGCTTCGCATTCTACGGAAAGCTGGCCTTCGAATTGCAGCGGAAGCCGATGTCATACTTGAATGTGCCAAAAGGGTGGAATTTCTGGGTATTGAGCGTAATAGATCCTCTGAAGAAGATTATTTTGAAACGGATATTGTGCATTCTGAGAAGGATATTTCTGTTGAGCTATTGACATTAGCAGGATCTGTACTTGAAGCTATATTTTCAAACTTTGCTGGTTTTTATAGCACTGCATTCTGCAACACTCTTGGTCAGATTGCTTGCGTACCTGCGGAGTCAGGGTTTCCAAGTATTGGTGGCAGAAAAGGTGGCAGAAGAGTCCTTACACGTTACAGCGAAGCTATTCTTCTACGGGACTGGCCCCTAGCTTGGAGCTCTGTTCCTATTCTTTCAAGTCAGAGATTCATTCCACCTGATTATTCGTGGACAGCATTCCGCCTAAGAAGTCCTCCGATTTTCTCGACTGTTCTTAAACACTTACAGGTAAGAACACTCTTCTTCTCTCTTCGATTTATTTGTGTACTCTTTTCACGGACATGGGAAGAAAAGGCCTGATCAAATATGTCCAGGTAATCGGGCGGAATGGTGGTGAAGACACTCTTGCTCACTGGCCCAATGATCCAAATGTGATGACCATTGATGATGCTTCTTGTGAAGTTTTGAAGTACCTGGAAAAGGTTTGGAGCTCCCTCACTTCTTCAGGTACATATACTACTTAATTCAACACTCAATCTACATTATTGGATAGAAAGGCATTCAAGCTATCGCAGCTGTGAATTCCCGGGCAGAGGAACTTCATTTTAATAACAAATATCCGTGAAATTTCTGGAAAGAACGTTTTAACCAATAGGTGTTAACGAATGCAGAAAAAAATAGTTGTCCATTGTTTGTGTCCAGCCTTCCAATGGATTATGCTCTGGACAACAATGTATCTATGAAATACCAAAACAGGAAAAATAGGATTTATGTTTGCTGACACACAGAAATACTAATGATCATAGGACTGCAGTAAGAGTTTTCTATTAGTATGTTGAAATCTCTGATGATATTTTTTTCGTGCTTTGTAATTTCTATCATCCAGATATTTTGGAGTTGCAAAAGGTGGCCTTTTTACCAGCTGCAAATGGAACACGCTTTGTGGGGGCAAGCTCCCTTTTCGTTCGCCTACCAATCAGCCTATCACCTTTTGCATTTGAACTCCCTAGTCTCTATCTACCTTTTCTGAAGATCCTTAAAGATTTGGGACTTAACGATGTGCTTTCAGTTGGCGCTGCAAAGGATATCCTCTCCAAATTACAAAAGCTATGTGGTTATCGGCGTTTGAACCCGAATGAGCTTCGAGCTGTGATGGAGATTCTTTATTTTCTCTGCGATGACCTAAATAATACGACAAAGGCATTCGATAGTTCCACTGTTAAATCAGATGTGATAGTCCCAGATGATGGCTGCAGGCTTGTTCACGCAAGATCTTGTGTTTATGTCGATTCCTTTGGATCACGCTATGTGAAATACATAGACACTGGAAGGTTAAGACTTGTTCATCCACGACTTCCGGAGAGGATCTGTCTAGATTTGGGAGTGAAAAAACTTTCTGATGTGGTTATTGAGGTATGCACAGCATCAGTTACTTTTTCTCATGCCTTTCTTCCTCTTATATTGTTGTGTGTGAAACCGTCTGAAAATAATTGTTTCTTTATGTAGGAACTTGAAAGCGCTGAAAATATTCAAACCCTAGATAACATAGGGTCCATATCACTCAAGGCTATCAGAAGGAAGTTGCAGAGCGAGTCGTTTCAAGCTGCCTTATGGACTGTGAGCCGCCAGACCACCACAGTGGATGACTTATCTTTTGAAGATGTGCAACATTCTCTTCAATCTGCTGCAGAGAAAATTGAATTCGTCAGAAACATATATACTCGATTTCTTCTCCTGCCAAACTCTGTTGACGTCACCCTCGTGTCTAAGGAGTCCATGATTCCCGAATGGGAGAACGAAGCGCACCATCGAACAATGTATTATATCAATCGCCACAGAACATCTATCCTAGTTTCTGAACCGCCTGGATACATTTCTTTCCTGGATGTCATGGCAACAGTGGTGAGCGAGGTTTTAGGCTTTCCAACTTCCCTGCCTATAGGATCTTTATTTTCATGTCCTGAGGGATCTGAAACTGAAATTGCCGCTTGTCTGAGGCTATGCTCTTATGCTCTTACAAACACGGGCGCAGCTGATAGTTCTGTTGGCCAAGAGATAATGCCACAAGATGCTGTACAAGTACAACTTCACCCTTTGAGACCATTCTACAAAGGGGAGATTGTTGCTTGGAAAATCCAACAAGGAGACAAGCTGAGATATGGAAGAGTCCCAGAGGATGTTCGACCTTCTGCAGGCCAAGCTCTTTACAGATTCAAGGTTGAAATGACACCTGGAGAGACTGGTTTATTACTTTCATCTCAAGTTTTCTCCTTCCGAGGCACGTCAGCTGAAAATGAAGGTGCCTCGATTTTGCCCGAGGTGCTCCCCGCAGTATCTGACAACAAATCTCAAGAAAATTCAGAAAGTTCCAGAACTAACGAAACAAGTTCTAGCCAGGTTTGTTACATTTCACGTGAATCGTTGGATTTAATAATTTATACTTGCTTCTTGCCCCATATTTTTATTATCTCATATAATCTATGTGCTACTAAGACACAAAGTGCATACTGTTTCTATCCATCATCTTGTTGATAGTTTGATCTTGTATCATGTTCATGCTTAAGGTTAAAACTATCTGTGGAAGATTGATTGGATTTGTTCTTTGTCACCTGCAGCCTGTGAATGGAATGCAATATGGTCGAGTCACAGCCAAAGAGTTAGTCGAGGCAGTCCACGAGATGCTCTCCGCAGCTGGAATCAATATGGAACTGGAGAATCAATCTCTACTACAAAGAACCATAACGCTTCAAGAAGAACTCAAGGACTCTCAAGCAGCATTCATACTTGAGCAGGTTCGGTTACAATCAAAATCCTCCATACTTAATACACACATTGTGATCATAATGATGATCTATAGCAAAAACATGTCTCGTCTCTGATTTACTTGCAGGAGAGAGCAGAAGCTTCCCTGAAGGAAGCAGAGACAGCGAAATCACAATGGGTTTGTAAGATATGTCTGATCAAAGAAGTGGACATGACCATTGTACCATGCGGACACGTCTTGTGTCGGGAATGTTCAACTTCAGTCTCTAGATGTCCCTTTTGTCGCCTTCAAGTCTCTAGAACCATCCGAATCTTCCGACCGTAACTAACACCAAATACCAAATATCAATTACCATTTATCAAAGGTTTTGTCCTCTCTGTACAAGAGTTTCTGCTAATTCATTGGCAGCTTGTATATAAGTATAGGTATGTTTTTGTGTTCACTTTGTATTTAAGCAAGGGAAACATTATTTCAAGCCGCTTATATTTCATTACATTTGCATGTAACTAATGCCTAGAAAAATAACCCACACAAGTTATGAACTTAAGATTAAAATAAGATTGTTCACCTAAAAAAAAAAAGGAAATTGGAGGGAGTGATTAATCAATCATACGGTGACACGTGTAGAAATGGTGGACTACGTAGGCGTTAGATAACCACCACCACCACGACTGAGATAAGAAGGAGAGAGAAAGCTTACACCCCCCAAAAGGATATGTGTTCCAGAGGCGGGAGAGAGAAGAAGAAGAAGAAGAAGAAGAAGAAGAAGAAGACGAACATACTTCAATGGCGTCTCTGCAACTCTGCGACGGTTATCTCCTCTTCAAGCCCTCTGTTTCTCCTCGATTTCTCCCCCAACGCATCTCTCACCGCCTCATTCCTAAGGCCTCCGCTTCTCCTCCGCCATCATCTTCGTGTTCCTCCTTGTCTCTAAATCGGAGGCAGCTTCTGTACCAATCGGCGGCGGTATCACTCTCGCTTTCTTCCATTGTTGGGCCAGTAAAAGAAGCGAAAGCTGATGAACAGTTATCCGAATGGGAAAGAGTGTTTCTCCCCATCGATCCCGGCGTTGTTCTTCTCGACATTGCTTTCGTCCCGGAAGATCCCAGCCGCGGTAACTCCTTTTCGTCATTTTCCGTTATCCTCCATGGAAATTGACCGAAGCTTATTCTTAGAGTGTCGCTTACTAATCCTGCTAATACATAATTAGGGTTTTTACTGGGAACAAGGCAGACTCTATTAGAGACCAAAGACGGTGGTAACACTTGGGCTCCACGCTCAATCCCTTCAGCTGAAGAGGAAGATTTCAATTACAGATTCAATTCAATCAGCTTCAAAGGCAAAGAAGGATGGATCATTGGCAAGCCTGCAATCTTATTGTACACTGCTGATGCTGGAGAGAATTGGGATAGGATTCCCCTAAGTTCTCAGCTTCCCGGAGATATGGTATATAGCCTGTTTCCTCCGGTGCATCCAGAGCTTATTGGTTTCTACTGCTCTTTTGTTTATGAGAATGTCGAACTTTTGTTACAATGTTGCAGGTGTTTATAGAGGCGACTGGAGAAAAGAGCGCAGAGATGGTTACTGATGAAGGTGCTATATATGTTACTTCAAACAAGGGATATAACTGGAAAGCTGCTATTCAGGAAACCGTGTCAGCTACCTTGAACAGGTTCATTACCCTAACCTTTGGTTTATATTGATGGCAAAATCAGTAGTCAATGGAAGTTAAGTGTATTTTTTTTTGGGAATTGGCATTGTGTTTCTCGTTCATTTTCAATAGAGACCAAAGTAGACACCCTGATTCTGTATTTTCCAATGGTCTTGCAGAACAGTTTCCAGTGGAATCAGTGGTGCTAGTTACTACACGGGAACCTTCAGTGCTGTTAACCGTTCACCAGATGGAAGATATGTTGCTGTCTCGAGCCGTGGTAACTTCTTTCTGACATGGGAGCCTGGGCAGGTGAGCCTCAGTTAACGCAATGTCAGCATTTACTCGTGGTTTGCTGTTGAACTTTTAGTCCTTTTACGACATAGCTAGGTGAATCTGTAGCACATCTCATGGCTGATTTCATTTCACATGATTATTTAGCACCAATGGGAGAAAATGTAGATAAGAATATAGCATATATAACAATCCATTGACCCGATTTATGATCGAAGTAATTAGTGCTAAGAGTCAAGTACTGTGTCTAGGTAAATGACCTCATGTGTCTTACGAGGGACAGCCAATCCCTCTTTTGTGTGTGTGACAAGTTTGGTTGCTCTTAAAACCGTCATTCACCATAGTATTGGTTACATTGCAGCCTTACTGGCAACCACACAACAGAGCTGTTGCCCGAAGAATTCAGAACATGGGATGGAGAGCTGATGGTGGTCTTTGGCTTCTTGTTCGTGGTGGAGGACTTTATCTTAGCAAAGGCACTGGGGTAAGTACTGCAACAAGACTCTCCTCACCTTTTGCAGTGTTATTCCCTGAACATTTTATTTTCTTCTAATACCCAACCAAGCTCATTTTGAGATTTACTTGCAAGCTTCTGGGTTTTATGCCACTTAGAGGATGATGCCTCGAACTAAGAAACACAGTTTTCTTCTTTTGTTATCTGCTATTCCGTGGACCTAAAACAGGGCAGAAGAACACTTATTTCCTTTGTGATTCGAATTCTCTTTTAATGTTCCAATCAGTTCTACATCTGACTTTGTTCTCCACTGTTTTAATTGCTCAGATCTCAGAGGAGTTTGAAGAAGTTCCAGTACAAAGCCGTGGCTTTGGCATTCTAGATGTTGGTTATCGCTCAGAGGTACATGAGTTTACGCAATGATCATTCAAAATCTTTGTATTCCCGCTCAGATCTTGACACCAATGTTTTTGTTTGTTGTGTATTGAAGGAAGAAGCATGGGCAGCAGGAGGCAGTGGCATTCTACTGAAAACAAGAAATGGAGGCAAGTCATGGAACCGCGACAAAGCTGCTGATAATATCGCAGCTAATCTCTACGCGGTCAAGTAAGTCTCTAATCAAACATCAAAACACAAGTCTTTTGGTAAAGCTCATTGTTTCCTCCTGTGACCTATCGCGTCTCAAATCTCAATCCATTGCTCAAACTAATCAGCTTCCGATTTCTACCTGTTTTTTGCAGATTTGTTGATGACAAGAAAGGTTTTGTGCTTGGCAACGATGGAGTCTTGCTCCGATATGTTGGGTGAAGAAAGTTGGAAAGGTGAATTGAAATGGTTTTGTTTCATTGGGAAGCATTTGCTGCGTATACTGCATTTGTTTTGACTGTTGGTTGGATTTGGATTGGATCTTCTGATTTATGGTTATAAATAATTTTCAGCAATTTAATAATCTCTTTAATTTAATCCTTGTTTGTGTAGGCAACGATGAAACTCGCGTCCCTTGGCCGACATTATACGGAGTCTGTTTCTCATTTCAACGGTCTATCCAAGTAGAGATATATTTTATTAATAACTTTCTTGTCAACATTTGATTCCATAATTTATAATATCATGAGTCATGAGAGAAACATATATATATATTTGAATGGTAAATGTTATGTGTTACACTGTTTTGTGTAAATTTTATTTGTAGCTTGATCTTTTTTTGGTGTTTATTGATAAAAGCTGTAACGCGGTTTTATTTTTCATATTATAATAGTTAATTTTCTTCTTAGTTTTTTATATTTTTTGTGTCGAGATCTCTCGTTCGTTTTCCCCGGAAAATCCGGCAAGAAAAGTTACATAGAAAATTCTTGCCTTGACTCCACGAGTTTTCTCATCTCTCTCGGCCTCTCTTACTCGTTTCTCGTTTTCGCTTTTTGTCCTCTTGGATTTTGGCGTGGAATCCTGATCAACAGATCTAGTTTTAGAATTGGTTGTTAGATTGTTATACAGAGCAATGCTTACGGATCGAGGAAGGCGGATTTCTATTTGCAATGGGACTCTTGAATATAGCAACAGAAAATTCCGTTTTGATAATCATAATGGTTACGGATTCGTCGTCAATCGATCCCTAGGCTGCCGCGATTGGAGAATCCTGCGTATTTCGTCACCGACCTCTTCTCCACCGTCACCGATCTACTCTACCGGCGTTGGCTATATCGAACACCGGGTCTCCAAGTTCGACACTCTCGCCGGCATTGCTATAAAGTATGGTGTTGAGGTATGTTTTTTTCGCTCGGGATTTTTCGAAATTTATTAAGCTTTGCCATGATATAATCGAATTGTAATCGCTTGTGCTCTGATTATTACGGATCCAATGTGATAGGTATTTTCAATAGTTAAATGTAGAATTCGTACTATTTCGTGATTCTCACTATCGCAAGTTTATGCTTTTGATGCCAGATCTTGTTCAAATTTGTGTTCTGGTTTCCTTTTAGTCTTTCCTTGTGTCCTCAAAATTGCTACTTCAGGTTGCAGATATCACGAAGCTGAATGGTCTTGTTACTCATCTTCAGATGTTTGCTCTCAAGTCTCTACGGATACCATTACCTGGGAGACATCCTCCTTCTCCATGCTTATCTAACGCCTCTCTAAATCATGGGTACTTTTTAGCCTCTTGATCTCTCTCTTTACACATTTTTTTGTATGCTAATTAGAAAGCTCGAGTCTGTGACCTGGATTTCCATCCTCAGTTATGTCTTCCAGTTAGTTGTAGACGCTCTCCCAGTTTACTCTTTTCCACAAGCTGAACTGTTTACGTTACAGAAACTACTTTATGTAAGATTAAGAACATGCTAACTGAGAGTTTTCTTTGTCGGATAAAGACTAAGGGAAAAGGTACTGTAAATGAACAGCTTCCAAGTTTCAAATTCTGTTTTCTACCTTTCACCGCACAACCGAAACTACTACTGGAAACTTGTAAAGTTTCTTCTATCTGTGCCAGAGTTTGTGCAGAATTTTGTCACCTCAAATTAACAGTGAAGAGCAGAAAACAAGTAAGAGAATGAGTAAACATGTCGGAAATTGAGACATTCAAGTAGAGCCTTGAATGATCATAGTCTACTGATTTGCAGTAAAGGGCATCCACATATCAGATAATCCTAACTGATATGAAATCTTCTTGCAGAGAGGTGTGTTCTGAGCAAACTTCATCACCAGCAAGCAATGGCAACCACCAAGACGTATTTGACTCCTTCCAGTCTTTGAGGTTGAAGCCTTCAGAAAAGAAGGTTTCTCCAGCCATGAACTCCTTGCAAGGTTACTATGGACTGGAACCAGGAAACGGAAGGGATACCGAAGGTTTTGAGATGGCAGTCCACAAGAAAGAATCGCCGTGTCTCCATCAGTACCTCACACCCTTCCCAGTCACCAACACTCCCTTAAATCACCACAGAAAATCGAGAAGCTTGGTAGATGCAGTTATCGCTGAGGTCAACCAATCGTCCAACCCTTCAAAGGCAGGAGGAGAAGTGAATTCTGATAAGCCAACGAGAAGACGCCAAAAATCTGAAGCTGATTTCACTTCGGGAGCCCCAGAATTGCTGTTGAAAGAGGAGAGCAGAAGCAGGAGTGGCGGGTTTTCTGCAATAGCCGGGAAAGGTTTAGCTCTGAGATCCAAAGCAGCAAGCAGAACTAATTTATCAGCAGACACCGAGACGGGTAATTTCAATCCCGTACCAATCAATCTGATGGATGCTCCTGCGGGAGACAGCTTCTCAAGCGCGAGGAAGTCGGTTAGCGCCTCTAGTCTGCAAGAACCGGACTGTAACAGCAACGGTTCATCGCTGTGGCCAACCTCGAAGTGGACCCTGAAACCTGATTTGCTCACACAAGCAGCCATAGCGAGTTCTATTTTTGATGGATTGCCTAAGCCTTTAACTGGTCGGAGAAACAAAAAGGCTGTGGACTAAGGTCAGTTAGGTTTCGTCCGTCTCGTTATTGAATGTCAACTTTTTTGTTTGGTTCTGCAATTTCAAAGCCAAGAAGTCGGTAGCTAATTAGATTGGGGAAGTAAATAGAAGTGTAGAGTGTATTATTGGATTGCATTTATTTAAAACATTAATGCTTTCGAATGTAAATGAGTTGTGACGGTGAGAAATAAAATTGGTTTTTTTTTTTGGAATTCTCAAGAAATGAAATTTTACATTGGAGTTTAAATGAGTTAAACTGGTGTGCTAATTAACTGGTTTATATGTTAAAGGGTCAATTTGTAGAATAACCAAAAAAGGAAATATATATATAAATATCGATGAAGTGAGGCACTAATAAATCTGAAATCCCTAACCTCGAGAAAGCGTCGCGAGTCTGAGTTTCATTTCTCGAGAGCATTCACTCTTTTCCCCTCTTTCTGAGCAGAGCAAACCTAAGAGTCCCGATGATGAGGGGTCTTGTCTCCGGCGCCAAGAGGCTATCAACCCCATCGTTGATGGCGACAACCACCGCCACTGCGAGAAGAAGCTACAGTCTGATTCCGATGGTTATTGAGCACTCATCGCGAGGAGAGAGAGCTTACGACATCTTCTCTCGATTGCTCAAGGAGCGTATAATCTGCATCAACGGTCCCATTAATGACGACACCTCTCACGTCGTCGTCGCTCAGCTTCTCTTCCTCGAATCTGAGAATCCTTCCAAGCCGATCCATATGTATCTCAATTCACCAGGCGGCCATGTCACCGCCGGTACGCTTTGCTCTCCTTCTTCCATTGTTTTTCATTATGTTGAGCTTCGTCGGTAGTGTGATTGGTAATCCGGATTGCTGAAGGATGCGGCTTTGTCATTTGCTTTCTTGCTTAGTTGGTGGATTTGGGTATTTATCTAGTTTAGGGTTTCTTGCTCACCGACTAAAACCAGCAAAATCTCTTACAGGATTTGTAACGGAGTTGCTTGATTCATGTAATGATGCTGCTGAAATGTATGATTGTTACTAGCTTAGAGGAAATTCTAATTATTTCTGGTAATTTAAGTGTCCACATTCTCGTGAGTGTTTGGTTTGTGACGAGTTAAAACTTTCTCAAATCTCAAATTTTTGCTTCTCATGTTGTGTTTGGTTATCCATCTCTTATCTTTATCTTTGATGCAGGTCTTGCAATTTATGATACTATGCAGTACATTCGTTCTCCGATAAGCACGATTTGTTTAGGCCAGGCTGCATCAATGGCTTCTCTCCTCTTGGCAGCGGGTGCCAAGGGACAAAGGCGGTCGCTGCCAAATGCAACCGTTATGATTCATCAGCCTTCAGGAGGATATAGTGGGCAGGCTAAAGATATAACGATTCATACGAAACAGATTGTTCGTGTGTGGGATGCGTTAAATGAACTGTATTCCAAACACACGGGTCAATCTATTGACGTGATTGCGAAGAACATGGACAGGGATCATTTCATGACTCCTGAAGAGGCTAAGGCGTTTGGAATAATCGATGAAGTAATTGATGAAAGACCATTAGAGTTGGTGAAAGACGCGGTCGGAAATGAAAGCAAAGATAAGAGTTCGAGTTAGGAAGGGATCTGGTAATCAAAGTAATAAATTTTCTTCTTATCCTTTTACCAGTTTTGCTTTGCTCCCGTTAGATTGCTTTTCAATGGATGAAGAAGTTGTGCTCTGCAGGGCATAATCTCTCAAAACTGTTTTTATTCTTTCACAAATTGATCCTGACTATATTTCAGAAACTCTTTTCCTTTGCATGTTTACACAGTCTCATATCTGATTTAGTTAAATGAATAATTGGATTAAAGAGTGGCTTTGGGTCTTAATTCCATGTGCAGCCAGATGCATTACACATCTTTGATTTATATGCACATTCTTTTGTAAGTAACTAGAGATGAGATTGTTGTCTAGTTTCAGAAAATCAGGGTCGCAGTTCGCAGATGATATAATTGGCTTGTGTGAAACTGGTGCTGTGGTCTGTTGAGCTGAGCATTTGATGAGACTAGTGTTTGCTTCTCTTGCTCTCAATTGTTTTTGCAAGGTTTTTAAATATAAGCAGGATTATTATTTATCTTGTGGTTTTGGCTTTCCAGTGGGGGGGTTTTTTTTTTTTTTTTTGGGGTTAAAAACATCATTAGATATACTTATTTAAAAAAAAAAATGTAAGCGTGAAGGAAAGGAAATATTTGGTTTAGGACTTGGGATTTAGCAAGAGTGAGAGATTAAAAATAAAATAAAATGTTCGATCTCTCTCTCTCTCTCTCTCTCCATTGTAAAAAAGGAAAAGGAAAAAAACGCCGACAACAGTAAACCAAAGTTTCTCAGAAAAAACTTCTGTCGAAAGTTTTCAACTTTCAGCCCTAAGCCCATCCATCGTCTCTCTCTCTCTCTCGCGACCGCCTCAATCTCTGGATCAACCTCTTTCTTTCTCTCGCTCTCTCCGTTGCTGTTGCTCGTTACGTGATCCCTAGCTTTCTCTCCGCTGCTACCTCAATCACCGAAGCTTCTTCTTCCGGTGGAATTATCTTCGGACAGGAATCGGAGTTTCTTCTTATTTGGTTCTCGGGGTTTGATTTGATTTCGCAATTCTGTTCGGTGTTCCTGTTTTCCCCTCAAAATTAGGGTTTATAGCTGTCTCGCCTATGGCTCCTGGGCGTAAAAGAGGAGCGAGCAAGGCCAAGGCCAAAGGGCAGTTGATTCTCGGTGATCTGGTTCTTGCCAAAGTCAAAGGCTTCCCTGCTTGGCCTGCTAAGGTGCGTTCTTTTTGGATTACGACCTCCGCCTTTCTGATTTCTGGAATTGGGGATTTTTGTTTCTTCTCTGATATAGTCCTTAAATCTCCATAGTCTCCCTCTTCATCTTATTTTGGTTCTGTTTTGGCATCTGATGATGGGACAGATTAACTCTGTGGACTTGTTTTTGTTGTTGTCTGTTTTTTTCCTGCGTAGCTAGGTTGACGAGCTCTAGTGTTCTCTTTCTCTGTTGAGCGTCTTATCATACTAGCCTTCATAATTAGGTTGGTTTAGAATATACCAGAGTTTTTGTTCCCGACATTGATAGTCAGTTAAATCATCTCTCTAGTTACTCGGGTCAGATTCCACGGTTAAGAAAGGTTTCATCTCGATAAATAATGAGCTGTGTAATGTATATGGATTCTGACCAGATCTCAAGTCTTTTGATGCTTAAAACTGTCACAAGTTCTTTCAATTGTGTTGGATATGGTTGAGCTGCGTGAGAATCTTTTTAATTCATTTCTATCTAATTAGTCTCTCTGCTGAAGTAATTGGTTTTGGGTTTCAGATCAGCCGGCCTGAAGAGTGGGATCGTGCGCCAGACCCAAAGAAGTACTTTGTTCAGTTCTTTGGAACGCAGGAAATGTAAGCAAGTCTCTTATATGTAGAATGATTGTTAATTAGTTGATCCATATTATTCTCAAATTCTCTTACCTTCTCATCCAGAAAGGTATATCAACTTTAGTCAATATATCATGGTACTAGACCTAGGCAGTATATCTCGGTTATCAGGTGTTCTCTTACCCTGATTGAAACATCGCCTTTTCCTCGCCATGTTATCAGGTGTTTTGATTTTGTAATTTTGGCTGACTATATCTTCGGAGTTCGATTTTGTCTTCTGCGCTGTGATCTTTCACCAAGTCATCTTCCTTTTTTTGGTAACTGAAGTTATCTTTCTACATTGCAGAGCTTTTGTTGCGCCGCCTGATATCCAAGCCTTCACTAGTGAGGCAAAGATCAAACTATTAGCAAGATGTCAAGGTAAAACAGTCAAGTACTTTGCACAAGCCGTAAAAGAAATCTGCACTGCGTTTGAAGACTTACAGAATCACAAGTCAAATGTTTTGGACAATGAGGATCCTCTGGATGCTGCTGAGCCTGGTTTGACAAACGCTGAGATAGTGGATGGAAGAGATGATGTAGTCACTGAGTCTGATGGAACTGATAACTCTGATTCTAGGGTGGATCCTTGCTTCCACAAATTAGGTAAGAATAATGGTGAAGAGAAAAAGGCTGAGATAGGGAAGCGAGATTCTACTCCAGTTCTGGAATCAAAGATCACAACCACATCCTTGAGTACCGAGTCACTGGAGCATGGTTCATATGACCCTAAAATAAAGGAAGAAGATATTGATAAAGAAGCTGACGGTGGTGCTTGCATTGAACATCTTTGTAATGGCCAAAAGAATCTGGCGAACGTTAAAAGAATAAAGAAGACTGCAGGTGGCTCGGATAGAAGATGTGAAGATACTGTTCACAGAGACAAAAACAGTAACTCACATGTGCCTGATGGTCGAGCTGCTTGTGGTAAATCTGATTCCAAAAAGTCAAAAGGTCTGTTGACAGAGAAATCTAGCTCCAAAGTGTCTGGTGATAAGCATGAAAATTCACCTGGCTTCAAGGGTGGGGTTTCTGGAAAGAAAAGGAGGCTTGAAAGTGAACTAGGAAAACCTGCACCAAGAGTAGATGAAAGCTCACGTGCTGCTAAAAAGCCGCGATGTGAAGGTGCGAATGATAAAAAAGAGTGTAAAAGTAAGCGTCTTATTCCTGTTGATGAAGACAAAGCTGAGGAATTTGATTCCATTGGGGATGTATCAGATATTAAGCGCGAAATTGTCTTAGGATTAAGTGCTCGTGGAGGAGATTTACAATATGATAAAGAAGTGGTTGCATATACAAAGCGCCGCAGACACACAGTGGAGCATGGTACTGTTTCTTCTTTTTCTGGGTCTCGTGATAATTCGGGGAAAGGTCATCGGGAACAGAGAGACCATTCCTCATCTGTTAGTAACGTTAAAGTTCCAGCTGCACAGTCGCTGAAAAAACGAAGGGCTGTTTGTATCTATGACGAAGATGATGATGAAGATCCAAAAACCCCATTACATGGAAGACATGCTATTGTTCCCAAAGCAACATCAGTTTTGACTGATGGTCCCAAAAGTGCTAATGTGGTCCCAAAAGCTAAGATATCTGCTGGATCTAGAGAGAGTACTGAACCAAGGAAAGTACCTCTGCGTAAACATTGTGAGGATGCTTCACGTCTACTACCAGATCATGTGGAGAATTCTACTAACAGCTTGCCTATGGTAAAGCCCATCAATGAATTGCCGACAAAGGATGTCAAACAGATCTTGCGATCTCCTAAGATGTCCCCTCAGCTGGTTTCAGCTAACAAGCACGTTGCAGGAGAGCATAAAGCTGCAAAAATTGTGAAAGTTTCTGTTGCTGGGATGGTAAAGAAGCCTCAAAGTGATTCTTGTAAGGATGCAGTTGCGGGTTCTGATAAAGTAAGCTCTTCTCAATCTCAGCCAGCAAATCAGAGACACAAGCCAGGTTCAGTTGGAGAGAGGCCAACCGTGGTTTCAAAAGCTGCATTGCATTTGAATGATGCTGGTGTTTCAAGAGACGTTTCTAAGGACTTGTCTGCTGGCATGTATGTCACATTCGATCTGTCATCCTTTCGTGTTTAGTTTATTTCGCCTGTTGCTTATAATCTTTGTCTTCTGCTGATTATAGGCTTGATTTCAATCGAGAAAATTGGAGTGCTCCATTGATCAGTGCGAGGACCCCAGATTCGGCTGCATCTATGAAGGATCTAATTGCTGCTGCACAGGCAAAAAGAAAACTAGCACATTCTCAAAATTCAATTTTTGGGAATTTGAACCCTAGTTTCTTGAGCATCAGTGATACACAGATGAGGAGCCATAGCCCGTTTATGGTTCAGAATGCTCCAGCTTCTGCTGGCATCGCAATGCCTTTAGTTGTTCAAGGAAATCAACAAGATTCTTCTCCGTCAAATCATGGGCATCAGTCCTCATCAAGAAATCAAATTGAGACTGATGATAATGAAGAGAGAAGACTTAGTTCAGGGCATAAGTCAGTTGGAGGTTCACTTAGTGGTGGCACTGAGGCTGCGGTTTCTCGGGATGCTTTTGAGGGCATGATAGAGACCTTATCAAGAACTAAGGAAAGTATTGGACGTGCAACACGCCTAGCGATTGATTGTGCCAAGTATGGGATTGCCAGCGAGGTAAGATGGTTGGTTGGTTTTCATTATGTTCCGTTTTAAGGTTGTCAACAAACTTAGTGTTGTTAATACAGCACATAAAGAAGCAATTTAGAGTTGAACTTTTTCCGGCTTAACTTATTGGTAGTTAGTTTGCTATGTAAACTGCTTTAACAAAATTATTTACAGCATTTAGTGTGTAACATTGTTCAGACAATAGTTGCTTTAATTGGGAATTTTTTGTGGTTATTTCTAGGTGGTGGAGCTTCTCATACGAAAGTTGGAAAGTGAACCTCACTTCCATCGTAAAGTGGACTTGTTCTTTCTCGTTGATTCTATCACCCAGTGTTCGCATAGCCAAAAAGGTGAGCAAACTCTTGAATGGAGGCAATATCTTTTCTCAAATTAGCAATTCCCTGAAATGCTAATGGTATTTGGATTTTCGTCTGCATTCAAAGAGAACACCTAATATATTTTCTTATCAGAAACTATTTCTGCCTGAAATTAGTAAATTTTCTGATGCTTGTGAAATCTTTTTCTAGGTATTGCTGGTGCTTCTTACGTTCCTACTGTGCAAGCAGCTTTGCCACGTCTTTTAGGTGCTGCTGCTCCTCCAGGGACTGGTGCTCGTGACAACCGTCGTCAATGTCTCAAGGTATTTTTTACTTTTTGCCCGTTGCTAGGTTATCCTCGCATTTTTGTTGGGTGGAGTCAGTGACCTCCTTACTATTTTTAGGTTCTGAGGTTGTGGCTTGATCGGAAAATTTTCCCTGAATCTCTTCTGCGTCGCTATATTGATGATATCGGAGCTTCTGGTGATGATGCAACCGTTGGGTTTTCCCTGAGACATCCTTCTAGATCGGAGCGTGCTGTAGATGATCCTATAAGGGAAATGGAAGGGATGCTTGTTGATGAGTATGGCAGGTATGCTAAATGTTTGTCTTGCTTAGTAGTTTACTCTCCTGACTTAATATAGATTGCTGATGAGTGATGGCAGAACAGGAAAAGTCGGGAAATTTATATTACTGGAATTTTTGAAGTTGGGTTTGCTGCCATTCTGTCGAGTGTTTATGAATCTCATTGCCATTTTTTCTGCAGTAATGCAACTTTTCAGCTGCCCGGGTTTTTTTCTTCTCATACTTTTGAAGATGATGAAGAAGATGACGATCTTCCAACATCGCAAAAAGAGAAAAATACATCTGCTGTGGAAGAGTTAGAAACACCTGATACTTCTAGTGATAGACGCCATCGAGTTTTGGAGGATGTAGATGGTGAACTTGAAATGGAAGATGTAGATGGTCAGCGGAAAGATATAGCACCTTCCTCTGTCTGTGAGAATGAGACAAAGGAGCAGTCACCAGATGTTAGGAAACTAGCTGCAGAAAATTCAACTGAGGTGCCTCCTCTTCCGGAGGATTTCCCTCCTCTACCTCACGAATCACCTCCATCTCCCCCTCCTCTACCTCCTTCTCCCCCACCTCCATCCCCGCCTCCTCCGCCTTCTTCTCCGCCTCCATTGCTGCCACCACCACCTCCCCCAGCGCAGTTCCCACCTCTTCCTCCACCTCCGTCTCAGCCTCCACCACCACCGCCCCTTTCGCCTCCACCTTCACCTCCACCTCCACCGCCTGCACAGCCTATAGCTGGACCACCATCACTAACAACTCAACCATCCATAGCTAGCCATCATCAATTACCACTTCAACCAGGATTTCCTCCTCCAGTATATCCATTATCGCATCAAACATACCCAGGATCTATGCAGCAAGACCACTGTAGCATTTTCACTGTAAGTTTTTGATTTATTCTGTTTGATATTACCCATAATTCGTAAACATAGATTTCCCCGTTTTATCGTCTATGTTTAAATCCCTGTGAATCATGTGCAGGGTGATCAAATTGTCCAAGGGGCTAGAAGTTCTTCACGTGGAAGCCATGTTGAGGGTACTGGAAAAACCGAATTTTTCATTCAGCAGTCATCTAGTTTTTCTCCAGCAGGAGTTTGCAGCACCAGGGAACCTTCAGCATTTACTTCCTCCAGACAACTAGAATATGGGAATGGCGATGTACTTTTTAATCCCGAAACTTCTTCACAGAACCAACGGTTTCAGCCAAGCACCCCTCTATCCCAAAGACCTATGATTAGGAAGCTGCCTTCAGCACCGCCCAGTCATTTTTCATATCCAAGCCATGTTCAATCACAATCTCAGCATTCCTATACTCATCCTCCTTACTCTTTCCCACCTCAACGTGATGATGGACGGCGGTATAGAAATGAGGAACCATGGCGTATGCCTTCAAGTGGACATAGTGCAGATAATCAGAATGGTGCCTGGATACGTGGAAGAAATTCACATCCAGGCCTTCCTAGAGTCACAGACAGTATGTAGATACTTGAATCCTTATAGACCCTTTAACTGTTGAGGTTTTATTAATTTATAAATGATTGCCTGTAAGCATTGTGATACTCTTAATTATGACTGTCCATCATGTATGTTTTTGTCATTGCTTGCTTCCTTGAGATTGATGGTCTTATTTGCAATTCCACAGCTTTCTTTCGGCCACCTCCAGAACGTCCACCTTCAGGGACAATGAGCTATCAGCTTTCTGCTGCTAGTAGCTTACAAGCTGTCCCTGCAATTCCAGGTGAGACTATCTTTATCAATGCATCTGCTTTTAGCCGCTCAAAGACTCAAGTCAGAAAATTTTGTGCTTGCCTTACCATTTTAAGTTGCCCGTTTAAGGTCATGCTGCTTCCCAGATGCTACCATCTCGGCCAGACATACCTACCAAGAATTGTTGGAGGCCAGCTTGAAGTAAAGATAGAATTTTGTTGGCCTGCTCCTGTTAGTATCAATGGAAAAGAAGCTGCTAGTGTCTCATTAACAAGGTTAATCCTCTAGGTTTGATTTTTCAAATTCTAAAGTTGAGTCTTTTATCAGTGTTGTCATCAAACAGTTACAGTTATACTGCTTCTTCTTCCATGGAGGAATTTTTCGGATATATCCACTTCCAGAGGCATCGAAAACTACTGCAGACTTTTGCCAGGATTCTGTGTATTGTATTTTTTCCTGACAAATGTATCTGGGGGTCATATTCTTCACAGTATAGGTTCTTATTTTAAAATTGTTTAGTAGTTCCGTTCCTCAGGTCCTGTAATTATATGCCAATCATTGCACAAAGCTTTTACTGGCTAAATGAAATTTGAACTTCATAATCAAATACAGTTTGTGTTTCATTTTCTGAGCTCTGTAGTGATTTTTTCATAATTAATCTTTGCTGGTCTCTGAGAAATCATATTAAAGAATACACTGCCAAGAGTAGTTTTTGCACGGAAATAGGAACTCAGGTACTTGACTAGTGAAGCAGAGTTATGTAACAAGAGTATTGTGTGCAAGACTGAGTTTTGTCCCTTATTTGTTCCCAGGCTAGAGACCTATTGCTTAGTCTATATCTTGATGTTTGAATGAGTAGTGCCCCTTTAGGTCCATATATATGGGTAGCTTCTATTCTTAGACCTCTCTATAACTACTTTCTCCAACGGGGAGGAGCTCCCTTCAAAAATTCCTTAGTCTTTATCGTATATTTTGGTTCTAATGTCTATCTCTTCTGGAGATAAGCCATGTCTCGCTGCCTCATATTTTTAGCAGGAACACGAAGCATGAATTACAAAACATATTGCTATCTTGTGCACTGCTGATCTGAAGAAGTGTGTCGAAGACTTGTGAGGTACTGGTTTCTATTTGTTATTCTCTCAACTAAATATTTCTTTGGCTGCTGAATAAATCTTTAGTTATCGAAATGCCATAAACTTATTCTCCCCAAAAGCCATTTGTGTACTAGTGACATAACGAGGCTTTGCTTCATAATTATTGGGAGCACTTTAGGAAGTGTTTGCTCCATTTGCTTTCTCAGAGGAGCCATATGTTTGAGGATTATGTTTTGACCTCTACATAGTTTCAAATGATGGATGCCAGCTTACGGTGCCCATGCTTGGCTTGAGACAACCAGCTAATTGTACGTCAATGTGTTCAAAACAACACTCGATAGCTTTAGCGTTTGGTTTTGAGGAAGCTTTTATAATACATATATCTTTAAAGTGGTGTAGCCTTTCTTTCAAATATGGGTTTGTGGCGTTGATGGCTTGATGCCTCTTGCTTGTGCTTTGACAAATGTCTCTGGGGTTTGATTCCTATTTGCCATAGTTTTATTTTTCGCACTTTGTCTGAACCACGAAATATGGTCAAGATAAACTTGTAGCCTCTTCTTTAGCAATCCATTTATGCCAACTCTCCATTCTTTTGCACTCGTTACTTTTGTTTGCATATTTGTATGTGTATGTATCGCTCGTTTTTCCACAAGTGGAAACACTTAACTTTCTCCAGTTAGGGTGTGAAGATTATGATTCAGTGCTTATTTTGCTCAATGTATAAGGTCTCTCGACCCTTCCTAATTTAATCTGTCAAACTAGTGCTTGTTGTTCTGTTAAGTACATACATGTTGGGGAGCATTACTTGATTGAGAGTCATGGACTTAGTTTCATCACATGTTGTACGATGAACACAAAGAGTTATGCTTAAGAACATAACGGTTTCATGTGGACAACAAAATATCAGTGATTGAGAGGGATTCTGTATTGGATGTTTAATCGTTGGTCCTTGACACAAGTCGACTATTTTGAGGAAATTAAGTATTAGCAAGTGTGTGGACATTTTCTTTTCTAAGAGCATTCACCAGAGAGATTACATATTTGCATCAGCAAACGGTCGAATGTAGTTTTCTATTTTGGTCAATGGGTTTTGTCAGATGAATATATCAAACTGCCATGAATGGGTTAGCTTCTTGGTCTGCTTTAAGTTTGCCTGTTATTTGTGTTTGCAATCAGAAGCCTTTGGGGGTAGGTACTATATACTTGTGTTTGTTTTGACTTCTATTGTGAGAACATTATTTTCAAGGTGTTGTGTGACTTGTGTCTTGCAACAGGCTTTTGGTTTGGTACAGAGTTGAACCACCTGAAACACTGGCAATCATTATGCTAGGAAATCTGTGTGCATACAAAAAAGATGGACTATACAAGGCGGTCCTGATCAGATTGTGCGAAAGCTTGAGGTAAAAAACTTATCTTGTTCTTAGCTTACTCTCTGTCTTCTTTGTATATTGTAAAGTGAAGTAACAAATGACATAAAGAGAACATATAATATAATGGACATGGATTAGGGAGTTTTGTCTCACTTGGAATGGCTACAAGCAATCCTGGTTTCTTGCATGGTTGTTTTTCAGGTGTTGAAGTTCTGAGATTGGCTCGGGAACCAACTAGGCTTTAGACGGTCTTAACAATTGATTTTCTCAAGTTTGGAGGTTAGGTTTTTCATCACTGACGAAGGTCCTAACTCCTAAGCTCATTAATAGAGAAATTAAGTTAAGGCCAAATCATTTCGCTTTTGAAAATGTAAATTTTAAGAATGTTGGTGTTGGTATATCTTTTAGTTACGTCAGAAATGTTATTTTGCCAAACTAATCAATAGGGTTTGTAACTAACTGTGTATAATAATTAGTGCGGCTTGTAAATTTTGTTAATTACAAGCCATATTGATTAATCAGTTTGGTAAAAGAACATTTCTGCCATAACTACTAACACGAGCAGAAGGTAGACGACTTATTGGATCATTCTAAGATTTTATCAAAACCTTATTCTTAAAGACCGATATATGTTTTTGAAAGGAAAAAAGGACCAATATATAATCCTCATACTAAATGAAAAAAACCAACAAGAAGATGCAAAGAATAAAGTTGTTCAAAGTTTTAATGAAAAATGTGTTCATGGTCTTGGTCTAATGATGTTGGATTCGAAGTGCCATTTTTGGCATCTAGATTCGAATTCATGTTAAACGCCAAAATGCGGTTTAAAAACTCGACCAAAAAAAGAAGTGTCCTTAACTTAAACCGATGCAGTGGTGGCTCGGTTTACGAATTAATAACATAGATTAACCCTAATTGGTTAATTATGTGAAAACTGCAACATAATTCAATACCACCTAAAGTTGTAAACAATACTGACTAAAATTTAGATTAATTAAACAGAATATAGTAATCACAAGTTGAGACGCCGACGGCAACTATGCAGTTTTGTCACGCTGAATCAAATTTGAAAATATTATAGAGGTCCAATGTTTGATTTGGAGACATTCAACAATACATGGTCAATGTTTCCTATGTGTGTGTGTGCACGCATGAATGAATAAATAAAATATCAATCGTGCTGGTATGTATAATTTTTAAATGCACATACATATTGGCTTACGTCAAAAAAGATGCGACAAAATAAAATCAACGAATAAACAGGAAATTACACCTACGTAACAAATTTTTTTTTTTTTTTTAAACGAAACGTAGTCACAGCGAAACGCGGTGTTGTCGAACAAGAAATCCTTCCAAAACGACTTTTTTCTTGTAAGCCTCCGAGTTCAAATCCAAATCACCCGGAAACGATCCGCCTTCAGCTTTACCGCCACCGCTGCGTTTGCGTTTGGCAGCCGCAATCGCAGCTTCTTTGAGACTAGGGAGAAAGTAACACCAAGTGGATGTACAAATAATCGCGCACAAACGGCCCCAAATCAACATTATCATTAGTGTTAGCATTATGATTGATATCCCAATTACCGGGTCGAATCTACCCACCCGTGACCCTTTTTTGACCCGTAACGACTTCGGTTTTGACCCTGACCCGACGGTTTTAGTCGGGTCGAGTTTCCCGCCACGGACTGTAGTCGATACCTCTTCGTGACACGTGTCGTATCCTGGGAAACTCAACGGGTCTCTTTGTTCGTTCGTGTTTTTCTGGAAGAAAACCAAACCTTGTCAACTTTTTCGAGACACAACGTAAAAGAAACATGTTTTCGCCATATGAACAAGTTTAAAAACCAAAATTGACAATATGGAGACCACTTTAAACACAGGGAAGCAAAAAAAAAAAAAAAAGAATATAGAGATTCTGGGTGAAAGAAGAAAAAACAAAAATCATTGTGATCGAATAGAGTGACAAACATGATATCAATACGTAGATAAGAAAATTTTCTCTATATTAATTTGTTGTATGTAAAATACTCTACATTTATTTGAATTAGTACAACTACAAAAAAATGAAAGAACAAATTAGTTCACTAAGAAAAATAAATAAAATACCTCTTTAGTTTCTTGCTCAACGGCCTCCTTATAACCACTAAACGCGATATTCTTCCGATCAGTCACATGACGTATCACTCGCAACATATTTTGCTTATCATCATCTTCAACAGTCGAGTTTTTCTCCGGCTCGTGAATCAACGGCGGTGTGATCTCGCGGGTCTTCAAACGGAATTTCGTCGGCCGCAAAAACCACCGACTTCTCGTCTTCTTTTTCTTCTTCGTCTCTTGAGCGGTTTGTTTGTCTGAGTGTATTTTCCGAGAAATACCGAAACAACGAAGAAAATAGGAAGACGAAGACCCGATTCTCTCTCGGATTTTTCTCTCGGGTTTGCCCATTAAAGTTGAATTGAAGGATCGAGATATGAAAACATTTTTGCGAAGACTAACATTAATATATATGATCCGGAACGGTTGGAATTTATCCCATTTTTATTTATTTATTTATTAAAATAATACCATAAGTATGTGTTAGTGTAAGCACGCATTCGGAGATACGATGAATATTGTATTATTTATCTAGTAAAACTTCAAAGTATTCCAAGTATTAAGGTCGTGCCTTGGGAGTTGAATAGACTATGGCATGGATCGAAGTGTTTATGCGTACATGAGTTCACATTTTTTAATATAATTTTGTAATGAAATACTTTTGTAAATTGCAAATGCAAACCCAAAAACAAAATCAAATGCAAACGGAAGGTTTTCTATTTCTAGTTGTATCGGATTTTTTTGGGTTTATATATATGGATCATAAGTATTTGTGATTATTCGTTCACACAATCAATAATACACCATAAACAAAGGGATATTCGCCTCAATACGTTTTTTCTCTAAATTTTTTATTATTTTTGTGTTCTTCATTGATTCTTCTTGGCAGAATTCACAACACCTAGCATAATCCAATAACACATATTTTAGAAAATTATCTAGAATACATAATGAATAAACTTGCATTTTCTCAAATTCAGTTATATGTTTTCATTGATAATATTCAAGAATAGTAATAGTGCACCTTGTCCTTTGCTTCCTTTTTCGCGTTAGACAATAATGAATCACATTATTTGATGCGAAGAAAGCATAGTGAAGAAGAATCAACATGGAAAATAAAAAGACTAATATAAATTAAGATTAAAATTAAATCAAATTAAGAAGATAGAGGATTTGGTTGTTGGTGGCCAGCCCAAGTCTTTCTTAAGAGTTACGGTCGTACCCACGTTTCTACTTTCTACGTCGCCTACCATTTTTCTCTAGCTGTCTTTATTTTATTTTATTTTATTTTGTATGTTTTAAAGGTTCAAATTGGAACTTCTTTGATAAATTTTTACACCCCAAGGCCAAGTGTATCAGTCACAGAGGCTCACCTTGAAGTCGATCATCTTCACGGTACTGGTGTGTACCGGCTTCATGCACGGGAAGGGAAGCTGGCTTCACAAACCGACCATCATCATGAAGATGGCGTTACTATAAATAAAATATTTAAAAAAAAAAAAAAAAAAAAGATGGCGTTACTAAAATGGAGTCCAAATTGAAATTTTTTATTTAAATATCTAATCGTGTCAATTTGAAAGTTATTTGACATTAACTTTGGTTTTGATGAAGCAATCATTTGCAAATCTAATTTACTATCATATCCGTAAAAAGATAAAGAATTGTACAAACAATTATATATATATATGTATATATATATATATATATGATTATTGTGTAGCGTTGTTTACGTTATATTGTTTGTTTTGAATGAAATTATTTCTAAAATTGATAAGATAGTAAGATAAAATAAAATAATTTGATATCATTTACTCATTTAGTCAAACATAATGTAAGTAAAATGTAATGTCTTTATAAGATAAATTTTTTCCGTCTGTAAAAACCTTTTTCTCATGCATTAAATCAAAAAAAATTTATAAAAAAAAAACAACACATCAAAACTCTGAAATCAAAATCTTTGACGTGTCGATGTACAAACGATTCAAACAACGACTCTGCTTATTTATACTATGGCTCAGGTAGAATTTTACTAAGAGTTAGCTTTTTCTGCATCCTCATGTTTTATCAGTTTATTTCTTTGGGTATTGAAGAGTTCCTCAACGGAACGGAAGTTGTAAATCCATCATCTGCAACTTCCATTAATGGATAAGTATACTGGGAAATTGATTTATGTGTGGATTTTTTTTCGTCAACAGTGGTAGTGTCATTACTCTGCTTATTATGTGATTCTTAAGACGAGAAAAAACATCCCTCCGCGTCCCACTAAAGTTCGTATAGTGAAATACTTCGATCAACAAGTCGCGATTCTTTAATAAATCCAAACCCCATATGTAGTCTTTAGGTAGCTTCCACCTGTCACATGTCAATTTTGTGAAACCTCACTTTTTCTTTCCACGAGGAGGATTTTCTCAACTCCTCAGCTGAACCACATGATTCATGAACCGTTTTTGCACATTTTGAACAAAGACATTTTGAACCAGCAGTTGTCCAAGTTTTCCCAACTTCCTTTGCATCCTAATTTTCTTTTGCAAAGAATGTATTTAAAGGAAAATATATAGGGTTTTCCGCAAAACTAAATTTCCATTTGATTTTTGATTTTTGATTTTTGATTTTTGATTTTTGATTTTTGATTTTTGATCTTTTTTGTTTGCAAATTTACTCTCAATTTGCAAAAAAAAAAATGTAGGTTAATAATTATGAGACATGTATAACGAGGAGAAAGCAAACCCATGGAAACTGATCAAAGAAGATGGATACGCTATGCTGGTTGATAGATTACTTGGAAAGCAAGTGGAACAAGAAAAATTGGTTGTGGAAGAACAAGCAGAACCAAATCAGAAAGAAGAAGAAGAAAGAAGAAAATTTATCAGTCCCTAATGAGGCGATCATAGACTCATTACCTGCAGCATTTCAATCAGGAGAAGCAACAGCAGATTCTGTTAAAGGTAGTAAACTCAATATCGCTTAAATATTTTATTTCCATTTTCATTTGTTTCATTATCTAACGTTTTCAATTGGTCTTTTACTTTTTTCAGATACTAAGGTCGCAGTATTCTGGGACATGAACACTGCTCCCCTTCCAGCGGGTTATCGTACGGATGACTTAGTCCAGAATATAAACAGCACTCTAGGAACTCTACATGAAGAATCTCCCGAATCCTACCCCAAATACACTCTATCAGATGATGATAGGTTTGTAATTGGGGATGTTAAGGGTTTACACCATCTCGTTAGAAGATCCCTTCGCAACCAAGCTTTCACATGTTGGCAGGTATGCGAACGAAAATACTTTTGCAATCGACATCCAGAAAGAAATGTTGATGACAAGCCCCCAGGAGGTGCAGCAGATACGAAGTTAGTAAGTCGTTTGATTGATTACGTATTACACCACCGTGACAAATTGCCCAAAAACATCCTCATCATTTCAGGGGATCATAATTTCAAGAGGGCAATAGACATTTTAAAGGGGGGAGGGTACAAAGTTCTTTTAGCTCAACGTCGAGATTCGCATTCTTCATTTCGCTGCTCTGCAGAGATTGCATGGTTGTGGGAAGAAAGCACATGAATGATGTACGGAATGTGTCCATTTTATCTCCAACCACCATAAGGGAAGAAAAGGATGAATCGAAGAGTGATATTATGTTATTTGTCTTATTTTTCTTAGTATGGGATTCTCCTACATCTGTGTAATTTGCTTTATTTTTTTTAGTATCCTATATATATGTAGTTTGTAATTTGTTAGTGTTCGCACGCATTCGGAGATACGATGAATATTCTTATTTATCTAGTAAAACTTCAAAGTATTCCCAAGTATTAAGGTCCTGCCTTGGGAGTTGAATAGACTATGGCATGGATCGAAGTGTTTATGCGTACATGAGTTCACATTTTTTTTAATATAATTTTGTAATGAAATACTTTTGTAAATTGCAAATGCAAACCCAAAAACAAAATCAAATGCAAACGGAAGGTTTACTATTCCTAGTTGTATCATATTTTTTTGTTTATAAAGTGTTTGTAATTATTCGTTCACACAATCAATAATAAACCATAAATAAAGGAATATTCGTCTCAATACGTTTTTTCTCTAAATTTCTTATTATTTTTGTGTTCTTCATTGATTCTTTTTGGCAGAATTCACAACACCTAGCATAATCCAATAACACATATTTTAGAAAATTATCTAGAATACATAATGAATAAACTTGCATTTTCTCAAATTCAATTATATGTTTTCATTGATAATATTCAAGAATAGTAATAGTGCACCTTGTCCTTTGCTTCCTTTTTCGCGTTAGACAATAATGAATCACATTATTTGATACGAAGAAAGCTTAGTAAAGAAGAATCAACATGGAAAATAAAAGACTAATAAAAATTAAGATTAAAATTAAATCAAACTAAGAAGATAGAGGATTTTGTTGTTGGTGGCCAGCCCAAGTCTTTCTTAAGAGTTACGGTCGTACCCACGTTTCTACTTTCTACGTCGCCTACCATTTTTCTCTAGCTGTCTTTATTTTATTTTATTTTATTTTGTATGTTTTAAAGGTTCAAATTGGAACTTCTTTGATAAATTTTTACACCCCAAGGCCAAGTGTATCAGTCACAGAGGCTCACCTTGAAGTCGATCATCTTCACGGTACTGGTGTGTACCGGCTTCATGCACGGGAAGGGAAGCTGGCTTCACAAACCGACCATCATCATGTAGATGGCGTTACTATAAATAAAATATTTAAAAAAAAAAAAAAAAAAAAGATGGCGTTACTAAAATGGAGTCCAAATTGAAATTTTTTATTTAAATATCTAATCGTGTCAATTTGAAAGTTATTTGACATTAACTTTGGTTTTGATGAAGCAATCATTTGCAAATCTAATTTACTATCATATCCGTAAAAAGATAAAGAATCGTACAAATAATTTTATATATATATATGATTATTGTGTAGCGTTGTTTACTTTATATTGTTTGTTTTGAATGAAATTATTTCTAAAATTGATAAGATAGTAAGATAAAATAAAATAATTTGATATCATTTAGTCAAACATAATGTAAGTAAAATGTAATGTCTTTATAGGATAATTTTTTTCCCGTCTGTAAAAACCTTTTCCTCATGCATTAAATCGAATTTATAAAAAAAAACAACACATCAAAATTCCGAAATCAAAATCTTCCGACATGTCGATGTACAAATGATTCAAACAACGACTCTGCTTATTTATACTATGGCTCAGCTAGAGTTTCACTAAGAATTGGCATTCTCTGCATCCTCATGTTTTATCAGTTTATTTCTTTGGGTATTGAAGAGTTCTTCAAGGGAAGTTGCAAATCCATCATCTGCAATTTCCATTAATGGATAAGTATACTAGAAAATTGATTTATGTGTGGATTTTTTTGGTCAACAGTGGTATAGTGTCATTACTCTGCTTATTATGTGATTCTTAAGACGAGAAAAAACATCCATCCACGTCCCACTAAAGTTCGCATAGTGAACTGCTTCGATCAACAATTCGCGATTCTTTAATAAACCCAAACCCCATATGTAGTCCTCATAGGTAGCTTCCACCCCTGTCATATGTCAATTTTGTGAAACCCGACTTTTTCTTTCCACACGAAGGATTTTCTCAACTCCCCAACTGAACCACATGATTTATGAACTACAAAGATCCATGAACTCTCTTTACACGTTTTGAACAAAGACATTTTAAACTAGCAGTTGTCCGAGTTTCCCCAATTTCCTTTGCATCCTATTTTTTTTTTGCAAAGAATGTATTTAAAAAATATATATATAGAGTTTTCGTAAAAGTAAACTTTCATTTGATTTTTTTTTTGTGCAAATTTACTCTCAATTTGCAAAAAAAAATGTAGGTTAATAATTATGAGACCTTGAAATCATGATATTTACATTCGAGATTTTACTATTCGAACATGAAATTCTCGAAAATCCAAAATTTTGGAGTAGATCGGATGAAACACGGATTCTATATCTAAATAATAATTTCACTCCTAAATAACAACCATAGTAAAACCTACTAGGCTACAAGTTTGGATATGTTATTTAATTAGTTTTAATTTTAAAATTTTAGTTTATTAACATCTATCCATTGGGCTATATAAAAAAAAAAAATTTTGAATATATAAAAATCGTATCGAAAATTCATCATCACTAAAAATTTAAAAACAATTATTTCTAAGAAGAATAAGAGTAGCTATCAATGAGGAATGACATAAATTGAAAAATCAAATGGAGTGAGTTCACTCTCTTCCCAAGGAATCTTGTGCTTGGAATCGCATTGCTCGCTTTTGTTTTTGTAATCATCCTTCCTGCCCCGACCCGATTCGACATTTGACCCGGCTTGTTCTTTCGTTAACTCACCTAACCCGGCAGGTTTGACCCGGCCACGTCAGCGTCGTCTCTCTCATCAACCGTTTTCTCCGTCGTTTCAGCTTAACAACCCCGCGAAAGAAGCTTATCCATAATGGTAAACTTTTGAGAGGCTCTTCCAAACACGACACTATCTCCGCCGTGATTTCGCCGCAAGACGGTCGTGATTCCACGTCGGAGGAGACGCATCGCGCCGCCATCCTCAGCAGTCGAAGATTCGTCCCCCGGAAAACGCCTCCTCCGCCGCAGATTTCTCCGATCCTACCCTCCTTGATCAACGGAATAGCCCAGTCTACTATCGACGCCGGCGAGCGAGAGAGATCGATGGCTTTTCTACAGCTAACGATCTCCAACAAAACGACGCCGTAACTGTAGACATCAGTCTTCGTGCTCAGATTATCCGGTGACGTGTAACACGGATCTAAGTATCCGATGGTGCCGGCCGGAGCCGGTCTCGTATTGTCATCGGCTAAGTCGACGGCGAGTCCGAAGTCCGCAAGCTTCGGTTCCCAATCCGAATCGAATAGAATGTTTTCCGATTTGATGTCACGGTGGAGTATGGCTCGTTCATGGAGGAAGTGAACAGCACGAGCGATCTTGAGTGCGATCTCGATGCGCCTGAGCCACGTGGGAGGAGGAGAAGTTGACACGTGTAGTAACTCGTGCAACGATCCGTTTGGCATGAGCTCAACGACCATGAGACGTTTCTTGGCATGGCCAAGAAAGGTCAAGACGTGTGGGCTACAAGGCAGCGAAGAAAAAACACTGATCTCGTTTTCTAGTTTCTTGATTTGTTCTGATTTCAAGAGAGATGGTGATGATGATGACGGAGACAAAGATGTTGTCTTTATCGCTACGACTCTGTGAGTTTTGTCGTCATCTTCGTGTAGAAGGCCTTCGTAGACATAACCATGGCTTCCTTTACCGATGAGCCGCGAAGGAGAGAATCCATCGGTCGCGATAACAAGCTTCTCGTAATCGAATTCCTTCATCGGCATATCTCTGATAAAGTTGTGCAGAGAAAGAAAGAGGTTTGTGTGTCTATGTAACAGTAAAAAGAAACTTTTAAGAATAAAGAATAAAGTTACATAAATAATAATGCGAAAATTATTGAGAAAAGCAAAAGGAAAGAAAGGAATAACAAAGCCTTTTTCATTTATTAATACAGTATAATGATGATACTGGTACTTTATAAAATTCCTTCGGACATTTTTCATGCTTTTAAGACAGTTGGGTTCAGAGTTTAAAGTTAAAAGCTGAGCATCCCTATGTTAAACAACTTATCAAAACACTTTTTCTTTCACATGTTTTTGGCCTAACCGTGACACTACAACCTTAGCCGGTTGGCTAACCGGAGAACAGTAAGGGTTGGGCTTGTGGTTGCGAGACTCCTCTTCGGAAGCGCGGGAAGTTTGGCCCCTAGTTTAATTCTTGGTTGAAAGGAATCTTAGTCTTCCGACGGTGAGCTATATGGGTTTCGGTCCAAAACTCTTCGAAACCAATAGTGGTAGGCTTACTTACATCCATGAAAGAAAATCGGTAAAACGCCAATTGCATGAACATGCATTGTATTTGTATATAGCTAACTAGAATTTTGCATATCTTACCACACCCGAGTGAAAACGTATAAATTCAATAGAGATTTAAAAAAGGAAAACCATTTACCTTGAGAAATTTTTTATCATTTAGTATATGCAATTGCGAAAAGCAGTAAGGGACGGGTCGTTTGAGATTAAAAAGCAGAAAGAGGAAATTTGAAATGAATCACATCCATAAGTTAAAAAGAGAATGCATAATAGAGAATAAGATACCCTAATGCTATACGTGTTTCTTTAGTGAATGCAGAGCTTTCTCATTGGTTCTTTTTAAAGAAAAAACATTGCAACATATTCTCTTCTCACGTGATGTGGCAAGCTTTATTTGGAGAGTCATTCAAAATTTTCAGATTTCATATACTAGATATGTGGACACAGAATCTCATAATAATAATTCTAAGAAGTTTCAGTTTCGACTCAAAATACTAACATTATTTTAGGGGTTTTTTTTGCATTCTATATCTTTGATCTAATATCATTTTTAGATTTTATTTAGTGAAAAACACTTTTTAAATTGTTCATGACTTTTTGGTATTTCTGAAAATCGTTGAAAAGATAAAAACACACATGTAAAAATTGTTGTGACATGACGTTATTTGATTGATTTAGACATATTTAAGTTGGTATGGACGTCCACGCGATATGCATGAACATTCACCAATATGCGTAGACGTCTATCGGTATGCAAAAAATATAATTATCTATCACATATGTATTTTGATATACGTCTACTAATTCTACATTTTGTTTCTCCACCATTTTGATTTTCAAAATAAGGTAAAGATAAATCCGTATTTTTATCCAAAAAGTGTTAGTTTCTTTAGGATTTCAGAAAAAACATGTTCGTTTTCATTTTTCAAATTAAGTTTTCCAATATGTTAATTCACCAAATTGATCATAATATTAAATGTCACTATACATAATAAAAAATATTATTTATGCATAGTAAATAAACTAAAATTCCAAGTAATAAATTTACTATGCTATTATTACAAGCCCCACCAACTATTTTCCTAACAACAACCTTGAAGGTCTACTACATATAAGTTATAACCAGTCAATCTTCCTCTCCATTCCCACAAACACATAAACCCTTTCACTATACACATCATCTAATAACCAAATTAAAAAAAAAAAAAACATAATTGAAAAGTTCGAATAACCCAAAAATAAGTAAACAATCTTTCTTATGATCACCATCTTAATTAACTAACAAATCTCAAACATTAAAACACTAATTAAGTTTACCCTCATCAGTAGACTTGGCGTAGTATTGATCTATCTTGGAGACACTCCTATTGATCAAATTTACCATCAAACCATGTTTCATGTACATTGTGAGAGCCAACTTCGGTTCCACGTTGTGACCATTCACCACCTTCACCTTGTACCGGTAAACTATTGCCGCCGCCACAGATTTCATCTGATAATAGGCAAAATCTTTGCCTAGACAAAGCCGTGGACCGCCGTTAAAGGCTGTGAATTTATAGGCCGATTCACTCATGAAGCGACCATCTCTTAGCCACCTCTCTGGCCTAAACTCACGACAGTCTTTTCCCCAAATTGCTTCCATACGACCCATTGCGTAAATCGCGTATATCACTTTCTCTCCTTTCTTCAACATTGTTCCATCTGGAAATACATCGTCTTCTTGGACCTGAATTATAATAATTAAATAAATTTCAGCAACTCTATAGTAAACCTCACGGGCGTGGTGATTTGTTTATCATAGAAAAATTAATATGAATAAGTTGGTAGTTGGGTTTCATGGGGAAACAACAAAACATAACATTCTTGTGTGTTACCAAGAAGTCAAAAAGGTAGTTATTTATTTTTCTTTGGAAGAAATTATTTTTCTTTCAAGAAATTATATTTCAGGAGACCATGTATTAATTAGGTGTCTTCCCAAGAATTTTTCGTATTTACTCTATCTGGTTACTGATTAGGTAACCTATAATAAAAAACCAAACAAAAATGTGTTTTTTAAAGTTTTTTTGTTTTGTCGTCGAATGAGTTTGTTAGTTTATACCCATCCAATATTATCAAGAAGGGTTTATCAGATCTTCAACAGTCTAAAAAGGAACTATAATAACCAATTAGCTGTTTCTAAATTTTATCTGTTTGAAACTTTAATCAAATTACCTTTTTTGAGAAGCAATTAATAATGATTGGGGAAAAAAACAGAGCAGATTTAGTTAAAAGTTACCTCTTTGTGATCCACAGGAACTGAAGGATACAATCTGAGAGCTTCAGACAAAGCAGCTTGTAAATAATCCATCTTCTTGATCTCTTCTGGTCCGAACACAGGCTCATAATCTCTCTTCTCTGCATTTCCTTCGTCATCTCTCTGCCTAAGAATCTCACATATCTCCACCATGATCTTGTCTTCCACCTCCGGATTCTTCTCAAGCAGCCAGAAGAACCAGCTCAGAGCCACCGAAGAAGTATCTCTCCCAGCAAGTATGAAGTTCACACAGATATCGCGAAGAAACTTGTCTGAAAAAATCTCTCCCTTCTCATCTCTCAGACCCATAAACACCGTTAAGAGATCCGATCTCTTTGTTGTTTTGCCCTCAAGAGACATTTCTTTCTTCCTCGTCCTGATAACTTCTTCAGCGAAATCATCCACACTTTTTATTGATTCCTTTAGCATCTTCTCTGTTCCTAAATTAAGATACCTCATGAGCTTCCACACGCAAGTAGGCATGACGAATCTCGCAACCGCGGCTTCTGTCGCGTCCTCAAAGGCTTTCGCAAAGGGTATTACGGGCTGATCAGGACCTAGACAGCCTGGATCGACTCCAAAAGCAATCATGCATACGTTATCGAACGTTAGCCTCAACAAGACGTCTTGTAGATCGATAGGAGACGAGCTCTTAACAGAAGTTTCAAGAACCGGCAAGAGCCTCTTGTGCACGAGCTCATACAAGGAATGAGTGGTTAATTGTCTGAATTTGGCTGAATGAAACTCGATGCTCGCGGTTTTCCTTTGCCTCTGCCAAGTCTCGTCATCCGCGTTGAATATTCCGTCTCCTAGGAGGTCTCGGAGGTTGTCTCGGAAGTAAGAACCTTTAGGGAAGACAGAGAAACGGTTCTTGAGGAGATGCTCAACGTTTCTTGGGTCACAAGTAATAGTGCTGTTGAGGCTGCTAAACCAGGGACCTCTGAAACGGAAAGTCCCGTTCTGACGACAGAGAACATCGGATAGCCACTCGTATATGTTTCCTCGGAGGCCAAAAGCTAGAGAAGGAAGCATCCCGAGAAACGGCCACACGGGAAGACCCTGACGTTTCTTCTGACGCAAGGCATGTATAGCTACAAAGGCCAAAAGGGCAATAAAGAGCTCAAGAACTTGAACATCTCTCAAGAGAAACAGCCTCCGTGAAACCAGAATCTCACGGGAGGAGGAAGAAGAAGAGAAGAAAACGTCATTGAAAGTGAGATTGTAAGAAGAATTGGAACTCATTGTGACAAAGAGAAAAAGCATGTGAATCTCGGAAATGAGGAATCAAGAGAGATTAATAACAGTGGAGGTCGTTAGTTAGCTAGTGGGTGAAGAATATTGCATGAATTTCTTGTGGGAGACAAAAACTTTGTGCTCTCAGGAGAAAATTGGGTTTGATTTGGTGAGCAGAAAAATGTCGTGTCTTTATATCTCCTGTGGCTCTTGATTCTCGTGTGTGTATTACTTTTCTTACACTATAAGTAGGGATCTTTTGGGGGGGGGGGGGGGGGGGGGGGGGGGGGGGGGGGGGGGGTTGGCTCTGTTTTTTGCGAATTTCAAAGGTCGAATCTTTTTGGGGGGTTTAAATAGAAAAATAGGGTTTTAAGATTATGTTTGACCAAAATTGTGATATAGTTTGGGAAAGAAGATGTGAGGTGGGTGACGATGGGTAACCTAAGTTAATACACTATTTCTTTCCAATATATATTTGCTTCCGTCCACGTTTGCTTTTTTTAATTTATGAGAAAGTTAATGAAGTTTCTATTCCCAAAACACCAAATTTAATCGATTTTTTTTTGCCAACTAATCGGAGAAAATAATAATAATAATATGTTCATCATATATGTATCATTTTTCAAATTAATTAAATATCTAACACTTTCAATTTCGTTTTGACGGAAATACCCATGAATTGGTAAAAAATCTTTGTTTCATTTTTCAAAGGCCCAAAAAGAATGGTTTTCGGCCCATTATCAAGAAATGGGCCCAAACATGGTGATGCAGCCATGGAGGTATGCTGATGCACAGCCATCTTCGTCAATGGAGGTTTTCGACCCAAGCTCTTGCGATTCCTGATGTTCTTCAGCCATTTCTAGCAATCCTTATAACAAAGAGGTTGGAGAAATCGTTTCTGGCAAAAAGAAAAAGAAAAAAAAAATGGCGTCTCTTTTCAACAAATTTCAGCAGGTTAACGAATCTCTTGCTTCTGTGTTTGACCATCTCGAATTTTCTGAACAAAATTTCCCTCTCTGGTACTAAGAAAGTTTGATTTTTTATTCGATTTAGTCTTTCGATTCGAACCATTTTGTTTGCAATCTGTGGCATTGGGAGAAATAGATTAGGACAGATGAAATTAGGTTGAAGGGGAAATCGTAAAGTTTCGTTTTTTCTGTTGTTAAATCTCTTGTGAAGTTGCTCATCTGATCAGTTTAGTCTTCCTGAGGACTCATGGGATCATTTAAGAGCTTAAGGATTTGCAGGGTTTTAGTAAGAGTTTTTAGGCAGTGCTAATTGAGATTTTCGAATTATCTTCCTTTGTTCATTCTTCTATTTCCTTTTTTTTTTCATTCTTCACTGCTCGTTTAATTTGTGTCATCACTTTTTTCGTTTTTCAGGCTGTTGGAGTTCTTGCCAAGAGTACCACATTTGCTAAGAACCCTAGGCAACTGCAGTTTGAAGCAGACATTAACAAACTGTTTATGTATACAAGGTTGGTTATTTTTCTCTCAGAAGAGAAAAGTCTGGTTTCTTTGAGGTTATGTGCCCTAGCTTGCTTATTATCATTGCATTACTGCTTTCATAGTGCTCAATAGTCGTTGGTTTGGTTTTATTTAGCTCTAGTTGTTCCTTGTAAGTTATCCATTTCTTGTAGAAACATCCACTTTTTGCGCTCATGAAAACCAATTGTGTTTAGCTATAATCGGTTGGGACGGGAAGCTGAGGAGACGGATGCAGAAGAGATAATTGAGATGGCTGGTAAAACCTCTTTACCTGAGCAGCAGAAGCAAGTTCAAGAGAACATTCACTACCAAGTTGAAAACTTCTGCTCTTTAATGGATAGAATCCTTCTTCCTGATGTTGACAAGAACGAGTCGGGATCACAATCAACAACCCCTCCTCGTCGTCAAAGCGGTCTTACTTTCGCTATTGGTAGGAATAATGCTTTTCCAACTGAAGATAAGCCCCGTAAGTGTTTTACTTTATACGAGTCATTTTGTGAATTTATACTCTTAACATTTTCTTCCATCTTAATTGTTATTCTCATTGATTCTTCTTCAGCACAGTTGTTCCCGAGACAAAGCCTTTGAAACTCGCTGAGGTCTCGCAGAGTTTAATGGATCAGATGGGCTATACCCTTGAAATCAAACCATCCGTAATACCACACAAAGACGCTGGTCAAGGTTGTTTCATCAAAGGCGAAGCAGATGTTGGAACTGTCTTAGCCTTTTACCCTGGAGTTATTTACTCTCCTGCTTTCTACAGGTACATTCCCGGGTACCCCAAGGTTGATTCACAGAACTCCTATCTCATCACAAGGTACGATGGAACTGTGATAAACGCTCAGCCTTGGGGTCTCGGGGGTGAATCTAGGGAAGTATGGACTGGTTCCTACACACCTGCAGTCATAACAAACACCAAAACCGCAGAAAACGGTTCAGACAGGTTATGGAAAGTATTGAGCAAGCCACTCCAAGGTTCAGGTAAAGCAAAAGAGGTTCTCGAGAGGAGAAATCCGTTGGCTTTTGGTCACTTAGCTAACCACCCGGCAAAAGAAATGACTCCAAACGTTATGATATGTCCCTACGACTTCCCCTTGATGGAGAAAGATTTGCGGCCTTACATTCCAAATGTATCTTTTGGGGATTCTGGAGAAGTAAAGATGAAGAGATTTGGAAGCTTCTGGTTTAAGACAGGGAGTAATAACGGGTTAGATGCTCCGGTTCTGAAGACACTGGTCTTGGTGGCAACGAGGGCGTTGTGTGATGAGGAACTACTGTTGAATTACAGGCTGAGCAACTCTAAGAGACGACCGGACTGGTATACTCCGGTTAATGAAGAGGAGGATCGGAGAAGATGGAGCTAGACTTCTCTCTCCAGTTCTCTTATATGTTTTCTTGAAACTTAAAACGCTCTGTTTCTGAGCTTGCTCTGTTTTTTTTTTACTAGCTGTGCGACGTCGTTTCGCTGAGTATTTGGGTTTTCTCCATTAGAAGATTTTTTTTTTTTTTGCTAAAAAAAGACTTCCTTTTATCTTTTATTTGTTTTATATTATTACATAATAACAAACAAAACAAAACTAGAACAAAAATCTTCGCCATTTCGTTGAGTATTGTAGATGGAGTGATTGGTCTGAAAATTATCATTATGGCAAGCATACAGTGTTTGTCTTATTAAGAAAATAGATATCCAAATATATTTTTAATACCTTTGATTTAAATGTAGAATTTATTGTTTCATATAAATCAGATTTAATGACATTTTCAAAGTAAGTTTAATAATCTAATCAGTAATATAAATATAAAAAAGCATGATAACTTCATTACAGTTTCTGGATTCTAAAAGCTCGAAAAATACTTTTTTTCTTAGAAATTTTAAAACCTATACAAATAGATAAACTCAAATGTATTGTGTAAATTCGTGTATGACATAGAATAATATTATATATAGTTATACATTTAGGAAATTGAATGATATTCTATTCAAAAATAGTATAAAAATCTATTATTATATTTTTTTGGTAAATGTATTCATATAACATTATATTATATGTTCCATCAGAATTTCAGGAGAAATAAATAAAATTATATAGTAATATAAATTTCGATTATATATTAAATAGAATTCTACTTCTTCTACGTCAATAGAATTTGTACATTTGAAAGAAAAAAAAAACTTTTTAAGCTCAAAATTATATTATTTGTAGAAGGATAATACAAACAAAATGTAAATATCTAAATTATATAAAAATAAAAAAAACTCGGTAACATGCATAAATGCCTCGTGACATCTAACATCTTCATATGTATATACAGGTATTTTTTTGGGATAAATGTGTATATACAGGTATGATACGAGTACATGTACATACACCTCTATGACGTATATACACAGAAACTGAATCTTTATCACGCAATCAAAGTCGTAACATTCTGTTTTGTTATATCACATATACTTACTTGGCTACTTGCACATACATCACAACTCACACATTTTATTTATATAATATATACATAAATATTATGTAGATCGGTCGTTGCTAATTTCAAGGGGGAAGAACATGAGAGAGAGAGAGAGAGAGAGAGAGAGAGAGAGAGAGAGAGAGAGAGAGAGAGAGAGAGAGAGAGAGAGAGAGAGAGAGAGAGAGAGAGAGAGAGAGAGAGAGAGAGAGAGAGAGAGAGAGAGAGAGAGAGAGAGAGAGAGAGAGAGAGAGAAAAGTAACAGTGTTTGGTCAAAACTCTCTTATGAAATAATCTTATGAACCGTCACTTTCTTCGCTCTCCTCTGCTTTTTATTTGGATCCTTCTATTCCAATCCATTGACCAATCAATTCATTATCTCTAATTTTCTCTCATTTTTTAATGTTATCTTTTTGGTTTTATATCAATCGTATATTTCCATACAGAAACGATATTGCAGACATATCACAAGTTGCGTCTCTGTACATATTATCTAGACTAAACGAAAAGAGAAATTGCCCATAAAAAGGAAACGCATTTTTTTAACAAACCTTTCTATTTATATAACAGAAAGTGCAATTATTATCAATTCAAAGAAAGAAATAAAATATCTTGCTTTTTCACATTTGATTTTCTCATATGTCTCTTATGTTATGAAAATGGTTAAAAATCACATGAACAATCATAAAATTCCACGATATTTAGAAAGATATATATATCACAAGTTGCGTGTGCAGATATTTCACCGAGTGTAAACAAAAAGAGAAATACCCATAAAAAAGGGAAACTTAATTTTTAACAACCTTTCTATTTATAAAACAGAAATTGCGACTATTATTAATTAAAAGAAGAAAAACAAATAAAAATTTCATACCTTTTCCAAGTTTTTGATTTTTCTCATGTGTCTTATCTTGTGAAAATGGTTACCACCCAGTGAGACTACAGAGTGTTCTTATCTGTCTTTGAATCCATTCTCTCTCTCACCACATTATATAAGCTTACACAGTCACTTCACAATTTCCACAGCAAAAATTAAATTCCATTTTTATATGAATTGAGAATTCGATAATTATACTAATATACACAAAAACATGAGAATTTCTCATCATATGGTGTTCTCTGTTCTTGTCCTATTTCTTGTGTCCTCTCTTCTCGGCTCATCATTAGAAGCAAAGCTGTGCAGCGACGGCGACAACGACGGCGATGATGGTTGTTTCCGATCTAGGGTTTTGACCGCGCAACGAGCTGATCGAGTGAGGGAGCTTCCGGGACAGCCGCCGGTTAAATTCCGGCAATACGCCGGTTATGTGACGGTTAATGAGACACATGGAAGAGCATTGTTTTATTGGTTCTTTGAAGCCACTCATAATCCAAGCAAAAAGCCTCTTCTTCTTTGGCTCAATGGAGGTAAACTAATTCACATCCACTCGTTTTTTGTGTATATAGGTCTCGGTGTCACTGTTATTCGTAAATCCTTGGTGTAAAAACTCATGGTGAAAGGATAGTTTAGTTTATTTAAAACCCCAAGCAATTAAAAAATAAATTTAATTATGTGTATCATGCTTCTTGTGCATTTCATCTACTTGTTATTGATTTCGTAATAAATGTATGTGCTGATTGATAAAAGGTAATTCTGATTTTGAGTTTAGAAACGCTCATACCTTTTTTTGTGGTAACGAGTTTTCTGGACCAAAACCTCCCAAAAATTAGGAAATGTGTTAACAATGCCATACATTTAGTAATTTACTACATTGTGCTTTGTGAAAGTTAATCTAATATATACATGACATCAATCAATATATATGACTATATATTGGACAGTTTAGAATAATACAATTTGATTAAAATTAAAATTAAAATTAAGAAAACTATATATTGGATAATAGTTATTAGTTAGCTTGATCTCCAATTGTTTGGGATGAAGAAATACATATACATTTTTTATATTAATGGTCAGTTTATTTTTTAAAAAGAAGGGGTTTCTTTTTAAAAACATTATTTTCTTACTTGTAAAAGGATTTTTTACGTACATATACATGTGTATTATACACAGTATATACTATGGCATAAATAAATTTAATGTGGATTAGTATATGATGATAAATAAATAGGAATGTATGTAGTCCTTTCTATGCATGGAGACAAAAGGTAACTGAGAGAGAATATTAGGTGAACCTTCCTAATAGTAAGATGTGTCTCATTTGGCACGATGTCAAAATCATTGAAACGTATGCGGTTATCATCATCATCATCATCATCATCATCATCATCATCATCATCATCATCATCATCATCATCATCATCATCATCATCATCATCATCATCATCATCATCATCATCATCATCATCAATCATCATCATCATCATCATCATCATCATCATCATCATCATCATCATCATCATCATCATCATCATCATCATCATCATCATCATCATCATCATCATCATCATCATCATCATCATCATCATCATCATCATCATCATCATCATCATCATCATCATTCATCATCATCATCATCACTGTCATGATGAGTTTTGGTTGTGTTAGTTAAACTTTAATTTTGGAAGCTTGCAATGATTCCACATGCTTGTTAGTTGTTACATGATCCTACATATGCTCCTTATTCTCTTTTATACTCATTTGCTATAAATTCTAGATAAAAACTGGTAAAAGGTATATATGAATAACAACATTTACCTTTATACTTTATCCCAAAAAAACATTTACCTTTATAATTAGTATTTTTTACTTTGTAATTTTTCTTTCTTTCTCGTCACTACTTAATAATATGCATCCATCAATACGATATCCGTCATGTTTTGTTTTTATATGTTTATGGTTTCTTACACATTAAAAGATGTTTGATATTTAGTAATAAGGAACAAACACTAAATTAACCTGGATGAAAAGTGACACTAAATCAATTTATGAAATATAAAATGTTTTTTTTTGTTCAAGGCATTATCTTAAGTCTTTTTGTTTAGCATAAAATACTTAAAAACATATTTTGGTGAAAGAATGACGGTAATTTAGTAACTACATATGTGTGTGTTGTAAATATTAATTGGATTCATATGCACGTGGATATAAAATTTATATCGACGTTATACATGGTTCCATATATTTAGGCTTTTATAGCCTTCCCGTGGGCTCATACGCCCTTTACTTTAATATTAAGGTACAGTAATTATTTACACAAAAGTTATGCATCTATATATTATTATCTATCAAGCAAATTAAGTCAGTTCCATGAAATTTATAAGGTCCATTTCATAATTATTCCAAACATTATCACATGGTCCATGCACGTACGCACGCCCTAAAAGTTTCTCAACCTTTATTGTATTTGTGTGTTTGTTGATAAAAGCAAGTTTGTCATTATAAGAAACAAAACCCTTAAATTAAATGGACCCGATGCAATAATAGTGAATAAAAAGTAATATAGAGTGTAGGCCTGATCACCTAAGTTTTGGTTGTTCAAATTAAACAATGCATTGTAAAATATATGATTTAACAACTAGTTAATAGTATATTGAGATGGAATGGTAAAAATGTAAATAGGACCGGGATGTTCATCGGTCGGATTTGGAGCAGCAGAAGAACTCGGACCATTCTTTCCTCAAAATTCGACTCAGCCTAATCTCAAGCTAAATCCATATAGCTGGAACAAAGGTATATACATATCTCTAACTTTCTCAATATTCATATCTGGTTTTTTTTTCTTCATATCATTGTAATTAGATTAATATCTTTGAAATATAATATGTAGTGGCGAATTTGTTGTTCTTGGAATCACCGGTTGGAGTTGGATTCTCCTACTCTAACACAAGCCGTGATATAAGTCAACTCGGCGACACCGTCACAGGTTCAATTATATAATAGGGATTAATTTATTAATGAAATGTTAATTCTTTCTTTAAAAGGAAATTAAAATTGTGTATAATTGACCAGCGAGAGATTCGTACAACTTCCTCGTCAACTGGTTCAAGAGATTCCCTCAGTACAAGTCTCGCGACTTTTACATCGCCGGAGAAAGCTATGCCGGTAATATTAATTTAAAAAAAAAAAAACTAGATTCCCTCAAAAGTGATTAAAACAAATAAAAACAAGTTAACTAAATTATTTCTGATTTTCAATGTATGTTTGCATGGAATTAGGCCATTACGTTCCTCAACTTTCGGAGCTCATCTACAATGAAAACAAGATTGCGTCCAAGAAAGATTTCATTAATCTCAAGGGTTTAATGGTTAGAGATTTTCTTCAAATCAATCTATCGTTAGTAGTTGCAATCTAATGCCCTTTTTGAGGTGATGTGTTTGACTTGTATATATACAGATAGGAAACGCGTTGTTGGACGATGAAACGGATCAAAAAGGCATGATAGATTACGCGTGGGATCACGCGGTGATATCAGATGAATTGTACAAGAAAGTGAATCAAGAGTGCGATTTCAAACAAGAACATGTTTCCAAGGAATGCAATGCGGCTTTAGATAAGTACTTTGATGTATACAAGATCATTGACATGTATAGTCTCTACTCTCCAACTTGTGTCCCCACCCCCAAGAACTCGTCAATTTCTCATTCCGTCGCCGGAAACCGCCACCTTCCTGCTTTCCGAGGCATCTTCAGCCCCCGTCTTATCTCCCACAATGTAAATATTTCTTCATCTTTTTGTTTTTTACTCAGAAATTTTTCTTTAGTAAAGGAGTTGATTGGACCGGTTTTAATTGTAATACATAGGAGGGATGGCAGAGGATGGCGGCCGGGTACGATCCATGTGCATCAGAGTATACAGAGAAGTATATGAACAGAAGAGATGTTCAAGAGGCACTTCATGCCAATGTCACCAACCTCTCTTACCCTTGGACTCATTGCAGGTATCAGGATGCTCAATCCGGATTTTGGTTCGGTTTTGAATCAGATTTTTTTTGGTTTATGAAATATAGAAACCAAATATAATCCGATTTGGTTAGATATATAATTTCAGTTTTTAGCAAATATATCTTATTTTAGGAATTTTCTAAAGTAATAAGATTTTTAATTGTTTTTTTCGTTGTTCCGTTATGATTTTTTCGGATATAGAAAATAAAAAATTGAAGTGGTTTATTTTTTTCTGGATTCGGTTTATAGATCCGAAAAATTAATATCTCTATAAATTAATAAAATACTATAGTCCCAATATTATTAATTTATAGAGATTTTATTATAGTTTAATCTGGGTGCTAAATGGGATACTCTGTGTTTGATCTTACACCAATGCATGGTTGATTATGTGCAGTGACACGATTTCATTCTGGTCTGACGCTCCCGCCTCCATGCTTCCTACCTTAAGAACACTTGTTTCAGCCGGATTACGCATATGGGTTTTCAGGTATAACACATAGTCCTCGATGGTTTTTTCATGTAAGAATTTGACGGAAAATTAGCTATAACCGGTTTAAATTTTCGGGTGAAAAAGTGGGGATACAGACGGAAGAATCCCCGTAACCGCGACCAGATACTCGTTAAAGAAGCTTGGTCTTAAGACAGTCCAAGAATGGACACCTTGGTACACCAAACAACAGGTTTGGTTCAAAGTTACAAACTTTTTAAGTTATATTAAGTGTGTGATTGACTCTAAAAGTAAATCTTTTTTTATTACCTACTGTTAAAAAAAGGTCGGCGGGTGGACGGTGGAGTACGATGGGCTAATGTTTGTAACGTTGAGAGGAGCGGGACACCAAGTTCCGACATTCAAACCTAGAGAGGCTCTTCAGCTTGTTAACCATTTTCTTGCTAACAAGAAACTTCCTACTTTTCCCTTCTAATATTTCTCAATCCACAGATTTGATCATCTCTATATGATTTAAGAAAATTAATAAACAGATTTGAGGGAAAACAGGTCATTAGAAATTGTATATATATTATTCCAATTGTTTATCGCGTTTTAGTTGTTTTTTTTTTCCGTGTTATAGTGACCTCATAAACTCTCATCTCTTGGATGCTTCTTTCACAAAACCAAAGAGTATTTCACAAGTTTATAGGGACTGGTTTATATATACGAGGGAAGAAAACTTCAGATGTCAAAAAATGTTGGGTAACAACACATACTATTAAAGAGTAAGAATCATGGCTACAAATATGATAGCATGTGTATCCATTTACAGTCATGTTTGTATTCATGTACATGTAATTGGCGGACTATTGGGGAATAAGAAAAACGGTTATTAATGTTATAACATGTAGATTGGTAGTTTGCAAGGATTAGTGATGAAATTCTGTAATACTGTATTTTGCAAGGATTAAGGCTCCGAATGGTTGCAACCTACGGAGCAGAATTGTATTGTTGTTTTTAATCTGCTCCATACGGTTTATTCCCACGGCGCAATAATTTGAAGCCTAAGTGTATTGACTCGTGTTTGATGCTCTTCTCTTTCACTTTCAAGTATTCTTTACAATCAACACTAGTTTCATGTCAACTTATCATTGCATTTATTTCTTCTCAAGGCGAGAATATGAAAAAATGTTATAGTGATTTGTTGAATATATAAGTATCTTTTATTGATAGAAATTTTTATTTCAATAGAAAACAGAATTTCCGTATTTAAAACAATGTGGGCTATGGCGGGGCTCTGCAATATTTTTCTTTCCTTTGCTTTAAATAGAATATCCTTTTCAAAAAAAAAAAAAAAAAAAAAAATATATATATATATATAGTAAACAGAATTTCAGTATAATCACGATAAGCTACAACAACATCGATGCTGATTTTCACCAGGCAAACACAAACCATATTTATATTTAAATGGTGGGTTGTTCACTCCACATCTTTCGTAGCATTCTTGTGGCTTATGCCATAGTCCTTTGAACACACAATTCAACAAAAAAACATAGCTCCTGTTTAGTGCATAATATAAAAAAATTTACATAAAACGTGCCGCTTTAAATTCATAAAACACATTCCAAAATTTTATGTGTTTATTTTTGAAAATGAATAATGTTCTTATAATTTCAAATAAATACTATCCCACAATCTTGCATATTCTATTAAATATATAATTTATTTTTTGGCCAATTACAAATTTTTTTTAAAAGTTAACTTATTAAATATATTTTTATTGATATAATTTTTCATTTTGATAGTAAACAAATTCAAATAAAATCACGATAAAATACAACAACATTCACGTGCATTAGTGTTGGGTACACATATAGCATTATTAAAAGGTGGTTTGTTCACTCCACATCTCTCGTAGCAATCTTCTTTTTTATGACATGGTCCTTTGAAAACACAATCCGAAGATCCATCCATAGTTCCTGTTAAACCCATCATGATATAAAGAATTTCACTTGTTAAGTTGCTATCTTAAATTTATAAGTAATAATTTAAATACATATGATAATTACATATCTATACGTATAAATTATTAAAAAACACATTTTTAATGGAAAGTACAAACTTACGAGTGGAGTGAACATTAACAAGGAGAGAAGCGATGATGAAAAGAGCAACAAAGTAAAGCTTCGACGATGCCATCTTAGAGTTAAATTATTTTATACAATATGAAATCTTGTTTTTTTCCTAGTCACAACATGAATAATCTATTACTATATGGTCATTTTATAGCTAAAATTTCAAAAAATATTTATCTTTTAAATTTTAAAATGACAAATACTTATTTGATTTGATATTTTACTGATCTTTTTCTATAATTTATACACACTTTATAAAGTTTGAACATGGATAATGACAAATAATAGTGACACTAATACAGATTATTAAAATACAAGTCATAGTAAAATTATTTAAAATATGAATCTCTACTCATTAATTAATACTAGTACACTTACCAAATGTATTGCTATAGAATAGTATTCTACATTCGAATCTTATTAAAAGAGGAATATTTTCTAACTAGGTCTCCTTTTTATAAGTTCAAAATAATATTACCTTTAAAAGATTAAATGAGATAAGTAATTGTAAATATTTGACTGGTATTTAGTCCACATTCAAAGCTTATTAACAGAGTAATATTTCTAAAAAAGTTTTTAATATCATTTAAAAATAAGATTACCTTTAAAAGTTTAAATGACATAAGCAACACTTTGATTTATTATTTTTTGACATTTGTTTTCTACATAGAGTCCACAATCAAATCTTATCAACAGAGTAATATTTTCCAACTAAGTTTTAAAAATAAACTTCTAAATAATATAATCTTTAAAAAATTTCAGTGACATAAATAATCGTTTGATTAATATTTTTTCTATATATAGTCTACATTTAAATATTATTAATAATAGGGTATTTTCTTACTATGTTTTTAGAAAATAATTTCCAAATAATATTCCTTTCAAAGTATAAATGATATAAATAACTGCTTCATGTAATATTTTTTTTTGATTTTTTATACATTGTATACATTCAAATATTATGAACAAAGTAGTATTTTCTAACTAAGTTTTTTAAATAATTTCAAAATAATATTGCTTTCAAAAATTAAGTGACATAAGTAAATGTTTGATTTGATATTTTATTGGTACTTTTAATGTATAGCCAACATTCAAATCTTATTAAAAAGTAATATTTTATAACTAATTTTTTTAAATAATTTCAAAATAACTTCAAAATAATATTACCCTTAAAAAGTTCAAATGACATAAATAACTATTTGGTAAAATATTTTACTGGTATATTCTTCTATATATAGTCCATATTCAAATCTTTTCAACCTAGTAATATTTTCTAACTAAGTTTAGAAAATAATTTCAATATAATATCCCTTTAAAAAGATTTAAAATGACATAAGTAATTGTCTGATTTGATATTTTATTGGTATTTTTCTATTCATAGTCCACATTCAAATCTTATTAAAAGAGTAATATTTTCTAACTAAGTTTTAAAAATAATTTCAAAATAATAGTACCCTTTAGAATTTTAAATGACATAAATAATTTTGTGGTAAAATATTTTACTGGTATATTTCTCTCTATATATATAGTCCTCATTCAAATCTTATCAACCTAGTCAAATTTTCTAACTAAGTTTAGAAAATAATTTCAAAATATTCTTTAAAGAAGTTTAAAATGACATAAATAACTGTCTGATTTAATATTTTATTGGTATTTTTCTATATATAGCCCACATTCAAAACTTAATAATAGAATCATGGCTACAAATATGATAGCATGTATCCATTTACAGTCATGTTTGTATTCATGTACATGTAATTGGCGGACTATTGGGGCATAAGAAAAACCGAAAACGGTTACTAATGTTATAACATGTAGATTTGAAAGGATTAGTTATGAAATTTCTTAAATATTGTATTTTCAAAGTTATATCTTTAAATTAAGACTCCGAATGGTTGCAACCTACAGAGCAGAATTGTATTGTATTGACTCGTGTTTGATGCTCTTCTCTTTCAAGTATTCTTTACAATCAACACTGGTTTCACGTCAACCTACCATTGCATTTATTTCTTCTCAAGGCGAGAATATGAAAAAAAATGTTATAGTGATTTATTGAATAATTACCTTCTATTGATAGAACTTTTCATTTCAATAGTAAACAAAATTTCAATATAATCACAATAAGATACAACAACATCGATGCGATTTTTACCAGGCAAACACAAACCATATCTTATTATATAAAGCAGGATGCGCTCAACGTGAACGCGACACATAGGCAAAATTGTAATTCACCAGATCGTGACATGTTAATTTTAATTTAGATTGTGACACATGTCAAATCTAAATAATGTAAAAATAGAAATTTTTTCCTATAAATTAGTTATTTCATAAATCAAATTGATGTGTACCTAAATAAAAATAATAAGAAAGAAAAACAATAAGACATATTATTGGATAATTAAAAGAAAATAGTAAATAAAAAACTATAAAAAAAAGAAAATAAAACATATTATTTCATGTTGCATAAAAAGACATATTATTTCTAATTTCTAAAATTATTAAGAAGTTTTTTTCCTATACATGATTTTAAAAAAAAATTCATTTTAAAAATGAAATAAAAGGTAAAACAAATTCTTAAAAAATAAAAGTTAAACTTAACGAAGATATATAATTTTTAATTTGATGATTAATTGCAAAACATATGTGATCATTAATATCTATATAACATATCAAGAATATTAAAAAATTCAAATCTAAATAATGTAAAAATATAAATTTTCATTCTATAAATTAGTTATTTCTTAAATCAAATTGTTGTGTACCTAAATTTTAATAATAAGATAAAAACGACATATTATTGGATAATTAAAAGAAAATAGTAAATAAAAATAATAAAATAAAAATAAAATATATTATTTCATGTTGCAAAAAAAAAGACATATTATTTCTAATGTCTAAAAGTATTAAGAAGTTTTTTCTTATACGTGATTTGAAAAAAGGTTTTCATTTAAAAAATGAAATAAAAGGTAAAAAACAATTCTTCAAAAATAAAAGCTAAACTTGACGAATATATAAATTCTTAGTTTGATGATTAATTATAAACATATGTGATCATTAATATCTATATAATATATCGAGAATATTGAAATTGTTTATTTAAAATAGTTAAATAAATAGTGAACTTGACTAAGATATAAAATTGAATTTAAATTCGATAATTAATCACAAATCATACATGACCAATCATTTCAGTATAATAGAATATTTTTTACTTTGTGTTTTTGTTTTATAGAAATAAATAAAATTCCATTTTAAAGAATTAGATAAATGGTAAATTTCAGTAAAATAGAAATTTGAATTTAATATGATGGTTGATTCCATAAAATAAAAGGAAAAGTTATGAACATGCATAACTTTATATAAAATGTATCCAACTTTATATAATAAGATATATATATATATATATATATATCATACGATGATCTTTATTGTTATTTTTTTGTTTTATATTGCTTAGTAGTTCATACAGTAATATATTTGTATGTTATTCTTTATATATGTATTTATATGCTCAATTTTTTTTATTGTAAGTGTATATAGATGTTGGATTTATCTTTATTGAGTTTAATCGGTTATTGACAACGGGTATTTTACTTTATTTTTATCATATATAAATAAAATTATTATTAAAACCTGCGTATCACGCAGGTCCTAGTCTAGTTTATATATAAATGGTGGGTTGTTTTTTTTTTTTTTTGATAAAGGGTATTCAAATTTAAATTGCAAAGACATAAATTACAAAGCTATGACATAAACTCATATAGTTTTATGCAGTGTTCTAAAAAGCGGTCTAGGCGATGCCTAGGCGCTAGGCGTCTATAGACCGTGGCGATTATCTTTTAGGCGTTGGCATTAGGCATTTTTGTTATTAAGCGGAGTTATGCGGTTTTAGGCGGCCCTAGGCGGCTTTAAGCGAGTCTAGGCGGTCCAACAAAAATGTTAATCAATTAACATTTAATTTTTTTCAGTGAAGTTTTTGAAATTCTAACATCATATAATTAAATTTATAAGTTTTGACTTCATAAATACATGATTATAAAATTTTATATGTTGTTTGATATGAATGGAATTAATATTTTGGTATAATTCGCATATATGATATTTTATGATGTTTTAAGTTTTGATATTTTTAACATTTTTATGAATTTTGTTGTATAATTTGAACTTTGGATCTATTTTAAGATTTAAAAATTAAAATTTATTATTTATAAATTATGTTATTTTATGTTTATACTATATATTAAAAAATATATAATATATATTGGTTTATCTTATAAACGCCTAGACCGCTTTAAAAATTGCCTAAACTCCTATTAGGCATTCTAGGCGCTAGGTGATGGGTCGCCACCCGCTTAGCGCCTAGCACTTTCTTGAACATTGGTTTTATGATAGTAGTTTGAGAGAGAGATGCAAAACAATACAATGAGCTTGATTTTAGAACATCAAAACTTAGAGGATTATGGGAGAAACTAAAGAAGCAATTGCTCACTTGAGAACCTTAGTTTTGTGTACCACGACCACCTCCACCTCGGTCTCCTCGACCACGGTTTTTGCATCTTCCTTGATTGATCTATTGTATTTGTTGGTCCTTTTGAGTTGGTTTAATGTGCCTTCCTCCACGAGACTTATGTGCTAAATCATAAGCCTATTCAAAGCCAGAATCAACTATGTTTTCAAAAGTAGCAAAAATGTTACTACCAAAGACACTCCGAGCCTCATCTTCTTTTGTAGTGAGAGGAAGGAGTTGAGAACACATATTCAGTAGCATGTATGGCAACTGAAAATGGTGGATTGTTCACTCCACATCTTCCGTAGCATTCTTGTGGCTCATGCCATAGTCTTTTGAATACACAATTCGTCAAAAAATCTATAGCTCTTGTTTACCGCATAATATAAAAATATTTATATAAAACGTGCCGTTTTAAATGCATAAAACACATTCCAAATTTTTGTATGTGTTTATTCTTGAAAACGAACAATGTTCTTATTTCGAATAAATACTTCCACAATTTTGCATGTTCTATTAACAATATAATTTATTTTGTGGCCATCCTAAATTACAATTTTTAAAAAAATTAACTTATTAAATATTTTTTATTGATAGAATTTTTCATTTTGATAGTAAACAAATTCAAATAAAATCATGATAAAATACAACAACATTGAAGTGTATTAGTGTAAGGTACACATATAGCATTATTAAAAGGTGGTTTGTTCACTCCACATCTCTCGTAGCAATCTTCTTTTTTATGACATGGTCCTTTGAAAACACAATCCGAAGATCCATCCATAGTTCCTGTTAAACCCATCATGATATAAACAATTTTACTTGTTAAGTTGCTATTAAACTTATAAGTAATAATTCAAATACACATGATAATTACATATCTATACATACGTATCATAAAAAAACACATTTTTAATGGAAAGTACAAACTTACGAGTGGAGTGAACATTAACGAGGAGAGAAGCGATGATGAAAAGAGCAACAAAGTAAAGCTTCGACGATGCCATCTTAGAGTTAAATTATTTTATACAATATGAAATCTTTTTTTTCCTAGTCACAACATGAATAATCTATTACTATATGGTCATTTTATAGCTAAAAATTTAAGATAATTTCAAAAAATATTATCTTTTAAATTTTAAAATGACAAATATTTTTTTTTTGGTTAAAGACAAATACTTATTTGATTTAATATTTTACTGATCTTTTTCTATAATCTACACACAAACTTTATCAGGAATTTGAACATGGATAAGGACAAATAATAGTGACACTAATACAGATTATTAAGATACAAGTCATAGTCAAATGATTTAAAACATGAATCTCTACTCATTAATACTAGTACACTTACCAAATGTATTGCTATCAAATAGTATATTCTACCTTCAATCTTATTAAAAGAGGAATATTTCCTAACTAGGTTTTTTTATAATATCAAAATAATATTACCTTTAAAAGTTTGAATTTTTTTGAAAAATTCCCATTTTGTGATACCTTTTTTCAAAATACCCATATTTGAAAATATTTTCAAAAATACCATTTTATACAGTTTTATAAAATCTCTTATAAATCTTTTAAAATTTTAAAAAATGTTTAAAAATATTTTTAAGTTATGTTTTAACATTAAAAATAACTTAAATATTTATAAACATACTTATAAATTTTTATAAATATTCTTTTATTACCATAACTATCTTATTATGAATGTTTAAAAAATGTATACATTTTTATAAAATACCTTATAAAACTGTATAAAATATTTCTAAAAGTTGTATTTTTGAAAAGGGGCATCATAAAAGAGATATTTTTGAAATCCTCCCTAAAAATTTAAATGAGATAAGTAATTGTTTGATTTAATATTTGACTGGTATCTTTTTGACAAAAATATTTGACTGGTATTTAGTCCACATTCAAATCTTATTAACAGAGTAATATTTCTAACAAAGTTTTTAATATCATTTAAAATAAGATTACCTTTAAAAGGTTTAAATGACATAAGCAACACTTTGAGTTATTATTTTTTGACATTTGTTTTCTATATAGAGTCCACAATAAAATCTTATAAACAGAGTAATATTTTCCAACTAAGTTTTAAATATACTTTATAAATAAAATAATCCTTAAAAACTTTAAATGACATAAATAATTTTTTGATTAAATATTTTACTCAGATTTTATATATATAGTCTACATTTAAATATTATTAATATTTTCTGACTATGTTTTTAGAATATAATTTCCAAATAATATTCCCTGTAAAAAGTATAAATGATATAAATAACTGTTTCATTTAATATTTTTGTTGATTTTTATACATAGTACAATTCAAATCTTATGAACAAAGTAATATTTTCTAACTTCGTTTTTAAAATAATTTCAAAATAATATTGCCTTTAAAATTAAATGACATAGGTAAATGTTTGATTTTTTTATTTTACTGGTATTGTTAGTGTGTAGCCCACATTCAAATCTTATTAAAAACTAATATTTGCTTACGAAGTTTTTAAAATAATTTCAAAATAATAGTACCCTTAAAAAGTTCAAATGACATATATAACTGTATGGCAATATTTTACTGATATTTTTTCTATATATAGTCCAAATTCAAATCATATCAACCTAGTAATATTTTCTAACTAAGTTTAGAAAATAATTTCAATATAATATTCTTTTTAAAAAGGTTTAAAATGACATAACTATTTGTTCGATTTAATATTTTATTGGTATTTTTCCTATATATAGTCCACATTCAAATCTCATTAAAAGAGTAATATTTTTCTAACTAATTTTTTAATAATTTCAAAAATAATATTACCCTTAAAAGTTTTAAATGACAGAAATAATTTTTTGGTAAAATATTTTACTGGTATTTTTTTCTATATATAGTCCCCATTCAAATCTTATCAACCTAGTCAAATTTTCTAACTATGTTTAGAAATAATTTCAGAAAGGTGTTGAGAAAGAGGGAGAAGATATAGTGGAGGAGGAAGTTGGTAATAATCAAAAGTTTGAGAGACTTTATTTGACAAAATTTAGTTGGAACATCTTTATGATATTAATGAAATCATATATTTACATAAGGGTTTAAAAAAAAAATTATTTTATTAGGTTATGGAATTTTTGCATTGTCACTATTCGATACTGTCCAAATTTATTATTTTACAGAGGTTTAATCGTACATTTATTTTTATAATTGTATTTAACAAAAACAACAACAAAAAAAACACACGAGATAACAACATATGTAGTTTCTGGAAAAAAAAAATGAAAAAAAAAGTATTTACAAAGACGGTACGGGTATTATTGTTGTTGGTTAATTACGTAAAAAGCCCTCGCCGGAGACTTTCGCAATCGACGAGATAAGCGAAACCATACGCGAGATTCATGAGAGTTGCGTCGTGAAGCTCCTCATTAACCGTCGCAGTCGCGTCCGTCGAGAAAAAAACCCTAAACCCCTTAACGAACGCCTCACGCGCCGTCGTCTCGCAGCACAGATTCGTCATCACCCCAATCACGATCACCTCCTCAACTCCGATCTCTACCAGCTTTTCCTGGAGGCGCGTGTTGTGAAACGCGCTGTACGTGCTCTTCTCCACGACCTCGCTTGGTCTAACCACCTGTCGATCGATCTCCGGGATAATCTCGGAATCGGTGGTTCCGTCAAGGATCAGATCGCCGTTCCACCACTCGCCGAGCATGCCGAGGTCAGTAGCAGTGGATTTGTGGAGGTGGCGCGTGAAGAAGACGGGGATAGAAGCGCGTCGGCAGAGATCGATGATGGTGAGAGCGTTGTGGAGGATGGGCTTGGCCATGGAGGAGAAGTAGTTTTGCATATCGATGACGAGAAGTGCGGCGATTTGAGGATTCGGGTCTCGCTTTCGTGTCTCGTACTTTCTGGAGGAGGACGAGGAAGCCATTTTTGGCGATGAAGATGAAACTCTTGATCGGTGGAGATATTTGGGAACGAAGACTAGTCAGTCACTTACTCACTACAAGTTTCCACGATTATTGGGCCTACTGAAATATAAACTGGGCCTAGCCCAAGTTGACGTTCTTGACCCGCGTGTGCGGATCGTGAAGGTTGGTCGCGCGTGTGACCTACGCGCCGCCTATTCAGAAACAGAAAAGAGTGAAATCTTTGCTTAAAATCGTAGGCGGAGACGGAGAGACGGAGAGGATGGTTTCTTTGATCGCCATCCCAAAATTCTCTGTATTCTATTACGAACTTGTTTGTATCATCAGTGTTCTGTTTTCTCAATGGTTTGAAACCAAGATTCTCGTTTCTGTTATCTGATTCTGTGATGGATGAAGTAGTTTCGCTTCTGTGATTGTTGAATGTAAATCCAATTTGGTTTTTAGCTTATCTAGAATAAAGGTTAATGCTTCTTCATGCATAATTCAATAAGGATTTGTTTGTTGTATAGTATTATCTTCATTGTTACATTTGTATAAATTTGCAGGTAAAAGAGGGATATGCTGTACATATATCAATGAAGCCTATGCTTCTTTATCTTCTTCCTTGGATTGGATAGCTTCCACAAGTTGGAGTAGCATTGCTCCAATGAAGTACCAGGTAACCCCAGCTAACAAAATCTGCTGCCATGGGCTGTTAACTATGGATAAAGCCAACGAGCCACCGATATGATCTTCGAGCTCAGAGGCTCTGTAGCTAGCTTGGAACTGAACCAGGAACACTGCTACTGTGGCTGTCCCAATTGGGAATTTATGTATCCGAAACTTTTGCTGTCTTCTATATTCTCTTCTACTAGTAGAGTTTTCTTGTAATGGAGTTTTCTTACGAGTCACTTGCGGAATCGAAGTAGCCTTGGAGGTGCTATTGTTTCCGGATGAAGGAAGAGATGGGTTTGATGGTATCCAATAATCTTCTCTAACCATGGAAACTGATCCTTTTTCTTTGGTTTTCCCGTTCTGTTCTGCTTGTTTCATTGCTGCCACAGCATCTTGAAGCTTTTTGATATCGGGGTCAGCCGATTTCTTTCGTTTGGTGAAAGCTAGACTCATGTTTGAATCTGAACTCAATGGTTTTGTGTACGGTGATGATCTCCAGTATAGCCAATTGGAGATAGACCTGATTGCCTCTACCGCGCTTATTCTTATATCTCTCTGCAAATCCGTCTCCTGCACACAAAAACATCACAACACAACTACTTAATACTATATGACAGGTAAAGTTTATAACTTTTGCTTTATTTCTGCTTAGGGAAAATGGAAAAACTTCTCACCTGGGAGCTCTCTCTTGTGGTTCTATTCATGGATTGGGCGTATCTTTCCTGGAACTTCTTGACATCAACAAATACGTTGGAGACACGCTCGCCAACCGTGTTTCCAACCCCGATCCTCACGTTTCCTCGGGGTTGCTTTGACATAAGAAACTCCAATGGCGCGAGGTCAGCTCTCTCCACCATTCTGCACATCATAAAGAATCAATCATACTTGTGCATACATAGAGATCGGAATAGAAACCATTATTACATCTACCATTGCTATGTGCTTACGAAATGCAATCTATTGGGCAAGCTTCAATGGCTTCTTTGATTTTGGATTCAGGATCAGCCCATTGAGCAACAACCCTGGCTCTCCCGTGAGCGGTTTCGATAGCAAATGTTCTCTCTGCACACAAAGCACACTTCAAGCAACCAACACACTTGACCTCGTCCACAAACACAGCTCGTTGCTCAGTTTCCGATCCACACCAAACCGAGTAGATCGGTTTCCCTGTGTAGCCTCTAAGCTCTTCCAGTTTCGCTTGCTCCTGCAACAAGCAACAATTTACTTGGTGTGGCCTTAACAGAGACAAAGAAGCAATATAAGAATTATATAACCTTGTCATAGGCTTGGCGTGAGATCGGATCAGAGAGAAGCTTATAAGCCTCGTTAAGGATGATGGCCATGTCGTGGCCGGGAACTCCTGCGATGTCGGGATGACAACGTTTCTGCAGCGTACGATAGGCTGCTTTTATCTGAGACTTATCAGAGCTCCGGTCAATACCTAAGAGGTCGTAAAGATCAAAGTCTGTGATAGACGATGATGATGAAGAAGAAGTGGCTCTACACTTGAGCTTGAGTGGTGATCTAATGGTGGTGAGCTTTTGAGATGTTGTACATGGCCATGTAGCTGTCGACGGAGGAAGAGTCGTCGGAGTAAGAATGGTCGGCGACATTTTTTCCTCTTTCTCTGTTCCGGACGGTGGGATGGTAGTTGAAAATATCTATGGGAAGCTTCTTCTTTTTTCCATCTCTCTCGGAAGATATTTAATTTGGGACGGCAAAAGAAAGTTCCAAATTGAGTTTTTAATTTTGGGGTTTCTTTCTTTTTTTTACATAAAAGCCGACAAAAAAGTTTGATTGGTGGCAATAAAAAGAGTTGGAACTTATTATGATATTATCCATTCATAGGAATGAAAGTTTAAGGCTGAGGATCATGTCGTAAAACGTCATCATGAGTTATCGAAATATTGTTTTAGGCTTCGATTCGAACGGTTATAAGGAGGAGCGATACTGAATAAATGTGACACGATCTAAATAAATAATAAAAATATATATACACATATGTCAATATAGATTTCTGTTACCGTCAGACGCTTAAAAATTAAAGAATCAATTAGCTAGTAAACAAGAAATATGGTATAATTAGCGAATAAATCCAAAATATTAGGACAACATATATATTTTTCTTTTATTTTTGTATGGGTTTTGAAAAAGAAATTTATCAAACTCAAATGCGTTTGGGTAGAGCGTATATTCTTTTTCATAAATGGATCCAATAAGAGGCCCATTAAGCTTTCGTCGCTTTGGACGGTCGATTCTGATTCTTCAACCAAAGATCGCTGGAAATTTCCTTTTGCCATTTCGCTTATAGGGTTTTAGAATCTTCCTCGAAAGACGAAGAAGACAAACAATGTCTAGGCAGGTTACGAAACTCCTCGGATCTCTCTCGTCCAAAGTTCTCCGTTCCGGCTGCGGCTCGGAGGTGTATCCGTCATGCTCCTCTCTCACTTCGTTGACTCAGTCTCGCTCCTTCGGGACGACTCCTCCGCCTCCTGCGGCGGTCTTTGTCGACAAAAACACCCGCGTCATCTGCCAGGGTATTACCGGAAAGAATGGGACATTCCACACCGAACAAGCCATTGAATACGGCACCAAAATGGTATTGTATTTTGAGATATTACATAAATTTCAATGTACGAATTGGTGATTCCTGTTCTTGCTTTTTGGAATTCGGATTAGATTGTTTGGTCATTGTGCCAATTTAATTTTACAATGGAGCTCAATGAACTTGCATTGATCGTAGTAATTTTGGACCTGAAAATGATTCTTACCTGAGATCGTAGATTTCATCTCCCAAATGGCGTTTTGATAGTGGAGGGTTTGCTTTGATAAGCTGATTTCAGTTTGTGTTGTTTGTTATTAGGTAGCAGGAGTGACACCGAAGAAGGGTGGAACCGAACATTTGGGTCTCCCTGTTTTTAATACCGTTGCTGAAGCTAAGGCCGAGACGAAAGCCAATGCCTCTGTGATTTACGTTCCTGCGCCTTTCGCTGCTGCTGCTATCATGGAAGGTGTGGCTGCCGAATTAGATCTTGTTGTCTGCATTACTGAAGGAATTCCTCAACATGACATGGTAATAATTGTTTACGGTTTTCCTTTCTTTTTGCGATATCTGCTTTGATGCTTTTTCCATTAGGTTTACACACTAATATAGGTGGCTCTGCTGATTTCTCTGACTTTTGTAATGTAGGTTCGTGTAAAGGCTGCTCTTAACAGTCAATCAAAAACTAGGCTGATTGGCCCTAATTGTCCTGGTATTATCAAACCTGGTGAATGCAAGATTGGGATCATGCCGGGGTACATCCACAAGCCGGGGAGGATAGGAATTGTTTCTCGATCTGGAACATTGACATATGAAGCTGTAAGGTCTTCTTTTGTTGAATGTATTGTATTGATGTTTGCCTCTCTGTCTCATTCTTTCTCAACTTATATTCACCATGGCCTTTAGCTTTCCTCTAAATACAGTTAACTTAGCAAAAAATTAGAGAATTAATACTATTGGTTATTTACCTGTGAACTGATACTCTTTCCAATTGTTAGACTAAGCTTTTGCAAATGTAAGGTCTTTCAATGGTTCCTTTTGGTTAATATATAATGCAGGTTTTCCAAACTACTGCAGTAGGTCTGGGCCAATCTACGTGTGTAGGAATTGGTGGTGATCCTTTTAACGGCACAAATTTTGTTGACTGCTTGGAGAAGTTCTTTGTTGACCCTCAAACAGAAGGTCTCAGTTTCTCGACACCATAATTGAACTATTTCATTTGACACATCTTATTATTTTTTTCCCGTTTGTCTAAATTCATGGTTTCCTTTTAGCCACACACCTTTAATATGTAGTAGATAACCAATACTTACCTAATATCCCAAGGCTACTAGTTCTTTAGTATGTAGAAGTGATTCATTTGCAGTATTAGAGTCAAGTTTTTGTGAATAGTACAGCCTCTCTTTTCTGCTTATCGATGGTGATTCACCGAATCCGCTCTGTTTTGTAGATTAGTGAAAGACTCGAGCATTGTTTTTCGAAACTAAGAAAGAATTGACTAATTTTCAGGTATCATCCTCATTGGAGAAATCGGTGGTACTGCAGAAGAAGACGCGGCTGCTTTGATAAAGGTAACTGCAATGCATCTTTCTAAAGAATCAAGAGTTGCCATTTCTAGATTATCGAGAGTAAAAACATGTCGGTTTTTAATCAAACAGGAAAGTGGTACAGACAAGCCTGTAGTTGCTTTCATTGCTGGACTTACTGCACCACCCGGGCGTCGAATGGGTCATGCGGGAGGTAAATAAACTTTACTCAGCTCTCTCACTCGTTCACTGTTTTTCTCTTGGCCTGGGATTGAATCTTGCCTTGTTCTATTTGGACCGATGAAGCCATTGTTTCCGGTGGTAAGGGCACAGCTCAAGACAAGATAAAGAGCCTAAGAGACGCTGGAGTTAAGGTGGTTGAGTCACCAGCTAAGATCGGTGCGGCGATGTTTGAGATTTTCCAAGAAAGAGGTCTTTTGAAGTGAAAGTGAATTTAAAATCCATAAAATGATGAGATGTTTAAAGAATCAACCTCTTTAATAACAACAGTTTGCAAAGAGAAGTGAGAAATGGAAACCCTAAAATTCCTTTTTCCATGGACGAACATTTTTGGGGTTGTTTTCTCTCAGTAAAAGATTATTGCAGAGAGACAGAGAAAGAGAGTCTCTTTTCTATGCCATTCTATTTTCAAGTTTGTTGAAATTGGGCCCTCTGTTTTGTTTTTTTCTGCCTTTGTTTTCCTTTGGTTAAATTACAAGAAATGAGAATGAATCAATTTCATGAATCCTTTCAGAATTAAAAGTCGTCTTAAATTTTGGATAATTTTGAGAAGTCTGACCTATAGTTTATGTATCAACTAAATATCAGCGGCGTACCATAAAACTTCCAAACTATAATCACACCAAAGAACTAGCTCGTGCTTAAAAGTTTTAACGGGTATAAAAAGTATTGTTTTTGGTAAAGCATACACAGTTATAAAAATTGTGAATCTATATAAAATGATGTACTAGATCTTGTCCATTTAAGATATGTTCCATCGTATTTCTTTTTTTATTTAATTAGTTTTTATAGTTCGAAAATTTTATATATCAAAATTTTCAATACGCTTTATAAGAATACTAGATTAGGACCCGCGTAATACGCGGGTTTTAATTATAACTTATTTATAAATGATAAAAAATAAAGTAAAACGTGTCGGTAATCGATTAAATTTCATAAAGATAAAATTTATGAAAATGTAAGAAATATATGTTAAATCTTGTTGATGTAAATATTTAGATTTTGATTGTTACTCGCACACTTATTTTAGATGTTGATTAGTAACTTTGTTTCAAACTGAATTTCAACTCCACGTATTTCATCTCGCAATACAACTCATGTATTTCATCCATAATATTAAAACCATATTTTTACTCCATGCATTCCTTGTCAATCAATAATACCCAAAATTTTCATATCAAAATAATATATGCATAATGCATTCTATCAAATTTATGTCTATATATGTCATTAGTGTTAAACAAATAGTAAGAAAATTAAAATATATTAGTAAATAAATTTAAAAGTATTAACAAAACATGTCGTAATCTCATGAATATCTATTTTTATATGTCGCACTAATACTTTTAGAAATTGGAAATAATTTGTCTTATTTTCATTTTTTAGTTTTTTTTTTATTTAGTATTCCCTTTTAATTTTTTAATAATATGTTTTATTTTATTTTTTGACTATTATTTCATTTTAATTACACTACAATTATAAATAATTTGTCTTATTTTCCTTTTTTTAGTCTTTTTGATTTACTATTTCCTTTTAATTTTTTTTAATAACATGTCTTATTTTTTTTTAGATTATTATTTCCTTTTAGTTACACTATACTTTGAATTTAAGAAATAAATAATGTAGAGAAAGAAAATTTATATTTTTATATTAATATATTGACACGTGTCACAATTTCAATTAAAATGAACATATGTCACGATCTGGTGAGTTACGATTTTGCCTACGTGTCACACTCACGTTGGGCAAAATTTAAAGTAAAATAGTTTTGATCGATTTGTGGAACTCTCAAATTCATGATTTGCTTGAATGATGTATTTTTTTCTTTTCTTTCTCGATTAGTTATGACATTTTTTTTTTTTAAACGTATTGACATGAAACAAATTTTCTTTTTTTAATAATATTTTTTTTTTACAAATTTTCCCTTTTATCTTTTTTTAATAACATTTTTTTACAAATTTTCCCATTTACCTTTATTTAATGACATTTTTTTACAAATTTTTCCAATGATGTATTTTTTTCCTTTCTTTCTCGATTAGTTATGGCATTTTTTATTTTTTTTTATTTTTATTTTATTTTTAAACGTATTGACATGAAACAAATTTTTCCTCTTTTTTAATGATATTTTTTACAAATTTTCTCTTTTACCTTTTTTTAATGACATTTTTTACAAATTTTCCTTTTACCTTTTTAGTGACACTTTGTTTACAAATTTTTCTTTTTTTTAATGACAATTTTTTTTACAGAAGGACATTGACTTTTTTTGTTACATTATGACATTTTTTTTTGGCGATGATGTATTATATTATTATATTAATTTATTGATACGTGTCATAATCTCAATTAAAATTAACACATGTTACGATCTGGTGAGTTACGATTTTGCCTACGTATCACACTCACGTTGGACAAAATTTAAAGTAAAATAGTTTTGATCGATTTGTGGAACTCTCGAATTCATGATTTGCTTGAATGATGTATTTTTTTCTTTTCTTTCTCGATTAGTTATGACATTTTTTTTTTTTAAACATATTGACATGAAACAGATTTTTCTTTTTTAATGATATTTTTTTTACAAATTTTTTCTTTTACTTTTTTTTAATAACATTTTTTACAAATTTTCTCATTTACCTTTATTTAATGACATTTTTTTTTACAAATTTTTCCAATGATGTATTTTTTTTCTTTTCTTTCTCGATTGGCATTTTTTCTCTTTTTGTTGTGAAACATATTGACATGAAACAAAATTTTCCTCTTTTTTAATGATATGTTTTACAAATTTTCTCTTTTACTTTTTTTAATGACATTTTTTACAAATTTTCTTTTTACCTTTTTAGTAAAAGACATTTTGTTTACAAATTTTCATTTTTTTAATGACAATTTTTTTTACAGAAGGACATTGACTTTTTTTTGTTATGTTAGGAAATTTTTTTTTTTGCGATGATGTATTTTTCTTTTAACTTTTAGATAAAAATGAAATATTATTTAAATTAAAATTAACTTTATACACGTTATTATATTAACACGTGTCATCATCTCAATTAAAATGACACATGTCACGATCTAATGAGTTATAATTTTGAGTGCATTCTCCTTTATATAATAAGATATTTTTGAGTATAAATGTAAATAGTGACAATAAAATGATGTGGTATGTCTAGGAATGTTAAAATGGGTATGCAATTAGTGGTCTAAATGGAGACATGTTAAACCTATTTATACCCATTTATCAAATAAAATTAAATTGGGCTAAATGGGCTAACCCTATTAGATCCATTTATTAAATGGAGTTTTGAGCAAATAAATGGGTAACCTATTAGCCCATTTATCTAGTCCAATAATTATGTAAAAATTTATATTAAAATATTAGTCTACTAGTTTTTGGCGGAAAAATGGGAAATTATGTTTTTGACGGAAAAACACGGAATCAAGTTTTTTTGCGGAAAACACGGAATCACGTTTGATAGGATCGTCTAGGGGTGGGTTGGTTTCATAAAGCACGATGATCGAAGCGTCTATCTCACCAACATGTTCAATCACAAAGTCATATCCTTGCCTCCTCTGGAACTTGATTGTCCTGATATGATTATCAACATGTCGCTCTCCTCTTTCCCCGACGACCAAGACAATGAGTGTGTCGTGGCCATCGAGTTCTATGGAGGTCGCATGTGTTTCTGTAGGCCTGGTGACTTAGCATGGACCGAAACAGAAACTCGTTCAGAATTTTTGACGTGCTCCAATGCCCTCTACTCCAACCGTGACTCCAAGTTTTACTTGACAACCATAAGACTTCCGTCCAGGCTTCACTTCACTGCCAAAAAAATTGAGTGCAAGCTAGGTCACCAATATTTCCCCGAGGTGACTTGTTACCAGAAAACCGGCCGTCTCAAGGTACCTGATATGCTATGGTCGGAGTTTGAGATGCTGGACTCATGTTTCCGAACCGAACACTTGGTTGAGTCGCCCACGGGAGAAATTTTTGATATTATGTGGTAATTTAAAAAAAATAAAATAATAATATATATATATATATCTTTCGATTCTTTTCCTTTCTTGTTTACAAAGTTCATGCACGCATGACTTGATTTCTTGATTTCGTGCTGAGGCAGGTTTGTTCAGTTTTCCCACGGTGCAAACGCCTTCCACTGGAAGGACAGTAAGAAATTCTTGAAAAGCAAAGAGGTGGTAAGAAAAACAAAGCGGTTCATGGTTTATAGAGAGGATGAGGATTGTTACACGTATGACATTGGGGATCTATGCATCTTTTTTGGTCATAATCATAAGAGTAGTGAGGCATTTTGTTTGCATGCCACCATGTTCCCGGGACTTAAGCCTAATTCCATTTACTTTGTTACCACTCATCATACCCGTGTTTACGATCTTGCAACCGACTCAATCCATGATTTCCCTCTCACTCATCCGTACTCTCTTATGTGGCTTGCTCCACTCTCACACTAAGAGAGAAAAGAGGCTACGAGAAAAGAGGAAAATTTGCTTTACTTACATTTTGTTGGAATAAGAGCTTGAAGGTGTTAGAGTAGGTGGAAGGAAATTTTGTTTGGTTATGATGATGAGACCTAAGATTAATGGCAATTGGTCTTACAATTTGCCCTAGTACGTGAATTTGAGTTTAGGTTTTGATCTATCGATACCCGAATGAATGAGAGTATCCAATTCCTAGCTAGTGAACTATCACGAGGGACCTTTTCCTTATTATATCTTCATCTTCCTGTTTTTTGGTTATTTAAGATTATGACTTGTGTTATTTACCAAATGGAGTTTAAGATTTTCTTAACAAGTTGTTACTTTCTGGTTTGGCTTTGTAGATTGCATGAATCATATATACTTCAAAGTGATAGTTTTTCGCATTGAAGTTGATTAACCTCCTTGCCTCGCCATGATCGTTTTAATGAATTTGCAGGTTAACTTGAAGGCTTTTATTTTGTTTTTTTTTTATTTCTTCATCATTTTGGCATATGATGAATTTTGTGTAGATTGCTCAGGGTTTGTTTTACACATCTACTTCATTTTAAACTTTGCATTAAGCATACTACTATTAGCAATACCCAATCACAGACCCAACAGATGATAACGAAGGCCCATACAAAAGGAACCCAAGCCCACAATTCAGAAGACAACAAAGCAAAACCTCTTGATCTTCCCCTGCAGCAACCGTTGCCAAGACTGCCAGCTCAGCTTCCTTTGCAGCAGCCGTTGCCAAGGCTGCCAGCTCAATGCCGTACACAATATCTCCTCAATCCCAAGATAGATCTTCACAACCGTTTCGATGCTCTCTCGGTATTAGCATAGGACACATGTCATGTTATGATAAGGTGAATAAGCCTATAAAGACTATGGATGTGTAATCGTAAACGTTAAGAAACGAAATACAAGTTTTAATCATTTTCTTCAACCTTTTCTCAGGTTTTGCTTTAGCTCACACATACGTGTAGAATTTTAGACCAACATTACAAGCCTTATAGAGATTCGTTTTACTACAATTGAAACTGGTATTTTGTTCTGTTGCGCTTAACCAATTCTAGGCCAATGTATTTACCACTCAGAGCTACACAAACACAATCTACCAACTCGATCGATATGATTACATTCATGACAACTGCACACGGAGAAAAGAGGGTACGAGAAATGGTAATAATACCCCTACGGTCAACACTTGAAAAGAGGAAAATTTAAGGACCAAATTCGTACTAGGATGTGGTGTTGCCGTCGCAAGTCACGGTGGTGCCGGAGGGAGAGATTGTGATCGTGAGCATGGTCCCAATAGATAGTAGTAATAAGGTTTTCGATTGGACGGCCCGTTTAGTTTAAGGCCCAATCAATATTGTACTAAACGCAGCGTTATCCACCACATGTTCTTCAAGGTTGTGTAGCGTGCGTGTTCTAGCTGATTACTAACAAGGATCTTTAATTTGATCTACTTTTGATTTTGATAAACCCAGAGAGACCATCATTTGTAACGTTCCTTTACCTAGGCAAGAGAGTCTTGCATCACTATCAGTAAATAATATTTCATCTAAATGTTTACAAAACTAAAGTTGTATATAATATAAAATATATCGAATAAATGACTGACAGTCCTTTCTTTCTTTTCCAATTTTAAAACTTGAATAAGACCATTATTTAGAAATTCCAATCCATTATCCAGAGAGACCATCATTTGTAATGTTCCTTTTACCTAGGCAAGAGAGTCTTGCATCACTAAAATTCCAATCCATTATCCAGATTCCAAGAATGCATTTAGTTATAACAATAATGTAACCACATCCTACATATAAAAACAAGATAAATCATTACTGTGACCAACCAATCAAGGTAAAATATGCTCTAACACATCCTACTTTCTTATAATTTAACAGTCCGTATCATATGGTTTAACCATCTCACTGTACGCAATGAAAAGCTTAGTAAGCACTCAATTTATAACTCTAATAGGTCTTCTACTTTAAAACTTGAATAAGACCAATATTTAGAAATCAATTTGGTTAAGGCTATTCTATATAATCCGAGAACCTTATAAGAAAATGAAAACAAAAAAAGACAAAGAAGGGTTGGTTTCTCTAGTTTTATTTCCCAATTGTCTAATTCTATGATAACGCATGCTCCGAATTCACCTAATCATATTCTTAAGTACGGTGATAAATGGTGGTGCTTGTAAATAGGATAAGGTAACTATTCAGCTACCTGTAGGTTTAGTGGCAGTGGAATGTTCTGGTGCAGGACTCAATGGAGTTTGTTTGTGGCTGTTCCAAGGTTGTGTTGCTCGGTCTTGGTCAAAGGAGACCATCTGGTTCCACTCCGGTCCAGCCAATGATAAAAACAAAACAAAAAAGTCAAGGAGCTCCAAACAGATTTTTAATATTTGGGGAGAGGGAAAACTCAGAAAGCTCAAAGAGAGACATGAGAAAGTGAGAGAATTCAAGGATACATTCACTTGGCCACAAGTCTGTGATGCTGACTTCGCCTACCTCTGATCAAAGCCAGTAATCTACATCCATCTGTACATAATGCAGCATACAGATAAACAATGAAATAAGCCTTGGAAATTCCCAATCAAAATGATAAAGAAAAGGGCCAAAGCCACATATAATGGTTTTTACTTTTCCTGGCTATATGTCGTTTTCTCAAGTTTCCAGACTGCGATTACGTAACTGGTGATATCATTTATAGCTGAAGAAGTTGGGACTTACAACCAAATCTGGAGGAACAATCTCCATAATACCATCAATAAAGTCCTGAGATGAGATTCAATGCCAGAGTAATAAAACTCTTTTGAGTATCATCAAGTTCCTGCATTTCCATGCTTTTGTCGGTTCTGTCCTCCTCCATTGGCATGGCTACATCTTGGTTCTCAGGGAATATCCTCAAACCTCTCTTCGAATTGACTAAAAACAACCACACACACACAATTTAAACGCCAGTCTCATTTCCATTTTACAAAATTTACCATTCGCAACCAAAACGCTTGAAGACAGGATTACCTGACTAGGTACACGTCTGTTCAGTCGCTCTTTAGTGTTGTCACTCTACTCTTAAAGCTTTCCTTCTCCTCGTTGATGTATTTGCCTGTACCTGCCTTTTGTTGGCAGCATTTGGCATACCAAGTTATATTCAGTCCACATGACATAATGATTTATGAAACTATAATAAAAAAAAAAAAGAACACAAATCAAAACGAAACCACCAAATAGATAGAGAGGACTTACGATGGAACCAGCTGAGTTTCTGAGACCAAGTTTCCACACCCTTCCGAGAAAAATCAAAGACATTGTTTGTTCTATAGTTGTAGGAGATGATGATGAGACTAAAACCTTAGATTATAACTGCCGTGGCTCTCTTTTTTAATATGTTTGTTATTAGGGTTTCTACGTTTAAGTCTCTTTTATATATATGCATCCTAAAAAGGGGGTTGGGTTAATATCCGGTTTTTGTTTTATTTTTATTTCCAGAAAGATGAGGATTGTACTACGTACCCTCTTTTTCTTAGTTTGTTTAGTTTTAGATAATTACGTTGTTTCGCTATTTATTTGTTTTTTATTATCAAATGAAAATGAATAAAATAAAAATTCAATCTAGCAAGTGAAATGTTTTCGCCGATGTATCCCTGATGTATAGCGATACTCTTTGATGAAGTATTTGGCGTCGAGGATCGCTCTTTAACCCACGCCCGGTTTGGTTTAATATCCTATATAGGCGTAACCCTCCTTTGTAGTTCATTAGAATGTGTTCGTAAAAGTAAACCATGTCTTTCATCGGATTTAATTTGGTTTTGAAAGGGCTATATATGAGTTCATGGTTACTACTTGGTAACAAATTTGATATGTCCTCTAAGCAATACTCTAGCACTTTTTCTTCACCGGATTTAGACTACGTCGGACCAAATAAAGCCCGACCACTTGGTTCCCGAGCGATTGCAACACGAAATCAAGCAAACCCGTGTCCCGATGTAATTTCTAGCCGCATCCCTCACTTCCTGTCTCGATATCCACCGGTATTCGACTCTTTTCAGTGACTCTCTATAACCACTTCGATAGCCATTTGGATCCATTTTTGAGACCATCTGGAGTTGGTAATATCAATGGAAATGATTTGGTTTCGGGAGTTATTCATGTACCAACTGTTGGAAGACGCGAGTGGAAATGATTTGGTTTAGGGATGGTTAAGCAAGCACAAGGATGCGTTAGGGACCGATTCAAGTGCCTTCTCGTAAATGATTGTTGAGTCACTCCGTATGACCCTGACCCAAACCGGTAACCCCAACGACCGAACCATGGCTCTCCCTTTTCTCCTTATTTTCCTATATTCAACTTACACATAGTACTTCTTGTTGCGTATTATTTGTTTTCCCCAGCCTGCAAGGTTCCATACATTTTTTTTGGTAAAAAAAAGGTTCCATACATACATATCAATGCATAATTCATATTTTTGACCTATAAGTATATAAATGCATCACTTTTTTTCTATCGCCGCACTGAAGGAGGAGATGGCCTCGAGAAAGGTGGATCTTTTGTCTCCGACCAGAGACGACGTGGTTGGGCTGAGCCTAGTCGGACAGATTATGTGCCTTAGGTCCGCTGAGTTGTACGCCAGAAGAGAGGAAGATGTGTTACCGTTTAAGAAACTTGTTTTCTGGACGCAAAGGCTCAAACCGCACTACATGAGCAGGCCGGAGTTTATGGAGATGATGAAGAAGGCGAACGAGGACCCATCTGATTACAAGAAGGACGAGCAAGTAGGGGAGTTCCTCGACGCCTTCCGCGATACGTATTTCTCGTCTTTTGGTCTCCTGGAAGGAGAAGACGAAGACGAAGACGAAGACGGCGGGGTGACTGTGGAGACTAAGGAATCTGGCGAGTTCGTCAAGGCCTACAACGAGACGGCAATGACCAAAGGAGGAGACGAAGACGGCGGGAGACTGTGGAGACGGACCCGACAGCGGACGCCGGGGGGAAGACCAAAATGACACTGCCGGTGGAGGAGAAGAAGACCCTTCCCGGAGAAGAATAAAACAAAAACCCGGTAGGTGCCTAAAACCTCCGATTGCTTATTATCTCTTTAACAAATCCAAAAGTTCTGATTTTTTCCCCTTTTTTTTCTTTGCAGTTTCTCGAGTCTGTGGCTATCGGCGATTATCACTGGTCCGTCGCCTGATTATCGATTTACTCTCCGCGCTTGTGGCTCCCGGCGATTATAACCCGTCCGTCGCCTGATTATTGATTTACTCTCCGCGCTTGTGGCTTCCGGCGATTATCACCGATGCAAAAAGTGCAAAAAAGGTGCAGAAAGTGCAAACAGATATGTTGTACTGCACATGCACCTTTTTGGCAAGAGAAATAGCAGGAGAAGCTTACCTTTCATTGTTATTCAGAATACAAGTAATCAGTATTTTTGACCTATAAGTATATAAAGGTTCCATACATACATATCAATGCATAATTCATATTTTTAACCTATAAGTATATAAATGCATCACTTTTTTTCTATCGGCACATGTAATCAGGTGCACCATATCGTTTCTTTTAACAATGGGATTCTAAGTATTTGCCCCGTAAACCTCTTTAAAGCGAGGACCATGATAGGATTTTTACCAAGTGAGACTCGAACCCATGGGTTCTTTTGTATATTCGGGATTCTAAAACATTATTTTACTAAAATTGAGCTATCAATGTATACTCGGAATACCATATCAAAAATTTGGTTTTTTTTTTGTTTTGTTTTATTTTTCACACTGTCTACAATATTCACACACGCACATTCGCACTTAAGCCCAAACTATGGCTGGTGGTAACACTAGTACAAAAGCTTGTTATATTTTCTCATATGTATTTATGTATAAGCATGCATAGTGCAACGAGAAATGCTAACATGTCGAACCGGTCATCTTATCAAATTTTAAGCTTATTATCCTTGTTCGTATTTACGAATATATTAGCATAGATTGATATGCAAAAATAATGGAGAGAGAGAGACTCAGATAAACTCAAAATTTTCTCGAAAAGAAAACTCGTCCGTGTCATATCTCTAAATTTCTTGTAGAAAGCTAGAATCAAATATAAACTTACGTACTCAAAATCAATTGTTGGTAATTAGCATAACTAGTTTTCCAAATAACAGTTGTGAATAACCATATAAACAAAAAGAAAAATTTATATTTTTTTTTTCTTTTGTATTTTTCTCAAATAAATACATGTGGAGGTATAGATATGATTATAATTAAAGATATATATATATATATATATATATATATTACTTGGTTTCTCGAGTTATCTCTTGGAAGCCACTAATGGAGATGAAGCATGAAGATGAAAACGGTCGGTCACTGAGGAGAGTGATTAATGGGACGGTGGATAAAGTTTGGTACGTACTTTGACAAGAGGGTTGGAGTTTAACGGTTAAAGCTGGTTAAGCAAGCACGATTGGGTACGTTAAAAAAAAAAAAAAAAAAAAACTATAATATATAAATGTGTGTGTAAATCCCAATTGTGAGCTTGTAGGTTGATCGATAATTGTAATGATTTTGGTTAGTTTAAATTATCTGTGGGTTATGTAATTTTTTGTTGACACTGAAAATTGGTTATGGAAAAGAAGTTGGGTTAATCATGACGTGGCAGGAACTAATTTCGGATAAACGAGAAGATACAAATGGGCCACAAGTACAGGCCCATTAGCATTTACCTTTTATTTAAAATTTTAATGACGTATTGTCGTTTTTCTAATCCGAGTTTCTCTCTCCTCTCTGCTTTTTCTATGTTTATAAAAGGACCCTCTTTCTTCTCCGATCTCTCTCTTACGTCCTTCCTCCATAGCCAGAAAAAAGCAAAAACCTTCATCCTCAAAAATGCTTAGCAGTTTTAGGTTTTTTTCTGCCATGAGCAAACGAAGCCCAGCAACAGCTGGAAAAGAAGCTGCCATGGCGGCTACGCCGCACTGAAGGAGGAGATGGCCTCGAGAAAGGTGGATCTTTTGTCTCCGACCAGAGACGACGTGGTTGGGCTGAGCCTAGTCGGACAGATTATGTGCCTTAGGTCTGCTGAGTTGTACGCCAGAAGAGAGGAAGATGTGTTACCGTTTAAGAAACTTGTTTTCTGGACGCAAAGGCTCAAACTGCTGGGAGAAGGCGAGAAACCGTACTACATGAGCAGACCGGAGTTTATGGAGATGATGAAGAAGGCGAACGAGGACCCAGCCGATTACAAGAAGGACGAGCAAGTAGGGGAGTTCCTCGATGCCTTCCGCGATACGTATTTCTCGTCTTTGAAGACGGCGGGGTGACTGTGGAGACTAAGGAATCTGGCGAGTGCTTTTTTCTGGCTATGGAGGAAGGACGTAAGAGAGAGAGAGAGAGAGAAGAGAGGGTCGTTTTATGAACATAGAAAAAGCAGAGAGGAGAGAGAAACTCGGATTAGAAAAACGACAATACGTCATTAAAATTTTAAATAAAAGGTAAATGCTAATGGGCCTGTACTTGTGGCCCATTTGTATCTTCTCGTTTAGGATAGGTGGCTCTGCTGATTTCTCTGACTTTTGTAATGTAGGTTCGTGTAAAGGCTGCTCTTAACAGTCAATCAAAAACTAGGCTGATTGGCCCTAACTGTCCTGGGATTATTTGAAGGCTTGTTTTTCTAGGACTTGTAATGGTTCCTTTTGGTCTTTCAAACTACTGCAGTGGGTCTGGGCCAATCTACCTGTGTAGGAATTGGTGGTGATCCTTTTAACGGCACAAATTTTGTTGACTGCTCGGTGAAGTTCTTTGCTGACCCTCAAACAGGTCGTCTCGGTTTCTGGACACCATAATTGAACTTATTTTCTTTTCCCGTTTGTCTAAATTCAAGAAGATGCGGCTGCTTTGATAAAGGGTACTGTAATGCATCTTTCTAAAGAATCAAGAGTTGCCATTTCTAGATTATCGAGAGTAAAACATATTAAAAACAGGAAAGTGGTTCACACAAGCCTGTAGTTGCTTTCATTGCTGGACTCACTGCACCACCCGGGCGTCGAATGGGTCATGCGGGAGGTAAATTAACTTTACTCGGCTCTCTTTTCCTATGCCGTTCTATTTTCAAGTTTATTGAAATTGGGCCCTCTCTGTTTTTTTTTTTTGCCTTCGTTTTCCTTAAATTCCAAGAAATGAGAAAGAATCAATTTCCCAGAATTTCTTCTTCTTATAAGAATCAAAGTCGTCACATTTTTTGGGTAATTTAGAGAATTCTGAACTATAGTATATGCATCCATTAAAAATCATATCAGAGGACTAGCTCGTGCTTTAAAGTTTGAACGGGTATAATTCTTTTTTTGTAAAACATAGTTATTAAATTTGTGAATATATAAAATGATACATTAAATCAACTACAGTTGTATATATTATATATAATATAAAGAATAAATGAATGACATTTGTTTTTCATTTCAATTTTTACTATCTTTTCCATTATATATAATATTTATTATGTAGCTCAATGGATGGTCAATGTCGCTTAACACTTTCCTCTCTGCGAGTTCGAGTAGAGTCACACGGTGGTGGTAGTAGTGGTGATAATATGATGACTCGAGTTTAAACAATAAAACCCTAAACGACCAAATGAGGAGGTGTTCTTAGAAAGAGGTAATATAAGAAAATTTGTATATAATTCTCTCTCGCAGAACAAATTTTTTTTCTTTCTAAAATTGTTTTCGCGAAATGATATCGAAGCAGGTTTACAAATCTATACTATATAAAAGTTGAAATTATTAGCATCTAAAACTGTCCACATAGGATTTAAAACAACCAATAGTAACATGACACGTCAGCATCTAAATTAATCGATAGTTAGATTATGAAAGATTCTAAAATTTCAAAGTGATTTTAGTAATAGGAAATAGCTTAAGAAATAAGAAAATTATGTCATGGTTTTCTATTAATAATAGCAAAATAAATTAACTTAATTAGAAAAGAAAAATACTTGATTAGAAAAGGAAAATTTTTTAATTCTAAGGTTTTAACAATTATATAAAATATATACAGTATTAAAAATAATATAAATAATTTATTATTGTACATAAATAAAACTATCAGAAAATCAATACAATACTACATAAAAATTAAAAAAAAAAAAAAATCTAAAATATTTGATGAAAAATAATACACAAAAATTTATTAAAATACATGCACTTAAATATTAAAAAAAAAAGTGTTAACCATAATTTGTAAAGATACAGAAAAATAACATAATTTCTAAAAAAGACAAGACAAGAAAAAAAAAATGAAACACTAATATATGCGATATTTAATAATTGAAAATAGTAAATGTGAAAACTAACAATCAATTGACTAAAATAAATAAAATATATATTAATCTAATATAAATAATTTACTTAATTAGAAAAGGAAAATTTCTTAATTCTAAGGTTTTAACAATTATAAAAATTATATATTAAAAAAAATATAAATAATTTACTATTTTACATAAATAAAACAATCAGAAAATCAATACATTACTACATAAAACAAAAAAAAACAAAAATATTTGATGAAAATAACACACAAAAATTTATTAAAATACATGCACTTAAATGTTAAAAAAAGTGTTATCATAATTTGTAAAGATATAGAAAAATAGCATAATCTCTAAAAAAAGGCAAGAACAGAAAAAAGAAACACTAATATATGCGATATTTAATAATTGAAAATAATAAAATGTGGAAACTAAAAATCAATTGACTAAAATACAATATCAGAAAACAGAAAAATAAACTATAAGATAAAGTAACAAAACTGTAAAAGTTGGACATGGTACCATCAACATTGCAGAAGATTGTGGGTTGAACAAACCAATTGTTCTATTTCTACTAACAACTCTAAAAAAAAATCAGTTGACTAAAATACAATATCAGAAAACAGAAAAATAAACTATAAGATAAAGTAACAAAACTGTAAAAGTTGGACATGGTACCATCAACATTGCAGAAGATTGTGGATTGAACAAACCAATTGTTCTATTTTCACTAACAACTCTAAAAAAAATTATTAATTATTGCATGGATATATGACACATACTAATACACATACATCCGCCCTTGAAGGTAATCGTCTCAATTATAAATAACCATATATAATTTAGAATGGAAGATAGACTTTTGAGAGATCAAACGTACTCCTCTTGAGAGAGAGGGAGCTTATAAGGTTTAGAGGTGCAGAAAAATATTTTAGTAATCTATACTATATAAAAGTTGAAACTACTTGTTTCTAATCCAAATCCATATAATTTGGATGTTCTATAGTTTGTGTTATCCATTCGGTTATTCGACAAAAGAGCAAAATCAAGACTTTATGCGTATATGAGTTTCAAAATATATTGTTATCATCTTAGCCTTAGACCGATAAAATAAAGTGGTATAATTTCAAAATATTCTACGTATGTAATAAATCTTAAGATGTTATGTCATTTATAAAAATATAAAAGTTTGTATCTAAATACATGGTTATGTGTGTATGTACTATTGGATGCAAGTGGGTCTTACTTGGAATAAGATGCTTATATGCTCAAATTAAATATATTCTACAACCACTTCTGAGATACAATATGTAGAGAAAAATAACATAGAGATAAAATTTAATAAAACCATTCACAAAGATATATCAACATTGAATTAAAGGTGAAAATTCAATTGATTTGAGATCTATTTAGACCATAAAAATAAAACATGAATTTGTTTATAAATATAAACGGTATATACTATTAACGAATGAAAATGTATAATAGAAAATGAAAATTTTATGTTGTTAATCCTAAGGTAAAGATACTGCAAAAGATAAACGATGAATTTTTTATAGTTTTCGAACAAATTGAGAAGATAGGTACAATAATCATCAAATAATATATGTGTATGTGTGTCAAATTCAAGTATTTATCCATATCCAATTATAAAAAAAAAAAATTCATATTCAATTATTTGACTATATATATTACAAATAAAATAAACTACAAATTATTAAATTTGCACATTAAAAATCCAATAACTTAACCATTGATAATCATTTTATTTTCTAAATTTACAATGGTAGAATTTTTCGAATTGTATATTTGAAAATTTTAAGGATAAAAGTTGTTATGAATATTTTTCGTATCATTTATATTATTATCATCATGAATTTAGAAAAAAAAAACTATTTAATAAATTTATTTATCGCTAATTTTAAACAAAAATTTATACAAAAAATCCGTGTGCAGCGCGAATCCAAAATCTAGGAATATATAAGAGATGCTTTATATAAAGTTGTTTTATATAGAAGAACAACTGAAATGTGAATGACTTTTAAGAAAGAAGACAAAAAGTAAAGAGAAAATGTCTATTGGGTGCTAGCTAGTTAATCAATGGTAATCCCTGATCGGTAATTTTTCGATATTAATGGTAATCACATCAAGACGCTGACGTCAAACGAACCATCATCTCATTATAACATGCATTTGTCATACACGTTTTACTCTATCTATGTAAAGTTTGTGTAAGCCTCTCAAAAGAAGAATCAAAACATTTTTATCAATTAATTAGGCATGTTAGTAGAAAAGAAAAAAAAAACTCAAAACATTGATGTTATAAATACGTATGTGACAAGGCAGCAGAAGAGGAGGAATGACGAAAATAGCCTTGGACCCAACTCTTCCTCTTTAATCATTTGTTTCCTATTTTAGTAACCATAACATGTTTCCTGTGAGTCTCTGACAGAACAGACGAGACGACTGACGATTTCTCTTTCTACCATCCTTAAAAATCGTATGACCCAAATTTCAAAGGATAAGACTTTACTTTAGAATTTGAACGGAATGATATATTATTGTATCTATTGCTTAAAAAACAATCACGTTAACGCATTTGCCATTGCTATAATGACTTTGTCACTACATTATTCGTTCGTTACTTAATCGAAAATATGATTTCCTCAGTTCTATTGGCATATTTTGTTCTCAATAATCAAATCTGATGGAGCTGCTGATTACATTGTTAGAAACTCTGAATAATATAAATTGTAACTTGTAAAGTGCATATGTAAGATTGCAATAGGTCGAGTATCATTTAGATGCCAATTTCTTTTTCAGAATATGTTCGAGACTTCGATTTTAAGAAGGAAAGCTGTAGTAAATCATAAAAATAAAAATAAAGATTCGTTATGTCATCCTAATTTATTTCTAAAATATACTAGAAACTCAGCATATTTCCCACAATGTTTTTTTGCCTTGCTTTTGATTAGCAATGTTGCTGTATAAAGGCACCTATTCCTTTCATGTTTTCTTCTCCTTGTTGTAACCAGATTATTGAAATTCAAATTATACCAAAAAAGAGTTATTACTGTTACTCTTTTTTTGGAATTATTAGTGTTACTTTTTATCAACAAAATTTATAGTATTACTTAACAAATAGAAGAGCGTACCATGGATTTAGCTTTTACAATCTAGCTCGGATTAGAAGTCGATTATCGTTACACTGAAGTTGTATTTAGGCAATATGAATCGAATTGAGAGAGAGAGAGAAAAAAAAAAAGATATACTTATCACAGATATAACCTAGTAATAAAACTAAACATAAATCGATGTTACTATAGAAATAAAAATCAAATGGCGCTTATATATATATATATACACATATACATGCAAAAGAGGTGGGTAAGAAAAATAAAAAAAGTCACTTTCATGTATTGTTACACTTTGTCCTTTCCCATTTGGCTACTCTCTCTCTCTCTTTTGCCTTTTTTCCTTTTGTGGTAACTTTGTTTTCCTTATAACATTTTTTCATTAAGTTTCTATTTTTGGATTCTTTTCTAGTTGCGTCATGCATGCCAGATCAAAGAAATTAGTGGTTGAAGATTTGACTAAAACGGGTCTTCTCTGCTTAAAAAATTACCAACGCTGCCATTATACATGTCTAATTACAATATGCCATTTAACTAAAAATTATTTTAATTTTTTGATATATAGCTTTTATATTATTTTGTAGTTTCAGTGTTGGGTATAGTTAATTTACAAAAGCTTAAATGAGTAATTTGTGTACATTTCTATCTAGAAATAATCGCATAACGCTGTAACAATTCAAACCCTAATTATCAAAGGAAAAAAAAATCAAACCCTATAACACATTGTTGGTATTAAATAGGTAGCCCTTTTACATTATATTTGCTCTGTCTAATTTACAGAAAAACTTATATATGTAATGTAAGAAAGCATGAAGAAAGAGAAAATGAGATTAGAAATTGGTGAGCTGAAACCACACGCCATACACAGAATTATATAGACACACACAAACATATATAGAAAAGAGAAAGTGTAATTAAGCATATTCTTCAGCATTAATCTCTCTCCCTTTTTGTGTCATCCAACCTCATATACTACTGATCTCCATTTCCAGATCCCCAAGAACAACTCAACAAAAAGTACTTTATAAACTCTCTCGTTTTCTCTCTCTATTGCTCATCACTAACTCTCTCTCTCTCTCTCTCTCTCACACACACACACACACACACTCTCTCCCTCTCTTCTCTCTGATTCACACATCAAGATTCAAGAATCAAACCATGCTTGAAATGAATCATCCTGTAATTAACTCTAGGGTTTTGAGATTTCTTGTTTTTTTTGGTTTTGTAGTTAATTAGGGTTTCTTTTAGTTGATCTAGCTTTGCATATATGACATATATATACATTTGAATCAGGAGGAAGAGGAAGGGAGGAATAAGAGGAAGAGGAGAGAGATGGGAAGAGGGAAGATAGAGATAAAGAAGATAGAGAATCAGACGGCGAGGCAAGTGACCTTCTCCAAGAGAAGAAGTGGTCTTATCAAGAAGACTCATGAGCTCTCTGTTCTCTGCGACGCTCACATCGGTCTCATCGTCTTCTCCGCCACCGGAAAACTCTCCGAGTACTGCTCCGAACCCCTCAGGTTAACACTCTCTCTCAAATTAGGGTTTCAGAGATGTATGTATATACATACACGTGTAAGTATTCATCTAATTAATGAGGAAATGAGAGATGTGTAGCTCGTGCTTGTGATCAGACAGTTTTCATCATTAGTTTCTGAAGTAGCAGGTATCAAAAGATTTTAATTTGGCCCAGAAGTTAAGAATCTCTGATGCTATATATTTATTTTTGCAATATTTAATTTGTATATATATGTGTATATGCATGTTTATACATATCGGTCAAATTCTAAATTTCTACACCTGCCAAAAAAAAGAGATTTTTCTGCAAAGATTTCTCATTTCTTGATCAACCTTTTTCATAATAAGATTTCGATTTATGTAGTGTAATATATATAAAAGTCTTCTTTTAGTGATTCGATTTTAGTACAATTATAAAGGTGTGTTAATTAAAAGTTTTAGATCTAAGTGATGAACCTGAAGACAAATTTAGTTATTCACATATAGCCTAATTAATATATAATATGAGAAGAAAGGTATGATAATTATAGTTTAAGCTTACTTTCACAAAACAAAGGGGGGAAAACACCTTTTAATTTTGTTTTCTGGTAACAACTATTTTTGGCCAAAATATATATATAGATACTAATTTGAGTTTTGTGTTCCTCCAATGATTATTGAAGTCTTGACAACGTTTTAAGTACTAATTTGATCACATTTTATAATGACCAATCTTGAATAGGATGCCTCAACTCATTGACCGATACTTGCAGACCACCGGATCGCGACTTCCTGATCCTCGTGACGACCGGGTACGTATATCTACGCATACTTATTCCTTGTTGTGTTACCAATTCACAAATCACATTTTTAAAATTAAATCATTTGGAGTTTTTGTATGTTAATTTGTGTTAGGAACAATTGTACCATGAAATGGAAGTACTAAGAAGAGAGACATGTAAGATTGAGCTGCGTATGCGTCCGTTTTATGGACATGACTTAGCCTCAATTCCTCCACACGAGCTCGACAGACTCGAGCAACAGCTTGAACAATCTGTCTTTAAAGTCCGCGAGCGTAAGGTAATGTAATACATATCAATATTCTCTTAAAACGATGTTATTGATGATTACACTTTTGTTTGATCTCTCTTTCTATCTCTGCTGTTAATATATTGAAGAATGAGTTGATGCAGCAACAGTTGGAGAATCTAAGTAGAAAGGTCACTCTCTAATCACTCTTTTTAACTACTTTTTTCTCTAATTATCATTATACCGCGGATTTAATGATCATTACCGTGTCTATATATATATATGTGTGATCAGAGGAGGATGTTGGAAGAAGATAACAACAATATGTGCCGTTGGGTATGTCATATAGTTTCTATAGAATGTTCATTTGGTTACACATTTTCGATTGAATGACATTTTTCTATATACATATACATATACCGGTGTACGTGTTTTATTGCAGCTTCATGAGCATCGTGCAGCGATAGAGTTTCAGCAAGCTGGGATTGAGACCAAACCAGGGGAGTATCAACAGTTTCTAGAGCAGCTTCAGTACTATAATGATCATCATCAGCAACAACCAAACAGTGTTCTTCAGCTTGCTACGCTTCCTTCTGAGATTGATCCTAATTACCATCTCCAGCTTGCTCAGCCTAATCTTCAAAACGATCCAACTGCCAAGATTTGATTTTAATCCTGAACAAATCTACTGTTTCTTTCTGGAGACAAATTCATGAAGTATCATCTTTGTCTTTATCACCTATTTTGATTAGCTAATGCCTTCTTTTGTGTCTGCAACACTATATGGTATTACTACATGTAAGAAATTTTATTCTGTGTGGCCATTGAACCTTTTCTATTGAAGCACAATATATTCACTTAAGAAGCATAATGATCTTGCTTATATTTATAATCATTATCACACCTTTGCCTACTACAAAATGTTAATGTAAGTTCCAAATTATGTTTCTAAAATGGGTCTGAAAATAAGGTTTAATTATGAAATATCAAAAAGCGGTCAAAAGGGTAGAGAGATTTTTGTTTGGAAACTTAGCAATATACCGACATAGCAGTGAGCATGTATAATGAAGCTAACCTCTGGATTTCAGAAACAAAAATAACCTTTATGGCTCCAATTCAGAAAATCTCTTGCCAAAACTCTCAATGGGGCATTTTGTCGAACAGTTGATAGGCTCTAACCATGGAACTGGCAAAAAAAGAAAAAGCTGTTGTTTTGATGCTTCGTAATGAAGATTATGTTAAAAATGGCCTTTGCTTTGAGAACCGCTGGTGAAGAACAGCGATTTTGAGGTGGTCGGCTAAAGAATGAGTAAAAGACATGAGAGAACTATATTTAGATAATGAGAACTCCAGCTCAGGATCTTTGTAATATCTGATCACAGATTCTGTCTGAAAATAGCTTTTATGGATTTAGAGTAGACAGAGTGTATCATAATCCCAAAATTAGCTCTTATAAACTCACCCAAGATTGTAACAATATTCAGCTCCAACTTTTACAGAGGAATGCAAGGAGGACGATCAAGAAGCAAGAAAGGAGTTTCAGAAGAACAAAATTCCTTTCTTCTTCTTCGTCTTCTTCTCCTCTAATCTGTTATGATTACGACAACAAGAAAATTTGAGTGCTCAACTTCTTGACCGCTCGAACAATCATTATCATCATCATCATCTAAATCCCAAAAAACAATAAAAACTGCGTTTTTTTCCGCTTAATCGTCTGAAACCATGGCAGGAGGATCTTTTGTGGCAGAGAGTGGCCATGGTGGAGACTACGGAGAAGGTCGTGTAACCGCCTTTGTCGTTATTACATGCATTGTAGCTGCCATGGGAGGTCTTCTCTTCGGTTACGACATCGGTATCTCAGGTTTGTTTTCTTCCCACCCAAGATAAGAAGATTTCTTCTCTGTTATTCTCTCTGCTTCTTTGTTTTAATGGCGGTTTTATGTTTCCAGGAGGAGTGACATCAATGGAGGAGTTTTTAACGAGATTCTTCCCCGACGTGCTTCGTCAAATGCAAAACGAAACAGGGCGTGAAACAGAGTATTGCAAATATGACAATGAGCTTCTTACTCTCTTCACCTCCTCTCTCTATCTCGCCGCGCTATTCGCTTCTTTCCTCGCTTCGACCATCACTAGGCTTTTTGGCCGGAAGATCTCAATGATTATCGGAAGTATCTCTTTTCTCTCCGGAGCTCTTCTCAACGGTTTGGCCATCAATCTCGAGATGTTAATCATCGGGAGGTTGCTTCTCGGTGTTGGCGTTGGATTCGCTAACCAATCTGTTCCTCTTTACCTCTCTGAGATGGCTCCTGCTAAGATCAGAGGAGCTCTCAACATCGGTTTTCAATTAGCAGTCACGATCGGGATCTTGGCTGCGAACATTGTCAACTACGCAACTCCAAAGCTTAAGAACGGGATCGGATGGAGATTATCTCTCGGTTTAGCTGGAGTTCCGGCCGTTATGATGCTCGTTGGATCCATTTCCTTGCCAGAGACGCCAAACTCAATACTCGAACGTGGAAACAAAGAAGAGGCTAAGAAGATGTTGCAAAAGATCAGAGGAACCATGGAGGTCGAGCATGAGTTTACGGATCTACTTACCGCGAGTGAGTCCTCCAAGAGAGTTAAGCATCCATGGATGAACATAGTGCAATATCGGTATAGACCGCAGCTCACGTTCTGTACCTTCATTCCATTCTTCCAGCAGCTAACCGGGATCAACGTCATCATGTTCTATGCACCTGTCTTGTTTAAGACCATCGGTTTTGGAAATGATGCCTCTCTCATATCTGCAGTCATCACCGGTCTTGTCAATGTCCTCGCCACCATCGTCTCCATCTACTCCGTTGACAAATTCGGACGCAAAGCTCTCTTTCTTGCAGGCGGTATCCAGATGATCTTGACCCAGGTGCGTACAAACATAGAAACAATGAAAATGCTCTGTTTTGAAAAGCAGAGTATCATGCTCTGCTTTCAAAAACAGAGTAAGTAACAATGATTTGTTTTGCTTTGGTTTCAGATCGCTGTCGGGTCGATGATCGGATGGAAATTCGGACTGAATGGTGAAGGGACGTTGTCGGCGGTTGATGCGGATATAATCTTGGCGTTGATATGTCTCTACGTGGCGGGTTTCGCTTGGTCCTGGGGACCGTTGGGATGGTTAGTGCCGAGTGAGATATGTCCATTGGAGATAAGATCGGCAGGACAATCGTTGAACGTTTCGGTGAACATGTTCTTCACGTTTGTAATCGGACAGTTCTTCTTGACGATGCTTTGTCACATGAAGTTTGGTCTGTTCTACTTCTTCGCGGGCATGGTCTTGATCATGACGATTTTCATTCACTTCTTGTTGCCGGAGACGAAAGGTGTTCCGATTGAGGATATGGGGAGAGTGTGGACGGAGCACAGATTCTGGGGGAAGTATACTCATGATGGTGATGGCGATGATGATGATGATGATGATGATGATTATATATTTAGTTCAAAAGCTTGATCGAGATATTTAAGGGTTTGGTGGGATTTGATAAACTTGTTACCGAGAAAACGCTCGTGCTGACCAATGTGAGAAATCAAAACGAGGAAGGTGTACATATTTTCATTTTCAAAATATAACGTTACACACCTATCATAGAATACAAAAGAGATCAAATATTTACCAAAGCAAAAGGGGAAACAACTTGATAAATGGAATAGATTCAGACTCAAGCAAGTGGTGTGTGTAAACTTGATTTTTTTGGGGCTTAAATTTACAAAACAGATTCAAACTATAGTTTGACTGGTTATAAATTGATGATAATTTTGGTCTTTTGGATTTTGTTACGCTAATTTTATTCGTATAAGATCATTGCCCTTCAAAAAAGTATTATAAAGGTTCGGAATGTAGGACAAATAAACAAGCTCATGATTGCATATTTGCATTAGCTAGAACGGAAAATTAAACAATAAGAAAATCCGTTTAATTAAAATATTTGTTAAGGTACGACAATAACTAAAACAACTATTATGCTCGGTGCATAGGTCATAATCATATAAATTAAATAATTATTGTCACGATGTAAGAGAAAAATCTCGATGAGACGAACCATATAACAAAATCTTGCGTATCTGCCAAAGTGGACTAATCACTTCTTTTCAAGGTCAGACTCAAGGGGAATTATTAAGTTAATGTTCATTACAAATATTTAATACAGACATATGTATCTTATTATTATATACACACAACTTCGGATATATATTACAAACTGTGTACATACATAACTTCATTTCGTTAAGCCTGAATATAACTTACTGAAAAGTTTCTGAAAACAAGTTAAACGTTTTTAACAAAATACTAATTTAAGTATGTATACGTTTTTCACATAATATGTCAGTTTTTCTAATTATTTTTATTTAAAGAAGAAATGCATAAATGGATCAAGCAAACTCAATCAATTGTGTTATAAATATGTAATTTTTTTTTTTTTTTTGGTGTCGACAAAGGAATTGTGAATAATAGAGCTTTCGATTTTTGCCATTTCACGTAAATCACGTGATACTATTGGCTAAAAATATTGCCAGAAATAAAATAAACATAAAAAGAACAAAAACTATAATTTAATAAGTTTTGATGTCAAAGTCGACTTACCAATCAATTACCTCACTGATTATCTCCTTTTCAATATTTTTCAACTGTTATATGGAAACAACTTTTTTTATTAAAAAGATTAGTTTCCACATAGTCATAAAAAATGTTCACATTAGCTGAACTAATAGTCCAACTAGTCGTCCCAAAATCAAAATTATGCTGCTTTGGTTAGAGTTTCAGTAGAAAAAGAATAAATATGTATTAGATAGCTAAATTTTATTATTAATAATAGCAATCCTAAAAAATACATTTTTAGAATAGCATTTTTTTTGAAAAACTCCATACTATAGTTATTAGTAAATTTTAGAGTTGCATATTTTTTAAAAAACCTGTTTTTGTGGTTATTAATACATTATAGGGCTACGTCTTTTTGAAAAAACTATTTTATGGTTATTAATGCATTTTAGAATTGCATCTTTTCGAAAAAAACCGTTCTATATGAAAATGCATCTTTTCGAAAAAACTGTTTTATAGTTATTAATGCCTCTTCGGTTCCGTCATTTCAAAAAATTCATTTTATGATTATTAATGTATCTTAAGATTATATCTTCTTGGAAAAAATTTTTTATGGTTATTAATTCATTCTATAATTGCATTTTTTCGGAAAAAACGTTTTATGGTTATTAATATATCCTAAGGTTGCATCTCTAATTTTTAATATTTTTAAAATATTTGAAAATCGTGTATTTTCATCTTTTTATTTTTTTACTTTTAACCATAACATTTATACAAAAAATATTAAATATTTACGTCTCTATATCTCTATATAGTCATTTTTCATTTTTATATATTTTTACTTATAATTATATATATTTTTAAAATCATTTACAATTTAATGTACGATATTTTTTTTCGCGATTTCGTAGGGTCCGAGTTCTAGTTTGTAAAAATAACAAACTAGAAAAATGAAAATAAATGAAATTATTAATTGTGTGTTATTTTAAATAACAAGGATTCAAGGTGATTTTTTAACGAATATAAAAAAAAAAAATTATTTACTTTTATGACCTTATTCAAAAATGCGGTCGCTTAAGAGGTAGATAAGTGCTCGGTGGTCGAGAACCGCCGGGATTTTACCATAATCGATTAAAAATTCGTAGATTATGAAATTTTTTGATTTTTGTTAGTAATTGAGTAATATATACTAGATCTATAAGTTTTGGGTTAAAAACATATAGAACAATGAAAAAAAAAGATGAAAACGATGAGAAATGCGAGCGGTGGCCATAACTAGGGTTGTAGAGTTCGCAATTTTCAGGAAAAAGACGAAGACAAAATTACAAATATACCCTTTATTAAAAAAATGAAAAATAAACAAAAAAATCGCAATAAGAGACTCGAACTAATGCTAGGGAAGTCATTTGTTCCTTGTCAGCCACCACACCAAATAGGGATTTTATTTAGTATAATGTGTATATAAATCTAAAATTCGATAAAAAATTTAAAACTAATCCCGATTAATTTTCCTATAATCTCCTATTCATTGACTCGGTGTTAGATCCTATACAATCGGTCAATTAAGCAAGTGACATGGTGTTGGTGACGTGGCAGATGGAAAGCATGAACCCCACCAAGTTTAAATTCTCCTGCCGGAGCGTGGTCCCCACGCTACTTCTTAACCGGAGGCAAAGCGCGTGATCTCCACCGCGTCGTGACAAAAACAAATGTCCCCTCAAAAAAGCAAAGGAGAAAGAGGGGGGAAAAAAAAAAAAAACCCAGAGAGGTGAGCTGTGAGAGGGACCCACCCACCCATGTGCCCTCCTTCCTGTCTCCACCAGCTCCTGCCTCTCAATCATTAGCTTCCTCAGCTTCATCTTCCTCCTCCGAGAAGAGAGAAACAGAGCAGAGCAGAGAGTGTGAAAAACCACCATTCTCTCTTTCATCTTCTTCTTTCAAGAATCAACACAAAACCCAGATCGACCCATGTCGAATAACACCGACGGAGTTATGATCTCAAACGGAGCCATAATCGAACGCCAGAGACAACAACAACAAAACCAGCAACAATCGACAGACGGAGCTCTCGTCGTGAAGAAACCTCCGGCGAAAGATCGACACAGTAAAGTCGACGGAAGAGGGAGAAGGATCCGTATGCCAATCATATGCGCAGCTCGTGTTTTCCAGCTAACAAGAGAGCTTGGTCACAAATCAGACGGCCAAACAATCGAATGGCTCCTCCGTCAAGCAGAGCCTTCAATAATAGCAGCAACAGGAACAGGCACAACTCCGGCGAGTTTCTCCACCGCATCAGTCTCAATCCGCGGCAACTCCACCACTAATTCGACTTCCTCAGCCTGTGCCTTATCCTCATCTCTAGATCATAAACCTTTACTAGGATCTTCACCGTTTATACTCGGAAAACGAGTGAGAGCCGACGAAGATACCGGTGGTAAAGACGAGACAATGGGATCGTTTGCTACACCAGCTGGGTTTTGGGCTGTTCCGGCGAGGCCAGATTTCGGACAAGTTTGGAGCTTTGCTACCGGAGCTCCGCAAGAGATGTTCTTACAACAACAGCAGCAACAAGGAGCTGCTGCACTGTTCGTACACCAGCAACAGCAGCAACAAGCAGCAATGGGTGAAGCTTCTGCAGCTAGAGTTGGGAATTATCTTCCGGGTCATCTTAATTTGCTTGCTTCTTTATCCGGTGGAGCTCCCGGGTCGGGTCGGAGAGAGGATGACCCACGTTGAATTTGGTGTCATTTGAGAGCAAATTTGGTATATATTTATATCTCTCCTGCTTGGTTTCTTCTCTATTTGTGTGAGTTTTTAGTTTCTAGAGATTGATTTGATTCCAGAATCTCTGGAAGTTATTTGAGAGTTATCATTAGTGTTTGTTTTTGATTAGGGTTAGGGTTTAAGAATCTGTTCTTAAGAGGGTTTTTTTTGTTGTTGTTGTGGGAGTCCGATTTCTCATCGGAAGATTACTCATGTTTTCCTCTTTAGAACAAAAAACGAGAAATGAAGAAACCGCGGAGGTTTCCTCTTTTAGTCTGGTTTTTCCGGCGAAACAGAGCCGTCGTCAAAATTCCAGATTATAAAATATTTTATATTTGTTTGTTTTGTTGCTAATTGTGTAATGTGTTACAACAATTGTGGTGAGCATTGCGCAAGCTGTTAACCACGTTTATTTTTAATAAATGTTCCCGACTTCATATTTTTCTTTCCTCTGCATTTATTGATAGACAAAAGCTTCATGTGAATGTGATTGTTGATTTGTTTCCACTCAAATCCGAACTAGAGGATGAACATACATTTTTGTTTTTACTGAATATATGTAACTGTGGTTTTAAGAGGCTTTTCTGGGGTTTCGTGTCTTGATTTTAATGCAAGAACAGAGGATTAACTGTGTTTGGAAGTTTAAGTAAAGAAAAAGACAAAACCATTTGTGTCGTCTGTCTGAAATTCTTCAATTTTTTTGCCTTCTTGTTAACTGTGTTTGGAAGTTTGGTTTGTCACGTTAGTCACAGAAAGATTGAATCATATTTTTTTACTGTTAGAACCATATGGAGACGAGATATTTTAAAATTAATTTGTGTTGGGAAAAAAGAAAAAAAATTAATTTGTGGACTGGTTCATATATTCGATCCTAACTATATCTGCTGAATAATGTATTAAATAGTTTTATTGGTTGGAGAATTAAATCTATAATTTATTTATCACAATTATTATTTATTGATGAATTATGTCAAAGCTAGTAGAGAGGTAGGTTTCTTGGACTATTAAGGTCGGACCGGAGAAAAAGAAGAGACTAATTAGGTCGGACTAACTAATCAAAGAATCAAACAAATTTTCCCATAAAAATAAGAATCCATTAATGGAAAGATCTTAACTAAAAGTTGGTGTTTTTTTTTTGCTTAATTAGTACTAGTAATTAACACTTAGCTGTATAATGTAATGGAAATAATTATAGGTGGGGATCTCTGTAATCAACTCGTATATCAAAAAACATCCGTACCTTTTATTGTCGAATCATATAATGACCCCAACCCCAATAATTGATATGGTCCCATTATTTTCTACCGAAAATAAATTTATATGCAGAAAATAAATTTATATAGGTTGGGCATATAATGCCATATATTTTGTATCTTGGACCGACATATATGTAAGTAAATAACCTCTCATTCACCTCACTCTACCAGCTATATGCCGTATTAAATGTACTGTCAAATACTTTCCGTTTGATCTTACTTTTCAGAACAAAATTGATTACTAAAAATCATTGTAGAGATACTCAGATTTTTAAATTCTATGGACATAATGCCACGCATCGAAAGAGTTGAACCAAAAACAAAAAAATTATCGAAACTTATTTTTTGAAGAAAAAGAGAGTAAAAGACCCAAATACGTATCAATTTGTGTTCTATGAATGTTGTGTTGATTTCTTCGTCGAAATCGACTAAAACAAAAGAGTAGGCAAACAAAAATCCGTCAATGGGATATAAATAGTACGTTTTGTGGGGTTCGATTGAAAGAGAATGAGAAAACTTTGCTAATTGTCCACGATAATGCGATAATATTTATATTTTATTTTGTTACATGGACCTATCTCTCTCTTTGGATAGAATCTCTCTTTCGTCGGGGTTAAAAGTTTCAGATGATAAAAATTGAATTATAAATCGAATAAATGAGTAATTGGGTTTAGGTCGGATATGATTTTAAGGTTGCATATGCTTTTATTTTTTTTTTAAACTTAAAAGCGCAAAATTAGTTTGGAAAAATTGGTTTTTCTTACTAATGCAATTAAACGTGCAATTTGTTTTGATGTAGCTAACAATATTTCTCTTCTACAGAAAAATCCTTAAAGGATTACCAATGGACCTAAAATGGGCCTTGATAATTGAATTAATGGGCCAGACTTCGTCTCTGACGCTGACTCAAATTATTGGGCCAGCCTTCGTCTCGAGGCGGAGAAGAAGTGGTTTCGACAAAGATTTTCAGCGATTCGCAACCTCGAGGACGCGGCTGCGAGAGAGAGAGAGAGAGAATGGCGTCGGCGTCATCATCGTCGAGAGGAGAGATGGAGAAGATGGGAATCGATCAGCTGAAAGCAGTGAAGGAGCAAGCGGATCTGGAAGTAAACCTCCTTCAGGACAGTCTTAACAACATCCGCACCGCCACCGTCCGCCTCGATTCCGCCGCCGCAGCTCTCAACGATCTCTCTCTTCGACCTCAAGGTTCCGTTTCCGCATCACTATCTTCTCTTCCCGCATGGTTCTATTTTCGCCTCTCGTTCTTCAGAGTAGATGGTTTTTTTATAGGTAAGAAGATGCTTGTACCACTCACTGCCTCTCTCTACGTGCCTGGGACACTTGATGAGGCTGATAAGGTTCTAGTTGATATTGGCACTGGTTACTTCATCGAGGTATTATACGATCTATCACAATTGTTCAGTCTCGTTTCTGTGTAGCTCAAGTGTTTTCATTTGTAGAAAACAATGGAGGAAGGAAAAGATTATTGTCAGAGGAAGATCAACTTGCTGAAATCGAATTTTGACCAACTTTTCGAGGTACGTTTTTGCTATCCGAATTAGAGACTTCACTCTCTTAGCAACTTTCAAACCTAAGACTTTTTCTTCCTCTTCATTACTTTCTAGGATTAATGTTTTGGTACGTACTATGCCTTATACAGAAGAAAAAGCACAGTTCTCATTAGCAATTTACAAAAATTGTAAAAGGAATAAGCCGAAAGAGATAAAATCGTTAGGACTCTGATTCTATTACGAGGGTTTTAGTTTCTCTACCTGAGTTTATTTGGAGCTCTCTCAGTGACTAAAATGGTTGGGGGATGGAAGATTAATGCCTGCTAAGCAATGCAATCGACATAATCAGAAAGCTCTATGATCAGTCTTTGTCCTGCACATTTTCAAATTTTCTGAGTATTGTTTCCGTATAAACAGAATCCAGTGCTATCATCTCTCCTTTCCATTTGCTTCGTCTTTCGCAGCTTCAACGAGTATTATTGGCATCAATTAAGCATTAGTGCCAAATTGTTTCAATACCCTTTTACCTTCTTTACAGCTATATCTTACCTGAGATTCTAAAGTTATACATGTCAATAATCTCCATTCAATGCAGGTTGCAGCGAAAAAGAAAAGTGTGGCCGATGAAGCCGGGATGGTTTTGCAGTCCAAAGTTAAACAGTTACAAGCTGCAACCACATCGTGAACATTTTTCTTCTCTAGTGCTTGTTTACTATCGGCACCTATTTTGAGATTCGAAATTTTGGTGGTTTGATCAGTTATGTTATGACTCTTATGATCTCAACCGGGCCGTGTTCTTGTGTGCTAAAGGAACTTGTGCTGTAATTTTAAGAAAACAAATGATAAACTAGCGACTATGAGGAAAAAATGTTACTAGTCATTTCTCATAAAACGAGAGAAAAGAGACAAAAGCCATAATGTTATTGTTGGGGAGAAAGAAACAGCTGAATCAATGAAATTAAATACAACATTGTTGTTGTTTACGAAACAGAATCTCTCCTCTGCGTATTTTTCTTTGTGATTTTATCATCTGTGATCTGCACCAATTGCTTCTTGGATCGACTTGAAGCCATCCCTTTCTAAGCAACTCACCAGTTCCTCCTATTGCAACAAAAAGACATGATGAATATTAGTATCAATGAAGACGTTAATCCGACCTCAATATGCAGAGTTGATTATGCTTATAACAAAGAGAAATGTTTTTGAGTTTATGACACCAAATGCTTCAAGAATTTGGTCTAATAAGAGTTCTAACTATGTCAAGGTGGTTCTTAGACTATGGCTATGGTTATTATACTTTCATGGTCGAAGAAAAGACCAGTCTTTGTGGTAAAAGGAAAGGAGATACCTTTATTTGTGGGATGAGAGCGGGTCCTCCGTACGCAAACCCTGTGTACAGCTGAACAAGGGTTGCTCCGGCTCTTATTTTCTTGTAAGCATCCTCACCACTGAAAAACACAAAGAGATTCATCTGTAATCAAATTTCTGTGTTTTGTTTTTCTCACAATCTAAACATGTTAAGATAAGACGTTTACCTGCTAACACCGCCGCAGCCTATCAGTGGAATCTTTCCCTACGTAAGTGGTCATGAAAATAGCCAGAAACCCGAATCAGAAATGTTTTAGTTCCTTGACAGGATAGCGAATCATCTCTTCGTTAGCTAAAAACTTACTCGGGTCAAAGTGTACATCTCTCTCAACATGTTGGTGGAGAGAGGAAAGAGCGGTTTCCCGCTCAAGCCACCTGCTTCTGCTGCCACGGAGTTGTTGCTTACAGGATCTGGCCTCGAGACTGTTGTATTTGATATAATCTAAGAAACAAAGACAGTATCATCATCAAGAGAACCTTTATGGTTTGCAACATACCATGACTCACAATAGAAAAAAACAAAGACTTTTCAAACACTTTGGTTGCTTTTTCTACACGACGTTAAACAGATTGGAGGCTTAATAATTGATACTGATGAAAAAGAAGTTAATTCGGGTAAAAAGATAACTTACCAGCCCATCCAAGCGGAGAGCAAGAGCAACCTACACAAATCAATACAATGTTGTAAGACCCATTTACTTGGAAAGTATAGAATGGGTTTTTCGTTTTTTAGTACAACGTACCGCTGCAATATCTTCAAGCTCTCCTCTGGACAGATCAGGAGCAATCTTCACAAGAAGAGGAGGAGGACCTTCATCACCCCATTGCATTTCATCCCGAGCAGCTTGAACCTTCTTTACAAGGTCCTTCAACTGTTTCCTTCCCTGAAGCATACGCAGCCCTGCCGTATTGGGTGATGAAACATTGATTACCTATAGAGAAAACTAAAAATTAGAAACAGAGAATTATATGGCAGATTAAATCAAATGAATGCTAGATATACCACGATCAGAAGTTTGTACCAAGTAATCAGCATATTGGGATAAGTTATGAACTCCTTGGACATAGTCAGCAGCAGCATCTTCACTTGTCTTGTTCTTTCCAAGGTTGACCCCAAGAATACCAGGTCCTGATTTGCCCCCCGGTTTTACTTCTTCGTTTGGAGATGACGAAGTGCCTGATGTTTCCGCCAACATTCTTTTACCATGTTGAGCACCCAACCGCTTTGCAACGACAACAATCCCTTCGCTGTTAAATCCACACCTATTGATAATGGCTCTGGAAGAACAAGAACACATCCGAAAAGAATAGAGTATGAGTCTTTTAGTTGAAACTTTTGATTATTCAATCATTAAAGGTAATTTATCTCCAATGTAAACAAGAAAGGATTTGAGATTCTCACCCATCTTGGGGTAATCTGAAGATGCGTGGTTTCGGGTTGCCTTCTTGTGGAACAGGAGTTACGGAGCCTACCTCAACAAAGCCAAATCCAAGTCCTAGCAAACCCTCTGTAGCCTCAGCGTTTTTGTCAAATCCAGCAGCAAGCCCAATTGGGTTTGAGAATTTCCTTCCCCAAACTTCAAGTCCCAAGATTTGTGGATCAGGCCTCTTTTCTCTAGGCACCCATCCGCGAGAAGCAGCCGTAACAGCCAGCTTATGCGCAAACTCAGCATCCAGAAGAGCAAATAAAGGATTAACAACCTTTGTTGCTGAGAATAGCCACCCACTGTCCAACACACAAGATGAGCAAACGGTAAAAACAAAGTGATTCCCTCAAAGTAACTACAAGATAGCCTTAACAATGTTAAACTAACAAAGAGAGCAAAAGACAAAGATATGTAATGTTTCAGGCACTCATGAAGTAAGTACCAGAAGGTTGCTTCATCTGCAGTACTCACATAAGCTCCTCCAGCTATGGCCATACCAATGGTAGCTCCTGTCAATATCCTTCCCTAAAATTTTCAAGACAGGCAAAGCTAAACACTTGAGACATGTGAAATCAGTTTGCTCTTGTAAGAGCAAAAATGATCTAACTCTGCTACACCAGATATAAGCATTGATCAAACACAAGAACAGATGCAATGTAAATGGAAGTCTTCTATATAGCTTCACCTTTACGAAATTCCCGAAGCGAATAAGATTCCGATATGAGAGAAATCCGTTTCTCCTAAACCGCAAAAGAGATTAATTTATCAAGAAATTGATCAAAGCTGCTTACTTTCTTGGAAAAATGAGGGACCTTAGGCGCAGAGGAAGCTCCAGGAGCCGAAGAACAGTTTCGGGTCGCTCCAAGTAGATTCGACGAGACCCTTCTGAACAAAAACTCTTTCGCCCATTTAGCAGACGATGTCGCAGCCCTTGCGGCCATTAAAATGAACAGTGAAAGCAAATGGAATTCGAAAAAGGGTTTCTTTGATAGCGTTTTGAAAAGGGTTTTAGGCTTTTAGCTCACGGCTTGACAGAGAATAGACTTTGTTGGTCGGTTACAAAAGATCGTCAATATTTTTGCTAAAACCCTTGTCTTTGTTTTGTTTAGCTGTTGCTGCAGCTTCTTCCTTCAGGTTGATCTTTCCGGGTTGATTTACCGGTTTAATTTGGTTAACCGGAGGGATATCGAAATCTTCTAGGTTTTGTAGTTTATAGACACTAACCGGATCGAACAAATAGATTGATAAGGCCCTTTCTCTGTAAAAGCGAGCCCAAGAGGGAAGCAAACTCTGTCTTTCAATCTTCCATAGCCGTAGTTCGAAGCAGAAGCAGAGATTTTGGCGACGACAGGACAGTGGGAGGAACAATGGGTTCTTGTGTTGTGACGACAAGCAGTTTCTGTACTATTTCAGATTCTAGTATACGTTTGAAATCCTCCAAGCTCGTCCACCTGGTTCGATTCCTTTTTGGTTTCCTTATGAGGCATTGAAAATCCCTTTTGGTTTCTGTTTCTCATGAATCTGTCTCTTTCAATCACTAAAAGCTTTCAAATTTCGTTTCTTTTTGGTTTCTGTTTGGTTTCTGTTTTAGAGTAATCAGCAGAGAAGACGCTCTCTTGGTTCTCGAGGTGGTTTAAAGGTTGAATCTTACTATGGTCTAAAGACACCTCCTTATCCACTTGTAAGTCTAAATTATTCAGAGAGGCTTTGATTTGGTAGTTGTATCGCAGTGAAATGCTTTTATCTTCGTGTTGCATCTGTAAATCCATTTGGTGTTCTCGACTAAGCACAGAAATTGTGGAAAGTTGGTTAATTTGTGTGAAATGTCTGGTGATTTTAGTGAAAATTTGCATCTTGATGTGTGTATGTTCTCTCTTGCAAGTACATGGGACTTGATCTTAGGGACTTTGGTGATATGCCAAAGAGCATGCGTTTGTTGAGATTCTAAATAGAGTTAAAAAAAAAAAAACAAAAATTGTGAATAGGATGCTTTGGAACCGTATATGAGTCGAAGAACGCTAGAAGTGCATTGGGGTAAACACCATCGAGGTTATGTGGACAATCTAAATAAACAGTTAGGGAAAGATGATAGACTCTATGGATACACCATGGAAGAGCTTATCAAGGCGACATACAACAGCGGGAACCCTTTGCCCGAGTTCAACAACGCTGCGCAGGTACTTACTGTATTTCTAAGTTGTTTGTACATCACCCGGGGTACAAGCTAATGTTGGGAAGATTGTTGTTTAAGGTCTATAACCATGATTTCTTCTGGGAGTCGATGCAACCTGGCGGTGGAGACTTGCCTCAAAAGGGTGTTCTTGAGCAGATTGAGAAAGATTTCGGTTCCTTCACAAATTTCAAAGAAAAATTCACTAATTCAGCTCTTACTCAGTTTGGTTCCGGCTGGGTCTGGCTTGTCTGTGAGAAACTCTACAAGCTTTTCACTTGTTATTAACAAACAGGAAACTAGAGAATGACTCTGAAAAATGGAAAATCTTGATTCTTTTTTCTTTTTTTTGGAATTTCAGTGAAGAGGGAAGAGAGAAGACTTGAGGTGGTCAAAACCTCAAACGCCATTAACCCACTCGTGTGGGACGATATTGTATGTTAGAGTGTCATTAGTTTTCTTGCTAAACTCGATGTTTCCTCTTGATCATATCTCTTTTGTTGTTACAGCCAATCATCTGCTTGGATGTGTGGGAGGTAAGCCATATCCTCTCTTCCCTCATACTCCCAACAAACACTTTGAAAAAAAAAAATGAGTGTTCTAATTTCTTTATCTTACTTTGCAGCACGCTTATTATCTCGACTACAAGGTAGAAACTAGCTTCAATTTCGACCATTTTGTGTTCTTTTTTGTTTGTTCAAAAGGCTAATGATTGTTTGTTTTTGGTTGCTAGAACGAGAGGGCTAAGTATATAAATATGTTTCTGAACCATTTGGTGTCGTGGAACGCTGCCATGAGTAGAATGGCTCGTGCAGAGGCGTTTGTGAATCTTGGTGAACCCAACATCCCAATTGCTTAAGCTAAAAACTCTTTTTTGAGAGTCCATGTGAAAGCAAAAAAAAACTTCTTAAAATCTTGGGCAGTCTCATTTTTGCAACAGAGGTGTCCCAACCAACAAAACAAGAGCTTTCTCATGTGACCGATCTTTTTGTTCTGTGTAATTCAGCGATAATCTAATTTGCCATAGACTGTTTTGTTGTTATTTACTTGATAAAACATATTTTGCTAGTGTTATTTTCTTAAATGACCAAGTTAAAAGTGCTATACATTACAATTACTCTTTATTTTATTGGTTCATGGTCGCAAAAAAAAAAGTTTAAAAAAGTCAAAAACTTTTTTTTTTCATTACTTAACCTTCCATATATGTAATTTGTGATTGTGTAGTAAAGTCAGTAAATGTAAGTTTTACGACTTGGGATCTTTGCCTTGAATGACTAATTTACCTAATGGTTTGTGCTAATATCATTACTGCATAATGCATATTGTTGATAAAAGAAAATAATAGTAATATATACCATAGAAAGAATCGTTCATTTTTCTCTCATTAGTTTACCTTCCATATATATATGATATGTGTAAATATGTTAAGTAATTTAAGGTTCAACATTTTTAAAAAGAGTTTTTCGTAAGAGTTTTAGCTTAAGATTGAACCATAATGGTGATAAGTTATCAAACTCAACATTTTCTTTTATATATTTTTGGATCTCACTCTTCGTAACAAGGATTCCCATAAGAATGAAGAATGTTTTGAAGACCTTCCTTTTCTTTGTATCCTTGGCTCTTCTTTCTGGTAAATATTTATTTATATATTATTTACCAATGCTAAAACCCTTGTTTTTGGCATAATATGAGATTTCACCGCTTTGATTAATTTTTATAATGTATAAAATTGATCGACGTAACAATCTTTGGAATTCTATTAAGTACTTCTACTATATCATAATTAACTTACCATAACTTAATTGTTGTAGAAATGATATTTTCAAATATTGAAATGGTGGAAAGTCGAAGTTTATTGCAGAAAGAGATTGTGATGCATGGAGAAGCCTCTCTAGATGTTGTGCATCCACAAGAGTTTCCATGTGCAGACGGATGCATTTACACATGCAAAAGCTTTATAATTGTGACAGGATGTGAATGCATATGTTAAATTTCTCTATCATGTCTAATATCTATTGTAATATGTTTGCTTCCTTCGACAAAATAAATATACAAAAATTTATAACTTATTTATAAACTCGCAAATCAAATGGAGAAATTGTATGGTGAAAAACTTGACAGTTTGGTATAGACTATGCTTGTATGATGAAACAACAAAGTGAGATACAAAGAAGAAATATAATGATTTTTCTAGTGATACTAGGTATAAAATCTTGAGAATTTTTTTATTCATTTTGGTGAATTTTTTGGTGTCAATTTACGAACGAGAAAAACTCTGTAAATTTTATTAGACAACAAACTTTTAGGAGTGTTGTTTTTATCTTTATTGTGAGGTTAGCTATTTTTTTTCCCGTGAGATTGTCTGTATCTTTCTATGGGTTAAATTATGAGGAATTGGCACAAATGACACACAAAAAAATTATAACTCATTAACTACCCAAATCCCCCTCCTTATGTGTCCCTAATCCTAACCCCACAATTTAGGAGTTTTTGCTAGTTTGCTAATTTTTTTTTTTTTTTGTTATTAAGCAAATTGTCCCTTGAATTATCCGATTTTTTCGACCAAAATTTTTTTTTATCCGATCTAATACAATAAATTGAAGAAAAAAAAATATATATACTAAGAGAAGGCTGGCACACGTAATACTAAGAGAAGGCTGGCACACGTGACTTGCACGTGACTAAGAGTATCTGTCTCTCCTGGAGGGTTTCTTCTTCTTCGTCTTCGTCTTCTCTTTCTTCATCTCCTCAGAAATCAGAATACGATTGGCAGTTTGGCACCATCGTTTCTCTTCAACGTAAAGCTATAAACTTTCTTCTTCATTGCCTTCAAACTTCGACGCGATCGTCTCTCAGCCTCTGATAATTCCCTGGTTTCACCAATTTTTTTCTCGCTGAAGCTCTCGATTTCGATTGCGTACTTATCTAATCATCAGCTCCTAAGGTTTTGTTCATTTCCTCTGTCTCTGATATTTCTAAAAATTGATTCTTTCGCCTAGGATTCGTGCCCTTAAAATGCGTGAGCTAAAAGGAAACCCTTATCTCAATGTTCATGTAAGATGTCGGAACTGGATTTTAGACAGCTTCATTGCCATTGTTAGAGCTTGTCTGATGAACCTATGATGACTGTAGTTTTTAATCCTTACTTTTGCTAAATCTGGTCTACTCTTGAAGCTGATGTTAGGAGATCCCGGAGATTACGCGATCGATTTGGATCAATATATGATCTTTGGGAAAGTTGAAAGATCATATGTTTCCTGATGCCAAAATTAGTTCAGGGTTTAATTGAGTTTCCTCTTTTTCGGTTATTTCCTTTGTAGGAGATTATGCTGTTCTTGGAGCCCCTCGGGTATGTCATCGAAAACCGGCTTCCATTACTGATGATACACTATGCTTCCGTCTCATTCTCTGGTCTGCGGTAGTTCTCTTAACGGATTATCATAAGGTTGATTTAAAAGAGAAGAGAAAATCACTCAAAATCTTTCTTGATTAATAAAAAATGACAGTTATCTCAGATGCTCCTGTCAATAATCTTCTTCCACACATCGGAATACATTCTAGCAATCGCCATTCACGGAGCATCAAACGTAACTCTAAGCTCGCTTTTGATCAGCAAGCACTACTCTTTAGCAATGCTCGTGGCTTTACTCGAATACCTAACCGAGATTATCCTCTTCCCGGGGATAAAACAACACATGTGGGTCAGCAACCTTGGACTCATAATGATCATCGTCGGGGAAATCATCAGGAAAACAGCGATGATAACAGCGGGAAGATCGTTTACACACCTTATAAAAAATGAACCACGAGGAGCATCACAGGCTTGTGACTCACGGTATGTATAGACTTATGAGGCATCCGAGTTACTGCGGGTTTCTCATCTGGTCTGTCGGGACACATGTTATGCTTTGTAATCCTGTTTCAACGGCTGTGTCCACGGTTGTTGTGTGGCGGTTTTTTGCTCAGAGAATACCGTACGAGGAGTATTTTCTGAAGCGATTTTTTGGAGTACGGTATGTGGAGTATGCAGAGATTGTTGCTTCTGGTGTTCCATTTGTGAACTGACACTTGAATCATTTTGAACATATGAGTTTGGTTTATTGTTTAGAGTCACAAAAATGTTGCATTTGGGAATATATGAAACCCTTTCGCTGAAACAGAGGGTTTTGACGTGGACATGAAATTTACCACAGCGTTAAAACTGTTTAATCGACACCTGTCACCGGTGAAGCTTTAGCTCCGGCGAAGAGTGTCGGAGGGCAAGTTTGTTTTTTTTGGGTGGGTTTGGGAACTTGAGTCGGAGACCATGTTGTGCGGAGGCTCTCGTGCCTCCGTGCATTTGTGGGACCACCGTCATCCTCCTACGCTCGGATTAGGGTTTTCCGGTGCTAAGGTTTTTGGGCAATCTTCATTCGTGCTCAGACCTTCTCCGACTAGATTGCAGCGGCGGATGAAGTCTTCGTCTAGGTCTCATTGCAAAGCTCCAGGACAAACCCCAGTTCCTCGCGATTGTTTGAGGTTTCTGCATCTCGATGTTGTTTTGATTGTTTATGTATTTTGTTTCTCCCGAGGTTGGAGATCTGATTTTTTTATGTGAAATTTCCTGATAAAATGCATAGCCGAGAATTGGAGTCCTATGGACGAAACAAGAGATAGATTTGTGTTGAAATGTTCTTTCAGTATGTTCTACTCAAAGTTTCAAAATTGGAGTTTTTGCTAAATTATCTGTCTGTATTTCTTGTTCCAAAGCCAGGGAGAAGATGATCCTGAGCTTCCAGTTGAAGGGCTTTCCCCAGTTGCAGGTATCTGTTTGCTTGTCTTTTTCAATTTCATTTCAAGTTTCAATTGCCTTCCATGAACAGCCATCATCCTGTAGTGACCTTTCTCGTTTTGGATTTTGGATCGGCTATTGTTTCAGTGATGTTCCTTCTCATTTGGGTAGAGGTTTCTACGGCTGAAGATATAAATAGTTATAGTATGGCCGACTTTATGCATTTTGTTTTGAATTTGTAGGAGGCATTGTTGCTCTAGGGAAGTTTGATGCCCTGCATATCGGTCATCGAGAGCTTGCCATTCAAGCTGCAAGAGTTGGTACTCCATATCTATTGTCTTTTGTTGGAATGGCTCAAGTACTCGGTTGGAAACCTAGGTAATGTGTCCTCCCTTCCAACTTCCCAATTAATCTAGCATCCCATCGATCAAAGTTAGTTAAAGTCATTTAGACCGCGACTATACTGATCTTCTCTGATGATAAAGTTTGGGTTTTTTAATCTCTATTTGCACTATTCTATTGTAACTAATGAACAGGGCACCGATAGTAGCCAAATGTGATAGAAAACGGGTGCTTTCATCTTGGGCTTCGCATTGCGGGAACATAGCACCAGTAGAGTTTGAGATAGAATTTGCCTGCGTTCGACATCTTAACCCCCAACAGTTTGTGGAGAAATTGTCAAAAGATCTCAGAGTCTGCGGAGTTGTGGCAGGTGAATTCCGTCAATTTCTCAAAAAACCCACTCTTTTCCCAAAACTCTGAAAATTCTCATTACAAAAACCATTTCTTTTCCACAGGCGAAAATTACCGATTTGGATATAGAGCCTCCGGTGACGCCTCTGAGCTTGTGAGGTTATGCGAAGAGTATGGTATCAGCGCTTACATCATTAACTCCGTGATGGATAAGAATCAAGTCTGTGGAATTGCAGAGACAGAAGAGTACTCAAAGTTGAAGGAAAGAGGACAAGTCTCATCCACACGAGTCCGCCATGCTCTTGCTGCAGGAGATGTGAGGTATGTAACAGAGCTTCTGGGAAGACCACACAGACTCATCTCAAGGGCGAGAACTCAAGATATAACGAGCAAAGGAGGGAGTATCTCGCTTCAGACATCGTCGCTGCTGAATTTACCACCCGGAAATGGAGTTTACAAAGCATGTTCGCTTATAGTTAGTGATGAGGAGCAGCCAATTTCGTGTAAGGTTGTTGTGGATTCATGGAATCTCCATATAGAAACAGAGCAAGTAGAAGAAGTACGTTTCTGTAACTCAGATGGGCCTCAAGAGTTTCTGCTCTTAGGGATTGAGTTTGGTTGATTCACAAAATTGATAATCGAAAAGATTCACATTTTATATTTCCCATTTTAAGATTGGGTAACAGAAATAATAACGGTAACAAAATTGGTTTTTCATTAGACAAAAAGATTCAGCTTTGAGTTTTAAGGATATGAAAACTTTTCGTATATTATTAAAAATTAGTGTTAATGTGTCTGTATTTGAAAGCCACCGTGATGAGAGGGTGGAAGAAGACAAGCAGCTAAATGTCTGTCTCCATCTAAAAGTCGTTGACTTTTGTTGTTGAGTGTCTCTTACTGACCAAACATAACAAACCGCCATTGGAAGTGATCAAATGATGAGAGGCATTTCCTTGTACCAAATGTTAAAATCCCTGAATTGCCCCCATTCACCGAACATGAATGATTTCAGACATGAGGATTGTTGTGTCATTTTCTCAAAATCTGTGTTGCTTTCCTTGTACCACACGATCTTAAGGCTCATCTAATAATGCCCCCTTAAATCAACAAGAGAGAAGAAGAAGAAGAAGAAGAAGATAGCAGCAGAGAGAGAGAGAGGGAATAGTCAAATTTAGATTCGAATTAGGGTTTTCATTTCATAGTAGCCCTGATTGGCAATATCTTTAATTTCTATTTTTCTCTCCGATCATGGCGTCGGTCTGCGTTAACGATGCATTAACCGACGACGAGCTGAGATGGGTATTGTCGAGGCTAGACAGCGAGAAGGACAAAGAAGTGTTCGGTCTTGTCTGCAAGCGGTGGCTACATCTACAGAGCACCGACCGTAAGAAGCTGGCGGCGCGTGCTGGTCCACACATGCTCCGCCGTCTCGCCTCGAGGTTCACTCGAATCGTGGAATTGGACTTGTCTCAGTCAATCTCAAGGTCCTTTTATCCAGGTGTCACTGATTCCGACCTCGCTGTCATCTCCGAGGGATTCAAGTGCCTCAGAGTTCTCAATCTGCACAGCTGTAAAGGTAATTGAACAAAGACTTGTTCTTTTTCTATCTATTTGGGTTTCATATCTGGTGAAAAAGGAAGAGTTTTTAAGACAGTAGAGGTATTAGATTTGCTCTCTGGTGATTTAGGGTTCTTGCTAACTTCAGTGTTGTTTGCCTTTGTCCCTTTGTGGGTGTTTCCCTTATGGAATAAAGAAAGTGTTTTAGCTGTGTCTTTCTATCTATTTGTTAAGCTTGTCTGCAATTCATCACCTTCAAGTGATTCTAGGTATGCGACTTCTCCGCATGATTAGTCTATTAGTTTGAGAGCCTCTTCAGAGACGAACTATGACCTGGAATAGTAAGGTTTCTATGGATCCTTCCCCCATTGTGCTGGTATGGATGTTGTGTCTGTATGAGCTTCTTTGTTTTCCCAAATAGACCTTTTAATCAAGTAGTAATAAATTAGATGGCTTGTGTGTTGACATAATGGTGGAACATTCCTGTGGACAGCATGTTTCTATTGATATCCTTAGGGTGTTGTGAATTTTGGTAATGATTTTGACTTGTGGGAACAGGTATTACAGATACTGGGTTGGCCTCAATTGGACGGTGTCTTTCTTTACTGCAGTTTCTGGATGTATCGTACTGCAGAAAGCTCTCAGATAAAGGATTATCCGCTGTTGCAGAAGGCTGCCATGATCTAAGGACATTGCATCTAGCGGGTTGTCGTTTCATCACCGACGAATCGCTGAAATCACTCTCTGAGAGATGCCGTGATCTGGAAGCTCTCGGGCTTCAAGGCTGCACCAATATCACTGATTCAGGCCTTGCTGATCTTGTAAAGGGATGCAGAAAGATTAAAACTTTGGACATCAATAAATGCAGCAATGTAGGAGATGCTGGAGTTTCCAGCGTGGCGAAAGCTTGTGCATCTTCCCTCAAGACGCTCAAATTGCTGGACTGTTACAAAGTCGGGAACGAATCTATATCGTCCCTGGCGCAGTTTTGCAAGAATCTGGAAACTCTGATAATCGGTGGATGCAGAGACATCTCTGACGAATCTATCATATTACTGGCAGATTCCTGCAAAGACAGTCTCAAGAACTTGAGGATGGATTGGTGCTTGAATATATCTGACTCTTCCCTTAGTTGCATTCTGAATCAGTGCAAGAACTTGGAGGCTCTTGATATTGGTTGCTGCGAAGCGGTTACAGACACTGCTTTCGGGGATTTGGGGAGCGACGATGTTTTGGGATTGAAGGTTTTAAAGGTGAGCAACTGCCCAAAGATCACGGTAATAGGGATAGGCAAGCTTTTGGAGAAATGCAATTCCCTGGAGTATCTAGATGTAAGGTCTCTTCCACATGTGACAGAAGTTAGATGCAGTGAAGCTGGCTTGGAGTTCCCCAAATGTTGTAAAGTTAACTTTTCGGGAAGTTTAACCGAGCCAGATGTTCTGCTTTGATCGTTGCTGTTGGGATTTCGTTACTTGGGAGGAAAGATTGTCTGTCAGGACATTCTGGTCTGCCATAAACCCTCTGTAATCTCTCTGTATCTCTCTCTCTTTCTGTCTCGTGTATGGGCACACTCATGGCTTAATGTCCATCAGTGAGTCCTCTCTCAAGCTCTTGTACATTTTTGTGTATTAAATATTCTGTTGTGGCGGCTCCTTTAATACTCTTCAATTGCTTTGCAAAAGTGTGTGTAGTTTTCGTTGGATCTGCTTCTCCTTAAAAGAGTAAAAAACATTCAGCACTTGATATTTGAAAACTATGATTCTCTATGTAATACAATGGAGCAGTGTTTGTCCTAAAGCTGTTGTTGTGATCAATGAAGCTCTTTGATTTGCTTTTTTTGTTGAAATGGAAGATGACTCCTTCTGCAGCCTCATTGTTGGTTTATGGGAAGGTTATGATATGGTCTTTTATATTTGACGCATAACATTGCATTTTTTTCTCTATATTATTTCTTCTTTTGACATGTTCTGGTGCAAAAGAGGATTGTGAATTAGGAAAACAGATGAGATCAGCTAAATATATTCATCTTCTGCTGGAAAACAAAAGGGTTATAGCAAAAAAAAAATATGAGTTTGTACAATATTGTCTGTCTCTTCTAAGCTGTCTCCTAACATTCTCTGATTGAAACAGGTGAAGAGTAGAAAGGAAATATTTCGTCTTCAACCCGCACTAATTAGCTCCTCAGAGAAAACCACTGCGGTTTATTGCTCATCATCGTTTAGCGCTTGCTCGAGACAGTTGAAAGCTTTCTGGTAGCTCAAGAATCCCATGAACCAGAAGTCGAAGTTATCGACCGTGACTACTTCAAGGTACTTCTGTGATGGCTTCTTTGTGTTCAGACTCTGGTTCACTCCCTTGATCTTGCACAAAGGGATTGAAACTTTGTAGTGAACCCTGATGAGATCTCCCTGAGGAGAAGCCACTTTGATCGATCTCTCGCTGCAGAAAGCAATCTTCTTTGATGAGATGAAGAGTAGGCCCGCGATGGGACCCGCGGTTGTCGATAGGTAACATTGGTATGCCTTGAATAGTTTCTCTTCATCGCAGACTTTAAAGAGACGCTTGTAGATATTCTCTAAACCTCCCATTTGAAGGATCCTAGCTCCCAGGGATAGCTTTCTCTTGACTGTTTCGGTTAGCTTTGGTCCCAACTTTCCGTTATCTCTAGCTCCATTCGTGAAGCTGTCAGATTTATTCTTTCGAAGAACCCATTTCCCTTTGGCTGTTTAAAAAAGATCTGTTAGCCTCCATTTTTTCCAGGAAAAAGAATAACAGAAATTAAGAGAAAGGTAAAGATACTAACTTTGTTGTTCAGATTTCTTGTAAGAAGTTGGGATTTGGAGCTTGTTGATGGAAGCCGGGTCAGGCAAGTAACCCGCCGAAGCAGTCTTGACTGCAGGAAATGCAATAACTTGTTGATGAATACTGCTCAATGTCATCTTGGAGTATTGAGTAGTGATCTTGTGAGAGAGAGAGAGAGAGAAAGATTGTGAGTGATGATGAAACCGTGTGGTGAGAAGGTTATTTAAAGGGAAAGACAAAGAGACAAGAGGCAGTTGAAGCAATGCTCGACTTGAGCCTTTGTGGTAAAGGATGAGTCATGGATGGGTCATCAATACACACATAAAGCCACTTTCTTTGGGGTTAAAGGCAATGAGAAGATCAAGCCTATGCTCTGTTTTGCTTTTTGGGGGAAAGAAATTATAATTAAAGGAAGCACTTAATAAAATAAAGGCTTTGCAATTACCAAATCCGTGTTAGAACACAACTTGTAAAGTATAATTTCAATAACTGATTAAATGTTTTTAGTTTTTTTGCTCTTTAAAATTGTAAATGTAGAAGATGTCATTTACAAATTACAAATCCATGATCCATTGATCGCCTTAAATATCAAATTACATTTTACAGTTTTGATATTATAGATGCCAAAAAAAAAAAGTTAAAAGAACGAAAAAAGAGAGTAAGCTTTTTTAACCTACAAGTTGGCAATGCAAACACCAAGCTTTATAATTTTCTTTTAGCTTGATTTAGTTTGCTACATATATCTATATAGAAGATAAGATATGTTTTCTAATTACTTGGAACATGCATGAAACTAGAAAAAATCAAATCAAAATATTACGTAACGCTTTTTGAATAGGTGAGAGCAAATTGAGTCATGCAGAAGGAGACGTCGTCGTGGCTTTAGAAGCGTTCTGCGTTGGCATTGTGACTTTCTGATGCCTTCATTTCCTTGATTCCATGCTAAGGTAATAAATATTTGTTACCATTTTTAGTTGCTAGTAAACATCATTTATATTCAGACTAACTAAAAAACTAACTATTAACTTTATTGTATCTTTTTGCAGTTTTACTCTGAAACTTGATTTTTTTTTTGTTTGTTTGTCAACAGAAACTTGATTCTTTTATTGCCATGAAAATTTGCGTTGTTCGTAGATTTTTGGAATGTTAAATATATACCTGAAAAACTTACTTCGATTTTGATTCAATCATTAGGTAGAATTATTTATAGAAAGGTGTATTAAGTATTAATTTTTTTTTTGACATTTACATATTCTCACGGGTTTATAAAATTGAATTAAAAAATAACAAATCTAGATTTGGTAATTTTTTTATTCTTTTTAATTACCGGAAGGTTCTGGACCGAAACCCGTAATTCCTCTAGGTTCAAAACCTGAGCATGTAATACTGGGACGGGACTAATATTACATGTTTTGGTTTCGAATCTGGAAAAATTACGGATTTCGGTACAGAACCTCCTGGTAATTTCAAAAAATTTGTTCGTTTCGCTGCATCATGTAAAATAGACAACCAATATCATCAATGTCGCATGTTTTTTTTGCATCAGCAATAGCGCAACCGCGTGACCATAGTTTTGTTCTCAGATTTGGTTTTAAGCTGTGTGGAAGTTCATAAAATTAATGGAATAAATGTTTTACTTCGGAGTTTTATATTGGATTTTTGGGAAAGTTTTTCTAAAATCTTTTTTTTTTTTGCGAGTTTTCATTTTTAAATTTTGTAACAAGCGATAACCATGTTAAACTACGACGACTAAACAGATTTTTTTGGTAAATTTAAGAATTTGTTCAATTAGAGACAAAGTTAGAGCAGTGTATTTACCCCCAAAAAAAAGTTAGAGCCGTGTTTTCCCTAAAACTTCTCGTGATTAAAGTTTAAACACTAGAAAAAGCATGCGTGCATTGACCAGGTTGAACAATAAAAGTTCATGATATATATTGTTGGTTTTTTTTCTCTCTCTCAGGGGAAGACAGTGCATGTGGATCTCAAAGTTTCTAAATGCTCTGAGATCAAGATTATGAACTGGTTTTATTTATGCATTAATGTCTCTATATTTAACGAATCCCATTGCATTTTTTTTTTCTCTCTCTCTATTATTTATTCTTTTGACATGTTCTGGTGCACGAGGGTACTGTGAATTAGGAAAACATATGAAATCAGCTAACTATATTCAATCTCTTACAATGGATAACAAAAGGGTTATAGCCAAAAAAAAAAAATTTGAGTTTGTACAATATTGTCTGTCTCTTCTAGGCTCTCTCCTAACATTCTCTGATTGAAACAGGTTAAAGTAGAAATGAAATGTTTCCTCTTCAACCTTTCGCTTGTTATTGCCCAAAGCTCAGAGAAAGCGCTTGCTCGAGACAGTTGAAAGCTTTCTGGTAGCTCAAGAAACCCATGAACCAGAAGTCGAAGTCATCGACCGTGACTACTTCAAGGTACTTCTGTGATGGCTTCTTGGTGTTAAGACTCTGGTTCACTCCCTTGATCTTGCACAAAGGGATTGAAACTTTGTAGTGAACCCTGATAAGATCTCCCTGAGGAGAAGCCACTTTGATCGATCTCTCGCTGCAGAAAGCAATCTTTTTTGATGAGATGAAGAGTAGGCCTGCGATGGGACCCGCGGTTGTCGATAGGTAACATTGGTACGCCTTGAAGAGTTTCTCTTCGTCATGGACTCTAAAGAGACGTTTATAAATCTTCTCTAAGCCTCCCATTTGAAGGATCTTAGCTCCCAAGGATAGCTTTCTCTTTACTGTTTCGGTTAGCTTTGGTCTTAACTTGCCCTGATCTTTTGCTCCATTCGTGAAGCTATCAGTTTTCTTCTTTCGCAGAATCGATTTTCCTTTGGCTGTTAAGAAAAGAAAATCATGCCTGTTAGCCTCCATTTATATATTTTTTTCCAGGAAAAAGAAGAACATCAATGGAGAGAAAGGTAAAGATACTAACTTTGTTCATATTTCTTGGAAGAAGTTGGGATTTGGAGGTTGTTGATGGAGGCCGGGTCAGGCAAGTAACCCACTGGAGCAGTCTTGGCTAAAGGAAATGCAATTAATTGTTGGTGAACTCTGCTCAATGTCATCTTGGAGGATTGAGTATGATCTTGATTCTCGATCTTGGTCTTGTGAGAAAGAGAGAGAGAGATTGTGAGTGATGGTGATGATGAAACCGTGTGAGGTGGGAAGGTATTTAAAGGGAAAGACAAAGAGACAAGAGGCAGTTGAAACAAAGCTATGAATCGTTGAGAGACATGAAGACCTTTGTGGTAAAGGATGAGTCATGAATGGGTCATCAAGTCACAGAGATAAAGCCACTTTCTTTGGGGTTAAAAGAATAAAAGCAATGAGAAGATCAAGCATATGCTCTGATTTGCTTTTCTTGAGAAAAAAATAATCATATAGTTAAAGGAGAAATAAATACATTAAAAAAAGGTTTTGCAACTACCAAATCCAGACAGTCGGAAAGTAATTTCAAGAACTGATGATATATGTTTTTTTTTTTTTAACTGATGATATGTTTTTTTTTTTTTTGCATTAATTAAATATTTTTGGATTTTTGGTTTATTATACAAAACAAGATTTAACCAACATTCCAGGATGGATCTGGTTTGGCTCCCTTTAAAAGAATGAAGAAATAGGCCTGACCAACTAAAATTGAAAATCCTAATTGGCAGCTAACCCTAAATATCGAACCCTAATGAGTCTGGCAGAACGAGGCCGCCGCCGCCACACACAACTCCAGAAGTCACAGAGACCATCGGTTTTTTGGTGGTGCCTGGCAGGAGATACACGCCTGAGCAACAGTCGACGGCATAGGCTAAGCGTTTCCCGAGCAATACTCGCCGAACAGCCTGGAAATCCTTGCATGCCGAGCGAATCATCCGGACTGAGGAGCGGGGCAATTAACCGGCAAACTCAAACCCTTCGAAAGCAGAGAGAACGTGACTACATTAACTGATGATATGTTTTAGGTTTTTGTTTTTGATTTCCAAATAACATAACAACTTATGAGTGCAAAATTAAGATTTGAAATTTAGAAGACGCCATTTACAAATTGATGATGCCTTAATCGCCTTAAAATATCAAAACCACATTTTAAAGTTTTGATATTAAAGATGCTCAAAAAGATGAAAGAAAAAAAAAAGTTAAAAAAGAAATTAAAGATGATCACACGGAATGACATTAGACTCCGATTAGCTCTTTTACTTACAAGTTGGCAAAATAGCAAGCTTTTTTACTTTTCTTTTCTCTTTCTCTTTCTTTTAGCCTGATTTTTATTTTTCACAGATAACTATATATGTATAGGAGATAAGATATGTTTCCTAATTAATTGGAACATGAAACAAGAGAAAATAAAATCAAATATTACGTAACACTTTCTGAATATGCGAGAGCAAATTGAGTCATGCAGAAGGGGACGTCGTGGCTTTGGAGCTTTCCGCGTTGGCATTGTGACTTTTTGATATCTTTATTTCTTTAATTTCATGCTAAGATAAGAAAGATCGGTTATAATTGTTTTATTTTAATGTTTTTAAAAAAGCAATAAAGAAGCAAGAAAATAGTTAAATAAAACACAAAAAGGAGATCCATTTCAAATGGATCCCACCATATAATGTACATGCTGTTTCATCAATTCGTCACCCATGTGATATTCACATGGTGTATATATACACATATATAGTTGCTTGAATATGTATATTTCATTTTAGAGATCATAAAATTAAGTGGACATGTATATAACGTAACTATAGATTATGATTATAAATATATATAGGTACATGTATATATAATGAAAAGCATAAAGGTGAACGATTGGTTAGTTGTTTAGACATGGATGATTCGGCAGTTGTCATTAACACGACATTAAACAAAGAAGGAATGTATGTCATAACGACATCTAAGATGCATACATATATTTTTATTTGAAGTGGATAGTGTCGATTCTACCAAACCCTGAATAAATATTCAATGTATTATGATCAATTTAAGTAAGATTGAATTTAATATGTTTATTTCGACTTATCGAGTCGTTGTAGTTTTAATTGACGTAAAGTTTGTAAATCAAAATAATCGACGGTGATATTTTATATCCGAATCACATACGATATATTTCATGCTCCATAAATGGCCATGTGGGAGTTCATATATATTATGTCGAAAGAAAATAAAATTTGATATATTGCTAGCTTATATATATATATATATATATATATATATATATATATATATATATATATATATAATTTTAAGTGTTATATATATATTCTATAGAGCTTGCATTATGCTATATTGCTAGTTTATGCTTGCAAATAGTGAAGGACAGAAGGAGAGTTAGTGTACATTGTATGTCCCGGATGCACTGCTATTATTCATCAGTCATCACCATTTTGTAATCGAGATTGGATCAACAAAACTCTTAAAAATTGTATATATAAGTATGTTTCTTTTATTTTCTTGGGGGTAAAGGATGCGTAACAGTGTAAGTATGATTGAAATTATTCTAAAATTATCATATGTTCACTCTTAAGAATTAAAAAAAGAAGAAGTTAAAATTCATCATTTTCTATTATATAAATTTATCGTTCAGCATATTATTTGCATTACCTTAATTAAGCATCAATGCATCACCCATAACCATATTATTTCTTTTCTACCGTCACAGCCATTCAATTAAGCTTTATAGTGTTCATCATTTTCGGGGTCCATGTCCTTAGTCGGATAAGATATTTTGACTATAATATACGAGCAATTGAATATATGTATGTCGACACGTAATTTTGAGTCAAAAAATACTTGGTGGGGATATTTTTGATTGGTCAAAGAAAAGTTACAAATAAAGGGGGAAAAGAAGAGTCGATATCAGTAGGACATGACGGATCACATTCAAATCTGTAATTAAAATAGTTTATCCTCTAATCGTTAATATTTTCTGACGTGTGTGATGGCATTTGACATTAACAAAAAGTATATAGGAAATTAAAAATAAAATAAAAAGGTAAGAAATGTGACGTGAGAGACAATTTGCCTTAGCCTAAAAGAAATATTTGGTCATTGGAGGATTCCAGACTTTTCCTGCATGTAAATGGGTTGGCCCTGCCATGCACTCTCTTCTGTGCATTGTCATTTCCACGTAGATTTTTTTTTTTAATTACATACAAAATTACAATAACAAAAACCAAAAAACAAAACGCAAAACACATACAAATATCCTATATGTGAGAGGAGAAGACAGAAAAAATGTAGATAATTCTTAAAAAGAGAAAAAATTGTATATATTGATGTATATTTTCAAGATGATTTTTAATAGATGTTTTTTGTCATGCTCTATTTGGTGTTGTGGAGTTAAAAATGGCTATTTTTCTATTTCTATAATTAATTTAAGTTCTTCTCAACTCATGTTTTATATAAATATTTTTACAGATAAAAGTTGAATAAATTAAAATATTTGATTAACATTTCTACAGTAAATATACAAAATAAAAATTTTAAACAGATTTTTTGCTGTAATTACGAAGATTAAAAAAAAAATTATTTTCGTGTCACAAAAGTTTGTGATCACAATATCTACAAAATTTAAGAAATATTCCACCTCAATAAAATCATTTTTTTAAAAACAATTCTAGACAACAGATAAATTTGAGAGATTCAGCTTAATTGTTTACTTTATTGCCTGCTAAACCCTTTCTTTCTAAGCGATGTTCACTACATATTTTCCGTGATGGTGGTTTTGTAGCTTATAGTTATTGAATAAGGCCCGGCCCAGTGCCAAATTGGACCCAGTGCAAAATTGTACAAAACCCCTAAAATATTGCAAAAAATCCCTAAAATCTAAAGAATTGCACAAATTTTTTTAAAATATTACAAAAAACCCTTAAAATATTGCACAAAACCCCCTAAAATCTAACAAATATTGCGAAAAGGCCCTAATATTTTGTTTAAAGTCCTAAAACTCAGCAAAAAATTGCAAAAATCAATTGGACTTAGTGCAAATGCACTTGTTGCACTACCCTAGAACCGGGCCTGAGTATTGTAACTTCACGTATTGAAAATAATGGTTAAACATTTGACCTGAACCATTAGGGATTTTTTTATTATGATGAGATTTGGGTTGGTTCTAAAATATGTGTTTAACAGTAATGGGCTTCCATTTGAACTGGGCCCACGTGCATCTGTAATATTTTCACTTTTTTGCAATTTAATTTAAATATCTTTTTTCAAAAAAAAAAAAACCTTTGACATGAACCTTCTCATGCTAAACCCTTTCTTTCCAACCGATGTTCACTATATATTTTGCGTGATGGTGGAAGAAGTTTTTGTATCTTATAGTTGTTGAATAAGCTTTACATTCGAAGTATGTTAACTTACACTTATTGAAAAGAATGGTTACGTAGTAAGAGAGTCCTTTTGGATAAGATAATCTCATAACAATTTGTTAATGAAAACACTGTTTTTTATAGAAAACACTTTAAACACATGTTACATTCCTAACTTAACGAATTTATTCGGCATTAAGATATAGAAGACCATTGATTTGAACAATAAAAAGGTCGTTTACAATCACTATTTGCTTCTCATACATAATTTTTTCCAAAACTACTTAAACACATCATAAGCATTTTTTTTTAAATAACGATACGACAAAGTTATTGTTCTTCTCTAACTTTAGCGGTGTTTTAACCTGTTATTCTAGGTGACAAAAAATCTAAGTGTACTGCAAATGGACTTTTTTCTGTGAGGAAGAACCCCGCGACGGTATATTTTAGGAATATAATATTTTCTTTTCCTAATTGTATCGGGTTTTGAAATTTATATATAGGGGTCATAAAAGTTTGTAATTCATTCTTCGCACAATCAATAATAAACCCTAAACAAAATGGGTATTCACCTCAATCACTTTTCTCTCTTACTTTTTATTTTTTCTTGACCGAATTCACAACATAACCCTTGCAGCAAACGACCTTTTCTTGAACAATTAAGTAACATTTACTAATCTTTTGGTCTTGATCAAAATATCTTCATACTCTAATATTTATGATTATATTATGTTTAATTACTGAAATCTTCGCATGTACGGTTGGACGTCTTTATTTTCTTTGCGACTATAGATGTAGTTTTGGTTCCAATCATGATCGTAGCTCTACTTTCAACTTCAGCTCCAACAATGTTTATAAAGCTTCTATTTCAACATTGTCTTCTCCACGTATGCAACTTTCTTGTTTATTAATTTTCACCTTGTTGAACAAAAGTATCGAAGTTGCCAAACACTGTTAGAAAATCAGTCGTAAAATATCAACATATATTTTTATGGTTATGACATATATTTACAACCATGAAACTGAATTGTAAGTTAAAAATAAGTTTAGACACATGAAATCACTTAACAAATTATAAAACTATTAACCCATAAAATTTGTTCAATATGATAAAATCACATTCCGTAATTTCTTTTAAACTTATTTTTCTAAAAGTCACATTTTAATCTTTTAATCTCTCAGAATGTCACGTGGGAGGTTATTATCTCTCCGTTTGGCACTCTTCTACCAATATGACCAAAATACCCCTGCAATAATTTTAACTATTTTCGTGACTTATGAGTTTATTGTGAAAAGAAGAACATAGACCTTAGTTCACCGACAGAGAATTGTCGTGAATATCGCCGGAAGAAGAATACCTTGTTCGATTCGTCGTGAAGCCAACACCCAAAAAAAGTGAGCGACTTCTCTCCTGTGCGAAAAGCTTTGTTTCCGCATCCGGCGAGGGCAAAACTAGAGAGAGAAACGCCAACAGTACCACTGGAGAAAACTCATCACTCGCACGATAGAGAGAACTATCCACAAAACTGCCAACTGAGAAACCTTTCGATTCGTACGACCATGGCGAAGCAAACCAATGTTGTCTGTTTGGTGGCATTGTGTACGTCAAATAAGGTAATCATCATTTCCACGTTCACCGACGGCGATGAAAAAAATCTTCAAATCCCTAAATCTAAGCGTTTTGCCTGAGAGAGGGGATTGTTCGTGTACATGCGTATTACAATACAAATGTACGGGTTTCGTGTACATGTGGTTCTATTGAGTGTACATGACTGGTGGTGTATGTGTTTGAAGTTTCTTGTGCATGTGGTTCTACTGAATGTACATGATTCATGTACGTACGTATAGAGTTGATGTTTTCTTTATATTGCATTAATTAATGTTAGTTGATATATGTCTAATCAACTAAAACTGACTGGTGGTGCATATGTCTAGGGTTTCATGTACATGTGATTTCATATATGTGCATAGTTATTGGTCCGCTCCCCTGCACCAATAAACAGGGGCATCTCCATTCTACATGCATTAGTTTATTGAATCATTTGTCAATAAATACAAGTAAATTCTACATTCGACATAAATACATTCACACTACAAATCAACATTTGCTAAAGAGACATAACACCACATTTGTTAAAGAGACATAACGCCACTTACCACTGTGTATACTTACGTACACCGTCGCAATATCACTGACGACTGTGTACGTCGAACCGAAGATCTTACGCTCCGTCTTCTTCCACCTTCGTTTCACAAAACCTATAATTTCATATTTTACAATACAAGATGCTAATATAAATCTCGTTATTACCCATTATAATATGTTTTCGTATACCTATGTTCTTCTCTCTCATCATCCTCGTCGAAGAGCATTAAGTATAGGTAGATAAATTTAAATTCCAATTTTCCATTAAATATAATATTAGCTTCAACCCTCTGTTTATGCACCTCAACCGATGTCTATTCCAGATGCAATTTTGTCTGTCCACCATCACTTTACCATTATAAGGAAGACAATTTTTGCTGTGATATTTCAAAAGATAAAAACATGAAATGTGATATTGAAAGAAATTTTCCTTTTTTATTATGTATATGAATATAATAATAAATAGAAAAAAGTAGAAAACATAAAAAAAATAAGGGCCACATATTTCTTTAGAAAGAAAAAAGTAATACGACACATATAAAAGGTAAAAAAACATAAAATGGCATACTTAGAAAGATATTAAATGAAAAATATTAATTTATTTAATTTTTCTGGATTTTTTTATCTTCAAAGTTTCATATTTATTTAGTTTTCACATTTTCCATTTCATATACCTCTTTTCAGAGTCAGAAATAGTCGTCTCTTTAACTCTCAGTTTCCATCCTACATTTCCCAGTGATATTTGTAAAAAAAAACTTTCATTGCTATTATTTATTTGGTGGGGAAGAAAATGTCCTCGATGAATAAATCTAATATGGATAGCTTTTTTGAAAGCACATCTCCTCGTGTCTCTGTTCATTATTATACTCAGGTAACGTTTTATTTATCCACTTGTGTTTTTCTTTTCAAAAGTTCCGCATGAATGAATATTCTCAAATGCAATGAGAAAACAAATATATTTAATTAATATCACTAATAAGAACACGAAGCTGTTAAAAGTTACTGAAACAAACCTTTTTTTAACAAAAACATAATTAATCAAATCCGCCAAACAGATTTTCCAAAAAAAACTCTTCACTCGCACGATAGAGAGAACTATCCACAGAACCGCCAACTGAGAAACCCTTTGATTCGTACGACCATGGGGAAGCAAACCAATGTTGTCTATTTGGTGGCGTTTCGTACGTCAAATAAGGTAATCATCATTTCCACTCTCACCGACGGCAATGGAAAAAATCTTCAAATCCCTAAATCTAAGCGTTTTGCCTGAGAGAGAGGATTGTTCGTGTACATGCGTATTACAATACAAATGTATGGGTTTCGTGTACATGTAGTTCTACTGAGTGTACATGACTGGTGGTGTCTGTGTTTGAAGTTTCGTGTGCATGTGGTTCTACTGAATGTACATGATTCATGTACGTACGTATAAAGTTAATGTTTTCTTTCTATTGCATTAATTAATGTTAGTTGATATATGTCTAATCAACTAAAACTGACTGGTGGTGCATATTTCTAGGGTTTCATGTACATGTGATTTCATATATGTGCATATTTATTGGTCCGCTCCCCTGCAACAATAAATAGGGGCATCTCCATTCTACATGGATTAGTTTATTGAATCATTTGTCGATAGATACAAGTGAATTCTATATTCGACATAAATACATTCACACTCTACAAATCAACATTTGTTAAAGAGACATAACACCACATTTGTTAAAGAGACATAACGCCACTTACCACTGTGTATACTTACGTACACCATCGCAATATCACTGACGATTGTGTACGTCGAACCGAAGATCTTACGCTCCGTCTTCTTCCTCCTTCGTTTCACAAAACCTATAATTTCATATTTTACAATACAAGATGCTAATATAAATCTCGTTATTACCCATTATAATAGGTTTTCGTATACCTATGTTCTTCTCTCTCATCAAACTCGTCGAAGAGCATTAAGTATAGGTAGATAATTTTAAATTCCAATTTTCCATTAAATATAATATTAGCTTCAACCCTCTGTTTGTGCAGTTCAACCGATATCTATTCCAGATGCAATTTCGTCTGTCCACTATCACTTTACCATTATAAGGAAGAAATTTTTTGATGTGATATTTTGAAAGATAAAAACATGAAATGTGATATTGTAAGAAATTTTCCTTTCTTATTATGTATATGAATATAATAATAAATAGAAAAAAATAAAAAACATTTTAAAAAACATAAAAAAATAAGGGCCACACATTTCTTTAGAAAGTAAAAAGTAATACGGCACATATAAAAGGTAAAAAAATATAAAACGGCATACTTAGAAAGATATTAAATTAAAAAAGATTAATTTATTTAATTTTCCTGGATTTTTCTCTCTTCAAAGTTTCATATTTATTTAGTTTTTACATTTTCCATTTCATATACCTCTTTTCAGAGTCAGAAATAGTCGTCTCTTTAACTCTCAGCTTCCATCCTGCATTTTCCAGTGATATTTGTAAAAAAAAAACTTTCATTGTTATTATTTATTTAGTGGGGAAGAAAATGTCCTCCATGAATATATATAATATGGATAGTTTTCTTGAAAGCACATCTCCTCGTCTCTCTTTTCACTATTATACTCAGGTAACGTTTTATTTATCCACTTGTGTTTTTCTTTTCAAAAGTTCCACATGAATGAATATTTTCAAATGCAATGACAAAACAAATATATTTAATTAATTTCACTTATAAGAACACGAAACTGTTAAAAGTTACAAAAACAAAACTTTTATTTTTAACAAAAACAATTAATCAAATCCGCCAAACAGATTTTCCAAAAAAAACTCATCACTCGCACGATAGAGAGAACTATCCACAGAACCGCCAACTGAGAAACCCTTCGATTCGTACGACCATGGTGAAGCAAACCAATATTTTCTGTTTGGTGGTATTTCGTACGTCAAATAAGGTAATCATTATTTTCACGTTCACCGACGACAATGGAAAAAATCTTCAAATTCTTAAATCTAAGCGTTTTGCCTGAGAGAGAGGATTGTTCGTGTACATGCGTATTACAATACAAATGTACGGGTTTCGTGTACATGTGGTTCTATTGAGTGTACATGACTGGTGTTGTCTGTGTTTGAAGTTTCGTGTACATGTGGTTCTACTGAATGTACATGATTCATGTAGTACGTATAGAGTTGATGTTTTCTTTCTATTGCATTAATTAATGTTAGTTGATATATGTCTAATCAACTAAAACTGACTGGTGGTGCATATGTCTAGGGTTTCATGTACATGTGATTTCATATATGTGCATATTTATTGGTCTGCTCTGCTGCAGCAATAAATAGGGCATCTCCATTCTACATGCATTAGTTTATTGAATCATTTGTCAATAAATACAAGTGAATTCTATATTCGACATAAATACATTAACACTCTACAAATCAACATTTGTTAAAGAGACATAACGCCACTTACCGCTGTGTATACTTTACGTACACCGTCGCAATATCACTGACGACTGTGTACGTCGAACCGAAGATCTTACGCTCCGTCTTCTTCCTCCTTCGTTTCACAAAACCTATAATTTCATATTTTACAATACAAGATGCTAATATAAATCTCGTTATTACCCATTATAATAGGTTTTCGTATACCTATGTTCTTCTCTCTCATCAAACTCGTTGAAGAGCATTAAGTATAGGTAGATAAATTTAAATTCCAATTTTCCATTAAATATAATATTAGCTTCAACCCTCTGTTTATGCACCTCAACCGATGTCTATTTTAGATGCAATTTTGTCTGTCCACCATCACTTTACCATTATAAGGAAGAAATTTTTTGTTGTGATATTTCAAGAAATAAAAACATGAAATGTGATATTGTAAGAAATTTTCCTTTTTTATTATGTATATGAATATAATAATAAATAGAAAAAAATAAAAAACATTTTTTAAAAAAACATAAAAAAACAAGGGCCACATATTTCTTTAGAAAGTAAAAAGTAATATATCACATATAAGGTAAAAAAACATAAAACGGCATACTTAGAAAGATATTAAATGAAAAAATACTAATTTATTTAATTTCCCTGGATTTTTTTCTCTTCAAAGTTTCATATTTATTTAGTTTTCACATTTTCCATTTCATATACCTCTTTTCATAGTCAGAAATAGTCGTCTCTTTAACTCTCAGTTTCCATCCTGCATTTTCCAGTGATATTTATAAAAAAAACTTTCATTGCTATTATTTATTTGGTGGGGAAGAAAATGTCCTCTATGAATAAATCTAATATGGATAGCTTTTTTGAAAGCACATCTCCTCGTGTCTCTGTTCATTATTATACTCAGGTAACGTTTTATTTATCCACTTGTGTTTTCTTTTTCAAAAGTTCCGCATAAATGAAGATTCTCAAATATAATGAAAAAACAAATATATTTAATTAATTTCACTAATAAGAATACAAAGCTGTTAAAAGTTACAAAAACAAAACCTTTTTTTTAACAAAAAATAATTAATCAAATCCGCCAAATAGATTTTCCAAAAAAAAACTTAGTTTTAGACGGATTTTAGCCTTCGAATGCATCTGCGTAGAACATAAAAAAAATTTTAGCACTGAGACAATAATCAAAAATACTATCAAATCCGTTTGATAATAGTACGGTGCATTACAAGAAAATATTATTTTTTGTTATTATTAAATGCGGGAACATTGGTTAATTTTTTATCAAACAAAAAAAAATATTGGGTGATTTCTAGAAAAGTATAAGATAAGGAACAATTTACAAAAATGGAAACAACACGAGGGCTTTTTAAGAAAATAAAATGATGGTTTTTCCAACCCGGTTTAAGGATCCGAATAGTATGATTGGGTTGTGATCTCTGTGGCAGACAAAGGGATCGTCTTCTTCAGTAGCTTCAGCTGAAGAAGTGAGAAAGCCCCGAATCGGACTCAAAGATATTTGGTCTGCCTATGAAGATTGGAGCTGTTACGGTGTTGGAGTTCCTATTTCCCTCGAAAACTTCAACTCCAAGGTTACCCAATACTATGTTCCTTCCCTCTCCGCCATTCAGATCTTCACCATCAAACCCTTCGCTGATGATTCCTCTCAAAGGTTTGATTTTTATGATTTTTCGTCTCCAAGGTTTGATTTTTATGATTTTCCGATTTGGTGAGGATGCGAGGAAGTAGTCTGTTTCATGAAGGTTTAAGGCCTTTGTTGGTTGGAATTGAGAGTCTTCTGTGTTTATCATTTGTGCAAGTTTGCTTCTTGTTTATGGTTACAACTTAGAAGTGACTATTGCTTCTTTCTGAATGTAGGAGCTCTGTGATAGGAGTAGATGGTACAGAGACAAGATCTGCTACACCTAACCCTTATAGCAACTATAGGCATCGGTTTTTGCATCCTGATCACTTAGGGTACCTTTATTTTCAATACAATGAGACAACAAAACCGTCTGAGAGGGATCCTCTTACTTGCAAGGTATCTGATAATTATCTTTTATTTCCCTTTTCATGTTGGATTGGTTCTCCATTAGTCTTTAAAGATTAATGGCAAGTGTTTTTTTTTTTGCTTATATATTTCGTAGATTACTAAACTAGCTGAGCAGCACAATGGATTGAATAGTCTGAATAGTTCGGATCTTTCTCCATATAGCTGGATTTCGGTAGCTTGGTATGTCGATTTTTCTATTATCTTATTCAGCTTTAGCCTGTTTTTATTTATTTCTTGAATATGTTGCTAAGTGATTAGTTAATTGCTCATTGTATTACTATATTAGCCCGTCCTTTCACCTGAGTCTCCGAAAATAGACAACTTGCTTTCTTATCCATGCATTCTTCCGTTTGATGTATATTCCATGTTAGTTGCTGTCTTACTCCAAATCAATTTAACTTATTTGTAACAACGATGATATTGAATTGAGTTGATTGGAATTCTTAGGTATCCCATTTATCAAATTCCATCAGTGGGAAACATGAAGGAATTATCTGCATCTTTCCTAACGTACCATTCTTTGACCCCCCACTTTCCAGGTACGTTGGTCATTTGAGAGTTAACATTACCTTTTCAACGCAATTATACATAAGCTATGATAAAGTAATGCCTGCTAAAATATCTTGCATATGCTTTCGAGCATGCAAATGTTACGTAAAGCAAAACTTCGACAAATTTGCACATATAGTTCTGGTACTTTGTCCTTGTTAAGTTTTATGCTACTTTAGCTGAGAACGATTTGTAATAGTGATACACTGATTCTCATATCCGCTAACCATCTTTATATAACTAATATAGTATGCAGTGTGATAGGTATTCAACAATGATTTGGTGGAGATTAAGTTTACTGAGATTGGTTGCTTTATAGCATCCTAATCATAAGAGAATTAAAAGGATTATGATTGTGTTATTCCTATTTAGGGTTTCTCTATTTAATAAGCTCTTGAAGAGCAGTAGGGGTTATCCTTTAACTTGTGTAATAATTGATTTCTTCCGAGAGACGAGAGGATTTATCTCTTGTTGGGGAATACTTATATTCCTAGTTGGAAAGAGTTTTCCTTGTGAGGATTTGACGTTTATATTGGTAGGGGGGGATCCAATTGGTAGAAAAAAAATCGCAAAAATAGTTCTAGATTTTCTTACTCTATCGGTGTCCCTTGGATATAGAGAAAAAGGTTTTTGCATCTATTTTGGTATTAATTTCTTGTGGATGACAAGAGACGGCGAAGTTGCTCTGCATAAGTCTTGTTTTCAGTGCCTAAAATATATCTTCATGTTTTCACAAGTCACTTACGTTCTTTTAGCTAAATAAGAAGGCAAAGGGATGCCTGATTTTAGATTTTATTATTTTCGTAGAACAGAATCAGTTTTTCAGTAAGTACAACTAGCCAACATATGGTGATCGTTTTGGTGTAAATATCATAAAATTTTGGTTCTATAAAGAAGTGTTTGATTGATTGCATTTTCCGCTTTCGTGATCACTATTTTCTTAGATCTAACCTAGGTTTTGCTTGCGATTTCTCAGAAACATCTGGTGAAGATGATAAGGCGAAAGAGCAAGGAGTGCCAAGTACAACAGAAGTGGTGCTTCCTCCATTTGGAGCAGTGAATTACAAGGCCTTTGGTAATGTGTGGATCCCCGGGACATTAGATAGTCAGATGATAGAGAGGCGTGAAGAATCTGCTTCCTCGTGGGTGGAAACACTCGGCTTCACTCATAGCGATTTCAACTTCTTTATGTCCCGTAAGTTTTATGGTCCCCCCAGGTGATGCGGTCTTGCTGGTAAAATGCTAAGCCTAGCAACGGTATCTTATCATCATATGAAAACATTCTCCTATTTCAGACAGGCTTTTACTCTCTCTCTCTCTCTCTCTCTCTCTCTCTGACTTTGGTGCTGTGTTTGGCTTCTGCTGTTATTACTTTTGAGGGATTTTTTTCTTTAAATTTTCAAGAGGAAGAAGCTACTAGCTAATATTTTGGGTCAACAAAACTATAGGCTCTATTTTATAAAATTTACATGTGTTTTATCTCCAAACATTTGTAAGACGGAGGAATGGTTCTCTAGTCTTCATGGTGCAATTCTTAACATGACAAATGGAAAACGAAAATGATGAGTTTTTTCATTAATAAAAAGGGTTTAATCCAAGATATGTTAAACCATTTTCGACCCAGAGTCCAGTAATATGTTTTGACAATTCTTCGACTAGATGTAAATCATCATTTCTCTAGATCTAGCGCCAATTTACGATCCAACTCAATAGTCTCTTTAACCAAGTGATCTAATATTATACCCATAATGCAATAATTCAGATGGTCCCATTGACGAAACGAGTTTACGAGTCTCATATTCCCGAATAAACCTGAACGTTACTTAAAATGAAAAAAGAAGAAAAATCTATCTACATGATCACACCAGAAGCATGTCTAGAAACAGAGAGGATGCGTGTGAGAAAGAAAAGTGTCATTTCTTCTTCTTGCTTTCATCGGCTCTAATGAGCTGAACCGGAGCTGCTGGTACCCTAAACCACCATTCTCTTATCCGCCTCTCTAACCGGTCACTACTCGCTTTCCTCCACCCAACTTCCCTCGTGAACCACTCTACAAACGCAATCGTTATCAAGTACTTCACCGGAACAACCGCCAATATAACCGCCACGATCACTAGCGAAATAGCCGTTGTATCTGTAGCCTGAAAACATATAAGAGAGACAGAGAGAGAGAGTTATGTCAACCCAAGACACCGTTTGGTCCTTTTGCCATCATCATGTTTTGATCAACATTATACCTGAGGAAGAATTGCAAGAGTAATGGCTCTTATTTTGAGGAGACCAACGTTAACGGCTTGTATTAGCGACTCGAATTGGCTGATTGCATCTTGTAGTAAGAGCAGCTGCTCCACTGCGTTTTTACTTGGTGGAGCTTTGACTCGAACAGCTTTTGGTTCTTTCCCTTTGTTGAATTGCTTACGCCACAACATTACTATAGCCACAAGGAGTAATATCGACGGTAGTATGAAACCAATCCAACCACTGCACAACATAACAAGATTCTTGGCGTCATTACATTTATCACATTTCTTTGCACAACAAATTTTCAATGATCAAACTTGGATACACCGGATTGAACTCTATCATCCTACGTCATCATGTTTTTGTGTTGGGTTTGAAGTACCTGATAATCAAATAGCTAACCAAGATCATAAACACTGTTGATTTATAAGGCTCTTCCCAAGAGGCTAACAGTTTTATACGCAAGCCTAGTTTGATGAAAGGGAACAATAGCTCCTGCAATAAGACTATCGGTTAATAGTAACTATGAAGCCAAATAAAAAAAGGCCGAGAGGAAGTATCTCGAGATACCTTCATTACCGCAACATTAGTGTCAATTCCTTCTACTTTCACTTGTTCCACAGTCGCCTGAGCAGCTTTGACCCTGTCTGTGTCTAGGATCGACTGTTTCAGAGCTATCTCCAATGGACTCGTCTCCCCAACACAAAAATCTCCTACGATTATCATTTCTTCACCCATATTTGTCCCAGTTTCTAGATTCAATCCAAAATGCTCAAGCAATATGAGTGAGACTGGAGATAAGTGTGAGGGCCATTTCATATACTGAACATAACCGACATCAGAAAGAACATCGGTGGTTATGCGAGAGACACGACTGGATAGAGCTTCTAAGACCATATCTCCACCAGGAAGACTTTCTGCTAGGTTAAATATAAGCAATGTTTTGTATTGGGAAGAGAAGACTTGGAAAGCTTCCTTTATTGCACGGTACCGGAATATGCCAAGGATTGCTCTTGCAAGTATTTCAGATCGTTGAATCCCTTTAAAGTTGTATTTTCGAATGAACCATTGTACACGAAGGATCTCCAGGCATATTCCCAACCAGTAGTCTCGACGAGCATTGCCTTTGAACTCTGTAAATTCAAAATATACCGGCTCTGACCTGTACACACAAAAGAAGATAAAGCAAAAGACATAAATCCATGAGCACAGATTTTGTGAATGACCATAAATGAGACAGAAATAACATTGTATTCCACTAGCACACGTACACTAGAATTGATTTGTACATGATGGCTTTATCAAAGATACGAGCACCCAATGGCCCTGTCAACTCAGGTTTGATGACCTGTTTTGTGTCTTCAGTGAGATCATATCGCATGGGCTTATCACTACCACCCATTGAATCAAAATACATAGCACAGTTGGTAAGTGTCAGTTTCCCTACAAAAGGAAATGCTTAGTAGTTATTAAAATGGAAACAAAATCAACCAGCTTCAACCACGATTTTCATGTTGTCCTTTTGCTTGAGGTATAATATATTGCCATTGCAGAAGGTCACATAAATAAAATGATTATACGCAGAGATCTCTCCAGAAGTTCACCAGGCCATGCTGAGATGCCCACGTGTTTAAGAACTGGTAGAACAGGATTGGCACCATCCATATCAAGAACTATTTCTCCCTTGGCAAGCTGAAGACTGGCAGCTGAAGGTCCTAGAGAGCTTTTAGCAGCCTTGAAAATTCTACAAATGAAAAATGGATGAGGAAAAATAAGAGAGAAACCAGATATTTGAGATAATAAACATCCGCAAAAAAATGTGAGCAAAACATGTTTTCTCTGTGTATTTATTTATTTCATTCTAAATCAGAGCCGTGATATCCAAAAAGATTCACTACTTCTTTTGAGATCGAACCACAGAAAAATTAAAATCATCTTCCACTTTAGACTATAACATTAGTTTGCAAGCAATACGGTATTGGCGTATATGTTGCCAGCTAAGGGATCATAGGTGTGCTTGAGGTAATAATAAGCATAATAGATACTAGAGAAGTAAATTGAAGTATTTAAAGTACCAAAAAAAGACACGAAATATACATAAATCACCTGTGGTTTATAACACTTAGATGATGTCAGCAAATGCAGAAAAGCAAATTGAAGGACTGAAAAAAGTAGTGGTAGGTTCATACTTGTCAAGTGTGCGGATGTATTTGTCATATACGAGGAAATGAAGCCTGTGGCCTGACGAGCTTGTCAGTGCATCAAAAAGATTATGTACAGTTATTGCATCTGCAATGGCAGGACAAACCGGAGCAATTCTTGCGAAAGCCTCCTGTCCAACAGACTTTTTTTCATCAACCTGTTGAGCATATTTTTAGGGGGAAATTCTGTTAGGTCCTTCCAATTATGACTAACGGCTAACGCAGAAGCAAAAAAAAGTCTTAAGATGGAAATAACCTGCATTGCCATATTTGTGGGACTTGAATAGAACAGAGACCACCCGTCCTCATCCTCTGATTCATGCTTCGAGGGAGATGCTGCATCCTGAACTTGGAAAAAAATGAGTAAAAGGCAAGACGATATAAAGCATCAATCAAAATATTTCTGTTTTAAACAATCAACATGGCACTTAGATAGATTTCTCACTTTGTTTTCCTGCTCACTTGTGACACTTGGAGTCTCCCAAGCAAGCATCATATCAAACATGAGCTGACGAAACTCTGGATCACTTAGGTAATCAGGTTGTTTCATAACTTGGTGGAGTGCCTGAAATGAGCAGAACTCTAGAAAGTTCCTCGCATATGTCAAGAGTTGCTTAACACTCTCAGGCAACTCTACATCAAAACGATGTTGCAGATCTTCTGTGGGTATTTTAAGGATCCTGAACATTTGGCATAAAGCACTTAATACACACTTGAAATCGCTGATATGCCCAAATTTCATCAGAACAGTAAGGCATAAACAGGAACAAATTACGCACGCCCTAGATGGACCTATGCAATCGCCAGTGTAACCCAGGATCTGAAACGTATATGAATCTCGAAACTGAAGTAGAAAGAGAGAGAGAGAGAGAGAGAGAGAGAGTACTTTGAGCAGCGAGAGACGACGGAATTGGCGAGGAGAGAGAGCTGAGGGATGGGTTTCGGGGAAGCGATAGGCGACGGAGAAGCATCACCATCACGACCAACGGAAGATTTCTTCCGCTGAAAGAGGGATTTCAAAGAATTCTGCTGGTTTCTCATGAAATTCTCCAGCAATCCGACTTTCGCACCGCCACCTTCTTCTTCCATCGCTCACGGCAATCAATCAGATCAGAAATGGTATCGTGCCCTAGAATGCTTTCTCAGATGAGATTCCTCTCTTCCTCCATTTTCATTCCTTCCCGTGCAAGCTTTCGCAGACTCGTGAGTACGCAACTAATCTATCTATTGAGACAGATCTTCTTCATTTTTCCTTCTTCCACTTGCTTCGCACTGTTTATTGAGAAAAATAGCTGCGATTTTTAATTAGCGAAAAGCCATTATTAACTTCTAATTATCGACTTAATCAAACCGAACTAAAACCGGTCGGTTATATTATTATGGAACCGAACTAAACCTAACTCTGTAAATTAAACCGTTCGGTTAACTCAAATCACAAACAACATTTATAGAAGGAAATCACGATCGATGTTAAAAACTTAGAAGCAAAATCATCACAATATAAGATTCAGTTTTATGCAGTTAACGAACTTTTAAAAATCTCAACTTTGATGCAAAAAAGTGGTGTCATCTCGTGTTTCACAGACCAAGAATCCAAAAAGCTCAAGGTCGAGATTTGTAGATTAAATCATGGCTTCTTTTAGCTTTCTTCTCTTTGTTGTCTGGAGAGAAGAATCAGTAGAGAAAGGAATAGCTTCTGATGCTTGCTCAGACTCCATTGTTGTTGATCTTCTAAAGCTTGGATTTGCCACTGCGAGGCGGGTCTTTCGCCCAGAGAGGCGGGATGATTCTATGGTCTTGCACAGGCTGCTGCTGCTCTTCCTTTTTCTCGGTTTCTTCTCCGCCTTCTAAAACCTCTTTAGAGAATGCATCCGGATTGGCTTTGATACAGCTTTGCAATGCCACGAATGGATGCACACAGTCTGATCCCTGCAACAAGAACAACAAATCCAATATCCTTGTGAAGCTCTCTTCTAAAGAAGCACAAAAAACGTTTTAAATATCCAAAACGAAAGAGACAACTATCATCATCAATGTGTGAAGTTTAGGTAGCATTTTCGTTGAGTTTGCATCATACATTTGGCGTTTCGACCCATCAAATATCTAAACGAAAAATACAACTAACTATCATCGATGTTATGAGCATTTCGGTTGTGGTTTACATCAAATCCTAAACAATGTAATATGTTCAGTTACGTTTACCTTTTCTTCTGCAGTGCTCTTGAGAAAGCAAAGGAATGCCTCGGAGAACTGAGACCCGCAAGATCCATTGCGCAAATCTGCTATGCAAGGGCATTCGAGGGCTTTCTGTGCTTTGGCTTCAATCGACTGACGGAGATGGTGCTTGTCAGATAACTCGGTAATTTAAAAAAAAACTTGCGAATAACCGAATAAAAAGAACGTTGGAGGAACAACCTCGTTCTCATCCTCACCCTCACCATATGCTGCAGCTTCTGTGATATTGAAGAGAGTTTAAGAATGTCAAATATCGCAGAGACACAAATAACAGAGAAGATAACAACAATTGAAAGAGTTTCTTGAGAATAGATTGAAAGAATAAAAAGGACGTAAGCAAGGACATTTGAGAATTGATGCTATGGAGGAGAAAGCCAAATTCAATACTAAGCTAAATCATATCCCATTTCATCATCAACAATCAAGCATAGACCAAAACAATCCCAATTTCACAAAAAAAACTTGCCTATGCAACTAATACAGCATCATCTCGATCGAGACACAGAACACACACAAAAGAAAACGAAGAAGAGAGACCAAACCTGCAAGGAGAGAGCCCATCGGAGACGACGAAGTATCATTTCCATCAGAATCCGGCGGCGAATTCGTCTTCGTCGTCGTCGTTGGGATTTCGGATGACCCAGAGTTCCTGTCACTCTGAGCTTGACCCATCTCTCTCGACGATTTCTACAAAACCCTTCCCAGAGCAGAGAACCCTCGAAACGAAAGGCTTCGACTTTACAGGAGAATCTGGGTTCCAAAATCGAAATCAAAACATGGGCCCAAATTGTCAAAAACAAAAACAAAACGGGCTTTAAATTATGTTTATTGGGCTTGAATTCGGAAGTTTTGGTTTTCTTCAAGTGAATATTTTGGTTTCTTGATGAGCAAAAAGATTTTTCAACCTTTTCTAGTTTTCTTCTTCAAAAGGACCCCAAAAGAAAGAAAAAGGCTCCAACGAAGAAAAACAGCGAAAAAGAAGTAAAATGATTTGAAACTTAGGTTGTCAAGTGAATGTAGGGTCAAACTTTATAATATAAAACCCAGCAGAAATGATTTTGTGAACCCTATCGACATATATATTAACGAATAACGAGTAACGACTCCCATTATTGTCGACATTGGAAAAGACTCTTTTCGCATTCAAAATTTGAAGACCTTTTGTACGTTATTTATAGATTCAAGATTTTAGAAAACTAATGAAGTCTTTTTAGTTGTAGGATAGGATTGAAAATTTAGATCATTCAAATTTTGTAGATATATATTTATGGGTGAGTTACTATAATAATTTTGAAATGTATTAAAATGACTAAATTGTACCTCATAATTATAAAATTACTAGAATATTTTCCGTGCCTATTATACCATTACAACTCTTTGTTAGTAAAAACATATTTACGAAACTACTATTACTATTTTTCCACGTCAGCAGAAGTCGCTTTTAATTTAGAAAAAACCTGTCATTTAATTACGAAGGGTACCACTGAAATTTTCGGATCACAAAAAGTCTCCGCAATAAGTCTGCCGTTCCAATGATGACAGACTTAAAAATGGCAGACTTATTTAAGGACGGTAGATTTGTTTAGAAGACGGCAGATTTGTTTCGAATATTTATTTTCTTTGAGAGTAGACTTATTTTTTTGAGTAGATTTATTTTTCGATTGGCAGACTTGTTCGACGGGCAGCAGATTTGTTTAGTGAACCGCAGATTTATTTTGCTACGACATGGTAGATATTTTTATGTATGGCAGATTTAAAGTGTATGACATATTTGTTTGGCACACTTGTTAATAACGATGGCAGATTTGTCGGATATTGGCAGAGTTATTGAGTTTATTGGTAGCAGATTTATTATATCGTCGCAAACTTTTTGCTATTGGCGGCAGACTAATACAAATTTATTTATTACTAGACTAAACTTATAGCGACAGCAGATTTAATTTTAGTGATGGCAGATTTTTAATTTCACGGTTGATTTATTTGTATTGATATCAGAGTTATGTCGTGTTTTTACAGCATACTTCTTTCTTACAAGAATAACCTTTTTTGGTAGACTTATATATTTGTGTTGTGGCAGATTTTAAGTGGCAGATTTGTTAGTTTGGCATATATATTAACCACAACGGCGGACTTATTGGATATTTATATTCTTCATCAAAATCCAACGATTTTGTGAAATTCCAGTTTTACCCCGGGAAAAACCATGGTTCATAAATAAGTCTGCCGCATCAATACCAATAAGTCTACCGCATCAATACCAATAAGTTTGCGGCAATAATACATTAATGTACTTCAACATATCAAATTTTTTGTAAGATATAATCATCGACTACACCATGTATTTGAACTCAATGACAAAATTTTGTAAATACAGAACTTGTTGAAATGATGAATACTCATCGACTCGACAAGATACAAATTAATGTTGGGATGAGAGAAAAACGATTAAGCTCATCGCTGATATGATTGTTTTCAATACTTGCAAAATTGTGAGATAAATCAACACTTAGCCAAAATTTAAGTGAATGGTAAGTATATGGTTGATGAGATAATGTGTCTTAAGATAAAAAGATAGAGAGCTACATAGAGATAAGCAAGGGCCTATATGGACTCATAATAGTATTGACCCACTATGCTATTTTACCACTATGGACAACATTGTGCGTTTGAAATTTATGTAAATTTGAATTCGTGAACTTAAAGATGTGTATGTAAACGTATTATATGTTGAGATCGCATGTTTAAGAAATCAAGTAAAATAGTTATGTAAATTAGCCATCACAATTCAGAACATTATGACTTCGTTCATATCATTATGACTTTGAACTAAGGACTCTTACTGATAGTATTTCTCTATGCATTATTAGATCGTTATCAGATCGTTGGTAACATTAAAGGACAAACATTCGGTTAAGTAGAGATCAAATGAATAATGTTGGTTTTGATAATTGATCATAAATACAAGAAAATTGATATAACAAGAAATTACTTTTCATTGTTAACATATTACATGTACATCAATCCACGAAATTAAAATCAAATATTAAAGTACGATTTCATCGTTCACTTATCATTACATTGTCATACATAATACTCAAACACCATACATCATATCATACACCCATTCCATTATCATCATCATCAAATCTTCTTCTTCTTCTTCGGTATTGTGATTATAATCAAAGAATATCATGTCTAAATCAAAATGGTCTTTATGTGATTTATGTATTGTTGTCGCAGAATTATTTGAATTATAGCAGACTTATTTATATGATTTATACATTGTTGTCGGAGCCTTATTTGAATCATAGCAGACTTATTTTATATGATTTATGCATTATTGTCGTAGACTTATTTGAATTATAGTAGACTTATTTTATACGCGAACACATTTCATGCAACGAGTTTCTGCAACGAATCTGCAGAAAAATATCTGCTTTTGACCAGATTATAGTGGAGAAGTGGTTTGCTTCTACTCAAATTCCAGAAGGGATAAAATAGAAGGAAATACATAGAGAAGATTTTTAAAAAAAAACAAATTCATACATAGGAGATGAAGAGTCACTTACAATATCTTGGCAATTTCATTATGGATACGTGGCTCCATCATCCAGAGCGAATCCATGCACAAACATAGAGTGGATGTGGTGTAATTCACTCCATTTAAAGCACCAAATCTCCTTCTTCTTTGTCGGCGGCGAAGATTCGGATTTCTCGGTGGATCTTTCACCTTTATGTACCTTTCTCTTTTCACTAGATGATATATTATGGTTGCATCAAAGACTTCAGACCTGACCCACCCGCATCGATGACATTATGGATCTTGGAAGCTTTGCCGTCGCGGTGGTAAGAGAGGACGGCGAGTCGACGGCCAAGAAAATAAGAGGAAAGAAAAAAATGATTTAGGGTTTATTTTTAATTTTATACATTTCATTTTTTGTTTGATAAAAAAATAAATTTAAATGGCATTATTTGAAATTAAGAAAATTTAAAAAAGTTTTAAAGGTTTTTGACAAAATATTAAAGTTTTTTTAGTTAGACTTTGCTCATCTAAGTTGTTTTAGTAATAAACCAGTTTTTCAATGTTATTTGAAATCATTTCTCTAGATTCATTTACAAAATAAATTTAAATATAGATTCATTCGATATGATTCTCTTTCTGAAAACTTCTAATCTCCTTCCAAAAAAATCACATATCAAATGGATGGTGATCTAGTAATTTCAAAAATCATTTTAACAATGAATATTCAAGGTCACCAGTTAACTCCACATGAAATAGATGATTTATGTCTTTTACACCGTATTATCAAAAATTGGCTCCGAACATCGGAAAGATTATGAATCAAAGATACGGAATTTCTACAGTTTATAAAAAAAAAAAAAAAAAAAACCACACTTGTACATTTTTCATCAACAACGTGTATTTGATATATAAAATGGTTAGTATGTCCTACATGGACCGTTCTTACATCAAGCCGCAATTGACGCTTTTAAGAATACACTTGAGAGAAAGAATAATAAAACAAATCGAAATCAAAGCCTTACAGCAAAGAACAGCAAATAAAGTTCAAAAATCAAACTCTATATATTAAATTTATGTATTTTTAATTTAGCTTATGTTCTCTAGATTTTCGATCGACAGAATCATATATTATTCTCGCCATGAGGAGTTGGCGATGATTATAAAATATCTTATAAGGAAAAGATAATACATACCAAATGATTAGAGGCTGATATACATACCTACTTTATTCAAAAAAAAAGATATACATACCTACTTATTATAAAATATCTTTTAAAATTTAAAACTGAAAATTAGAACTGGGAACAAATATGTAATCTTATACTAAAATTATAAAACATGCTATAGACAAAAGTTGAAATTAAGATAACCATATTTAGTCAACAAAAAGTAATAAAAATATGTACCGGGTTTATTATCAATAATGTATCTAGTTGTTATTGAATTCTTTACAGTTGAATTGTTATTTCTAACACTTTTTATTGGTGTATAAAAAAGTGGTCTTTGGTGACCAGACCACATAATTGATGGGATTGGGAGTTGTGTTACTGTCGATTACTATAGACTAAACTTTGTATTGACAAAAAAAAAACTAAAATTAAACTTTGTAGTCTTTTAGCAATGTAAATAAATAAATAAATAAAATGTTATATTAATGAAGATTTGTTTACTTGAGGAGAAAAAAGGTCAAGAAATTGATAACGATGGTTTTGATATTGTTATATGAGTTGCAGCCCTAAAATTTCGACGACCCATATCTAGTGTTTTAGTTCCCATCTTGATTTGTCTTATAATGTTCAAAGTAGATATATATCTCAAATTAACAATTTGCCAAAATTAGAATCGCTATTAACAAGTTGCCAAATGGTTTTTGATTGTATCCCAAAATTTTCAACGACCCATATCTATATTTTAAATTCCATCTTAATTTGTTCTATAATATGAAAGTAGATATATCTCAAATCAACAGGTTGGCAAATGAACATCCTTGTGAATATTCAACGATCAAATAGTATCTCCTATTACAAACCCATCTTCAAATGCTAAAAAGCTGATCAAATCTCACAAAAATTCGGATCAATACATTTATCTCGAAATCAAATCTCTCAAAAATCCGAGTCAATACATTTATCTAGAAATCTATTCAAAAATGATCAAGTGTGTATTAAATAGAAATCGATTGTTCAACCAACATAACCAGATATGTAAATTGTAGTCTGGGTATCGTCTGTTAATTTTCTTTTTAGACAAAAAAAACTTTAATATTTAGACTTTATCAATATCTACAAATTTGAGACTATTTCATATTATTATTTATTTATTTAACCATCACCATACATTATTATTCGTATTCGTCAACCGACCGTATCAACATAAACCACTGGACTTAAGTCGTTCGATACGAACAAAAATAATCGATTGAGGTATTTGAATCATGTGTACTTGTAGACAAACACCTACAGAGTAAAGTCTCACAATTACAAACATATTTAATCCGGGATTTAACAACCTCATTTGAAATATTATACTGAATTGTTTATTGTTTATTTACTATCCCTTTTATTATGAGACAAATAGTGGCCTATAACACGAATCCACATGAATTTATTTAATGATGTCCTCTTGAGAGCTTGAACAAAAAAAAGAAGAAGAATGGTTTATAATGTAAGAAAATAAAATAAAAACAAGTGTAAACAAATTTTCAAACTGATTTGCGCTCCAACGTTCGAAAATACAATAGGGATCCTCGTGATTTATCCAACGGTCACAAATCTCCATGTGAATCTCTTCAAGACCTTTTGTGTAAAATTTCAAATAAATTTGTTTTTCCTCTTTTTCACCACTGCTATAAGTAAAGGTGGATAATTTTCCCAGATCCAACCAGACTTAATCAACCAATTCTCAGAATTTTTTTTTCTTTTTTTGATTAAAGTGAAAAGAAAATATCTTTTTGCAAACTCTTTATTTTAATTTTTAATGGATGGATCATTATACCTTCCTGTCTAAGTGAAGGAACAATAATAAAACAGTTTATGTTTATTCTCCTTTATCCCAATTCAAGCCAAAGTTAAACTCCTGTCAGATTTCCTCTGTCTGAAAAGAAAAAGAAAAAAAATCTTATTTTTAACCATTTTTTCGTTAAACTGATCAAAACCCATTTTCCCAAAATGCAAAACCTGAGATGGGTTTTGAATCTCTTGTTTCTTTCTGCTCTTTTTCATAATCTTGTTCACTCTTCATCACAAGTAATCTGCTCGAGCCAAGACAGAGCATCACTTCTGAGTTTCAAATCAAGCATCATCGAAGACACAACTGGTGTTTTGTCTTCATGGGTTGGTAAAGATTGTTGCAATGGAGATTGGGAAGGTGTTCAATGCAATCCTGCCACCGGAAAAGTCACACACTTGGTGTTAACAATCTCCGTGAGAGAGCCTACTCTCTACATGAAGGGCACGTTATCACCTTCACTGGCGAATCTCCGATCTCTTGAGGTTTTGCTCATAACCGGATCCAAATTCATCACTGGTCCGATCCCCAACAGCTTCTCTAATTTGACTCGTCTTGGTCAGCTCGTGCTCGATGATAATTCTCTGCAAGGCACTGTTCCTTCTGGTTTAGGCCAACTTCCATTGTTGGAAACTCTTTCATTAGCTGGGAATCGTTTCTCAGGTCTTGTCCCGGCGAGTTTGGGGAACCTGAGAAGCCTTGCTACGATGAGTTTGGCTCGAAACTCTCTCTCCGGTCCAATCCCAGTGACTTTCAAGAACCTCCTGAAACTTCAGATTCTTGATCTCAGCTTCAATTTGTTATCTGGACCAATCCCAGATTTCATAGGCCAGTTTCAGAATCTAACCAATTTCGATCTCTCCAGCAACAGATTTTCCGGGGGATTACCAGTTTCTGTTTACAACTTGGGAAAGCTTCAGGACATGTCGTTGGAGCATAATGGTCTGACCGGACCACTCTCAGATCGAATCAGCAACTTGAAGTCACTCACTAGCCTTCAGTTAAGCGGCAACAAGTTCATCGGTCACATACCAGCATCCATTACAAGACTGCAGAATCTCTGGTCTCTCAACCTCTCGAGAAACCAGTTTTCTGATCCTCTGCCTCTTGTAGTAAGCAGAGGATTTCCTTCTCTACTGTCCATCGATCTTTCCTACAACAACCTTAATCTTGGAGCAGCAATTCCAAGCTGGATCAGAGACAAGCAACTCACAGATATCAATTTAGCTGGTTGCAAACTCAGAGGAGCCTTTCCAAAGCTAACAAGACCACAAGACTTGACCTCGTTGGACTTGTCTGACAACTTTCTAACAGGCGATGTTTCAGCTTTCCTCACAAACATGACCAATCTTCAGAAGCTGAAGCTCTCGAATAACCAGCTCAGGCTCGATCTCTCCAAGCTCAAGTTACCAGAAGGTATATCTTCCATCGATCTAAGTTCAAATCTCGTGACTGGTTCGCTTTCAAGCCTCTTAAACAACAAGACAAGCAGCTTCTTGGAAGAGATCGACCTCACCAACAACCAAATCTCAGGCAGGATCCCTGATTTCGAAGAGGGCTTGAACCTGAAAGTACTCAACGTAGGGAGCAACAAAATCGGTGGACAAATCCCAAGTTCAATATCAAACCTTGTTGAACTTGCGCGACTAGACATCTCGAGGAATCAGATAACAGGAGCCATACCTCAAGCTTTAGGACAGCTCGCGCAGCTCAACTGGCTCGACCTCTCGATCAATGCGCTTACAGGAAGGATACCAGATAGCTTATTGAACATCAAGACAATGAAACATGCGAGTTTCAGAGCCAACAGATTGTGCGGACTGATTCCACAAGGAAGACCATTCAACATCTTTCCTGCAGCTGCTTATCTGCATAACCTTTGCTTGTGTGGGAAGCCACTACCACCTTGCAGGAAGACGATGAAGTGAAAACAAAAACACATTTCGAAGTGGCCAGTCCAACGCTGACTTTATCTTAATCATATCACTTTACGCATTTCTTCAAAATAGATGATATCTTCTATTTGCGTTTTTACTCTTTTTTCTTACAATTCTATTGTTTCAATCTCTACTTTTATACTTCTCTGGTTCTGTTATCATCTAAATAAATTATTATCCCTTTGATTCAACCAGCAACGGATTCTAAATAAAATGATTAGCTTTCGATTTGGCAGCATTGATAAAGCAAAACATAAACAAAGGAATTACCATTCTGAGGACTACAAAAACTTCACTTGCTCACAGCTAACGATAATAAAGGCTTAAAATTTACAATGCATCACAAAGATAAGAAGTTAAATCCATTTCAATGAGACTAGGCATCCCAAGAAAGAGCATGACATTTCTAGTAGTCATCCAAAATCTCCTCTTCCTCTTCTTCTTTACCTTCAGCTTCTTTGTTCTCTTCATTCTCCTCAGCCTCATCGGCTTGTTTCTCTTCAGCATCAGCATCAGCAACATCATCAGTTTGTTTCTCCTCAGCCTCTTCCTAAAAGAGTTACCGAATCATCTTAGGACTCAAGATTCCATGTTATAAAAAAAGAAAAAGAAACACATACTTCTTCATTAGCATCGTTGCTCTCCAGTGACTTGTTATATTCAGCCTTTAGCTCAGCAGCTTTATCCAAATAAACTTTCTTCTCCTAAATGATCAAAGAAGACAACAACCAGAGTGAGAACACAGTAAACAAATCACCATGAAAACCAAGGAAGAAACAAAAAAATAGAGCAACTCACTTCATCAGTCAAAGACTTCCACTTTTCACCACCCTGCTTTGCAACCTACAGATCATACACATAGCACAGCCTAGTAAATCTCATAAACACTAAAACATACTACTCAAATGCAGTAATAAGCTCAGTTATAGTCTTACATCCTTAACATTAGAACCAGGATTCTCTTCTTTGAAAGTTTTACGGAAATCATTCCTGCAAAGTAAAGGCAACATGAGCATTCATCACTAAACCAAGAGTATGTAAAACATCAACAAGAGTAAGTGTGAGACGATTATGTGAGGATGAACAATACATGAAAATGAAGAATGCAGTAAGAGGTCGCTTGGGTTTGTTTGAGGTAGAGCTCTTCTTATCATCCTTAGCCTTTCTGAGTCTTTTTGCCTTAGGCTCATCAGATGTTGACTTCTTCCTAAAAAATTCCAAACAGTATCAGGAAATTTCAAGACCACGTTATAGAAAACAATACATTTAGTGAGAAATAAGGCTAACGAGTTTACCTCTCTACAGGTTTCTTCTTAGCCTCAGTTTGTGTCTCAACAACTTGGGCTTCTGAAAAACCAACAAAACCCACAGAAACCAAGAATATAACTCGTAACTCAGTGATTATCAGACGATGAAAGCACAATACACAAAGGAGTGGAAAACCCAGAAAGATGATGATTACCCAGATTCCCTCTGATCTTGGCATCGAGACTGCAATTGTGCATGCTTATAAGCGCTACAGCTACATTCTTGTTGCATCCTTCACTGAAATCGTTTAAATTTACCCCGAAAAAGGCGAGAAAATAAAAACCTAGAAACCCAGTAATCACTAGATCTCGAAACCCTAAATCGAAAATCAAGGAGTAATAACATAGATCCAAATCAAAATGGATATCAAAGATTGAGAAGAAAAATCACCAGCGAGCGAAAGCGCTGCCATCTTTGGCGCGAAGTAAGGTAGTGCTGTTGCTAGTTTCATCTTTGGTTTCAGCTTCAACTCTTTTCCTCGGCTTTGGTGCGATTGATTTCGAAGATCCACCGGCCATTTCTTTTTCTTTTCTCGTTACCGGAAGATCGAAGGAGAGACTATGAAACTTTTTCTTGCTCGAGAAAATCGATTCGATGAGAAAATTTAGCAGAGAAAGCAGCGAGAAGAAAAGGGAGTAATTGAGAGGGAAACGAAACTCGTTTTCGCCGAGTTATGGCGCCAATATAATCCCGCGAAACTTTTTTTTTTTTTTCGCTTCATTTTTAGTGAATTGACACGGATCATTGAGCTGGCGATCTAATCCACCGTTGATTTTGTATTAAGCGATTCCCATCAACGGTCTAGATTTGCGGATGCTATTTTATGTAAACATTTATTTCGCGGTCTCTCTTTTTCTTTGTTCGAAATGGGCTTTGTGGTTAAAATGTTTGGGTTATAAGGCCCATTTTTATAGCCTTCATATTTCTTAATACCTAGATTATGAGGTAGACAGATTAACATAGTCTCTGGCCCAATAAAAAGATGCAATTAAATTTTGCTTAAAAAGCAAAATAGCATTCTCGTTTGATGTGCACATTTTCACGTGGCATACCCAGTCACAAACTAGAGGCATTTTTCTCCTATGGTCTTTATATGAACAAGTAGTATACTTTATTAAACACAAAAACGATAACAATTAACGGTATTAAAAACAAATTTTCCGTCTTTTTATATTGTTGTTTGTTGCTAATATCTTATATTTTCTAACTATTTTGATTAAGAACTCTTACTATTGTTTTATATCACAAATCAGACGATTTATAAAATAAAAATGGTAATTGAATAATGAAGAAATAGTAAAAAATGGATCAGTGGGTTGCATATAGGGGTGTCAAAATGGATCAAAATACATGGATCGACTAAAGACAAATCCGACCCATTAATTTTAATGGGTTGAATATTTTGACCCTAATAAGTTTATGGATCTAATGGTACGATGAGTTAAGTGGAGTTGAAATGGATTGAAATAAAATGGGTTAATGGATTGATGACCTATCAACTTTTTTCTAAACTAAAAAATATAATTTCACAATTTACTTTCTCGCCGAAAACATGATTTGGCAAATTTTCCCGCCAAAAATGTGATTTCGTAAAATTTTCTCATCAAAACCGTCATCCTTAAAAAAAATTCCGCCAAAACCACTATTCCGCAATTTTCCCGCAAAAATGTGATTTCGCAATTTTTCCCGGAAAAAATGCGATTCGGTAAAAAATTTCCTCCAAACACGTGATTCCGTAAAATTTTCCCGCCAAATATACGATTCTGCAATTTTCCTGCCTAAAACGCGATTCCACAATTTTTCCGCCAAAAACGTGATTCCGTAAAAAAATCCTGCCAAAAAACGCGATTCCGCAATTTTCTCGTCAAAAATGCAATTCCGTAAAAAATTTCCGCCAAAAACGCGATTCCGCAAAACAATTTTCGCCAAAACCGTAGTTTCTCAATTTTCCCGCCAAAACTTCGATTCGGTAATTTTTCCGCTAAAAACGTGTTTCCGCAATTTTCTGCCGAAAATGTGATTTCGCAATTTTCCCACCGAAAATGCAATTTCGCAATTTTTACGATTTGTTATTTTTTATTAAAATGTGATTTTATAATTTACCGGTTATTTTTTTTGATAAAAACGTGATTTTGTCAATTTATTTTATCAAAACGTGATTTCGTAATTTTCCACTATCAAATTAAATGGGTCGGATCAAAGTCAATCAAACTCATTTATATTTGATAGATTCATGAATTGATCCAATCCATTTACTAAATGGGTTGAATTGATCTATAACTTATTAAAACTCGAACTATTTATAATTATAAGTTTGGTTGGATTATTCATTTTGAGATCCCTGCTGGCATAACGGTAAAAGTAAAAGAAGGGCTATAAGGAAGATAGGCATGTGGGTGTGGTGCAGAGGTGAGAAGACTTTTAGAGTGTTAGGGTGATGGGAAGGTGAAATTACAACTTCTCTCGCTTACTGTGCCTCCTCAGAGAATCTCAGACCCTAACCTCTTCTCTTCTCTCTCTTTCAAATCTCCCTTTTTCTTATTATTTTTTCTTTAATATTCATTTTACTTATAGTAGTTATGTTTTTTCTTTTCTTTTTTTTGTTCTTAAGAGTGTTTGTAGATGTCTATAATCCAAGTTGGATTTGTGGTATATCTAATTGTTACAAACAAAAGTTATTTCGATAGGTGCTAAGAAACTCTCTCTCTCTCTTTTCTTTGTTTTCATATCATTGGGAGATTATAGAATAACTTTTTACTTTCAGGAGGGAAAAAATAATTTTGGAGTTCGAATACAATTCAACATCATAGACTATAAAACTGGTAATCCTTTTTTTTTCCTCTCCATCAAACAAATTAAACGATAGATTAATAATATATCGCATACTAAAAGTTATATTTCAAGAAGATGTTTATGAACTTAAATAAGCTCATGCTAATACATAGAATAACAACAAACCCAGAATTAGAAACATACATATATATCACACATGTTGATATAGAGAAGCAACCAGCAAGAAGACATATTTATAGAAAAATATATAATGTTGTCTTTTTGGTTAAAGAGAGTCGAAGTTAAGAGAATAGCTGAGAGGATCGTAATTGAAACTGATGTGTTTCTTATTCTTGTGTCTTGGTGATCTCATCTTCTTCTTCATCTTCTTAATCTCTGCTCTGATCCTCCATAGAATGTTTCTTATCAGTTTCTTCTTCTTCTTCCCAAGCTCCATTACCATTATGCATCCCATTTTTTTCTCCTCTTCTTTGTCTTTTGTCATAAGCTATAGAATAGAAAGAGAGCTGCAAAGTTACACACAGAGTGAATAAAGTCAAAATATGGAGAAGGAAGACTACTTATAAAAGCAGTATCTCTGTCTTTGTTGTAGAGCTGTACCAAGAGGGGGACTGATGTTGACCTCTCACTTTTATATTTTATATATTAATGATTATGATTATCCATTTACACGTGTACACTTTTTATATCTAATCTTCTGATGTTGGGATTTTTTACCTTCCAACAAGTTACTAATCCACAAAACAGTAAGAATCGGCGATAAAAATAGGCAATAATATAGAGAAGAGGCAGTTGGTAAAAGATTGGGCGGTATGGGTAAGTTTTTCTTCTTATCGAATTTAATGAGTTTAAAGTATTACAAAATCAATATAATTGTCGAACAATCATTTCTCATACTACACTATAATCTCGTAATATATTCTTAGCTTTTTTTCTTACTCGCTAAATTAGTTTGATCTTCTTCTTTTTTTTTGCCAAGCTTAAGTTTGATCATTTCATTAATTACACATGTACAATTTAGAACATTTTGTTGCTTTATATTGTGTTGACCAAATATTTGTTTATAGCGATTTTATAAATGTTGAAATTTTCATATTGGAAATGAAAAGAAGTCTATACTAGTTTATAAAATACACGAGTTTTTCTATTCTTTTTTTTTTTTTTTTCGAAAGACGAGTTTCTCTATTCATGAATGATTAATTTTGAATTAAAATTCCATAAGTTCTCACTTCTCACATTAACCCCTTGCTTAGATGATATTTGTTAGATTACACCGTCTAGATTTGTGACATTTTTTGCAAATTTGTTTGTTCATAATTAATCCATACATGCGTTATCATGTGATTGATTTGTTCTTCAGAGAATCACATGCACAATAAGACTATACAGTTTCATCAGACTTTGAATCACAGGTGGGAGCTAATATTTGACATATAAGAGACTGTTCACCAAAGGCAATGTTAGTGCGTTTAATGCAAAAAAAAAAAATCAAAAACAAAAACAAAAAAATCGTTACATGCATCTCGAGTCTATATGGGAAAGATGGTTTACGTCTTCACAGCAAAAATTAAATCAATGGATGTAGTTTATTGGTTTCATCGCATTAAACAAGAGTAATTAATATACACATAGGAATTAACCTATATATAATATTCTGGTCAATAATGCGATGATACAAAAGAAAAAAAAATCAAGAATAGAATCTAAATCTACGAAAAGAGACAGACGAGAAAGTGAACGGTTTGGTCTGGGGAAAAAAAGGAGTGTCGTAGAAGGTGAAGAAGACTAAGTTTGTACAGCAAAAGCTTGTATGGTCGTTGTCTCTCAACGTAACGCAGAGCAGAGGCATGGGATGATAATGCTACTTCACAGTCGCATATTTTCCCCCATTTTTTAAATTATTATTAAGTAGAAAAAAAGATTGAAATGAATTATTTTTGTTTTTATTAGGTAGTTGGTGACAATTCCGTTACATTATTTTGGCAATTTCGTCTTCTCAAGAAATCTCTAGTCTGTTGTGTTTATTGCAGTTTTTGGAGATTGTCCTTTTTTGCTTGTTTTTGTTTTATTATGTCTTTAATTTCTATAAGTTTTTCTTTCTTCTTCCTCTTCTTTAAATGCAAGTCATTTGATTTGGCCTCTATCACCTACCTTATGACCAAAAATGGATCAAATGTAACATAATGCATTAATGGTGTGGTTAAGCTCAGTCGGAAACCATTTCAATAATAGTATTCATGGTTTATTTACGAAATAAATCTAAGAACATACTTGAAACAAAGACTAAGAAAAAAAACTATTATGTATCTATGTTTTTCTAAAGTTGTAGTTTTTGGTGTACATAGACTAAAATGATAACTTCAGTTAATTTCTTATTTTGTTAGAAATAAAATCAGACTTAAACCACATATAGTCAACAGGTCGATGTAAAAAAAAAAAAAAAAAAAGTGAACAGGTTTTGAGAGACCCTACTTTTTGGTACACAAAACAAAACTTCAAGAACAAATCCAGGAACTAGCTCTTTAGAGTTGAACCAGTTTTGTTCATTTTAGAATTGATTCCTTTTGGCTCGGTCACAACCGGCCTGTGTTGGCTCATAGTCTAAGAACATAGAACATACAATTGAAGATCGAGATGAAATCCAAGAAACCGCGAAAACTTCTATTGCTGTGTTGAGAGAACAAAGCAGAAACTCAAAGTAGTATTCATAATTGGCTAGAAGAACAATACACAGCCCAATTGGCTCTACCTCTACACACCAAAGTTAGAACAATGCAGAGATCTCTGCTTCCCCAAAGCAAAGATTAGTGACCAGATAAGCAGCTAACTTGAGGGGATTTTAGCTTTCCAAACTCTTTTGGTTAACTTAGTAAGTATCAGCTTTAGTTTTTGTTAGACTCCCTTTGGAACCAAATCCACATCAAAAAAGCAGAGGGTTGGGACTTGGGACGATGCGGGTTCTTCCAAGAAGAAGAAGGGCTTTGCTCTGCGTTTTTTTTCGGTCGTAAGATTCGGAGTGATTATGATGAAACTTCCTGAAATGCTAGGTTGAGTTCAAGCACAGACTTGGCCACCAAACCTCCTCTTCTACACAAAGTCATCATCGCAGATACATGTGAGCCATATATAGATTATTACACAATTAAGTGAAAACTATGAAATCTTCATTGTTCACTAAGTTACAGACACTTACCTCGCTAGAGAGGGAAGGCATGCTTTGATTTTCTCTAGTTCTACAAAGCAACGACTGTAGCGCTCAATCCTACATAGCAGTTAAGTATGTTGTTGAGTTCAAAGAGAGTATGCTATCGAAATTATGATGCACGATGACTTAGATAAGCACATAAAGTTGAAATCAAGCCAACCTTTGCTCAGCTTCGATGTCCACACCAACAGATGCTGGAGCCGACAGTGATGAGTAAATTGGTGACCCATACATTCGGACTAGCTTAAGCAGCAAATCCAGGGAAACGCTCAAATGCCTGTCATCACAAATCAAGAATTCTTAATCTAATGTACTGTAACTGTATCTATGACCGTAAAGAAAGAGTCTGTTCAGTATATATTCCATTGCATGAGACATTATAAGCTTAGCAGGAAGACTCTGCCATTTTTTTCCACTAAGAAAAGTGAATGCTTACTGATCCATGTCGCTCCCTAGAAGAGCTGTTAAAAGGGGAAGAAGAGAGGTACAAGTATCCAGTGTCAAAATCTCATTTCTCTCGGTTATTATACCCAGTACGTCCGCAGTAACCTGCAACCAGGAATAAGAAGAGTTGCGTGAGCAGATAATCTTTTTCAGACATCCCGCTATTGATACAAGTAGAAGATACTTACAGCATTATCAGCCATCTTCTCTATCGAACCTATCGAGTTTTTTACATCATTCCTTTCCCAATATCTACGAACTACCTGCAAATTTGGTGAAACGATTTAGGACAAAATAAACTAGGAGTCTTTCCAATCCCTAAATCTTTAAGAATCCGCTGTCATCTCAACCACCTATAAAAGCCACCAACGCTGGGAGGTAAAAATATGTGAAAACAAGTAATCGAGAACCAAAATTTTCAGTCAAGTTCCATGATTTGTCAAGAAACAGGAGAACTCACAGCTAAAATGATACAGAAGTAAAAGACCTTCGACATGTCAAGTGTTGAAATAGTATTTCTAAGAATGCTGTCATGGGATATGCATAAACATATGAAAAACTCTAGTAAGTATTAAAGCTATTAGTCTAAATAGGACTAAGCCAACAACATTATCATAACTTGACTGGTTTCATGTTACCTGTAACTTAGCCAAACGAGACTGCATAGAGCTGACAAATTGATCGTGCTTCCCCATTATGTCTTCAGCAATGTTATCTTCAGAAGGAGAATCGATCCCTTGTTCAACTGGCATATGGTTCCCTCTCTGCTTGAACTACAAGGAAGGAAATGCAATATGCATTATCTCTGGATTTCAGAGGAATATGAGCAAAAGTATGACTAGATGTGTTGTTGAAAATTACTAATCAAGAAAAATCATGTCTACTAAAATGCTCTGAAGGCTGTACCATTTGAAATTTAATAATTCAGAAATAGTATTTTTCCCTCTTTGTTCATTATTCTTATCCCCATTTCCCTCGTTTGTTGCAATTTACAGTCAGTGTGTTATTGCATCAAAATCTCAAGCTGAAAAAGAAAGATTTAAGGCTATTATACCATATTTGAAGGCCGGATGTTTGGAGCAGGCACATTTCCACCCGAAAAATTCGAAACAGGACCCTCGAAGTTGGAAAATCTTCCTCTTCTCTCCCTATTTATGACGAGTGAATGGAATCTTCCTGATATGGTAAGACACATGGATGAGAACCAATTCATTTGCATATGAAAAGATGAAAAACTGAGCTGAAAGAATTACCTCCTTTCTGACTTTCAGTGGGACTTGGATCTCTATTTGATTTGTGGCTTAGCAAGTCATCTGAAACGAAGACTAAAGCTTAGCACTGAGAACATCACCCCTATCAAACTCAACATAGCTACGGAAAATTACAAGGGCCAGCTAAACAAGTGAGTTGTTATCTGAATACGCCGCACCTAAAAAGCATCATTTTTTTTTTAAACACTGATTCCTTCCACTATTTGCATGTTTCTCACTGGAGTAAAGAACCTCATAAATATTAACCCTATAGGCCACGTTTAAGGGGCCTAGGTGGTGTGAGACTATCAGCTGACAGTCATATTTGCACTAATACAGGAAAAGATTTGAAGGCACGAAAACATACAGTTTTCATCGTGGTTTCTTGGAGGTGATCCCATCCGTGACCTTGAATCACTCCTGCCATACCTCTTCTGTCTAAAATCATTGATGCTTCGCTCAGCTGCACCCCGCATGCCACCAGGAAATGTATTCCCATCTGGTAGATTATTTGATTCAACTGGCTGAGACTCAGACATTTCAAGAACTGAAGCATTTGCCAGATCTGGGTTATTTCTGCTGCTAGGCGACCTTCGAGAATCAGCCGCCTGCAACGAATAAGGCATAGTTCTTGCAATTATGTCAAGTTCTGCTCTGCATTCAGTCGCCTGCTCTATTCTCGGGTCTGCTCTGGGGACAATCACCGGAACAAAATCTGCTGCCTTATTGACAGGATTCGCCTTTGGATTAGCTTTTGAAAAATTCCTCCTAGATGTTGCAGCATTAGAGACAGCAGTCGAAACACCCGAAGCGGCTTTTGAAACACTGGTTAAACTGACCCTATGAGGAGTGCCTGGTACACTTCCTGCGGCTTCAAACAGCAGACAAAACCAGAAATGGCATATCATTTAATCAGCACTGAGATAAAAGTAAGAAGACAGAAAAATAATAGAAGCAACCATACATGACAACGCCCTTGACTCTTTAGAAACGTCTGAATTTTGAGAAACCGACAATCTTCCAAGAGGCTTTGATTCCTTCATCAAAGAATCTGAATTTTGGGATGTTGATGACCTTCCAATGGGTTTTGTTTCTTTTGTCGAAGGATCAGAGTTCTGAGAAACAGATAATCGTCCGAGAGACTTTGTTTCCTTCAATAAAGGATCTATGTTCTGGGAAACGGACAGCTTCCCAAGAATAGTCTTTGAGTTATTATCATTGAAAACTACTGGATCTCTTCCTGAGCAAGATCTTTTCTCTGGATGCCCATTTGATTGAGCAGCGTCTCCAGCCATACATGGCTCAGTACGCTGACCAACCATGCATATAAAAATGAGTGGGAGCGTAAGATTACAACGAACAGCTACAACTAAACAAAAGAAAAAATTATGTACGGAAAGAGGAATACCGAGAGATCTACAACCCACACGCCTACACAACTTTGATTGTATGAGCAACCAAGAAGCTTTCCCTCGTGAACATTCATATCTGACAACCTTGACCATCCAACATCCACCCCATCATGACATCTAATTGGCTCCCACGAGAAAATCTACAATTTGCAGGGGATTAAACTAAAGTAGTGATGTAAGAGAGAAGGCATGATTTTGAAAGCAAAGGAGTAACAAAAGAACGAATCCTCAAAAGTTGACTAATACAAAAACTACATACTATATATCTAAGTATCAAAGAACTTACCTTGAGACTTTCTTGCAATCCACAAAGCACAGTCTTTCCATCTGGATTAAAGCTCAGGCAACGGACACCAGCGGCCTAGCGGAAACGGTAATATTAAAAAGTGGAGTGAAATAAAATGCCACCAATTCGACTCAGCGTAGAACAAGTAGTACCTCAGGTCCACCAGAACCAATTAGCTCGAATGTTTCAAGATCCCAGAATTTTACAGTCCTATCAGCTGAGCCTGTTTACCACAGGCAAAAACACAAATGCTCTCAGTACACTAATTTACATATTCCATGTAAGAATTTGGGTAAACGTTACCAGAGAGAGAAGTAGTCAAAATTAAAATCATGTTCCTCGATAAAGAAAGTCCAAGGGGGACCAGAAGGCATCAAGTTAAAAACGCTGGAATTCTATTGTTATCTACTTAACATGTAGCACCATTCTGAAAATCTCTTTGTACCACACACCCTCTATAATATGTCAAAAGATATCAAAAGTACTTTGCATACATATGTTCTCCCAGATCTCAAATCAAAAAGCTAAGAGATCAAATGGCCGCAAGAGTTTAAAATTACGTAAAAAGAAGACAATGCCATGACACATGTATCTAATAATTGGGATGCGCGGGGATGGTTACCACAACATTACAATTGTGATCATTCACTCTTAGCCTAGAAGTGTTATTCGTGTTGGTATCATGTATGTCGTCCCAAAAGCCGAGAGCGTCAGCGTTAGAAATTTTCAAGAGTATTACAAACCTGTTGCAAGCAGAAATTCATGAGGATGAAAATCTAGGCTTTGAATTTGCCCTTCATGAGACTTAAACTCGTGCAACAGTTTTCCAGCTGTTAAATCCCACACCTGGTAGAGGCAAACTGCATATCAGATCCACTATACAAAGCAAGATAAAAAAAAAGGTTCAAGGTAAATTGCTTTTCAAGATAACAAATGCAGTGCGCCGAGAGAGGAAAAGAAGCAATGACCAAGAGAGATTAAGCATCCAACAGGTGGTCTATGCGTATCTCAGAAAAATGCAAACGAATATTACGTCCTAAATATTCTCCTATAGCATAAACAGCTCAAGTGCAGAGAAGTTCTCCTCCACACTTAACCTGCTACAGAACGTCATCAATGACATGCATACATCGCTAATTAGAACAAAAATTTATTCCTTTCAGAAAGGACGACCAAATCTTGACCCCCGGTTCATAGTATATTTCCAAACATGCTGTTTCATTCCTTCAAATACCAAAGATAAATCGTAACTAATGATATGGACTAAGCAGCTGTTTCCCTCCACAATAGACAAGATCAAATCTCATGCCCAGAAATGAAAAATAACAACCAAAATGAAAGCAGCTACCAACCTTCACAATGTTGTCCTCTCCTCCAGATACAACCCAGCGACCATCTGGGGTGAATCTGAGTACATTGACTCCTCGAGTATGACCCTTGTAAGTATGGATGCAACCCTTTTTTCTTATATCCCATATCTTAAGATTTGTGTCTAGTGAGCCAGACGCGAAAAACTCACCAAAAGGGTGAAAATCCACCGAGATGCAATTCGACCTGTGACCAGTGAGAGTCCTGACAACTACTCATCGAAGCAAGTGAAAGAACGCATAAGTAAACATCGGAGTCAAATTGAGTCAAATAAGAAGGGTCTTCTGGAACTACTAAACTTACTCTTTGCCTCCTCCAAATCCCAAAGTTTGATCGTACCACTAGCAGCTCCTGCTGCAACTAAGACCTCCGAAGCATCAAAAGTCACTGAATCAATCCCGCTTGAGTGCCCATACAAGCTCTGACCACAAAACACCCACAATCGATGAAATGCTGATAAACATTCGGAAAGAGAAAATCTCCCAGACCACTCTACTACATTATATGCATGTCTATAAAATTTCTCCTAAAACCAACACATAATACACCAAGGCAAGCCAAGCAGTAGACGGAGAACTGACCAGAATGGCGTTGGGCTTACCAATAGCCCAAAGATTGACCTTGTGATCTTCTCCACCAGTTACCAGAACCCTAGATGATTTCCTTCCGATCTTGAGACAATTGACAGCAGCAGAATGTGCCACAAATTCCTCTTTGTATCACACAAGTCAAGGCTAAGCAATGCAGTTAGATGGAGACTCTGAGTCAAAAAAACTCAACTTGACCTAGTAGTCTTTAAATTCAAACACACAAGTCTCGAGAGGTCTTAAATTACTCCACGAGGGAAAAGCAAAAGCAAAGATCTCGTGCACCTATGTTAAAAGCAGCAGATCAAGCACGGCACTTGTGTTGTTAATCAACGACTCACAGAACAAACCCTAAAAATAGAATCCCGAGAAAACAAAGCGGAAAGAAGGAAAATTTAAAGGATACGCAGCTTGTAGGCTCGCTTTGTGGTCATGGCGGAAACGAAACCCTTGCAATGGTGGAGGACATTCACATTCCAACTCTCAACCAAACAAAAATCTCAAAAAAATCCAAGAAAGCACAAAGCACCATCAAGATCTCCGCTGACCCAATCTGAAATCTCAAACGGGAAATAGATCAAAAACCCAGAAATCATCTGGGAAGTAGAAAAAGGAAAGCCACGAGGAAATGACGCCGTACCAGCAAAAAGGGATAAACTTTTTCTTCCCAGAAACGCCAATCTCACACCGCTTGCTTCCTCAAACAAATTGGCGAAGTGGGGATGAAATGGGTTGAACAGGATTTGGAAAAAATGGAAAAAGGAGAAGTTTTTAAGGAATGGGGAAAATATATCCGACTCGAAACGTTTGTTGATGTTCCCTTAGAAAAGAAGAAAATCTAAGGAAGAAGGGAAGGAGTAGTTGAAATGGGTATTTTAAAAGTGATTTCTCTTTCTTTCTCTAATGGCGAAGTAAAAAAGGAAAGAGAAGAGAGAGAATGACAGAGAGCACAGCACAAGGAAGAAGAGAGAGAGAGTAGCAAAAAGGAGGCGCAGAGAGAGAGAGAGAGAGTGAGTCTTTTTAACCTTTGGACGTCTTCTTTCTCCCTCTCTCTATTTCAAATTCCAAAACATTTTTTCATTTATTAATTTTTGGTTATCTCCTTTTTTCATTTACATTTACATTTACATATACTAGACAGAATACAAATAATTCCATTTACCGTGGATTATGTTTATAACCCATGCTTCTTTTTTTTTTTTTTTTGCATGCAGTGACTAGTCCTGGACATTCGGATATTCGAATTGAATTTGGGTCAGTTCTTATCGGGTACATGTTCTTTCGGGTATAAGAATTTTATATCCATATAGACACCTGTTAAATTTCGGTTCGGTTTCGGATATTTTCGGGTTCATTATATCCGAACATTTTCGGGTATTATTCGGTTTCGGATATTTTCGGGTCCATTATATCCGAAAGTGCTTTTTTTTACCCGAAATAAACAAAAAAACATGTATCTGAACATGTACATGCGGATATCAATCTGATTTTGGGCCACTGATTTTATACGATACCCATAATTACTCAGAGCTCACTAATAAAATATCATTTATTCGGATATGTTCGGATCTTCTTTCGGATTTCAGATAGGAATTGGACCCGAACATGTACCCGTAAATATCAGTCTAATATATCCAATAGAATAAAATATACCTACCCGAACCCGATTCGAACCATTTATCACCAATCATAATTACCATCCAATAACTGGTTTCAACCAAACCATCTTCTCTCTTACCGTTTTTAACCGTCATTTTTAATCATTTTCTATCTAATCGCCTTGCTAAATCGTTGATTACCAATCAAACATCTATACATGTTTTAAAATGGGATTTAAAATGTAATTTTTGATTCTTTATATGTCTTTCTTCACGTCTCTAAAAAACCCGTATAGTTTTTCAATCATAAAAAGGGTTGTTACAAAAGTACTTGCATTGGAAAAATATATTCCCGGTTTGCATATTAATTCTTCAGATTTTTTGTTTTGTTTTGAATATGAAACTACTGTCGGTGCTATAATGGAAATGGACATGTAATCATTAATACGTGATTATTGCTTAGATGATAAATATTTTATTATCATGGACCCTTGTCGATGAGTTTTTAAATCTATGTAAATGTAAAAAAATGTTTCAGTAATATCTTTTTTGTTCGTCGATCACATGTCTATACGATTATCATAATTTATCGGTCTATGTGATCCATCTACTATTTTGTTTTCCGAAGTGTGTAAGACAATTTTATTGATAACGTAGTGTGAGGATAGATAAGTGAATCCAACAGCAAAATATAAAACTTTATAATATGTACAGATAATGAAACAACAGCGACATTAGATAGACCAACGTTGGATCGACAAAAATAATGGTAAAAGGTTTGGGTTGATAGTGACAAAAAAAAAAAAAAGGTTTGGGTTGATAATAACGGTCGACCTAATTGTATGGGGCCATGAGAGACAGGTCTTTCTCACACACAAACAAGTACAACTCAAATCTAAAAACAAAACTAAAACATTTCTTTTTTTTGTTAACAGAATAAATTCATTTAATTGATAAAAGAGTTTCAAATTAAATGATGGTTTGAAAAACAAAACAAAAGGTTGTCCTTTCTTCCACACCCCATAACTGGCTTAATGTTGCAATTTTATTTAAGTAGAACTAACATTTCATTAGAGAAGTCACATTACATCTACCAAAAAAAATCATGAAACCTATAAAAAGGAAATAAAATCGTTTTTTTTGTTTTGTTAGAGAAGAAAATCACTAGGGCCGTCAACAAAAAAATCATTAGGTGGTAAAAATCAAGGAAATAACTTTATGCATAGACGTTAAGGAAATAACATTATGTACGATAAAGTTTTTATAAAACTAGATAAAGGATCCGCATATATGCGGGTTTGTAATCTAATATTTTATAACCTGTAAAAAAAAGTTAATTAATTAAAAGTAGAAATCAAAATTAAATCAACCGTAAAAATAAATAAAATAAAATTGAGAACGCTGATGCAAAACCACTAATTCAGAAACCTAACATTTATTTATTTACTTTGATTATTTTTTAATTTTCAATTAAATTTTATCACATATTTTTAAATTATTAGTTTTCTTATTCTATTTGAACTAATACTACTTTTTAATCCATTTTTTAAATCTTGATGAATTTATTCTCATATTTTAGTTGAATTATTTTGAGTCCTTTAATATTTTATAAACCGCACAAAAATGGAAAAAAAAATCATATCATCCGTAAAAATAAATAAAATAAGATTGAAAACGTCGATGTGAAACCACTCATAGAAAAGCCTACAAATTATTTATTGATTTTGATTCTCCAACTTTTTTTATATTAACTGAATTTTCAATTTTTTTTTCACATATTTCTAAATTATTAGTTTTTCCTATTCCTATTTAAATTATGTTTACTTTTTATTATGTAACTACTCATCTATCTTTTTTTTTAACTCTTGACAAATCTATTTACGTATTTTTATTTGAATTAGACTTACTCATATTTTTAATCATATTTGAATTTTTCTTTTTCACTTATGAATCAAATATTATCTTTCTTCCAAAGAAAAATGAATTATATGTGTTTCATCACTTGGTTTCTTACTTTTTATAATTTTCACAACATGAGAAACTTTCAAAATAATTTTCTTCTCGTACATCAATTTTACAATATTTAGGATGTCTACGTAGTGGTAAGTCTTTAAAAACCCACAATACAATGTATATTTTTTTAGTCTGATTTCAAAATATAATGATATTATACTTTTTTTTAATGGAAAATTTTATTTTGACATGTGGCTAAACCTAATTGGAAACAAAAATTTTAGAAGAGATTATTGAAATTTTAAATTGGTTGGTGGGAAGATCGAGAGAGTTAAAAATTGTTTAAATAAAGGTGAAATATTATAATTTTTAAAGATTTGAGTATGTAAATCTAATTCTATTCAAGATTTTTACACGTGTATTTAATATTCTAATGAAAAAAATGCGTTTGATTTTTTTTGTCATATCAATTTCTATTTAAAATCAAAATATATGTAAGCGTGTATTTATGTAGCTTATTTGATTTTTTTTTATGAATTAATAAAATAAACTAATTGAAAAATGTTGAGATATGTTGTTTTTATCGAATAAGAGAGTAATCGATGGTTTTTTCAAATAAAAAAAACTGAAATAAAATTTGTGGAATAGATTATTGAAGTTTGAAATTTCTTGGTGAGAAGATTGAGAGAGTACAAAAACTTGTTATATAAAGACAAAATATTATAATAAACCTAAGTATATTTGAACTCAAAATATTTTTACACGTGTATTAATTAATATTCTAATGAGAAAATTTTAAACCTAATTCATCTTAATTATAAACGTAAAGGAAAAGAGGGGTAAAAAAAGAATGGTTGTACGAAAAAAACAAAATCGAGACATATAATAAAGTCAATATTTAAAGGAATAGACCATGTTTATCAACTAATTATTTTAATGAATTATTTATTAGAAACTAATTTTTTTTTTAAATATATGTTGATTTTTATAATCTACTTGATAAATACAAATGTATAAGTTTAAAAAGAAATAAGATTTGTATGACACATGTCAAAATATAATTGAAAAAAAAATTACATGTGTCAAAATCCGATCGACCGGCTGACACGTGTCACGATCGTGTTAATTACGAAGTTTGACGCGTCAAACTTTATATAATAAGATACAGAAATAATATATTTTTTAGGAACATAGATATACTAGTTATTTTAGAGTGATACAAAAATTTGTTTTTGCTGTATATTTTTTTTTATTATAAATTGTGGGAGTTTTGGATTTTTGGCCTATAATCTTCCACGATATTCGGAGTAAATCTTTAATATATTACATTCGAGAATACTCCTCTTTCCAAATGGACTCAAATTAGAATTGTTCTCTTTTAGAGAAACCACTAGATAAAAGTCATTTAATATATTTTTTCTTTGGAAAATATTTTAAATAATAATGATATGATCAGCAGTCCAATTCAATTTTGTAATAATTTTCTTTACAAAGCTAAAGATTCGCAAAATTTGAAACAGAAAGCAACAATTACGTGGTATAATTATAAATAAGCGTTTTGACTTTAAAATTAACTGTCCCTCTTATAATTGGCTGCTGCTTGCTTTTCAAAGTGCTGCACTCGTTAATTAAAAAGTTAAATCAATCATTGCCACCATGGTCTGCCTGTCCTGGCCTAGATGTGCTGTCACTGCTAAATATGAGTTTTGTAATCAAATTATTTTATCAATATTTTCATTTTGTTATTTGTTTGGAGAAGCTCGAATCTCCAAATTTTAATAAACGTTGAATGTGTTAGGACGTTGGAAGACGTGATACACGGACGTGTTAGTACGCTAGAGTCGAGCAACAGACACAATAAGATTCCTCACAAAATCAACATATTATCTCAAGAAAATTGGAATGTATCTATGACGAAATTGTTAACCTTACGACATCTAAATTTGACTAACCTAAAATATATTGTGTTTCGACAAGTCTTTCAAGTTTATGAGAGTAGCAAACCGATGTTCGACGGCCCGAGAATCTGACTCACGATCGAAAACGCCCGGAATGTTACAAGTACAATACGAAACTACTTAAAACTTCAATAAACATGACATATATCAAGTTAAGTTTAGGTATTGATTGGTAATGCAATCTGAAACTGTTTAAAGTTGAACCGCCTCCTCGATTATCAAACGAATGGATGGAACAAACGATTAAAGACGATTCAAATAGACGGTTGAAACGAAATGGCTAAAAACCATCTTGAAAAAACATATGGTTTACAACCACTTTGTTTGCCAATGATTTTTTTTAAAATATTCTTTAGTAAAATATTCATTTTTTCCATGTTTTATTGTTTTTATTTGTTATGTTTATTTCTTTGGACCATTTCTACTATTCAACCGCTTGTTACCGGATCATACCATTCGTTCGACTGTCCAATTCAACCAAACCGTTTTCTCTTGGCACAATCTCTTATCGCTTCTAACCGCCAAAAAATTCATAAACATTTTCGCTAAAACGATGGTTACCAATCGGATCCACAATAACTTGTTTTGGAGCGCCTTCCTTTATTACCAACAGCAATATCACTCACTAACAACAACGAAAGTTTGTAATCCATGAGGTTTTAAAGACTAACAATCATAGCTCAATCATCACGTAGATCAAACGTGATTGATGAGACTCGCTCAAGAACAATAAATATAAATTGCATTCTCCTCTATTCTCACTAGAACAAATGCAACCACAATACAATACGCAAGTACCACAACGATGAGTCTGACCTATTTACAAATCTCTCTTCTACAAACACTAGAAAACCAAACATTCATATATGCTAAAGACGCCTGAACCAAAACCGAGACAACAAAAGATTTGCATCGGAAAATCATCTGAGTACCTAAGAATTAGTGTGATCATCTGAATACCTAAGAATCAGGCTGAGAGACCCTTTTTAAGAACATGATACTCACAATTGTCTTAGTCTACAGTGCTAACTCAATCTAGTAGAATCAGTGTGATCAAGATCCAACCTTTTCGTTTCAGGACACTTGAGAATGATGCTAGTCTCAATTGCAAAACTCTAAATCTAGTAAACTAGAGTGTTATCACCCAAGTTGGATCTTAATCTTGACATGGAAGAGTTTAAAACAATCTCAGCCTGAATCACCCTCATGAATCAAGAATCCATATCAAGATCCAACTTTTCGTTTCTTCCACTATAATGAGAAATCAATAACAAGACTTAAGGCAATGGATGAGAATCAACAAGAGACGAGGGTGAAGGGCTTATGTATATGATTGCTAAAAGGTATACATAGAGCAAATCATTCACAACGGAATCTCCATTCCCAGATTTTCAGTGAACACAAACAAAACAAGACTGAGAAGAAGAAGAGATATTTGCCTTTGTGGTTTGATCACGGATCGATGAAGTCAAACTCGTCTTCCTTGAGATGTGCGACAAATTTGACAGGACCACGACCTTCAATCTCTTTGAAGAACTCCACCTTATACGGAAGATTAGCTGATATTCGTTTCCCTTTCCAGACGGCGACGTAATCTTTGAGTTTACCTTCCATACCTTCCAAATCAACCTCCGGTACGCGATTTACATGATAAACCTTCAACGGCGCAGTTACCCTAACCCTAGATCCTACTTTCGCCATCGCTTCCGCTTCGATCTCCGCCTCCGATGACGGCGAAGACGAAGGATCGGCCTCTGCGTTAACCGAATCCGCGGATTTTACAGCTACATCGCATCGAATCGTCGTCCTCGAAATTCTTCTCGAGCTCGCGCGTTTGATTCGGGCTTGAGAGGCGAATAGCGAGAGAGGTGCCACGATGCAAGATTTGAGCGCCGTGGGGCTAGTAGCAGGAACAGTGGCGGAAGCGTAGAGACAGTCGTGAGAAGCCGGAGGACGAACCGCGGCAGCGATCGCCGGCGAGAAAGCGATGGTGTTACTCATCTTGAGTCGGAGAGGAGAGAAACAAATGTGTTTGAAGATTGAGGAAGTGGAAAATAAAATCAATCGCGTTCGTACGACCTTATAACTGTTTCTGTTTTATTTTTATTTTTTTCAGTTTCGATTCATTATCTACTGTCCCGACCTAAATATTTTATTTATTTGTTTAAAGGTTTTATGTTATATGAATATGATTTGTGGAATGAAAAACTGGAAAACAACATGTGAGTGAAGAGGATAAGAGTGAATACTGAGAAGGGAAAAGGAAAGGAGAAGAAGAAGATCAACCAGAGAAGACACGTGTCATACGTGAAAAGCTAATAATGTCCAAAGCTTTCACGGGATGAGGAACGTGCGGCTTCAAGTTAATGATCCTTTTAAGTCAAGACATACAGACAGAATCTCTCTAATCTTTACAATATTTCAGATATATTATTGTTATATTCGAAATACTACTTTTTTTTTAATCTATCAAATTCATCAGCAAAAAACAAGAATCAAAACCTGAGACTTGAGTGAATTAACACAAATTCCTTGTCGGAAAACACATACAGTACATATATAACACACACACAGACTCAAACAAAGAAAGGGTAAAAAGAATATACAAAGGGTTTAAGGGTTTTTATGGCACAAAAGGAGGGATAGTGATCGCTGTTTCATACTCTCATGTCACTTTGCCTTATCGCATATAACTACGTATTGTAGAACTTGACGCCGACCGAAAAAAAGAAAAAAAATCCAGATTTATAAACACCCAAACTCTCTCTCTCTCTCTCTTCTCTCCCTCCATCATCCTCATAATTTCGATGAGATAAATAACTATAAATGTCGTTCAGGAGCGTTACCGATCAGTCTGCATTGTTCTGGTAGCATAGTCGATATCACTTCTCCGTTCAATGGAAACAGCTCTCCATCTATACCACAACTGTCATGCGTTTGTTTTCCCGCCTTTATCTTCACCGATTTCACCTGCATCGAACGTGTGAGAAATCGTGCATTTTATCAACTATTGTATCGCTTGCTACTCTAAGTCTAGTCTTAGTTTTGATCAACTATTTCCCGGCAAGCTTGATGTTCACAGAACTCGTAAATAAGAACATAGGGAAGAAACCGAGAGACTTGAGAGAAAATAATTTACCTTTACACATTCGACATATGGGAGAGAAAGATGTCGACCTGTTTGCAGAAGCACAAAAAACCTCATCAACCTCAGTCTTCCACACCCATGAACCAAGAGCATGTCCATTGTACCATCGTCGTGTTCTGAATTGGGAGCCACGACTTGAGAACTCTGCACAGTCCGACAAGCATGGTTACAGACCATGATGCCAAGGAAATGTCCCTTTCTAGCAACCCATTTATCTTCAAATATTGGTGTGAAGGTCTGCCTCCTCAGTCCTGTCTCTATATCCTCAGGAGGACCTGGCAGCTCGATCGAGTTTTCTAAATCCCAAGCAGACGGTTCAGTGTCCCATTTGGGTCCTGCATCCCAGATCGGACCTGGATCGGATACTGTAGACGAAATATCTTCTCTGTCATGAGCACCGGTATTCCCCCATGAACATCGAGTTGGAGGATCCTGGACGGATGTTAATCCCATCCATCCTTTATCTGTTCTTGACTTTGACCTTGTCCTTGGCCAATTAGGGGTTGTTGACTGTCCTTGAGGATGAATAACCGCTGACTCAGCTGTAACATCTCTTCTGCCAGAGGACATGCGTTTCATTTTAGGATCTATTCCACGAACATATTCAGATGGCTCGGTACTGGCATGTGTGCTGCTACATGTGTCTAGTTCGCCTACGCTTGGGGTCATTATAGAGTCAATACTTGATAAACTGGAGGCTCTAGGCATTCCTTCTCTGCTTGATCTCCTCATTACATCCGTGTAAAGATCTTGCACATCCACAACTTCCTTTTCAAGTCCAGTTTTGCCTTCTGCATCCTCTTTTTCCGCCGGAAGATATTCCACTTCATAGCTATACTTTGGCAAACACATGAACTTGAGGAATCCAGCAACTAAGTAACGCATAGGACCAAAGCGTTTTTGGTATTTCTCAGAGAGTTCCAAAACTGCAAATAGATAATGACAGCACAGTTTAAAAACCATAAATGTAGATACAACAAGTGAATGCAACGAACATTATATGCATGAAAGTACTGAAATGCGCAAAAGGAATACTTCACAGCAATAATCCTGACCGTCAAACACGAAACAGCATCCATAGCTCAAAAACTAATACATCAAACACACATCGGAACTGTAATTGAACTAAAGAGAGATTTCCAGCCTTTTGCACAAGTTCAATGTGTTTTATTTTATCCATAATATGTTTGAAGAACTAAGCGATTTTCAGCTTCTAAATTCATCATTAGAAGAGAGTAGGGCATTTGCTGACAATATTGCAGAATGCTATGACAAGCAAGCATCTTGGGAGTCAACAGTTGAGAAATATTTAAAAGATAAACTAAGAAAATTATGAAGATTAAGAAAATTCTCCAAAAAATGCATGAAAGATGCAAACAGTTGCAGACACAGCGAATGAGCAAAGAGGCTAGGAATACATAATCAAAACTGACCACACTTGAGAAACTGTTTATCAATGGAAGCTCTTACAAGACAAAGCACACATGTATTCTCACTTACCATCGCTAACAAAACCATAGTAGGAGACAGTCATTCCAAAGTGTATAACACCCGTATGAATCCATTCAACAGCAAAGACATCAGTAGCGGTTAGGCCACCCTAAACCAAAAAAAAATTCCTCTGAGCTGTGAAAACATAAATTAAGCAGAAGCTAAATAATGTTGGTCGCCGGATAAACACAAAGGAGGGACCAACAGGATATTATCCCGGAGTACCTTCACAATAGAGAGTGCAGCAGATATAGGATCTCTTACACCAAGAACAGTCCAAACTAACGAGTTATCAGAGCCAGCAGGCACTATTCCAATTGGGATAGAAACTCCTTCTTTCTGATTGCTTCGAGAAAGTAGACCATTAAGAACCTGCAACATTGGAAAGGGGCAGGGCATGAGATGAGAGTTCATTCCAAGTAAATAAAATGCAGGAGAGGTTAACATCAAAGGCTGTATTTTCCATTCATCTTAATCTACCTAAAGAGTTCTACATCAAACGAAAAACCAAGAGTGAAAGTTCTCATGTGTTTCAACTCGAGCAAGTATTTCCCTATAAGATGCATCCCAAAGTCCTCGCTCCGGAGGATAAGAGTTACTAAAATGATTCAGCATGCTTGCAAAGTGGCGTGAGCACGCTGAAATAAGCCAATAAAGTTCCGTTTCAATACAAAAATTGGTTCAGAAACACATCAAGGCACTAGGGCATGTAATAGAGCAGATAGGAAATTTTTTTTATGGTATAACAGGAACAGCACTTCCGAACTTAACTCCTACGAAAATAGACAAAAATGAGCACAGTTTAGGAAGGCTAACTATCACACCTCATTGATGATTCCATCACCTCCAACACAGATTATGCCTGGAAGAATTATTAAGATCTCATAAGTAATAGTAGATTTGTAAGATGAAAAAATGCATATTAGAAGCAAGATATGAGTAAAACATATCATTCTGTGATGGACCAAGCAGTGATACCATCTGAGCATAAGTTAATGTCGACAGTGGAAGCCAACTCTCTCGCATGACCCGCTTTATTTGTTTTGACAACCTCCATCTTAATCCCGGCCAGCTGTGAGAGTTTACAAAATCACAAACAAGGTACAAAAAGCGTAATTATTTTATAAAAGTTGCATAATGGGATGAAGAAATGGAAATGTTCTCAAGGGTAGTGAAGATGTCGACAACTTCATTCAAAACCTAGGTTCTATTAATATCTAAAAGTGGAAAATAATGTGATGATGTAGGACTACAACATCCCAAAAAACAAAAAGATGGAAAAGGTACCTTGAAAATTGGTTCCACTACATCATGGAAAACTTTGGTAGATCGTCCATGCCCTGACCTAGGGTTCAATATGACTAGCATTTTGGGTGCACTCTTACACCTGAAGACCAACTCAGGAGGAGTATCGATGGGGACCGAAAATAACTCAGACGAAGCCTGTTTCTTTGAGACTAGAGGATGTGGCAAACAGTTGATAAAACATTGTTGATCTCCAAAACTGGCCACCCATTGAACTGCTTCTTCTACTGTAGGTGCGATGAAACGGAAATCCTTGCGGCTTCTCTTTGGTTTCGTGAAGCAAGAAAGGCCGCAAGAACCCTTTCCAATTGGATAAGCATGCACAGTGAAATGCCTGAGACCGACATTGTATGTCAACTGTCAAAAATAACAAAACATGGATAAGTTTGTTGACTCAGTTCTTACAATACACAGAGTCCATTGCAAGGCCAATTACTCCAAGAGACAGAAAAGTTTACCGAGACAACGTCGTCAAGCTGTAGCATGTCAGAACCCCAAACCAAAGCCTTGCTTGTAAGCTTTGCATCAACTGCTTTTTTATTAAAGATGTCCGTGGCAGATGGTTGCTGTATCTCTGTTGCATCTTTCCCACTGGCAGATTTTCTCTTATCCAATACAAGCTTCCCGGAGTATACAAGACTACCTAACAAATCTGATTTCTCATCCCCTCCACCAATATCAATCCTATGCTCATCAGGTTTTGGTTTCACCTGTGGATCGTTACTAATCTCAGCACGTCTTGAAGATGCTTTCACCTTCTTGCTTCGCTTTTCAGGGAATACTACAGGGGATGACTGCTGAGATCCGCCGGTGGCTATTTGGGAGCAAAAACCTAAGCGCCTAAGCGACTGCTGAGCCTGAGGGATCGCTACTCTTAAAGAAGGATTCCGGTTTACTCCACTCTTCTGCATATCCGTAAACTAATCTCTCTGCTCCCGAGTCCCGCCGACGAAACAGACACAGAGTGATCGGGAGGCATACACAACCAAAAACCCTAACTACTGATCCAAACAGAGAACCCAAAACAACCTTGTCGAAACTATTTCTCTGTCGAGCTGGTCAACGAACAGATTTCGGAGAGAATCAACGCAGCAAACCCATTCCTAATCAGACCCGCGAAAAACCCGTAGCTACGTATCAGATCCGTCTACGCGTTTTCCGAAATTTTCCTTGTTTTCAAAACTTCCTGCAAGAAATTTCATGCCACGGATCGATTCATATGCAGCATTTCGATCGAAATCCAATCAAAATAAGAACACTACTCGACGGATCATGCGGAATCGCAAGAAACGAACAAAAAAGGATAAACGAATCTGAAAACGGAAATCGTCGCTTAACCAGAGAAGACAAGATTGAGAGCTGCTTTAAGCTATTTTTCGTCTTACCTTAGCCTCTCGGCGAACCAAAAAAAGAAGAAGAAGAAGAGAGAAGTGTAGCAAAGTAACGCCGCCGGATCGGAGGATCTGAGAAGAGACAGAATTGAAAGAGAGGTGGCGGAGAGGGAGAGAAGAAGACGATAATGGCGGAGATGATTCGATTGGATTCGACTCGACAGCAGAAACCTATGGCCCTCTCCTTTCGGATTTATTTCCACTACAGAACCTTTTTTTGGACTTCTATTTTCCAAAATTTTAATGTTTTTTATTTCTTTCTTTCTTTCGTCGCTATTTAAAAAAAAAAAATTTACTTTATATTCCTATATTTTATCCTCACAATTGCTTTATTTGCAAGATAGATTTTTAAATTCCCGTTATTAATTTAGTATAGTTTTAAGGAATCCAATATAATGTATTGATGTTTAGTGTTAAATCTGAATTACTGGTTAAAACTATATATTAATTTGATTTGGTATTTGTAGTTCATGTTATACAATATTTGAAATGTTATTTAGCTACTTTTTTTTTATAAAATTATATATTATTCAAAGTTAATATAATCTTAAAATATTACTGTGTTGAAATTCATATCTGAAATAAATTTGAATGGATTCATCTGTACATACTACAAGGAAACAAAATATATCCAAATTATCATTAAATTCATCTAAGATAAATAATATAGATTATGGTTAAATTTATTACTCATTTTTTTAAAATGAAATCACAAATTAAAAATTTATGGATTATATAACGTTTAAAATTGAAATTTAAAAACTTATTAGTTTAACGCAATATAGAAAATTATTAATCAATTGTATTTTTCAATTAAATATCAAACTTAAATATTATTTTAAATTTTTTATGTTTTGTGTTTTGACATAAAAATATCAAAATATTTTTTATACGTTCTTTGGTATAAATTCATTAACATATTTACGACATAATAATTACTTTATGTCAAGTTATACATGTAAAACCAAAAAAAATATGTGTATTTATATTAACACATGCAAATACAACACAATCACAAAAGTTAAAGAAAATTATAGATAAATAAACACATTTTTTAAAAAGCATAAACATCTCCATAATAATCATTCTCTAATTAAAAAAAAAAAATCAACACCTAAATCACCGACTTTCGCATTATCTTGATATTTCATCAATCATATTAAATATGCTTTATATTTATTTACCAAAAACAAAGAAGAGAAACAAACAACTATTATTTTCAGAGAAAAATAATCAAAATTGATAAGAAAGTCAACCACCGTTATACCAAATTTATAAATGATATAATTCTTGATTGGTGAGGAACAAGTACGATTTGTAGTTTACCATGTTTTCTTACTATTAGATATGCTCGAATATGCTGAATACAACAACAAAAATCCTTAAATGGTTTAGCTTAGCTGTCAATGTTTTCTTTGCTTGATTAAACAATTAGCTTTAAGAGAAACGATGATGCTATGTTAGTTGATGGTTTATTTAACAAACACAAAAAAAATGTTAGTTGATGGTCTAGCTTAGTAATAACCTTATAATTAAAAGATGATTAGAGAAGGATTAGTGGAAGAAGTTGGTAGATGGAAGATGGTCCCTTGTCGTAAAGACCATTGCATAAATAATTAAGTAATATACAAATTTGTAAAGTGGAAAATAATATATTGGTTTGGTTCATTCAATTTAGAATTGGGTTGTGGCGACCAACAGACAAGTGATGCTTCGCCTAGAAGAATTGTTAAAAGAGCATCTTCTTATTGTATAAAAGCTGGGACATCAAACTAAAGCCATTATTGCTTTATTATTATTATTATTATTTTTGTATTACTTAAATAAAGTCCTTTTGAAATTTTATTAAGGGAAATTGGGTTCAATGACAAAAAAAAAAATTATAATTAGGTATATAACCATAATTTTTGATGGCTATGATATGATTTATATTTTCAATAATAATACCAAAATTAGTCTTCTGAGAGAAAAAATTGGGGAGGTCAAAACACACGTGTGTATTTCTTTACACTTTTTCATTTTTTTTTACTTGTGAATTTTTTACTTCTCCTCTCATCTTATTTATTTTCTATCTTTTAAAAATAATAATAATTCAAGTTCGTGATCATATGAAAAAAACATATAATTTTTTTCGTACATGCCGTAGTTTGAATTTTTGAAAACGGACACAAATTTTTTAAAACAATGAATAAGTGATTTTCCGTATGAATGATTCGTTCTATTCTATATCTTTTTCTTACAACACCGTCTATTCTATGTCTTTCTATATAGAATAACACATATTTATGTATATTCACATATCCAGTTTAAAAAAAATTTGTATTCGTTATTTAAAATTCAACTCATAACATATGTAAATATAATCATGATGAAACTTCTCAATGAAGCATATCCTCACATTATCGTCTACTTCTCCTATTTCTCTCTAGAATTTAATTATAAATGAGTTAGAGATAAATAAAACAAAATAGTATTTGCAGCATATTATATAGAATAGCTCAACTAACATGATATCCATACAGATGTTACAAATAGTATGAACTATATTATAGTATGTTCTCTTAACAACAATTAACCGTTTTTAAGAAATATATGTCCGTTTAAAAAAAAATTAAATCATGAGATATGCAATAAAACAATGTTTTTTTAGAAAATCGCGAGTTTGAATTTATTTTTTTTATGAAAAAAAAATTAAAATAATAGGGGAGAAAACTATTTAACAACAAAAGAGAAAGAGAAAATGAGTAAAAACAAAAATAAAAAGAAAAATATATCCCTCACTCGTACACAAATTTTTTTCATGTCATTATCACTTTGCAATCTAACTTGTGCACACAAGGATATAATAGATAATTTTTTAGTCAAAGTTTTGGTCAACTTGTTATTTTCTTAATTTTTCAATGTCTGTAGCTATATTCTTTAATATGTGGACCAATATTGCTAGTAGGCTAATTACCTTTTTATTAATCCCATCAGATGACAAAAAATAAAAAATAATAAAGTCTGGAATGATGTATATAGATAATGATATAATTTCTGGGTGGAATATTCATTGCAGTGTCGTAGTAGATTGTAACACGTCTTTTTCTTTTTTTGTTAACATAAAGATGATTAGCTTAATTCATGGAATTTTTGAGAAATGCGCATATTTTGATTCTTAGATAAATTATGCAAACACTTTTTAGAATGAAAACAATATATAATGTTGAAGCTGGTTTTCTAGTTTGGAACGTCGGATATAGAATTTTATATTCTCGTTTGTAAGCAAATATGTACTATATTGGTTAGTCAATAAAACATGCGAAAATGTTTAAAAAAAAAAAAAAAAAAATTTTGGAATGTGTTGCAAACGTATGCTATACAAACATGATTTGTTTTCTTTTCCATTCAATTACATTCTAAAGGATTTTTTGCAAACGTATATTATGTTTGTTATAAACTTATAATTGCGTAATAATCGATCGTTTCTAAAATTCTCATTTGACTTTACGTTTTTTTCTTCTTTCTATTTTCTTATGATATACTCTTGTTCTTTATGGTTTTATCTACATCTAACAGGGACATACAGTAGCTATTGGATAAAGCAGAGTAAATAAACATGCATTTCTCATTAATCTTAAAACAGAATTAACAGAGTCACTTATATACATCTTAATTGTGTGTGTATTTACACTTATGCCACTATCTACGCACTAATAAAAGCCTCAATGTGTTCTTTAAAATATATGAAATAAGTTTGAAGAATTGTGGAAGAGTATTGCGTATAGAATAAATTGTGTGTTTGGATCTTTACATTACTTCTATATACTAATCTCGTGAGAGATGGTACACAAGCTTAATTTGTCTTTTAAAAAAAAAAAAAATGTTAAATTTTATTCACATCAAAAAAACATTGTTTACATAAAATGCATTATTGTTTTGAATTTAAGAAACATAGAATAGCTATTTTTGACCGGGGTGAATAGAATGAGTAGACTATCGGGTCCCAAACCATACACTAAGACTTTCGTCGTAGGCATGGTCCCCTGCGATCCGGATAGAGCTAAGCCGACTCCGCATGTCCTTGTCGATGCATCTAATAATGAATGTTGAAGATTTCGGTTGTTCACCGTATCGACAACCGTTTCGCTCTTTCCAAGCTTGATAAACCGGCAATTGGAAGAGATAACGTATCAGAAACAACTTGAGCTTGTCAATGGCTTGATTCGTTGTGAGATGAAGTAGTTGAAACCAATCGGTTGTGTAGTGATTCCCAAACAACCGATATGCTAGATTTTTCCAGATTTCGGTTGTGTACCTACAATCGAAGAACAAGTGATTTCGAATTTCATCCACATGGGAGCAAAGAACACAAACCCTCGAGGTACTTATGTTCCATGTAGCCATACGGTCTCCCGTAGAGAGTCGATTAAGAGCCGCAATCCAAGTGAGAAATGAGAACTTGGGTGTTACGTATTTGAACCATATACCCTTAGACCATGTGGTTGTAGGATGCGCAGTGCGAATCTGATGCCATGTTTCCTTGGATGTGAATCTTTTCTTAAACTTACCCTTTGAATCTCGCCAAAGTGTCGTATCCTTGTCCTCTGTTCGAACCTTTCTGAGTTTTTGAACTTCTCCTTCAATTAGATTTAGAGAATCAACTATATGTCTTCTATGTTGGAGCGTATTCATGGCAAGCTCTACAGTTGCATCTGCAGATAATCCAAGATCAACATATCTCCTCGTGCCAGTAAGACTTTGAATCCGACCCAAATCTAACCAAGCATCAAACCATAACGCAATTGTAGCCCTATTACCAACCTTGACCTGATGAAACTCTTTAGCCAAATCTCGGTATTTGAGAAGTTTCTTCCACATCCATGAACCCATTGGTGATTGCTCTCTAGCTAACCAAAAGGATCCATTGCGCAAAAATGACTCTTTAATTCATCTAACCCACAGAAACGGCTGATCATAGAAAATTCTTCAAATGACTCTTTAATCCACCTAACAAAATTCTTGTAGTACTTATTTTGTGGTATATATTTTGAAATTCTCACTATTACAAAATCAAAGAAAGAAAAATTATAGTTTGCCAAGTGAAAAGATGTGTTCTAGTATTAAAAAAAATAAGTACTACAAGAATTTTATGTTATATTAATTGTGATAAATGTTATAGAAGAAAATATTATTGAGTTGTGTCGATATGAGATTCTTACATATATATATATATATAGTATTAACATTAACATAACACTAGCACACACATAATGTAAAGTTTTCTAATTCAATTCTAACACATAAATAAAATATAATAAATAACAAAAATATAATAAGATATAATATCGAGAACTTTCATTTTCTAATGCTAGTAGGTCTCTGATTTTGCACAGATTTATGCGAATCGTAAAAGAATCTTGGTACGATTCCACAATTTCTATTTAGGTTTTTACTCTACAATTTCACAACAAACTTGTGGAATTGTACCAAGATTTTTTTAAATTTTAGATTAGGTACAAAAATATAAATTAATAACATTTTTGAACATAATTATTTTAGTCGTAGATGTTGGATCTCTTTCACAGAATTCCACATTGTTGGAGACGGTATCTTATTCTTCTTTGAGAGAAATTCACTCTTGGTGTTGGTATGATACTAAAGTTTCACAGTGGGTTTGAAGCTTTTGCGTCGATCAACTTTCTTTACTTTGGCCGGTGTTTGACATTGAAAGAAGTGAGTATATTAAAGATGACATTTATCTCTTTTGAATATTCTCGAAATAAGCTTTGCAGAAAATTTGAGTTTCTCAGAAATTTACACCAAACTCATAATGATGTGTTTGCAATCTACGTGATAAGTTTGAGGTAAACATTTGAGATAAACGTAGTTTAGTATTTTCGGGACATAGTTTGTTCACGGCTTGTTTTCTCTATGTATTTCTATTTAAACATTTGTATGATGTTTTATCTTTTGAAATGTAATATCATTTTGTGTTGGATTTTTCTTTTGAATTGACTTGTTTCCTCTATCAAAATGGAAAAAGAGTGAAAAATGCGAAATGGAAGAAATAACGAAGAACATAAAAAAAATTACTGGGATATCTCTAACAGATCTCAATTTTACTGTTTTAAAATTAAAATTATAATCAAGAAATTGTATAGTTATGGATGTGTGAACGAGGGGGTGAAATGACTAAAAGATTGAAGGTCCATTACTCTTAAAAGAGGGTATAATGGTCAATTCCGGAGATGAGGGTTTGGCGCGTGCATAAAGGAAACAAATTGGGGTTTCCATTTTTCGCTACTCTCTCTCCACTCTTCAACAAATTTCTAATTTTTCCTCTCTTAGGGTTTTTGACTCTGATTTCAGAAGCATCTTCAGGTGATTCTCGCTTTTGGGTTTTGCCGATTTCACTGCCAAATCTTTGATTAGCTACTTCTCGGAGATTTGTGGGGGAGGATTTATCGACGTAGGGTTTACTTCTTTCTCGTGATCAGAGAGAAACCATGTCTCTAGTTGTGAATCTTTCTCTCGAACAGGAACCCAAAAGGAGGAAGATCGATCCAGAGATCAAAGAGTCTTTGTTTTGTAATTGCGATCACTGGTTCGTTCGCTATGGGATCTGTATCTCCTGCAATTCGACGGTGGACAAAACTCAAGGCCGATCTTTCGGTTATCTCGACCAAGGTATACAAATGAGCCACGATGCTTTATCGTTTACAAAACGAGTTATCTCGCAGATCTCTTGGATCGAAGACAAGAAGCTTCATTTAGTCCTTGACTTGGACCACACGCTTGTACACACCACTAGAGCTTCACAGCTTTCTGATTCTGACAAGTATCTAACAGAAGAAGCTGTTTCAAGGAAAGATCTATGGAGATTCAACAATGGGTTTCCTAGTGAAACTTTGATAAAGCTAAGACCTTTCGTTCACCAGAGTGTGAGAAGCAGAGAGATGAGAGTGCTGAGAAAGGACCATTGGCGAGTGTTTTGAGATTCCTCAAGGAAGTTCACAAAGGCTTCTTCGGTGACTGGTCGGAAGAAGAATTGGATTCGGTTGATGTGAGGCCGTTGCTACAAGAGCCCTCCTCGAGATCAAAGCGCAAAACCCCAGGTTGTGGTTTGGTAGTGTGATTCATGTTTATATGAGATATTGGTAGGTGCTGTATAAGAGAGGTACATTTAGGAGTATGAAATGTAATGAGAAATCTGACTTTTGATTCAAAAGATGTAAAACTATAAGAGCTACATTTAGGCTTATGAAATGTGATGAGAACATCTTTTGGTTCAAATTCAATATCCACAATGCTTTACTTATATAAGATGTACGAGGTTCTTATGGACATACAATAAGTATGTTTCTTTCTGTTCTGACAACTTTTCAGCGAGACAAGAAACATAGATTATGTAGCTTGTGTGATCAAATCTAACTTGAAAGGTGAAGCAGCTCTCTGCTCACTCAACTCCCCAATAGACAAAAGAACACATTTCCTTGAAACACTGATTAAGGATGTTTGGGTTTCACTCAATGTATGTATGTACCTGAAACATCTCTGCTTTGGAAAACAATCATTCTCCTGTGACAAACAAGAATAAGAAACAGAAATGGATGGAAATAATCAAAGTCTTGACTCTTGAGTTTCCTTCTGAGCTCTTAATATTTTTATAGGCAACATTCTCTCAGATCTCTTCCTTTCAAGAAGATTAAGGCCCAAAACAAGCCCAAGAATGCTACAACAAATCGGATTAAATAAATAATCATAAATCGTATAAAGAGACAAAAAAATCGAATAAAACAAAAAGGAAAAAGCGAAGAATCGTTTCATTTTTGTTGTTGCTAGTCACTAGTCAGTGTACTGCGTCTCTCGCAGTCGCGCTCTCGATCATATATTTCGCCGGAGCTTGAGCTTTCCGTCAAATCCTTCTCGAGGGTCGTCACCGATCGACGATTCTCACTCTTACATCCGGCGGTTTTCCTCGCTCGTTCGTGCCGTTTCATATACCCGTCAGGATCGCATTCCATCACTGTAAAAGTGATCTCTCTCTCTTTCTCTCTTGATTTTCGAAACTAGTAGTCTCGTTTAATGGAAAGTCCCTTGTAACAAGGATGGTTCTAGGTTGATTTCTGGAAATGGGGATTGAAAGTTTCGCTTTTTTTTATTATCAAAAAGTTCTGACCTTTTTGTTTTTGTTTCGTTCAACTTCACAGGGTATAACTTAAATGGAGGATTACAATGGAAAAGTGAAAGGTTCGAGTAAAAAGAGGTCGAGAAAACGCAAAAGTTTGGAATTTGTAGGATGGGGTTCGAGAAATCTCATTGAGTTTCTCGATTCACTTGGTATAGATACCACCAACAGGATTTCTGAGAATGATGTTAAATCGATTATAATGAACTATATCAGGGAGAAAAACCGTGAAAATCCGTTGGAGAAGAAGACGAAGAGAAAGAGAAAGACAGTAGCTTGTGATACCAAGTTGCGTTTGCTTTTCGAGAGTCGGAAGATAAACATAATCAAAGTCCCTGATTTGGTGGAGAAGCATTATGTAGAGAATCAAGACGACTCGGACTATGGTTTTCTCTACAGCTCAGAGGATGATGAACAACAAAGATTGTCTCCATTAGATAAGATGGATAAACAGACGAAACAGGTTGTGCAAAAGCCTAAAGGGACTTTTGCTGCAATAGTGAGCGATAATATCAAGCTTTTGTATTTGAGGAAGAGCTTGGTCCAGGAACTAGCAAAGACTCCTGAAACCTTTGAGAGTAAAGTGGTGGGGACTTTTGTGAGGATCAAGAATCCTTATCAGCTTGTTCAAGTGACAGGTAATGTACAAAGCCTGGTTGCGCAGTCAAACATCAACATGTGTTTCACTTAGTATTTGTTTGAGATTGAGTCTGGTTCATAAAATGTATCTAGTCTGTTGTAGGAGGTTAAGATCTCTTTTGTGTTTTGTTTTCCTGTTATCTAGGTGTGAAGGAGGGAAATCCGATTGATGGTTGTCTTCTTCAGGTTAAAAATTATGCGTATTATCTAAAAGATGTTCCTTCTTCTGGCCTATCAGATGATGATTTCTCTCAGGTAACATTCTCAGAACTATGCCTGTTCCACTTTCGTGCTTCTCATCGATGACAATCAGGGAAACAGTTAGTCTAGTCCAAAATGGTTCTTTGAAGCTTACTCTCGTTTCCCTGATATTATTTCTATATGACACTGGATATTGTGCAAGACCTTTCTTTCTCCTTTTGAGCGTATTTCTGGTTGTTTGTGATTTCAGACAATAAGTCCTCAGGTAGCCCTGTGTCCGGAGAACTGGCAATGGACTTTGTAGTTACCTGAAGATGTGCTATCTTATGCCATTATCTTGTTTTTAACTAACGGCTAGGCACATATTCAGTCCAGAATATGTAGGTTTTACTTGACAGACAGTGCTTCTTGTTTATGATTTATCATAGCTTTATGTTAACTTTGGCAGGAGGAATGTGAAGAATTGCATCAGAGAATAAAGAATGGCTTTGTTAAGCGACTTACAGTTGTAAGTAGCTAATGGTACCTCAATTTTCAGACTTGTCGTTTTTTAGAGATTTCTCTAGTAAAAATGTGTATCACTCAACATTACTCCTGCAACTTGCTCACTGTGTTGCTTATTCTTGTGCTTCTGACTTTTTTTAGTTCTCTTATCAAAATCCGCTTTAACCATGGACAGGTGGATATGGAAGAAAAGGTTCGAAGTTTGCATGAAGATGTGACAAAACATGTATGTTGCTAACTTGCTCTATATATGACATGATAGCAAATATTTATCCCATTTATTACCACATTTCCTATTATCTCACATTTGTAAGTGACTATCATGATAACTTACGCAACATAGTACTCTTAAGATGATCAATCAAAGGTTGTTCTGTCAGATTGTCTATGAAGTTGCAAACTTTTTTCCAGAAAATATGTGATTTCTGTTTGTAATTTCATAACTAACTCTCAACTTTTGGTGGGTGTCTTTTAGTGGCTTGCAAGAGAACTTGTATTGTTACAAAGGCTTATCAATCAGGCCAATGAAAAGGGATGGCGAAGAGAATATCCTTTTTATATAGCATTATCAATATTCTAAAATATGTATATTGTTTTTTTACTTCTATTTGAAGAATTACTATTGGAGAAGTGATAGTGATACACTTTCTATATTTATTTTTCTTGACCTCTTAGCTATTACACTATCCCAGTATCTGGAAAGAAGGGAGCTTCTTAAGAATCCAGAAGAACAGTCCAGGCTATTGCGTGAAGTTCCGGAAGTTGTTGCGGAAGAACTTGAACCTGAGTGTCTAGATGATGATGGGAAAATAGAAAATGACTTCATCGAACCAAACCCTGAGGTTTCCCTTGAGGCTCATCAAAGTGACAAAGAACAACAACTAAGTGATTCACCAGTTTCTTCTAGTATCCAGCAAACTCTCGAAAATTCCAAGCTCGGTGATGGAGATAACCAGCCACATGGACTACTTCTGCAGGTGCGTCCCATCTTTTGTAACTTCCGTTCATTGGTAGGACTTGAATTGGCTGGATCAATGAATAATGTTCGTCCTTGACATTGTCCAAACGTGTTCTGATTGGGACAATTATCATTTGATTATATTATTGTATTGTTTTGCTTTTCATAGTACTAGATGGTATCCACGGAGTGAGATATTCTGGAAATGATCTGGACCCATATTTTTTTGTTTGTGTGAATTGCAGGTGACAAAGATCTCCATGAAGATGTGTTCGAGCCGCCAGCAAATGGTATTACACAGAACAAGGACTCCGACACTAAAGTAGAGATGATTGATCTCGATAATGAACCTCAAGCTCAACCAAATCCACTAGAGATCGTTCATGAAGATGTGTTCGACCCGCCAGCAAATGGTATCACACAGAACAAGGACTCCAACAATGAAGTAGAGATGGTTGATGTCGATAAGGATGAACCTAAAGCTCAACCAAACACTCTAGAGATCATCGAACTGAGCGATGATAATGATGATGATGATGACAAGAACGATAATCGAGATGACCAGCATTATGATCCAAAGAAAGTGATGTGGTTCTATGAATTCCCCAAAGGAAAAACATATGGACCATTCTCTCTCACAGAGCTCAAACAGTGGACCGACGAAGATTACTTTGTTGCAATTCCAGATTTCAAAGTATGGATGAGAGGGGAGAGCATGAAGTCTGCAGTGTCACTGACCAAACTTCTAGCTCCTATCAAAACCTAATTTAACAACTTGGAAAAAAGCTCAGATTTTTAGTTTGAAGAGTGTGCAGTTTCTCTTTAACTGACAAAAATTTGTTTATGAACATATCATTCAAAGATTCTAAATTTTGTTGTAAAAAAAAAACTCTCCACTTTGAAAATTTAATGAAAGCAAAATTGTGCAAATAATTCGTAAACAATTATTAATTTTGAATTAAAAAAACTGAGGCATATTTAAACCCAGAGGTCAGCAACGCTCACCAGTTTCAGAATTAAAAACTGATAGAGACAGAGAGAGAGAGAGAGAGAGAGAGAGAGAGAGAGAGAGAGAGAGAGAGAGGTTGCTTGAAGAAGACGACGACAAGGAGGAAACTTTCTTCTCGTTTGAATCCATTTTCTTCCTTTTCTGCTTTTGGCTTTTCGTTATCGTGTGATTGCGAATTTCGTTCTTATCATTTTGCTCGCGATCATATTCCATTTCTTCTAAATCTACCCCAAAGCTCAATTTCCGTCTTTTCGTAGAAATTTCCCCGGCTGCTGGGAAATTTTGTTGGGACTTTAAATGCGCAGATGAGATCATGAGGATTGAGAAGAACAGGAGAGAGGAAATTAGAGTCCTTTGGTCTGATAGTTTTAGGGGATTTGATTGGGATTTAGTCAGCTTCGAGTGAGGGGACGAGGATGGAGAACGGCCATGAAGAGAGATTAGCCGAGAGATTTTCAGGAGTGGGTTTGGAAGATTCTTCTCGCTCGCCCGAAAACGAGTTTAAGAATGATAGCTTGTTGAAGGTTATCAAAGCTGTTGAAGCAGCTGAAACCACCATCAAGCAGCAGGTCTGGTCTCTCTCTGTCTCTATTTGACATTGATTCAATTTGTGTCTGTTTCCTGGAGTTTTGTGTAGATTTCTGTATTGATATGTCTGATTTATTAGCTTTGGGGAGAGGAATAGCTGTGAAATGCAAGGTTAATTAACTCTGGTTGATGCCTAGGGGGATAAATTAGTATCTGGATTGTAGGATCCGTTACCATTTGCCACTGCACTATGATGCTTCAATCTCAGTCTGATTGATTATTGATTGGAGAATCGTTTGCAACTAGCACATGATTTACCTGCACGGATGGTTTTGTTTGTCATCTGAGTGTTTTGGGCATCTAAGACTGTGTATTTTCTCTGAGCAGGTGGAGGAGAATAGCCGTTTAAAGGCTGAACTTGAGAGAAGTATTTTGGAACTTGCTAAATATGTAAGTATTTTTGCTTATGCATTTTTGTGGTTAAAGAACAAGTATTTCACAAAAATCTTGAGGATCTTTTCCTTAAGTTATGGTGGTACTTCCATCGTATGCGTTTACTACCTCTTATTTGGTAAATCTGTGATTTACATGGCAGTCTTGCTTTTGTTCTCCATCTTGCCTAGAAATCAGATGAATCCTTGCTCCAAACATCTATTCTCAGAGATCACTCAGATACTGCCACTGTGTCCCGCCTGGTTCACCAGCCAGTTGACTGGAAGCAGAGTGTGATCAAAGCTTCAGATGCTGATTCATCTGGAATGCTGGTTGTTCACCCCCTTGTGAATGCTAATGGCAAAGAAGCTACTGTGAGTAATCGTTTTGAAAGCCACTCTGAGGGAAATATGATTAATGGCATTGTCGGAGGAGCTATAGGTGGTGCTGGTCCCTCTCAATTTTATTCGTCATCTACAGTATCATCATCTCCTATGAGGTACTGTAACTTCAACTAGCACTCTGGCACGTACTAATCTACTTGTAAATCTTATGGTTTAGCCGAATTTCCATGAATACAATGTTTATAATTCTCAATATCCGATTCCTGATAGAACGCGGCTGGAAGGAGAGCATGTCGCACATATTGATTCGTCTACTCATGGATTTATGCCAGTTGGTGAAGTTAATAATTTGAGCAATGCGTGGAAGCAGGTCTCCGTCACACTTACCACGTCTTGGTTTTCTTGGTGTATATAGAAAAATATTTTCCTCACTATGTACCTATTCAGGATCTCATTCACAAGGTCCAGGAACACGAACAAGAAATTTTGCAGTTGAGGAGATATCTTACTGACTGTTCTGTTAAGGTGAGTCCTGCTAGACATGGGAGATCTTATGTCGCTATTGGGCCTTTATGTTACTTCTGTTCCTTGGGATTTACTTGTGGTTGAGTCGGGTTTCTTTTGATGCTTATGGTTCCTCTCTAGTTTTTACCCTTTATAAGTGAACAGAACAGTAAATCAAAATCACCTATGGTTTGGATCAATAGAAATTTGCAATAAACAGAGTAGGATATTCATGGGAAAAGATAGGCTTGCTGCTACGTAGAGAGACCTGCAAATATCTTACTCCGTTTCATCGGAGAAATGGCATACTCTTATTCATCCAAACCAAAGATAATGTTCATATATTTTTTATGTCCGCTTCTAAAGAGCACAAAACAAGAGCAAAACCCTAAACGACCGACTCAACCACAAAGAATGCCAGGCAACCATAAGAGTAAATGACATAATCAAATCTATAGCCTTTTATGCTTGATTTGGTTCATCCGTTGCATTCTTTGTTGATTTTATGCTAAATCATCTGACTAACATTTTGGGTATTTTTTAGGAAGCCCAAATTCGCAGTGAAAAATATGTTCTGGAAAAGCGAATTGCCTACATGCGTCTGGTTGGTCTTTCCTTCTTTTCATTTACTTTCCTGTTTAATTCATCTCGTGTTAAATCTTTTTAATTTGGAAGCTGTTTGGGCGCTCAAATATTTTTGTTGTTGTAAATAGGCATTTGATCAACAACAACAAGATCTTGTTGACGCCTCATCAAAAGCTCTCTCTTACAGACAAGAGATAATTGAGGAGAATATACGCCTAACATATGCCTTACAGGTACTATCGTCTTGTATCTTTTTGGGCGTACAGCAATAGTTGTCTGTTTTCTGGCATACACATTTAATCCTCATTTCTACTTTCTTTGGTGACCCTTTTTGGGTGGACACCATGAATTACCCTCAATTTCCATCAAGGTGTTAGCAGATGTTAACATTATTTCAATTTTCAAAATAGGATTTGCCCTCGCACCTCAGTGTCTTAAAAAATTTGGACCACTACATAGTGCAACTGGTATATATAACTAAGCGAAATATGCCTTTATATTTTTTTCCAGGCTACCCAGCAAGAAAGATCTACATTTGTATCATACTTGTTGCCTCTTCTATCGGAGTATTCTCTACAACCACAGGTTTCTGATGCGCAGTCTATTGTTAGCAATGTGAAGGTCAATTCCAAAATCTAAAGTGCTGTCTCTTGCTATCTTTTATCGTTTTGTCATAATTATGTGGGAATCTTAACATTTTTGTTTTGCTTTGTTACTCAGTTTTAAGTTTGGACCATCTTTGACTTTTAAACTGTGTACTGTAACCTATTAGTTTGAGAGGTTTCACTGCATTATACTAGACTTCAAAGGAGTGGTACAGCATCCTTCACTGGAAATGTTTCAAATTCGTATCCCTTGAAAGTTGAAACTCACAGACCCAAACTATAATGTAGAAAATATTTCATGTAACGGTCTCATGCGTAACTATTGATGGCCTTTTGTTTGCCTCTCAGCAGGGTAATTTAGAAACTATTCATCTTTTTTTGTTCTACATCCAAATAGCCATTACTTGAAGTCTCTTAGAGTGCATTTATGGGGTATCCTATCAATGATTAAAGGAGCATAAGCACTTGCTGTCTCGTCTACGAATCCTAGAAATATGAGGAGAGCCAAAGAACATAGAAAATCTGGATAGGAAGTTAAATGGCTGATAATATTCCCTGCTTCATTATATTTGATAGTGAATTTTCTCTTGCATTTATTACCCTATGAAACCTAGTGAATGACGTTTACAGCTTTCTCTGGTCATTTGTATTCAGGTTCTGTTTAAGCATCTACAAGAAAAGCTTCTTCTTACTGAGGTATGTTATGCGGGTGTGGGATTATTTGCTTCATTTGCGGTTGCAGTATATGCCTAGCGTGGAATCTGCTGTATTTCCTACTGACCTATAATAGATGATTTTTTCTGATATTTTTCATGTGCTAGACAAAGTTAAAGGATTCAGAATATCAATTAGCACCTTGGCAGTCATATGAGAACCATTCAAATGATTCCCCTTTGGCCTCATCGCGCGCAGCTGGTGTAGCGTTGACCCACTCAGTACGTTCATATTCCTCAGTTTTATATCATAAGCTTGAGTGAATTGAATCTTAAATTACTTCTTGTGCTTCCACCAGACAAAGGATTCCCTGTATGCCCATGATCACACAGCCACAGACTGGGATTCGGAGCGCCGGCATCAAGAAGAGCCAGGTGGCTCAGCTGTGAGGAATTACCATTTTGATGATCCTAGAAGGTTTGCACCTCTAGTGAACAGGTTAGTTTGTCACTGCAAAGATTGCTTTTCCAAACTGTATGCAAACTACGAGCTCCCATTCGATATTTCATGAAGTCTAGACATATAGTTGCTAGAGCATAGAATATATCTATCGCCCAATGCATATAATAGGGTTGGGATCCTTCCCTTGTAAATCATCCAAGGAACTACAAGCAAAGCATTTTGCTTCTTTCTCTTTCTCTGGGTCAGCTCTAATTTGGAGGGATGACTTAGCTACCGCGAGGGGCGAAAAGGAATTAAGGCCACATGTATCGGTAGGGAGGAACGAGTCTGTCACATCTTGCCTCTTTTTTTGTCGTTGACTCTTGACTCCTAAAATTGTCTTACAAGTTATTTGATTTAAGTTGGCGATGACTCTTGACTCTGATTATTGGCTCTTGACTCGTAAAACACGCTGAAAAGTTTTTGATTTAATTTGGCAATGACTCTTGACGCTCGAGTCTTTCCTGTTGACTCTGAAAATTCCTTATTCTAAGCTAATTGTTGATATCCCCCTTACTGCACTTTGAGTGTTCAAGGGATTTTTCCTAGGCCTACGTTTTCCAACTTCCTGTTCCCTCTGGCAATATGATAATCTCAATTCTCAAAAGAATCAGATTAGTGATAGACCAAATAAGGTGCTGTTCTTCTCTATGTGTCGTTTTTTTTTCTTGATCTCTCATGTGGTACCATTTTGTTGATCATATACCTTCATCCTTTTTATTTTATTTGTAACTTTTTAAAAAATTTGGTTACGATTATGATCAATTTGTAGCTTCATAACATTTTCTCTCTCAGTGCTCTCCTATTTGTATGCGCTGTAGTAACTGGTGGATGATTGTCTGCAATGTTGGAAATAGTTAGGTGATAAAATGTGTTTCGTGTGTACCAGTCAGTCGGCAGCCTTTAAGATGTCAGTGCAACCAGGTACTAGTGAAGACGAATCTCATGGTCGGAAGCAAGTAGACGAAACTCCACCTAAGCATGTTCAATTTCGTGAGCCTCTCAGCAAGATGGTGATGGACGATGCAGATGCAGAAGGACAATCAGATACCATAAATCCACCATATGTGCCTGCGTCTGATGATCCTAGCTCCTCAAATTCTCCTCTTTTGTCCCCTGTGCTTGAAGAACCTTCTTCCTCCTTTTCTGAGGGTAATAATTAACAATAATGGCATATTAAAAATTCCATAACCGGTCTTTCACTTGTCTCAATATTTTGAACCACTGTCAACAGCTGGGGGTGATGACCCGTTACCAGCTATAGAGGACCTCCAAATTTCAGGAGAGCCTTATCCTGGACATGAGCTTCAGGCTTGTGGTTACTCCATTAATGGAACAACAAGTTGTAATTTTGAGGTGCGTACTAAACAGAAAACGGAATTGCTTTCTTATTTGGGTTGAGTTGCATCTAAATCTTATTCTGTTCACTAATTTGCAGTGGGTATGCCATCTAGAAGATGGATCTGTAAATTACATTGATGGTACCTATCCCTCCGATGACCATATCTTTATTTTTAAAGTTTCCCTTTCCGTTTTGTTCCGTTAAGTTTATATGGAAATAAGAACTTGGTCGCTGACAAACTTTTAATGCAGGAGCAAAGCAGCCAAATTATCTTGTCACTGCTGATGATGTTGATTTATATCTTGCTATTGAAGTTCAGCCATTGGATGACAGGAACCGCAAGGTTAAAATCTTTGTGTATGAATGAGATTATATTTTTGAGTAACTCTTTTTTTGGGGAACGCGAGGATAGGATTATGGAATTGCTGGATTCTTGATGCGAACTGTAGTTTCCTCTGCATTTTGTTTTGTGGAATAAGTTTCATGCTAAAAGCTTGTGGGCAAAAAGATTAGCTGTTGGCTTATATACAATTTACCATAAGAGAGTTGCGTTAGATGTGCTTACAGTATTGTTGCCTGCTAACTTATTTGTAGTTTTTCATGTTGTTTGCAGCATTCCTTTGCTTGACTTTCTTTCTGATTTCAGGGGGAGCTTGTGAAGGTCTTTGCCAATGAGAATCGGAAGATCGCTTGCCGTAAGTTTATCCATTTAACACAGTGGTTCCGTTAAATCTGAAGCATTCTTAGAGAAGTCAATAAAATTTCTTGTCATACCTAGCAGTAATCCTCTTTTATTTTCACAGATCCAGAGATGCAGAGCCATATAGAGAAGACTCTTCATAGTGGTCATGCTTCATACAAAGTTTCCGTTTCGGTATAACATTTTCCATTTCAACTCCTATGTTTTGGCTATGCATTCTCTGGCTTTTCTTGGATTAATCCTTCACATGCATATGGCTTTCAACAGACTGGTTTCCTGGATATATGGGAAGAAGCTACGTTGTCTATTAAGAGAGAAGGTTACAGCATCAGGTGTAATAACGATCTCATAGTTGCAGAAAAGTTCTCAGCTTCTACGGCTGTAAGACTTATGCCTTAAAACCTTCTGTCCTTTTTTTCTCATAAAATAAATCTTCCTGTCTGTGAAACGTGTTATGAACTTATGATGCATGCGTATTTTATTTCAATGTTAAGCAACAAGAATGCTTCTGAAAGCAATAAAGCTTATCCCATTTTATAAGTTGAATTTAGAGTCGCTGAATCAATATTTGTCAATATTTTGTTACTTCCTACACAGCTTTGCTTCTTACATGCATGTTCATTAAGCATATTGTAATTTACTGACCTAAACTTCTTCTCTGCAAGAGCACGTAGCGAAACCTATATTTTTGTTTTCAGTTGATTTTTCATACTGTTGTTAGTAAATGTTTAATGTAGTTTATGTTAATGACCTTTTCTTTGATTGGTTTTATATAAATAGGGAAGGCAACGAGTTTTGAACTAATATTAAAATCCTTCGTCTGATACCTCTCCAGGTAACAATTCCGTTTGGGCAACCTGCAGAATTTGTTATAATTGCTTCGGATGGCAGTGAGCATTCCTTACGAGCAGATAATGGATCAACAGACCTTAGCTGGTAAGTAGAACTTAACTTTCTTACAAAGAGGGAAGTATACCATAAGAATGCTTCGAGGTTGTATGAGTTAGACACACAAGTGTAGGGGTTAGATTCACAATGTGATCGAATTATTGATATGGTATCGTGTGTTGTTAATATTGTTCGTTATACATACGTCTGTTTGATACCCCATTGTAAGTTTTTAATCTTCTGTTGTCTTTTGCAGCTCAAGAGAGGAAATAGTACTCGCCCTGAGATTATTTATCATGAGGGTAATGTTCTTCAAAGCAGTAAATTCGTTTTATCTCTTTCGTTACAATCTCTAGATAACAAAAATTGTAACTGTCATGAAATCAGAGACAATTAAGTAGATACAAAGACTTCAAGCTTCATTTTTGGATAAGTAATAGCTGATTATTTTGGTTTGCTAATTCGTTGCAGGCTCTGCAGAGAAAGAAGGGGAAGAAGAGAGGATTTTTATTTAACAAATGAGATTTTGGTATATAATATTTTTGGCTCTATGGCTTTTGTCAGCTGCAAATCAATTAGAGATAAGTCTTTTGAGCGAAAGATTCCCCCTTTGTTTTGTAGTTGTAAGGCCCTGTGAAACAATTCATTCATGAGAAAAATCAATCTTTGCTTATATAAAAAAGACCCATTTAAGTTGCATTTGATCTCACTATTTCACTGCTCTGCAGTCACATTACATTCTAATTTTGATTACACTAAACAATTAGCCACATTGACTATGTTACAAAGAAGAATGATAAGCCTTGAAGATATATGATACAACAACAATGAAGTAACACAAAAGTATTTGCTAAATTTGAAATCAATCATATTCAGCTGTGTCGGAATTTTGGCCGCACTGTGATGACCCCTGGTCTTGTCTCATCAAACCTGTACCTGCAAAGCAACATTCCATTCCTCAGCTTATCATTTATACTAATGGTTGATAATATGAAAGGGAAGTTAAAACAGGGTTTTTTTTTCACCTGTTATCTTCAAAGAATGTCTTCACAGCTAGAGGAAGCGAAGCATGTCCACGACTGTGTTTACCGATACCTACAGAGGAAATAGCACATTATGCGTGAACCCTTCTACTATACCTAAACAAGAGAAAGATCAGTTCACTTGAAGCTTCCGAAACAGAACATCGACGTACCTGTTACAACCTGCAATGAGTTTCGTAGTTCTCTAGAAGAAGTTCTTTGACAGTCCAGGCCTTCCACATCTAATCTACCAAAAGACTCTTGTGATGCAGATCGCAGAGCTGCATTCTTTGACCTACCTCTATTTGGTGATACTGAACGGTTTACCGTGAACTGACCTTCAATCTTTTGCAAACGTTCTTGTAACGCTTGAACAGCTTCTGTTGCATGGAGACCATGCAGGTCCAACTTCCATATGTCGTTATCCCTATTTGTTATACCTAAGATCTTCTTGGCTGCTTCGGCATTTAGCTTCTCAGCTGTTAACCAATCCTCTCTTGCTTTCTCTGAATGCTGCTTGGCAGAAGCATGATCATATCTCCGAAAAGCATTTTGGGCAGCTCTTGAATGGTTTGAGGCTGTTCTGTTTACAAGAAAGGAAGGAGAGTTTCTCAATGGCTGATGATACATACTCATCTTCGAGGATAAGCCAGGTTTGAAGTAAGAAACTGACTAGTCGTATATTAAAATTTAAGCATATATTTTGGAAATTTAAGTGAACTCTGGATTATTGAGTAGACAAAAGCGATCAAGTGATAAATTGACTAACCACATGAATGATAAACAACTCAGCATAAAAAGGATACCCGCCTTTGTGTACCTCATCATTTTCAGTGCATCCTTTCGATGACTCAAGTAGAGATCATCTTCTTCCCATTCAGGTTCTATAGGAATGGACTGAAGCCTCTGAATGATACTATCTAGTTCAGAAATATCATCAGAGAGCTTTTCACTGTCATATGCATTCACCAGAAACGAGCTTCCACTACTCTCTTGCAGATCGTACTTGCCAGCATCCTCACATGTGGACCTTGCAGCCATCCTCACCTTCGGTTTCTTATTGTTAGTTCCTTTGTCTGCTGCATTACCAGCAGAAGCCATTCCTTCCAAAAAACCGAAGGCCATCTCGAAATTATCTTGTGTGGATAACAGTATATCCCTTATCAAGCTATCATCTGCCCAGCTGAACATTTCCTTCAGCTTCATGAAGGTTGAATCATGACCGTTCAAACTGCTCGATTTGTTTCTGCAACCTCCACAGCTTACTTGGTTTCCACAATCCTTATTATTCTCTGTCAATGCCGGAAATTTCGAAGGAGAAGATACATGATTCCTTGTCAATTTTCCTCTTACATCTAAGGCTGTATTAAAACTACTTGAAACAGGCGGGAATGGATCTTCCTCGATCTCGCTTTCGAGACCTTGTTTCTGTCTCTGCTTCAGATCAAACGCAGTCCAACCAGATGATTTACCTTTCCTCCATGACATCTTTGTACCGCACTGCCTCTCTCAGCATTTGATCATCTCTCACTCATTTCCCATCACAATGATACTTCAAAGTTTCAGTCTGAGGTGACTCAGGAGCTGCAAAACAAAAACTCAAAACAATGGAGTTCGAATCAACATTCAATTTAAACACAAGACAACATAAGTAAAAAAAAACACCAAAAAAGAGTTTCTGTGTTCTACAAGTCAAATCCTTTAAAGCACCATTATTGTCATACACAAGTGAATAATATTACAAAGGGAGAAAACAACACAAAAAAAACCTAAATCTCCCCCAAATTTTTGACAGCAAAAGGAAATTTTCTTTTAGAAGCTAAAGTGGCCGGAGAGGAATTAACCTACGGCCAATGTATCGAAAAATCGTGGTTTGAATGTGAACGGAGGGGAAATACGGCCGGTGATAAGATTGACGGAGAAGGAAGCAATAGAAATTTGCCGGCGGAGGAGGGAGAGAGAGAGAGACGCTGCAAATTTGCATTTAATTGCGAAATTGACCTTGTCGAGATTTTTGATATTTTGTTTGACCTCTCTAATAGTAATAGTTGTCTGTATATGACTGGTCAACAATCCATGGATTAATTATTATTTTTTTCGTTTTTGATTTGCCATTTCATATTTGTTTTTGTTATCAGAAAACCCACTTTAAAGGCCCATCTACATGATTTCCCAAACGTGCTCTTAGTAGGCCTTTACGGCCCATATTACTCCGAACTGCATTTGACCAATAATGCACTTTTCGAAACTTTTGTTTCATGCAAAACACCTCATAGTGACATATGAATCATATCACCATTTTTTTTTTTTTTTGACGAAGATGCCTTTACTTGTAGAGCATTTTAGCAAACTTATTAGTTTTAAAAGTGTAGTTAGCATACTTAACTAGGCAATCACTTCCCTTTGGTTCACTAAGATCCAACACATCTCACTAGGCAATGACCTTACATCATACCATTCATTAGGCAATGACCTTACATTATACATCTCACTGTTCCTAGAATTAGGGCGAGAGATTTACACAACAATATTACAAGTGAGATATCATATCCTAACAAGCCTAGACAAGAAATTAGTAAAATACAATATAAAGGAAACCCATATCTTGGAACCTTCGTCAGATTGGATGAATGAGTTGTCGTGTAAAAACACGTGACTACGTCATATTTGTATCATTTATTCATTCCTACTTTTGGAAGTAATTGTCAGAATCTCTAAGAGAGGACAGCTCACCTAATAAGTGAAAGAAAGCTATGGGTTGAAACAAACAAAGGTCGTCTCACACCACTAGATTTCAAAATCACGGACTATCCAATGAGTCAGTTAACCATTATTTTTGGCCTAGGAAATCATTTAATATTTTGTCTAAACAAGTAATTAACACAAAGAAGGTGAGAAAACATGGGCAACCTATGTTAGGTTTTCAACAGTCAATAATTTTGATTAAAAAAACATGATTGTGGGTGCATTTGTTAAAATACACACTAAATGTATTATATAAACGCAAAGGCAAACACTAAAGCATATAAGAGCATCTACATTGGTGGAGTTTTTCAAATGGGATTTTAAACTAAACAATATTAATGTTTTAACATAATTTAGTTATTTAATTAAAATTTAATTTTTAAAAGAAATTAAACCATTTACAACTAGACATGTGTTATGAAAGTCTCTTATGAGTATTTCAAAATCTCTCATTTGAGAAAACCTATTTCTCTCTCTCCTACCTTTTTTTTTTTTTTATTGTTGAGAAACTCTATGAGAACCTCCCAATAGAAGTGTTCTAAACAATCGAAACCTAATTATTAAACTAACTCATTCAAAAAGAGGAGCCTAGAGATCATATACTCAGCTCTACAAAATGAAAAAAAAAAAAAAAAAAATCGGTTATAACTATATATCAATGAATTTTCATTTTTACATATATAAATCGAAATGAGAATGATGAGAAATTCACATTTTTTACAGATGAGACTTCTCTCGATGTAAATATAATCTACTTAACACTCCAAATAATTCAACAAAAGTTAGATTACAAAACTCAACAAGCGTGTTGTATGTCTAGTAGTATACATTAAAGCAAGTTAGTTGGATATGAATAAGAACCGTATCGGCATTGATTTTTGTGTGCTAGAAATGCATTAATTGTGCTTCAGTTTTCACCCAACTATCCAAACAACTTATCTCTAATAGGAATGGACTCACCTGCCACTCTTGAATCTCACCATACAAATAATCAATTCTATTGTTCGTATTCGATTCACATAATAACTACAATTACAAACGCAATAGAATGAAAAAAACCATTATAATGTTAGATAGAAGAAATGGCTGATTAGGAAAATAGCACTTTTAGACTTATGTAGATACATAATTTTGGTGACAAAATCGTTTAAAAAAAATTGTGCGATTTGACGAAAATAATTGTGTTAATTTTATTTAAAAAAACGCGACATCGGATTAAATAACATGTTATCGAGTAAAATGACATGTTATTTCTTTAGAACCCAAGCAAAACCTTCAACGATTTGATAGTGCATTCGTAACCTCGGCCCAAAATTATTAATGTAAGAAAGAAAAACGATTATTTACTCAACAATGAAAACAGTCAAGTTATCTAGTTCCTATACCCAAATTAAAATTGAAACATTGTGTTTATATTTGACTACCAAATTAAAATTCCAATGTTTCAAGCTCTAAAACAAATTTGCAGAGCAAAACAATCATTAACCACCTTGAAATCGAACACTGGATTATATAATGAAAAGTAGACTAATCGTACATCGGAGTTCGTCGGCTACACCATTTTTTAGATCACTAATAGCTTAATGCATTATTAATCGAGCTAATTTAACATTAAGTCCATATTTAAGAATAACATAATAATTGACGGTTCTCGTTAACCGGAGAGTGAAGCCACGCGCTCAGCAACGAACTCCTTAACCCGTTGGATTAACTGACCCGACTCCGGTAACTCAGGGAAGATATAAAATGCATGAAACATGTTTGGATACTCGATTAGCGTTGCTCTTTTCCCGGATAACTTTATCCACTCGTAGTAACCTCTTTGCCAATCGTTTAACGGGTCGAACCCGGCTACAACCACCATCGTCTCCGGGTAATCCAGATCCGAAATGTCGACGGCGGTTGGGTTCGCCGCCTCGTGGTCACGGTTTGATCCCTCCGGCAGCAACGCTTTCCAGCACCAGTCTGTTCGATTCGGCGAAACCAGAGGCATTCCGACGAGGCGTTTCTCCGCTTCGGTCCTCTCTTCACCGCCGAAAAAAGGTTGGATCGAGATGAGTCCGGCGAGTTTCACGGCGGTGAAATCGGCGCGACAAACTCTGATCGCGACGTTGTGAGCGATGTTTCCTCCGGCGCTGTCTCCGGCGAAGAAGCATCTCGACAGATCGGCGTTCGCCGGGAGAACCGTGGCTCGATTCTCCTCGAGGAACTTCAAGACGTCGAATCCGTCGTCGTATTGAGCAGGGTAACGGTGCTCCGGAGCGAGACGGTAGTTAACGGAGATCACGTAAGCCGGTAATTTCCTAGCGAATCTGCGGCAAACGTGGTCGTAGGGATACGAATCAGGGCTGAGGAAAGCGAAACCTCCGCCGTGAAAGAAAACAACGACGGGAACATTGTCGCCGGAGACGTGTGGAGTGTATAATCGGAACCAGAGATCACGGGAAGGATCGACGACGAAATCGGAGGAAGAGACGTTGTTGCTTGGTTTAGGATTGGGAGGAGCACGAAAATCGAAGAGGCGGAGGAAACGGCGGTTGATAGAGCCGTCGGGACGTTGAGCGTTATCGGTGAAGGTGGAGATAACGGTGAGAGCGATTCTTGTTTTTAATGGAATCGTTAGCTTTTGGTTAGGTTGAGAATCTGTCGCCATTTTTTTCTCCGTGAAGAAGCTCAATGTTAGAGAGAGGTGCAGTTACTTATTTGTAGCTGACTTGTTTATATATATATCCCCCTCAACAAATATTGACAGCTGTAAATTTATGTTTTTTTTTGTTAGAACAACCAATGCAAGTTATGGCTTCGTGTGGAAGATATATCTTGAATATTTTTGGAAATGGTTATAAGTGATTTCTATTCTGTTCCGCAGTGTTGATGATGAAGTGATCTCCACATGGCCAACGTAATGGGGGGTCTCAGAGAGGAGCATTGGACATGGTTTTATTGGTATTGAACCATGACATAATCAATTTACATCTTGCAGGAGACACGCAATTTTATGTCGGTAGCTTGCATCGACTGATTCGATTTCATTCAATTCTATGTCAAAATCAACACTAGTCATCCACCAATCTGTATTAGCAAAGCAATAAAACAACGAATGATACCATAATGCAACAACTAATCAAAGTTCTAACCAATAAAAATACCAGTTTCCCTCTAACCACATAAACCGTTTCTTGTTCTTTAATGTGGTGAACGTTTTCCGGAAACTCGGGCTCTCAAACAAAGCCAAGGTGAGAAACTATTAAGTATGTTGATCAATCCTTTGTGTCGGTGGTCAAGAGCTCGTATGCATTTGTTTTTATGGAGGATTTGTGTTTGTTATTCATTAGAATCGTCACTCTCAACTTGGGAGCTTTTGCGGTTTGAGGATGACTTTCACTAACACATCACCACTACTAGTATTAACCTAGCAGAGACGGTTTCTCTCTCGTGGTGCAGATCCGTATGGTGGTGCAGAGGAAGGTTTCATCATTCACATAAGGAATTGGTGCACCAAGAATACCAAACATGCTTCGAGTCTAGAATATTCAGGCAATAAGAGAGAGGAGGATGAAGAAAACAATGTGTCAAAACTGTAAATCAAACCATGGTATAGCAAAATCATTAAAACTTTAACACTAACATTACACGAGTTTCACATTGCGAAAGAAAACTCAAAAACTTGTTTTTGAGTTTAAATTCATCATTGATTTTCTTTTATTTACGATTTGTTATTTCAAATCGCGTCTAAACTGGTATGACAAAAAGTGTCGGCATTCATTCTCGCAACAATGTTCAAGAAATCTAACATGATCGTACAGATTAATGCATAGAGTAAACCATTAAATCATATCGACAACCATAACATAAAACATAAAACCCAAAACCAAATGTTTCTAAAACAATAAAACACACATTTGAATAAGCGCAATACTTTTTGCAAGAAGATTCGGTGTCATGAAATTTGTTTCTAAATGCTCAATTAAAATCTATCTACTTCGTAGCAGCTTCTCTTTTACAACTAAATTTTTTGATGTAAATATGCTTTAATTTTGTCGAATTTCTATTGTTATTAGATTACAAAATAGCTGATTTATTGTCATAATATGACTTAGTGGTCTTTTATTTTCTTCCAAAATTCACAACCTATCATCAAAATGTATAAAATCAAATTTTGTTTTGATTGGATGTCTCATACGTTGCTACAAATTATGCATATACGGTAGAAAAATTACGGATGATTGTTTCGCACTACCTCAAGAAGTAGCTCCATCGCTTGGTTTACATAGTAATCAACTTGTATATTGATATTTACCTAATTGTATGAATTTTTCTATTGATATGGAATACAAATTCTCATTTTTTTATCAAATGACACCCTACTTTATACCTATTATCAATATGCTATTTTGTCTAATAATAATTTTTATTCGATAATATGAATAAAATAGCACCTCGCGAATAAAATGAGCATTTTGGTTAAATCGTAATACAAAATTGAATCCTCACATTACATTTCCAAATTATTTACTTTAATAAAATATCTATTTTTTTTACAATGAAAATTATTGATCTAATTTACCCTGAAATTAATATAATTAAATTAATTTTTAGAGTTTGATGGAAATACTAATTTGAAAAAATATTATTTTAGTTACAATCTAATGTGTTATCATTTTCATATTTCATTACACGAGTGGTTTTTAGGGTTTATCTTCCTACACTCGCAATCAAAAGACTCCCGACTGCTTCAGCACCGTCGTTAACGCCGCCTGTAACACCGGCATTACTTAAAGCTTAAACGCCGTTGGTTTCCCTTCCTCGCACGATTAATTCCTCACAGGCAAGCTTCTTCGATTTCCCCTTTAGACCAAATTAGCTTTCGCATCCCTCCGGCGATTTCGCTTGTAAGCGTCACTTTTCTCAGGTTTCCGTCGATTTCAAAGCAGATCGGAATCAATCGTAGATACTGATAAACCAAATTGTCCCCGTTCTGTAATGCACCGCTCGTTTTCAAAACTTACCTTGATTAGTCGGGATTTAGTTGAAAAGTCTTTGTTGCGTCTCTGTGATATTGAAAACCCTAATTTTGGGGTCCCTGTGCAGTCGCTCAGTTTGAACACCCTCGAAATCGGCCCTGCCTTTTTCAATATATTTGATTTGGGTTCTTCATGCTTTCCATTTCCCCTTGATTTCTGTAATAGCGATGTGAAAGAAAGATTTTTTTTTTTGTGGTGATGTAATTTTTAGGATTCTCCTCTAAGAGAGTAGGAGCTATGGGTTGGAAAGCTGCTGAGAAACTCATCAGACACTGGAAGATACTTCGAGGGGATAATGTGAGGACACTCTGTTCACTCCTGTTCTTCTGGTTGCTCACTAGTTTGGTTTCATTTAGTGTGGTGTTTCTGAAGTTTGATTTCTTATTTAGGTAATGATAATTCGCGGGAAAGATAAGGGCGAGACTGGAACCATAAAGCGTGTCATCCGATCCCAAAATCGTGTCATTGTTGAAGGGAAGAATCTTGTGAGATATTCTTCAATCATCTTGTTCTGTATATCTTTTTGCTCGGTTTGAGAGAATGAATGTACAAGTTCATTTTTTCCTTGTTTGTGTTTCTGTGGTATGAACTAGTACTCAATCAGCGTCAAATCACTAGCTTAACACCAAATATAGAGTTATCATTCTGTATTTGATTCTTATCTTCAAATACAAAAATCGCGAAACGGGTCTAATTCCATGGATTTCGTTACATAATGTTTTGAATTGTTCAACTTGAACTCTTTCGTTTTGGATGTTCTAGCTTGCTGCTGGTATAGTCTTTGGCTACTCACTGAGACCCATGTTTTCTACAGCTTGTGTTTATTTTGTTTTCTGATGTTTTCTTCTGTATTCCGCAGATCAAGAAGCATATAAAGGGAGGCCCTGATCATGAAGGTGGAATTTTCACAGTAGAGGCTCCTCTTCACGCCTCAAATGTCCAAGTTGTTGATCCAGTCACTGGGTATGATCTCATTTTGCACCAGTTACTCTTTGCTCAAGCGAGAGATTTCTTAATTGTTTATTATCTTTGCCACCTCAGGAGGCCTTGTAAGGTTGGTGTAAAGTACCTAGAAGATGGAACAAAAGTAAGAGTAGCCAGAGGCACAGGCACATCTGGTTCCATAATTCCTCGCCCAGAGATTCTCAAGATAAGGGCAACACCAAGACCGACTGCGGGTACGTAGAAGCTCAACATCTCTGAACATGGCATTTACCTATATAAGTTTGGAAACCTCTTAGCTAAATCGGCTGTAAGAATAAGATGGAATCAACACAGTTTGTCTGTTATGCGATTGGAACATATGTGATACATACTTGCATGTTCTTAATCCGGAGGTTCTTGATTTGAACCATATATAAAAACATGTCAATATGCTGATTTCATCACTCCGTAAGTAGAAAAGGACTTGATAGTTAATGGTTTTCTTACAGAAAAAGATTAATACTTGGCCAAATTTTTCATTTCTTTTTTGCAGCTGGCCCTAAGGACACACCAATGGATCTTGTCTGGGAGCAAACATACGATGCTAAAACAGGAAAGGGCATGCCCGATCTTTGAACAACCTCTTAACAGTTTCATTCCAAAAATGTTGCTGCTCCCAAAAGATTCTTCTTTTTCCCATCTGTTACAGTTTTGATTTAGGTCAAGAGCTTGTGAGATGAGGTTTTGTTGAAGAACCTTTGATCCTGACGAAACGGGAGTCGTTTTCGATTTTTTCGTTGATCTTGTGAACTTTTCAAGGTGCCAAATAAAAACCATTGGGAAAAAAGTTACCAGTACACGAATTTCAACATTGCTTACATAGATCGACAAAATATGCCAAAAATTACATTTTTAATTATTGCAATTACAACTGCACTAAACTCTAAACATGAAACATAAGACATATCATATTAGCCTATTATTATGTTGATCTATCGATTAAAATAAAGTTAAATGTTATCTAACAAAATTAACGAAATATAAACAAAACACAACAACAACTGGTGTGCGATGATTTTTTTTTTTTTTTTTTTCCTGCCTTATGACAAATAACCCTTTGTTTGGGTTAAGGGATAATTTGCTCAATAATTCATATTTTTTTTCTTTTTTTTTTTTCTTCAAGATCTTTCGTTGAAATAATTTCATACTCCCTTTTAGGAATGGGTGTACTTAATGTTTTTGGTCATCTGGCCAAACCACCACCAACCAAGTGCAAAGTTTGGTGGTGTACTTAATGGTTTTTTTAGTTAAGTTAATAAAATATCATAAATATTTTTAAGGTTTTTAATTATTTATTTTTGACGGTTCCAAAATAAAAAATTAGAGTTTTCAAAATGAAATCGAAGCTTTCAAAACGGAATCGAAGCTTGCAAAATGCTTCCAAATTTGTTTTTTTTAGGAATCGCGCTTCCGAACGCATTCAAGAGCTTCCATTTTCGATTCCAATTCCGAAGCAAAAAACAAATTTTGGACGAAACTTCCATGCAACATAGGTGCAAACCTAAAACTGAGAAACAACGAAATTACGGAGTTAATGTTATCTGGGATATGGATACAACTCATCTGCCTCCCAAAGTTAATGTTGAGGATCTCAGAAAAAAAAAATCACCTCCGCACTTAAAATTTTTGATACCAACCTCTATGTTTCTAATTTGTATTTCATTTGTTTTTAAGATGTTTTAGAGTAAGCACGACTTTTTTTTTTTTCTTACTTATCTTTCAGAGAGAGAGAGAGACGATTTTTGTTTAGAGGGATTTCACTTTTTCGGCGAGGTCCGATTTTTTGTTGTAATATATTTTCCACTCAGACGGATTTCCTCTTCCGACTTTGATCGGATTTTTATGTTTCTCTTCTCCATTATAGGAATTGGCTATAGTCTATGTTGCGATGGTGAAGCCAAGATTCGGCGGTGGTGATTTGGAGTCTCTTGTCCCTTCTTCCGATACTAGTTTTTCATGGCTGGGAGTTTAAATCTCCCTTAAATCCCCGAAAAAAATATTAAACGAAGGCAATGGGTGATGTGGCCATGTGTTAATGACGGTCGGCGGCGACTCACACGGTGGTGAGCAGATATCTGGACGAGCCATGCTGGGATATGTTTCTCTTAAGAGATTTCTTTGTTCGCGGTTTGAAAACAGCCGGAATTTCGATTGACGGCGATGTGCGGCGGAGATGCTTGTCGATGATACCGTTTGGGTTGCAATCCTAAGTTTACACGTGGTAGATGCGTGTTAGTTTTCTATGAATCGTTAACAGTTGGATAACAATTGGGCTTAAAAATAGGTTGTAATGGGCTCTTCGAAATCACTTTATAATGCCCAATGGACTACTTAATGAAATCTGTTGGACCAAAAAAAAGTTTTTAGAGTATTTACTATTTAGTGGTCTACAATAAAAAGGGAAAATATTGGAGGACTTATATGTAAATAGTTTCGGCTACAATCGAATAAGATCCATCTCCGTCTTGTCTTGTTAATAAAGAAAACTGTGGAGGTTTTATAAGATCCCATTCTCGTAGCAACCCAGAAAAACTCTTCAAGAACACGACTGATTTTATCTGATTATGGAGAGATTGCAGCGAATCTTCGGCGCCGGTGGAGGTTTGGGTCACGCATCGCCTGATTCTCCGACTCTCGATACGTCGGAGCAGGTTTACATCTCTTCTCTCGCCCTCCTCAAGATGCTCAAGCACGGTAATCATCCATTCTAAACTCCAATTACTCTCCTCGTGGTTAGGGTTTCTGATTTGTTTCGCTCTCTGTGATTTCTCCTTGTACCCCTTTCGCTCTGGAACTCTAGGGTTTATAAGATTATCGATCTGTTTGTGTTTCTCCTAGTTTTTAAGTGTTGGTGCCATGTGGATTGAGTAGAGATTTGATGAAAGTTTTAGGAAAATTTTTGGTTGTTGATTTTGTGATGGTGCTACTAAAATCGCAGGAAGAGCTGGGGTGCCTATGGAAGTCATGGGATTGATGCTTGGAGAGTTCGTGGATGAGTACACTGTTCGAGTTGTGGATGTCTTTGCGATGCCTCAGAGTGGTACTGGTGTTAGTGTGGAAGCTGTTGATCATGTTTTCCAGACTAACATGCTCGACATGCTTAAACAGACTGGAAGGTAACTAGTTCTTCTTTACAACCCTTCTACACTTAGTGAGTCTTTGTATTCAGAATCTGTTTTGGATCTGATTCTTCTTGTATCATAATCCAGACCTGAAATGGTGGTTGGTTGGTATCATTCACATCCTGGATTTGGCTGCTGGCTTTCTGGGGTTGACATTAATACCCAACAGGTATGTAGTGTCTGTTCAGTTGATACTTGGTCTATTCAATCTCTTTGTGTGAACATTTTAATGCACTCAAGAATTTGTTGTTTTCTATTTTGTCCATACTGTCTGGATGGCTCAAGCTCTGTAGAATGTTACTCCTTGTGTCTTATAAGTTGTTGTGATTGGCTTTGCATTTGAAAAGTTTGTATATTAGACTTGAACTTATTTAATTTATAGTTTGGAACTTTGGATTGGACTATATATGTTCATTGTGGACATCTGTGTGGTTTTGTAGAGTTTTGAAGCTTTGAATCAGCGAGCAGTAGCAGTGGTGGTAGATCCGATTCAGAGTGTGAAGGGAAAAGTGGTGATTGATGCGTTCCGCTCGATAAATCCACAGACCATTATGCTTGGGCAAGAACCCCGTCAAACAACATCGAACCTTGGGCACCTGAACAAACCATCAATCCAGGTGATGATCACTTGCTTAAATGTGTTTTTCCCGTGTTTTAAGTTGGAACAAAATCAAAGCACGTCTCTGATGCTGGCTTTGGATACTACTACTATGCAGGCCTTGATCCATGGATTGAACAGACACTATTACTCAATTGCCATTAACTATAGGAAGAACGAGCTCGAGGAGAAGATGTTACTAAACCTCCACAAGAAGAAATGGACAGATGGTCTGACGCTAAGACGCTTTGACACCCACTCCAAGACAAACGAACAGACGGTCCAGGTAAAAAAAAAGGGTATTTTGCAAACTTTTTTATTTGTTTAAGCACTACACACTGATGTTCATTGACATTGTCTCCTCTGGTGTTTAACAGGAAATGTTGAACTTGGCTGCTAAATACAACAAGGCGGTTCAAGAGGAGGACGAGTTGTCACCGGAGAAACTGGCGATCGTGAATGTGGGAAGACAAGACGCAAAGAAGCATCTGGAAGAACATGTCTCCAACTTGATGTCATCGAACATTGTTCAGACGCTCGGCACCATGCTTGACACTGTTGTCTTCTAGAGATCTTCTCACTTCTCCAGCCACAGTAGTACTCTGCTTCAATCATCTGGCTAGAAAGTTGAGCTTTGTTGTTTTTCTGCATCTCTTTGGTTTCTGCTGAATCTTCTCTTTATGTTTTATCTCCCTAGCATTTGATAAGGTTGTATTGTACTATGTGATTTCCTTCTTTTCATTAAGGCCAGAGATTGATTTCTATTTCTTGCAGTTTTTTTTCTTTTCAGATTTTCCTCTCATTTTAAGAATTTATGCTGCAACTTCCGAATTAAGTCCCAATGTTAAGATTTCAAAACTAAATAGAGATGTCAATAATTTCTGAATTTTGCAGCAAATATAGAAATCTAAATGTCTGAAATCATTCAAACATATTTTAGCTTGTTATTACACTTTCTTGAACAAATCCAAACAGGAAGTGAAGAAAAGGGAGGAAGCAACCTCGTCCATACCTATGTTAAAGTCCACAGCAAAATGTACAAAAAATATGCTAAGATTTGTGAAGACAGGAACTTGATGTTAAGAAGCAAGTAGAAAACCAAACGAGCTCCAAAGATAAGCCATAGGGCATGGACTGTATAAGGGATATAGCATGTTCTTCGTGCATCAAACAAGTCCAGCTTTGAACACATTTGGAGGAGATTTACCAATCGTTCAAACAGAGCACAATGGTTTTGGGACGAGAAATCTTTGGGCCGATGTATAGGGGATGCTTAAAACTCTGTGTCGAAACAAGTCATGAAGACCTTTGAGACCATGGTCCTTGCAAAAGGGATGTAGCTCAAGCTATACCTGCAGTTTTAAAGAACAGAAGGGATTCTTCAACATCTTTTTGTGACAAACTCAGAAACCATATAAGCATATCAGGTTCACCAATTCATTCCTAGTTCGGGCTTTAACTGGGAATTATATTCTTGAGTTTGATTTCTAAACATTTTGTTCAGTTTTCAACTAAGTTTTCTATGTGAGAAGTGGTTTTTGTCCCATTATATCTTCCAAACCAAGAGTGATCTCAGCCAAGGACAATGTAATAGCTAGCAACCATAGTTGGTCACACAATGTTTCAATCAAACCCCCCCCCAACATGTGTACCATAAGTTCCGTTTTCCAACTCTGATGCACAAAGCTAATATATTTTTCGAGGGGTGAATCATGTAATTCAATTATGACTGCATGCAGAGACCATGTAAAAGTAACGAGAAAGTTAGGAGAAACGTCCGAGATTGAAACCAAGTTTTAGCATACCAAATTAGGCCAGAGAACTCAAGAATGATAGCCAGCAGCGTCAGAAGCTTGTTACGAACCTGTACAGAAAGAAAATGACAGATTATACTTAATACAACAAGACATTTTCACTACCTAGTTTTAACCAAACTTTCACTATGCTCGGTATATTGTGTATCTAGTAGATTGAATTGAGAAACCCCACTTACATAGAGAGCACAAAATAAGGCAATGATAATGCTTGCTAGATACAAAGCAGTAGCGTAGATACGAGCTGGGTCAAGCATCATCGTCACCTGCCGCTGTGGGCCTATAAGGAATGCTGTGCTGCCATACAAAAAGGACATGGAACTTAAATTATAGGAGAAGAGAAAGAACAAAAAATGGAGAAATACTTGTATACTCAGAATTGTGTAATACAGACCTCCCAAGGGCCATCAAATTTCCCAGAGTGAATGTGATGCCAAACTTGACCGGATTGAAGAAAACAAGCATTGACTACATTGTCAAACAGGTAAAAGATAAGAGTTATATCACCAGTAAAGGAGCCAAGACCACCTAAAGGACAAAACTTTCAGCAGAGGTGAAGAAGAATAGAGCTTAACCAAGTTTAAAGGCCTCACATATGATTAAAGAGTTGTCCTTACCAAAAGTGTACAGGTCAAGCCTGCTGACAAGCAAATTGCAAAGCCATAGAATCTCTGTTTTCATGGAAACGAACGGAGAAAAAAGAAATATTAGCTGAAGATAAAAACCAATCGATGACACTCACTCAACAGATTCCTGTAAACGAGACAACACTACAATTTCATAGAGATATACAGTGAATAAACCTAAGTATATAATAACATAAAAGCATGTACCTTTCTACATCAGTGAGTCAAATACACATTGAGCATACGAGCTCAGCTTCCTTAATTGGACGAATACACAGTAACGCATATGAAATCAATCGTTGCAATAATACCCGAAATTACAAATAAACAGCTAAATGCAGAGGACTTGATCGAAGATAACCAAAAAAAAAAAAAAAAATCTGGGTCAGAGTAAGGAAACCTGTTTGGTAGTTAAAGCGCAATTGCGATTAAGATCTTCCATGAATGAGAGCGAGCTTTCCTCCTCAGCAGCTCGTTGCTCGTCTTCAACCTCCATACCAACCAACATCTTCATCTTCTCAAAAGCCTGACTCATCTTATCCATGTCTCCTGTGTAATCTAAGCTCTTCTTTCCTCGTTTGAGGTATTTAGGAACTGCTCAGATCTCGCGCTTCTTCCTCCTCGAAAGTGTGACAGCAGAGCTGAAAGTATGGTTGGATCTCTGCACAATTACGCCATGTATCAAGTGGAAAATGAAAGAGACGCTTTTTTTTCTTCGTCGTCGTGCTTCGTTGGAGGAGAGAAGAAGAAAGGCTTTTATCGTTGGGCTTTTCTACGTCAAAATAACACTCTTGGGGTCCATTAAGGTTTTATTTTCTTAATTTTAAAATTTTAGTTATTGTCAAACCGTCCCCGGTTTGGTATTTGTCTTGGTATTGGGAAATAAATAAATAAATATTTATTAGTTTTTCTCTATCTTATAAAAATTTGTCAATTACTCTGTGATTCTTTTTTCTCTAGTAATTTTCTTCTAATATAAGTTTTTACCATAAATGTAAAAGACCGTTGTTTGCATAAAGGATATGTAACGTTTTTTTTCTCTCCTATATGCAATAGTAATACGATTAAAATACTCATTTTTAATCGTAAATATTGTTTATTTTAAAAAAATATGTCAAGAATATTTTTAATTAAAATAATTTATTATTTCTAAATAAAGTTTTATCATTTATCTATCTATTTAGTATACAGATTCAATACATTTAAAATATAGAACAATAATACTTTTAAATAAAACTAAAGTTTTAATTAATATTTTATAAAAATAAAATAAAATTATATTTCTACTGTTTGTGCATTATTATGTACCACAATGAGAAAGATTTATATTAAATTTTTAAAGTAGCACTTTTCTACGTTAACAAACAAACACAAAAAAAAGTCATGTTCGTACATAATAAAATTAGTAATGGATAAAATAAATTAATAAAGTTAGCGAACAAAGAAAACAAAAAAGTACCAAAAAAAAAAAAAATCAAATTGAATGAAAATTTGGAGTCCGGACTCGGAAAATAAATGCCGTTTAGAGAAGCGAGGCCCTAAAGCTTTTCTCACTTGCCTTTTCTTCTTCACTCTCTTCTTTCTCCGTCACACTTCCTCCTCAGTAGTCACAGTCTACGGCGTTTACTCTTGCGAATCTCCGTCGTTTTCTCCGTAAGTTCTTCCTTCGACCCATCGATCGCTCTCTCCGTGTACATTCTGTGCTCGATTTCTTCTTTTTCCGCCGGAAAAATGCCCTAATGTTCTCGATTTCAAAGTGGTTTTTTGTGCTCTGGGTTTTTCTCGTGTTTCTCATATTTTTATGTAACGAGGTCGGCGTCATATTGTCTGTGTTCGGTTTGGTGTGGTTTCTCCGTTTCGTTTCCCGTTTCGCTATCTGCTTAGTCGTTGATCGGAGTCTTTCACAGCGATATTCTTAAGTTTTGAGTTTCGTTTCATAGTTATTGGGTTGATCTACGGTTTTTACTTTTGAAGTTTGTTTTGTTAAACCCTATGCGTTTCCTTGTTGTAAAACATCACGTTCATGTGTGGATTTTGACATATTGGTGGTGAATGTGGCTTTCGTTGATGCACAGGTGCTTCTCTGTTGGTTCGAAATGAGTTCTAAGGCTGGTCCTACGTCCAAGGGGAAGAGCGTCTCACAGGGCAGCTCTAACCCAGAGGTCGAACAGTTGGTGCAAGGTTTTGCAGGGACGAAACTGGCTCCTTCACAAGATGATGGAGGGGAATGGGAGGTTATTTCGAAAAAGAACAAGGGAAAATCTGGAAATGCTTCTGGAAAACCGTGGGCTTCTCATAATAATCAGAACCCTCCTAGAGCTTGGGGTGGTCAGCAACAAGGGAGGGGGAATAATGTATCTGGGAGAGGTAATGGCAACGGTCGGGGAACACAAGCTACTGATTCTAGGGTCTCTGCTGGTCGAGGAACTGGTCGGGGACAAGGAATGAACAGAGGGTATGATAACCACTATGTGGCTCCCTCACCTGTAACTCGCCCTCCTTTGGAAGGAGGATGGAATTGGCAGTCTCGACCAGGTTCTGGTCAGCGCACAGTTACACAGGAGGTTCCAAATGTGGAGGATGATCCGGATAATGTTTCTGAGGAAGAGAATGATTCTGATGCTTTGGATGATTCTGATGAGGACCTTGCAAGTGATGATTATGACTCGGATGTGAGTCAAAAGAGCCTTGGGACACGAAAGCAGAATAAATGGTTCAAAAAGTTTTTCGACAGCTTGGATAGCTTGTCGATCGAGCAGATTAATGAACCACAGAGGCAGTGGCATTGTCCAGCTTGTCAGGGCGGACCAGGTGCTATCGACTGGTATAACCTGCAGCCTCTTTTGGCTCATGCGAGGACAAAGGGAGCTAGAAGAGTTAAGCTTCATAGGGAGTTGGCTGAAGTTCTGGACAAGGATCTGCAGATTAGAGGAGCATCTGTCATTCCATGTGGTGAAATTTACGGGCAGTGGAAGGGTTTAGGGGAGGAGGAAAAGGATCATGAAATTGTCTGGCCTCCAATGGTCATCATTATGAATACTAGACTCGACAAAGACGATAATGATAAGGTGAACTTCTTCTGTCTCTTAATATATCTTAACTTTTCTCTTGCATTCTGCTGACCTTAGGTGGAAATTCACTTTGTTACATTTCAGTGGCTCGGTATGGGCAACCAAGAGCTGCTGGAGTACTTTAACAACTATCCTGCTATTAGAGCACGCCATTCCTACGGTCCACAGGGCCATCGTGGGATGAGTGTTCTGATATTTGAGAGCAGTGCCACTGGCTACGTTGAGGCCGAACGGCTCCACAGGGAGTTATCTGAGCAAGGGTTAGATAGAAATGCATGGGACCGTCGGCGCAGTTGGGTTTCTGGAGGTGTTCGCCAACTATATGGCTTCCTTGCAACAAAGCAAGATCTGGACGTATTCAATCAACACTCTCAAGGTTCTCTCCCTCGCAAATTCGATATATGTTTTTTTAAGTCTTGTCATTGGGATTTAGAGTTTTGTTGGTCCTTGTAAATGCATCTCATGTATTTCTGTATGATTCAACAGGCAAAACGAGGCTGAAATTCGAGATGAAGTCTCACCGAGAGATGGTTGTGAAGGAGCTCAGGCAGATCGCCGAGGACAATCAGCAGCTAAACTGGTTTAAGAACAAGCTTACAAAACAGAATAAGCACGCCAAGGTGCTTGAGGAATCTCTGGAAATTCTGAGCGAAAAGCTGCGTAAGACTGCAGAGGACAATCGGATAGTGAGACAGAGGACGAAGATGCAGCATGAGCAGAACAGAGAAGAGGTATGCTTTTTTTTTCTCGAAAAACACAAAACTTGACATTTTGTATGACCTACTGATACACTTTTTTGATTAACTTGTCCCAAATAAAAACCCGGTGGTTTGAAGATGGATTCACAAGACAGGTTTTTCAAAGAATCAATCAAACATATACATGAGGATAGAGATGCAAAGGAGGAGAATTTCGAGATGTTGCAGCAGCAGGAACGTGCTAAGGTAGTTGAGCAGCAGCAGAAGAACATTAATCCCTCTAGCAAGGATGATTTCCGAAAGAGGTATACATACTTACATAATCCCGCTTTTTTCTCCAGACACAAGACAAGGGTAACTAAATTCTTCTTCTGGTTTGATTTGTCTGCAGAGCTGAGGAGCTTTCAAGCTTTATAGAGTTTCAAGAGAAAGACATGGAGGAGTTTGTGGAGGAGAGGGAGAAGCTGATAAAAGAGCAAGATAAGAAGATGGCAGAGATGAAGAAGAAACATTACGAGGAGATTCTTGATCTTGAGAGAGCGTTTGATAAGTCTTTGGGAGAGCTCATGGACAAGCATGGCCTCCACGATGCCGATGACTGAGTCCGGTCTGGTACACAAGACTAAGTTCACTTGTTTTTGCTGTTGGTATGTCGGGCGAATATAAGGAGATTCGAGAGAGACTATCGTTCTCCATTTTAGTAGGACAAATCTAAGGAGATTAAAGGGACACTATTATTCTCCATTTTAGTAAGGAAGCATTACTCTAGTCCATGTGACCAAAACCAAGTTTCATTAGTATTTTGTTTTTGGTAAATCTCCTACGAACGTTTTCGGCATATTAGTATATTACCTAACTAAACAATCCGTGCCGAACCGCAAACTCGCAAACCAATTCGATGGTTTATAAATCTCATGTAGACATTTTCACAAACAGCTGGTGTACCAAGTTCGTGGGTATCTATGGCTCATTTCGAAATATAGGGGCTAATTTGACATTCTTTAACATGTTCGGGCAGTAGAAGTAAAATATCGAAAATATTGGGGGTCTTTACATGCAATTATAGTTTAGTCTGAGGAGACGTGGTTGTGTTGTGTCATACTCTTGCTTGCATTGCATTGGAAGAGCTTCGTCACGACTACTACTTCACACAACAAATCTATTGTTTATTCTTCTTTCTGATTTTTATTTTATATACAACAAAATAAAATATAAATTAAAATCCCATAAATATCTCTCTATCTCGACTCTGCTTTTACGATCTCGTCGGCGAATTCACATCTCAGCTTGCTTTTGATTCCGCCGTATACGAAAACCATCTTCCTTCTCGATTTGCGAATATGGCCCCGCCGGCAGGACAAACGGCGGCGGTGGCAGAAGCGGCTGGTGACGGCGGTGCTCAACCTCAGCAGCGACAAGCCGGCGGTATTGGTTCGACGATTTCAGGGATCGTTAGGATCGCCGTGTTCTGGTATTTTGCTTCTAAGTTCTTCTCACCTAAACAGAAACCCATGGATCCCTCTCAGTCTCACCTCATGACCAATCTCTTTCACAAGGGCGAATCATTGGTATACTTTTTTCCTAGATTAACAACTCCTCCGATTCATATTTCTTCTGTGATTGGATTTTGCCTCATGCTGAGGTTTCAATTCGTATGTAGCTCAGCTCGTAGAATTTGTTTTGTATGACCACTGTTTTTGATTAGAGGATTAGGGTTTTCAAGATTTTTGATTCTAAATGAAACCAATGTCAATTTTTTTGGCCAGGATATGTGGTTTTATCTTTCGGAGAAAGAGAAGTTTAATGACTTTGGCAATGAAGGTGCTCTTTTTTGGCATGAGACGAATATCCCTTATGCTGTATGGACACCAGAGAGTATTAGGACCATGTCACTCAAGTATTATCCATCTGAGGTGAAATATCAAATGCTTGACTGTTTAATATTTCTGTGTTTCTTCATATTCTTCTTCCAATATTATTAATAAGGTGCATTCGAGTTACAATGTTATTTTTTTTGTTCCAGGCACTACAGAACAATGGAAGTCTGTATGCTCATGTCTTCTTTGCTCGATCTGGATTCCCCATAGATCCAAGTGACCCTGAATACCAACCTCATAATAGTTTTAGCAGGACCCATGGTATGACTTTTTTTCTTTTATATTTAAAAAAACTCTTTTTTGATAGCAATTTATAAGTAGGTTTCTGTAACAGCTGAGTTGGACTGGTCTTTTCACTATTTCAGCTGTTGCGACTTACTTTCCAAAGCGAAAAATTGATAAGAAGAAGAGTCTCTTGGGTAATCCCAAAGACTCTGCTGAATCCCAACCAGAAGTTGAGGTATGTATGCCTGTGTGGAAGTTTTATGTGATTGTCTTGTACACTGATGAATTCTATAGATTTGTAATGAACTAACACGGAGTGCACTTTCCAGAAAGCTGGTGATAAGAACTCGGATCCCAAGGAAGAGGTCCCTGTGGAATGGGTATCCTTCTGGAAACCGAATGTCACGATTAACCTGGTCGATGATTTTACTCAGTAAGTCTGTTCTGGTATTTTGTGTAGTATAAAAAACTGGGATTCGAGAAACAACCAATGCAGACTAAAATTAAAAAATAGAGATAATAATGATGGATTCACTTTCTATTTTGATGTACATATGATTCTGCTTATTGTCCAAATATTTAACAGACTAATTAAACTTATCAACCATGGCTATAACTTAAGCAATCACAGTGGAGAAGCTCCTACATAAAAAAATATAATTAACCAAAACAATTGGCAGTTGATGGCATGCTTGCTTTTCTTTTTGGCTGTCTGTCAATATTGCATTTAATATGACTCCATACTGGTAGACTAATATATGCTTTCAATTTCTTGACAGCTATTCACAGAATGGTGTACCACCAAACATTGCTCCTCGTATCCTTTAGAAAAAATTATTTGGATTTTACTAAACTCTGCATATGTTTTCTTTAACATTTGAAGGGACTATCCATGTGACTGCTGCCTGCTTTATCTTCCATGCATTTTTAAGCAATAGCTATTTCTTTTAGAAAAAAAGGTTCAAGCATTGATAAGTTCTTGGGTCCTTGGATGGTTAAAAGTAGAGCCACGTCTCTTGCTTTGTTTTTGTGCATAAGGTGCACTGTAAAATCTTCCTTGTTTTGCATTTTTTGCTTTTCTTTTAATTGGTGGAATGGGAATTTTGTAAGAGGATTTCATTTTGGCATGCAACATGTGTGATTGTCTATTTGCCCAATTTGTTATTTGTTGTCCTTAACTTTAAATTTGCAGACTTACTGGTAGAACCTAGCACAGGAAATTACTATCCTACAATATACTTCAATGAGTTTTGGCTGCTAAGGGACAAGATGATTCTAATCAATGAGACAGTCTCAGAGCTACCACTTAATCTGGAAATAAGCCCCATAAGCATGACGAAGTGGCAACTGTTTCAGCAAATTGATCAGTCTTTCCAGATGCAGCGTAGCTATGGAAGCATGCTTGATGGTGAATCCGACGAACTAAAGGTAATTCTGGTCCTTTATAGTCAATTAGCATCTTCTATCACATGAACATATGATGTGCTATTAACTTTTGAATCTGGTAGTTGGAGAGATGCTGTTGTTTATTTTCTTTCCAGGATTCTTGGTTTCTTCCTGGAGCTGATCTTAAATAAGTTTTTGATGTTAATTTTTTGCAGAGGGTGTTTTTGGAAGGAAATCCCTATCTGTTGGGCATCACGATGTTTGTTTCGATGCTTCATTCTGTGTTTGACTTCCTAGCATTCAAAAATGGTAAGTAAGGCCCAAAAATTAACAACCTCTCCCCTAACGATTGTTGAAATTTACTTATCTTTTGTCTACCCTGCATGCAGATATCCAGTTCTGGAACAAAAACAAATCTATGGAAGGATTGTCTGCAAAATCTGTTGTACTGAACTTTATCTGTCAGTTTGTTATCTTCCTCTACCTGCTTGACAATGACACCTCATGGATGATACTGGCTAGTTCCGGAGTCGGTGTCTGCATTGAATTCTGGAAAATAGGGAAAGCCATGCGCATAGAGGTACTTGTAGTATTTACATATTCATTTTGGATGTTGTTGCTTCAGATATAAACCTTGTCAAACATTTAAACTTTTCAGGTTGATCGTAGTGGAATGATTCCAAGGTTGAGGTTCCATGATCGTGAATCCTATGCGAGCAATAAAACCAAGGAGTATGATGACATCGCCATCAAGTTTTTATCCTATGTGCTCCTTCTCCTTGTCGTGGGCTTATCCATATATTCTCTTGCTTACGAACGCCACAAGAGCTGGTATTCTTGGATCTTGTCTTCACTAACAAGCTGTGTCTACATGTTCGGTAAAAGCCTTCACCTTCCACAAAAAAACTGTTGAGAATCTCTCATTGTGAAACTGTTTAAGACTTGAAATTAATTGGGTTTGTGTGTTTTGCAGGTTTCATCATGATGTGTCCTCAGCTATTCATCAACTATAAGCTAAAATCAGTGGCACATTTACCATGGAGACAGATGACTTACAAGTTCCTAAACACCATTATCGACGATCTCTTTGCTTTTGTCATCAAAATGCCGATTCTGCATCGACTCTCTGTTTTCCGAGATGGTGAGTAAAATCTATCAATCCTCCTCTACTTTGGATTCAGATTTCAGAAAGAGACTAATATAATGGATATCTCTCTCTGTGTGTTTCAGATGTGATATTCTTGATATACTTATACCAAAGGTGGAAATACCCTGTGGACAAGACACGTGTTAATGAGTTTGGTTTTGGAGGTGAGGATGAAACTGCAGAGAAGAAGTTGATCACTGAGAAAGAAGAAGAAGACAAGAAAACAAACTAATCTCTTCTCTTCTTCCTTTTTGTTTTTGTGTCGTTCCCCACTTTCTAAACCAATTTTTAAGTTATAGTTTCTTAATTTCTTTTTGTTTTTGTTTTTGTTTAATTATTTTGTTTTCAAGGGATATTATAAAATAACTTAATTGTTATAGAATGGAAAAAGGCATTTTCAGTAGAGAATTACCTTCTCAGAATTTGTAATATTCATGGGAAAAAATTACTATTGTTAAGAGCTTAATTTGAATTACTAATCCAAAAACTTGCTGAAAGCAGAATTAGATTGGACAGAAACAGTTCTATAATATGAAATGTTTGCTACAAAAGTCTCTAAATTTTTTCACTAAAATGAAATTTTTTTAGTCATTCATTGACTCATCAGGAAGAGGAGTTCCAAAGTTGAGAGTGTTCCTCAGTGATCTCCGGCCAATCCCTCCTCCATTGCCATTTCCTTTCCTCATCATTGCCACAAATTCTCCATAGTCTATTTGTCCATCCTACAAAAGCAACACCATAAACATTCTTCCAAGCTCCATCATCAAGAAACAGTAAAGATCTTTGTCTACTACTACTCACATTGTCTTGATCAATGTCTTTGATCATTTCGTCAAGATGTGAATCGTTTATACCAAACTCCTTCCATGCCTGTTGAAGCTCGTCGATTGTTATGTAACCACTTGAATCTTTGTCAAAGAAGGAGAATGCAGCCACTAGATTCTCCTCTCTCTCTAGCTTGTTCAAGTGGATTGTTGCAGCTAAGAACTCTCCATAGTCAATTGTTCCACTTTCATCAACATCAGCCTGACACACACACACACAATGAGAAGATGATATTGGATTATACTTACTTTAGTGAATGTTAATAAGAGTTGTTAGTTACTGCGCGCAAGAGTTCTTGGATCTCTGCTTCCATAAGATCTGACCCAACACGTCTCATACTGTCTTTCAACTCTTCAAACGTGATGGTTCCACTGTTATCTGTGTCTATCATTTTGAACAGTTCTTTGAGCCCGCCGATTTCTTCCTCAGATAGTCTCTCTGCAATTACCCGTAAGGCCATCTTCTTAAGTTTGTTCATCGCAGAAAACTTTTTCAGACGGGACAATACTGCACAGTCCAAAGGTTTATCTGGAGCAACCTTATCATCCACAATCCACGGGTGACCTGGCGAAGAACGTTTGAATCAGCTTGCAAGAACATTCATCTACTTTTTTGCGGGCTAAACTCAAAAGACTAGAACTTACACAACACTTGATGAGCAGTTAGCCTCTTTTTTGGATTGCTCTCGAGCATTTTCTTTATAAGATCCTTGGCACTCTCTGAAATGGTAGGCCAAGGATTGATCTCAAAGTCCACCTTTCCCTGTAAAATCTTTCTGAAGATCCCAATTTCACTTTCTGGATACGAAATAAGACACATGAGAGAGTAAGCACTTGATGGAAACGCTGCGATTATATATCTTTCATGAGAAAGAAAGAAGCCATTGGAAATCTACCAGCCCAGAAAGGAGGAAAACCACATAATAGAATGTAGAGGATAACACCAGCGCTCCATACGTCGCATTCAGGGCCATAATGCTTATGTAAAACCTCAGGTGCCACATAGTAGGCGCTACCAACAAGTTCTGAAAACGTTTCGCCTGAAAACACAAAGATTTGTGTGCCCAAAACCAGAGCTCCATATCAAACTAATTCAAACTAAAACACACACACAAACTAACAGTCACAGCATTTGAAAGATGGAATCTTAAAGCAATGATCTATACCAATAGATTTTGCTAAGCTAAATCACATTTATCATATCTAAGAATACAAAAACTCGGTTTAGAACACTCCGAAAACCATTCCGTTTGCTCATTTCAGAGAACAAGAAGCTGAAAAACAGAAAAATTCACAGTCTGATGCTTCTTCCATAAATCAACACAGTTAGAGAGAGAGTCACTTAACAAATGCAGCAAAGAAACCAAATCTGTAGTAAACAGCTGCCAGATTCTTTGATTGTTGATGACAAAACTAAATCATTAAATGACGAATTAGATACTCGGAAACATCACCAACTAAACCAGAGTGTCTAAAAAATAGTGACACAACCATGGAAATCATTAGAGAGCAACAATATGAAAAAGGGTAATAAAGTAAAAAAAAAAAATCAGACCTGGTTTGTAGAAAACAGAGAGGCCAAAGTCGGTAGATTTAAGAGAAGCATCTTCATCAGAAGAAGTGAACAAGAAATTCTCAGGCTTAAGATCTCTATGCAAAACCCCAAGAGAGTGACAAGCCTCAACGACACCAACGATGGTCTTGATGAGCTTAGCAGCTTCTCTCTCACTGTAATGACCTTTCTTCACGATTCTATCAAACAACTCACCGCCTTCGCAGAGCTCCATCACAAGGTGCACGCTCTTGGAGTCCTCGTAGGCTCCTTCTATCCGGACAACGTTGGGGTATTCCGACAAGTGATGCATTATCTGGATCTCCCTCATAACGTCGTCGTAATCTTCCTTGCAAAGGAGCTTCCTTTTGGGTATGGATTTGCAGGCAAGCTTTTGACCCGTTTGCTTATGGGTACAGAGGAAAGTGGTTCCGAATTGTCCTTGTCCGAGCACTTGACCAAGAAAGTAACTGTCTTCAACGTTTTTGGTCTTGTAAGGGAAAACCCATCTGGTTCTTGCTTTGTTCGCCATTTTTTGAGAGTCGATTTCTTTGTCTTTTTTTTTTTTTTCTGGGTTTCGTTTAAACAGAGGAAGAAGAAGAAGAGAAACTGTTGAAGGAGGAAAGAGACTGAATTGAAGGCATTGAAGAGAGGGAAGTCAAGAGTTGGGACTTAAGGAGAGATAAACCATTTTCTTGACCGTATTTTGGAGAATGATTGATTAGGCATTATCTAAGCTTTCCATTTGAGTTTTTTTTCTTTCTTTCACATAAAATTAACAAATGGGAAGTAACATAAAATTACATGACTGGTTTGTGTTGAATAAAAGAAAAAAGTTTATGATTCTTAAATGAAAATGTCTTTTCTTATCCTTATATTAAATAAGGAAATTTAATAATATTTATTAGTTATTATTATTATATTTAAAAAATATATCAATTTGGTCAAATATTTTATATCAAGTAATGTATTGAGAAATATAACATGAAATATAAATAACTAAGTTAGGAAATAAATATTACCATACTGCAAGTCTTAGATTTTTCTTATTTTTTTCTATTTAAAGTCCAATAAATATACTTATTTTAATTAAAACATTTTGGTTTAAAAGTCGCAATGCAGTAAAAATCTACAATGTAGTTTTTTTACTTTTAAGAAACAAAATCATATGATATCTAAAAGTCTAGATTGAGTAAAGAACTATTAGCTGTATAAAGAACTATGAGCTGTACCGATATTTATGAATTAATTTGATATTTTATTGACAAAAAGCTAATTTAATAATTTGAAAGTTGATAAATTTTTACGTATAAAATTCCCACTTAGTGAGACTATGTAAATCTACGTATTAGGTCACTGAATAAAGGCAAAAACGTCTTCTTATCTTAAGTACGAAGGATCTATATAGTGTTCTTAAAATGGTTTCACAAATAGCATTGCCCATTTACTTCACTCATTTTCTATTTTTAAATATTTTTTGTTTTTGTGATTTTTTCGGCAAAATATCAAAGAGTTCCAATCATTTTGAGAAACAAATAAAAGGACAATTTTATAAACCCCAAAAAAAGAATTGAGGACAGAAAAAAATTGAGAAACTCGTGAATCTGTCCGTTTTCATTCTCTTTCAGACGTATTCTTGTATGTTTCTGTGCCCTTTTACTCTCCTTTGAGTTTTGTCAATATCCAAAGTATTTACATTACAACCATGTGCTCTTTACATGTTCTATATGTATCTCAAATCATCACATTTAGTTTTACTATTGCTATATTATATATGCCATCAGAGAATACAAACAAGATATGATATAGTTTGATTGAATTAGCAAATAAATAACAAGAACACTACACCATAGCATTGCAAATAAAAGAGAGAATAATACATAAACCCAATTTTTTTTTTTTTCTCAAAACCAAGAAAGTTTGAAAACGACTTAACGTTACAATTTTAGCTCCAATTGTGGTTTGTGAGGATAATACAAAACATTTGCAGGGCATTTTCCAGGGTAGAGTTTGTAGAATTTTAGATTCTATAACAACAATAATTGGTATGACAATGGATGTACACAAACACTTGTTTGAATATTATTAGAAAAATTAACATACAAGGAGGTTGCTATGACTAGGGTCCAAGGACGACGACAATTTTGGCCTTGAAGAAGCTTAATTCTTGATCATGTTGCTTAATCCATCATCGTTTCTGGTTCATAGCCGCCTATTCAAGATTGAAAGAAAGTAAAATATATGAGTTCTTGAGAAGAAAAACTAAAAAATAAAGTTTCAATAAATCAACAAGAATCTGATGAGAGTAGAAATACCTTTCGCAGTCTTTGCATGACCTCGTCTTCATAAGCTTGATAACCAGCACCTACTATGTTGCTTTGCGGTTCTGCTTCTGCAGATTTCTTAGCGGTCAGAAAATCGGTTTGTGCTGCTCTCTGAAGAGGTACAACTAGCAGTGGATTAGAGAGATGACCACACAATGTTCTCGTCGCTGCAACCTATAAGAAAAAGAAAAAAATATTGAAACAACGCATGATTAGATTCTTGTTATATAACGAAAAACTGAGAAACCAAGTTAATAATAATAATACTTACAGCTCCATCCTTTGTAGCCATTACAACAAGAGCGCAGCATTTCTTCTTGGTACTCCTAATAACAACATCTTCAACCTCACCAAGCACTGAAAACACTTCTCTGAGCCTTCCTGCTGTATACCCTTCACCAATTGTTTCCCAAGAAACCTTCAACACTCGCTCTTTATCGAGCTCAACACTAGCTCCAGCTCCACTTCTATCTTCTTTTCTCTTTCTATCTACACCACTCTCTGGAGTTTCAAAACCACCTCTCTTCTTCGCATGTTTTGCACGTATCCTATCTACCTCCTCCTTAAGCTTCCTTGCGATTCTCTCCTCTTCGTCATAATAAGGTCTAGCCGCAGAATTAGGAGCAAAAGCAGAGCGCTCCCTTTCCTCCAGATCTGACATCATCTTACGCCTCTTGGAATCTACTTGCGATTTCTTCTGTTGTTTTTCACGCTGGATTCTAAGAAGATCATCAAACAGCTTTCGGGCTTTTTCGTCTTTGAGAACCTCGTAAGATGTCTTGAGCCTCTGAAATTTCTCTTGAGCATCGGGATCATCTGGGCGTTTATCCGGATGCAAGTCCAAAGCTTTCAACTTGTATGCTTTTGAAATCTCCTTCTCGCTAAGCTTCAGAGCTTCCTCTCCAGAGGGTAACCCTAGAACAATATAGTGATCCACAAAACCCTCCATTTCTTTCTTCTTCTATGCCAGACCACCCAACTGCAGAGAACCACAAAGTAGTTAGTAATCTTAAAAGCTTTACAACTTAAATTGAACAACAACAGATATAATGCAAGTGACACGCAAATATTTTAGGCTTCAGAACATTATAGAATGTACAAGTGATATACATGAACGAACAACAATTCAGGGTCTTTCTTGCTCTTACCCTAGCGATCAAAGTTGTAAACTTGAATATGCATCTCTAATGATCTCTAAAACGCAATTCACAAAGCGAGAGAGATTTAGACAGTGCGAAACTAAACCCTAGGATATGTCAAAGAAACACCTTGATATTTTGGTGAAGCTTTTCAATTTCAGAGCAAAAAAAAAGTCTCTCTTTTCGTTTCCGAAACCCGTCAAGCATCAAAAGACATGAGTACAAGTTCTTAAGGCTAATGAAGTCGGAAATTAACCTAAAACCTCAATTAAAACTTGGACAGTTGTTTAATTCCGAATCAAATTACCAGTCACAGCAATCACAATTATCAATTTCATTATGTCGAACCGATTCCTACCCGCTAAACTCTTGAAAGCTAACGGACCCTAAATTTCTATTGGGTTTCCCAGAGAGACACCCGAAACATACAAATCCGATCACAATTTTAAAGTGAAATCCTTACGAACCAAAGCAAAACCCTAGAACTAGAAGCTTCTTTCTCTTCGAAATTATAGAGCAAGAACAATCGGAGAAAAAGACAAAGTAGTAACGCTTGAGCAATCGAGTTTACCTGTGGGGGAATCGAATTGGTATCAGAGAAGAAGAGGAGGAAGAAGAATCAATTGGTCGCGCGATTTGTGGATTGAAGAAGAAGATGATGGACTTTGCTTCAGATTTTGAGTTAGGGCTTGGCCAAGCAATTTCAAGAAGAAGAAAAAACGATTTTTATTTTTATATATTCAATACCAATCGGTTTAATGATGAAAAGTCTGAAATTGTACCATTTGTTTCGCACGATTTTATGTTGTTGGTTTATGCTATTGGGTTATTTTTTGTTTTTAATTATTTATTCTTCTTTATTTTTAGTGTAACTGTTCATAGTTTAATTTGTGGATATAAATCTCAGAAATGAAAATTCGACTTAATTAGTTTTTTTTTTTTAATATATTTTTTATCACACAAATAACATCTTTAATTCATCATAAGAAAAAGAAAATCTATGGCTTTCTGATACGGTTGAAAGTGGATTAATAACAGCGAATTATGCGTCTGGAGTTGGAAGTAGATTCGAAAATGGTGGTTGATTTTCTTAAGACAGGAATAGGTGAATCTCATCCCCTGTTCTTTTTGGTACGATTGTGCCATGATTTTCTTTCAAGGATCGTCGGCTCGACGGATTAGCGAACTATGCGTTTTCTTTACTTTTCATGCTTTTAGTTCTGCCCCGAATGATGTTGCTTCGATTATGAGGAAGGATGTCATTGGCCTGTCCGGGTGTAATTTGTCTTTTTCTTTTTTAATAAACTCCGGGAGATCTATCTCTCGGGCCCTCACAAAAAAAAAGAAAAAAAAAATCCATTAAAATTGGCATATCCAAAAAACTAATTTGCACCAACATATATTTTGATTAGTTAGCAAATAAATAATCCAACTTAAGATGATCAGATAGCAAAGATAATGAGACCTCAAAACAGAGAAAAGATTTACTCAAAAGCTTCATTGTTGAATAAGAGTCATTAGATAGAATATACAGCAACCACTACTAATTAAAGCCTCTCTACCTTCAAATTTTCACTAGAGGATCACTTCTATATGACTTACTTAAGTCCTACCTGTTCCTAAACTCGATCTCTAGTCTCTTTGTTTTGTTTTTTTTTTGTTCAATTGTAGCAGAAACCCTGTACAAGTCTCTTACGGGATTCTATGTAGGTGAAACCGATCACTGATGAAACTTTGCCTAGTGTTTTTCTGTCGTCGCGGTTAAAGCAGGTTGGGCTGACTCTGTCCCTGAAGAGCAAGGATAGTGTTCGACATTTCCTTTAGCTGCTGCTCCGCTTTGGCTTTCCAAGTCACCAACTCCTTCAAGGTTTCCTGAAAAGAGGATAATGTGAAGCATTGGCAAGATTGCACCAGTTAACCTCGATGCATAACAGAAGATGCAATGTGTGGTAGTGAATGAAGCTAAGACTATGAGAAGATGGGAGGGTGGTAAAGTGACATCTACTCAGACAAGAAGGGTCTAGAGGCTAGTAGATTTTTTTCAAAATTGATCATCCAATTTAATCGAAACACCAGACCAAAGCTTCTAATATGTTTAACTAACTCACCTGAGAAGTAATATATGGGTCGTCAATATCTGATCTTGGACCTGCAGTCATTGAAGAACCTGGAGTCATGTCAGCTGCAGTCATTGAAGAACCTGGAGTCATGTCAGCTTTATCCTGATTGGAGCTTCTGGATTCACCTCTGGTCATGCAGCTAAATAGGAAAGCAAAAATATTAGACAATAATAAACCATAAAGCCTACTCTTGGACTAAAAAAACTAAGCAACTGCTAGAACCTCTCTGTCCTTTGCATTTCGATGTTGAGCAACGACTGTTCCTCGGACAAGATATGGTTCTGGAAAGAGTTTTTGCAAGGATTTGGTGGAAGAGAGTAGGTATCTGGCCTGATAGCCTCTGGTAGAACATCGATAAGGTCAGCATCAACATCCCATGGTTCAAAATCCTTCCCTGTAAAATCATCCAAACTGGCACTTTGCAATATATGTTCCCAACTTTCAGGAGCTGGACTGAATGAAGTGCTCCCATTTGCCTGCAGATTGTTCAGCGAATTTGAAATTCCCACCAACTGCAGTTCTACTTTATCTTTCCATGAATTCAATTCCTTGAACACGCACTGCAAAAAAAAAGTGAGATATGGTAGACAAAAGCTTTATTAGGTTAAGATCATCCCTGGTCAAGCAGCTTCAAACAAATACTTTCTACTTGTTTTTAGTCTCGACCTGAGTTGAAGTCAACGAATTTGAGAACTCCACAATTTGCTTATCAGTCTTTGCCCTCCAACTCATAAGATCCTTGTACAGTTTCTGGAAAGAAATGCAAACAGAAAAGTTTCGAATCTCTAATTATGCTCATCTTAACACATTCCTTGAACAAACAAAAATGGATCTCAAAGTCACCTCAGTTGATTCAGCTTCATCTCGTACCTTTTGCTTGGATACAAGTTCTTTGATATCACTGCTTACCACAAAAGAAATGAGATTTCAAGCGCATCTGGACTTCAAAGAAAGCAAATATCGAAGCTAAGAGTAATTGCAAGCATATTACCTCTTCATTTTCTCAATCTCTTCCCTAAGAAGAGAAGATGATTCATGCGATGCAGTCTGAATTTTCCACCAAGATGGGGGCATCCAATTAGGATCAGGAATTCCAGATTCACGTTTAATTTTGACCAAATCAGCACTCTCTAGCCAATACTCCATGGTTCCTTCAGTATTGTGACACCTCCTAAACCGATCAGCACCACCTGGAGTTACATTTCCATCAACGTACTTCAGCAAATGGTCCAAGAGACCAGTGTCACCGATTTTCTTTCGAGCTGTAGTTCTTAAATCGCGCCGCGAAACAGGAGTCTCAAAAGAAGCACCTTTCTCCTTCAGTACCTCCGCCAACGATTTCTCCGCAGACTTAAACCTGCATAAAACAATGCTTCTTCAGACAAAGATGAAATCAAAAAGGGTAAGCATCAATGATATTAAAGGCCTTGGGGGTCCTTTTTAACCTTTCAGTATTCCATCGAGTCGTTATCCCTGGCTGCTTGATTTTCTGATCCACCAAGTCTAAGCTGCTTTCTGTCTTTACTGCAAATCTTCCAGATTTTCCTCGAGAGAGTCGTTTTCTTTTATGGATTCCACAGGTTACAAAAAGCCCAGCTTCTTCTTGCTTCTCTAACTTGACATTAACCATGGTGTTTTCAGAGCTGTTATCTACTCCCTGAGTATCTGAAGAAACGTGCTTGTTTATCACCGAGCCAGCCATATCCGAATGATTCTGCTTGATCCGGCGAACCCTCTTGTCAGACATCTCATATATCCCCTCTCGCGATTCCTGTAAACATTTCACGCGACAACAAAAGAGTAAAGAGAGTCAAAGCTTTAAGTGACACTAAAAATTATGCAGAGATAAGAAAAACCCAGAAAGAAGAAGAAAAAACCCAACAGAGAAGCTAGGGTTTGTTATTTCTGTCGGAGGAGGCGACAATTTCAACACCGAACAAAAACACGGACGGAGTTGTAAATCAATCAAAGCATTAAAATCGACGCCATAGAAATAGCACGGATCACGATAAGAAATTGAAACATTAAAAGAAGAAAAAACCAGAGTTTTTGGGATCAGAGAGGCACACCGTAGGATCGAGGTAGAGAAGAAGAAGACAAGACAAGGGAGACAAATCGGAGGAAATGAAAAAGCCGTAAAAGTGGAGTGAGAGAGAGAGATCCCTAAACCGCCAAAATCCCTAAAACCTTCTCTTCTTCCCCCTTTTCAATATTGCCGTTATTGGTATTTTTAAAGAAGTTCTAAAAAAAATTAGAGAAAAGTCTCACTAGGAAAGACAGCTCAACAATTAGTGATACAGTGACGCGTGTTCAATCTCTCGGATCTACCGTGGACCTTCTCACAGAGTATTAATTTTTGTTTTGTCGTCTTTTCTTCTTCTTTTATCTTAATTGAAATCAAAGAAAGTGGATTAATAGAAGCAAAGAACACAATTTGTAGAGAGTAATGTAATTTTACCCTTAGATTTGGTTCAAGGATATGAGAATGTGTGCTTCTTAGAGAGTAACAAAAATAGTTACGAAATGAGAAGAAGATTATAAAGTAAACTCTGAAACTGAAACAATATGTCTAACCAGAGAGGCCTATGAAAAATGCTCAATGTTTATGAAGCTTCCGCAAAACAAGAACCCAAAACCGAACATCTTTCGAGTTAAAAATGGTATGGATTGATGATGACGATTACCTGAACTGAACCTAATCTGTTTGGAGCTCTTCTTATACGTTCTTCTTCTTCTCCAGATTTGAAATGACAGCTCTTTGCTTATGCTTCCAAGAAGAGATCTTACCAGGAAAAGCCCACCTGAGCAACCGCTCCCATGAGTAGCAGATGATGAACATAAGTGAAGCCCACATGAGAAGCTTATCCCTCAGACCTTCGGGTAAAGGAACCAGCTTTAGCGAATCGTTCAGGTCCCTGAACAGATCAGAGGCGATCACGGTGAAGAACCCTGCTCCAGCAATGAGCGCGTAGAAGAACGGTTTGTTTTCTCTGATACTCTGGTTAAAGGGATGCCCCATATAGTTCACAGCAAAAGTTGCAACCTGGAGCATCATGCTCACCATGTATGAGACCGTGTTCACCAGGTTAGGATGGAAAGTTGCATCCGGTTCGATGCATTCCTCTGGCATGTGTTTCTCAGCTTCCTTCACCGAGTAGATCAAGAAGGTCAAGTGAACAGCAAACTGTCCAAGCAGAGAGAGGAAGAGGTAAAAGGAGAAGACGCTCGGGTGGGGTCGCTCTGCAGAGAGGGTTTGAAGCGGCCGAGCATGAGAAATGAAGAGGAAAAACGCAGCTGTTAATATTCCGCTGATTGTAGCCTGGACATCACCAAGCTTCACACCGTCTAAGTACATAACACTTAGGACATAAGCTGTGGCGAGACAGTTCAGACCGAGAATTTTGAACATCTGAAGAGTCGTCACGAGTGTACTACGACCCTGTCTAATTATGTCTGTCACTGGGGCGACCGACGCATGTTTAGCTGTGAAGGGAGATGCCATTGATGCATCTCCAAGTTTGACTAAGGGAGCTGACCGGCCATCACCATCATCACTGTTTAGTTCATCCATCATCTTCTTTAACTTTTGTCTCTGCAATTCCGCAGCAGTTAAGTGGCGGTTGTGGGGAGTGATCTTTCCCTTTGATGATCCTTCCCCATTCTGAATTGCGGTTTTGCTTGCTGGTTCTGATGGCAGTTTAGACTTTTTTGACTTCGACTTTGGATCATCTTTAGACGATTCCGATCCACTTGACGAGGGAGATATACTATTTAGTAAGGCAACTCCAACATGGGCCTTGAAATGTAAACAACAAAAATCGAATCAAAAGAAAGAAAATAAAGCATATGCATCATTTGCTTGGCCTCTGAAATGCTAAAGCTCAATCTTCCCAATGAAATTCCTATATGCGTTACCTGCTTCAATGCTCCAACATCATTTGTCCCGTCTCCACACATCAGAGTCCCCCTTCCTACCGCTTTGAAGGTGGTCAAGATTAGCTCCTTCTGCTGTGGAGCAACTCTCGCAAAAACCTGAAAAGAAAAATGGTTAAAGCTCTATTATTTATAGGTACTAAGAAATACTAAACCAAGTGATAAAGATTACAAGGTGTATTTACCTTAACAAACGGAATGACTCGCAAAACAGCAGATGTAGCCTGTAGCATTTCAATGCTGTCACCTCCAATGCATAAATCATGGGTCTCTGCAAGGGTTTCGATCTCTTTGTCACTGAAAACAAAAACCAGGTCATCCTTTCTCAGTCAGAAGCAGGACAACGACACTGAAAGAAACCATCTAAGTGTCCGATCTTTTCTACTTGAGCAATAATCATAGCAGGGCAAAATACGTCAAAGGCAGAACACTAAGGCGCGCACACACACGTCAATGACAAAAAAAAAAGGCAGCATGGAGACTACTGTGACAACATATACTGCTGGTAAAACCTAAGATTGTACAAGATGAGGATACAAATTTGCTTTAATTCTACGATAACTGTGATTAAAATTGACTGTACCTGTAGGGTATGATATCTTTCTCATCGGGTGACACCCACTTGTATTCGTCACCAGGCCTTGATTGACCAAGAATTAAAACTGGGTTTGATACAATATGCACTTGGCTTGCAACATGACAAGCTGTCAAAGCTTGATCACCTGTAATCATCACCTGGAATCATGAAAGCAGGGTAAGACATCCCGTGTATCTAATTATATAAGAAAGAATAAGCACCCTGCAAAACAAAGACATGAAGACTGAAAAACGAAAATCAAAAAGAACCAAAATCTATAATCTATACTCAATTGTATTTTCTTAATTGAATAATGAGATAGCTGCTTTGCAGGTAATTTGTACCGAGTGGAAAAGAAACTGAATGAACCGGTGGCAGTGATAAGAGGTCCACTAATATATGAGTGTGTGCGCATTATAAGATACACAGTAAAAATTACCAAATCATGCGATGAATTCTTCAACTCCAAGAGAACGGTGGCTGAATCTGATCTAATGGGGCAGTTGAAGACCTGCGATGCATGATTAAGCCATTATGAGCCAATGTTGACACCAGACAATCGATTACAGTTCAAACATATGAAGAAAATAAAGCTGCATAAGAGCATAAAGCATTATGCCATTACCGCAAACCCAGCAAAAGTGAGGTCACTTTCAACAGCATCTCTGTCCATGTCTCTAACTTCGCTGACCTGATTGTCATAATACAGAATACGTGTAAGGTCAAACTTAAACGCATGTGAGCAGAAGCTTGCATAATCCAGAAAAAAACAATGCTGTCTGTTTATATTGTTAACTACGAAAGGAACAAATCAAGAGGCATGGCAAGTGCAAAAGCACAGATAACTAACTATTCAACCACAGACCTTAGAAGCCCAGACTCCTGACATGAATTTAGGTTGCACACTGGAGATTCACACACAAACCTCAATAGACCAGCAGTGAAATTTTATTGTCTACGTCTGTAAGGCTTATAACTGACACAACTCTCTAGGTAAACATGCATCAAGTTTATTCAAGAAGCCAATAGGTACATGAGTGAGAGCATGAGTAACTACCGTCATCTCAGGAAGTCGTTTAAATGCAAGGGCTAGAACTCGAGACCCTTGGCGTGTGAATCTTTTATATGTTTCGATATATGATGCTGGCACATCCACAAGCCTATCTTGGATGGTCTCTGGAGCACCCTGACAAAGAAGTTAAATATAAGCATCCAACAATTGGATTTACTGACAAAAAAATTAGTATACGAGAATGATGTATAGAGCAGACCTTCACAAACGCAAAATATTCCTGCTGAATACAAACGATAACTGACATTCTCTTCAGATGCGAAGCAAAATGGTATCTCTGCATAATCTGCACCGAGTTGCCATTTCCTCTGCAGCAGATAACATATTACAATGTGAAAAAGTTTCTTCATATGTGCACAGAAGGCTCTTTACATAGATAATACAAAAAATTACCAACATTTAACGCTTGGCCCGTGCAAAAATATTTTTCAAGGTTAAAAAGAATTAGAGATGATCAGATATTTAGGGATAAACCATTAAGGTGTATATGAATCAGCTTCAAAGAAACAGATAGGCACGCAAGATGCCAAGACGTAGAATGAGAATCGAAAAATATTGAAGCGGAGACTAAAGCATTATCCCAGGTAATGTTACTACTATCAGCTAACATTTTCTCTGTAAAATTTAATACCCAAATCAACTGCTTCACAAGTAGACATCATTTTTTCATCTACACTGTCTAGTCAGAATGCCAGAATATGCCTCTATAGGAACAGAAAATCATTAACAGAACCTCGCAAGTCACAGCATCAACTTTTAAAAAGAAATCGTTATTTTCAATGCAGTACGCATCCTTTTATTAGCCCTTATTCTCAAAATCTATACGCATAAAATTCACAGGGCTAAATAGAAATGTCACCATAGACAAAGAATCAGAACAGTAGGATAAAAAGATTAATAAAAATGTCAATAATTACCTTTTAGGCAAGGCCTTTTCATCAGATTTGTAACTCCAGTCAATTCCTTTAAGTGCAGCCTTCTCAAGAGGATCACCAACCTGTAAGTACCAAAAAACAGAGTAAAACATGACAGATTAATGTGATGATAATTAATCATGCAAAAGCAAAGCACAAGCGGTTTCAGAAAGATGACCATTAGTAAACTTATCACATGCGCACTCGTAAACTAACATTCATTTCAAACTTTCTAAAGTAAGAAGTATACTTCATGGAAATCAAATATCAAAAATTTAATAAAGACATGTGAGCATGGATCAAAAGAAGCTGGAGAATACAGAATCCAAGAGTTACACTCACACCCCCAAAAACAGGAACAGCAGCAAAACTGATAACATCGAGTTTCTTAACGTCAAAAAAAAGAAGGAATTGAGTTGCTCATACCAGCTTGTTGTCCACAAAGACCAAGGCATGACAAGAAGCCAAAATCTCCAATGTGCGTACAGGAACCTTGCTCATATCAGTCTCTGCTTCATTACCATCAGACAAACCCCCAACTCCTCGGAATTCCTATGTAGCAGCAATGAAAATGAGTTTAACATAAAGAAAATTAAGCAAGCATATACCTAAAACTTTCGCTTGACCTTACCATGTCATCTGACGTGAGTGTACCAGTCTTGTCGAAACAACACAAATCAACCTGTCAGCAAAGGGAAAGTGTGACACTAATAAGACAACAGTACAATCAAGAATGAATACTAATTCCTTGCAGAGTGCCGAAGGCTCAACATCTAGAGTTCTTAAGAACAACGGAAAGCCAAATGAGGCGAAAAGAATCCCCAGAGACAGCAGATACTACCTTCCCGGCAAAAGGGATCCTAAAAGGCTCTGTGCAAAATATTCCACGACGTGCAAGAGCCATTAATGACGTATTGACAGCAATGGATAATTCCATAGGCAATTCGGGAGGGATCACTGAGGTGATGATAATTGAACAGCCTAGCAAAAGCTTATATTTGCTCCTTGTAGGATCCTCAAGACCCTGCAAAGGAGTTTCCTCATCACTAGTCCAAATACACGAATTTATTTGACTAAGAAACTGAAACAAATATTACCGTACCTTTACAAGAACATAACCCGCAGCTATCACGGCAAATACAACAAGAAATAATATGAACAGACCACTCTCCCAGCTGTTTGCAGTAACCTAATTTTTACCAATATATCAGAACAAACAAAGCTTTCTAACATGCTCAAAATGAAACAACAAATAAAGCAAAGATTCCTCACCCTGTCCGTAGAAAATAAAATTGTCCTCATTAGTTTTCCTTGGCTTGTCTCAAATCCAGTTCGGAGAACAACAGCTAGACAGCCACCATCAGGGGTTTTCAGAGGGAAGGACTGACAACAAACATAAATTAGTATGAAACACAGGTTTGGAGAAAGCACCGTAGATGAAATGGCTGATATTACTGAGACGGAAATACCCTGTCAGGTGAGTGTTGCAAGATCTTGGTCCCGCCAAATAAAACATGATTTTTATCCCTTTTGATCGATAATTTTTCATCAGATCCTTCGCCAACAATCGGAACCTATAATTAGCCATCATACAATCTCAGTGAAACATAGGTCACTACTCACTACACATAGACCTTATAATGCAAGGGTCTATACAATACATATATATATAGTGAAGTAAGTTATTATCACTAGCTGATAAATGGCGATTCATAGTTTCAAAAAAAGATGCTAGAACCTATTACCCATACTGTGATAGAAGCTGCTGATGCGATAAGAATAACAAGCAAGATGGAAAAAAAAAAAAACAAATTCACTCAATACGCAATGTTACAATTCTGAACTCTTCATCCCCAAAGTCCAGAGAGCATGAATTTGGAAAAGAAGCCATATAACAAACAAAGATGAAGTTCAGGAAGTACCTTCCATTGGGGGGTTGACTCGCCTGTCAAAATGGCTTCATTTACAATAGCACTTCCTACCAGTAATAGCATGTCCGCTGGTACTGTCTTATCCTCTCCTCCAGTCTGAGTCGAAGGTCTCCCAATGGACACAACATCTCCTGGCAGTAGATCTGTACCTAAGAGCTTCGCCCACCTAAAATTTGATTTATTCAGGCACGGCTGTAATAGCGAAACAATCTTTAAGGTAAACATGGGTGTTATTATGTTACATACCTCCCACATCGATACACCATCACAGTCTGACTGTCCACCCTAACACGTCTTAGGTCGGTCAATGTCTTCAAGCGGCTTTTTGCCATTGTTGACTCGAACATGAAAAGCATGAATAGTGTGAACACACTGTAATACCAGAATTCATCCAAGCACCAAAGACCCACACAGAAAACCTGCAAAAAGAGGAAGAAGCACAGTACTTAGCGAAACAATAACTATTAAACAAACAAAAAAACTCTTAAGATACATGCATTATCAAGTAAACAACACCTGAAATACAAAAAATGGTTCCATGCAGTTTTCTTTCATTAGCTTCTGGAATGTAGGTTGCGGATAATCAAATCTGCAAGACAAAAAAACAAAGTATCAAACCAAATACAAGAGCAAACCACACTTAAAATATATTCAGAAGGAGAAATGTTTTAAAAAGGGGTTGGTTAGACACATTAAAAGAAAAACCGAACGCACAAATTAAGAGACGATCAAAAACATACAAATCCCGACCTTACAGTGAACTTGTGATAGATAAATGTATAGAAAAATTGGCGACTTACACATTCCTTCCCCACTTCTCAGTGGCAGTGGCAACTTTAGCTTCTGTACCATGACCAGTACATTTTAGATAGTGACCAAATGTTTCCTTTGTGGGGTAAGGAAGCTTGGAAAAGGCTCCTAACTCTTTTGAGTATATAAAACGCTGCTTTCTGAAGTCAAAGAAAATTTCTTCCATGTCTCCAGAGGATGCCGAACCTGTCATCTGCAAACAGCAGAAGACTTAAAACTGTTAAAAACATGAGAAGTAAGAGTAATGAAAAAAATCAAGCATTTCCAGGCCAAAGAGGATTCAAATAGTATAGGGCCTAAACTCATTAAATTCTACGCAGAGAGAAATGGCAGAGAAATATAGTATTGGTTCGTTGGGGGAAAAACACTGAACTTTACATATATCCCGAGAACCAACTAGAAACACAGAAAATAGAAAGCTACCGGTATAATAGCAGTTCAAATCCACTTTGAAAGCCAAACATTCATGAAAACTTAACAATTGAACTAAAAATATTGAATGAACTTACTTGGCTACGAAAATGAAGAGGCACAACATCTTTAGAACCAGAAAATTTGGCTGGGGTAACTTTACATGCATCTGCCTGGTCGATACTGTTAACCTGTGAATCAATACACAGACACAGAGCCAACATAAACCTGTAACTCAAGCAACATGTACAAGAAGCAGGTCCAAGTTTCTTTTTTTTTTAATTTTTAAACGGTGTTGAGAGCCATTAGAGTGCCGGTTACCTTGCTAAACTGGACAAAACACTTGAAATCCACCGACCACGAAGTGAAAAGCAAGACTAAGATGTGAGAAGCAGCAAGAGCACCAAAGGCGATGGCAGCATCTGCGAAGTCTATGCTGGGCAGGATTGTAGTAAACCATAATGCATACAGAATCGCAAATGGCCAAACGTCCAAGCGCCAAGCCCAGTGTTTCTTCCTACATGAATCCACCTTCTCCACTACCTTTCCTCCCACACGAAAGCTCGACATCTCAAAAACAAAAGACCTAGTTCGCCGTCAATCGTCTGAAGTTTCCTTGGGTTCTGCGCAACGGCGATTACAGCTACAGACTAGTAATCTCATCCCACAAAAAGATCACAAAACTCTCAATCGGTATTGAGAAACGCGCATTCCAACCATCAAAAACGCGCATTTCGAACAACAAGTTTCCAAGAAAACCTCAAACCCTAGGCTATCGAGAAAAATCGATTCCGAATCAGATCTAAGAAGGAGGGAAAGAGACGAACCTTGAAATTGGATTTTAGCTTGAATCGGGAGATCTAAACTAGGGTTTTTCCAATCACATGCTCAGATGATGAGATCGAATCACGGTGTAGCCAAAAAGGAATCTCCGTTTTTCTTCGTCACCTTCACCTTCAAGACTCACGATTGACGATGAATCGTCTTCTCTACTGATTTAGACGCTCCGATTTATGTTCTTCTTTTTACTTAGGCCTCCACAATATATTTGTGACTTTTCTTTATTTTATTTATCGGATCATATATTCAATCACGATAAACCGATCCGATTCAATTCGAATCGAAAATTAAACCGAATTTAATTTCAATTCCAACCGCAAACAAGCAATTTAGAAATTTTATTCGATTAAAGTTGAACCGAAACTGCAACCGTACATATTATATTAGATTTTAATTTTGGAGATTATTATTCATTAACTGAAAATTAAAAAAATCGAATGATCTGAAGCAACGTCAGAAAACACTCCTAAATTGTCATCTTAAATTTTTATTTATAATTTCTAACTTTTTCCTAAAAATTGAATATTGATAATTTGATTTTTCTTCTTTAACATTTTGTGTATATCTTATTACATGTGTAATGTCAATTAGTCTGACACATTTAAAAAAAAATTCAATTAGATTTGACACATGTAATGACGAAATCATACGATTATAATTTTTAGTTATTACATAATTAATAACCTTAGATCCAATTTCCAAACCTAGAAAACCCTTATTCATTTTATTCAACCTTGGATTATCTGTTTCATCTTTAAGCTAAACTGATTAGTAAACCCCTAATCAAACAAGCTAAACCAACCGTGAACTGATTCTAACCAATACTAACCACCGGTCCACCGCCTTTAAAAAGAGAGAGAGCCCCAATCTCTCGTGCTACTTAATTTTGTCGAATCTCTTTGTGTCGTCTCTTATTGTTTGATCTTTCTTTTTTTGGACAACAATTGTTTGATCTTTCAAATCCAAACATTTACACGAAATTTTTGTTCAGCCTCAACATGAAGATCATTCTACATTTAAGTCTTTTTAAGCCAAATTCGAAGATTCACACAAGTTCTGGGGTTTCTTTTGTGGATTTTTTCTGGGAGTTTACAACTAAATCGAAACAGTTGCGTGTACTTATCTCAAACGGATAATGCACATAAGGTGTTCGACAAAATTCCCCAATGCGCTAAATTGGGTCTCTGTGGTTGCTTTTCAAAGCCTTGTCACGTTTCTCTCAGGTGATAAAAGCCAGACTCTTCAATCTTCATCACCTTGCTGTTATGTTCGTTATACTCCCGCCTCTACTCTGACAAATTTTCTCTCTGAACCAAAAAAAAAAAACCCCTGGAGAACAAGAAAGCGCAAGAATCGTGAGAATCGCCACTATGGAGGAGACTCTTCTCATGACTGATGATGAAGGCGTAGATCTCTTTGCAAAGGCTAAAGATCTCTTCGCGAAAGGAGATCACATACATGCATTGGAGATCACTGAAGACTTGATGTTAGTCCACACGGAAGCAAAGGAATCATGCCTTCTTCATCTCGAACATGGTAGAATGTTCATAAAACTAGGGGAAAGAACAGAGAACCCTGACGTTGCATTCGCATACATGTTGGCTGCTGTAGAATGCTTTTGGGAAGATGTCACGATATCAGGAGTTTGTGCACATGGACTCTACGATTTGGCAAAACAGAGTGGGTTAGTATTGTATTACAAGAAATTCTTGAAGAAAGCAAAACAGGCTTTATCTCTCACTCACCCAGACGACGCGGAATCTGTTGCTGTAAGGACTTTGCGAGAGAACCTAAAGGAACAGTGGAAGGGGCTGGAGAGTTTAATCAAAAATGCAGAGCTCAAGATCGCTGAATCCAAGACTTCTCCTTTAAAAAAATGTGAGTCAAAGGTTTGGGAGGCAAAGAAGATGCCAGACCCGGTTAACAATGAGTATAAAGGAGTCTTGAGGTCGTATTGGTTGGGATTGGATGTCAAGATCAGAAGGGACTTTATGAAAGTAAGCATTGCAGAGCTTTTAAGTTTTGTCGAGGGAGTACATAACAGAGAGGGACGAGATGCCTTGGAGCAAATTCTCACTTCTGCCAGGGAAGACAGAAAATGGACATTCTGGATGTGTCGAACTTTATGTTCGAAGAAGTTCTCTAGTGCTGAAGAATGTAAGAATCATCTTGAGCAAGCACATGCTGCAGATTTTAAACCTTTAGAAAAGGATATGGTCAAGAGGATAGGGAAAGACTGGGCTCGTAAGGTATCGGTTGGAGGTTGGGAATCACTGGATGCAGTAGCTGCCGTTGAAATGATCAAGAATCCGTTTGCAGATGTGAAAACGTTTAAATCTAACAGTGGATGGTCCTGGCCTTTAGCTGCGGACGAAGAGCGCAGTAAGTTACTCAAGGAAATCAAATTGCTCCTTGTATCGTTTCGTGACCATAAAATTCTCTCCAATAGCATTCGAAACTGGCTGATACGTTTTCCGGTTAGACATCTTGGAAAATTTGAAGTTTCCGAACAGACTCTTGATCGTTTTCACCTAGTGGCAACACCTCAGATTATCTGTTTTTTGGAATGTCATGAACTCATTCACATCCGAGACTTTCTAAAAACCATCAAGTGTGAAAGGGATGATGGTACAGATCTGGTTTGCAGAGCAGTGGACAGTTTCTTGGGTCGTACTCGAGTTAAAGAAAAGATCGACTTTGACCCTGAGTTTTCAATTCTGCTTCTGGATAAAAGACTGTTGAAAAGCAATCATGCTCCATTCGATGATGAAGGGACAATCAATGTTTTTGATCCCGATAATCACTACGCCAAGGCACATGCTCAGGGAGTTGATATTATATCCTGGTTAGTTGACTACTCTTCAGTAGATAAGATCTTTCCCAGACCTATCAGGGAACACAATCTTGATATCTGGGTGGCTGTTCTGAGAGCTGTTCAGCTCACATGTAGAACTTTGGCAACCAAATATGCAAAGAGAGTGCAGGTCTTAGGTTATGAAGCAGCTCTTACTGTCGTCGAGAACCTGTGTATGAGCGAAGATGAAAGAAGAAGGAATCTTCCGGAAGATCAATGGAACAGATATGTATCTCTTCTGTGCGATAGATGCGAAGAGAGTGTCCCTGGAAATTCCCTCAGTACAAAATCACTCTTGTGTGCAGTACGAGATGTTCTCGAAGGAGCATCGCATCCGACATATGATTTCCTCGATTTCGGAGATTGCCTGGATCTTATACGTGAGCGTAAAAGTCTCAGTGATGATAAAGTCTTGGAGTCCATATTGCTTCTGAAATTAGTGGTCACCCACAAGGTTCATTCATGATTTGAGTATTCATTAACAACATAATAACTTAAAATTGTCCATCTAAAAGTATCTACATGACTTGCAGGTTCTGCTAATGGATTCAAAGATTCTGCTGATTGATAATTCAAGGACTAGATTGCTAGACAAACTCACAAGGCTTTCTGTTTTTGACAACCCCACTTATATGCTTCGACTGCTGAAACCTTTCTTGCTGGTTGGTTTGAAACTTTGGTTATACACAGAGAGCTTTCATTTTCTGATTTGGTTTTTGATTTTTTCTTTTTTTGTTCTCAGGATAATCATTTTCCAGCTCCCAAGATCGATACCCGTCTTATAGATCTGCCACATGAAATCACTTTGGAGATCTTTGCCCGAGTCCCAAAACGCTGTTACCCAATCGTCTCTTGTGTGTCCAAGGATTTACAGAATCTTGTTCGTTCGCGTGAGATACACAACATCAGGCGTTGGTTTGACAAAGATGCCATCTATCTCTGTTTTGCTTCTGATGCGTCTTATCACCCCCTTACTAGGCCGTGGTTCACTCTCTGCACGAACAAGGATAACCCGAGTGAGGATCTGTTTGTCGCAGCGGTTGTGTTACCTAATGATCACGAATCAGTTAAGGACATCTTCGCGGTTGGTCCAGAGATTGTTTTGGTTTGCGGAAAATATCTCTCAGCAACAAAGGTGTGGATATTTGACACCCAGTCTTCAATTCTTCGCGAAGCTCCTAGCATGCCGGTGGTACTAGGGTACCGCGGGACTAGTAGGCGACAAACTGTACGTGTTTGGAAACCAATTCACCCTTCAAAATATGAGAGAACGCTATCGGATTCAAACGGAAACGTTCGACTTTAAGGCGCAAACGTGGGCTGCGCCCTTCCCAACACCAATGAATCAATAGATAAGAACATCTATTTGATCAACAGGAATCACATCAGTCATGAATACTATAACACTAGAGATTGTTCTTACATTTCTTTTGAGATGCCTTATAAAATTAATGCTGACATGGTCGTCTAATGGAATGTGTGATGGACAATGTGTTATACTTTTATGACACTAGACACGGGCTGTTTTGGTATGACACAATGATGATGTTGTGGAAAGAGGTTTCTGGTTCGACACGTTAAAAAGAATTGGTATGGAAGTGGATTCAGTGCGTTGCAATGAAGGAATACGAGGGAAAGCTGTGGACAGATAAGGATGGTCATTCGAGTGATACGGTGAAGGTTTGGTGTACAATGATCGCTCTAAATAGGACTGGAACAGAGATTCGTGGAGAAGTCGAGCCTTCATCTAGAGCGATCATTGTACACCAAACCTTCATCGTATCACTCGAATGACCATCCTTATCTGTCCACAACTTTTCCTCGTATTCCTTCATTTGCAACGCACTGAATCCACTTCCCATGCCGATTCTTTTTAACTTGTCGAACCAGAAACCTCTTTCCACAACGTCATCATTGTGTCATACCAAAACAGCCCGTGTCTAGTGTCATAAAAGTATAACAAATTGTCCATCACACATTCCATTATGCGACCATGTCAGCATTAATTTTATAAGGCATCTCAAAAGAAATGTAGGAACAATCTCTAGTGTTGTAGTATTCATGACTGATGTGATTCCTGTTGATCAAATAGATGTTCTTATCTATTGATTCATTGGTGTTGGGAAGGGCGCAGCCCACGTTTGCGCCTTAAAGTCGAACGTTTCCGTTTGAATCCGATAGCGTTCTCTCATATTTTGAAGGGTGAATTGGTTTCCAAACACGTACAGTTTGTCGCCTACTAGTCCCGCGTTTCGGACCCTAGATAGGACTTTATGTTTGAAGAAGTTCTCTAGTGCTGAAGAATGTAAGAATTATCTTGAGCAAGCACATGCTGCAGATTTTAAACCTTTAGAAAAAGGATATGGTTTGTCGCCTACCGAAACGCGGGACTAGTAGGCGACAAACTGTATGTGTTTGGAAACCAATTCACCCTTCAAAATATGAGAGAACGTTATCGGATTCAAACGAAAACGTTTGACTTTAAGGCGCAAACGTGGGCTGCGCCCTTCCCAACACTAATGAAGAGTTCAATAACAACTGCATCAATAGATAAGAACGGCCCTGTTCTTCTTCAAGTCGCTGCGATAGCGACTACGACGAAGACAAAATTATAACGTCCAAAAAAAAGCTGCCGCTGAAAATGGACGCCGGTCATGTTGCTAGTTACGTGTTATAGTCGCTGGTTTTTTCGGCGATAAGAATCATACCTTTTTCGTCGCCGTAATGAACATGGAGCGACAGTTCCTCTCCACATATTTGAAGCTTAAGTAACTTTTATTCATAGTTATTTTGGTCGCTTCTTTGTGTCGCAGCGACTTGTTTACGAACAGGGCTAATATCTATTTGATCAACGGAAATCACATCAGTCATGAATACTACAACACTAGAGATGGTTTTTACATTCTTTTTTAGATGCCTTATGAAATTAATGCTATGACATGGTTGCGTAATGGAGTGTGTGTGATAGACAATGTGTTATATTTTTATGACACTAGACATGGGCTGTTTTGGTATGACACAATGATGACGTTGTGGAAAGAGGTTTCTGGTTCAACACGTTAAAAAGAATCGGCATGGGAAGTGGATTCAGTGCGTTGCAAGAAGGAATATGAGGAAAAGTTGGTCATTCGAGTGATACGATGAATGTTTGGTGTACAATGATCGCTCTAGATAGGACTGGAACAGAGATTCGTGGAGAAGTCGAGCCGTTTAAACTAGCCGGTATTGGTTGACTCATTGTGTGTGTGTTTGTTTCGGGTTAATTGATATGATGATTGTTTGAATACTTTTTCATTCCCTTGGTTATTTCTAGCCTTGGTTATATTGTTGATTCTTGTAAAAATACGATGAAGGTTTGAGTATTTTCGTCAAAGAGATATATAATCGAAGAGGAAGGCGTGACAGAGAGAAATATCGGTTTTGTTTACTATATTTATTTTTTGTTACATATCGAATATACCAGCTCATACAGCTTAGACCTACTATAACGGGCCTTAGTGTCTGGCCCAAATTAGAACCGGTTCTTTTCAACTCAATTCAGATCTATTTTATTAAAACTAGGGAAAGTTTCAACAATGGGAATAATACATATATATAAACGTAATAACCTGTCTCATCATTTCATATAAGAACACCGTCAATTGCGAGAATGACGTCATCATTTCTTTGTTTATAAGAATACCTGTCATTTCAGAGGTCATCTTAAAGTGTTGAACATTCTCCATAGGCTGAAATAACAGGTCTAGTGAACAAAAACCAACGTATTCGCCGCTTTCTTCAACACCAGTTCAAAAATGCTTAATTACTGGAGTCGGAATTATGTACCTACAGGTGAAACCACATAAAAATAACCATGGTTAATGATTTGTTTGCAACCACAAGGGAAAATAATAGCCAAAACTTAAATATTGCAAATTTCGGCAACCGGATGATCTAAGATTTGTTGTTGCAACTTACCCTATGTTTTCTGAAGTTGAACATTTTTGAAATGCTACACCTACGATTTTGTTTCCTATGAGTACCGGCCCGCCACTATTTCCAGAGTCTATTTGTACCCCGAGTAGCTTTGTGGCTCCGTGAGCAACTGAGCATATTGTGTAAATTCAACTCTAGACACAGCGCCTTTTGTAATGGAAACGTTGTCACCACCTGCATTTTACCGTACAACACAAGTCACTATTCTGATTAGTATCTGCAAAAAAATTTGTCCTATCACATTCCCAATATCCACTAATCAATTAGTCAACGCGAGTTTTAAACCATCTCAAACCGTTTGATATTTGAAGCATTGTCAAAAAAATACCATGAGGATAGCCAACAACGGCCACAGCTTCATGCAGAGAAGGTATGTCTCCAAGCTCCAAAGGGTTCATATTCTCCCAAAACATTTCGCTGTCGATCTCCAAGATGGCCAAATCACATTCATGCCCAATCGCTCCAACTTTTGCTTTGTACTTTTTGGGTGAGCCATGCTTTCTGAGTTGCACGAATATGTGATCAGCCACTACATGAGCATTCGTAAGAATTTTCCTTCCGGATATTACAAATCCTACATCAATTCCAAAAGTCAAAAAAAAAAAAAAAAACAGAGAAGTTTAAGAGAGCCAAGAACTAACCAAACAGAGAAACAACACTACATTCTCTCTTTTTTTTGCTAAAGAAAACAACACTACATTCTCTCATGTGAATTTTTGAAACATACAAAAGAAAAAGTTCTATCGAATACCTGAGCCGCTGGATTCTCGTTGCAGCCAATTCTGCCATGGTTGCAAAATGCTAGGCTTGCTAGAGACCGAGAAGACCTTCACAGCCGAGTTCACCGCCAAATCAATAGGAGAGAATACGTCGTGTTTTCCACTGCTTCCGAGAATGATGACTCGTTTCTTTGTTGATTCTGGTTTTGCAGTAAGTTGCTACGACCAACATTGCAACGACGAAGAACGAAAGGAGAAAAAAAGAATCCAAGAACCGGAGCAATCAGGAAGCTACAGAACCAGGCCAATGTATGAAGAAAACGAAACAACATGTTGAGCGATTACGAGTAGGTTAAAACTAATTAGCCTTATGATAATAACTTTGTTTCCTTTTCTTTTAGTTTGAACTAGATTGGTGATAGATAGGAAGTACTAAAGGTCACTTCTTGTATGGAGTCTCTGGTTTAGTAAAAAACAAAAAATTAGTGAATTCAGGTTCTTTTGTGAACAAAAATGAAAATCAAGTTTCTTCTCTTAAGAACCCAAATAAGCAAGGATAAAAAAAAGTTCGCCAATAAATAAACTCTTGATGAGTATATATTCATATCCTTCACTGGTCACCATGATCGAAGAAATGCGAAATGCATGATGAATTTAATTTGTCAAGCAGAAATTCTTGTTAATTGGTGTTGGAAACTAGACCACTGTTATAACCCATAAAATCAATCCATCGTACCACAAGTCTAATCGACGACAGTAGAAAATGACAGAGAGTTTTCATAAGGTATGAGACTAATTCATTATTGTGTTTTGCGCCTTCGTTAATTCAATAAATATAGGGACTCATAAATATAAACAAAGAATCACAAGTCTTCACTAGAAAAGTTTCACCGGTTGGTGAAACGATTTTAAATTTCAAAGGGTTATTTGTCTTCATTGGCAACTCTGTCTAAAGTGAACGGCACGGTACATCTTTGTTAAATGAAAAGCAATTGAATTGAGTTTTCTCCCTATTCAATCTTAACCATCGTTAGATTTAACAAAATAATTTAAACTATTAAATGGAGAGATTTTTGAAAAAAAAAAATAGAAACGAGAAGTTGTTAGTTTCTTTCTATATATGCAAACGAAGAAGCACGATGAAGTTTTGTTGAATAGAAGAATCATCTCCGTTGACATAAACGAACGCAATGTTTCAGATAATACAAAAAGGTTTTTGAACAGTTACGATTGGTGAGGAAAGAAACCACAACCCTTAGATTAAGAGGAAAACAAATCTCAATCGTTGGATTAGATTTTTTTTCCTATAAAAAAATGCTGATGTCATCTAACAAAAAAAAGAGGTTTGCTATTATATATAGATATTACAAAACTCATATTGGTTTTGTTTATTACGTTTGACCCAAAAAGGAAACTTTTTATATTTTAGTTTTCTTATGGGCTTCGTTCATCTTTGTAGAAAATTTCGATATTTGACGAAAAACCAAATTGTCGGTTTACATTACATTTACAACTAAGAACATGAGAGTTCTTCTATGATTTTAAATTAATATTCATAAAGAATACTATTTCTTTTCCTTCGATTCCATGAGTGTGTTATCCCTTTTACATAAATAAATAATTAAACAAAGCGTGAACATGCATGCATTTGCCCCTCCTCTTTATTTTATTCTTTCTACTTTTGCATGTTTAGTTTTTCCATCTCGTGTAGTATCTCTTATACTAATCTTTTATAAAATATTACCCGTCTGATATTTAAATACACATATGCAGTTTCCTCATTAAGAAAAAATTAACAAACATTCTCATGTTATAATACCATCTTCGTTATCCGTACAGATCGTACATGACTTTTATATTACTTTTAAAATACAATAATGAACACCAAATTATTAAAAACAAAAGAATATGCAAAAAAAAAAACAAAAAAAAATCAACCTTAACGTATATTTTTGATGGTCATATGTTCACACGAGAAAGACTTTCTCTATAAGAGCCTCAGAAAATTGCAAATCCGAAAAAGCCTTTACTCTCTCTTTATTTACTTCAATCCAATTTCTTCTCCTTATCGTCTTCTTGTTCTTGATGTCCAAAGATGCCATAAAGAAAAACTGAACAACCCTAAACTAAATCTTCTGTACATCGGATTGGATCTTTCAAAAAAAAGTTTGTCTTTCCGGAATGTACGGGAAGAGGCCCTTTGGAGGCGATGAATCTGAGGAAAAGGAAGAAGACGAGAACTTATTCCCGGTCTTCTCGTCTCGATCTCAACACGACATGCGTGTTATGGTCTCAGCCTTGACTCAAGTAATCGGAAACCAAAGCAACTCTCATGATAACATGAGCTCTATTGATAATCATCCTACTGTGTATAATCCACAAGACCCTAATCAACAAGTTGCTCCTACTCATCAAGACCAAGGTATATATATATATATATATATATATACATGCTTATATGTTTATCTCGCTGTCTTTTGTATTTGAAGTTGTAATCAGGATCACTATGTTACATTATTTGGAAATTTTGTGCAAATTTCATATCAAAAGTAAATCTCAAACTTAAATAAACGGTCATGGTTGTAACTTAAACTATGTTTCTTCCATACCCATATGTAGGGCTGTCAAGCGGGTCAACCCCGCCCTGCTAGATCCGCCCCGCAACATGTTTAAATTTTTTTGACTCGCCCCGACTCGTCCCGCAAAATTCACGGGTCAAAAATATTGAATCCGCACCCGCCCCGCTTAATTTTGCGGACCCCGCGGATAACCCGCGAAGATTTAAAAAAAATAAAATAAAAATAATTTATATATATTTTAATTAATTTAATAATAAAATTTAAATATCATAAAAAATAAATACATAATTTTCTTTGAAAAATTAAATTTTGTTACTTAATTTATATATATTATATAATATTTTAATAATTTAGTAATATTAGTAGAATAAATATTTAATATTAATATATTTTAATTTTTTTTAAAAAGCTCGCGGGTAACCCACAAATCCGCGGGGTTTACCCGCAAAAATCTCATTTTAAATATCCCGCCCCGCGAGACCCGCTTGTAAATGGGCTGAAATTTTTTGACCCGCACCCGTCCCTCGGCGGGGCAGTCTGGGTGGGGCCGCGGGCTTTAGCCCAAATTGACAGTCCTACCCATATGTTACTATATATGAAAATGTGATTTTTGATTTGGAGATTTTCTTGGAGAGGATCTCATCTATATATATGTCTACCATGGCCCTATAAGTATATGGTTCAATTAGTCAGCTCTAATATGTGGTGATATACATTTAAATACATACACCAATTAAGTATATAAAATGTTTTAATGTACTATGCATATATGTATGAGTAGACCACACCAAATATTGACTGATTTCATTTTTTTGTGATTGATATTAAGGGAACATAAGGAGGAGACATTATAGAGGGGTAAGGCAAAGGCCATGGGGAAAATGGGCAGCCGAAATTCGAGATCCGCAAAAGGCAGCACGTGTTTGGCTAGGGACATTTGAAACCGCTGAATCTGCAGCTTTAGCTTATGATAAAGCAGCTCTTAAGTTCAAAGGAAGCAAAGCCAAACTCAATTTTCCGGAGAGAGTTCAGCTCGGAAGTAATGTTACAAATAATCAGCTACCAAACTCTACTTATTACTCCTTCAATCAAACTCTACAAAACGAGCCGCAAAATATACCATACTATAACCAATATTATCAAGATGGGAGTAGTAATGATATGCTAAGCTTTAATTTGCGCGGTGGATATGGTAGCGGTAGCGGATTTTCAATATCTCATGATCATAGTTTATCAACTACTACCACTGCTGCTACGACTTCTTCGTCTTCTGGTGGCTCTTCTAGGCAACAAGAAGAGCACGATTATGCAAGATTTTGGCGGTGCGGGGATTCTTCTTCCTCTCCTCATTCGGGTTTTTGAGATATTAAGAGACTTAAGTTACTTGTGATGAAGAGATTATATGTTTCTCGGGCTTGCGGGTTACCCGCGGAATTTTAAAATATAGTAATTTTAAATATTTATCCAACTAATATTACTAAATTATTAAAATATTATATAATATATATAAATTAAATAACAAAAGTTTAGTTTTTATAAGAAAATTATATATTTATGTTTTATAATATTTAATTTTTGTTATTAGATTAATTAAAATATGTATAAATTAATATTTTTTATTTATTTAAAATGTTCGCGGGTTGCCCGCGGAATCCGCAAAATTAAGTTCAATATTTTAGTCCCGTGAATTTTGCTGGGGAGGTTGAAACGGATTAAAAAAATCTAAATCCGAACCGCGGACGGGTTTGACCCGCTTGACAGCTCTAACAAAAAGGCAAAAGATTCGGTGCTTCCGATAGTTCCAAGTCATGTACCAGGCAACATGGCCGTTTAGAGTCGTGGTGCATGTGGTTTATGTGATGTTTGGAGAATAAGTTTTATGATATATATATATGTAGAGTGTTTAAAATATATATATATATATATATATATATATTTATAAGCTATGTAATAAATATTATTTCATTGATCTTCCAAACCAACGAACCTTTTGTGTTCTTTTGTTATGAATTTGTGTTTTCTTATGTTTTTATTTTACTGTGTTTGCAACCTGCTTTAAACCAAATCAAACCGAACTATTTTAGATCAAACTCCATAATTTATTTAGCTAAGTCTGAACCAAAAACAATAGATTTTAAGTAACATTTAACTTGCGAGTTTGTGGCCATCAAACCATACAAGCTTTGGCACAACCTGACGGACAAAGGAGCTGAACTCTTCCTCTGCAATTAGGTTGTTGCCTCTTATATTTAACTGCTTCAGTTTCGTCAAATCTCTAAGCACCAAATACGCATCCCAGTATGTATTAGGCACCTCTCTTCCATTTTCACCCGAATTAGAGAACGGCGAAGAACAAAGGTACCTTGTTGTGTCCACTGGGTGCTTGCCGCCCATGTGGTTATGTGAAACATCCAACACTCTAAGCTGCTTCACATGTCTTAGAGAGTCAAGCGTTGAAAAGCTCCTGATTCTGTTGTGACTCAGATTTAGGCAACATAGAAGCTGCATCGCCTCCAATCCTACAGACCCATATTTAATCACACAGATGCAACAACTGATATTCAAGACGAAAATACTACATATCTTCAGCTGAATGAAGCTCATTGTGACTAAGATCTAACATTTGGACAAATAACAACTTCTCGACAGCGAGTATCCGAGATAGTGTTAAGTTATTGAGCCTTAGACATACAATATTGTGCATATTCCTGTACCAAAAGAGGTGTCTGGACAGGGATTCGGTGCTTGAAGTCACATGTGCATCAACATTCTTGTTGGGGTCAAATACCACCCTGGCAAGATCAACGGCCAGAACATCATGGGTCGAGGCATGTTTCCCTGTGGACCGAGGCAAATGGATATGGGCCGAGGCAAATAAACCTCCACGGGCCGAGGCAAATAAACCTCCACGGGCCGAGGCATGTTTCTTCCCTTGGGTCGAGGCCGAGGCAAACCACCATCTGGGCCAAGGCAAGCAAACACCCACGCGCCGAGGCAGAGGAGTGCATTCGCCAAGGACGTGGATAGAACGCGCCAAGGTGAACAAGCAGGCACGCGCCGAGGTAAACTTCACCAAACACCAAGGCATCCCAGAATGCGCCGAGGCATCCCAGAATGCGCCGAGGCAACTGAGCACGTGCCGAGGCGACGCCTTCATAATTTGGGCCGAGCCGAAGAATAAAGAAGTCGGCTGACAAGTAGAATTCGGAGGTCGGCCGAAGAGAAAAAGGAAACACAAGTCCAAAGAGGAAAAAGAAATACTCTGATATTCTCGATAGGACGGTCTAACCTGAAGTCTATAAAAGAAGAAGAGGGCATTCGAGAAAGACATTCACAATTAGACAGAACAATAAACTTTCCACAAGAAAAACTTGTATTTTTAAAAACCGTCAATACGAGCAATAAAAAACCATCTTTGGATATTTTTCTGGGCAATCAATACCTAGGAAAATTTCTGTTCCCTAAAAAATCTCGACAAAATTTAGTTGTGAGGATGTCCTCCCTCACAATTCTCTTTATGACTAATAAATAATATACATCTTTAAAAACATCTAAAATCAAACAGTGAAAAAAATCCGATAAAAAATTTAAGAGCAGAAACTCGAACTTGAGATTCACAGCTAAAAGGAAGACTAAGTACCTTGTGGAGAAGAGCTACGATGTGCTCATCTTTGTAGTATTGGTCATGCGAGGAATCAAGGGCCATCAGATCGTTATACAGCTGGAGTATTTCTTTATAATGGACACCCTTAATAGCATCATTCGAGATCATAGTTTCCTCAGCCATCGAAAGCCTTGCAAGAATGAGCTTTCCAAATTTGCTAAAAAGAAAAGAAGAACTCAAAAGGTCAAGACTACAATTTCTCTTTTCCATTAAATCTAGAAAGTTTACAGGATTATTTATACCTGTCAGGCAAATCACGAAAACATTCAATCTCTATCTTTATAGCTTTCTTACGCCACTCAAAACCCGTATCAGCGTTTAACTGATCCAAGGCGATATGAGAACTCAAATCCTTCGCCTGTGCATCCCAATTGTCAAAACCACCCGTCCATGAAACAATGCCTTCTTGTGACTCTCCGACAGTGTCATGAATATGCACTGTAAATACAAACTCATAAGGAGCGCTGAAGTTACATCCCCTGGAAGAAACAATTCCTCGAGACTTCCCAAGGCTGACCTTCACTTTGTTTTCCTTGCGAAACCAAGGTTCCGTACTGTCAAATTTCAGACGAGCAACCCATACACAAGACACTTGAGAGTTTTTATCCGAAATTGGTTCCCAAACAAGGTCCTCATTTCCTGTTAGTCCAGAATCAATAGTAACAGTAGACGAGTTTACTCCACTGACGGCTTGGTCAAAGTAAAGAATCAGTCGAAAAGAACCAGACTCGGAACAGAAAGTAGTGAACTTAGAAGAAGAGCCATTGAAGCACCCAGGTCCAGATAGAATGATTATGGAACCATCTGAAGGCCACGAGGAAGTGAGAAGAGGAGTCTCCATTTTAACAGTTTGATCAAAGAGCCAAAGATAATAAAACCAGACACTTTGGTCATCTTCGTCCGTAAAAATAGCATTATGTACATAATCATATTCACGACGAATCGTTTCCTTTGGCATAAACCCATCAGCCTTTTTTGCGAGTAAACTTGAAAGAAGTACACTGCAGAATTTGAAAAAAAAAAAAGTGAAAAACGGATCATAGTTTTAGCTAAAATAGAGCCGCTGTGGATAAAAAATCTTTGCTTACTGGATCAAGAAGCTATAGTGTAACAAAACATTAGTTCTGCTAATATTCCATAAGTTTTGGTGGTATTATCAACCAAACAATAAAAGTAAACTTGATATAGTTGATAAGCAAATTATAGCTCTCTGACCATCAATCTAGTCCACAAATGCCTCCATTTATTTAAATATGCATACCTACGATTGTGCCACGCAGAATAGTTGCTGAAACTAAAAAGACTTCGGTCATCATTGAACATATCAGTTGTATACTGCACCTCATCCTGCTCTGGCGTCTTGGTTAGCTCCACAACAAACCTGGAAAAAGGAACAAGACAAGATATGAAATATGCAAAAGCTGATTGACAATGTGAAGCAATTCCCTAACTCTCACCTGCGATAGTTCCAAGCGTGAAAGTTCCTGAGATCGAGCTCTTGAATTTCCTTCAAAAGTTGCAATTCTTTTTCTAAGGAGGAATACACTTTACTCAAAACCCACTTTCGATGATACCAAGCCCCATAGGACTTGAGATTTCGCCTGATGGCTTTTTCTACCTGAATTGACGAAATTGATGAGCAAAATTGACATGAATGGGATGTGAAGCAACCAATCTAACACAAGACAGCAATCAATGAGTAAATTTCCACTCACGACTCCAAGTTCTTGTTGGAGAATTGAGTTGAGCAAGCTTGGATCAGAGTCGACGATTCGGGAAAGGTTATCCTCGACGGCGAGCTTCCGATAGTTCCAAGCCGTGTAGGCCTCCGGAATGATTTCTAGAAGCTTCGCGCTTAATTGAATAGCTTCCTGTGTGTAACTAGAAACCAAAAAGAAGATGAAGAAAATATTGAGAGAAAGGAAAGAGAAGAAGACTGTACATCTTTTGATGGTGATTGGACATGAACTGGGACTGGATCGACCGGAGCTCAAGGGCTTTAGCAGCGGAGGCTGCCTCCTCTTCTGGCTTCGGAGCCGCCTTCCTCGGACGACCGTGCATTCTTGGGAATGCAGGAAACTGATAAGCAATACCAAAACAGAAGAGAAGGAGTTAAGATACGAAAAAGTCTAAAATCCATATACATACCGAATTGAAGAAAACGCAAGGAGGGTATTAATTCCCTCACGTCAACAAAGCGATGTTGAGATTCTCCGTTCCAAGGTAGACGATGATCAAGGAAGGGTATAATTATAATTTGAGTGTTTCTCTCCTGTGTGTACCACAAAAATTAGGTCAAGAGTAGTTATTCATAACCCTAAGCCCAATATCAACCTCATGGAGTGATCCAAACTTCGTTCTTTCTAACCAAGCCCAACCACCAACATTGGAACTATCGAAAGCACCAAATCCATGTCAAGACACCTATTTCGGTACAGGAATATGAACAACATTGTATGTCTACGGCTGAATAACTTATTACTATATCATCTCGGATAGTTGCTGTTTGCTGTCCAAATGGCTTCATTTTCAATAGCACTTCCTACCAATCAGTAATAGCATGTCTGCTGGTACTGTCTTATCCTCTCCTCCAGTCTGAGTCGAAGGTCTCCCAATGGACACAACGTCTCCTGGCAGTAGATCTGTACCTAAGGGCTTCGCCCACCTAAAATTTGATTTGATTTATTCAGGAACGGCTGTAATAGCGAAACGATCTTTAAGGTAAACTGGGGTGTTATTATGTTACATACATCCCACATCGATACACCATCACAGTCTGACTGCCCACCCTAACACGTCTTAGGTCGGTCAATGTCTTCAAGCGGCTTTTTGCCATTGGTTGACTCGAACATGAAAAGCATGAACAGTGTGAACATGCATTATCACGTAAACAACACCTGAAATACAAAAAATGGTTCCATGCAGTTTTCTTTCATTAGCTTCTGGAATGTAGGTTGCGGATAATCAAATCTGCAAGACACAAAAAACAAAGTATCGAACCAAATGAAAGAGCAAACCACACTTAAAATTAGGCCTGGACGTTCGGGTATTCGAATCGGTTTCGGTTTGGTTTTCGGGTATAAAAATTTAAAAACCGTTCGTGTATTTTAGATTTTTTTATTGGTTTCGATTCGGTTTTTTCGGTTTTCGAGTCGAGTAGATTTACCGAGAACCGATTATGAAAATAGTCGGATAATTTTGTACGAGACTTAAAATATATTCACAAGGAGAAATGTTTTAAAAAGAGGTTGGTTAGACACATTAAAAGAAAAACTGAACGCACAAATTAAGAGACTTCTATTTATTCAAAAGAAGAAAAAAAATTTTTGTCATCAAACTCCTTTTATTAATCACGGATTCATCTCAAAAGAAAACTAATCTGATTTATATACTAAACAATATTTATACATAAACAGATCCTATTCAATTTGAATAAAAAACTAAACCATATTTATATATAACTTAAATAAATTTACTTTTTTTATATACGGACATAAAAAAAAATACTAATCTAAAATTTAAATTTATTTAAAATTAAAAATATATTCAATCAAATTTTGTATTTCAACCGAAATTACAACCATACCAAACCATACATATTATATTAGAATTTATTTTTGCATATTATTATTATTATTAACTAGAAATTCAAAAAATTTGAACCCATATCAAAATTGAACACCCATAGATTGTAATCTAAATTTTTTATTTATAAATTTTCACTCTTTTCTAAAGAAACTGAATATTGATAATTTGATTTTTCTTCTTTAACATTTTGTGTATATATAAACTAAAAGTATATAAATAGTTATTAATAAATATGATTCAAAGTTATATATATATATATATATATATATGTATATACACTATATATATAATTAATATGAAATATTAAAAAGAAAAAAAATATATATACACATATAAAAATAGTTAAAAACGATATTGTTAATTAAAATATATAAAAATAATAATAATAATTTGACGTGAATTAACAAGTCAAATTGAATATTAAGTATCCCGTACAATACACCTTCAACCAATCACAAAACACAAAGGCTAATTAAGACTTATATACGAGATTGAGGTATATAAGTCATGTTGTACGGAATGGAACCCATGTTGGTCGGTGCACTAGAAACCGAGGAGTAAGGTACTGAATGTTGTTGAACTCCGTGAGCCATGTGAGGTTGAGCCAAACGGTTCATGTCATTTCCAGAAGGTAAGAGCATTGGTCCAACCATTGATTGGCCATGCATAGGAATATTAACCGATGGTTGCGAAGCGGCTTGCATGTTCCACATGGTTGGTGTGCCATACATAGGAAGGTCTAGTGATGGTTGTGAAATGGCTTGAGTGTTCCATATGCTTGGTGTGCCATCACATATAGGAAGGTCTAGTGATGGTTGCGAAGTGGCTTGAGTGTTGGAATTAGAAGCAACATTGATGTTATTGTTTTGCCATGTGGTTGGTCTTTGTTTTGTTGAGATACTTCTGCTTTCTCCCACGGCGATGTCATGAATGCTTGTCCTGTTTTTGTTTTTGTTCTTAGAGTTGATACGTGCGTAGTACTTTTGAGCATGACTTGCAACTTGAGTCGGTGTTCTTGTCACCACAAAGTTGCGAGAAATGCTACGCCAATCACCTCTCCCATATTCGTCCAAACCAAGAAGAAATTGTCTGTTCATTAGAGAGAGAAAAAAAAGAGTGTGAGTTTCATGATGAACTATGCATTACTTATATGAAACCTGAATCAACAAAAAAGATCATGTAGTACTATCACATTTCAAAATAATTGGGTAGGTTTCATAGATCATACATAAAATCTATTTTTTCTAAATTTTAGTTAATAATCAAAGAATATGTAAATTTTATTAATGATCAAACAATCCGATATTATATGTCTTACTTCTAACACCTTATGACTTTGATATAGGATTCGACATCTCATAAGAATATTAACGCTATAAAATCATAATTATATAGAGGAAAAAATGGGATACCAACACACAACATAATAATTTTACCATCACAACAAAATAACCAAAAAAAAAAAAATATACAAATGATCATTAAAAAAATAACCTGTGTTCATATGCTGTCCAAGGAACTCCTTTTCGCCGTTTTTGCTTAAGCTTTGATTTACATTTTTGATACTCACATCTGCGATCTTTGCCACCTTCCCAAACGCGTCTTTCTTCCTCACTAGTATTGTGATTTGTTCTTTTTGAAAAATCATAATCAGGAAGAGGTACACACCCAGATTCAATCATCAGAACATCGCGAACTAAAATCTCATAATGCTCTATAATTTGTTCTAAAGTTTTGCCGGGAACAACTGCAGCAATCTTTTCCCAACGATTTTGATCATTTTCATTGGTATAAATTGTAAGAGCTCTCTCAAAAGCAATATCATCATCCCTGCTCCACGATGCACCACCACTAATTTTCTGTCCTAAGATCATTTTCTAACCAAATCTATTTCAAATTACAAATAATTTAGACCATATGCTCTAGCTAGAATGATATACTATTGACTTGAAGTCGTAAATTTTGTTTTTCGTAACCCCACAAAA